>OY740716.1:222961613-224225891 GCA_963513945.1 Hydrotaea diabolus | reverse complement strand
AATTGCAAATAGTACAAAAAGTTTTTAGAGAATTATTTTAATATTTTTTTACTTATGATAGAAGGATCTATGACACTTATGGGTGAAACAAAATATCGGCCAAATGCTTTCCGCGGTTTCGGTGGCATACCTCTATCCGATAGTTCACATTTCCAATGACTCTGAGGCATAATGGAGGTTAAATGTCGTTAATTGCCGAATTATCTCATCCCTTAGCTCTTGAGTTGTTCTTGACTTATTGACGTACACTTTTTCTTTTAAATAGCCCCAAAGAAAGAAGTCTAACGGTGTCAAATCACATGATCATTCAAATCGGTTCACAAATACAAAAGTTACATGCGTTTTAAAAACATATAAACTCGAGGTGCCCAACTCAACCTTAAAACTTCAGATCGAAAACTCCTCTTCTATAAGTGTGTGAAATTTTATCAAAATCCGACTATTAATTTAGAAACGGCTGAATTATTTCTATTTTTTTTTAATTTCATCCCACTGTGCGGTGGTTGCCATCAAAACCTAATGCCTTCGATAACGATTTTAAGTTATTGCATTAGCGGGGTTTTAGGAGGATTTTTTCATTTGTCAAATAAACACAGCTGTTGATTCAAATTAATAAACTCTAGAATGACACTCAATTAAAATACGAGTTTGTACACAAAAAGTTTGCCAGAAACACATTCGTTGCCAAGGAAAATAATTGTTTAGAATTTTTGTTTCGTTAGATAAACAACCTAAAGCATTTTTAGTCAATAGAATAGAATTTGAATTTTTGCAGTTAATTCTTCTGGAGAGATAACGTCGTTTTAGATCACTTTTAATTCCAGGCTTTGAAATTTAAGGGATTTTCTTTAACGTAATTTTAAGTTGCACACGATCACACACAAAAAGCGAATAATTTATCAAAGTTTATTTTAGATTTTCAAACGTTTACTTATTGATTTAACGCACCACTTGAAACTTTGTAAATAGTCTACTCATATGATATCCTTCAAATGTACTTCCTTAGGTTTTGTTTGTTTTTTGTTCAGTTTAAAAACAAAATTGTCACTAACCGTTTACCAACTTCACGTGCGTCGTCTAAAAATTCAACTGAAAATTATCTCGACCAAATCGTTGTCTTTATAAATCACTGCGAAAACCGACCGACCGACCGGCGAAAGGCGCAACATCTCTGCGTTAAACAGAAACAAAAAGAACAGAACGACAGTGATAAAAGCCGTAGAGATATAGTACCTATGCGTAGTATCCCGATCAGCCGACAGATAGTTAGTTGAACCGTCTAAAAGTCAGTCATCGGGTAGTGAAGCCGTCGTTCCTTTTGTGCGACACTAGATAAAAATCGTAACACGATAAGAAAGCTGAGCAAAATCAGTTTGCTGCAAATACGTGTTGATGTAGAATAAATAATTCATTTGCACAAAAGGGTATTAAGTCAAAATTTCAAAATTTGCATTCCCACTTACTGTAATAATCTCGACATGACACTCTCAAGCTTTTAGAGTACTTTAAAGGCTCAAGCAAACAGTTTTTCACAAAAAAATTGACGTTTTGAGTTTATACCCTTTCGTTGAACAAAAACGTTTAATTTCTTAATTAGGTATATCCAAGTACTTCTTGGGTAAGAAGAAGTGAAAAAAAACGTTGGGTCAGACCGCAGTTATCGAACTTCCATCATGAAGCGCGGTCTATATTAATTTAGTCGGACTACAAAATGCCATTCAAGGAAGCTTTAAAAGGCTTAAATGCTACGCCCCTTTGGTCTAATTATCCTTATACTGTGTATCACAATATCCAGATCATGAACTACTACGTGGGCCAAAAGTTGCCATAATGTTTAAAAATTTAATAACTTTTCGTTTATATATTTTTTTTTCTGATTATATAAATAACACTTGGAGAATAAATAATAGAGAGATAATAATAGAGAGATTTTTATTATTTAAATCAGCGATTAATTATTTTAACGTTAAGAATTTCGCCATCTGAAGCAATGATTCGTTGCTTAGTTGATCGTCATCACCAACATGGCCCCGTAAGATTTGCCTCGAACCGGCAGACCACGTTTAATTCGCGCTGCGGAAAATATTGAACGAGTACAGCAAAGTGTTAACGAATCACCAGAAGCATCTACCAGAAGGCGTTCTGCTCAGCTAGGAATGTCTCGTACGTCACTACGGCACATTTTGAAAAGAAGACTTACTTTTAAGGTGCAATAGGTTTAAGAATTAAAACCCACAGATCATCGGCAACGTCTAAATTTTCCAGTTAAAGTTCAGCAGTTGGCCAGAAATAAAATCAACTTTAAAATTTGATGAGTGATAAAGATCATTTTCACTTGAACGGCTATGTTAATAAGCAGAACTGTAGGTTCGGGGGTTCTGAAAACCCAAGAGCCATTCATCAACGCCCATTGCACCCCATTAGTTGTACGGAATGGTGTGGGATCACATCTGCAAATATCATTGGACCTTACTTCTTCGAGAATGAAGATGGAAGTGCAGTAATGGTAAATGCACGCAGAAAAAAAGTATGGCTGTAGTGACAAAATTTGAAGAGGATAATACTATTGTTGGGTATATGGTTGTGGTGCAAAAATATTATGATCCTCACAACAATAGTATGATTCAAATACAATCCATCCTCACATAGTATGTGCCAGACCATTCTATGATCCCCACAACCATAGTATGATTCACACTCAACCATACTATGCTCTCCACAACCACATTATGATCCTCACAACCATAGTATGTTTCACATACAAACATTGTGTGATCCTCACAACCATGGTATGATTCACACGCAACCATGTTATGATCCCTACAAACATAGTATAAGTATTATTCATTAGAATTGAGTTAAGTTGTCAACAATAGATTTGAATTATGGAGATTATTTAAAAATACATTAAATTAAAAATAATAGGAGTGATTAATTTAACTGTAGAAAAAATGAGTTTAAAAAACATAAGCGTTTTTATTAAAAATATTTCAGTTAAACAAAGCCAAAGCAGTTTGTTTAAAAAATTTTAATTTCCACATAAAAAATACTATTATTGCATTTGATCCGTAACAATAACATTGTTCTAACATTGTTCTGATTGCCGTAATCATATTATTGTTAACATAAAACCCAAAAAACAATACTTTTGTCGCACCAACCATATTTATATGTATTATTGCTATATATAGGGTGATTTATCTAAAAGTATTTTTTCAAAATAAAAAAAAAATACAAAAATTTAAATCAAATAAGGAATCTTGATTCTTTATTCGAATGGCATTTATTTTTTGAATATAATATCCTTCAAATGTTGGCCGCTACTACGTCTCAGCTACGTCTACGTAATGTTGGCTTTCAAAACCTCAATCGTAGCTGGCATGTCAGCATAGACTTTGGACTTTACGTAGCCTCCACACAAAAAGTCTAAACGTGTGATATACCACGATCTAGACGGCCAACTCACCGGTCCAAAAGTGAAATTAGCTGCTTTTCGAAATGACCTCTCAATAGATCCAGTGTTTGAGCAGCTGTATGGCAAGTGGCACCGCCCTGTTGAAATCAAGTGCCGTCAAGATTAAGGGCTTTAATTTCAGGTAGCACAAAGATCGTCATCATGGCGCGATAGCGAGCATCATTCACGGTTACGTTCCGGCCATCATCCATTTTTGAAAAAAATATGCACCAATGATTCTACTAGGCCATAAACTGCACCAACCCGTGGTTTTCTCTGGGTATAATGACACCTCTTGGAACTCTTCTGGTTGCTCTTCAGCCAAAATGTGGCAATTTTTTTATTGACGTTGCTGCACGCAGAAAAAAAGTTTGGTTGGGGTGACAATATTCGAAGAGGATCATACCATCGTTTGGTATATGGTTGTGACACAACAATATTATGATCCTCACAACAATAGTATGATTCACACATAACCATACTATGATCCCCACAACCATAGTATGATTCACACATAACCATACTATGATCCCCACAACCATAGTATGATCCTCACAACCATAGTATGATTCACACGCAACCATACTATGATCCCCACAACCATAGTATGATTCACACTCAACCATACTATGATCCCCAAAATTATTTATTAGGATTGGTTATTGTAGATAGAGGTTTTTATTAAATTGTTTTTGTTAAATTAAATTGCATTACTATTAGTTCATAGCCAGAATTGAAGCCATGATTTTATTAAACATTTCATTCAAGAAACAAAAATATATATTTCAACGGTCAAAAATACTTTAAGTTGCCAGCAGGGGTGAATGCTACTTCACCATCCGTAGACACCAAGTAACGAATGTGATTAAACCATGATCAATGGCTATATACTTAAGTGCAGGCAGATTTAAAATAAACGAGAACCAGTCGTTATTAGAGTATTACACCGAACAAACTAAACACAATCAAAATCCCCCGAACTACCTTCCGATTGTTGTTGTCTTTTTTAATGGACAGCAACCATTCACTGTATCGTGTGTATGTTTTTTTTTGAATATCAAAAAAACATACGCACACACATACATGTGTGCTCTGCAAAACCTATTTTGTTATGTTCATAGTCACAACCATACTGTATGATTGCCGTAATCATATTTTTGTTAACGTAAATTTTAAACAACAATACTTTTGTTGCACCAACCATGTATATATGGTTGCTACAACCATATTTTCATTTCTAAATTTGGCAATAATACTATTGTTACATTTCAACAATAGCAATATTTTCGCAATCATACTATTGTCAAAATGAAATTCAAAAAACAATACTATGGTTGCGACGAACATGCTTTTATTGGAGAGAACATATTATTGTTACGGTGACCATAGTGTAACCATATCTTTTCTCTGCGTGTGTTGAGCCAGAAATGGGCCTCATCACTGAACAAAGTTTTGGCCTAAGCCAGTTTCTTACCGATCGCTTATTTTTATTATAAAGTTGCACAATTAGGAGACGTTGTTGTGTTGCAAGTCTTTCCATTATGAAATGTTAAACAGTACCGAAAAAATAATAAATATAGTTTAATAAAAATTACGCGTTATCTGTGAAAAACCCCTATTGAAAAAATACCTCTAGATGAATCACCCTATAAATATAAATACTTTCATTTTTAAATTTGGCAATAGTACTATTGTTACATTTCAACAATATTATTATTGCGACATTCATACTATTGAAATTAAATTCAGTACACAATGCTTTGGTTGCGACGAACATACTTTTATTGCGGAGAAACTTTTTAGCCTACCACAAAAAGCGCGGTATAAACAGAAAAAAGTTAAGTGTTTTGGAAACTTCCATGTTAAATTTTTTTCGATCTGGCAACTTCTTCATATAGAAACAGGTGTTCACAAAAGACGCATCCGCGATTTTTTTACAATGGAAAAACTAGAAATGGGTGGTGTCATTATATATTTACATAAAAAAGGTTTATCGGGACAAGAAATTCATAATGATATGGTGAATGTGTTAGGTGAAAATGCTCCTTCATATGCAACAGTAAAAAATTGGGTTGCTGAATTTAAACGTGGTCGTACAAGCATTGAAGATGAACCACGTAGTGGACGTCCAAAAACAGCAACAACAACAGAAATTGTAGCCAAAGTGCATGATATGGTATTAAATGATCGACGAATAAAAGTGCGTGAAATAGCTAATATCATGGGCATCTCAAATGATCGAGTCCATTTAATTTTGCATGAAGAACTTCAGATGAAAAAGCTTTCTGCAAGATGGGTGCCGGACTTGTTAACAGTCGACCAAAAACGCATACGAATGAACATTTCTCAAGCTTGTTCGGATCGTTTTCAGTGAAATAAAATCGTTTCATAACTGTTGATGAGACATGGATCCATCACTATACTTCAAAGACAAAAGAACAATCCAAACAATGGACTGAAGCTGTAGGAAGTGCCCCAAAGAAGGCAAAACAATTCAATCGGCTGGTTAGGTTATCGCAACGGGTTTTTGGGACTTTAAAGGTATTTTATTGATTGCTATCTGCAAAAGGGTAAAACAATAAATTCAGAGTACTATTGCAAACTTGTAGATCAATTAAATGTACAAATTCGAGAAAAGCGTCCTGGCTTACAACAAAAAAAATTATTTTTCATCAAGACAACGCACCAGCGCACAAGAGTGTTTTAACAATGGCTAAAATCAACGAATTAAAGTACGAGTTGCTTGACCACCCACCTTATTCTCCTGATTTAGCTCCCAGTGACTTTTACCTGTTCCCAAATCTAAAAAAATTCCTTGCTGGCAAGCGTTTTACCTCATATGAAGATGCAATTACAGTTGTAAACCACTATTTTGAAGACCTTGAGGAAAACTATTTTAATCAAGGGATAGAATTGCTAGATAATCGTTGGACTAAGTGTATTGAAGTTTCAGAAGATTATATTGAAAAATAAAAATATTTTTGAAAAACTAACTATTCTCTTTCATTGATAGGCTAAGAACTTTCCGAACCGCCCTCGTAGTAACCATGTTTTTTCTCTGCGTGTGGAGAGCGGTATCGGTCTATGATAGAACATGTTTTACGTCCTGCTCTTGAAAACAGACCTGATATGTGAATTCAGCAGGACGGAGCCACTGCCCACACTGCCCGAGACACAATGGTACTTTTAAGTCAAATTTTTGGAGAGTGAACAATTTCCAGGAAATCGGAAATTATGTGGCCAGCGATCGCCAGATTGATCAGCATCCGATTATTTTCTTTGGATTTATTTAAAGATGCGAGTATAGGTGAACACGCCCCAAACAATCCCTGAACTCAAGGCCAACATTGTTGCAAAAACTCGAACGCTACCGCCACAAAATTTGAAAGATGTTATGGAAAATGCTCTAACATGAGCCCATCATTGCGAAGCTGAACGGGGGTCATTTAAGTGACATTATTTTTTATACTAAGTGTAAATGGTACAGGTGTTTCCATATTTCATATTATCTGAGAAAAAATAAAAAAAAAAATAAACGAAAAAGTTTTTAGCCCCAGGGTAACTTTTGGCCCACCCTGTAGAAATCACCTTTTCAGTCAGATTTTTGTTAAATTTCTTACAGAAGCGATGAGTCTTCTGTTTATCACAGTTAAGTAGGGTTTCACATTGACGGCTCCGTAGATTAACGTAAAATCTATGGTTTATGGGAGATAATTTTGGACGACACCAGAGTGTGAGCCATTGCCGACATTCGGTACTTTTCCTTGAAAAGAAAGCATCTTTACCACGACATAGTAAAGCGTATAGAATGACCAGAGTGTTGTAGTTGTTTCCAATTAGCCTTGCATATCATACGTCCCAGTAGACATGTTGTAAAGTAATCGAGAATTTTAATTGGCAAGAACAAAAAACGTAAAAACCCACTAAAACAAATTCAACAACAAATTTTATTCTTATTAAACAAAAAGAAACAAAAGTGTGGCAAAAGTCACTTGATGCAGATTTATAGTAGGGGTGAGATTTAGGTAATTAACTCACGCGCATTTGGAGGTCCTCGCTAAAATAGTAAACAACGACTAGAGGAAGAAGCTAATATCTTTGGCTTTGGTCGGATATGCTATTCACTCATAAAGATAGCGCTGTTGATATACGAATGACAACAACTGAGTTTCAATGAAACATTTTACAATTGCCCCTCGTGGGACTCGTAATCATCACCATCTAATGTGGGTCTGTGATATGGCCTTGACTAATAAGACAATTTTATTTTACTCCCGCTGTTTTCTGTTTTTATTTGTTCTTCAGCAGGGTCGGATAAACTTTACTGACAGCACGTGATGGCGAAAATAAAAAAAAATACGTCGCAAAGTTCTGACACACGCTAGAAAGAAAGACTGCATTTTTTTCGTGGGAGATAATAAATTAAAACAGAAATATTTTATAAGACAAACGAATTAAAAATGTTTTTAAGTATAAGTACGTTAGGGACGAATTTTGTATGCCCTACCAGATGGGGTACTCCATAGCAAAAAATCCCATTATAAGGAGGCAAAACGAATTTTTGCACTATTTACACTTAATTATTTTAACGCGATAATGCCATTCGAAGAAATATCTTTAACATGCGTACGCTGGAAGATGAAAAACAATTGAAGGGTGATTCTTTAGAGGCGTAGTATTTTTGTATTTAACTAAAAATTGTTTTAACGGATGATCCATCTTGAGGTATTTTTTTCAATAGCCTTTTTTTTACAGATTTCTCGTGAGTTGGTTCAACTTTATCTCATTTTTTTTTTCAGTATTGTTTGCCATTTCATCATGGAATGACTTACACCGAAACAACGTCTCAAAATTGTGCAACAGTATAATGGAAATGAGCATTCGGTGAGAAACGGGAAGATCCGATGTTTTCGACCAAAATTTTGTTCAGTGATGAGGCACATTTATGGCTCAACGATAACGTCAATAAACATAAGCCCAGAGAAAACCACGGTCTGGTGAGGTTTATGGGCTGGTGGAATAATCGGTCCATATTTTTTTCAAAAATGATGATGGTCGGAACGTAACCGTGAATGGAGCTCGCTGTCGCGTCTTGATATCGGACTTTTTGCTTCCTGAAATTGAAGAAATTGAATTAACAGGACGGCTCCACTTGCCATAGAGCTGCTCAAGCAATGGATCTATTGAGAGGTCATTACGAAGAGCAGCCAATTTCACGCGTTGGACCGTAGAGTTGGCCGCCTAGATCGTGTGATATCACAGCTATAGACCTTTTTCTCTGGGGCTACGCAAAGTCAAAATTCTATGCTGACAAACCAGCTACGATTAAGGTTTTGGAAGCCAATATAGGCGTGTCATTAAAGCCATACCGTTCGAAATGCTCGAACAAGTCATCCAAAATTGGAGCCCCAAAATGGACACCCTGAAGCATAGTTGCGGCCAACATTTAAAGGAAATTATATTCAAAAAATAAATGGCATAAAATGTCCTTTCTTAAGAGCCACAAATAATCCACATTTTATTTGATTTTTTTTAATTTTTTTTATTTTGAAAAAATACCTTTAGATTGATCACCCGATATTATTTAACTTTCTAAGGCTGGCCTCAACAACCTCTTGTTGCTTCGGGTCTGCGCTATTAATGATTTAAAAGACCTTCGGTCTTGGGCGTGCTTTCTCCAGTTTCTAATTCCAAGGATCTTCTCGGCATCCTTTACTTGGTCTCACCACCGGTGCCTCGTTCTTCATTTCAGTTTTTCTCCGAGGTTACTTATTCGCCTATGCGTGGTGGCAAATCAGAACGCACGACAAAGAGCTCTTTACTGATTTTCTTTCGGTTTTAACATTCATGTAATATCCAAATTCGTCATCAGTGTGGTTTATGCCTACAAGCCAATAATATAATACCATTTCTAAGATGTAGGGCATACTCGTATATGCAATGCATACAGCAATTACAAACTTTTTTGTCGAACATTTTCTTAAAATACAATAACCCCAATTAGGGTGAAATTTTATTTCGCCAATTAAACTCAAATTTAATATTATTATATTAAAAACAGATGTGTTTTATTTAAAATGTGTGTATTTACCATTTGCTACGAGGGTCGTATCAAAATTGTGTCCGTAAATTCTTGTTTTATAAGATTTTCCAACTGAGTACTTCAAATGTTGAAAGAATAGGTGTGAAAGACATTTTTTACATAAGTCGAACCTGTATAAGTGGAATCCCAAGGGACTGCCTGTCCCACTTAAAGAGGTTTTTTTCCCACTTAAAGAGGTTTCCCACTTGTACAGTTCCCTTCTTATCTAGGTGATTTGATTTTTATCCCACTAAAAGAGGTAAAGCATGCTCTTTTTTGAAAACTCAGTTTGTGTGACAAAAAGATTCTTAAATTCTATTTATTGTCATTAAATTCAAATTCCATAGTTCAATTAAAAATATTTCAAACAGACGAATATGTTTTTAAAAACATAAAAAGTAAAAGAATTCGTATAATTTAAGTGACTTGCACTTACATAAAACCAAAAAAGCGTAAAAATTGGGTAAATAATCAAGATATTTTTGATTTAAGATATTTGTTAGATAAAATCTATCTGTTTCATTTTTATTTCTTTTACAGGATTTTCAAAATAATTAATTTAAACTAATACGCCTAGATTACTTTCATTTATTTCAAAGTTTTGTTGTGCTGTTTTCAATGGGTCAGATTTTTTTGGCCTCTGTCGCTAAATTTTTGGTAAAAATTACCCAAACAAATCACCAAACTATATAACTATAACCGCTGTGATACTATTGCCAATATATCTGCCTCCCCATCTAACATATGATGGAAGGTACAAAAATATAGGGTGTTTTTTATTGGAGTATAGAACTTAAAGTTGGCATCACTTTTTTAACTGGCGGCCATTTTGTCAGCTGTGAAGTGATTAATATTTAGTTTGGTTTGCCATTTCATCATGAACAGGTTGACAAAAGAACAACGCTTGCAAATCGTGCAAATTTATTTCGAAAGTAATGGTTCAGTTCGCGAAGTTCACCGCAAGCTCCGTCCATTTTATGGTCGACATAATCGTCCATCAGAGCAATTAATTCGGTTAACCATGGATCGGTTAACATGGACCATTGGATTATTTTCTTTGGGGATATGTGAAGTCGCTCGTCTACGCCAACAAACCAGAAACACGTTAGGGGACTTGGATGCCAACATTCGTGGCGTTATTGCCAACATACGGCCCCATATGCTCGAAAAAGTGGTTGGAAATTGGACCTGTAGAATTGGCTTTATTCGAGCCAGCCGCGGCGGCCACATGCCCGAAATCATATTTAAACATTAATGGCATAAAATTATCCTTCCAATAAAGCCAAATTGATGGACATTAAAACGATTTTCTTGTGTTTTATTTCAATTCGAAGTTCTATACCTCAATAAAAAAACACCCTTTACAAAGAACGTAGGCATTGAATCGGATATGAGCCGAAATACTGAAAATGCCGACATAAATTTAGACTTTCGGCTTTTTAGTGTAAACTACCTTATTGCCTACTTTAAGACATTAAAAAGTTATATTGGGACGTTTTCATAAAATCCGCCAGAAAAATCGCCATATTTGGCGAGAAATCGCCAAACCTAATAACTCCCTTACTAAAAGCAAAACAAAGAGAGTAAAATGAAATAAATGCAAAAATCGTTCTTCAGAAATGCCACTCATACAGGTAAACCAGTAAAAAAGGAAAATTCTATAAATCAAGTCCCACTTAAAGAGGTTCAAAATGCTGCTTATACACGCAGAAAAAAGTATGGTTGTGGTGACAATATTCTAAGAGGATAATACTATTGTTGGGTATATGGTTGTGGTACAACAGTATTATGATCCTCACAACAATAGTATGATTCAAATACAACCATACTATGATCCTCACAACAATAGTATGATTCACACATAACCATACTTTATCCCTACAACCATAGTATTTTTCACACTCAACCATACTATGATCTCCACAACCATAGTATGATCCTCACAACCATACTATGTTTCATATACAACCATAGTATGATCCTCACAACCATAGTATGATTCACACGCAACCATGTTATGATCCCTACAACCATAGTATTATCACACACAATTATACTATGATCCCCAGTATAATTTTTTAGAATTGGTTTAAGTTGTCACAAATAGATTTGAATTAGGAAATTTTTTCAAAAATACATTAAATTCAAAATAATAGGAGTGATTTATTTCACAGAAGAAAAAATAAGTTTAAATAAACGTAAGCGTTTTTATTAAAAAAAATTCAGTTAAACAAAGCCAAAGAAAAAGAAGCTTGTTTAAAAAATTTTAATTACGATATTACTATTATTTCATTAGATCCGTACCAATAACATTTGTTTTTAAAAGCATATTTAAATAAAGAAAAATTACAACCATGCAGTATGATTGCCGTAATCATATTATTGTTAACATAAAACCCCAAATACAATACTTTTGTCGCACCAACCATATTAATATTGTTGCTATAACCATATTTTCATTTTTAAATTTGACAATAATACTATTGTTACATTTCAACAATATTAATATTGCAACAATTATACTATTGTCAAAAATAAATTCAGTTAACAATGCTATGGTTGCGACGAACATACTTTTATTGCGGAAAACATGTTATTATTGCCGTGACCATGTAGTAACCATGTTTTTTCTCTGCGTGTAGAGGTTTTTTATTTTATTTTTTTGTTCAAGGTGTTCAGCGACCGCTAAACTGGCCCACTTACAAAAGATAACCACTTATCCAGGTTCGACTGTATTTGAAAAACAAAACAAAAAAAAACGAAAACCACACTGCAGCAGTATTTTTCGCAATCGGCTTATTCTTTATTTTATTTGGAAGGTTTGTACTCGTATTTAGATTTATTCAAATGAATGCTTGGCATACCGCAAAGAGGATTTGGGTACTACAACGGTACCATGCTTCGCAGTCCTGAATTTTCGTCCAAAGGGACTTTAGGCGGGAGTTTGGTGGAAATCCCCCGAGAAAATGGACCATTATAAGGCTGGTAAACATACTTGCCGAATCTGGATGCATCGCACGAAGACCGTACCATCGAGTCCATGGTTCGCGACTGTTGCACCATCAATTCAGGCAAATTACATCGGATAATTCATGATGACTTAAACTTGTTTCCGTCGAAATCCAATTTACAAGGAAATTAAAACCTTTGTATTTGTTTATTCGCAAGGAATTTTGCCAGAAAATCATAGAAATGACTGAAAGCTTGAAAAACCGCTTGTTTATGTCTGATAAGGCCCATTTTGATCTAAACGGTAATAAAGTATAAACAAGCAACATGGAGTGAATCTAATCCTCAAATACTCCATGAGACGGAAATGCACCTAGACTGTGTTACTGTGTAGTGCGCAGTCAGCAATAAATAATTTTCTGATCAGGTGTCGCATATGCGTAGATGGGCTTGGAGGTAATTTACGGTCGATCATCTTCAAGTACAATTAGTCATATAAAATTTAATTGAATTTTCTATCCAATAAAAAAATTTAAATGAAATAAATTGATTAAAATAGTTATTTATATTTCTTCTTGTAGCACAATTGGTACGCCACCCTGTATAGATCAAAGAGAGCCACACAACAAGAGGTTTTATCGACGAATTCGTCAAGAACAGACATTAAAGAACTATTAATAGTTACCAAATACATTTTTGAATTTAAAAAGTGTGTAAAATGTCATTAAACTGTCAGTTTAAATTAATTTAAATAATACACATGAACCCTATACAAATCCGCCGTTAATACCCTTTTTGTTTGATTCTCTTTTAGTAAAGATCTCAAAACATACATGTGACAGCGCGTAGAGAAAGGGAACTAAGGGTAAAAAAATCAATTTTCATTTTGTTGATGTGGACAATATCTGAGCATCGAATGAGACCGATGCCAAGCCGCAAAAAAGTCCCAGAGATTTGCACGTTTTATGAAAGTGAAGTCGACGATAAGCGCAAATAGAAAGTGACCTAATCTTTAAAATGGCTCTCCTGAACAAAACTGGTTTTTAACCTTAGGTCCCTTTCTATTTTGCGCGTCACATACGTTTTTATATAACAGGGTGTGTCATGTACGAATGTTTTCAGGAAAAGTCAGTTTGGTAACTCTTCCTCGTTTCTTTTCAACTTCTTGCTTACCTAGCATATTTTATAAAAAAAATGCTAGTTTAACAATTTCAAGCGAACACTGCTAATGTCTATACTTTAAATCCATCATATAAAAATCAAATATTTAATTTATGAATGTGATAAAGTTTATATGGCACATCTTTTGTATTTCACAATAAACACATACATGTCGCTATTCATTGCGCGCAAGACAGTTATAACACCAGTAAAAACGTTTTGGAAACACAACTTTATAAGTATAACAGTTTCCATTTTGAAGCGCGTTAAATACAAAACTAAAATTTAAACAAGTAAAAAAAGTTAAAGTCGGTCCGGGCTGAATATAAGATACCTCTACCACTCTGCTATTTAAAGGCTTAGCACCTTTATCTGGAGCTTGAGCAAGGTCGGACTCAATATATTTTACATAGTTATAAAATATTAATATTAAAAATTTGTGGCTCATAGCATACTAAATAAAATTTGAGCGTGATTGGGTACAATTTGCTGCTACTAGAGTTGAAGGACCTCGAATCGGGAGGCACCTTTGTGTGTTGGCTATTCGAAAACTTAGGGGCTATGGTCAGGACATGGGTGTTTGTCGACCGTAACGATCCCTGTAAAATTTGGTAGGCGTCGGATAAAAAAGGTGTCTTCTTCAGCTGCAGATTTTAAAATCAGGAAGGACCTTTGTTTGGGAGCTAAATAAGAATATGGACCTATGCGAATCATGCAAAATTTGGGTGTCATCAGGTTTAATTTGTGGCTTATAGAGCAGCAGATCCTCAAATCAGGAGGGACCTTTTTGTGGGAGCTATACAACACCATGGACCGACATGGTCCAATTATACAACAGATACGTGTTGGTTGCTTTATACGAAATTTGGTTGGTATATTACGTGGCTTTTAGAGCAGTAGATGCCCAAACCGGGACCTTTGTATTGGGGCTATACAAAAATATAGACCAATGTGGTTCAGTTTCACCACAGTTAATTCATAACGTACCATGTACAATTTGGGCGTAATTGGATGTAATTTGTGGCTTCTAAAGCTGCAGAACCTCAAATCGGGAGGGACCCTTGTGTGGGAGCTATTCACAAAACATGGAAAGATATGGACAAATTCTGCCAGAGATTGATCAGATGAAGGGTTCTGAATTCGGGAAAACATATGTATGAAAACAAAATATGGTCCGATGCCGACCAATTTTAATAGTGTTTAATCGAAATCAGAAATCGGTTTTAACAAAATCGGTTCATAATTACGACCTATACTTGAATTACAACGATAAACGAACAGTCGGATGGACGGTCATCGCTCAATGGAATCTGATAGTGAATCTAAGTCGATCGGTATACTTAACGTAGGGTCAATTTCATTTCCCACCCTGTACCACAGTGTGGTGCAGTTGAGTTATGACGCACTTGCATGAAATGAACAATATTCAAGTTTCGCTGCCGTTTTTTCTTCGAAATATAACTGGTGGATCATCAAATGGGTCATCATTCTTTGTTTGTTGGCAGACAACAATCAAGTGCAGGTGGCGCAAGGAATTTCTGGAATTCTTCTTAGAAGTCTGGCGGCATGTAAATATTATTCGATTAATATTCGTTATGGAATGTGAATAACATTTCCTGCAAGACCATCACAATTCGAAAGTTGCCATTATAAGTATAACGACTTTTAGATTTTTATTATTACATCGCATGTAAATAAAATAACGAATGCTTTGCAGATAATTGGTTAAAATTTTAAATCTCAAAAAAAAGCATTTTTGTGGTTTACTTAAAATCTTTACGTTCTTGAACGAATAAAAAATATAATACGTTATAAGCTATCATTTATTAACTGTGGCGAAACTGGACTACATACATTTTAAATTAATTTAACCACCCAAAAAAAAGCAATTAAAAGTTTTGGTCGGTCAATCCGACTTACATATACCCTCACCCATATATGGAATTTAAATTGTCTTGTCCTTCGTCATCCATTGCCTGAAAAGTTCCGATTTTATCGAAAGCTCGTAATGGGTCGATTGAGTGGAAAGGTCAAGAATGGGGCGTGGCATTCACTTTTGTCTTATGCGCAAAGTTGTAATAAGTATAAGTAATTTACCGGTTCAACATACATTGGCAATAATGATTATACGACCAGCAACGCAGGTCTGATACAGCTAGTTTTCATAAAGGGTGGGCCAAAAGTTACTATGGGGTTTAAAATTTTAATAACTTTTTCGTTTGTATATATTTTTTTCAGATTATTTAGATTAACTAACACTTGGAGATAAATAATGGAGAATTCACAACCGAACAAAGAACCAGAATAATAGAATTTTATTATTTAAATCAGCGATCAGTTTTTTAACGCAATTTGATGAAGCTCATTTTCATTTGAACGGCTTTGTTAATAAGCGGAACTGTAGGTTCAGGGGTTCTGAAAATCCAAGAGCCATTCATCAACGCCAATTGCACCCCATTAGGTGTACAGTGTGGTGTGGGATCACATCTGCAAATATCATTGGACCTTATTTCTTCGAGAATGAAGATGGAAGTGTTGTAACCGTAAATGGAGAGCGGTATCGGTCTATGATAAAACATTTTTTACGTCCTGCTCTTGAAAACTGACTTAGGATGTGGTTTCAGCAGGACGGAGCCACTGTCCGAGACATAATGGCACTTTTAAGTCAATATTTTTGAGAGCGAATAATTTCCAGAAAAAAAAATTTATTTTGCCCGCCAGATTTGTCAGCACCCGACTATTTTTTGGGGTTATTTGAGGGAGCGAGTATATGTGACAAGCCCGAGACAATCCTTCAACTCAAGGCCAACATTGTTCCAGAAATTCGAACGCTACAGCTACAAATTTTGAAAGATGTTATGGAAAATGCTTTAAAACGAGACCATCATTGCGAAGCTGAAAACGTGGGTCAATAAAGTGATATTATTTTTCGTAGTAAGTGTAAAAAAAATTCCATTTTGTACATTATATAATCTAAGAAAAAAATAAAAAAAAAACGAAAAAGTTTTTAACCCCATGGTAACTTTTGTCCCACCCTGTAGAAATCACCTTTTCAGTCAGATCATTGTTAAATTCCTTACAGAAGCGGTGAGTCTTCTGTTTATCACAGTTGAGTTTTCATATTGACGGCTCTGTGGATTAGCGTTATATCTAAGGTTTATAGGAGATAATTTTGGACGACACCATTGCCGACATTCGGTACTTTTTCCTTGAAAATAAGGCATCTTTTGACCACGACACACAGTGTGTCCTTCCCATACATTCGATGGCCAAAAATAGAAGGAGTTGTACGAGAGTAATGAAATTCGGCACGAGTCCCTAATATAATAGAATTAAGAAAATTTCAAAGTATCGACAAAATTGACCACGCCCATCGCCCACCGCCCATACAAACTAAAATCATTTTTGGCTGTTAAAAATTAACTATTGCTACAAATTTCCTGAAAATTGCTGGAAGAACATATCTATGCAACACCTTTTAAAAAAAAATTATTTCATCAACATTGACCACGCCCATCGCCCACCTCCCATACAAATGATATTTCAAAAATGCCATATCTTCTGTAAATTTATAACTAGAATGTTTATTTTTCGCAAAAATGCATACAGCATCTATTAAATGCTGTTTTGAAGAAAATCCGCCCACTGTAACACCCGCCCCCCCCCCCCCCATACAAAAATTTTACAGTTCACTTTATTTAATTTATTAACAACATTTTCACATCTTCGTGATAATCTAATTTTTTAAGCTTCAATTTCTTTCTTAATGAATTGATGTATGGGTCGGAGGATATCAACAAATGATGCATTACGTCTTCGTTAGTAGAACAGCGCCCAGTCTTGCGCGAGTTATATAGCCTATAACGTTTATAGTCTTTGTTCCTCGCTTCCTGCGCTTCTTCTGATAACATTCCTTTGAAAAATAAACCATATGTTGATTCAAAATGTATGAAACAAATCGTATCTTTAACCTACCTATAGGTAGAATAGCCTCAGATACAATTTTGCTACCACGTATCAAAACTTTATGCACTGTGATAGGCATGTAGTACCATCCATACAAATCAATGTACAATTTTGCCGTGTCTAAACAATATATATGGAACTTCTCAGAGTCTATTGCCTGACTGCAACTTATTGTGGATAATATAATTTTTAACCTATGAATCAGTTGTTCATTTACTCCGGTTATGTCAGCTGTAATTTCAGGGTTTTCAAAAAATCGTCGAGCTGTATTCCCATTGTTGCTGGAACCCATTCCTTGTTTTACCACATCAACATTTATTCCCAATACTAATTTAAGGTTTTTTTGAATTGTGGCCTTGGCTTCTTCTTTAATTTGTCTTGTATCTTTATTTGTTCGCCATGCTGCAAAGCTTTTATTGTAAGCGATATGCAATATGCATTCCATAAATTTTATGCGCGCATGCAGAGGTGAAATACCAAATTTTAAAGCCTCTCCCGAATTTATTTTAAAACAAGTAAGTAAGTGCTATAGTCGGGCGTGGCCGACTCTATGATACCCGCACCACTATAAATGTGATTAAGTCTCCTGTTAATCGAAAGCACTCGTCGCTATTTCTATCTGTATCTATCACGCAAGCACTAAGCCTTTATACCCCATACCACTATGTGGTGAGGGTATAACAATTATAGTTGGTCCACATTTTCATACCTTGTTTTCGGACCCTGTGCCCTCCCACGGACGAGATAAATCATTTGGCTTGACATATTTAAAGTCCTGAGGCAATTCCCTGTCATTTGAGGGGTCACACTAAAATCCGGGTAAACTTTTGGACCCTCCTACTGGACCCTGAGGCCCAAACAGGTCGAATTTTTTTCTGTATTTAAAATTGTAAGATAATTTCCTTTCATTTAAGGGGTCACACTTATATTTAAAATAAGGGTCCATTTTTTGGGTTCTGAAGGCACCGTAGGTCCGAGAGGCGGGTCCAACTATTTTTTTTACATTTTGTGGTCAGTTCTACATCGAATGGCATATTTTTTTAATTTGTTGACCAATACACGCGACATCAACTGGATTTGGACCAAATCCGGGAGTTCCTTTGTATGGGGGGGTCTATCAGAAAGTGCTCCGATTTGGACCAAATTCAATAGCGTCCGTCCTTGCCCCAATATATTACCACATGCCAAGTTTCATCAAGATCGGTGCATAAATGCGACCTGTACTTTGATTACAAGAATAGATGGACATCTTTACATCCAGCCAGCCAGCCGACCAGCCAGCCAGCCGACCAGCCAGCCAGCCAGCCGACCAGCCAGCCAGCCGACCAGCCAGCCAGCCGACCAGCCAGCCAGCCAGCCGACCAGCCAGCCAGCCGACCAGCCAGCCAGCCGACCAGCCAGCCAGCCGACCAGCCAGCCAGCCGCCCAGCCAGCCAGACAGACATGGCTAGATCGACTCAAAAAGGAATTCTGAGCAACTTTCTCTCTGGTGCCGGTATTCTAACTCGATTCTTTCGATGTGTTACAAACGCAAGCACTAAGCCATTATACCCCATACCACTATGTGGTGCGGGTATAAAAAATAATAACTGATATGATTTGAATTTCAGTGTACGAGCACTTTATACACAATTATCTTACAAACCCAATAAGCACAAAGTCGGACTCGGATCCGATTCGGATCCGATTTGAGTCCGAGATGTCGGACTCCGCTTTCTCTGTTCCGATTCGGATCCGATTTGAGTCCGATATGTCAGACTCCGCTTTCTCTGTTCCGATTCGGATCCGATTTGAGTCCGAGATGTCGGACTCCGCTTTCGATTCAGGTTTGCAGTAAAAATTTGGAGTTTTATTTTTATATTTATTAATGAATTTATTTATTATTTTGAATTAATTACTTAGTAGACATTTTTTGAAATTGCTTTCCTCCACAATTCTTTTATATATTTGACTCGCAAATTGAGTTTTTTTCTTCAATTTGCGTTTGAGCTCTTCCAAATAGTTTTCAAATTTAAAGGCACTGAAGTTATTTAACGATCCGAAAGTTCTGCAATCCGTTGCCAAGTGCGTTAAGCAATGCACATTGTATGTTAAAAAGGACTCGTTATATAAAACTTTTATTTTGTCAGCAAAATCAAATAGTAGTACCTCTGCTTCATTAATGGATTCCCTTTTATTTTGAAGTAAAATATTTATTCCTATGCTAAGAGACAATAAGTGGTTATATCTTTCGATATCTAATAATCCTTTCAGTACAATAGGTCCAGACAGCGTTTTGAGTTCGGGTCCGAACTCATATCTAAATCGGATCCGAACTCACTTCGATGTTGGATCCGACATCGTTTTGAGTTCGGGTCCGATATCATTTCGAAATCGGACTCAATTCTCGGTCCGATATCGAAGAGGGAATTGCTCCCGTTCTCGTGTCCGACCTCGGACCCGTTCTCGAAACCAAATCAGAGAAGTCGGATCCGATTCGGATCAGATTCGGGTCCGATGTGCTTATTGGGAATATACTATTTATAGTAATAGACATGCACACAGGCAAAACAACAACAAGCAGTAACGAAAGAAAGAGTGCGCAGTTGTTTATGCACGCGTAAAATAACGCATAACGCATATTCTTAACTGTAATTTTTTGGTTTTCCATTGTTTTTTTGGCCGCGGGCAAATTTGGGCACAATTTTTTTTTGGGATCTGTTAGCTGAGACCCTCAGCTTTAATTTGGTGTAGGACTCCATGTTTCGCACACAACTAAAAGTCTAACGGATAATCATAAATGTTTATTTTTTTTGGCCCAAAATAAAAAAAAAAATAATTTTTTTTTTCAATTTTTATTTTTATTTTTTTAATTTACATAATGCTTGATGCCTATTTTAAGTGAAAAAAATTTCTATAAGGTACACTCGGTGTATAGTTTATAAGTAACAAGGTTTTAAATATGACATAGAAAACTAACCCATTTGAGACTTGTTCACATATGTATGTCAACTTTGCGCTGCTCGGGACAGAAAACCAATGGAGATATTTGCATAAAATTTTACACACATGACCCTTAGATAGTTTTTAACCATCTGTGCAAAAATCATCAAAATCGGAGAGCAGGTCCAAAATGATTTATTGCCGCAGCGGACACAGTGTGCGACATAGTCAAGTGTACTTATAATCTTATTTATATTCGACTAATTTTCAGCTGAATCGTATCAATGGTATTACAAATATTATGCAAATACGAATAGTGGGCAGAATGGTGTATTTTAACTGGAGGTACCAGAATAAGGAGTGTCATCCACACTTTAGGCATAAGTATATAAAGTCGTTATAAATGTATAGGTTGATCCATCTTGAGTTTTTTTTTTCAATAGCCTTTTTTCACAGATTTCGCGTGAGTTGTGTTCAACTTTATTTTATTTTCTTTTCAGTATTGTTTGCCATTTCATCATGGAAAGACTTACAACGAAACAACGTCTTAAAATTGTGCAACTGTATAATGGAAATGAGCGTTCGGTGAGAAACTGTTTTCGACCACAATTTTGTTCAGTGATGAGGCACATTTCAGGCTCAACGACAACGTCAATTAACATAATTGCCGCATTTTGGCTGAAGAACAACCATAAGAGTGTCATTATACCCGGAAAAAAACACGGTCTGGTGCGGTTTATGGGCTGGTGGAATAATCGATCAATATTTTTTCAAAAATGATGATGGTCGGAACGTAACCGGGAATGGAGCTCGCTGTAACGCCTTGATATCGGACTTTTTGCTTCCTGAAATTAAAGCCCGTAATCTTGACTACATTTGGATTTAACAGGACGGCTCCACTTGTCATACAGCTTCTCAAGCAATATTTCTATTAAGAGGTCATTACGAAAAGCAGCCAATTTAACGTTTTGGACCGACCGCCCAGATCGTGTAATAAAAGTATCACAGCTATAGACTTTTTTTCTTTGCGGCTACGCAAAGTCCAAATGCTATGCTGACAAACCAGCTACTATTCAGGTTTTGGAAGCCAACATTACGCGTGTCATTAAAGCCATACCGGTCAAAATGCTCGAACAAGTCATCCACAATTGGACCCCCAGAATGGACATCCTGAACCGTAGTTGCGGCCAACATTTAAAGGAAATTATATTCAAAAAATAAATGGCATAAAATGTCCTTTCGAAAGAACCACAAATATTCCACCTTTCACTTACTTAGGGACATAAATACTGTTACAACATTGAACACACCCATTTCAATAGTAGAACTGAACATACCCCGTTAATGTTAAATGTGACGCGCAAAATAGAAAGGGACCTAAGGGTAAAAACCAGTTTTGTTCAGGAGAGCCATTTAAAAGATTTAAATACGTGTATCTTTGGTGTACCATCACTTTCATAAAACGCGTATATCTCTGGGAGGGAACACTTTTGGGGCATGGGATGCTCAGATGATGTCCACATCAAAAAAAAGTGAAAATTGATTTTTTTTACGCTTAGGTCCCTTTCTCTATGCGCTGTCACATATGGGTTTTGAGAGCTAACCTCAATAGCGTTAGTCAGTAACGGGATTTTCAAATTGTTTCAACTTTCATCAGGGAGTGATCAGATAATGAGAACCGTATCGCTGTAATAGCGCAAGTGTGAAATAAAAAAAGCGATATTTTCAAAACGCTCCGGCCACTAGGGATTAGCCGCATGTTCGTCTACCGATGCATAAAACTGTTTTAGGAGACTGGAGATGTAAAAGACCGCCACCGGTCGGGCCGCCCACGCTCTGTTCGAACACCGCATGTCATCAAAGCCGTTAAATCAAGAATTCACAGAAATCCGCTCCGAAAAGAGAAAATCATGGCCCGTGAGATGAATATCACTCACAAGTTAATGAGTCGAATCACTTGGGACTTGGGGCTTTCAAACGATGTACCGGAAATTTATTAACTGCAGCTTTAAAAAAAATAGGATTGAAAAATGCAAACGTCTTTTGGTGAAGCACGCTGATAACTTGCACAGAAAAATGTTGTTCACCGATGAAAAAAATTTTAGCGTTCAGGAAAAATTTAACAAGCAAAATGATAGACTGTATGCGCGGTCATCTAAGGAAGCATCTGAACTGATCCCAAGGGTGGAAAAGGGTCATCACCCAGCTTCAGTCATGGTTTGGTGGGGTGTTTCGTACGATGGGGTCACTGACCTGCATTTCTGCGAACAAGGAGTCAAAACATCGGCCAAAGTTTACCAAGAAACCGTTTTGGAAGCTGTTGTGAAGCTTCTTAACAATTCCCTGTTCCAAAACCAGCCACGGACTTTTCAGCAGGATTCTGCGCCGGCCCATAAGGCAAAACGTCCTAGGCCTGGCGTCGAAACAATTTGCCAGCGTTCCTTTCCTCTGAAGAATGGCCCTCAGGCAGGCCAGATTTGAACCCATTGGATTACAAATTGTGGACGGTTTTAGAGGACAAGGTTTGTCACAAAAGATACCCCAACATTGGATCTCTTAAGACTGCTTTAGTTCGAACTGTGGCCAATTTTCCAATGGACGAGGTTCGTGCAGCTATTGACGATTGGCCAGTGCGACTTAAGACGTGTGTAAAGGCGAAAGGCGGACATTTCGAATAAGTTGATTTTTTGTGTATACAATATACATCAATAAATATACTATTAAAAAATATTTGGTCCAAAAACATTCAGTACTTTTAATTTTACAGTATAAAACGTGTGTAACAGTATTTATGTCCCTACGAAGTATTTGATTTTTTTATGTTGAAAAAATACCTTTACGAGGCGGTTCGGAAACTTCTTAGCCTAGCACAAAAAGCGCGATATAAACAGAAAAAAGTTAAGTGTTTTGGAAACTTCCATCTCTGCAATGAACACATGTTAAATTTTGTTTCGATCTGGCAACTCCTTCATATAGAAACAGGTGTTCACAAAAGACGCATCCGCGATTTTTTTACAATGGAAAAATTAGAAATGCGTGGTGTCATTAAATATTTACATAAAAAAGGTTTATCGGGACAAGAAATTCATAATGATATGGTGAATGTGTTAGGTGAAAGTGCTCCTTCATATGCAACAATAAAAAATTGGGTTGCTGAATTTAAACGTGGTCGTACAAGCATTGAAGATGAACCACGTAGTGGACGTCCAAAAACAGCAACAACAACAGAAATTGTAGCCAAAGTGCATGATATGGTATTAAATGATCGACGAATAAAAGTGCGTGAAATAGCTAATATCATGGGCATCTCAAATTTTGCATGAAGAACTACAGATGAAAAAGCTTTCTGCAAGATGGGTGCCGCACTTGTTAACAGTCGACCAAAAACGCATAAGAATGAACATTTCTCAAGCTTGTTTGGATCGTTTTCAGCGAAATAAAATGGATTTTAAGCGTCGTTTCATAACTGTTGTTGAGACATGGATCCACCACTATACTCCAGAGACAAAAGAACAAACCAAACAATGGACTGAAGCTAAGTGCCCCAAAGAAGGCAAAAACATTTCAATCGGCTGCCACTATTTTGAAGACCTTGAGGAAAACTATTTTAATCAAGGGATAGAATTGCTAGATAAGCATTGTTCTAAGTGTATTGAAGTTTCAGGAGATTATATTGAAAAATAAAAATACTTTTGAAAAACTAACTATTCTCCTTTATTGATAGGCTAAGAACTTTCCGAACCGCCCTCGTAGATTGATCACCTGTTATAATAGAGACACTTATTTAAGCTTATAACCTTGTTCTTTAGTATTGATTTTGAGTTAGATCGTATGAAAACGATAAAAGATATTTCAAGAGTACCAAAAGTAGGCGGAATGGTACATTTGTGTGGGAGGAACCAGAAGGGGTATGCCAATATGGCCCGTTTGTAATCCCATAGGCAGTTAAGGAAAAATAATACGACGTTCATAATTTAAAAACGATTGATAACTCATTTCTGGAGTTATCGTGAAAACCAGCCGCAAGGACAAGGCTCAAATGCTGGATACACATGTTTTGTAAACAAAATAAATATGCTGCAACACATTGTTCTTGACGTACCTAGCAAATGTCTAAAAACGACATGAAACGTATTTTGTCAACACATACTCGTGTGCAGGGTCATAAATGCTTTATTTCAAATGATATATAAGTATACCCTCTTACCCAGCAGGATGAGGGTATAAAAAGCTTCGGCAAGGACGAACATATTCCTCTACTTTTAACTGACAATATGTCCACTTGTTAAAAATAATGTGGTTTTTACCATTCTATAAATTATTCATTACGAGTAACATCAACTTACAAAAGTGCATTGATCGCTTAGGCGCATTTGGTATTTACTAGCTGCACTCGCCATAGACATTGGGGCAGATCATTGACACGATCGTGATCAGCATCAGCAACCAACCATGCCTTATGAAGCAAGTTGTGGGTGGGTGATGGATACACCTTCATCACACAGTGGTTGTTGCCCCACCACCCAACAATGAACTTGATTCCGATGTTATTGTTCTTGAACGTCGTTCTCATCATCAACTGCGGCTACATTAAGTTTGGAGTGCGAATGACATTGTTTTCGAAATGCTTTAGGAATTGTAAATTATCTCCCGAACATCAACTACTACGACTAGATAAGGCGAGACTGCCTTTAAACAGAAACGCTGAGAAAGGTGAGCAGATAGATTAAAGTCCGCTGGAAGACATTTTAAATAAAGACAACAAAATCGTGTACACTTTAAATTTAAAAACAATTCAAAAACAGATTTATTATGTTTTCAGTTTCATTACAAAAATTGTTTGGGTTTTTTCTAGAATTGTTCACGTGCTCGCGAATCTTGTTTCTGCGCATATTTACGAGTATGTACGCTTTAAGGTTCCAGTTTTAGTATATAATGTCATATTAAAATAAATATTTAAATTACATTTATTTAATCAACGCATGCAGCTACAGTTACAGCGGATAGGGGGACTAAACAACTGTCAGTCAAGTGACAACGTTAGACACGTTCAAATTATCATCAGCCAGAAAACAGTTTAGACATTAGTAAACTCATGCTCGGATAGCATTCAAAGCATTGCGATCTAGGGCAGTATCGACCATGCGACTACACTACACGGCATTGCAACATACAGGCAGATGTCGCTGAATAAGCTATGTTAATACTTAGTAGGGACATAAATACTGTTACAACATTGAACACACCCATTTAATAGTAGAATTGAACATACCCCGTTAATGTCATATGGGTTTTGAAAGCTAGTAGCGCTTTTCAAGTGTGAAATGAAAAAAGCGAAATTTTCAAAACGCTCCGGCCACTAGGGATAAGCCGCATGTTCGTCTACCGGTGCATAAAGCTGTTTGAGGAGGCTGGAGATGTAAAAGACCGCCACCGGTCGGGCCGCCCACACTCTGTTCGAACACCGCATGTCATCAAAGCCGTTAAATCAAGAATTCACAGAAATCCGCTCCGAAAACAGAAAATCATGGCCCGTGAGATGAATATCACTCAAAAGTCCATGAGTCGAATCATTAAAAAAGACTTCGTCGGACTTGGGGCTTTCAAACGACGTGCCGGACATTTATTGACTGCAGCTTTATAAAAAATGGGATTGAAAAATGCAAACGGCTTTTGTTGAAGCACGCTGATAGCTTGCCCAAAAAAATTTTGTTCACCGATCACCGTTCAGGAAAAATTTAACAAGCAAAACGATAGAGCGTATGCGCGGTCATCTAAGGAAGCATCTGAACTGATCCCAAGGGTGGAACAGTGTCATCACCCAGCTTCAATCATGGTTTTGTGGGGTGTCATCGTAAGAGACACCCCACAAACCAGCAATGACCAGCAATTCTGCGACAAGGAGTCAAAACATCGGCCAAAGTTTACCAAGAAACTGTTTTGGAAGCTGTTGTGAAGCCTCTTAACAATTCCCTGTTCCAAAACCGGCCATGGACTTTCCAGCAGGATTCTGCGCCGGCCCATTAGGCTAAAACGTCCCAGGCCTGGCTTGGAAACAATTTGCCAGCATTCATTTCCTCAGAAGAATGGCCTTCAGGCAGTCTGGATTTGAATCTATTGGATTACAATTGTGGGCGGTTATAGAGGACAAGGTTTGTCACAAAAGATAACATTGATTTCTTAAGACTACTTTGGTTCGAGTTGTGGCCATTTTTCCAATGGACGAGGTTCGTGCAGCTATTGACGATTGGCCAGTGCGACTTAAGGCGTGTGTAAAGGCAAAAGGCGGACATTTCGAATAAGTAGATTATTTTTGGATACAATATACATCAATAAATATATTAAACAAGTAAGTAAGTGCTATAGTCGGGCGTGGCCGACTCTATGATACCCGCACCACTATAAATGTGATTAAGTCTCCTGTTAATCGAAAGCACTCGTCGCTATTTCTATCTGTATCTATCACGCAAGCACTAAGCCTTTATACCCCATACCACTATGTGGTGAGGGTATTACAATTATAGTTGGTCCACATTTTCATACCTTGTTTTCGGACCCTGTGCCCTCCCACGGACGAGATAAATCATTTGGCTTGACATATTTAAAGTCCTGAGGCAATTCCCTGTCATTTGGGGGTCACACTAAAATCCGGGTAAACCGAAACTTTTGGACCCTCCTAATGGACCCTGGGGCCCAAACAGGTCGAATTTTTTTCTGTATTTAAAATTGTAAGATAATTTCCTTTCATTTAAGGGGTCACACTTATATTTAAAATCATGGGTCCATTTTTTGGGTTCTAAAGGCCCCGTAGGTCCGAGAGGCGGGTCCAACTACTTTTTTTACATTTTGTGGTCAGTTCTACATCGAATGTCATATTTTTTTAATTTGTTGAGCAATACACGCGACATCAACTGGATTTGGACCAAATCCGGGAGTTCCTTTGTATGGGGGGTCTATCAGAAAGTGCTCCGATTTGGACCAAATTCAATAGCGTCCGTCCTTGTCCCAATATATTACCACTTGCCAAGTTTCATAAATGCGACCTGTACTTTGATTACAAGAATAGATGGACATCTTTACATCCAGCCAGCCGGCCAGCCAGCCAGCCGGCCAGCCAGCCAGCCAGCCGGCCAGCCAGCCAGCCAGCCGGCCAGCCAGCCAGCCAGCCGGCCAGCCAGCCAGCCAGCCAGACAGACATGGCTAGATCGACTCAAAATGAAATTCTGAGCAACTTTCTCTCTGGTCCCGGTATTCTAACTCGATTCCTTCGATGTGTTACAAACGCAAGCACTAAGCCATTATACCCCATACCACTATGTGGTATGGGGTATATTATATTTATTTTACATCATTAAACGAGTGTAACAGTATTTATGTCCCTACTAAGTACACAAGTTCGAATTATAACTATCAAGATGATCAATCCAGTGGTATTTTTCTTTCTTCAATAGCATTTTTTTACGCATAAGTTGTGTAAAATATTATTTTTTCTTTTTAGTATTGTTTGCCATTTCATCTTGGAAAGACTTACACCGCGAAAACCACGGTTTTCGAGCATTTCGCCATACTGGTCGATGCCAACATTTGTAGCAAATTATATTCAAAAAATAAATGGCATAAAATGCCCTTTCCTATGAACAATGAAGATTCCACACTTGGTTTGAATTTTTGTATTTTTTTTATTTTAAAAAATATCACCCTATACGAGTATATACTGTAGTCTATGCTAGGTCTATTTTGACATGGTATCCGCATTGGTGTCCAAAAAACTGAGTATTCAGAAACCAACTACTGTCGGGTTTTTTAAAGTGCTAAACTATCATACCAGTAAGCCCAGGTTCAATCCCAAGTAAAAACTTTTAACAATTTGTCACCTTGTTAATGATTACGATTAGAAGATGTATTTTTAAGGGTTGCCGCAATCGTCGACTTGATGTCCGTCAAACATCTCTGGGTCATCGAAAAAATTCTATGATGATCACAGCGAGGCGAATCTTTGAAACTAACTTTACACAGAGAAAAAATATGGTTACTACGAGTATATTGTTACGACAATTATAATATGTTATCCGCAATAAAAGTTTGCTCGTGCGAGGGTTGCTATATATATTTTTGGCCAAGGCATCACTAATTGTTACCTGGCGCCATCTGACATTTCCATTGGAAAGTTTGACATTTTTTAGCACAAACGTACTCAGAACATTTTGACGTACGACCATCATTTGTGTTGTTTACAGTGACTTAAAATAATTAATTGGGCAAAAAAATAAATTTTCTCGTAAACATTTTCGAGCGATTATTTTTCACAACTTTCGACGTGGATTATCACGACAAGAGTGCATCGATGAACTTAAATCTTTGTATGGCGATGAAGCACCATCCTATTGCACTGTGAAAAACTGGTTTAATGAATTCGAACGTGGCCGACGCTCGCTCAAAGACGAAGGTCGTCCAAAAACGGCCGTTGTGCCAGAGAACATTGATGCTGTGCGTGAACTGATAATGCAAGATCGCCATGTGATATACCGCGAGATAGAGGCATCCTTGAGCATTTTGATATTACACCTGGCCGTAAAAAAAGTTTGTTTTCGTACAATTTAACAATCGCACAGTAGCGCCCGTAGAGCAAACGAGGTTGCAAAAATCAAAATTTTCATGAGCGCCGACGAAGTTTTGAATAAACCCATGTTATAGGTTATGTTAATAATATCACATTTTTAGTTTAGAAGATATAGCCGTTCAAAGTTGACCGACTTTCGGTTTTCAAAAAAACACACAATTTTTAGTGAATTTGTTGCGATTTCAGGTGTAATATCACGAAAAATAGGTAACGAATCGCCTTATTTTTTGTTTGTATTGATTGATGTATTTATTAAATGTATAATGATAAAAAAAAAAATTAATTGTTTGCTTTGTGTTTCTCCTGGTAAATCACTATTTAAAAACTATCCGTTTTTTCACTATTTTTCAACTTTGACGGAAAATAAAAAAAATCTATATTTTTCTATATTTGCCATATTTGCAAAATCTGTTCATTGAGTATTTCTTTACATAATTCAAAAATTGTAGCTGCCCGTACGTGCCCGTTTGGCTTCTAGAGGTAAAAAAGTTTAAAAAGACATGGTTGCAGAAATTGTATGGCGTCCATTTCTTATATGTTTTGACTGACAGTAGTTTGATCTAATAGTTTGAAAAAAACTACTCATTGAAATTAGCAGGTACGTACCTCACTTAAACAATACTTTGGCGTACAAATGGTCAAGAACAATATTGACTTATGGTCCCTATTTTTATTTTTTAGGCATGGTAGCATAAGCCTATATATTGCAAAATAAGGATAATGCCTGGATTACTCTACGACTGAAAGTTGGCGCAACAATTACTGAAACCATTAAACAATTTAAGTACTGAAAACATGGCGTTGAACAATTTTAAATTATTTGAACTGTTTAGAAAGTCAACCACACCAATTTCAAATTTCACGGAAGCTGCTTTAGAAGAACTTGATAGCTTATACGGAAATATTGAGAGAAGCGAAATTATAAAAAATAAATTTTATCTGATATATGCAAATATTAAGGCAAAATGGGTGAAATCTAATCGAACCATTCAGAACTTCAACTCCAAATACGAGGACTGGCTTAATGAAGACACCATCCTGAATATATTGGCAGTAGATAAACCCACCTCATCAACCAGAGGAGCAAAAGGAAGGCCAAAAAAAGTATTGAGGAGTGTTCAATTTTCACAAGGAAGAGGAAACTTGCCGATGCCACCAATGACTTCACCACGAAGCAATTATCGGACGCGCTGTCTTTTAAATTTACAAAGGATAGTGAAAGAGTTAGGTCGCAGATAACCAAATCTGTTGCTGATGCAAGCCCACTGCGACTAAAAAGGATTAAGGAAAGCATTCCCACGCCCACAAACGCACACATTAAAAAGTATGGACGAAGAAGCCTAGGCCTTGTTTATGGACTTAGAACTCTCCAAAGAAAAATATGAGAAACTACGGACATCTTTAACGCGACACGGCGCTGACGTTTTACCCGGATACAAGCATATTACGCAAGCCAAAATAAATTCACGACCACTGCATACGGAGATTACGGAAGTCTCTGCGAAACCAATCTGCAGGATCTCATGGGCCATACAGCAAAACGGTTGTTAGAGAGTCTTCCTGAAAATGAGGTGAAAATTCTTCCTGAGAAGTTGACATTGATCAACAAATGGGGCTGCGATGGATCATCCGGACAAAGCGTTTATAAGCAAAGGATATCTTCCGATGACGCTACAATATCGGACGGAAATATGTTTATGGCATCTGTTGTTCCTTTGCGGCTTAAATCTGATGTTTCCCTACACTGGAAAAAGCCACGTCCGTCATCAGTACATTATTGCCGACCAATAATGTTTCAGTTTGCAAGGGAATCGGCAGAACTCATAAGGACCACGGTGAAGGACATTGAAGAACAAATAAGCAAGATTAAGCCTACAAAGCTGCAAATTGGAGAAGGAAAATATATTGAATGCAATTACGAGTTCCATCTGACCATGGTTGACGGAAAAGTCGTAAACGAACTGACAGGAACAACCTCAACAATGTCATGCCCGATTTGCAAAAAGAGTCAGAAGAACTTTGGTAATTTAAACGATTCTACAAATGAGGAGAATTACGAATATGGAATGTCACCATTGTACGCAAGGATAAGGTGTATGGAATTCTTGCTAAAACTGGCGTATTCCCTACCACAAGAGGAGGAAAACTTCGATGAAAATACATCAATAAAGGATAAGGAAAAGATCAGAAAGAAGCAAATACTGGATGCTTTTTTTAAACAAGTTGGACTAAAAGTAGACTGTCCCAAGCACGGATACGGTAACTCAAACGATGGAAACACTTCTAGGAGATTTTTTGAAAATGATGAGGCAGTAACTAGAATCACTGGAATTGACAATCAAATCGTGAAAAGATTGGGAACGATCTTAGATGTTTTAAACTGCAAAGAAAATGTCAATTCTACAAAATATGGAGAATATGCGTCGAAAACTGCATCTCTTTTAGCAGAAATGTATCCACAGAAGAAGTTGACCCCGACCGTCCATAAAATATTGGCGCATGGCAAAGATATAATTGAGTACCAGTCTTTGCCAATTGGAGAGCTTTCTGAAGAAGCACAGGAGTCTCTTAACAAATTTTATAAAAAATATAGATTGCAGAACACATTCAAAGCATCAAGGGTAAGGCAAAATGAGGACCTCTTCAACATGTTGGCAGCATCTTCCGATCCACTTATTTCTTCCCTGCGGCATGTGAAGTCAAGAATAGAGTTAGAAAATAATTATAGTTTAGAAATGGTTAGTCTTTTAGATATACCTTCTCTTACGAACTGTGATGAATATTTTACAGAAAATTGAAAAAATAAATTTAAAAAAAAAATATTTTTTTTTTAATTTGTTGGGTAATAATTTAAAACATAAAACCATAAAGAAAAAAAATAAAAACAATCTAAAAATTTAAAAATAATTTTTTTAGTTACCATAAAATTGATTTTTCTGCTAATTTTAACTTTGATAACCCATAATTAGGCCCCTACAGAGCGTAGCACCCTTTCCAAACGCTCATTTCATAGGCTGAACAGTTATCTATCATATGCTGTTTAAACTGTTCAATTATCTTATTCGGTTCAAAAGATATGATTTTTGCAACGAAAAAACTCAAATGGCGCCAATGTGCGTCGAGTTGGTGGGTCATCCGTCGCACAGCCCCAATCAATTTTTTTTCAAAACTGTGTTTTGAAAAAACGGCTGTCGGGTTTTTTAAAGTGCTGGGCTATCTTGTCAGTAAACCCAGGTTCAATCCCAGGAAAAAACATCTAACACATGTTACCTCGTTAATGCCTAAGAGTAAGAGATGTAACGAGTACGAGTAAGAGATCATCGAAAAAATTCTATGATGATCCCAGCGAGCCGATTCTTTGAAACTAACTGCACGCAGAGAAAAAATATGGTTACTATATGGTCACGACAATAATAATATGTTCTCCGCAATAAAAGTATGTTCGTAGTATTGTTTATTGAATTTAGTTTTGACAATAGTATGATTGCCGCAATATTTATATTGTTGAAATGTAACAATTGTATTATTGCCAAACATAAAAACTTAAATATGTTTGTAGCAACGATATAAGTATGGTTGGTGCGACAAAACTATTGTTTATGGATTTAAAGTTAACAATAATATGATTACGGCAATCATACTGTTGGATTGTAATTTTTCTTCATTTGAATATGCTTTTAAGAACAATATTATTGTTACGGATCAAATGCAATAATAGTATTTTTTATGTGGAAATTGAAATTTTTCCAACAAACTGCTTTGGCTTTGTTTAACTAAAATATTTTTAATAAAAACGCTTACGTTATTTTTAAACTGATACGAGTATTTTCTACTGTTCAATAAATCACTGCTATTATTTTGAATTTAATGTATTTTTTAATAATTTTTATAATACAAATCTATTGTTGACAACTTAACCCAATTCTAATAAATAATATTGGGGATCATAGTACAGGGTGGAGCGCGATAATTTGCTCATTTAGGAATAAAATTAAAAAAAGTTATGAACCTTTAACAAATTTATTTTATATTTTAATTATATTGAACAGTAAGATAATTTTTAAATTACACGGTTTTAAATAGTGTATCTGGCAAAAGTCGATATTCGCTATCAACACACAGCTGCATACGTTTTCTTAAGTTTTCATGAACTCTGACAAGCATGTCGACTGGTATTCGGCCAATTTCTGTCTCAATATTGTTAATTAGGTCTTCCAAGGTGTTGGGACGGTTGATATACACCTTTGACTTCAGGTAACCATAAAGGAAAAAATCGCATGGGGCTAAGTCTTGTGAGCTTGACGGTCAGTTCACATCACCCCTCAAAGAGATAAGCCGTCCAGGAAACATTTGCCTCAAACAATCCATGGTAACTCTGGATGTGTGTGCAGTGGCACCATCCTGTTGGAATCATGTATCCTCTAATTGCATTGCCTCAAGAGCCAGCTGAAAACAAACAGGAAATGCCAAGAGCAAGTGATTGCTTCCGAGCAGAGCGTTTCGGAGATTGCAGTACTGCTGCTCCTTCTCTCAGGTCCCCTTCGTACACATTCGTTCCCAATTAACAATTGATTGCCGTCCAGGAATACGTCCGCGGGGGGGAACAGCGAATCGTAAACGAAAAGCACGCTGCACTGTAATGATCGAGTGTGCATTGGAAAAATACGCTTCAACACAAGATGATCTCTCCTCACGTATCCAATGCATGATGGCAACTGAAAGGCAGACAAACCTTCCGTCAGCCACTATAAGCCATAAGGTCTCTTAGACCAACAGTGCCACCACAGCCTGCAGTGCAAAAAAGCAAATTACCGCGCCTCACCCTGTATAACTGTGTGTAATCATACTATGGTGTTAGGGATCATAAAATGGTTGCGCGAAAATCATAATATGATGGTGAGGATCATACAATGGTTGCGCAAGAATCATAATATGGTGGTGAGGATCATACTATGGTTGTATGTGAAACATACTATGGCTGTGGGAATCATAATATGGTTGTGGAGATTGAGTGTGAATCATTCTACGGTTTTGGGGATCATAGTATCGTTAAGAGTGAATACTACTATTGTTGTGAGGATCATAGTATGGTTTTGAGGATCATAGTATGGTTGTATTTGAATTATGCCGTTGTTGTGAGGATCATAATATAGTTGTACCACAACCATATACCCAACAAAAGTATGATGCTCTTTGAATCCCATCCATCCTTTTTTCTAAGTGTTTAATATACCGAATATCAAATGTGTAGGGTACACAAGACAACCACATGAAATTAAGTTGGGTAACTTCATATGAGAAAGTGTAAATATTTACCATATTTTAGAACGCTTAAACTAAATAAATAAATACAATTGTATTTACTTATATATTTTATAACTACTATTAAATGAGCTAGGGTCCATGTGGTGCTCAGTGTGTTATTTAGGCGATCTAGGGGAAAAATTGTTTTTATTTTACAAAGCTCTGTTTATAGATTGGTTAATAGGCATGTTTTTATTGAACAAGCTAGGAAATCTCCAAATTTGTTTTGTAAGATATTTTGTTTGGTTCCTTCTTAACTTTGTGGTTTTTTATCTCCGCTAATAGTTGGCATAAACAGCGGCACGGTGCACAGTGGCTCAGATCCACCGGTCAAAAGTCTATAAGATATCTAGTCAAGAATTTTAAGTAAGGTTTACAACAGTAGTTCTCATTCGTTTGGGGAGAGCATGGCCTTATAGAGTTCGGTTTTACTTTCAACAATTGCAGCAAGGCTTTCTGAAGAGGGTTGTCACGGACCCGAAATCATGATAAAAGTAGTGTGCAGCCACGAAAATCAATGCCACTTTGCCATTTTGTTAAAAACTTGTCTTCTATTTAAATATAGAAGCAAGAGGTCTTGAGCCGGTTTAATCCCTGTTCAATTTTAAGTTCTGTAAAAAGGACGATTGAAGCCAAGGACTTTGAGCTTTTAGCATTCAAACTCGGGTAATCGGCTTAATTTAAGAAATTGGTTGACTACTTTTCTTATTTTGCGATTTTAAGGCTTGGGAATACAATAGCTTTTTTTTCTTACGCTGCGTATTTTTCAACTTCCGGCAGTTTAGAAACCATTGAAATAAATCTCCAAATCCATCAAAAAATTGATGGCAAAGTTTTTTTATGCCGGCAATTCAATATCATTACATTTTTTGTAAATTTTGAATATACGGGTATATATTAGTGGTTTTCTAGCAACCGGAAGCTAAGAAAAACGCAGCGTAACAAAAAAAAGTTCAGTGTGCCTGGGCATTAAAACAAACGTAAAATTTTTCGTTTTTTTTTTTTTTTTAAATGTTTGAATTTATTTGTCAAACAGTATCTCATACATTTCAAGAGTTATTATACACAATGCGATTATAAAGTGTGGTTTTATATCTTTATTCTGACCTCCACATATTCTTTGTTCCAAACATATTTTGATTAAAGCAACAATTTAAAAAATATCGATTTTGAAAGTAAATATGATTATGGACCAACATAACTTTGCGAAAGCCTTCAAAGGGTGCATTACCTTTTTTTGCCAGCCCGAAATGGGTAAACTAAGCGTCTAATCGACAAAAGAAGCTTCATTCGTGACCACCATTTCCATTTCGTGAGAAAAAAAGTTGAAATTCATATAAAAACTTAAATCAGCTATATTTCCTAAACTAAGCGTCTAATCGACAAAAGAAGCTTAATTCGAGACCACCTCCATTTCCTGGGAAAAAATTCGAAATTTCATATAAAAACTTAAATCAGCTATATCTCCGAAACTAAGCGTCTAATCGACAAAAGAAACTTAATTCGGGACCACCTCCATTTATTTCGTGAGAAAAAAAGTTGAAATTTCATATAAAAACTTAAATCAGCTATATCTCCTAAACTAAGCGTCTAATCGACAAAAGAAGCTTAATTCGTGACCACCTCTATTTCCTGGCAAAAAGTTGAAATTTCATATAAAAACTTAAATCAGCTATATCTCCTAAACTAAGCGTCTAATCGACAAAAGAAGCTTAATTCGTGACCACCTCCATTTCCTGGCAAAAATTTGAAATTTCATAAAAAACTTAAATCAGCTTAAACCTAAACTATGCGTCTAATTGACAAAAGAAGCTTAATTCGAGACCACCTCCATTTCGTGAGAAAAAAGTTGAAATTTTATCTCACGAAGTAGGCTATAGTTAGCTCAAAAATTAAGGTTTTAAATTTTAAAACGAGAATCTTATATTTTTTAAACAATTTTTTAAATGTAGAAACGCAGCTGAAAATGTGAGCAAAATTTCTTTCAAGAACCCCTAACAAATGAATAATATTGAAAATCTGGACGATAACTGCACACATGTAGTACGAGTACTGCAATTCATTCAGAAGTATTTGTCATTAAACTAGCAAAACTGCTAGCTTGTCCAATAAAACACGCCTAATATTAAAATAAAACTTATAGTATTTAATATAAAAAAGAAACAACTATAAAAAATTTATTTTAAGGAAAAACTATTGCTGCTAACGACTTTCTGAAATATTTTTCTCGCCTCATGATTATGTTTTCTTGATATGTCGTGTACGAAGGTTTAAAAAGTTCCTTTCAGGCCGTAAAATTCGAAATTTAACAAAATACTTTTAAAATTTACTAAATCCGTGTCGAAATCGAATGAAAATTTCTTAGAGTTTGGAAGTTCTGTGTGTCCCTGTCTGGTAAGAGGTGGCGCAAAATTTTCTGGAGAAGCCATCGACAATAGGTCACTTTTACTGACGAACGCTAAGGGCCATGAAAATCGATTTCTACATCGGAATTGGATGAGCAGGGTTAAGTGAACATGTGGTTTTAACGAGATAATGGATATAGTGAAGGAGGCGATTCCCGATCGCCTAATCTACTTAGAAGGAACATAAATACTGTTACAACATTGAACACACCCATTTCAATAGTAGAACTGAACATACCCCGTTAATGTCATATGGGTTTTGAAAGCTAACCTCAATAGCGTTAGTTTGTAAAGGGATTTTAAAATTGTTTTGTCATGGAGTGGTCAGATAATGAAAACTGTATTGCTGTTTTTAGCGCTTTTCAAGTGTGAAATGAAAAAAGCGATATTTTCAAAACGCTTAGCCGCATGTTCGTCTACCGATGCATAAAATTGTTTGAGGAGACTGGAGATGTAAAAGATCGCCACCGGTCGGGCCGCCTACGCTCTGTTCGAACACCGCATGTCATCAAAGCCGTTAAATCAAGAATTCACAGAAATCCGCTCCGAAATCAGAAAATCATGGCCCGTGAGATGAATATCACGCAAAAGTCCATGAGTCGAATCATTAAAAAAGACTTTGGACTTGGGGCTTTAAAACGACGTACCGGACTTTTATTGACTGCAGCTTAAAAAAAAATAGGATTAAAAAATGCAAACGTCTTTTGGTGAAGCACGCTGATAACTTGCACAGAAAAATTTTGTTTACCGATGAAAAAAATTTTACCGTTCAGGAAAAATTTAACAAGCAAAATGATAGAGTGTATGAGCGGTCATCTAAGGAAGCATCTAAACTGATCCAAAGGGTGGAAAAGGGTCATCATCCAGCTTCAGTCATGGTATGGTGGGGTGTCTCTTACGATGGGGTAACTGACCCGCATTTCTGCGAACAAGGAGTCAAAACATAGGCCAAAGTTTACCAAGAAACCGTTTTGGAAGCTGTTGTGAAGCCTCTTAACAATTCCCTGTTCCAAAACCAGCCATGGACTTTCTAGCAGGATTCTGCACCTGCCCGTAAGGCTAAAACGTCCCAGGCCTGGCTTCGAAACAACTTGCCAGCGTTCATTTCCTCTGAAGAATGACCCTCAGGCAGTCCAGATTTGAACCCATTGGATTACAAATTGTGGACGGTTTTAGAGGACAAGGTTTGTCACATATGATACCCCAACATTGGATCTCTTAAGACTGCTTTGGTTCGAGCTGTGGCCAATTTTCCAATGGACGAGGTTCGTGCAGCTATTGACGATTGGCCAGTGCGACTTAAGGCGTGTGTAAAGGCAAAAGGCGAACATTTCGAATAAGTAGATTCTTTTTGCATACAATATACATAAATAAATATAATAAAAAAAATATTTGGTCCAAAAACATTCAGTACTTTTTATTTTACAGCATTAAACGTGTGTAACAGTATTTATGTCCCTACTACGTATATTTGGGAATTTGGCATGGCCTGCAAGTTTACTCGATTTACCAGGTATCTACCTTTGGGTGGCCAACAAGCCTCAAACAATCGCAAACCTTAAGGAGACTATTTGACAGGAATGCGAAGAGTAATCACCGGAAATCTTGCGGACAATCATGAAAAATTCGATGAGACGGGCACAAATGTGTATCAACGCTGTCGGCAGATATTTTCAAAAGGCTGGAGCTACTTATAAGTTCAATATTTCCGGTAAAAATGTGTCGAACTCCATATAAAAAAAATACGTGAACTGCTGAAGATCTGCGGAAAGAACAGTACTGAAATTGACGTCAGCAAAATTTTGAAAAAATTCTGTCTAGCAACATTGACTAATTCATGCTGAATATTTTACATGACTATGACTTGAACAGTTTTTATTCTGGTTCGAGACCTTTGTTATTTCTTTTCCAGAATGAACGTAAAAATTGGTGAGAAGTATAGGCGGCCACTACCGACTTTAACTTTTTTTACTTGGTTTTACTTATTTTAACGCTGCAAGACATATTTGCTGGTACTCGTTCTCATTTGTTTTGTTATTCATAGCCTTGTTACCACTATTGCATTGGGTTCGTTTTAGAATATTTAGGGCAATACCATAATAATAGTATATTCCTTGACGATATAACTCTACATCAGGTAACATATATGACATCGAAGCCATGTAGGTCATTTATACGGCCAGCTATGGACTTTTTTGTATTAATAAAAAAAGTACACTTGAAGAAAATTGCGGTTTTTTAAATGAAATGTACCGTACATTTTGTCATACCTATATGTAGGTACAAATAGAAATTATACCGACAGATTTAAGGTAAATATTATTGGCTACAATTTCAATCATTTGTTTACAATTACAACTTCAAAATAAAAATACCCGTCGCTCTACATCAATTAGGAACATTTTATTTCGGGGAAAATAAATATTTATTTTGTTTAAATCAAAGCAAAACGAATGTAAAATAAACCTTCAGCCAACCAAAATATTGTGGCACAATAAAATGACAAATACGACATGGGAAATTATCTTGAATTGCAAATCAATTATCGTAAGCGAACGAATCACGTCAATATTTGCTCAGGAAAAAAACGTTGAATGAAAAATAAAACCTAAAAGTATCTGAATCAAATTTTACATCTGAGGCGGCATCTGTGCCATTTGGGATTGTTAAATATTTATTTATATTATTTTTATCAGATAATTATCATGTTGAGATCTCAATTAATTTAAGATGGAGTCTTAAATAATAGGTTCTAAATTTAAAGCACATATGAGGCGTGATTAAAAATGCCAGAAATATTCTTTATGAATTATAATTAACTACAATAAGTAGTTTGTTGTGCTTCTCTTGTAGCGGCACACTTAATGTTGAGGTGTCAGACCCAGGCCAAAGAATTGTGAGATTTTGCCGGCAAAAATGTCGTTTTTTGAGTGTAGAATATCAGAAATTTAACAATGAAGATGTGTAGAGAATTGTTTAATTAAGAGAATTATATTATTTTTTCTAAAATATTTTTTTGTACAAAATAACGCGGCAGAAATTTTAAAAGAAACTCTGATTTTCATGCTGATTTTCGTATCTACTTGATGTAAGTATTGGGTGGCCCAAATAAGCTGAAGGGTTACAAATATTCATAAAATTTTTTTATAGTTTTTTTCGCTTTTGCAGGTTATATACTTTCTTATAGAGATAGAGTACGAGTATGATGGCTACATATGATGTACAGCAACGCATCAAAATTGTTGAATATTTTTTTTCTTCTGGCAAGTCTATTATCACAATTCAACGAAATTATCGTTGTCATTTAATGTCAGAACAGCACCCAGTAACAACATAACTAGTCTCCCGTTTTCAGGAACAGGGATCAGTGTCGAATCCAAGGGCATTATATCAGCGTCAACTTCACCCCTTCAGATGTACTGTTTAGTGCGCTGTTATGGATTATAAAGTTATCGGTTTTTTGAAAATGAGGAATGTCAACCAGAAACCATAACCGGGGCTCTGTATATGACTTTGATTCTTTGTGTCCCCAAGCTAAGAATAATTCTAACACACGGTTCCAGCAAGATGGATTCACTGCACTTACAGCAAAAGCTATAATGGTACTTCTTCGTTACCTTCTTGGTGAACCCATCAGTCTTATTTGGGTCAACCAGTATGTTTTAAAAATATAGTATTTCAAAATTAACTTTGAAAAAAAAAAATAATTGGATAACAATAAAAGTTAAAAAAATGTTCAGGCTTTTACGATGACAGTCAAAAGTGTTTTTTTTGGAAAAAAATTAAGCTCGGTAATTACTTTCGGCAAGTATTTGCTAATGATTAAGAAAGTTATCGATTTTATTAAAAAAAAGTCATAGTAATGCCGTTTCAGTAATTCAAAGAAATACTACGAGGGCGACCGCAAAACTAACTGGCCTGGCACATTTTCTGTTTTACTAGCAACTTTTTTTGTTTTGTTTTTTAAAAGCAATCTTTTATAAGCCAACTGTCAAAAATTCCGAAATATTTAATGATTACACATGAGAAATTCCTAGTCAGGGTGATGGTACTAGGTCAGTATATTAAAACCCTCAAAGAGTTTTGCGTTCGTATGTGCCAGTTTTTTTTATGACCTTTTACATTTTTTCCTTATCTTGATGTTTTTTCGCTTAGTTGTAAAATGTTGGCAAAAACGTAGTTTGACATAACTCGAGAACGACTAGTTCGATTTAGCTGAAATAAATTGAGAAAAATTAATAATTACATTTTCTTTAATCCATTAATATACTGTTTCTCTACCAAATCAACATTTTTGCAATTAGAAATAAATTTGTGAAGAAAATTTTGCCAAAAAAAATTTTTTTTTTTTTTTAAAACATATAAATCCCAAACGGAAAAACGTGTAGAGTCTTATAACTTTCACGTAAAGTCACATAACCTATAAACAAAATGCGACATAGATAGAATCGATTAACGCGTTCTGCTTTTATTTACAATTAAGTAACTTCATTTACTGACCTAGTACCATCACCCTGACTTGGAATTTCTCACCCCCCAGACAATAACCCCAAAAATGTTCCACAGTGTTGTTGAACGGCCGCTACAAGAGAAGCACAACAAACTTTCGGGTTTCGTGCGGTAATTAAACAATTTTATATGAAAGGTTATACGCCACAATTAATCAAAAATGAATTGGATTCTGTTCATGGTGATAATGCACTATCAACAGAAATCCTGGGTTCAACAATTTAAAATGGGTCGTTCAAGTACGGAAGATGAACAACGCTCTGGAAGACCGAAAACTGCTTCTAGTACTATTGAAAACATTAGAAAAATATTTAATGAAGTGACTAAAGATAGACGAATAAAGCTCAGATATTGTTAAAGTACACGAAAAACAAGTTTGGAGTATTTTACATGATGAACTCCACATGAAAAAGCTATCCGCCGCGTTTGATGACTTTGTCCCAAAAAATCGTCACTTGGACCAATTCCGAGGAGCTTTTAGCGATTTATCAGCGTAATCCAATAGAGTTCTTGCGCCGATTCATAACTGTTGATGAAACATGGATCCATCACTACATCCCAGAATGCAAAGAACAGTCAAAACAATGGATAGAAGCTGGTAAAAGTGGTCCCAAGAAGGCAAAAACTGTTAAGTCAGCAGGAAAAGTAATGGCCACAGTATTTTGGGATGCAAGGGGCATAATATTTATTGATTATCTTGAGAACGGAAAAACTATAAATAGTGAATATTATTGTGCATTATTGGATCGGTTAGTGAAGAAATCAAGATAAAACGACCGCATTTAGAAAAAAAAGTTCTTTTTCATCAAGATAATGCTCCTTCACACACTGCATTTTTAACTCAACAAAAACTGGCCGCATTACGATTTGAAATTGCTCCGCATCCACCATATAGTCCAGATTTAGCTCCTTCTGATTATTTCTTGTTTCCAAATTTAAAAAAATTTCTCGGTGGCAAAAAAATTTCGTCCAATAGCGAGGTTATTGCTGAAACTAAGGCATATTTTGAAGGTATGGAAAAATCTTATTTTTCGGATGGAATTAAAAAACTTGAAAAACGTTTGATGAAATGTATTGAGTTGGAAGGAGATTATGTTGGAAAATAAATAATAATAATTCCAAAAAAACGGTTCTTCTTATGTTAGGCCAGTTACTTTTGCGGTCGCCCTAAAAAGCAAATACAAAAAAACATTCAGTACTGTAAAATAAAAAGTACTGAATGTTTTTGGACCAAATATTTTTTGATATATTTATTGATGTATATTGTATCCAAACAGAATCTACTTATTGGAAATGTCCGCTTTTTGCCTTTATAAACCCCTTAAAACGCACTGGCCAATCGTCATTAGCTGCACGAATCTCGTTCATTGGAAAATTGGCCACGGCTCGAACCAAAGCAGTCTTAAGAGATCCAATGTTGGGGTATATTTTGTGACAAACCTTGTCCTCTAAAACCGTTCACAATTTGATATCCAATGGGTTCAAATCTGGACTGCCTGAGGGTCATTCTTCAGAGGAAATGAACGCTGGCAAGTTGTTTCGAAGCCAGGCCTGGGACGTTTTAGCCTTATGGGCCGGTGCAGAATCCTGCTGGAAAGTCCATGGCAGGTTTTGGAACAGGGAATAAGAGGCTTTACAACAGCTTCCAAAACGGTTTCTTCATAAACTTTGGCCGATGTTTTGACTCCTTGTTTGCAGAAATGCAGGTCAGTCACCCCATCGTAAGAGACACCCCTCCAAACCATGACTGAAGCTGGGGATGACCTTTTTCCCTTGGGATCAGTTCAGATTCTTCCTTAGATGACCCCGCATATACTCTATCTCTATCATTTTGCTTGTTAAATTTTTCCTGAACGGTAAAAATTTTTTCATCGGTGAACAATGTCCACTACGTCGTTTGAAGCCCCAAGTCCCAAGTCTTTTTTAATGATTCGACTCATTGACTTTTGCATGATATTCATCTCACGGGCCATGATTATCTGTTTTCGGAGCGGATTTCTGTGAATTCTTGATTTAACGGCTTTGATGACATGCGGTGTTTAAACAGAGCGTGGACGGCCCGACCGGTGGCGGTCTTTTACATCTCCAATCTCCTCAAACAGTTTTATGGATCAGTAGACGAACATGCGGCTTATCCCTAGTGGCCGGAGCGTTTTGAAAATATCGCTTTTTTTCATTTCACACATGAAAAGCGCTATTACAGCGATACGGTTCTCATTATCTGACCGCTCCATGATGAAAGTTGAAACAATTTTCAAATCCCGTTACAGACTAACGCTATTGAGGTTAGCTTTCAAAACCCATATGACATTAACGGGGTATGTTCAGTTCTACTATTGAAATGGGTGTGTTCAATGTTGTAACAGTATTTATGTCCCTACTAAGTAATGCACGCATACAGGCGGACAAGGCATATAAAAGTGGGGTTCCACTAAAACGCACGATGATAAATGTAAATAAAATAAAAAGAGAATTTTCTTGATATTTTTTTATTATGATAGAAGTATCTCTGGCAATTACGTGAGAAAAAAAATATCAGCCAAATGCTTGCCACGGCTTTTGGTGGCATATCGTATATCTATCGAATAATATATATTTTCCATGCCTTTGAGACATAATGAGCCGAATTATCTCATCCTTAAGCTCTTAAATTGTTCTTGGCTTATTGACTTACACTTTTATTTTTAAATATTCCCAAAATAAAGTCCAACGGTGTCAAATCACATTATCGTAGCGGCCCATTAACATTGCTACTACGTGAGAAAATATGGCCCTTGAATTTCTTGCGCAAAAGAGCCATTATTTCGTTGGCTGTGTGGCACCCTCCTATTAGAACCACTTATCGTCCAGGTCCATGTCCGCAATTTCTGCTTACAAGAATCTGTTATCTCGCGATAGCGAACACCATTTACTGTAACTGCTTGGCTGAACTTATTTTCGAAGGAGTACGGCCCGATGACGCCGTCATCAAATAAACCTCACCAAACATTCACTTTTGTGGATGGATTTGCTTTTCAACAATCACTCGTGGATTATAAGATTTAGTTGGTTATGCTGACCAAAAATATAAGGCAGTGCACGAAATGCATTTTAACGCCCATTTTCGTAAAAGCTTCAATATTGTCAGGTGTTGCAATTTTGTGAGGTTTAAACCCTTCATCGTGGGATGGATGGCAGCTGTAAGTAAACCTAGGGCGCTATTCTATATTTTGCGATTTGCTTTTCAGTCACGACCGTTCCTTTTGTAACATTTTGAGCCAACTTTGAAAATATATTCGCAAATTTAGGAATGGCATTTGATTAACGATAAGCGTGAAGTTATTAAATTATTAATTGTCGGATATTATTGGGAAATAACCACTTCAATATCTAATGGGGAGTCTTAGACCATGAAAAAATATTAAATCTTTTATCACCAGCAAACATCAGTTTTTCGGTTTGTGTTTCCGTTTATTGTTTTTGTAATGAACAACAGTTAATGGTTTTATTTGCATTGTAAATCTAACTTCAATATTTTATAAACATTTTTAAATTCAAAAATTCAGCTTAGTTGCTTTTTTTAAATAAGATTTTATTAGATTTTTTTGTACAAAATCAAAAGAAAACGATATGAAATATAATAAGTGATAAATACAAAAGAAAAATGAAATAAAAACAAAAGAACATCATAAAAAAATTTCAAAAAAGTAAACTTAAAAAAAATAAACAAACCAAATAAAATGTTTTAGATATTTTTCTTTCTTATTTGTCTTTAATACAAATGTTGATGAAATAATGCAATACACAATAATTATTAATTCACTACGTACATATGCAATGGTAAATTTCTTCTTCATTACACTTTGAGGCAAATATTTATAATTAAAAATTTATGTAATGGTTTAATGAAACACGCGGTTTTTTTCATTTCTTTTTTGGCATAAAACGTTGCCGACTCATTGGAATTCAGTCATTAATTAAAAAAAAGAAAACAGAAAAATATGTATGTATATATACCAATGAAAATATAGACTGACTGAATGCATAAGCCTTTTTAATCTTCCAATGTGACATTACGGAAGAGATAGGACATGGATTCCTTGTTGTGAATGCGACGAATGGCTTCGCCAATCAAAATGGAAATGTCAATTGTTTTGATTTTATGACATTGCAGCTTCTGGACCTCATGTGGAATGGTATTGGTAACAACGACCTGAAACAAAAGGACAATAAAACATTAAACTGAAATTTGTACAACAACTATAACTACTAGGATATGCAGGTAAATTCAATATAAAGTTCAACAGTGATTATCCACTGATTAACAATTAATTCACACTATAAAAGATTAATTGCTTATGCCCAGAGATAGCAAGTAGCTTACTTCAGACTATGAATTTATCTCTATTTATCTTACCTCATCGATGGCTGATTCCTCGATGAGACGTGGTGCATCAGAGCTGAGTAAGCCATGAGTAGCCAACACGTAAATTTTACAGGCACCATTCTCCTTTAAGACATCGGCAGCAGCCACAAACGATTGGACATCATCAATTAAATCGTCCTATAAATGAAAAGTCATTAAATTTTTGTGTATAATAATTATAATTGTAAAATTTTGTGTATAGAAAACTATTTTTCAGCAGGGTTTTTTTATGAAATGCATTTTGTCAGCAAGCAGTTTAACTCCTAGAAAATGGTTCAGATCTTATATCGCTCCGTAAACAAAAAAAAATATTTACTAAATCAAACAAGTGCCAGCAGACTGAAAGAGAATTGTTCTATTCAAAAATAACTTCCTTTTTCTATAAAAAAATACGAAAAAGTTTTTTTTTGTAGAAAACCACCTACAGCCTGAGTTGTTTTTATAGAAATCGTCTCGTCTTTTTACAGGACAAAGATCAAGTCGCCTTTACACTTTCAGCTGAATGAGAGGCAAAAAGAACAAAAAGTGTCTACAGAATCTCATCTCTCAGCAGACTGAGAGGCATTTGTTCTCCTTAGAGATGTGGTTTTATTGCCAAGATATGCTTTTGTATAAAAGCAAATCTCATCAGGCTGAGAGGAAAATTCTAAGCAAAAAACGGCACTCGGCAGTTCGAGAGTACTTTTCTGTAGAAAAAAACCTATTCTCTGCGGGCAGAAATTAAAGAGCAACAGAAGGTGTATACAAAACCACCATCCCTCATAAGACTGAGAGGCAATTGTAAACGGTGTTTTTTTACGTGTGGTTTCCAATCTGACCACACTTTTTTGGAGTTGGTCTTTTTGACAGCTGTCACTTAATTCATGCTCAGTTTGGTTTGTCATTTCATGCAAATCGTGGTAAATGGATGAAAAAAGAGATGGGCACCGATACTGATTTTTACAAGAAAATTTTGTTCAGCGATGAAGCTCACTTTTGGTTGAATGGGTACGTTAATAACCAAAATTGGAGTATTGAAAACCCACACGCCATTGTTACATCCTCAAAAAGTCACTGTTTGCTGTGCTCTATGGGCAGGGGGAATCATTGGCCACATTTCTTCAAAAATGAAAATGTTGCAGTCGATGAGGAACGCTATGATGCAGCCATGATTAACGACTTGTTCGTGCCTGAATTGGAGGATGTTGATATGAACGACCTTTGGTCTCAACAAGACGGCGCTACATGCCATACAGCCAACAAAACAATCAATTTATTGAAGGAAACTTTTGATGAGCGCATTATAAGGTGTCGTCGGCCTCCAAGATCGTTCGATTCAACACCCTTTACTACTAAAAGTGATGACTTTATTGTTGAGAGATGTTTTGGTCCTAAAACCATCTCTCATCAGCCTGAGAGGAAATTCCTACGCAAAAAAATAAACGGTACTCGGCAGTTCGAGAGTACTTTTCTGTACAAAAAAAAAAGCTATTCTCAGCAGGCTGAGAAAAAAGATTTTTTTTTATAAAAATACCATCTTTCAGTAGACTGAGTTAGAAGTTTTCATGGAGCTGCCCTATACATAAGTGAATCTGGTCCTGCCGGGAAATGGAACAAGGAAATATATATGACATCTAAAACAACGAGAGGGTCATATTTGTTGGAGCTACATTAAAACCGTGATGACAGTGTGCACGACAATCATGCCAGTAAACACAGGTTTAAGTCCGGGTAAGAACATCTAACAATTTTTCAGCGTCAATTTTCCATCTCGTAACTGGCGGCGACTTTACGAGTAAGAGATTTATCTCTAATTCATGTAAAAACTTCTCTATAAAATGCATTAGCCGTTCGGAGCCGGCGTTAAACAGTAGGTCCCAGTTAGTAAGTATAAGAACTGAATCGTACACACACGCAGAAAAAAAGTATGGTTGGGGTGACAATATTTATACTATTGTTGGGTATATGGTTGTGACACAACAATATTATGATCCTCACAACAATAGTATGATTCACACATAACCATACTATGATCCCCACAACCATAGTATAATTCACACTCAACCATACTATGATCTCCACAACCATACTATGATTCAAACAAAAATAGTATGATTCACACTCAACCATACTATTATCTCCACAACCATATTATGATCCTAACAACCATAGTTTGTTTCTCATACAACCATAGTATGATCCTCACAACCATAGTATGTTTCTCATACAACCATACTATGATCCCCACAACCATATTATGATTCACACTCAACCATACTATTAGGATTGGTTATTGATGTTATTTAAAAATAGAGATTTTTATAAAGTATATTATTTTAAATTACATTACTATTAGTTCATAGCCAGATTTGATGTCATGTTTTTATTAAACATTTCATTCAACAAACAAAAATATATATTCCAACGGTCAAAAATACTTTTAGTTGCCAGCAGGGGTAAATGCGACTTCACCATCCGTAGACACCAAGTAACGAATGTGATTAAAGCATGATCAATGGCTATATACTTAAGTGCAGGCAGATTTTAAATAAACGAGAACCAGCCAGTATTAGAGTATTTCACCGAACAAAGTAAACACAATAAAAATCCCTCGAACTACCTTCCGATTGTTGTTGTTGTTTTTTAATGGACAGCAACCATGGTTGTGAATGCATTCACTGTATCGTGTGTATGTGTATTTTTTTGTATATCAAAAAACATACGCACATACACACATACATGCATGCTCTATAAAACCTTTTTTGTTATGTTCATAGTCGCAACCATACTGTATGATTGTCGTAATCAAATTATTGTTAACGTAAATATTAAACAACAATACTTTTGTGGCACAAACCATGTTTATATGGTTGCTACAACCATATTTTCATTTCTAAATTTGGCAATAATACTATTGTTACATTTCAACAATAGCAATATTGTCGCAATCATACTATTGTCAAAATAAAATTCAAAAAACAAAACTATGGTTGCGACAAACATGCTTTTATTGTAGAGAACATATTATTGTTGCGGGGACCATAGTGTAACCATTTCTTTTCTCTGCGTGCAGCTCACTGAATTGAGAAACGTCCCCCCTTCTTCCAAGTCTGAAAGAACCTTATACGAAAAACGAAAGAAGCTAGGGTTGGTTTCAAGTCGCTTATAACACTCTATTTTAAATGTGAGCAAGATGACATTGGATACGTGGCTTCTAGAGGGATAGGATCTCACATCGAGATGGGCCTTGAGGGCAAAATTAGTCCTTTTGAAAGGTTTTGTATGAATTCTTGACTCTTTCATCAAGGAAAGCCTGATTATAAAACTACTGTCGGAACGTTCCTGCATTTTTAGGGACTTTTAACAACATTCACTCAGATGCAATAATTGCTGTATTATCGCAATAAAAGGTGAATCGTATTGTGACCGAACGGCGTTAAACAGCAAGATAAATACCCCTCAAGGAGTTTCTAAAAGTTCAAAATTTCTAGGCATAATTACAGACTCAATGTAATAGATCGGGTATTCCTGTAGGAATACCTCTCTCTACAAAAATCGTTCACTGAATTTATATTGCACTAGTTCGTTCAATACTACTATTCGCTATCGTGGTGTGGTAAACGGCAATTGATAAGCGGTTTAAAGGGTGGTCCAACCATAATGCATGAGTTAACACAGCTTTACGTCAAGTTTTTTGTCCAACTTAATTTGACACTACTTTCAGTTTCATTGTTTGACAAATACAACCATGGAGAGGTACACAATTGAGCAACGCGTTAAGAATGTCGAAGCCTTTTACAAAAATGGCCGTTCAAATCAAAATGCATTTCATGCACTTCGTGATATTTTGGTCAGCATAATTGACCAAATGAGTCCACAGTGGATTCGTTAACAAGCAGAATTGCCGTTTATGCAAATGAGAATACACGAGTGCTTGTTAAAAGGCCAATGCATCCACAAAAATTGACTGTTTGGTGCGGTTTATGGGCTGGCGGCGTCATCGGGCTGTACTTTTTAAAAATGAGGTCAACCCAACCCTTACAGTGAATAGTGTTCACCAACGCAAGTTGATAACAGACTTCTTGTGGAAATTGAGGATATGGACCTGGACGATGTGTGGTTCTAACAGGATGGTGCCACTTGCCACAAAGCTAACGAAACAATGGCTCTTTTGAGCGTGAACTTCAATGGCCATGTTATCTCATGGCGATGTTAATTGGCTGTCACTATCAAGTGATTTTACACCGTTGGACTTCTTTTTTTGGAAATATTTAAAAGAAAAGTGTAAGTCAATAAGCCAAGAACAATGCAAGTGCTAAAGTATGATATAATTCGGCACATTAATGACATTGAACCTCCATTATGTCTCAGAGTCATTGAAAATATGGACCATCGGATAGAGGTGTGCCAACGAAGCCGTGGCGATCATTTGGCCGATATATTGTTTCTCGCATAAGTGTCAAAAATCTTTCTACCATAATAAAAAGTATTAAAATAATTCTCTAAAAACATTTTGTTTTATTTACAATTAACAATGTGCGATTTAGTTGGACCACCCTTTGTTAGCATCCACAGAAAGGGTTGCTTAGGCAAAATGCGATCTTAAAGGACTACAGCGACAGATTCTCGGCAAGTCCTACAACTGATATTGTGGCTAGGGAGTAGGCAACTAGTTTGGCATTACAATTAAATTGTCTATCACTGGGGAGGTACAAAGATTTTGACCACACTATGATAACAAGATGTGGTGCAATGATAGACTTTTAGTTACAAGCAGGGGTGCCTGTAATTTCGGTGAACGCTACTTCAGACCCCAAGCAACGAATGCGATTTTAACATGATCAAAAAACATACACTAGGTTGGGCCGACAAAAATTTTTCGATATTGTGTCATCGATTTTTACTTAGCTTTAGGCATGGGGGAAAAATTCCACAACGACATATCAAAAAAAAACATTTTCGAGGCGCCTTAATCACGGCACGGCACACAAGTTGACATAGTCAACTAAACTCTTTTTACAACACACACACACACGTTGTTGTAAAAGAAATCTATTGATGGCTCTCGATGTGGAGTCTCTTTAGAGCTGGCAGAGTGAGTTGTATTTTCGTGGGCAATTGTGTGAAGAAAACTTGAAAAGTAAGGTTTACAACAGTAGTTCTCATTCGTTTGTGGAGAGCCTGGCCTTATAGAGTTCGGTTTTACTTTCAACAATTGCAGCAAGGCTTTCTGAAGAGGGTTGTCACGGACCCGAAATCATGATAAAAGTAGTGTGCAGCCACGAAAATCAATGTCACTTTGCCATTTTGTTAAAAACTTGTATTCTATTTAAATATAGAAGCAAGAGGTCTTGAGCCGGTTTAATCCCTGTTCAATGTGTTTTTCGAATTTTTCTAAAGTGTTTTAGTAGATAATAAATATAATATAACATATGAGCGCGTGAGAATAATAATACGACTCATTCGATTCTTTACAATCCTCGCAGTAAAAGTACAAGTTAAGAAAAATTCAAAAATTTAAATTTGGGCGCTTAAAAAAAGTTTTTTTTAATATGTCGTAGTGGACTTTTTTTTCCTTATGCCAAAAGCAATCGAAAAATCGATGGCACAATAACGATTGTTAAATCGATCCACCCTTTTCATACACTTAAGTGTATGCAGATTCCAGATCAAAGAGTAACTGTTGTCAGTTGAATATTTTAGTATTTTTATTGTATTTACTTTGTTCAGTAGAATACTCTACTGCCGGCATTTCTCATTGAATTGGAATCTGCCTGCACTTAAGTGGATAGCCTATGATCTTGGTAAAATCACGTTCGTTGCTTGCGGTCTGAGAATGGTAAAGTAGCGTACACCGAAACTACAGTCACATCTGCTTGCAACTAAAAGAAAATGTTGCGACTGTCGGCAGTTTCTCATTGAATTGAAATATGCCTGCACTTAAGTGTATAGCCTTTGATCTTGGTAAAATCATACTCGTTGCTTGGGGTCTGAGGATGATCAAGTAGCGTTCAAGAAAACTACAGTCACCTTTGCTTGCAACTAAGCATTTCGACTGCCTTTTGAATATCTTTTAAGTTTCCTTCAACATATTTTCCTTCCTTCATTCATTTTTTCATTCCCTCAACAAATTTTCTACATAATAGGGTCTCAAATCTAGACTATGAACTAAGCAAACAAAAATATATTTTAAATAAATAGTGCCGATCTACGCCGGTCTTTTGATCATAACCTCAACAGGCGGTCTGTTCTTAGCCTAGCACAAAAAGCGCGGTATGAACAGAAAAAAGTTAAGTGTTTTGGAAACTTCCATCTCTGCTATGAACACATGTTAAATTTTGTTTCGATCTGGCAACTCCTTCATATAACAGCTGTTCACAAAAGACGCATCCGAGATTTTTTTACAATGGAAAAATTAGAAATGCGTGGTGTCATTAATTATTTACATAAAAAAGGTTTATCGGGACAAGAAATGCATAATGATATTGTGAATGTGTTAAGTGCTCCTTCATATGCAACAGTAAAAAATTGGGTTGCTGAATTTAAACGTGGTCGTACAAGCATTGAAGATGAACCACGTAGTGGACGTCCAAAAACAGCAACAACAACAGAAATTGTAGCCAAAGTGCATGATATGGTATTAAATGATCGACGAATAAAAGTGCGTGAAATAGCTAATATATGGGCATCTCAAATGATCGAGTCCATTTAATTTTGTTAACAGTCGACCAAAAACGCATAAGAATGAACATTTCTCAAGCTTGTTTGGATAGTTTTCAGCGAAATAAAATGGATTTTAAGCGTCGTTTCTGTTGATGAGACATGGATCCACCACTATACTCCAGAGACAAAAGATCAATCCAAACAATGGACTGAAGCTGGAGGAAGTGCCCCAAAGAAGGCAAAAACAATTCAATCGGCTGGTAAGGTTATGGCAACGGTTTTTTGGGACTTCAAAGGTATGTTATTGATTAACTATCTGCAAAAGGGTAAAACAATAAATTCAGAGTACTATTGCAACCTTTTAGATCAATTAAATGTACAAATTCGAGAAAAACGTCCTGGCTTACAACACAAAAAAATAATTTTTCATCAAGACAACGCACCAGCGCACAAGAGTGTTTTAACAATGGCAAAAATCAACGAATTAAAGTACGAGTTGCTTGATTAGCCACCTTATTCTCCTGATTTAGCTCCTAGTGACATTTACCTGTTCCCAAATCCAAAAAAAATCCTTGCTGGCAAGCGTTTTACCTCAAATGAAGATGCAATTACAGTTGTAAACCACTATTTTGAAGACCTTGAGGAAAACTATTTTAATCAAGGGATAGAATTGCTAGATAAGCATTGGACTAAGTGTATTGAAGTTTCAGGAGATTATATTGAAAAATAAAAATATATTTGAAAAACTAACTATTCTCTTTCATTGATAGGCTAAGAACTTTCCGAACCGCCCTCGTACTGCTGTGGATTTGTTAGACTTGTGCACAAATATGGCAAACTTTAAACAAAAATGGCAGATATGAACATTAAATATTGTGGAAACAATTTAAAAAAAAATTAAATTAAAAAATAAAATTTCAAAATGAAAAAAAATTATAAATGAAAATTTGACTACATAATAAAGATCGTAGTGTTTTCTTTCATTTGAGCCAAATTTCGGTCATTCCGTTCCAGAACGCAAGATTTTTAGTCAAACCCAAAAATGCAGTTTTGGCTATTTTAAATTTTACAACCTCCGAAAAAATACAAAAAATATATATAAAATAAATGATAACTGTCATTTATACGATTTTTAACAAAATATTATTAACTTTTTGGGGAAAAAAATATACTTGTCCATAGATAAAAGTGACCAACGTTTTCTATACATAAACTGTATTTAAGAAAACGGAATCAGCTTGAATTGGAACAATTTCTATGTAAAAAAAACTTTTTTTCATGCTGAAGTAATGTTTTCTATACAACTCTTCCATACTTACCACCATTATAGCTATGCGCCCGTTAACATCGCCCACAAGATTTATGGGAGGTTTGACTTTTGGTGGATGTTCCGGTACACCGACCGACACAGAGATAGTGCGAGCGCGACTGAAGTGTTAAAATTGTTATTAAAAATATTACTTTCTTGGAAATTTTAGAAAGAAAAAATCGATGGATGATGTTATGATGAGATGTTTTTTTTTTTTTGGATGGTGATAAATGTTTTATTATAAGATTTTTTTTTATAAAAAAAAAAATAAAAAAGAAAAACATGAAGATGAGGAAAACGGAAAACAAAAAACATTTTAAATTATTTTGTCCAATGAGAATAACAAGAAAATTTTGAATTTCAATACCAACCTAGGAGTCGCTGGTAAGCACATTTCAACTGTTTCTGCTACGTCATATGTACTGGATTGATTTCAAATTGTATAACATACAACAATAACGGTAATGAAATAGAAAACAAATTTTGCATTTCGGTTTTTTTTCGTTCTTTCTTTTTTTCACTTCTCAAAATCAGTCAATTTCAAAATAATTTTTTTTGTAGCTTAAAATACGGCAGAAAACTAAACAAAAATCATAAATCACGATACACAAGAAGTCCAACACAATACAAGAGCCAAACAAAGAATTAAAATTTCAAATGTATAATAAATTAAGCCCATCCACACACACATACATTATATGTTTTTTAGTTGCAAATGTTTATAAAGAAATAAAATTAAACAAAATGTTTTAAATTGTAAAAGCAATAACAACAATACAAGAAAAACAGCAAAATTTTGTGGTATTTAAAACATATTCAAATCAAGTCTACTTAATTTTATTTATTGCATAGCAAAATGTGGTTACAGCAAAAAATTGTTAGTGTTGATCTTAGCAGGTGTGCTTTATGTGAAAATAGTAGTCAAATAATGTAAATTCGAAACTCGTACTTGGTGCAGATGTTTGTAAGATGAAGTGATTGTAAATCAAACTAAGTTAATAACTATGCAGTCGTATGGATTTTAAATTAGTATGCTAATTTTTAGAGTTTTAGAACAGAGCTTACTAACCAACCGTTATAATACGAGGGTTGTTATTTATATTTGAGGTCCGGCAATAAAAACACAATAATTAATCATTGAAAATGGTTTATAGTTTTTCAAAATATTCTACTTAGTAGGGACATAAATACTGTTACAACATTGATCACACCCATTTCAATAGTAGAACTGAACATACCCCGTTAATGTCAAATGGGTTTTGAAAGCTAACCTCAATAGCGTTAGTCTGTAACGGGATTTTAAAATTGTTTCAACTTTCATCATGTAGTGGTCAGATAATGAGAACAGTATGGCTGTAATAGCGCTTTTCAAGTGTGAAATGAAAAAAAGCGATATTTTCAAAACGCGTCGGCCACTAAGGATGAGCCGCATGTTCGTCTACCGATGCATAAAACTATTTGAGAAGAGATGTAAAGGACCGCCACCGGTCGGGCCGCCCACGCTCTGTTCGAACATAGCATGTCATCAAAGCCGTTAAATCAAGAATTCACAGAAATCCGCTCCAAAAACAAAAAATCATAGCCCGTGAGATGAATATCACGCAAAAGTCCATGAGTCGAATCATTAAAAAAGACTTGGGACTTGGGGCTTTCAAACGACGCACAGGACATTTATTGACTGCAGCTTTAAAAAAAAATAGGATTGAAAATGCAAACGTCTTTTGGTGAAGCACGCTGATAACTTGCACAGAAAAATTTTGTTCACGATGAAAAAAATTTTACCGTTCAGGAAAAATTTAACAAGCAAAATGATAGAGTGTATGCGCGGTCATCTAAGGAAGCATCTGAACTGATCCCAAGGGTGGAAAAGGGTCATCACCCAGCTTCAGTCATGGTTTGGTGGGGTGTCTCTTACGATGGGGTCACATACCTGCATTACTGCGAACAAGGAGTCAAAACATCGGCCAAAGTTTACCAAGAAACCGTTTTGGAAGCTGTTGTGAAGCCTCTTAACAATTCCAAAACCAGCCATGGACTTTCCAGCAGGATTCTGCGCCGGCCCATAAGGCTAAAACGTCCCAGACCTGGCTTCGAAACAATTTGCCAGCGTTCATTTCCTCTGAAGAATGGCCCTCAGGCAGTCCAGATTTGAACCCATTGGATTAGAAATTGTGGACGGTTTTAGATGACAAGGTTTGTTCCAAAAGATAGCCCAACATTGGATCTCTTAAGACTGCTTTGGTTCGAGCTGTGGCCAATTTTCCAATGGACGAGGTTCGTGCAGCTATTGACGATTGGCCAGTGCGACTTAAGGCGTGTGTAAAGGCAAAAGGCGGACATTTTACATCAATAAATATATTAAAAAATATTTGGTCCAAAAACATTCAATACTTTTTATTTCACAGCATAAAACGTGTGTAACAGTATTTATGTCCCTACTAAGTATATCTCTTTTGTTGGATTTGGCTTGTCTCGAAAGACCCGTACGGTCGATTGCTGTTTTGTTTCGGGTTCATATGCATAGATCCATGATTCATCACCTGTAACGATGTTATACACTGCCTTTGAGCTACCGCAGTTATATTTTTTCCACATCTCTTTGCACAAATCCATACGAACCTTTTTTTAAGCATTCGTCAAAATTTGGGATCCAACGAGAACAAATTTATTTCACGGCCAAATGAACATGCAATATCTCATTGATGCTTGTCATACTACTGCCCATGGGTGCCTCAATCTCACGGTATGTCAAATGCCGGTCTTTCTTAATCAGTTCACGCACAGCATCGATTGTTTGTTGGCAAAGTAACCGAAGTTGAACGTGCTTCACGAAATTCATCGTGGAGCGAACGGCGTCCGAGACTGAACTCTTGGTACCAGCGATTAACAGTGGTTTTTGATGGTGCTTCATCGCCAAAAGTCGAAACAAGTTGATTTAAATACTCTTGTCTCGATAACCCACGCCGAAAATCGTAAAAAATCATCGCACGAAATGTTCACGGGATGATTCCATTATTTGACTAAGATGAATTTTTCAACACACTGTATACACAACAATTCGCCCTCAAATGACAACACGTTCTAAGTGAAGTTATGCTAAAAAATGTCATAGTTTCCAATGGAAGTTCCAGTTTGCATCTGGGAACACTAGTATTGTCAGGACCCGAAATATAAAAAGCAACCCTTATAATAAAGCTCCACACAAAACGCCGCCTATAACTGTTCGGTAGCTCTCAAGTTGAAGCGCAGTTTTGTGGAAGCGTGGGTTAAGCGACGTTAAAGCAACGTTGAGTTAGGACAATAGTAAGGGTGGTACAACTATAATATACCATGTAAGTTGTGAGTCACACCTTAACGTCAAGTTTTTTGCGCAACTTAATTTGAAATTTCTTTGTTTTGACATATTCAACCATGAAGGGGTAGATACACAACTGTGCAATGCGTTAAGATTGATGAAACCTTTTACGAAAATGGGGGTTCCAATAAAAATGCATTTCGTGCACTTCGTGATCGGGAGAGTTGTGGGCAAATTTCAGCAAACCGGATCTGTAGGAGATGTGACAACAGCTGTGCACGCTCGCCCAGTCCTCTTGCGGAAATCATTGATGTTGTTGGGGATAGTGTGGCAGATGAGCCGTCAACCTAGATTCGTCGCGTGCCCAACAATTTGCGAACATCACTGAAGCGAATTTTGAATAACGATTTGAATTTACACGCTAACAAGGTTTAGTTAATTCAAGAGCTGAGGCCTATTAACCATTTCAAGAGTCACCAATATGCCGAATGGTTGGCTGGTGACTTTACAAAGAAAATCATCTTCAGCGATGAGGCACACTTTCCCCTCTGTGGATTCGTTATCAAACTGAATTGCCGCATTTGGGTATCCACAAAGAGTGACTTTTTGGTGGGGGTTATGGTCTCGCGGCGTCATCAGGCTATAGTATGTACTTTTTCGATAAATGAGGTCAGCCAAGCAGTAATCGTGAATTGTGTTCGCTATCACAAGATGATAACGAACTTCTTGTGGCCACAAATTGAGAATATGGATCTGAACGATATGAGGTTCCAATAGGAGGCTGCCACTTGCCATAAAACCAACGAAACAATGGCTGTTCTGCAAGAGAAATTCAATGGCCGTGTTATCTGAAAAGCTACAGAAAAGCTGTAAAATTGATGATCAATATTTTAAATAAACGTTACAAAAAAACAACTAAAGTCCGAAAGTGGTGGTCAAAAATGTTAAATTAAATACATACACCCAGTGGTGTTTTGGCTTAGTCCCAGTGAGCAGCCCATAGAATGTGCGATCTCAAATCTAATTTGTGTTTCAATGAAACCGGCTGTTGCGCGATCTACGTCAAAGCATAGCGCGCATCTAGGCGAACTTGAAATAAATTTAAAAATTTTGTGCTGGCAACAATTTGATTCACTCGCAACACGTTAGGCTATGCGAACCATAAGTCAAATGACAGAGACTACCGTTTTGATGCGAAAGTGAGTGACTGGCTTTCGTTTGCATAGACTTTCGTTCGACATCGTGGATAAATACAAAAATTCAAATCAAGTGTGGAATCTTTGTTGTTCATACGAAAGGACATTTGCCGCATTTGGGCTGAAAAGGCACCACAAGAGGTTAAAGAGGTGCCATTATATCCAGAGAAAACCAGGGTTTGGTGCGGTTTATGGGCTGGTGGAATTATCGGTCCATATTTTTTCAAAAATGATGATGGTTGAAACGTAAATTTCAATGGTGCTCGCTATTGCTCTATCATATCGGACTTTTTACTACCTGAAATTAAAGCCCGTATTCTTGACGACATTTTGTTTCGACAGGACGGTGCCACTTGCCATGCTGCAGGTCAAACAATGAATCTAATGAGAGGTAATTACGAAAAGCAGCTTATTTCACATTTTGACCGGTGAATTGGCCGCCTAGATCGTGTGATATCACACCTTTAGACTTTTTTCTTTGAAGCTACAGAAAGTCAGAAAGAGATGCTATTATATCCAGAGAAACCACGGTTTGGTGCGATTTATGGGCTGGTGGAATTATCGGTCCATATTTTTTCAAAAATGATGGTTAAAACGTAACTTTCAATGGTGCTCGCTATTGCTCTATAATATCGGACTATTTTACTACCTGCAATTAAAGCCCGTATTCTTGACGACATTTTGTTTCGACAGGACGGTGCCACTTGCCATGCTGCAGGTCAAATAATGAATCTAGTGAGAGGTAATTGGAAAGGCAGCTAATTTTACATTTTTGACCGGTGAATTGGCCGCCTAGATCACACCTTTGGACTTTTTCTTTGGAGCTACAGAAAGTCCAAAGTCTATGCTGACAAACCAGCTATGATTCAAGTCTTGGAAGCCAACATTACGCGTGTCATTCACGCCATACCGGTCGAAATGCTCGAATGAGTCATCCAAAATTGCACCCTTAGAATGGTCAGCCTGAGGAGTAGTTGCGGCCAACATTTGAAGGAAATTATATTCATAAAATAAATGTCAGTAAATTTCCTTCGAATGAATAAAAAATATTCCAAACTTAATTTGAATTTTAGTATTTTTTTATTTTGAAAAAAAAAATACCTCTAGATGCCACTTTTTAGATGGCCGATTTTCAGCCCCCAGGTTAAACATCAAATTAAGCCAAATGAATATAATAATATTTTTATTCTTGCAAATTTTGCATGTATTTTGCTATCCACATTTCAATGTTTGAGGGGACTCGAATTTGGGCCTATTTGCGTCAACTTAGTCTAGGACTGGTTGTTGGTCCATTGTAAAATAATATACCAAGTTTAATCAAAAAAGAATTTATTTATAGGTGTTCTATAGCAGTCAACCGACATGACCCATTATCATCTGAGGAGGTTACTGATCGATCGTTGGCAAAGGACCTTAAATAGATTGAACATATATTTGGGAGCTATATCTAAACCGATTATGTTAAATTTCAATAGCGGCTGTCCAAAAAACTTACTTCTGCCTGTGTTTGATTAGAATCTTTAAAAGGGCCGTAGACGGGCGGTCCGATAAACAAACATCGTTTAATCAAATTATCTGATCATTTGGGTACAAACGTTTACAATGGCTTCTCTATTTTTGGTAGGTTTTAATTCAATTTGGTAGGATTCTTGAAAAATTTTGGTAGGAAAATAACTTTGTCAGTGGCAACACTGATCCTATGGGAAAGGGTAAAATATAGATATATATTAGATATCATTACGACAATTGCGGTCTTATTTAATCACCCAATCACAAAAGGTCTTAACTTTTTTGAATGTTAGTTAGATTTATGAAGCATGTACGCACAAATAATATTTTAGCAGATTGCATATTACATCAGCTAGGTCGGGTCGATTTAAAAATCGCCGAAGTGACAAGGAAAATCGTATTCTAGGAATCGAAATATGAAACTTTGTCCGAGGGTCAAAAGTCGGGGCATCAGAATTCGTTTTAGAGGTATCGTTCCTCGGGCAAAGTATCTTATTTTGATCCCTATAATACAGTTCTCCTAGCCACTTGAGCGATTTTTTTTTTGCCTACCTACAAATCGGCGCGCCCTAATGTCCGCTAACTTTATAGTCACGACAATTAAGGGTTAAAATTGCTAAATGAAAACAGACTAAGCTAGATGTTAAAATAGAAACAGCTTTAAAGTCTTGACTGAAAGCAAGCTGGCAAGATAGAAAATTAGACCATTAGTCAAATGTTGGGTGTTATGAAAGTCCTAAGGTGTTAATTAAATAAATAAAACAAGTCTTGACGAAAAAAACATTTGTCTTAAAAGATTAGTCATGCATCGAAGTCACATGGACTTCAACGGTTTTATTCCAAACTCAAAACAAGACATGCAACACACATTTGGCCACTAGAAGCTATACAAGATTGTTTTCTAAACACTAACTTTAAAAAAAAACCAAAACTTATATCTTAAAAAAAGAATATCCTAGTCTAAAAAACGTTTGAAAGAATTTCGAAAGTTGAAATGTACTTTTTGTTGGTTTACGATAAAAAAAAATCAAGAGAAAAAAAATCTCTGAGTTAGTCAGGAAAGAATTTGAAATTAGTAACGATATCGAAAATGGTGAAAGAAATACAACGGATAAAGAGAAAATAAATGAAATGATGAAACATTTAAAATATTCATGTACACAAATTGAAGCAGTTTGATATTAATAGGGTGACGCAAAAGACAATGGAAATTATTTAAGACACCCCAAGGGCCAAAGTCTTAGTTTCGCTTGCAAGTTTTCTTGGTCAATGAGAAAATCGCTTGCCAATCGATGTGTTAGGACATCTTCTCCCACATCAGGCGACAACTGTCCCAGATTGTCTATTATAATTTAAATGGTCTTTGGTACAGGCATTTTTAAAATAGCAAATGAAATTTAATACAGATGATAGTTGAGGCAATTTAGTTTAAATACGAACAAATAGAGATATCTAACAAATGGAATGTGCAATTAGAAATTTATATGTATATACTCGTACACTGAGAGATTTAGATGATGCACAATTTGTTTGCAGACAACTACATGAAGTTCAACTAAACATAAAACAATACATTTTGTGTGATTTCATTTCGAATATTAATATCAGCTGAAGTGCCAGAGTGAAGCGCTACAATGGAACTAAAACGACTTACCTGTTGGGTGGCGGTGAATAACGACCATCGACTTGATCACTTTCGGCCTCTTTCTGTTCGCCGTGTATGACGGCAATGCCCAAGCGCAAACGTTCAGCATATGATGTTGCCTTTTTAGCTGAATTGGGATTACGAGCCACTATGACGGAATTGCGATAGTCGGGTATCTGAAAAACAAACACACAAGAACGGGATAAATCAATTGAAATTATTTGAAATCTACTTTAAATTAAAATGACATACGCTTTCCTGTATGTACTGCAGCAAAAATGGTGAAGCTCTCAAATTGTCAACGGGTATATCAAAGAAACCTTGTATTTCCTTCTGATGCAAATCCATGGTAATTATATGTGTCAGACCCGAAGTACACATCATTTTGGCCAACAATTTGGAGACAATGCAACCACGTTTCCTCATTTTGCACTGCTTGGAGTAGGGCAAATATGGGATGACACCGACAATCGAACGGGCTGATGAGGTCTTACAGGCATAGGCCATAATTAACAGTTCCATAATATTGTTGTTGGCATCTCTGAAAGAAGTAAGAAAGCCATTAGATTAAGTACTCAAATAGATTTTGGGAAAAATATAAGCGGGACTGAGTTGTGCAAACGGATCACGCACCTAACTTACTTCCCCCAACGCTCCATTAAGAAAGAAAGGTTAACGATTTTTTCAAATCAGGCTGGCCCCAAACGTCTGATGTATTTTACAGAGAAGCTTTTACATGGTTTAGAGATTCAATGCCTACTCGTAAAGCCGTGCGCATTGACTCAAAGAAAATTAACCAACACCGAGCCCCGTTTTAAACCTAGACTACTTATTTATATCTCTTAACAATCACTTTAACCTAGACAATTTATTTAAGGAGCAAACGCGGAACTTCTGTCGAATCATTGACCAGTGCAAATTATAATTATTGCACTCACTGGCTGGAATCTACTGTGTAAATGCCGCAAATCCGCCTATTTTTAAAGGTATCGAGAAAGTTATCAATGCCCTTACTACAACGAGCAGTCTACAAAATCCACACTGAATGAACTGGTTTAGCACCACAGAAACATCCCTGCATTCAAAGGATTTTTCAATGGTGGTCTTTTTTGACACAGATAGGGCATTCCCTGCAATGCGATAATTGTGGCAATATCGCAAATAAGGGTGAACCATATTATGCAGCTGCTTAATAGACGCCCATACCAGCAATATTCGGGGCGCCAGCGGTGTCAAGGTTTTTAAATGGGGTCACCCCACAAGAAAGGGTATACCTAGTAGGGACATAAATACTGTTACAACATTGAACACATCCATTTCAATAGTAGAACTGAACATACCCCGTTAATGTCATATGGGTTTTGAAAGCTAACCCCAATAGCGTTAGTCTGTAACGGTATTTTAAAATTGTTTCAACTTTCATCATGGAGTGGTCAGATGATGAGAGCAGTATCGCTGTAATAGCGCTTTTCATGTGTGAAATAAAAAAAAGCGATATTCTCAAAACGCGTCTGCCACTCGGGATTATCCGCATGTTCGCCCACCGATGCATAAAACTGTTTGAGGAGACTGGAGATGTAAAAGATCGCCACCGGTCGGGCCGCCCACGCTCTGTTCGAACACCGCATGTCATCAAAGCCGTTAAATCAAGAATTCACAGAAGCATCTGAACTGATCTCAAGGGTGGAAAAGGGTCACCACCCAGCTTCAGTCATGGTTTGGTGGGGTGTCTCTTACGATGGGGTCAATGACCTGCATTTCTGCGAACAAGGAGTCAAAACATCGGTCAAAGTTTACCAAGAAACCGATTTGGAAGCTGTTGTGAAGCCTCTTAACAATTCCCTGTTCCACCCGAATATGAACGAAAGCGTAGGGATTGGTTTAACCAAAGCTCTATAGATCCAGTTCACTAGTTAAGGTTTGAGAGCGCAACTACTCCCTACACACATATAGCCTTTCATAAGAGGGATGCTATATATATTTACGAGGGCGCTTCGGAAGCTTCTTAGCCTAGCACAAAAAGCGCGGTATAAACAGAAAAAAGTTAAGTGTTTTGGAAACTTCCATCTCTGCTATGAACACATGTTAAATTTTGTTTCGATCTGGCAATTCCTTCATATAGAAACAGGTGTTCACAAAAGACGCATCCGCGATTTTTTTACAATGGAAAAAGAAATGGGTGGTGTCATTATATATTTACATAAAAAAGGTTTATCGGGACAAGAAATTCATAATGATATGGTGAATGTGTTAGGTGAAAGTGCTCCTTCATATGCAACAGTAAAAAATTGGGTTGCTGAATTTAAACGTGGTCGTACAAGCATTGAAGATGAACCACCTAGTGGACGTCCAAAAACAGCACCAACAACAGAAATTGTAGCCAAAGTGCATGATATGGTATTAAATGATCGACGAATAAAAGTGCGTGAAATAGCCAATATCATGGGCATCTCAAATGATCGAGTCCATTTAATTTTGCATGAAGAACTACAGATGAAAAAGCTTTCTGCAAGATGGGTGCCGGACTTGTTAACAGTCGACCAAAAACGCATAAGAATGAACATTTCTCAAGCTTGTTTGGATCGTTTTCAGCGAAATAAAATGGATTTTAAGCGTCGTTTCATAACTGTTGATGAGACATGGATCCACCACTATACTCCAGAGACAAAAGAACAATCCAAACAATGGACTGAAGCTGGAGGAAGTGCCCCAAAGAAGGCAAAAACAATTCAATCGGCTGGTAAGGTTATGGCAACGGTTTTTTGGGACTTCAAAGGTATTTTATTGATTGACTATCTGCAAAAGGGTAAAACAATAAATTCAGAGTACCTTTTAGATCAATTAAATGTACAAATTCGAGAAAAACGTCCTGGCTTACAACACAAAAAAATAATTTTTCATCAAGACAACGCACCAGCGCACAGGAGTGTTTTAACAATGGCTAAAATCAACGAATTAAAGTACAAGTTGCTGACCACCCACCTTATTCTCCTGATTTAGCTCCCAATGACTTTTACCTGTTCCCTCGTATATGGGTTAATAATTAAAATGCGAATATTTATTATCAAAAATGGTTTTATTGTTTTTCAAAGTATTGTTTTTCAAACCAATTGTCGAAACACTTTTTCCACTCCGATTGAGACACCTCCAAAACATGGTTTTTGAAAGTCTCAACAGCATCTTCTAGCGACGCACGTATTTTTTTCTTGATGCGCGGGAATAAAAAGAAGGCGCTGGTTTAAGCCGATGTGAGCTCGCATTGTCATAGTGCACAATGTTTCGTCTTCTCTTGTTCGTTTTTCGAATTTCTCCGAAGACTTCAGGCAAACAAATTGTGGTGTACCACTCAGAATTGACCGTCCTACGTTGTTCAAGCGGAACAGTCGCCACATGACCAGTTTTGCCGAAGAAACAGGCGACCAATTGGTTCGAAGTGCTTCTTCCACGTAAAACATTCGTTGGATTTGGCTCGTCTTCGAAGACCCACGCGGTCGATTGCTGTTTTGTTTTGCATGATCCATGATTCGTCTGTGACGATCTTATAAACGTCATCTAAAGCACCGCAATCGTATTTTTTCAAAATTTCTTTGCACCAATCTACACGAGCCTCTTTTGAGCGATTGTCAAATTATGCGGGATCCAACGAGGGCCAGGTGTTCATGCAATATCGAATGTATGGTGGTGGAAGAAATGCCCAAGGATGCCTCTATCTCACGGTATGTCACATGACGATCTTGCATTATCAGTCCACGCACGGCAACAATGTTCTCTGGCACAACGGCCGTTTTTGGACGACCTTCGTCTTTCAGCGAGCGTCGTCCGCGATTGAATTCATTAAACCAGTTTTTCACAGTGCAATAGGATGGTGCTTCATAGCCATATAAAGATTTAAGTTCATCGATGCACTCACTCTTGTCGTGATAATCCACGACGAAATTTTGTTTTGCCAAATTGAATTTTTCAAGTCACTGTAAACAACACAAATGATGGTCGTACGTCAAAGCGTTCTGAGTATGTTTATGCTTAAAAATGTCTAATAAAAATTTCAGATGGCGCCAGGCAACACTAGCAACCCTTGTATTGCTGACATATAGCCCCAAATGTTCGGCTGCCACTTGCCCGAAAACATTTTGGAAAACATAATGGCAAACCATTATCATTATAACAAGGCTAAATTAATGGCAATAACATTAAATTATATGCTTTTCCTTTAGATCACACTATGCTAGTTTAGAGCTAGAAAACAAATTATGACATATTTAGAGTACGGCATAAGAATTTATTTTCGAATTAGTTAGTCAGATAGCATCAGAACTAAGACTATAAGAACTACGACAAAGAGCATAGACAATATATTTAACATTTTGGCATCCTTTTTTGAATTCAGCTTCTTCTTTTGCCAAAAAATACATTAAAACTTACAAAAATTACAAAAAAAAAAACCAAATTATTAACGAAATATGTGGACGATCTCTTTGGATTTTTTAAGAAAAAAGAAATTAAGAACACTCTGGATGTACTCAACTCATTTAACAGACAAATACAGTTTACAATGGAGATGGAACAGGACGGAAAATTACCATATTTAGATTCAATAGTTTGTCGACAAGGTCAGTTACTAAAATTAGATTGGTACCAAAAACCTACAGCTTCTGGCAGACTTATTAACTTTAGTTCAAAGCATCCTAGACGAGTAATTATTAATACAGCGACTAACTTCATCAATAGAATTTTAGATATTAGCGACATAGAGTTTCACAAACACAATTTAGTAAAAATTAGAACCATTTTAAGGCAAAATGACTTCCCACACAAGACTATCACAGACCTACTAAACAAATGGAAATCAAAATCCAATTCCTCAGCTGTCATCGCAGAACCTGTAACAAAAATATACAAACCAACAACATATATACCGGGTTTTTCAGAAAGGCTTAGCCATTCCAACATTTATAACAAAGACAAATATCAACTTGCACTAAAGACTCACAGAACAGTAAACAGTTTATTTAGCAGGACAAAATCTCGAATAAATAACGAAGATAAATCAGACGTTGTATACCAAATAAAGTGCAATGGTGACAAGTCCGACATATGCCAAAAGGTATATGTCGGCACTACTAAAACCAAACTTAAGACAAGAATTTCGTCCCACAAATCTGACCTAAAAGCCGTAAATAGGCCCATAGAACAAAAGACCGCACTTGCGGCCCACTGTACATTGACTGGACATAAGCCCGACTTTACCGACGTAAAAATTGTAGCGCAAGAGAGAAATTATAGAAGAAGATACACTCTCGAAATGCTTAACATTATTGACGTACCAAATGAGAAGAGAATTAATTACAAAACGGACACAGATGGGATCGCACACATATATAGAAATGTGGTGCATAAGCACAGACGCAAGCTGAAGAGTAACACTAATATCAGTTGACAGCGATAATCAGACGGACGACATTGTTTTGTTAATGTAATTATTTTTCAAATATTGTGTTAATGTTTTGTTTATTAAATGTAATCATGTTTTGTATATTTGTCAGTGACAACCCCTGAAGATGATTGACGAAGTCAATCGAAATATTGGGATAAATAAAAATTAAACAGCACATAGAACAACGAGTTTAAATAAATGACCTCAAGCCGAAAAAAAATTTTATAAAATAAAAAAATATATAAAAATACAGAAAAATATTTTTTAAGTTTAACTCTTTTTTCATTTTGCGCATTTTTTTGAATATTTCTTAATTTTTTTGTATGCTTATGGCAACACTGATCAGAACTGCATCGTCTATGCGATCCTACGACAGCCGGTTCTACGCACCGGATCGACCCGAAGCACCAATTCTTCGGCCAAGGGCAGTCACCCCGGTACGCTTTGCCGCTACAACAACAACATCGTCTGTGCTACAACCTTGCTACGGTCCATCATTCTATCTATATGCGCCTCTAGTAACTCATTTCCTTATTCTTTTCTCACCAATAGATGAGTTGATTACGCATCTACTTAACATCGAATCATTCTATTCTATAAAATAGTCCTTCATACTCACTAGTCTTTGAGTTAAAATCATTATTTTTCTTTTTCTTACAGAAAAATATAGAACTTTTTATATTAGCTTAAAAATACTACACTCTTAGGCTACTTACTTGGTGCCCGTTTGTACGATATATATATCTTTGCCTCTCACAGAATCGCCGATTTCGACCATCGTCTCCCGATTGGTTTTGTGGAAAACAGAACAACCGCCACTTTTAATGCCCAGCCTCTCAGCAACCAAATTGGCCAAGTCAGGATGCGAGTTGCCATGAATGATAACAATGTCCGAGGCTGAAGTCGAATCCATGTCGCTACGACAACGTTTTGGTGGTCGTACACTTCCCAATCTAAAGAAAAAAGAGTACATAAACATTTTAGAGAGGTTAAAATAAATGTGTTTATGTCTGAAACTAAAAGAACGAGAACAAAATTTAAAATTGAACAGCGTTAAAATGCGGGAAAACGAATACATATAATGCTTTTTGCAACAGCAGGGGGGAACACAACAATACTACCAGAAACTTTGCAATGGGATACTTGAATTTTTTAAACGCTAAGCTATTTGTAAGCTAAAGTGGGATAGATTTTCTTTTTTGTTAATAATTTCATTAAAAATTGAGTTTAAAGACTACCTATGGGTGCCCACATCCCCAAAAATGAAAGAGTGAAGTAGGTTAATTATGAAACATGTAGGAAGAAGTAATACAAACGTATTTTCAAAATTTGAGAAAGCTAGATTCGTGTATACATTATAGAGAATTAGTAACAGAAATGAATTAAAGAATCAATTCTGTAGTTTTTAATGCTATAAATTCTGATTCAACGACCAATCGATTGTGACAAAACAATAGTATTAACAAACATATATAATAAACAATAACTAAAAAATGCTAGTTGAAGCCGACCCGTATTGCTGTCCCTTAAAACTTTCACACATTTTTTTAGAATCATAAATAGTCATGTTGAGTTGATTGAACCAGTGGCCAGCATAAAAGAATGTTTTAAAACATTCTTGTCTTAAAACATTCTTGTCAATGTTTTTATTACTGCGAAAATCAGGTGCCAAGAAGCCGATTTGTGTGTCCATCTTACACTCAGAGAACAGATTCGTTAGCAGACCGAATTTTTTGACAATCGAATGATTGAGATTACATGCTCCTCGAGTATTTTATCAGTACAACCGAATGTTAGTTGGTGCTCTGTAATTGTCAGTTATTGGAACCAAGTATCCGAACCTTCAGAAGAGAATTTTTGGTTCTTAAAATCTACATGCCACATTTGTTCAACGAAAAAAAATTAAATTTTGGTCAGAGACAAAAAACTGTTTGCTTACACCATTGAAGTACTTGGAGTTGTCATAGGGAGAACCAAGACGAGGAATAGTGGAAAAGATAATGAATGATATTACTGGAAAAAATTGGTTAATCAGCTTAAAGTCAGTAATAATCGAATTACAGTCGAACCTGGATAAGTGGCATCGCAAGTGACCGGCTGTTTATTCCCACCTAAAAAGGTTTCCCACTAAAACAGTTTCCTACTTATCCAGATAATATGATTTGTAACCCTCTTAAAGAGTTAAGATACTATTTTTTTTGAAAGAGTTAAGTTCTAGTTTTATAGTTAATTGAAAAGGATATGCTTTCATAAACATAAAAAGTAAAAGTAAAAAAACCGAGCGCTCGCAACATCGCACCAGGGTTGTCAGTTTTTTTTTGGCCTCTGTCGCCAAATTGTTGGTCAAAATTACCCAAAAAAAACAAAAATTGCCAACTATAACCGCAGTGGTGCTATTGACAATATCTATGCCACTCTATCCTATGATGGAAGGTACAAAAATACTTAGAACGGAGTGGTTCAATCAGATATGAGCCTTAATATCGAAAATACCGCCTAAAAATTTAGACTTTTGGTGATAAAGTAGTTCAAACTCCTGCTAAAAGAGGTTTTGTTTTTGTTCGAAGTGTGCCGGGACCGTTGAGATGATTCCTACTTATGCAGTTCTTACTTATCCAGGTTCGACTGTATTTTAAAAAATACCATTAAATAATCCGTTTTTGGTTAAGATGAGATGTAAGTTACTAAGATACATAGCAAAATCTTTGAAAAAGTACTGGTGGTGGTGGCAACTACGAGGGCGGTTCGGAAACTTCTTAGCCTAGCACAAAAAGCGCGGTATAAACAGAATAAAGTTAAGTGTTTTGGAAACTTCCATCTCTGCTATGAACACATGTTAAATTAAATTCGATCTGGCAACTCCTTCATATAGAAACAGGTGTTCACAAAAGATGCATCCTCGATTTTTTTACAATGGAAAAATTAAAAATGCGTGGTGTCATTAAATATTTACATAAAAAAGGTTTATCGGGACAAGAAATTCATAATGATATGGTGAATGTGTTAGGTGAAAGTGTTTCATTGGTATGACCGATTTTTAAGTTGTGGCTACAATACGCTATAATATTTATCATTTTGTGGTATTTCGAACCGAATATCCATTACGATTATAAACATTTGAAAATTTCTTTTTTGAATCTTTCTCTCTTGCAATCGAATCATTGGTTCTACGAGTATGTGTTTATTCCTTTAAAACCAATCCCTAGAAGGTATATCAACCAAAATGGTTCAATATTGTGCACGAATCAATCTTATAACCAATGAAATAAGGATCATATTTTCTGTTCCGTCTAGAGAATAAACCAACATTCCTCTACATTCCTCTATCGATATCAACAACTAATTCTCGATCTCTGGTTAAGTTTTAAGAATTCAACTCTGATTCAATAAATTTTTCTTTCTCGCAAACCTTATTCTTACAGTCGTTAACAGTGCAAATGCAAGAAAGGCCAAGTCGATAGAGTTTTTAATCCGCGTTGAATTGTTTGTGTTCCTGTAGATGTCTTGACACAAATATTTACCTCGACCTCAAAACTTATAAATTCTCCACTCCTCCTCTACCCCGCCACGATCGTGTAATTTGACACCATTTGACTTCTTTAATTGCGAATATTTGAAAGAAAAAGTGTACGTCATAAGCCAAGAATAATTCAAGAGCTAAAGGATGAGATAATTCGGCACATTAACGATATTGAATCTCTATTATGTCTCAGAGCTATTTAAATATATAGATGATCGGATATATGCCACCGAAGCCGTGGCAAGCATTTGGTCGATGTTTTGTTTCCCACATACTTGTCATTGATCCTGCTATCATAATAAAAAATATTAAGTTAATTCTCTGAATACTTTTTGTTCTATTTACAAGTAACCTCGTGAGTTTTAGTTGGACCCTTTATTATGAATACTATTGTGGAAAATATTTTTCAGTGTCTATTTGGTGGTGATCCACGTAGAGCGGCTCTGTGATGGCCAGAATTGACTGTGAATTTGGAACTGGAGAACATCCTTACATAAAATAATTTGACACGACACTACTATATAATGTAGGTATAATGCAAACGACAGCTACGAAAGCATGCTTAATGTTAAAATTAAAAGTAAACATTTTGTTTTAGAGATCCTGAGGCATGAAGTTTAAATCATGAAAAGGATGTTCAAGTCTCTAGGCCGTATTATTCAATATTGGCTACGAGAAATGAAGTTATACTGTGTAGCTAGCGTTTCACGCACCTTGAGATTTCAAACTTAAATTATTTCTATCAAAATTGTATCAGATTATTTCTATTAGTGCAACCCACCTTAAAGTTAAATACAAAAAGGTCATCTAATGTCGTTAAACAATTTTACAAACATCAAGTATTTATGTCTTCTAATGGCACTTACTTCCGAACTAACAAAAGACAAACCTCCACGATTAACAGCGTAAATACCAGACAATAATTAACTGTGTAGCTATTCAAAGTAGAAACTCTTGAACTTGCCCCCACCCATGAAGTGACAAGTTCGACACGAGGAATGGTGTTTCCAAACACCATGGAAACGACCGACAAACAACAAATGGTAGTTAGAATTGATGGAATCTTTATACTTACTCGTATATAAACCAAAATGTGTACACCGAACTAAATTACTAATCTATCAACCAATCCCAAGACAGCCGGTTCTACCGGACCGGATTGACCCCGACACACAATTGCTGCTACAACAACTAAATTATCAACTATCTCATAGGTGAAAAACCACTAACTAAGCCATAGTTAATTGATTTAGTTGAAGTCTTTCTTAAAATATACAAATTGACCATGTCCTTGGTTTATGAAAACTATACTGATACTTACAGCTTACAATCGAAAAAAATGTACTCTACATAAACTCCTCAACAAATTTATGATTAGTTCTTGCAGTTAATTTTATTAGATACGATTTAATTAAAATACATAAGTGTTGCCTGCGCCATCAATTTGGCAAAAACATGGAATTAACTCTTAAACATTTTCGAGCGATCATTTTTCACAACTTTCGACGTGGATTATCACGATAAGAGTGCAACGATGAACTTAAATCTTTGTATGGCGATAAAGCACCATCCTGTAGCACTGCAATTCAATCGTGGCCGACGGACGCTCCAAGACGAAGGTCGTCCAAAAACGGCCGTTGTGCCAGAGAACATTGATGCCGTGCGTGAACTGATAATGCAAGATCGTCATGTGACATACCGTGAGATGGAGGCATCCTTGGGCATTTCTTCCGCCAGCATACATTCAATATTGCATTCGACCTGGCCGTAAAAAAGGTTTGTTCTCGGTGGATACCGCACAATTTGACAATCGCTCAAAAAAAGGCTCGTGTCGATTGGTGCAATAAAAATTTTGAAAAAATACGATCGCGGTGCTTCAAAAGACGTTTATAAGATCGTCACAGGTGACGAATCATGGATCTATGCGTATGAGTCCCAAACAGAACAGCATTCGACCGTGTGGGTCTTCAAAGACGAGCCAAATCCAACGAAATTTGTTTGTGGAAGAAGCACTTCGATGCAAATGGTCGCCAATTTCTTAGGCAAAACTGGTCATGTGGCGGCTGTTTCGCTTGAACAACGTAGGACGGTCAATTCTGAGTGGTACACCACAATTTGTTTGCCTGAAGTCTTCGGAGAAATTCGAAAAACGAACAAAAGAAGACGAATCATTGTGCACCATGACCATGCTAGCTCTCACATATCGACTTAAACCATCGCCTTTTTGACCGGCCCAAACGTCGAATTGATGGGTCATCCGCCGTACAGCGCTGACTTGGCACCCAATGACTTCTTTTTATTCCCGCACACCAAGAAGAAAAAATGCGTGGTGAACGATTTTCGTCGCCAGAAGATGCTGTTGAAGCGTTCAAAAAACATGTTTTGGAGGTGTCTCAATCGAAGTGGAAAAAGTTCTTCGAAAAATGGTTTAAGCGCCTGCAAAAGTGTATAAATCATGCTGGAGAATACTTTGAAAAACAATAAAACCATTTTTGATGATAAATATTCGCATTTTCATTATGAGGCCAGAAATATATATAACAGCCCTCGTATATATGTAAAAATGAATGTAAATAAAAATAGTTCTTAGAATTAAAAAAGCAAAATACTTATGTGATCTCAAAAATTAAAATCTAGCTGAAAAATCACAAAAAATCTCGGAGACTAAGATAGTTTTTTAAACTAATTTTTCAATAAATAATTCGTTTAAATTCAATTTTAGCCATACCAAATTATATATGAATTATTTTAAGTTAAAAACTAATTTGATTAAAATTTTTCTTTTAAAAAATATAACATTATTTGAAGGCAAAATACTTTTGAGACTCACTGTAGGTTGCAAATTACAAAAAAAATTTCACACAAATTAAAATACTCGTATGACCTAATTTTCAAATACTGAGTAGATTTGGAGCCCCTGGAAGAGTTCAAAAAACCTGTTTTCAAATGGCCTTTCTACACATCTAAAAGAGGCCAGCTCCGACTTAAGATATTTAAATAGTTTATTTAAAAAAAACCAAACCTCTATTCGTAGCAATTGATTTTATAAGGATATAATTGAATGGGGACAATTATAGGGTGATTCGTCTAGAGGTATTTTTTCAGAACAAAAAAAATATAAAAATTCAAATCAAGTGTGGAATCTTCATTGGCAATTTGAAAGGACATTTTATGGCATTTATTTTTTTAAAAATAATTACCTTCAAATGTTGGCAACTGTATTATGGAAATGAGCATTCGGTGAGAAACAGGAAGATCCGCTATTTTCGACCAAAATTTTGTTCAGTGATGAGACCCATTTCTGGCTCAACGGCACAGTGTGCACCGGATTGACCCGAACTAGCAATTCTCCGGCCAAGTACTGTCACCTCGGCACTGTGTGTGCCGCTACAACAACAAAAAAATTGCCGCATTTGGGCTGAAGAGCAACAAAAAGAGGTTCAAGAGGTGTCATTATACCCAGAGAAAACCACGGTTTGGTGCGGTTTATAAGCTGGTGGAATCATCGGTGCATATTTTTTCAAAAATGATTATGGCCGGAACGAAACCGTGATTGGTGCTCGCTATCGTGCCATGATATCGGTCTTTATGCTACCTGAAATTGAAGCCTGTAATCTTGACAATGGATCTATGGAGAGGTCATATCGAAAAGCAGGCCGCCTAGTTTGAGTGATATCACACCTTTAGACATTATTCTTTGGGGTTACGTAAAGCTAGGATTCTGGTTTTGAAAGCCAACATTACGCTCTGGATCACCCTATACTTCACTTCTGATTAGGAAAATAATTTCCATTCTAAGAGAAAAGATAAAAACCGGAATGCCGTTTTTTTTTTCTTTCAAAAAAAAACCCGACAGTCGGTTATTCAAAATATGGTTTCAAAGAAACTGAAATGCCGGGTTTTTAAAAACCCGACAGTCGGTGGTTATTCACCCGTGTCTGCTGGTTGCTCCCAGGGATCATGTCTGTCCCCTGTGTTATATAATCTATACACATCAGATTTCCCAGTACTGGAAAACTGTGTAACGTCCATTTTTGCAGATGATACAGTATTTGCCGCTTATATGCACGCCGGTTATAAGCATTTATCGTTTATATGCAGCCGAAATTGAACAATCTTACTTTTGTAAATAAAATACACGCAATATTTTTTAATATATGCATTTCGCTTATATGCATTTCTCGCATTTATGCACCAAAATTAAATAGGATTTTAAGAAATTGCATGTAAAATATTCTCATAGATGCACTGTTTAAATTTTTCATCACCAATAAAACAAATGTACAAAAATTGTTTCATCGCAATTAAACAGCAAACTGTTTCACCATTATTGAGTCATTTGTATATCCGATGTTCCATCTCTGTTTGAAATCAGCTGTACATAGTAAGTTGGAATTGTGAATTCATGCTGTGACTTTAATTTGTGAAAAACCGACTGAATTTAATGAAATATAATTAAATATAATCAAAGCACTGATCTCAACATATATAAGATATGTATACATATGTACATATTTATACGAATTTATTTCAATGAAATTGAATTTATATTTTAAGTTATTTCTGTGACTTCTTATTTTAAGTTATTTTTGTTTCAAATAGTTAGTTACTCAATAAAAATGTTGAAAAACACAAAACACCAATGATGCAAGTAACCGAGTTTTTCTACATACACTGCAAATGCATATAACCGAGTCTTGGTACATGCATTTCCCGCTTATAAGCACTAAAAGTCGAGCAAATTACGAAGTGCAAATAAGCGGTAAATACTGTACTGCAATACTTAGCTCCGAAATCTTGGCTTTGGACGTGATATCGAACTTACAGAGGGCAATCTCCGTACTTCTCGCATATTTCCACAAATGGAAAATATTAGTGAACGGTGAAAAATGTCAGGCAATATACTTCACCAGGAAGGTAAAGAATGTTTTACTCCACAGAACAACACCATAATTAATAATAGAGAAGTACACTGGGTGCAAAAGGTCAAATACTTAGGAATTATACTGGACCCCAAAATGAAATTCAAGGATCACATTCCTTATGTCATCCATAAGATAAATATCCTAACCAAATCACTATACCCATTCATTAATCGAAAATCCTGTCTCGGGATAAGTAATAAGATGCTAATTTTGAAAACCATATTTCACTCAGCTCTATATTATGGGGCTCCGTTATGGGCAAACAGTGCCAAATGACACTTGAATAAACTGCAAGTTGCACATAATAAGTTACTAAAATTGATTTATAATCTACCCTTCTTCTATTCGAACTGGCTAATGTAGAACTAGTTGTAGAAAGGATAGTTAAACTTTCACAAAACTTCAATATGAGATGTATAACATCTATTTACCACCATATTAATGAATTATCTCATTCGTAATTAGGTTAAGTAGTTTTAAGTTTTAATTAATTCATATAGGTTTTTTGTAAAGTTTTGCCTCCTTGTATTATATTACATTTAATTACCTAAATTTTCAAAATTGTAAATAATTATAAGAAAGAAGAAGAGATACCTCTTAAACTCTAAGTTGTATATAATATGTTTGTACATAACCTATCGTATATTATTGAGACAATAAATTGAATTGAACGGCACATATAGTGCCGTCGAGTACTGCATTAGAAATTAAGGACAATTTAAATGCAGAGTTTGACGAATTATTATATGTAAGTTATTTTTTTATAAAGTTAAATTATTTCCATGTTACTAAATGTTGTTCCTTATTTGTACGAGTATATGTGGTTGATAGATTTTATAAAATTCTCATCCATGAAGAAGTTGGAAAAATGCCAACGAAACGTGGGATTGAAAGAATAAAATAATATCTTTGAAATAATAATACCAGGGCGGTTCGGAAACTTCTTAGCCTAGCACAAAAAGCGCGGTATAAACAGAAAAAAATTAAGCGTTTTGGAAACTTCCATCTCTGCTATGAACACATGTTAAATTTTGTTTCGATCTGGCAACTCCTTTATATAGAAACAGGTGTTCACAAAAGACGCATCCGCGATTTTTTTACAATGGAAAAATTAGAAATGCGTGGTGTCATTAAATATTTACATAAAAAAAGGTTTATCGGCACAAGAAATTCATAATGATATGGTGAATGTGTTAGGTGAAAGTGCTCCTTCATATGCAACAGTAAAAAATTGGGTTGCTGAATTTAAACGTGGTCATACAAGCATCGAAAATGAACCACGTAGTGGACCTCAAAAACAGCAACAACAACAGAAATTGTAGCCAAAGTGCATGATATGGTATTAAATGATCGACGAATAAAAGTGCGTGAAAAAGCTAATATCATGGGCATCTCAAATGATCGAGTCCATTTAATTTTGCATGAAGAACTACAGATGAAAAAGCTTTCTGCAAGATGGGTGCCGCACTTGTTAACAGTCGACCAAAAACGCATAAGAATGAACATTTCTCAAGCTTGTTTGGATCGTTTTCAGCGAAATAAAATGGATTTTGAGCGTCGTTGCATAACTGTTGATGAGACATGGATCCACCACTATACTCCAGAGACAAAAGAACAATCAAACAATGGACTGAAGCTGGAGGAAGTGCCCCAAAGAAGGCAAAAACAATTCAATTGGCTGGTAAGGTTATGGCAACGGTTTTTTGGGACTTCAAAGGTATTTTATTGATTGACTATCTGCAAAATGGTAAAACAATAAATTCAGAGTACTATTGCAGCCTTTTAGATCAATTAAATGTACAAATTCGAGAAAAACGTCCTGGCTTACAACACAAAAAAAATAATTTTTCATCAAGACAACGCATTAGCGCACAAGAGTGTTTTAACAATGGCTAAAATCAACGAATTAAAGTACGAGTTGCTTGACCACCCACCTTATTCTCCTGATTTAGCTCCCAGTGACTTTTACCTGTTCCCAAATCTAAAAAAATCTTTGCTGGCAAGCGTTTTACCTAAAATGAAGATGCAATTACAGTTGTAAACCACTATTTTGAAGACATTGAGGAAAACTATTTTAATCAAGGGTAGAATTGCTAGATAAGCATTGGACTAAGTGTATTGAAGTTTCAGGAGATTATATTGAAAAATAAAAATATTTTTGAAAAACTAACTATTCTCTTTCATTTATAGGCTAAGAACTTTCCGAACCACCCTCGTACTTAAGAAATCCTAACATAAGCCAACAAAAAATTCACATGTTTTTTTGTTTTTTTTTTTATAATTTTTCAGTACTTTTTGTTTAGTTAGATTATCTTATATAATCTGTCAATATATATATTTTTTTGCAATAATAATTACCCGTTCCTTGGCATAATAAATCAATATTACAAGCACAAAAGTTTTCCAACGATGGATGGATATCCAGCAAATGTTCACCAATCAAATGGGACACAACTTGTGCGCATTAATAAATCATTCACAGGAATGAGGACGATATTTAATGGAAATTTGAATAGATACAACGGGGAAAAAAACTAAATTACACAACAACACCACGAAAAACAACGTTTAACACTAAAACATGACAATGCGACGACGATTTATACGGTCGCATTCTTCATGGACTCCATAAAGTATCAATTTATGACATGGGAAAAAATAACCCAATGAACTATATTTTGAACACACACGAGAGGCGAATGAAATTCCAGAACATACACTCGGCGCTAATGGCGCACAAAATAAATCGATAAAGATGTATGGCTTTGGCAGGCAAAACTGTCTTGTACCGCTGAAGACAATTAAAATTAACACGATATTTATGCGTGGCAGGCAGGCAGGAAGAATGATTTTTTTTCGTATAGTCCGCCTTTACGATTTGAGTTAGGGAACAATTGCAGGAACCTGAAGACACGACCGAACGAGCAGCAAAGCCTCTGAGTAAGTAAAACTTTTATATCTTCACATGCGAAATTTTTGAATAATAACCATAAAAGTAATGATACACAACAAACTAGGCAGGCTAACAACAGCGTGTAACGATAGAGACCAGCGAAAAACAACTACAACAAGCGCCATACATTGACGAAAGCGAAACTAAAGAAACCCCTAAAGTTCATTCGTTGTTCACTTTAGTGAAAACACTGGCAAAGTTTAAGCGAAACGTATAATTTCATACATTCCAGCACAGCAAGTATTGGAATTTATCGATCAAACAAAAAACAAACAGAATCAAAATGTCAGCGGAGTAAAGAACACTGGCATGGGGAGCAAAACAAACAGAAAACGCTAAAGAATATAAGAAATTGTAATTCAAAAAAAAGAAAAATTATCGCCTACAAAAGAAACGTCAAAAAGCCGACAAGGCAGCCAGCCAGCCACCAGTTAACAAGAAGCCTTTTAAAGTGAACTATTGCAAAATTGCAAGCTAAAAATAGAAAATTTATTTTAATCATAACGCTACGAAAGGAAGTTGAACGTACCCGCCCCCTACCGGTCGCTATTGAAGGAAGATTTTCCACTCGAGATTATTATTTACCAAGGAAGACATATAAAGTGAACGCCTCTCAAACGTTGTGCACTGGAATATCTCTAGTTTACGCCTCTAAAAGTATTGCAAAAGTGTAGTTTTTTACTTGTGTTTCCTGTGCAAGTGACGGCGGTTACCTATTGAAACACTAACCCCTTGAAACGTCGTGAATTGAAAATAACGCCAGGCAAATTAGAAAGTGAAACTTGTGCCATACACGCCAACACTCACAAAAACCTCAAGTGTTTCAATGGGCCATCGCTGAGCGTTGTTAGACTTCTTGACTACCGCATTCGGTGGTATTACATTAGAAAAGGCCTTAAGGTATGTAATTTTTGTCTTTTTTGTATTTGTTGCTTTTAAGAAATATGGAAATAACTTTTTTTTGCTTATTTTTGTAGGCCGTTGATAAGGCTCGGGTGAAAAAGGACGAGTGCCGCCACTTGAGGTGCTATGTGAACAACCATAAATAATGGGTGATTCAGGTAATGTGGACACTAATGGAATACTTAAGACACTTAAAAAGTATTGCTTGCTGAAAAAATGTGTACTTCCCTATTGGTGAAACAATGTAGATAGTCAGCTAATTTGATCTGGTTTTTTGTTGTTTGTCATATGGGGAAGGAAAAGTAAGTCAGCGAAGTTAAAGAAAACACATCTCCGTCCGTTAGATAAACATTTCGCCGTTGATGTGGGACGAATCTTTGGTGCCATTAGTAAATGCTGCCGACAAGGTCAATACTCATTTAAAGATCTATATATGTGACAGCACAAAGAGAAAGGGACCTAAGGTTAAAAACCATTTTTGTTCAGAAGAGCCATTTTAAAGATGAGGTCCCTTTCTATTTGCGTTTAGAATCGTCGACTTCACTTTCATAAAACGCGCATATCTCTGGGAGGGAACACTTTTGGGACATGGGAACAAATAAAAGTGAAAAGTTGATGAAAAGTTTTGTTCAGGAAAGCCATTTTAAAGATTAGGTCCCTTTTCTATTTGCGCTTAGAATCGTCGACTTGACTTTCATAAAACGCGCATATATCTGGGAGGGAACACTTTTGGGGCATGGATCGGTCTCATTCGATGCTCAGATGTTGTCCACATCAAAAAAAGAAAAAAAAATTAAAATTGATTTTTTTTACCCTTAGGTCCCTTTTTTTGTGCACTGCCATTGAAATTGCGGTGAAATTGAATCTATGTTTTCGAATAACCTTCCTATAATGGTCCGTGCCGATTTTATGTCCTACCGCTGTAGAAGCAACAAATTATCCGAAATAGGAACAAAAATCCAATCTTGCTTAAATGTCGCATGATACAATATGAGCGTTCAATGTATTCCTTAAGCCACCGTGCAGACGTTGCCCACGCCGAGGTCCTGCTAACCTAGAAGTCATATTTTGGAGAAGATTTTGTTGAATTCCATACGGAAGCCATGAGTAAAAACCAACAGTAGTTTTTTTACAACACGGTTCCAAAAAGCCCTGACCCCGGTTTTCTGCTAAATCCAGTAATCGGACACCCTAAGTTACGAGCTATCTTTCAATACACTTCTGCCTTAATATCTTAAGGATGCTGCTACTTATCAGCTTCCATTACTTATCATTAGAAAATAGGTAGTCAGCAGTACACCTTTGTTAAAAATAGGTCGTATTGAACATTGTGAATTCCTGTTGCAGGATGTTCTCAGATATTGAGATAATGACTATCGCTTACTATCCATGCCTATATAATTTTAAATGTATTTTCATTAATCCCTTTTAGTGTTCCCTTATCAACCAAAGACAACAGAATACCCAGTTTTTGCTAGCCTTTTTTTATTATCTATAAACCTTAAAAAGTTTCCTAGAACACTTTATGCTAAATTAATGCAAACCACAAATTCTGATATTTTTTGCCATAAATTTTTTGTCCTAAAGCTTTACCCTATAGACAAACTACGACATATAAAAAATGTATGTGTGTGATGTGACACGACACCTGAACTGAATGCACAGCAATTAAAATGCAAATCCCTATACCTAAACCGTACCTCATATCTCCAACCGGAGATATGTAAATAGCGACACGCACTCATACCAACACAAACGTCAAAAACAGAAGTAAAAGTAATTCTTTCGCCAATCAAACGCCCAACGTAGGGAACTGACAGCCAATAGACTTGGCTCGCAGGGAGCCCAGAGTGTAGGTGTGAACTGAAGCAACAGAGCCAGTGCAAATGTCTTAGGTTAGATAGCGGGTAGCGTTAAAGGTTAAACAGAAGACAAGTGTCTTCTGCAGGGATAACAAGAGCTAAGGATACGTTTGTATGCACGTCGTGTCATAATGGCGAAAAAGGGTGGGCAGACGCACAGCTCTACATAGGATAAGTGCTTTTCATTTTATGATAGCGGCGGAAATTTGAAAATAGATTTCTTACCATTCCCCCCCGCGCTCAATTAAATTAGTTTTCAATAATGTTTTTTGAATGCATTTGAAAGTTGAACTAAATAGCTTGAAAATTGAGGTAGGTGAGTTTAGAGTAACGTTGCATTCGAAAGAGACCACAAGTAATAAAGAAATCAGTATCTGAAAATATTATAGAAATGTGGTTGGGTATTGCTAAAGATCCTTTGCAGCATACAAGCATGTATGAAAGAATGGAAGAGGGTAAATAAAACATAGAACAAGGAATTACTAAAGTGTGCCGTATTGTGATTAAAGTCAAAACGTGTCAAGAAAGTGTATGAAAAGGCAACTACACCGTAGTAAAATGAAAAAGTGTATTTTGCAACTTTTAACATACGAGGGTTGCTATATATATTTCTGGCCACTTGGTGTTGCCTGGCGCCATCTGACATTTCCTTTTTTTTAGCAAAAACGTACGACCATCATTTGTGTTGTTTACAGTGACTTGAAAAAATCAATTTGGCAAAAAAAATGGAATTAACTCGTGAACATTTTCGTGCGATCATTTTTCATTTATCAAAAAGAAAGTGTCTTCTTCTTTTTGATTTAGGTTTATAGATAATGAAAAAAGGTAGGAAAAACTGGGTATTCTGTTGTCTTTGGTTGATAATGGATTACGAAAAGGGATTAATGAAAATGCATTTAAAATTATATAGGCGTGAGTTGTCAGCGATAGTCATTATTTCAATATCTGAGAACATCCTTCGAAAGGAACTCACAATGTTCAATACGACCTTTTTAAGCAAAGGCGTACGAGGGTTGCTATATATATTTCTGGCCTAGGCAACACTAAGTGGCGCCATCTGACATTTCCATTGGAAAGTTAGAAATCCTTTTTAGCTTAAACGTATTCAAAACGTTTTGACGTACGACCATCATTTGTGTTGTTTACAGTGACTTGAAAAAATCAATTTGGCAAAAAAAAAAATTGAATTAACTCGTGAACATTTCCGTGCGATCATTTTTCACAACTTTCGAAGTGGATTATCACGACAAGAGTGCATCGATGATCTTAAATCTTTGTATGGCGATGAAGCACCATCCTATAGCACTGTGAAAAACTGGTTTAATGAATTCAATCGTGGCCGTCGCTCGCTCAAAAACCAAGGTCGTAAAGGTTGCCAAAAACGGCCGTTGTGCCAGAGAACATTGATGCCGTGCGTGAGCTGATAATGCAAGATCGTCATGTGACATACCGTGAGATAGAGGCATCCTTGGGCATTTCTTCCACCAGCATATATTCGATATTGCCTGAACACCTGGCCGTAAAAAAAGGTTTGTTCTCGTTGGATCCCGCACAATTTGACAATCGCTCAAAAAAAGGCTCGTGTCGATTGGTGCAAAAAAATTTTGAAAAAATACGATCGCGGTGCTTCAAACGACTTGTATAATATCGTCACAGGTGACGAATCATGGATCTTTGCGTATGAGCCCGAAACAAAACAGCAATCGACCGTGTGGGTCTTCGAAGACGAACCAAATCCAATGAAAGTTGTTCGTGGAAGAAGCACTTCGAAGCAAATGGTCGCCTGTTTCTTCGGAAAAGCTGGCCATGTGACGACTGTTGAGCAAGTAGGAGGTCAATTCTAAGTGGTACACCACAATTTGTTTGCCTAAAGTCTTCGGAGCAATTCGAAAAACGAACAAGAAAAGACGAATCACTGTGCACCATGACAATGCGAGCTCTCACACATCGGCTCAAACCGGCGCCTTTTTGACGGGCCAAAACGTCGAATTGATGGGCCATCCGCCGTACAGCCCTGACTTGGCACCCAATGACTTCTTTTTATTCCCGCACATCAAGACGGTCAACGTTTTTCGTTGCTGATGCTGTTAAAGCGTTCAAAAACCATGTTTTTGGAGGTGTCTCAATCGGAGGGGAAAAAGTGCTTCGACAATTGATTTGAGCGCATGCAAAAGTGTATAAATCATGCTAGAGAATACTTCGAAAAACAATAAAACCATTTTCATTATTACGCCAGAAATATATATAGCAGTCCTCCTACAGGGAGGACGATTTAAAATTTTAAATTGGAATCGGCTATAAAAAAAGTACTGATATTTTTTTTTTCAAATTTCTGGTTTTATTATCAATACTTTTTTTACAGCCGATTGAAATTCAAAGTTTAAAATACCCCCCTGAATAAAAATATATTCAGTCGACACTAATATCGTTTTTAGGCCATTTAAAATTAACTGTAGTTTTTCAAGACAATCGGATATAATTTTTTTTTTTTTTTTAAAAAAAAAAATACTCTTGGTAAATTGCCTAAACGCGGGCGGACCAATCGACATTACTTTATCCTACACAATACTGTTAATGCAAAATATCTTATATATTTTTAAAAACCATTAATTCTTTTTACGGCGCCTTTACAACACTTACAAACCAAATTTCAATGATATCTAATGCAATTTATGACTCCTAGGTTGATAGGACCTTAAGTCAAGAGGTACATTGATACGGAGACTATAGCAGTCAATTGAGCGATCCAGTCAATTTTCAACGATGTTTGTTTTGACTAATACAACTCATTTGTTAAAGGTTTTATTATATCTTAAGGTTGGTTAAATTTTAAGGGCCGATGTTGATTTGTCGCTCAAAATAGCCATTGTTCGCCATTGTTGTTTCGTATGACAAGTGGCACCGTCCTGTTGAAAGCACATATCGTCCACAACCACATCTTTCAATTCGGGCCATAAAAAGTTACAATAGCGAACAGCATTCACAGTAACTGCCTGACCGACCTCATATTGAATAAAAAGCGGCCCGATGATGCCGCCAGCCCATAAACCGCTCCAAACGGTCACTCCTTGTGGGTGCATTTTTTTCGACAATCACTCTTTGATTATCAATCGTTCAAATGCGGCAATTCTGCTTATTGAGGAATCCACTGAGGTGAAAATATGCCTCATCACTGAAGATGATTTTCTTGAAAAATTGATTTTCATTTTCCTAATAAGCCTGAATAACTTTAATGCGTTGCTCGCTTGTGTATTTTGCCACGGTTCAAATTGAGTAAGTCTAAAAATAAGAAATATTAAATGAAATGCAGAAAAAAACTTGACGTTCAAGTGTGGTTCACATTCAACATCGGCCCTAAAAATTTAATCACCCTCCATAAAACACATTTCATTGCAATTTTCAATTCAATTCAATTTTATTTCTTGTGATTTAACAATGTTTACATTTGACTTAAGAATTAAAGAGTTTAGGAATTTCATTCCTTTTCTACTTTGTAATTTTAATCTATTTCTTAATATAATATATGCAAATTTATGTTGCTAATAGATAATAGAAGGAAAAATTTCAAAACCTTTTTGAAACAATTTTATTAAAACTACTAAAAACTAAGGGAAAATCTAAGGTAAAATTATACTGAAACTATTTCATTGACATGTGTGTACTGTGACTGTTGACATCGAAGTTTGAATTTTGCTTTAAATTTTAGCATTTTAGCACCCACGAGATCTACGCCAGCTAATGTATGTACGCCTCGAGTTGAGTAATGCCATGGAAGCTTTAATATGAGTTTTAAAAGTTTATTTTGAGCTATCTGCAGTTTTTTAGTGTGACATGCCGCCATCGAAGACCATACTGGTGCACCGTAGAAAATTAGTGGTTGAAATATTGCTTTGAATATTAACATTTTGTTGTGCGCGTTCAGGGCAGAGTTCCTATTTATAAGAGGGTACATCAATCTCGTAACCTTGTTGATTTTATCGATCACGTAAGGTATATGACTTTTAAATTTAAATTTGGGATCCAAGATAACGCCTAAATACTTTACTTTATTTTCCCACGGGACATCATGATTTAAAAACTGAAGTGGTGCTTGCGGCAGAAAACATGGTTTCCTTTTCCTTGTGAAGTAGATTGCTTGTGTCTTTTCGGGATTCACTATTATGTTCCATTTTGTAAAATATTTGTGTAGCTCGGATAAGGCAGATTGAAGATTGGCGATAACGACAGACGAGTGAATGTCGGAACTTAGTACGGATGTGTCATCTGCGAAGATAGACATTTTACATTCGGGATGGTTTGGAATATCAGCCGTGAAAATGTTATATAGCGTAGGAGATAAACACGATCCTTGTGGGCAACCAGACGTTATGTATACATGCTCTGAGGACGAAGAACCCACAAAAACATTGAAATATCTATCAGTTAAGAAACTTTGGACGATTTTAATTAATTCAATTGGGAAGTTTAGTCTTTTTAATTTATAGATTAATCCATTGTGCCAAACTGAGTCGAAAGCAGACTTTATGTCCAATAGCACCATCCCAGTAGATTTCCCCTCATTAAAATTAGATTGGACCAGATTTTTGATTTTTATGAGTGGTTGAGAAGTGTTATGTTCTCTCCTAAATCCAAATTGTTGGGGAGGAAGAATCTTGTGTGTGTCGATGAACTGTGACAGCTTCTCTTTAATTATTTTTTCCAAAAGTTTACTTAGAGAACATAGCAAACTGATAGGTCTATAGGAGCTTGGATGATCAGGAGGTTTGTTCGGCTTTAATATCGGGATAGTTTTTGCTTTTTTCCAAAGAATAGGAAAATAGCTTAATTTTAGGCAAGAGTTTAAAATTAAAGTTAGATACAAAACAGCTTTCTTTGGTAACTTTTTCAAGCACTTATTGTTTATTTCATCCAAGCCTGGTGATTTTTTATTTTTGAGATTCTTGATAAGCGATGATGTTGTATTTATATTAATATATGATGTATCTGGCGTAATTATTTCTGCGTTTCTTATGTCATTTGCTACTTGATCTACTTCTGCGATAGTATAGGCATCACTGAGATTTTGTGAAGTTGTATGATTTAATTTAAAAGTTTGGGCCAATATTTCAGCCTTATCTTGCTGTGTGTAGTATACATTATCATTTTGTTGTAGAAATGAAATGGATTTATACTTTTTTTTAAGAACTTTAGAAATTTTCCAAAAGGGAGATCCCGATTTGTCTAGTTTAGTTAACATTTTATTCCACGATTTATTTCTGAAGAGTTTGATTTGCGTAGCTATTTCGTTGTTAAGTATTGTCATTATTCGATGGTCGCTTACATCTCGGTATCGCTTCCAGTTTCTACGGTAGATATTTCTATGTCGAATCAAGATTATAATGTAGTTAGGCAAAGGATTTTTAGTGGGTGCTGGTCTTCGTTTTGGTACGCTATCGTTTATAGCCGTTTTTATGACTCCCGTGAAGACATTTACCATGTTGTCAATTTGAGAAATACTTACTATTTCAGAGATTTCTGACATTGCTGGAAGGTTTCTTAGTATACTATTTACGTATCTGTTCCAGTTTGTTGCATTGAAATCGTAAAATAAGTTTTCACACATTTCATATCGCGTATTTAAAACGCAGCAAATAGGGAGGTGATCTGAACCGAGATCATTGATAACTGTTATCGGTGAAAAGGGTTGAGGAGCGTTTGACAGGAAGAAATCCAATGTAGATGGCATTTTTCTGGGATCCGCGGGGATATAAGTACTTTCGGAAGGAAACAAAATATGCATTCCTTCCGATCTCAGTTTTTCGTACAAAATATTGCCCCAAGTGTTGCCTCTTTGGCAACCCCAATAACTGTGCCTACAATTTAGATCTCCGCCCAATATATATTTGTGTGAATTTGTCAATTTTTGCAAGTCCGATTTAAACGATTGTTTTTTGTTTGGATCTCTACCAGCCGTGCCTCCAGGGAAATAGCAGGAAAATATATCAATGTAATCACCGTTTACGCATATTTTTATACCCACATTTTCAATTAATTTTGTATTTTTAGGGTTTATCGGTTGGTGTCTAACATTTTTATTAATAATGATTGCAACACCTCCTCCTCTTCCACTGTGGCGATCGCATCGGTAGCAATAAAACTCTTTATGTTTCATAGAGACATTATTATTTAACCAGGTTTCGTTTATCAAACAAATATCTATTTTATGTATTTTTAAAAAATTGTATAGCTCGTCTTTCTTGTTACGAACGCCTCTGGCATTCCAACACATTAATTTTATATATTGGTTCATTTATATAAAAATTTGCAAGCAAGATTTGTGAGGACCCCAAATTGGTTAGCTCGTGATTTACATTTGCTTAATCCATTTATCAATTCAAATGTAAGAACTCTTATTTCCTCAAAAGAAAAGAGATCTTCGGTTTTTGGGTTTCCATTTACATGGAAATTTTCCCATCGATTTGTGCCGGAGGATTCATTTTGGTTTAAAGAATTTGGAAAATGTTGACCAAAATTTTCATTATTATTATAAGCCCGTTGTTGAACAACAGGTCTACGATGATTTGACCGTGTTGGTTGGGCACGCTCTCTAATTTTCAAATAGTTATCTCTGCTAGGGCAATTTGGTGACATAGCCTTGTGTTTTCCATTACAATTAGCACATTTCAGGTTGGTATTTTTACAATCAGAAGTTTTGTGACTTCCAGCACAATTAGCGCAAAACGTTTTAACTTTGCATCGGCTAGCTCCATGCCCATACATCTGACAGTTATGACACTGTGTCAGCTTAGATTTAGTAGGCTTTTGGTGTTCCCACCTGATTCTGATGCGTTCAAGAGACCAGTAGTTTTGTCTTAATTCCTTTATTGTTATTGATTTCCTTTCAAAATAGACCACGTAAATAATTTGTTCGGTTCCATGTTCTCTTGGACGAATTACGATTTTTACGTCGATACATTTCAAACCCATATTAATGAGATGATGCTTGACGACTTCTGGATCCATTTTGTCTAAACCCAAAAGTACAGCTTTGTAAGGCTTATCATTTTTGGAGGCATATGTGAAAAATTCATGCTGAAATTGAGTGTCAAGTTTATCACAAACTATATCAAAATCTTTGGGATTTTCACAAAAAAGTTTTAAACCGATCGAGATTTTCCTTATTGAATATTCGGTTATTTTCAAAATTCGGCAGATTTCGTGCACCTGTTCGGCCGTACACTTCAGGATTGTAATCGGTGGCACATTTTTCTTATCGATTTTATCGATAACAATGTCATCTGTTTCGGTGTCGTCATCTATGGTTTGGAGAGGATGAAAATAGTTTTGACTCTCTTCTCTTAAAGAAGAACCGGTATTTTTTAATTTCTTATTCATTTCGTCTGGCCTGCCAGAGGCAACAACATTTTCACGTCGCCTTTTAATGTTGTTGGGTTAGTCTTATTTATGTGCAAAAAAAAAGGGTAGCTGTAAATTTTTCAACTACGATGTAAAATCACTTGGGAAAAAAAACAGAAGAAAGAACACCAGCTTTCACAGTGAACGATAATACGCGACTGAATTTCATTGCAGATTGATAAAATTTACCGCTCTTAGGTCAGTTGGACTCGAAATGAGAAAGTACATTTCTATGGGAACTATATGAAACCACAGATCAATTCGACTAATTTTTTAAACTGTGCAAAAACCAAATTTTAATTGTGAGGATAAAATTTGCATCTCCTAGGTCGTTTAGACCTTCTGAGATAAAATTGCGCTACAATAGTTCTTAGTTGTCCAACTTTCGAATAAAGTGCAAAGTTTCATCGAGTTCGGTTAATAGTTGCGAACTAGATTTTCAATTGAGTAATAGATGGACAGGACACATAAATCCATACTGATCTGCAGCTGAGTCGTTGCAGCAGTGTAAAGATAAATATCACGCGACAGCACCACCTCATCGAACGAATGCTCAAGCGAGACCGACTGCATTCGATTGTATTTTTTTTATTTACATTTTCCGTAATTAAGAAGCCGTTAGACCTTTAAAGCCAATTACAGTAACCTACAATGTGTAAGCTTAAGTACGTCTGGGAGAACCGCCCATGGGCGCCCTTTTGGCAGTCACTGGTCTAGACCCAAATGTCAAGCTACACCTAAGAGGTTGGTCCACAAGGTTATTGGTTGCAGCTGAGTGGGTTGCGCAACACATAGACTCCTATTGTACGTATGGGGGATGGATTCGTTTATTCCTGACCAGTGCAAATTCAAAGGGATACTCTTATCAGACCGTTGTTGTGCCAAAAATACGGCCAAAAACACACTACTGGAATAGGTGGTGGACGGCGTCCGATAACGATTTTGTCACTCTAGACTGTTACGGAGGTTGCCACGAAAATCGGATTCACTTTGCCATTTTGTAAAAAACTTCTCTTCTATTACTTATATAAACTTAGATGTAATAAAAAAATACTGCGGTATGTCAGCTATTGAACAAGTAAATCGAAATGACATGTTGTACGGTTTCCTTATAAAAAAATATTTTAAATCATCGGTAGAGTTTAAAAAAGGCGAAAAAATTAAAAAAATAGGGTTTGCCGATAAATTGGGCATATAATTCTAAAATGGTAAATAAAATAAGTACTCGTATCGCTCGAACCGTCAAAGACTTTGCTTTCTAAATCCACCGGGAAACGAAAAATCGCTTGATAAAAACGTAGTTACAGGCTTATAGTGCTCAAAACCGGATTTTTAACCGGATTCCCAGATGTTGGGGCTGTTTGGGAACTTTCACAAACCGATATTTGTTGTCTTGGTGGACCTGAAAAATATTACCGCTTTCGACAATTGTTATACCTTCCACCAAAGGGTATATCAAAAATTTGTCATTGGTCGGAGATACTATAAAATTCAGTCACGATTGATGTCTTTCCGTCTTTACGTCCTTGTGTCTGTTGAAAGCCCGATAGAAGTCAAACAAATCAACCTAGGATCCTTAAATTTTACTTGATAATGTCTTATAAATAAATTGTTAATAGGCGGAATCGATGGGGTTTAAACAAATCCACCTAGGATCCTTAAATTTTACATGATAATGTCTTTAGGTCTTAAGCTGTTTGGGATTGTAAATTGGCGAAATCGGCCCAATTAAATTAAAGAAGTAAAATGGTTTTCTATGAAAAATTAAGTACGAGTAAGTGCTGTAGTAAAAGTTCCATAACTTCTAAACCCATGGCTAACACACTCGGAAATTTTTACAGCTAGTAGAACACATTAAAATCGATTTTCTAAAATTTAAGTAAACAAATATCTCTTTTTGAAATATGTAGGAATCAAGCATATACTCTTAATTAAGAGGATAATGTCGAACTGGAGAATGTAGCTTATCGTAAGGAGGGCCTCAATACCTTTCAGGCGGCACCTTATTTGTTTATTTATGATGCCCGTTTCCAATATATGTTACCTCTAACGCAGCTATCTTCTAGGAAAAGCTACGGATTTTTGACAGACTTAGTTAATCGTTTAGAAAAAAAAACAGAGAAGTTGATACCGATCCCTGTGGTATCAAATGTCTTGATAACATCTGGATCCATCTGAATATTACTTGTACCAATTTGGTAAATGGATCGTTTTTCCCTTATATTGGTTTCCATGAGAGCTATATTTGTAATTAACAAAGCCATTCAATTTTAATATTGTTTAATATAATCTCCGGTGTCACTTTGCCATCCTCTCAATACAAAGGGAATTATCCCACATAGTACGAGAGTGCTCAATGGACGAGCAAGTAATAAAACTGGGGCTGACATGCCGTCTAGGGACGCATTTGCTTTAGGTTCTGCAAGAAGGGATTATCTATTTCGTGGAGTAGGCTGCTATCTGGCATTGATCAGTTTTCTGCAAGAGCCTTAGCCAAGCAAGAAAGACATGTGGCTGTGGAATTAAGAAAAATCCATACCAAAGTATATAAGTGTGCACCGATGTGTTGTTTAAATAGTAGGGGTTTCTAAAAAGAATCTTCAGACAAGCGAGTTAAAACAGTTGCAGTCTCGGCTGAGTTACTAGCTCTGGGCAAATCAGCACAACGTCTGCGGTGCAGTGACTACACCTGGTAAAATCCCAACTGGCTATGATTTTAAGGATTCCGAAAATCTCGACCGCTAGACCTCGTTGGTTGAGAGTGTTGAAGCAAATGAAGTAGAATATTAAATGCCCACTCTTAGGTTGTAAAAGTTGAAGCTGATACTGACAAAACTTCTGTGTCAAAAAATAGATCTGAGCGTTTAAAAACAAAGCAGTATTTACTATGCGTGGTCAGAGAACGACAAAAACTTGTTAATGACAATGACCTACACAAGACAGGAAAGTAACCAAATCCCAGTTAGAAAATTACCAGAGTACGTTCGAGGGCCAGCAGGAGTACTAACGGTCATTATATAAAGCAATGACAAGAAATTGGCAGCTTGAAATGGATGAATGTTGCTGCTTGGATATAAGGAGTAGATTGAGACAGTGGTGGTCGTGTTGTGGAAACGGCCGCCATTCAGACTCATGTGGAGTATATCCTATAATGTAACGAGAAGTTATTATTTTGCATTATTACGCTAGGCTTAGAATCTTTACCGATAAAGGTCAGATTAATGTCGGCGTGAACCACGGAGCTCCATACCACTGAGATATTCTACAATGTGGCTACGAACGCTCCTTCAGAAACATTAGAGAGCGCCAATCAAAGGAGTAGCAGTGCGGGCATCACCTACCTCTTGTTAATAGGATGGGACTATATTATGCCGCTGCTACTCTGTAGTTCCTAGCACCCTGTTCTTGCGCAACTCCAAGCCAAGCATTCACTTTAATTGCGATTTAGGTGGTTAACCACTGCAACGGGAAAACTACCCGAAGGGCCGCTCCTAACAGGTCAGGCTAGAAAAGCAGTTCCAGAAGGCGTCTTGAGTCTCTGGTCCAACATGACTTCTTACAGTTCGAATCCAGCACCGACTGGTAGCATCAACATCTACTCCAAGGATTCTTTAAGCACAGAGAATGAATAGTAGTTACTCAAGATATAAATTAAATCTTGGCCTTAGGATAACCTAAGAAGATTCAGGTGACCCCACCTTTTCCCAGCGAGATCGATATAGAGTAGGGTTCACAGAACGCATGGAACGTCTGTTTAAATTTTAGTTTGGCATAGGAGCAAGTCCTTCTAACCTATTATTTGCTTCCATCTAGCTTTAAGAATCAAGCTTATATTTTGATTATGTTCGGAGTGAATTGGAACATTCGAGCTTCAACTTGCATTGTTTAAGGAACTTAGTTGACAGCCTTGTTTGTCGTGAGTTCAACAGCCTTGAAGACGCAGACGTATCTTGATAATGTTGGCAGGTTAAAAATATTTTCAGGGCAAATAGAAAAATCACTGCTGCTCGAATGAAGAATTGTTGAAATTATTGATCGTTGAAGGCAGATATTCAGAGTTCCCCTTCATGTACCACCCTTTCTCCCCACTTTCTTGTTCTGTAAATATATAGAAAAAGCATTACAATAACGTTTAAAAACTCAAAATTCTTCACACTTGCCAAGACACAATTTGAATTGTTTTCTCTTTCTTCCATTTTCCAGACAGTGAGGGTAGCGATGGAGAAGGTGGCATGGGCAATGTTTCCCGCGTCATTATTCGTCCGGCTGGCGTTAGTGGCAAAGCCAAACGGGGCCAAATATGCTTCGATGCCGCCTTCGAGACGGGCAATTTGGGCAAAGCCAATTTGATAGGAGAATTTGAATATGATTTATTCCTGCGGCCTGATACCTGTAATCCACGTTATCGTTTTTGGTTCAACTTTACCGTGGACAATGTTAAGCAGGACCAAAAGGTCATCTTCAATGTGGTGAATATCAGTAAGTCAAGAAATCTCTTCAATTCGGGTCTAACGCCGCTGGTGAAATCGTCGTCACGCCCCAAATGGCAGAGGCTGCCCAAAAGGAATGTATATTACTATCGTTCGCCGCATCACCAGAATCATTATGTCTTGAGTTTTGTCTTTTCGTTCGACAAAGAGGATGATGTGTATCAGTTTGCTGTAGCCCCGCCCTACAGCTATTCACGTATGCAATCGTACCTGAACGTCATTGAGAGTCGCCAACAGACGGCTGAGAAGAAATTCACGCGGACTGTGTTAACCAAAAGTTTAGTAAGTTTCAAGTGATTTCCTCTTTATGCTTTTAGTAACGTTGTTCACTTCTCTTTTTTTTAGCAAAATCGTAATGTCGACCTGATAACAATTGATCATGTCAGTGGCAAAACGAAAACGAGTCGTGTGGAGCGCAGCTGCAACCGCGTCATTGTGATTCTGTGCCGCTCTCATGCCAATGCCAGTCCAGCATCATACATGTGCCAAGGTTTTATGGAATTTCTCCTGAGTAGCCATAATACAGCGAAAGTATTACGTGAGAATTTCGTATTCAAAATTGTGCCAATGGTGAATCCAGATGGGGTTTTCCTGGGCAACAACCGCTGCAATCTCGTCGGCCAGGATATGAATCGAGTGTGGCAAATCGCCACGGAATTCTCACATCCGGAAATATATGCGGTTAAAAATATGTTGAAGGAAATCGATAATTCTGATGTGAGTATACGAGATTTATTTCGATTGTTATGTAGGCCCGGAACATGTCGATTTGGAGTATTCAATTTGTTTAGTTCCTGAAATATTGGCAGTCGACTGATTGACTTCATTTCATGTGCTGGATGAAATACGCACTATATTCAAAAAATCTTCGTTTGATATCTTAAAAGCAACTGCAAATCAATTTCGATCTTTATTCATCACATACAAAAAAGTTATTTAAGATTTTATCAGAATGGCATGTGGCCAAAGGCGGCAATACAAATAAGAGTCGCGTTTCAAAAAAAAACTAATGGGGCCAATATAACAGTAGAAAAGTTAAGTAATATTCGAAACTTGAAAACAACTGATCCTTATGTAATCTCCTGAATCCGAATTAAATGTCCGTGTTAATTTCTTGTGGCTGTAACTTCCACAATTCTTTTTCGATTTTTATAAATTATAATTAACATGAAAGATGCATTTGTTACCAATTAATATTAATCATTTCAAAGTCAATCAATTAAGAATTGCGAAAGTTTTAGGCAGATTGATGAAACAAGTCAGAAAAATTTCATGTTAACGATATCTCGAAAACTACTTAGACATAAATACTGTTACAACATTGAATTGGAAAAATTTAACAAGCAAAATGATGGAGTGTATGTGCGGTAATCTAAGGAAGCATCTGAACTGATCCCAAGGGTGGAAAAGGGTCATCACCCAGCTTCAGTCATGGTGTGGTGGGGTGTCTCATACGATGGGGTAACTGACCTGCATTTCTGCGAACAAGGAGTCAAAACATCGGCCAAAATTTACCAAGAAACCGTTTTGGAAGCTGTTGTGAAGCCTCTTAACAATTCCCTGTTCCAAAACTAGCCCTGGACTTTCCAGCAGGATTCTGCGCCGGCTCATAAGGCTAAAACGTCCCAGGCCTGGCTTCGAAACAATTTGCTAGCGTTCATTTCCTTTGAAGAATGGCCATCAGACAGTCCAGATTTGAACCCATTGGTTTACAAATTGTTGACGGTTTAAGAGGACAAGGTTTGTCGCAAAAGATACCCCAACATTGGATCTCTTAAGAGAGCTTTGGTTCGAGCTGTGGCCAATTTTCTAATGGACGAGGTTCGTGCAGCTATTGACGATTGGCCAGTGCAACTTAAGGAGTGTGTAAAGGCAAAAGGCGGACATTTGGAATAAGTAGATTATTTTTGGATACAATATACATCAATAAATACGAGTATATTAAAAAATATTTGGTCCAAAACCATTTAGTACTTTTTATTTTACAGCATAAAACGTGTGTAACAGTATTTATGTCCCTACTAAGTACATCATACTCTATAGTAAAGAATAGACTGCTAGGGAAAAATGCCAGACCAAACCCTGCTTGTATGCCCAAATGTAGCTACTGATTTCAAAAATCGAATATGCTTAAAGCATATTTTAAACTATGTACATCAAAAAATATTGAATATTCACCCAATTATTAAAAAAAAACAAGCAAAAACGTCGAGGCATCGCAAACGGAATAACAATTTTTGTATGCATTCCATTCTTCGGTGGAGGGTTTGACAGTGTTAAAGAATTTTCAAATTTAAATACTGAGTCGTGGTTCTGATGAATAAGTAATGTAAAAGTATAACTATCAATTGGAAATTTTTTGATACATGAATGTATTGATCCTTTTAAACCTGGCACGTGACCCTAAACAGGTTACGGACTTACTAAGGAGGTTGCTTACGAGATATCTTTTGTATTGACAAACTCTCAGGGGATGTCTCCAACTATACAGTGCATTGCGTTGGTGAGTGGAAAGTTAGGGATCAGAGGGTGAAAGGAGGGAGTAATGTTGATTGACACTTGTCTTGAATTTCTAGATGTCGTAATTGGGGGGAAATACATTTGCCGGAAGTCCGTTCCACATACGGACAATACGGGCGAAAAACGAATTTTCGATCTGTAGTGTATAGTGCGGTCAACCAACCAATCGATAACAAACGGGTGTGAATGCCTGGAAAGTTGCGTATTCCTGCCGAACATCCTAACCGCAGAAATAACAATCCTAACGATAGAAAGCGACACACATCCCACATTCCGACGATGCTCGAGGGAGACTTGAGTTGGAAACTCTATCACTGTCATATATTAGTGAGGAATTTAATTGCTCTCCTTTGAACACGGTCGGTCAAGTAGCCCCAAGGAGCACCTGCCCATATATGGGAGTTGTATTTCATCTATAGGGGCATAGATGTTGAAAAGATCAGAAGGAGTTAAATATTTCTTACAACGCCTTTGAAAGCCTATACACTTAGGTGCTTCTTTCGACACTTCTAATACATGCCTCGACCAACGAGCGTTACATTGTTGTTGTTGTAGCGGCAACTGTGTGCCGAGATGACAGCCCTTGGCCGAAGAATTGCACTTCGGGTCAATCCGGTTCATAGAACCGGCTGTCGTGGGATTGAGAGTTACATTGTATCTTCATGCCCAGAACATCAAGAGCATCTGATTTCGATATCCATACCACCGATAGATAATGACGACCCTGATGAACAAGTGAATAGCTTGTGAGACAACAAACAGCACCGCGTCTTGCGCGCATTAAAATCCACTCTATTCATTTGACCCCAATCGGAAATGGCCTGAAAATCCCGGCCAAGTGTTTCATTCATAAATCGCCTACTGTCTCCAACATTTTCTAATCAATTTCAAAAATTTCTCGTAACTTTTTAAAGGTATCACCTTAGCAACCACATACTCGTTAAATAATCCGAGTACCAACCAAACACGCTTAGTGTTCAAAGGCCAACAACACTTGTGCTTGTGTGCGATTAAGAATTTAACTCTCTTTGGGTAAAATGCAGGATTGGAACACATGAACTACTTTTTGGGTTTATATACAGAAACCCAAATTCGGGAAGGGAGGCTTATATTAACGGCTTCGACGCCCTTTTCGTTCAAAAACAAACGTTTTGGGCTCGGATGATATGCCAGCAATTGTCCTATGTAAGTATTCTTCGAATTTCTCCGAAGACTTCAGGCAAACAAATTGTGGTGTACCACTTAGAATTGACCTCCTACGTTGCTCAAGCGGAACAGTCGCCACATGACCAGTTTTGCCGAAGAAACGGGCGACCATTTGCTTCGAAGTGCTTATTCCATGAACAACTTTCGTTGGATTTGGCTCGTCTTCGAAGACCCACACGGTCGATTGCTGTTTTGATTCGGGCTCAAACGCATAGATCCATGATTCGTCACCTGTGACGATCTTATAAACGTCTTTTGAAGCACCGCGATCGTATTTTTGATCCAAAATAATTAAATCCTTGCCAGTTTTGCCGAAGAAACAGGCGACCATTTGCTTCGAAGTGCTTCTTCCACGAACAACTTTAGTTGGATTTGGCTCGTCTTCGAAGACCCACACGGTCGATTGCTGTTTTGTTACAGGCTCATACACTTAGATCTAGATTCGTCACCTGTGACGATCTTATAAACGTCTTTTGAAGCATTGCGATCGTATTTTATCAAAATTTCTTTGCACCAAATGGCACGAGCCTTTTTTTGAGCGATTTTCTAATTGTGAGGGATCCAACCAGAACCAACTTTTTTTTACAGCCATGTGGTTCATGCCTCTATCTCACGGTATGTCACATGACGATTTCTTATCAGTTTACGCACGGTTTCAATGTTTTCTGGCACAACGGCCGTTTTTGGACGACCTTCGTCTTTGAGCGAGCGTCGGATACGATTGAATTCATTAAACCAGTTTTTCACAGTGCTAAAGGATGGTGCTTCATTGCCATACACAGATTTAAGTTCATCGATGCACTCTTGTCCTGATAATCCAAGTCGAAAGTTGTGAAAAATGATCGCACGAAAATGTTCACGAGTTAATTCCATTTTTTTTGCAAAATTGATTTGTTCAAGTCACTGTAAACAATACAAATGATGGTCGTACGTCATAACGTTCAGAGTACGTTTATGCTAAAAAAAAGGTCAAACTTTCCAATGGAAGTTCCAGATGGCGCAAGGCAACACTTAGTGTTGCCTCGGCCAGAAATATATATGTGACGCTCAAAATAGAAATGGACCTAAGGTTAAAAACCAGTTTTGTTCAGGAGAGCCATTTTAAAGATTAGGTCCCTTTCAATTTGCGCTTAGAATCGTCGACTTCACTTTCATAAAACGCGCATAAATCTGGGAGGGAACACTTTTGGGGCATGGGATCGGTCTCATTCGATTGTTGTCCACATCAAAAAAAGAAATAAAAATGAAAATTGATTTTTTTTTACCCTTAGGTCCCTTTCTCTATGCGCTGTCACATATAGCAACCCTCGTATGTCCACGACTGCCTGTAGCATACTTCCAATTGTTGCCCCCAAATACAGTGGGCTGAATATTCTTTATTGAGTGCATTGCTTTGGCCTTACTCACTTCACTTCAAATGAATCAGCTGCGGATCACTTTACTTCAACTAAATAAGCTGCGGAGATAAAATTCCTATTCACACTGATCGGAGCATATTGCTTAAAAATGTTAAATGATCCTATCTGCCTTTAAATACGAGTAACAAGCGTGGTAGAGAGGAGCAGACTGGCGACCCGACCACTGCTCTATAAATCCAGTGTACTACGAGGGCGGTTCGGAAGCTTCTTAGCCTAGCACAAAAAGCGCGGTATAAACAGACAAAAAGTTAAGTGTTTTGGAAACTTCCATCTCTGCTATGAACACATGTTAAATTTTGTTTCGATCTGGCAACTCCTTCATATAGAAACAGGTGTTCACAAAAGACGCATCCGCGATTTTTTTACAATGGAAAAATTAGAAATGCGTGGTGTCATTAAGTATTTACATAAAAAAGGTTTATCGGGACAAGAAATTCATAATGATATGGTGAATGTGTAAGGTGAAAGTGCTCCTTCATATGCAACATTAAAAAATTGGGTTGCTGAATTTAAACGTGGTCGTACAAGCATTGAAGTTGAACCACGTAGTGGACGTCCAAAAACAGCAACAACTACAGAAATTGTAGCCAAAGTGCATGATATGGTATTAAATGATCGACGAATAAAAGTGCGTGAAATAGCTAATATCATGGGCATCTCAAATGATCGAGTCCATTTAATTTTGCATGAAGAACTACAGACGAAAAAGCTTTCTGCAAGATGGGTGCCGCACTTGTTAACAGTCGACCAAAAACGCATAAGAATGAACATTTCTCAAGCTTGTATGAATCGTTTTCAGCGAAATAAAATGGATTTTAAGCGTCGTTTCATAACTGTTGATGAGACATGGATAAACCACTATACTCCAGAGACAAAAGAACAATCCAAACAATGGACTGAAGCTGGAGGAAGTGCCCCAAAGAAGGCAAAAACAATTCAATCGGCTGGTAAGGTTATGGCAACGGTTTTTTGGGACTTCAAAGGTATTTTATTGATTGACTATCTGCAAAAGGGTAAAACAATAAATTCAGAGTACTATTGCAACCTTTTAGATCAATTAAATGTACAAATTCGAGAAAAACGTCCTGGCTTACAACACAAAAAAATAGTTTTTCATCAAGACCAGCGCACCAGCGCACAAGAGTGTTTTAACAATAGCTAAAATCAACGAATTTAAGTACGAGTTGCTTGAACACCCACCTTATTCACCTGATTTAGCTCCCAGTGACTTTTACCTGTTCCCAAATCTAAAAAAAATCCTTGTTGGCAAGCGTTTTACCTCAAATGAAGATGCAATTACAGTTGTAAACCACTATTTTGAAGACCTTGAGAAAAACTTTTTTAATCAAGGGATATAATTGCTAGATAAGCGTTGGACTAAGTGTATTGAAGTTTCAGGAGATTATATTGAAAAATAAAAATATTTTTAAAAAACTAACTATTCTCTTTCATTGATAGGCTAAGAACTTTCCGAACCGCCCTCGTATTTATGGTTTCAGCTCTTAACTCTTTCTCGCTGAAATTTTGCTTGCATATAGCATATTTTCCCCCAATATGTATCCTGCAATGCAAAGATTCATTAAATTGAAGGAGACATATTGAGGAAAAATATGCTAGCAAAATTTCAGCGGGGACGATTTGGGACTAAAAAGAAGAACCGCCCATTTGTGATGCTGGAGGACAGGACTTGTTAAGCTTTTTGGAATTAATTTTTTGTCCACAACGTTTAGGATACTTATGTTACAAAGCCTATTTAGAGCTCTTATCATGATGTAGCTGAAGTTGGGTGGAAACTTGTATACCACCAGCTAAACAAAATCATCTGCGTAATCTTACCACTTCCTGAAAACCGATATCAAAGCTCGTTGGTTCTTACCAGCAGCGAAAATAAAAAAACCTCATTGTAACGTATACCACACTACTAAGCCTCTCAGTGACTCTGTCTATCGCTAAAGGTTACGTTAACATCAGCATGAATTTATGAATTATTAATTATTTAGATTAACTTTTTAATCCGTTTTTCTGTCATAATGAAGGAGTTTAAAGCCAACATTATTTATTCTCCTTTATTTCTATACTTGCAGTCGTATCAAATAGATTTTGTCATAGATTTACATGCTCACACAAGTCTACATGGTTGTTTTATATACGGCAACACCTACGAAGATGTCTATCGCTATGAGCGACATTTGGTGTTCCCCCGGCTGTTCGCCGCCAATGCCCCCGATTATGCGGCCAGCAATATGACTTTCAATGCGGACGAAAAGAAATCTGGTTGTGCTCGACGTTTCTGCTGTGAACGATTAAGTGATGCCATAAATGCCTACACATTGGAGATATCAATGGGTGGTCATTATTTAAAAGATGGCAAAACCGTGGCCCTGTACAATGAGGAAGGATGTAAGTATGAGGTGGCTGTCCACCCCATAATAAATTAGCTCAAATGTCTAAAGAAATCTTTACAAATTTAATATTTTTCATTTCGCAGATTATCGCTGTGGTCGCAATTTAGCTAGAACATTTTTACAATACTATAGATTCATTAACGTTTTACCCGTACCTTTGCCGGTTGATGTGCGACAAAAGAAACGCCGTCCCAGGACTCATCATTCCCGCTCACGTTCGAAAACCCGCTATGAAGTGAAGCCACGACCCAAGACCACACGCTGTTATGCTCCCATTTCGTACAACAATCTTTCGATTTGCTATGATTCGGGTGGTTCTTCGGATGAGGGTGGTGGCTTCTCGCCCACTCGACCTGTTGCCCCCGGCAGCAGCCATTTCAGTGGCTATCGCAATTATCGACGCGTGGCAAGCTGCACGGTGCCCTCAACGCAAACGCATGATCAATTTGCTTTGTTGCGCATTAAATCGGGTAAATTCGATCTGGCCCATGACCCCTCGTTGCAGGACTATGGGGGCAAAGCGAAAAGTCAGTCGCCCGAAAAGCAGACACGCTTCGAGTTGCCGGTTAATGTGCCGCCCAAGCCGTATCTTTCGATCATTGATTTGAATCAGTTGACCAGAGGCAGTTTGAAGTTGAAGTCGGCCAGTTTTGATGATTAAATTTGGAGGATTTTTTGGAAGATAAATTCAATGGATTCGTGTTGAAGTTTATAAGTACGGACGTTATTTTTTGTGGAATCTCGATATAGCATAGTATGGTCCTGATGAAGTGTTCATAAGATATATGCCGCTAATATCTTGTTAAATTTCTATCCATCAATTTAATTAATATGGCTCTTTTTTAAATTTTTTTTACAGGTTTTGAAAACAGCTTCAAGTGTTAAAAATTTTATCTGACGTTCTTTACTTAAATAAAAATTGTTTCCATGTTTAAATTAAAATACTTGCAATTTCGTTGCCAATGCTTGAAAACAAAATCGATGCTTCAGGACCCATTTTTAGCCGAGCCAAGCTCAAATTGTAAACAATTTAACTGTGGATAAAAAAATTGACTGGACATGCTTAACCATTGTTGCACCTCTTATGCTGAGTTAATCAGGCAGGGTTGCATTAAAGTTTAAATTTTTGAGCAGCGACAGAAAATTCATGAGAATTTCGTCGCAAGTACAAGTTAATATAGACAAATTATTATGGATGACATGAAAACGGATTAAGAAAGAACAGATTCGTTTCGTTGCCACAACCGAATTTATTTGCCAACCGAATAATTGAGGTTACATGCACCTCGAATATTCCATCTTCTCATCCCTGAAGAAGTTGGAAAAATCCCAACGAAACGTCAAATTGAAAGAATGAAATAATAATCTTTTATTTGCATTGAAGTTGAATGTAACCTTGAAAGCCCATATAGGAAATCCTAAGAAAAACCAAAAAAGTACAACCGAGAGTTTGTTAGTGCTCTGTAACTTTCAGTTATTGGAACTGTAGTATCGTTGCAACATACCAAGTATCCGTCACATAAAAAAAGATAATTATTGGATCTAAAAATACACTTGCCACACTTGTTCAATGAAAAAAAAATAAAATTTTAGTCAGAGGTAAAAAACTGTTTGCTTTCACAATTGAAGGAAAAAGTGACGAGGAAAAATTGGAAAAGATGATCACGTCATTTTATTTTATTTTCAAAAAAAATCTGTTTAATGGAACATTTTTTTTGTTCTTCATCACTAATAAATGGTTACTACAATAAAAAGTTTGCAAACCAAAAAATGTTCAATTCAATTTTATTTTATTGAGTATGATATTACAGATAATTTCTTATTATATTCAATACAAAGAGTTCAAGTATATTTCTTTTTCTTCTTAAATATTAGTTCAGTATTTTAAAATTAACAATTTAAAGCACTAACAAAATTATACTGAAGGAATAATATGCAAAAACCTATTTGAACTTCTATTTATATAAAAACACCTAACCTGTTTTGAGCCGATGTATGAGAGCTCGCATTGTCAATTGTCAAAGCACTTTTTCCACTTCGATTGAGAGAACTCCAAAACATGGTTTTTGAACGCTTCAACAGCATCTACTGGCGACGAAAATCGTTGACCACACATTTTTTTCTTGATGTGCGGGAATAAAAAGAAGTCATTGGGTGCCAAGTCAGGGCGGATGACCCATCAATTCGACGTTGTGGTGCACAATGATTCGTCTTCTCTTGTTCGTTTTTCGAATTTCTCCGAAGATTCAGGCAAACAAATTGTGGTGTACCACTCAGAATTGACCACGTACGTTGCTCAAGCGGAACAATCGCCACATGACCAGTTTTGCCGAAGAAACAGGCGACCATTTGCGTCGAAGTGCATTTTCCACAAACAGCTTTCGTTGGATTTGGCTCGTCTTCGAAGACCCACACGGTCGATTGCCGTTTCTTCGAGCTCATACGCATAGATCCATTATTCGTCACCTGTGACGATCACATAAACGTCTTTTGAAGCATCGCGATCGTATTTTTTCTAAATTTCTGTGCACCCATCGACACAAGCCTTTTTTTGAGCGATTGTCAAATTGTGCGGGATTCAACGAGAACAAACCTTTTTTACGGCCAGGTGTTCATACAATATCGAAATGCCCAAGGATGTCTCTATCTCGCGGTATGTCACATGACGATCTTTATCAGTTCAGTTCAGGACCTTCGTCTTTAAGCGAGCGTCGGCCACGATTTAATTCATTAAATCAGTTTTTCACAGTGCCATAGGATGGTGCTTCATCGCCATACAAAGATTTAAGTTCATCGATGCACTCTTGTTGTGATAATCCACGTCGAAAGTTGTGAAAAATGATCGCACGAGAATTTTCACGAGGTAATTCCATTTTTTTGCCAAATCGCAAATGGCATTCAGAGAACCCACACGTGACTATTGTGCATCAACAACGAGTCAATATTTGGTGTGGATTTTGGGCTGGCAGTATTGGCCGTTACCGTCAACGGTGAGCGTGACCGCACCATGATCAACCAATTTTTGTTTCCAAAAATTAAACACATGCCACACAGCCAATGCAACCCTCGTATTTTACACACTGTCTTTGAAAATAGAATAATCAGCCGAATCTGTGATGTCAATTGGGCACCTCGGAGTTGTGATTTGAGCCCTTTAGATTATTTTCCGAGAGAGCCATTACAGATAAAACTTAAGCATCCAGAGACAATTGAAGCGTTAAAACATGAAATCAAAGTTGTCATTGTTGAGATTCGACCCGAAACAATCGTAAAAAGGAAATTAAAAAATTGGGTTGATCGGATGAGGTACTGCCGAGCTAGTTGTATTAGTCATATGAATGAGTCTTTCCAATAAAATAAAATTTAAAAGTAAGATTTACAACAGGAGTTCTCATTGGTCTTAAAGAGTTCGATTTTTCTTTCAACAATTGCTGCGAAACTTTCTGAAGAGGGTTGTCACGGACCTAAAATCGCGATATAAGCAATTTGCAGCCACGAAAACCAACGTCACTTTGCCATTTTCTTAAAAACTTCACCCTGTAGTTTCAAACGACTTCCAATTGACTTTCTCTGTGTGCAGTTGTCGTAGTCCGACACGCAGAAAAAAAGTATGGTTGGGGTGACAATATTCGAAGAGGATCATACTATTGTTGGGTATATGGTTGTGACACAACAATATTATGATCCTCACAACAATAGTATGATTCACACATAACCTTAATATGATCCCCACAAACATAGTATGATTCACACTCAACCATACTATGATCCTCACAACCATACTATGATCCTCACAACAATAGTATGTTTGTCATACAACCATGGTATGATCCGCACAACCATAGTATGATTCACACGCAACCATACTATGATCCCCACAACCATAGAATGATTCACACACAACCATGCTATTATAATCCCCAAAATTATAAGTTAGGATTGGTTTTTGTTGTTATTCAAAAATAGAGATTTTTATTAAGTTTGTTATTTTAAATTGCATTACTATTAGTTCATAGCCAGATTTGAGGCCATGTTTTTATTAAACTTTTCATTCAAGAAACAAAAAAATATATATTCCAACGGTCAAAAATACTTTAAGTTGCCAGCAGGGGTGAATGCTACTTCACCATCCGTAGACACCAAGTAAAGAATGTGATTAAACCCAATGATCAAAGGCTATATACTTAAGTGCAGGCAGATTTTAAATAAACGAGAACCAATCGGTAGTAGAGTATTTCACCAAACAAAGTAAACACAATAAAAATCCCTCGAACTACCCTCCGATTGTTGTTTTTTTTAATGGACAACAACCACGCACTGTATCGTGTGTATGTGTTTCTTTTTTGGTATATCAAAAAAAAACAAACACATGCATGTATGCTCAATAAAACCTGTTTTGTTATGTTCATAGTCGAAACCATACTGTATGATTGCCGTAATCAAATTATTGTTAACGTACATTTTAAAAAACAATACTGTTGTAGTACCAACCATGTTTATATGGTTGCTACAACCATATTTTCATTTCTAAATTTGGCAATAATACTATTGTTACATTTCAACAATAGCAATATTGTCGCAATCATACTATTGTCAAAATGAAATTCAAAAAACAATACTATGGTTACGACGAACATGCTTTTATTGTAGAGAACATAGTATTGTTGCGGTGACCATAGTGTAACCATATCTTTTTTCTGCGTGCAGCAAACCAAATAAGTTTTAAAGTTATGTAAACGGCGGTCGGAATCGAAGTTGATCAAAAACGAAGACAAAAGGAACAGTTTTGATTATTTCCATAAATTTTGGTGTAGTATATCGAAAATTAAATCTCCTTTTTATTGCGGATTTCACTGTAATACTTTTACAACAATTAAATATTTCAACAGCAAGGCGTTCCAGAGCAAGGTCTACTAGCTTGCACATCAATAATGTGCTAAGAAAAACATAATTGAAACTATTTTTGACATATACAAATCGAGTGTATGAAGGCATTCTGAATATAGAAGCTGTAATGTACACATAAATAGCTTTGTTCAATTAACAAACAATTATTGGGTAAAAATTACAAAATCAACTTTGATGACACAAAACCAAATTATAAAGGTGTCACATGTTGTAGACGCGTATAATTCCATTTTCATTAATACCAGAAAATATAACAAAAAAAACACACAAAAAATAGTCTTAAAAACAAATCACCTCGTCAACGATTGAATTGTTTTGGGGTGTCGTTATGATTGCTGGCTGAGTGTCGTTGTCGCGACCGTCTTATCACTCAGACATATTGAAAGAAAACACCGGAACGCACCGCACTAAACAAACGCAGACGTTGCGAGTATATCTTACCGATTCTAAATTGGCCCTATGCCAGTCGAGACCGTGGGCCAGTCAACTGGAAAAAAAGCTTGAGGTGAAATTCTAACAAGAGCACATTTGAAATACTTTTACAAAACAATAGAGAGAGAGAAAGCCAACTATCGGTCTGCCTTCAATTCCTTGGTCGGAGAGTTTAAAAGTTTTTTGTAATACTTTTCAATTTGTTTAAACAAAAAAGTTGCGCTCTTTTTGTGCAGTGCAATTATTTACAAAAGTTATTATCACAATTTGATAGTTGTAATTAGTTTGGAATTTGTAGTCGTTATCTATCTTATCGTTCATTGTTAGGTGGGGAGTTTGTAATGGAAATAAAATGGTCACTACTAATGTAGATCAGTAGGTGTCTTTTTTTTAAATGTGTGGTATGGCATTAAAAAAAATTGGAAGATGGTATTATACCGTCTTCCAAAAGATGGAGTTTACTCACAGACAAAAAATCAATCGGAATTCGGTTGGATTAACATACTTTCCAAACGAATACGAGTACTTACCATACTTGGCAAACGAATTTCGTAAAACTATTAGTTGTCACAACTGGTGGTTAAGGCAACTAGCAAATTGTATAGTACATTTTACTTTGGTACCAATAATTAGTGGTGACAACAAATTAATTCTTTGTAGTAACTAAACCCCGTTTAGTTCGCTTTTGTAACATATTACACTGTGCAACTAAATTTCGGAAATGAAAGACTTACGAAAGTCAAGTTAATTTCCAAAAGGACGGCTCTCGTAGGTCCGCGTTATTTTTTAAACCTTAAGCTTGATGAAAATAAAAAGAAAGGGTTTGTTTAAATAACAGGTCGAACTCGAAACTAAGTTACTTATAAATGTCCATGAAATTTTTGGTTTGCATCGCTTACCCTAAAAAATAAGTGAAAAAGCATGAAATATTTCTTCGTTTTAACGATTTTTCGTCATTAGATGTCTGAAGTAAAATCGTATGAAGGTTGTTTTCGTAAAAGATCACAGACTTTATTAGATTAGAAAGTAAAAAATAAGTAGAATATTTTTTTCAAATCGTTAAATATAAAAAATTAAAAAAAAAACTTTATTTTGGTCATAAAATTTCAGCATCAGTTGGTCCAGTTAACAAATTATCGTGGTTATAGCCATTATCTATAACAACAACTAATACATGTACAAATTCAGTTGCAATAATCATCCTAATTAGTAAGGGTTACCGATAAATTGTCGTGTACCCAAACAACATTCGATTCTAGCTGTGGACTACATAAATACTACGTGCAACCACCAACACTCGGTTGACACAAAATTTGGTTGTTGCATTTAATCTGTTGTCACTATGTAAATTTGTCATTCCGTTTGCAACACTTCGAAATATTGATCAGAGACCCTAAACAGAAAATATACAATTGATCATTGTAAAAGTCTAAAACTATCTAGCAACGGCCGTTCTCCTCTCGTGAGTCTTTACCAACACGTTAGCGGTCAAATGTATTAACCTGGGATCCTCAAATTTTTCAAGATGACGAGTGAGCAGCAGTTTAAGAATGAGCTTTCACACTCGTCATGCTTAAAATTTCCGAAAAAATTGTTTAGACACTATTGCATGCGCTCAAACCAACTGTCGAAGCACTTTTTCCACTCCGGTTAAGACACCTTAAAAACATGGTTTTTGAACACTTCAACAGCATCTTCTGGCGACGAAAATCGTTGACCACGCATTTTTTTCTTAATGTGCGGGAATAAAAAGAAGTCATTGGGTGCCAAGTAAGGGCTGAACGTCGGATGACCCATCATTTCGACGCTTTGGCCAGCCAAAAAGGCGCTGGCTTAAGCCGATGTGTGAGAGCTCGCATTGTCATGGTTCATTCGTCTTCTCTTGTTCGTTTTTCGAATTTCTTCGAAGACGTCAGGCAAAAAAAATTGTGGTGCACCACTCAAAATTGACCTCCTACGTTGCTCAAGCGGAACAGTCAACATGACCAGTTTTGCCCAAGAAACAGGCGACCATTTGCTTCGAAGTGCTTTTTCCACGTTGGATTTGGCTCGTCTTCGAAGACCCACACGGTCGATTGCTGTTTTGTTTCGGGATCATGCGCATAGCTCCATTATTCGTCACCTGTGACAATCTTATAAACGTCTTTTGAAGCACCGCGTTCGTACTTTTTTCAAAAATTTCTTTGCACGAGAACAAACCTTTTTTGCGGCCAGGTGTTCATGCAATATCGAATGTATGCTGGAGGATGAAATGCCCAAGGATGTCTCTGTCTCACGGTATGTCACATGACGATCTTGCCTTATCAGTTCACGCATGGCATCAATGTTCTCTGACACAACGGCCGTTTTTGGAAGACCTTCACGACCTTTGTCTTTGAGCGAGCGTCGGCCACGATTGAATTCATTAAACCAGTTTTTCACAGTGCTATAGGATGGTGCTTCATCGCCATACAAAGATTAAAGTTCATCGATGAACTCTTGTCGTAATAATCCACGTCGAAAGTTGTGAAAAATGATCGTACGAAAATGTTCACGAGTTAATTCCATTTTTTTTCCAAACTGATTTTTTCAAGTCATTGTAAACAACACAAATGATGGTCGTGCGTCAAAACGTTCTGAGTACGTTTAGGCTTAAAATGTCAAACTTTCCAAAGGAAATGTCAGATGGCGTTAGGCAACACTAAGCCAGAAATATACTCGTATATAACAACTCTCGAACTTGTAAACATTTCAAGTTCCTTTGGAGCACTTAATTCCATTTTTACACAAAATTTTATGATAATTCTTTGAACCATCTTTTTCAACAGCAATAAATCGCCGAACGAAAGCTTTTACAATGACACCACCTGTATAGCAATTATTGCCGACTCTCCTTCAGGCAGATCAGACATCATTTGATTGTAGACATAAAAATGATAAGGGAAATGAAATTTAAATAAACATTTTCGTATTTAGAATTTTTACCACTGGCGAAATTATTCTTCATACAAAGAATTTCTGAGTGTTTATATTTTAAAAATAACAAAAGTTTAGGTTGATGACCACCAACCATTTTGGATTGTCAGAAACACAGGCAAATCATGATAAGACTAAACATCAGTCTTCCATACCGAGAAAAACAAAGTGAATTTAAAGTCAAGTAGTTTGAAATTTTGATACTGCCCTTTTTTGGTTGTTTTTGTGGGATTTAAATTTCTTGTGAAAAAAAAACTCTAAGGCAATAATTTTAATCTATTTTTGAAAACCTATAGGTTTTCTTCAGTTAAAAATATTTTGATTAAAGAATCAAAACCCATTTGTTTTAAAAAATTTAAATTAATAAAAAAAATATTCAGGAAACAGAAAGTCAAACGTTGAGAAAAGGTCAAAAAATCGAAATTTGGGCTCCTCGAAAATGATTTTTTTTGATATATCGTACTGGAACTTTTTTCCTCATGCCATTGATTAATCGACCCACCCAAATACATACAGCTAAATTAACATGTTTGCTATGAGGTAATTCCCAAAAATTCCGGGAAATGAATAAGACCAAGAAATGCGAAACTCTAGCCGCAAGGCTTAAAATTACAAATCAAGATAAAATAAATAAAAATGCCCTAAGCGGGCTAAAGCGAATCCACTTGTGATTTTTGGTAAATCAATTTATTGCCATTAATTTAAAACTTTCGAATTTGGCTTTTTTAATTTGAATGTCCAAAATACTTTTAATAAATAATTAAAAAAAAACACACGGTTTGGCTTTTTTAATAGGATTTTAAATTATCGCCTTAGCGGGCGGGAATAAAAGATAATTTTTCGTTTGCCTAATAAAACACGTCTATTATATGCCAATTGCATTTAAGCTAAACTCTAAAATGCAACAACATTTACTGCAAAAGTTTTGAGTAGTTTTAAAATTTCCTCAAACTTAAGTCACTGTGATGATTTGCCCCTACATTGGATTGTGGACAACGCAAATGTTTAATGTTGACAATGACAGACGGCGAAAAAATATGAAATCGAATAAGTAAATCTAAAGTAGTATAATTAAAAACATGACATATGAATATATTCTGCGAAGCCTCTAGATAATATGTAAATTCGAATAAGTTTTACTGGTCCTTTTCGCTCATACATAAAGGATACAAAGAAAAAAGGAAAAACATTTTCAACCTACTACTTGTATCCAAAATGTCACAGACATAGCTCTACAATAATTTGTGTCGAAGAAAAATATTGAAAAATATCGAAAACTATAAATAGAACTTAATTTGAAATGCATCATCAAACAATAAATGCGTAAAAACAACTCAATGATAACGCTGGAATCATCCAAAAAACAAAACAAGCGAACAAATTTCAAAGCAAAGGCGTAATAAACAAACAACAAAGGGTCAAGGATAGGAATACGAAATAACAAAAAACAAGAAAGCAATAAAGAAATTCAAAATAAGCAGACTGGCCGGAGATCTTAGTCGTTAATAGTTCGAGACTTAATGAAAGGAAGAGCTGTATACAAGGATCGTTTGAGTATAGAATTAAATTTGGTTGTTGCCCATTAACAGCAGGTAAGCAAGTCCCAGTTTTATTTGTGATAGGGCCGGTTCGTAAATGTGCCATTGCTCTGACTTTGGTACTACCGATACGGGAGCTTTTTTGATGCGCATTTTATTTGCATAAATGGAAATATTGTGGGTAATTTATTTTGCGAATTGAATGATAATCTAAATAAAGGAAAAAATGGGCAAAGCAACAAGTTTATAAAATAAAAGGAAGGAATGTTTTTATACGTACAGTGGCGGACAAAACTCTACGAACGACCCCTTATTCTTAAATTTCACAAGTTCTGTAGGATTAGAAAGAAATGTAATGACGCAGGTCTGTTTAAAATCTAATTAATGTGTAACAAATCACAAAAAAGTGTAATACTTCAATATTAACTTTATAATAAATTTACTTAAAACTGAAAAAAGACACTGACAAAAGTCTACATACGTTTTATTGGTTTCACTGTTTTTGCTATTTTCGTTATTTTTATCAGCTAAAATATTACGGTAAATTACCGTTTGTTTCATTTTGTGTGTATGCTTTGAAGTATTCTTGGAATTTATTGCATTGTGTCATTTTAAGAAGAGTACGATCAGCAAAATGGCTCCACGCAAAGAAATTTCTGCGGATATGAGAATAAATCATTTGGCGAAATAGCAAAATTATTATATTTAAGCAAATCGACGACGCAGTCCATATTTTATAACTATTAAAAATTAAGTTTTGTCGAAAGTAAGCCGCGAACTGGTCGTCCGAAGAAGCTTGGCCGCAGAGACATTTCATTCATTCGCAAAGAAGTGGACCGAAATCCCAAAGTTCATGCCACTAAGTTGGTCCAGGACATAGCTGAGAGATCCAAAATTGTTGTTCACCCACGCACTGTAACTAGGACCCTCAATAATGAAGGATTTCACTGCAGCCCTCCTCGCAAGAAGCACCTAATAAACGACAAAAACAGGAAACTTCACTTGGGGTTCGCAAAAAGGCATATAAATAATGGAATTGACTTCTGGAAACGGGTGCTATGTACGGATGAGTCTAAATACAACATATTTGGATAAGACGGAAAAGCCAAAGTTTGGAGAAAACCGAACACTGCTATAGATCCCAAGCACCTAATGCCGACTGTGAAACATGGTGGTGGCAGTGTTACGGTCTGGGGAGCAGTTGCAGCCGCAGGCGTTGGAAATCTGGTATTTGTTGAAGGTATTATGGATCGCTTCCAATACAAAACCATATTGGAGCACAATTTGAAGCCATCCGTAGATAAGTTATGCCTAGGAAAGAGCTGGATCTTCCAACAGGACAATGATCCCAAGCATACGTCGCAGGTAGTGAAGGACTGGCTGCTGTATTATGCTCCACGGCAGCTGTATTCACTTCCACAAAGCCCGGACTTGAACATAATAGAACACGAGTGGGAAATTTGGGAGCGAAAGATTCGAAAGCACGCTATTAGTGGTGCTCCAACTCTAAAAGAGAAGCTGCAAGAAGAGTGGCAGAAAATAACGCAGGAAGATCTCAATAACTTAGTAGCTTCAATGCCCAGACGGTTGCAAGCGGTCATCGATGCTGGTGGTGGCCCAACAAAATATTGAAAAGAAAATTATTATTATTTTTCTTTTTCCATATAATTTCTACTTTTTTAATTCGTATGTACACTTTTGTCAATGGCTTTTTTGAGCTTCTTGTGAATAACTTTAAAAATTAATATTGGAGATATATATTATTTTGTTATTTTTTATACAATTATCAGATTTAAAACAAACATGCATCATTACATTTTTTTTCAAATGCATTAGGACATGGTAAATTTAAGAGAAAGAGAGAAAGGGGTCCTACGTAGAGTTTTGTCCGCCACTGTATGTATTCAACTTTCTGCGATAGGCCGCCGTAGTGCGGTGGTCAGTATGTACGACAAGTGAGCCAGGTTCATAGCCGTTGTTTAGAAACATGTATTTTGTAGCGCAGGGGTTTCCTTCACGTCGACGTATGAGCATATCGTATGACCTGAATCTCTAAGCAATGAAAAACTTTTTTAAAACAGTAATGATAGTCAGTGGGCATAAGAATTATAAAATGCGCAGCTCACTTATTTGAGAAAATCTCTCATGTAGTCCGTAATGGAAGGTACGTTTCTTATAAAATAATAACCAACTCTCACAAAAATTTGTGCAATACTAGCCCATGTTTAATAATACAACTACTTTACGATACGAGGGTTGCTATTCATATAGGATGATCCATCTAGAGGTGTTTTTTTTTCAAAATAAAAAAAAAATTCAAATCAGGTGTGGATTCTTTTTTAGCTATTCGAAGGAAATTTTATGCCATTTATTTATTGAATATAATTTCCTTCAAATGCAATTATGCCTCAGGGTGTCCATTCTGAGGGTGCGATTTTGGATGACTCATTCGAGCATTTCGACCGGTATGGCGTGATAACACGCGTAATGTTGGCTTCCAAGACCTGAATCATAGCTGGTTTGTCAGCATAGACTTTGGACTTTCCGTAGCTCCAAAGAAAAAATCTAAAGGTGTGATATCACACGATCCAATTCACCGGTCCAAAATGTGAAATAAGCTGCTCTTCGAAATTACCTCTCACTAGATCCATTGTTTGACCAGCTGCATGGCAAGTGGCGTCGTCCTGTTGAAACAAAATTTCGTCAGGAATACGGGCTTCAATTTCAGGTAGTAAAAAGTCCAATATGATGAGAGCAATAGCGAGCACCATTGAAAGTTACGTTTCGACCATCATCATTTTTGAAGAAATATGGACCAATAATTCCACTAACCCATAAACCGCACCAAACCGTGGTATTCTCTGGTTGTAATGGCATCTCTTAAACCTCTTCTGGTTCCTCTTTTGCCCAATGCGGCAATTTTATTTATTGACGTTGCCGTTGAGCCAGAAATGGGCCCCATCACTGAACAAAATTTTAGTCGAAAACAGTGGATCTTCTTGTTTTTTGCCGAACGCTCATTTCCATATTGCAGTGGCCAACATTTGAAGGAAATTATATTCAAACAATAAATGGCATAAAATGTCCTTTCGTATGAACAATACAGATTCCACACTTGATTTGAATTTTAGTATTTTTTTCATTTTGAAAAAATACCTCTAGATGGATCACTTTATACCTCTAGATGGACCACCCTATATTTCAGGCTAAGAACTGAAAAACAATCAGTTATTATTCGAAATGGTTTTATTGTTTTTCCAAATATTCTATGTGAAGAGCAACAAACTTTTGCATGCGGTCGAAACATTTGTCGAAGCACTCTTCCCCTCCGCTTGAGAAACCTTCATGGTTTTTGAATGTTTCAACAGCTGCCTTGGGCGTCGAAAAATATTGAGCACGCAGTTTTTTCTTGATATGAGGGAATAAGAAAAATCATGGGGTTCCAATCAGGGCTGTACGGTAGATGACCCATCAATTCGACAAAAAGCTGATGTGTAAGAGCTCGCATTGTCGTGATGAAAAATTATTCGTCTTCTCTTCTTGTTTTTCCTTTCTCTTCGAACACTGTTGGCAAATAGATGATTGTGTGCCACACAGAATTGATCTACTACATTGCGTTTATACCGAATAAGACGCGATCGTTTGCTTTGATGTTCTTCCATGAACAAATTTTATTGGATTTATCTTGTCTTAAAAGGTCTATACGGTCGACTGTTGTTTTGTTTTAAGCTTATATTAATAGATCCACGATTCGTCACCTGTGACGATGTTATACACAGCATTTTTGATACTGCAGTTGGTTGTTCAACCATAAAAAAATTCGTGAATCACACCTTTACGTCAAGTTTTTTGCCCAACTTAATTTGAAATATCTTTGATTAAGAGTTTGACAACCATTCAACCATGGAGAGGTAAACAATTGCGCAGAGCGTTAATATTGTTAAAGCATTTTACGAAATATCAAAATGCATTTCGTGGAGTTCGTGATTATTTTTTTGGGTTAGCATAATCACAAGACAAGCAGATTTGCGCAATGAGAATCCACGATTAGTTGTTCAAAAGCCGATGCATCCACAAAGAGTGACTGTTTGGTGTGGATTATGGGCTGGTGGAGTCATCCGGACATACTTCTTCGAAGATGAGATTGGCCAATGAGCTACCGTGAATAGGTTTCACTATCGCGTGATGATAACACACTTCTTAGGGCCTCCCTATTTTTTCCTGTGAATTTGTTAATTCTCGTTAAGTTTATTTTTTCTGCTTACTAAATTTCATTGCTAATATAATAAATAACATTCCCTGAAATTATCTGTCTATTGTTCCCAAACATTCTCAAAATGATCTGTCTATTTTTTAGATTTTTGACACCCTTAGCAGGATTATGGCAAACATGCACTCAGTTTTCATCGCCAGTATATACTTAAGGATTTCAATGTTGTAAATGCTTAATGTAGATCAAAAAGCTTGGAAACTTCCCGCGAAATGCAACCCAGGAACTTCTGGGAGAAACCCCCTTAAAGAACATTCTTTTTTGTTTGTTTTTCAGCGATATGGAGTTTCAGGGCAATAATGGACCTAGCAATATGGCGATAAAGTCAGAGTATTTTAAAAACACGCTCATTTCGCAATATTAAACATCGGCTTTTAAACAACTTCTCTGGCAGGCTTCAATCTAGTTTAGTAACAACTCTCGCACTGACACTAAATGTGCACCTTCGATAGAACTTTAAATTCTAAACAGAAAATTTAAAAAAAAAACGGCGGTCTCCCATTCTTTTAGAGATATGGGCCTCGAAAGTTCAGACGTATAATTCAGATATTGAGCCATATATGCGAAACTTTTCTCTTATTATTAAGCAATGTGGGTATCGTTGGAAAGCTTATTACCACTCCATTCTAGTGATACATACATACTTATATATTCGATCTGTTAACCCATTAAGAAGCGGTAGCAACATTTTTACTTTTCACGACCTTTTACTAAAAATGTATCAAAACTGGCAAAATGCTTATTTTTAAGTATGTATTTATCGATCTAGTTTTGTAGTCAGCATTTTTTTGACGTTTTAACCCTTCTAGAACAGAAGATAAAGCTCTTTATTGAAAAAAAAAATAAAAATTATCAAATAATTTTTCGCCTGCTGCGCTATTTCCAGTTGGAAAAAAAATTAATAAAGAATTTATAACTTTTATTTCTTATACATAGTTTTAACCCTTCTAGAACAGGAGATAATACCCTTAACTAAAAAAAAATGAAAAATCGCACAATTTTTTTCAAATATTTTTTCGCCTACGGCACTTTTTTCACCTTATCCCTCTCTTATTTCATCATTTTATTCCTGTTTTCATGGATTTCTTAATGATTTTCACGTATTTCTTACCTCCAAATCTATCCATCAGCAACATTTTCTAGTGTAACAAGCCTCAGATGAGGGCCTTTTGGGCAGAAATATTTCCTTTTTTTTGTTTTAAGCCTCAGTCCCTTAAAATATTTATTGTTCGAGCAGGGATGGCACCTCTATCTTCATCGCTGAACAATTTTCGCTATAACCTACTGTTTTTTTTTATATTCATTTTACTACACTTTACTCGATTTTTTTTCAAATAATTTTTCGCCTGCGGCACTTTTTTCACCTTAACCCTCGCTTATTTCATTTACTACACTTTACATTTCTAACGAGTTTTCTAGAGTGAAACTTTTCTCCGCTATTAAGAGAAATGCTACCACAGCGTGCACATCGTCTACAAATGTTGCCATATTGTTAGAAAAGGACAAGACTGATAATTCCATATCGAAAGTAGATCTGCATACGTAAATTTTTTGTGAAAATTTTGACCAAATTTTGAGCAAAAACTGAAACTAAAATGCCAAAATCTCCGGCATTTAAAGGGTTAAATTCCAAAGTACCAAATGAAAGCTTTAAGTGTTGGCAACAAACTAGTAGGAGGCAATAAGTACCTTTAAATAGGCAATTTTCCAAATTTTTACCCATTTTTCACAGAAACTCGGGTCAAAAATATACAAAATGACCGCCCACAATGGGTTAAAGGATTCATAAAATGTATACAGTGAACCAAAAAAGTTTACGTACACTCTGCATTTTCTTAATTACCCACAAGATTATCCCATTTTTATTAATAAAAAAATTAGTTTTGCTTTCTTTGTTTTTACATACAACATTGTTGTCAGAATCTTTCTTTTTATATTTCCGTTATGTTTGCGGAGAGCGAGATATTCATTATAAATGTCCGAGAGAGCGCTGAACGTAGCCAAGAAAGTTTACGTATAGAACTCTCCTAGTTCTCTAAATTATTGTTTTTGGAACTATAACGGTATTTAATCGCACATTTGTTTTGAAGTTTGAAGTAACACATTGCATTGAAGTCATTTTGTTACTGATCGCTGTTAGTTCTCTGTCGTGTATCACTACAAATCAGAAGTAATGGGTCGAGGCTGTGCCAATAGAATTGCGAAAAGTGGGTTTTAAAATTATTTTTAGAAAACAAATCATTTCGCGAAATCAGAAAATCAGAAATCACATTCCAGTGTACAAACCATCGTGAATTCCTATGTAAACAATGGAAGTTTGCACAAAAGCTTTTACAGCGGGAGGAACGCCAAATTGTAAACGCAATTAAAGCTGAACCCAAAAAATCGGCACCTAAAATTCAAGAGTAGCTTTTGCAAAACAAAAAAAAAAGCGTACACCCACAAACCGTCCGAAATGTACTCCACAGAACTGGCTATAATGCCCGAATACCTCGTAAAAAGCCCTTGATATTAGAAGTAAACAAAAAGAAGAGGTTGGATTTTGCTATGGAGCATTTGGACAAGCCAGATTGCTTTTGGGACAACGTCGTTTTTAGTGACGAGTCAAAATATAAAATTCTGAACCGGATGGCGCCAACAAAATATGGAGAAAACCTAATGAAGAAATGCAATTAAAAAATATAATTCCAACCGTCAAAGACGGTGGCGGTAACGTTAGGGCCTGGGGATGTATGGCGACTGCTGGAGCTGGAAAACTTGTATTTATTGAAAGTACAATGTATAAGCAGTTGTACTTAAACATTTTACGCAGTAATCTCAAGCCAAGTGTTGTGCAATTGGGCTTGGAAGAAACAAGTTTTCTTCACCAGCAAGACAATGACCCTAAGCACACTTCGTATTTGGTCAAAGAATTGCTTTAATACAATTGCAAACAACTACATACACCCCCGCAATTCCCAGACCTTAATCCCATAGAGCATATTTGGGATTTGTGGGACAATAGGAAACATAAAATTTCTTCAAAGGATTCCCTAAAAAATGCGTTGTCAATCGAATGGCAAAAAATTCCAGAAAATGATACTAAAAGATTAGTAAGAAGTATGTGGCGACGTCTACAAGCTGTTATTGATGCGCATGGAGGACCTACTAAATATTAATTCTACTAAATTTAATTTAGCTATGATTTACATTTTAATTATTTTCCAAATGATTTTTATTTAGTGTACGTAAACTTTTTTGACGTCAATTGACTATATTTTTTTGTTTTTATGTTGTTTTATCATACGCTTGAAGTTATGTTTTTATGAAAAGTCTGATTTTATGTTCCTTAATAAATATACAAACAATATTTGTAAGCTTAAACACTTTGTTTTTCCATAATGTTTTTGATGCGTTTCCCTTTCTAAATGTTGGGTGTACGTAAACTTTTTTGGTTCACTGTATACCGTTCGAAAGGTATTTTCATTAGCTTTCTAACGGTAATACCGCCTAGGTTCGATTTCAAAAGTCGCAGATATATCCAGTTGTAGTTCCCATATTTAGGGTCCCGTAACTCGGAAAATATAGTTTGCCGCCGACTTATTTTTCCTTTAAACTTATTTGTTTTTAATGCCCTACAGGGCCATATTTTTTTGACAGTTGTTACTAAACTAGATTTGTTCCCTTTGGCATTCTAGAACTTCAAATAAATGGAGCTACAATTCTGTTTGTATTTAGTCGTACGACTGCATCCATGGACTAGGCCTAATGAAAAATGTGGACCATAAAAAAAACAACTGCGAACTCGGCCACAATAGCATATTTGTTTTTAACAATAAAAAAAGAAAATTTGGAATAAACAAAAGCAAATACTAAAGCAGAAACGGCACAAAAACAAAAGAAAAAACAGAAAAACACAGCAAATTTCAAAATGTACAAATCACGGGTATAACAGAAACCTGGAGTATATGGACGGCACTAAATAAAGAAAAAACAAAAAAGAAGACGTAGTATGGATAAGAAACAGGAGGGAGGATAAAAGAAAGAGGCTGTTATAATATAATTAAATTAACACTTATACGTAAAATGGGTACAGAGACAGAATAAATTAATGGAAATTATATTAACATTTTAACGCCGCGCATATATACACACACGCACGCCACACACACAATCATTATTTATTTATCATGTTAAGCTCTACAATGGTGGGTTTTGTTAACAAAAGGTAGGTAGGAAGGAAGGAAGGTTTGAGGGTTGATTGGCGCTGGTTGGTGGATAGGAGTTCTTATTTTTTTATTTTACTGTGGGCAATAAATTCAACAGAAATTAGTCTTTTAATCAATACAAAAATTTACTTGTTACGTTGCAGCAACATTTTCTCTTCTTCTTCACTTCACTTATTTTTCCTTTACGCTTTTGAAAAATGCAATTGCAAATTTGTCAAATTTGCTGCGAATGAAATAATCTCTTGTTGTTCGTTTATTGTGTTGCACACACCACTTGATTTCGCTTACACTGTTTTTGACCAACTGCGGGCTGTGTGCGGTCTCTGCCGAAAAAAAGTCTTTCTCTTCTTTCGGCCGCTGCTTCTTCTTCTTCGTTAATTTATCATTTTTTTACGCAAATATTTAATGCCAAAAACAAAAATACCAACAACATCGACAACAATAACAAATCTCCCTGAACGAAATGAAATTCTGGTGTACAGCAGGAGTACGGAGGAGTACAGCGAAAGAATAATACACAAAATGATAGGGGAAATAGATAGATAATACCAAAAAACAAAAAAAAACTGTCAAATTATTTCTTTCTCTCAACTGTGTACACCACTTTGTGTGTGTTGTTTGTTTGTTTCATTAATTTTTCTGTTTGTCAATTATAGTAAATTAAAAAAAAGTACATTTACTTGTTGTTTCTAGAGGAGAGCACAGCTGCGTTCTATTTTATATAATTTACACACTTTTCTGCTCTCAATTGTTTTTATTTTTTTTCTTGTTGGAAACTAAAGCACGAGTGATTCTACTCAAAAAAGCGCACGCACATAGATTTTAATGAAACTGAAACGGATTGAATGAATGAATGTCACTCTGGATTTGACAGAGGGGAAATCCACAGAGAAGACTAACATCGCAACGATGTGTAAAGCTCTCACGAAAATATGTAAGCAATAGGAAAATCTACAGATGGCGCGGAATGTCACTAGTTTAGGTACAGGGTGGCGCACGAATCGTGCTACAAAAATATAACGTAAATCAATTCTTTCTGTGTGTACAATCGGCTTATTATTTTTTTTTTCTATTTGGAAGGTTCTTCTTCTTTTATTTGCCCATCAGTTACAGCACATTGACATTACGCTACAAAATACATATTTGTTTAGGATTACAGATATAAATTTAAATTGCCGATATAAATTTGAATTACAGATATAAATTTGTATTATAGATTTAAAAGTTCTCTATTTGTAGCAGCATTCAGTAGGTTCCGTCATCGTTATCGTCGTCATGATGACCAGTCCAGTTTTGGATGTTCCTCAACCATGAAATTTCTTTATTGCCTCTTGCGGGTCTTTCCTCAATTTTTTCTTTGAGTATATCCTGTAGGAATTGGTATTTATCGTTTCTCATTATGTTGACAGTTTTAATTAATTGTCGATAAAAATTATTTCTATTTAAGACTTCATTTTTCGTAATTCGATACGTCCATGGTATCTTTAATATTCGTCATATTCATATTGTAAAGGCTTCTAGCTTTTTAGCATCACTCGCTTTCATTTTCCATACTTCTGCCGCATATAATAGGACGCACCACATATACGAGGGCTGCTATATATATTTCTGGCCTAATAATGAAAATGCAAATATTTATCGTCATATTTATTCTCCAGCATAATTTATACACTTTTGCATGCGCTCAAACCAATTGTCGAAGCACTTTTTCCATTCCTCCAAAACATGGTTTTTGAACGCTTCATCTTCTGAAAAGCATCTTCTGACGACGAAAATCGTTGACCACTTATTTTTTTCTTGATGAGCGGGAATAAAAGAAATCATTGGATTCCAAGTCAGGGGTGTACGCCGGATGACCCTTCAATTCCACGTTTTGGCTGGTCAAAAACTCGCTGGTTTGAGCCGATGTGTGAGAGCTGGCATTGTAATGGTGCACAATGATTTGTCTTCCCTTGTTCGTTTTTCGAATTTCTCTGAAGACTTCAGGCAAACAAATTGTGGTGTACCACTCAGAATTGACCGTCCTACGTTGCTCAAGCGGAACAGTCGCCACATGACCAAATTTGTCGAAGAAACAGGCGACCATTTGCTTCGAAGTGTTTCTTTCACAAACAACTTTCGTTGAATTTGGCTCGTCTTCGAAGACCCACACGGTCAATTGCTGTTTTGTTTCGGGCTCATACGCATAGATCCATGATTCGTCACCTGTGACGATCTTATGAACGTCTTTCGAAGCAGCGCGATCGTATTTTTTCAACATTTCTTTGAACCAATCGACACGAGCCTTTTTTGGGCGATTGTCGAATTTTGCTGGATCAAACGAGAACAAACCTTTTTTACGGCCAGGTGTTCATGCAATATCGAATGTATGCTGGTGGAAGAAATGCCCAAGGATGCCTCTATCTCACGGTATGTCACATGACGATCTTGCATTATCATTTCACACACGACATCAATGTTCTCTGCCACATCGGCTGTTTTTGGACGACCTTCGTCTTTGAGCGAGCGTCGGCCACGTTTGAATCGATTAAACTAGTTTTTCACAGTGCTATAGGATGGTGCTTCATCGCCATACAAAGATTAAAGTTCATCGATGAACTCTTGTCGTAATAATCCACGTCGAAAGTTGTGAAAAATGATCGAACGAAAATGTTCACGAGTTAATTCCATTTTTTTGCCAAATTGATTTTTTCAAGTCACTGTAAACAACACAAATGATGGTCGTACGTCAAAACGTTCTGAGTACATTTATGCAAAAAAAATTCAAAGTTTCCAATGGAAAAGTCAGATGGCGCCAGGCAACACTAAGAAATATATATAGCAAGCTACATAGCATTCATAAATCAAACTTTTGTTTGAAGACCGATGTCATGGCTAGTTAATACATTGTAGTATTTGAAAAAGGCTGCTCTCGCCATCACTATTCGATAACGTATTCCTTTGATGTGTCCCATTGGTTATTTATGAAAGCTCCTAAATTTGGAAGATTAGCCTTCATATTTATTTAAATGAAAAGTTGGGATACCGAAAACAGTATTTGTATAGTGCAGCGGTAACATGCTTAGTAGGCCTGCATTTCCGTCCAAAGGAGTTTTTGGCGCAACTCCCCCGAGTAGATAGACCATAATGAGGCTGGTTAACACGTTTGCCGAGTGTGAAAGCATCGCACAAAGACCGTACCATCGCGATCCCTATGGTCGGAATCAAGACACCATCTTGGCAGTAGCATCGTCAATTCACGCAAATCCAAGCGAATCGACTTCAAACTATTCGCTGCAAATTGCAGTTAACAAACGGTCATTATGACTAAAACTTGTTTCCAAGTTAAACGCTCTGGGTTTGCCTAATCGAATGGATTTTTGCCAACAAATTATTGAAATGGCCGAAGAAAACAACAGCTTGATCAATTGTGTGTTTACTATAAATAGTGAATATTATTGTGCATTATTGGATCGGTTGAGTGAAGATATCAAGATAAAACGACCGCATTTGGAAAAAAAAAGTTTTTTTTCATCAAAATAATGCTCCTTCACACACTGTCTTTTTAACTCAACAAAAACTGGCCGAATTACGATTTGAAATTGCTCCGCATCCACCATATAGTCCAGATTTTGCTCCTTCTGATTATTTCTTGTTTCCAAATTTAAAAAAATTTCTCGGTGGCAAAAAATTTTCCTCCAATAGCTAGGTTATTTCTGAAACTGAGGTATATTTTGAAGGTCTTGAAAAATCTTATTTTTCGGATGGAATTAAAAAACTTGAAAAACGTTTGATGAAGTGTATTGAGTTGGAAGGAGATAATGTTGAAAAATAAATAATAATAATTCCAAAAAAACGGTTCTTTTTACGTTAGGCCAGTTACTTTTGCGGTCGCTCTCGTATGTCTGATGAGACCCATTTTGATCGAAACGGCAATGTAAACAACAAATTGCCGTATATAGAATGAAACTTATCCACAAACTGCATTGTGGGACAGTGACTGTCAATGCGGATCGTTTTTTAATGATGTACCCAGAACTGCTCCGAAGGCGTATACGATTCAACAGAATTTGGTTTAACAAGATGGAGCAACTGCACCAATAGCCTGACCGGTTATGGCAGAGCTCCGATGAAACAACACAAACAAATTAATATCCAGAAATTCTACTTGCCGCTGGACCCAAGCTCACCGGACCTCACTGCACCAACCTTTTTTTATAGCGTTATGTCCAGCAAGAGGAGTACAAAACGAAAGCAAGGAATTTGACTGAATTGAAGCAGTCCATTAAAACAATAATTTAAGCTATCCCAAGTTCAACCCAATTTTCTGTTCAGATATCGCATATGAGTGGTTGAGCATGGAGGATTTACGGAATATTAATAAAATAGAAAAAAAATAAAATGGTTTCCCAATAGGGAAATAACAGTTTCGTATCATTATGTCAACACACACTCAAAAACATTTTAAATGATCTTTCAGTGTCAAAACGTTAGTCGAAGCCAACATTTTCATCATGGTAAAGTTCAATTACGAGTAACGTTTGGAAATCCTTAAAAACTACTACCGAAATTCTGAGTCGGTAGTTGCAATTTTAAGAGCGCTTACTCTAATTTTCGGCCGTAATTATCGTCCCACCCGACAGGATGAGTCACCTTAATAAACAAAATATGCATTATTGGACAGTAACAAACCCACATGAGCTTCAAGAGACACAATTCCATCCGCAAAAAATTACTGTGTGGTGTGGTTTTCGTGCCGTAGATGTGATTGGCCCGGTCGAATGGCCACCTCGTTCATGCGATTTAACGCTTTTGGATTGTTTTTTATGGGGCCACATCAAGTCATTCGTCTATGCCAACAACTTAAGATGAGCTCAGAAACAACATCCAACGCGAAATTGCCAACATTCTGGTCGAAATGTGTGCAAGAGTGTAGACAAATTGGGTCAAAGAATACAAAGCTAGACACGGGCTCGTGGTGGTCATAAGGCCGAAGTCGGATTTCATTCTTAAAATGTAACATTTGCACTACACCTGGATTATATTTGAACTCTTTATCTTAAATATTGTGTTTTTTTAATATAAAAATATTTAAAAAAAAGTAATTTGAACTTATTATTGTAGCATAATTTGTGCACCACCCTCTGTTAAGGTAATTAATACAAAGAAAATTATTTTAACACGAAAGGCGATATGCTTCTTCTTTGAAATAACGTAGAAAAACAGCACTCAGTAACGCACAAATTCAGGGTTTATTTAACCACCTTCGTTTGATCACAAAAATACAAAACAGGCAAAATAAAAACACTAAATTCGCACACTTTAAATTCAAATAACAGCTCTCCCAAAATGATTGTTGTGTTTCTCAAATTCTTATAAAAGCTCATTTCGTCCATCTTATACTATTTATCGTCTTTGGCTAAAAAATCGATTCGAGCGCATAGAAATCGACTTTCAACTATAATCGAAAGCGGCTTACCAAACACTAATTCAGTCTAAATTTAACCGTAACCGTGAAGTGTTGATCGTCAAACGTGTTCCTTTTAAACGCAAACTTTTACGGAATATAAATCGGAAGAGTCGTTAAAGAAAATTCGAAAAAATAAAATTGAAGATCTCAACAAAATTGTGAACAAGAAATATTAGCGGATTTCATAAAATTCTTTATTATAAAAGCCTTTGTAAAAACAGTGGTGCTTCTCTGTTGTTGCTCTGTTTGTTTACTTTAACGGTTCGTGAGAGCGCGCGTGTTGTTGTCCTTTACAGTAATTTGTCTGCTGTTGTGTAAGTAAAAAAAAAAAATCATATAAGGTGAAATGTTAATAAGTGCTCCTTCGGGTTGTTGTGAACTTAGTACATAAGTGAGAATTTACATAAGTGAAGGGAATTGATGATCAGTATCTGCTTCAAAGTAAAATCCGTTTACGTGTAAATTATTGAATCCCATTTTTTTCTATTAAGGCATAAGATCAGCCAGGAAAAAACTAGTGTAAACCAGTGTTGCCAAATATTTTTCTAAGCATCCGGTGAAATCTGAATACAAAAGCTCCAGAAAATTCCCACAGGCAAGTTTGCTTGTCGCAACCCGCAGTTTGTAGGCGAGAGGTAAGATGGAAAGTAAAAACTTGATCGAACTACAAATTAAGTGCCTTTGTGATTTTCGTAGTGTGAAGTTGGCTGAAGATTATTTTGACATTTTGTTTTTATAACTTTTATAGTAATAATAAATAATATTAATTTGTAAAGGGTGTTTTTTTAGATGTATGTTTTCACGAAGAAACATATAATTTAATGCCTTGGCCAAAAATTTTTTCTCTATAAAGAAAAAATTCCAGACGAGTGGCCCAACCAGCGTTACCGTTGGAAAATTTCAAAAAGTGGCACAAAAAGGGGATTTTTTTAAAAAAGGGGCACAGAAAGGATATTTTTTTTTTAAAAAAAAATTCGCAATTTTTTGATATATATTTAAAAAAACATTAAAGTTAAAAAAAATGTTTACCTCGTTTGTTTTAATTCGGTATGTTGCTTTTACACATTGAACAGGGATTAAACCGGCTCAAGACCTCTTGCTTCTACATATATTTAAATAGAAGACAAGTTTTAAACAAAATGACAAAGTGACATTGATGTGGAGTCTCTTTTGAGGTGGCAAGAGTAAGTTGTATTTTCGTGGGCAATTGCGTAAAGAAAACTTGAAAAGGTTTGCAACAGTAGTTCTCTTTCGTTTGGGGAGAGCCTGGCCTTATAGAGTTCGGTTTTACTTTCAACAATTGCAGCAAGGCTTTCTGAAGAGGGCTGTCACGGACCCGAAATCATGATAAAAGTAGTGTGGCGTCAAAATACACATGAAGGTAAACAGCAATTTATCAGAGGCACATATGTACATATCGTCGTTTTCCCAGCAGAAGACCTATGTATGTATGTGTTTTTTCGATACTTAACAGGAGAGCCAAAAAACTGTTGCATTTCATTCCGCGGAATTTCCGAAAATTAGTAATTGCAGTCGAATTGTATATATGACGCGCAAAATAGAAAGGGACCTAAGGTTAAAAACCAGTTTTGTTCAGGAGAGCCATTTTAAAGATTAGGTCCCTTTCTATTTGCGCTTAGAATCGTCGACTTCACTTTCATAAAACGCGCATATCTCTGGGAGGGAACACTTTTGGGGCATAGGATCGGTCTCATTCGATGCTCAGATGTTGTCCACATCAAAAAAAGGAAAAAATGAAAATTGATTTTTTTACCCTTAGGTCCCTTCCTCTATGCGCTGTCACATATACATATGACACGTTTTTACAAAAAAATCCGGTTAAGGCGCCGTTTCGTGTGACACAACAATATATACAAAAATGTCACATAGGCCCTTTTCTCTAGCGATGTTCGACCTCCTTCTGTCAGTGTGTCCGCTGAAAGCACGATGGCGGTTTGGTTTGGAATTTATAATGGACCAAATCCATTCAGAGGGAAAAGGGTTCCCTATACAAGGACTCAAACAACATCTGCAAAAATCCATTTTTTGGGTGACCTAGGCTGCGAGGTATGACAAGGCCTATTTAGGATTTGAATATAGGCCAAATCGGTAAATGCTAAACAAAGTACCTTTCCGATTTTAGGTACCGGTGCTCTAGAAGCTGCATTTATAGTCTGATCGCAATGGAATCTGACACGAAGTAGTTTCATAGCATGGAAATTAACTGTTTATAATTCAGACCATATCGGTCTATGATTTTATACAGCCCTCATACAAATTTCCCTCTTGATTTTAGGTCCTGACTCTTTGGAAGCCACATTTACGGTTTGATTTGGACAAAAGTTAGTTGTTCAATGGAATGGCAATTAACTGTTAGAGACCATATTGGCCCATGATTTAATTTCGCTGACATACAAAGACGCCGAATTATTATGATTCATGCTTTAAACATAATCCATGGTAGAGGTTGTATAAAATTCGGTCCGACCGAACTTAGCGTCGTTAATATGGACAATATAAATGGCTAACTAGAATTATGGATTTGGAAATTGAAAAGGACTATGTAAAGAAAAAAACATAGGCCTACAATAATTTTATGATACTTATAATTTGTATAATTAAATACACATAGGCCTTTTGCTAAATCTTGCACCAATAAAGATATCGAAAAACGGTTTGGTGGGTACACGTATGTCCAATAGGACTACTAAAAGCTACAAACAAAAAAAAAATCAAAAATACCCTTCTGCTGGGAGCTACGACGATATGTATATTCATATAAATATATATTTTTACTTTGATATTTTTGCACTCTTTCCATAACACTCTTATACTCTTATTAAAAAATTATCTATCTCAGGTTTACTAATTATAAGTATATGAATATATTCGGACTCTAGGTCAAAATAGCTTATGTCTTATGGCAAACAAATACTTCGATTTGTGAAAAGTAGCAAAAATTTTAAAAAGGAGCAAAAAAGGGGATTTCTCAAAAAGGGACAGTAAAAGTCGCACGGCTTAAAAAAAGGGTCAAATTGCCACTTTAGTCGCACAACGGTAACGCTAAGCCCAACTTTGGACCACTTTTAGCAGCATTTGGGGCCGTATGTCAGCAAAAACGCTCCGAACATTCTCTTCTAAGGCGTCAATCGTGTCGGGCTTATCTGCGTAGACAAGCGACTTCATATAACCCACAAAAATAGTCTAGCGGTGTTATATCGCACGATCTTGGAGGCCACGCCTCAGGCCCACGACTGTAACATTATGACCGGCTTCATTTTTAAAGGGATATGGACCAATGAGCACCCCAAACAGTGAATTGTTGAGGTTATTAACGTACACATTCAACCAAAGTCAAATGGGCCTTTTTATAGGCCACTAGTGCCCATATGGGCCGATCTAAGTCCCAAATTGACCAAAATCTAAATTAAAGGTACATATTTAGATTTGTGAGGAAATTTTACTGGTTCTGAATACCCTTGTCCCTATGTGGGCACTTAGGCCTAGTGATCATTCCCGTTTTTGGGACATTTAATGCCTCTACGGGTAAAACTTCCAACAATTTAAAATTTTTTAATTTAAATATTATATAAGATATTACATTACAGTGCGACCTCGCTTAACGCAACTAATAGAAATCAGTTGCAGAAACCGAGGTAGAAGCGAAAACCGAGTCAAACATTTATTAGACCAGTACTTCTACTTGATTGATGTAAAAAGTCATTTTTATTTGTATAAAACGATATTTATTTTGTTTTCTGTAAACTAAATCATAAATTTAAGATTTAATAAAATAAAATTCACATGTTTGTAGAAATGTTGAGATCAATCATTATTTGTTTTGTTGCTGTAAAATAAATTATAAATTTAAAATTTCATGAAATTAAATTATATGAATTCGCATGTTTATAGAAATGTGGAGATAAATCATTTTGTTTTATTAATTCTTTTTTAAAGAAATCGGAAATTTTTGATTGTGTTTTGTTAGATACATGAAATATTTTTTTGTACTGCCATTTCGCGAATATCTTGAAGTAGCAGTATGTCCTTTATAGGCCGTTTCCACTACGGTCGCGTCCACTTCCGCGTCCACGATTTATTGAAAATTTTTAATGGTGTTTCCATTGTGTTTTGCGTCAACGTTTGCGTTCAAACAGCTGTTTGTGTTTATTTGTTTGTTTTTTGCTGTGCGAACAATTTTAATATTTTTGTGTTGTGACATTATCATGGAGTTAAATGCTATTTTTTTGGTAACCGCAGTGGAAAATGAGGATCAAATGGTATTGCGCCTAATGGAAATGTGCTGTAGCAGCAGCGCTTTATGTTTATGCTGATAAACAGCTGTTTTAATAGGGATGTGCAATTTGTGGTGTTGCCATTAATAGGTATGGGTGGGTTTCGATTGCAAAAATAATCGAATTTATAGTAAACGCGACTTATCGAAAAACGCGTCCAATATGAACGCGACTTTTTCCCATACCTAACTGCCTATGTTTTTTGTATAGGCTTTAACACGCGTTCATTGATTTTTGGACGCGAACGTGGGCAACCGTAGTGGAAACAGCCTATTAATGGGATTTCATTTTCTTCTGCTCACTGAATGCATCTGTTAAATGAACTAATGGCAGTCTCAGCCTTAATTTTCGATAAAGCCGGAGCAAGCTGAACAATAATTTCGTCTGCACTACTTATATCTTCCACTTCACTTTCAGCTGGATAATTAGTAATCTAAATTTTAAAGCAACAAACTCATTTCAAAAACAAAAGAAGGAACAATCAACTAGATCAAAAATGTTACTATGTGAGTTGCGTTAATTGGGTTTTTATTTGAAAAAGTGTTAAGTGAATCAGCAATTTATATAATTTGCTTGTTGCAACAATCGAGGAGTTGCGTTCATCGGGGGTTGCAATAACCGAGGTCAGACTGTATATTAGAAGTAAAAAAACATTCGTCAGCACGTTTTTTTTGTCACTTAAAGGGAAACCTTTCCCTTTTGCCCGATTTTCAATTTCAATACGAACCGATCTGCAACCATAAGACACATAATTGTGAATTCATAGGTCTCTAACTCTTTACGTTGGGACTAAATCGAGCTTTCAACAGACAGGCGGACATGGCTAGATGGTCTTACAATTTAATGACGACCACTGATATACATATATACGTTATATGGTCGCAGATAAGTATTTCAAGATGTTGCAAACGGAAGGAAAAACTTAAATATGCTTCCATCCTATAATGGAGACTATAAAAATGGATTAAACCCCAAAATTAAACTCATAACTAATTTTAAATGTAGCGTATATATTAATTTATAATTTCGCCGCAATTGCGAACTATAGTGGCGCCCTCTACCAGCCAATAGATACTGTGTTAGATGAATTTATCAACTATTTATCTTTCGTTCATTTTAATTGTGTATTTCGTTATTTTTGGTTGTGGAATATGATGTGGTTCAGGAGTCTGCTAGGTATACCTTGAGATGCCAACTGTAAGTTAATAATTCGCCGCAAACATTTTTGAATTAAATGTTCGTGATTGGCATCGCATCATCTTCGGCGATTTTTAAAACAAAAGGCACAGATGCCTTTCGCTCCATCCTTATGACGACTTAAGTTTTGTAACTGTAAAAATTTACTGCCACACGTAGAGAAAAAAAATTTTATGCCAACCAAATGATTGAGAATCGAAATCGCTACTGTGGCAATCTTAACTACTTTCGCTTGGCACTAGTAACGATTTGCACTCAAAAAACTATTATTTCCTTTTTGGCATCAATTCTCCTATGAATTTTTGTTGTAGTACGAGGGTTGCTATTTATATTTCGGGTCTTGACAATACGAGTGTTCCCAGATGCAAACTGGAACTTCAGTTGGAAACTTTGACATTTTTAGCATAACTTCAGTCAAAGCTTGAGGGCGAATTGTTTTGTTTACAGGGTGTTGAAAAATTCACCTCAGTCAAAAAATGGAATTATCCCGTGACATTTTCGTGCGATGATTTTTTACGATTATCGGCGTGGAATATCGAGACAAGAGTGTTTAAATCAACTTGTTTCGACTTTTGGCACCAAGAAAAACCACTGTTAATCGCTGGTACCAAGAGTTCAGTCTCGGACGCCATTCGCTCCAGGATGAATTTCGTGAAGGACGTTCAACTTCGGTCACTTTGCCAGAAACCATAGATGTTGTTCGTGAACTGATTAAGCAAGTATGAGTATGACAAACATCAATTAGATAGTGACAGCGCATAGAGAAAGGGACCTAAGGGTAAAAAAAATCATCCCATGCCCCAAAAGTTTTCCCTCCCAGAGATATGCGCGTTTTATGAAATTGATGGTACACCAAAGATACACGTATTTAAATCTTTATAATGGCTCTGGGTGCAAAGAGATGTTGAAAAAGTACTTATATAACTCCGGTAGCTTAAAGGCAGTGTATAACATTGTCACAGGTGACGAATCATGGATCTATGCATACGAACCCGAAACAATCCAACAAAAGTTATTCGTGGAAGAAGTACATCGAAGCAAATGATTGTGTTATTTTTCGGTATAACCGGCCATGGTGCCACTTTAGTGGAACGTAGGATGGTCAGTTCTGAGTGGTATACAACTATCTGTTTGCCAACAGTGTTCGAAGAAATGAGGAAAGATAATAAGAGAAGATCCGTATTGTTGTTTTGCATCACGACACATCTCTCACACATCAGTTGAAACGATGAGCTATTTGACCACTCAAGAGGTCGAATTGATGGGCAATCCACCGTACAGTCATGATTTGGCCCCCAGTGACTTCTTCTTATTCCCTAGCATCAAGAAAAAAATGCGTGGTCAACGTTTTTCATCGCCCGAAGCAGCTGTTGAAGCGTTCAAAAATCATGTTTTGGAGGTGTGTCAATCGGAGTGGAAAAATTGCTTCGAAAAATGGTTTCTGCGCATTCAAAAGTGTATTGATCTTAAAGGAGAATATTTAAAAGCATGTCCAATGATAAATTATTGTGTTTTTATTGCCGGACCCGAAATATAAATAGCAACCTCGTAACTCGTCTCACATATAATATGTTGGACAAGGCATTGAATGTAAGCTTAGCTCTATCCCGCATGCTACCAACTGTTAGTGGACCGAAGCAGGTCAAATGGCAGGCTATCGCCGGAGCAGTAACCTTTACCATCCTGAACGCAACACCACCCTGGTCTAGAAGTGCTGAGAATAAAAACAGAATTGGCATCGGAGTATACACTGATGGCCATGAATGTATGAAGCTCCCACCGAATAATATCAGAGGTTAAACGAACATTATATCAGGTACGCTTCCAATACTCGTAGATGTACTTGCTCTCTAAGCGTGCAAAAATTGTGAAAGAGCAAAAAGGAATGAGAGTGATAGGGGACGATGGACATTAAAACTCTTTCAAATATAGCCAGATGGATCGGTAAAAGGAACACTGAGCCGAAAATACAACGATTTTTTTAACCAATGTTTGATAACGAACACAAAATAACGTTTTATAAGGTCAAATATACATACAAAATAGTTGAGTTAACATTATTATATTAGGTTATTTTTTGAAGAGAGTGGTAGAAAAGTGTGCGACATAAACAAAAATTTAAAGATCATTCGGCTCGTTGTATCGAAGTTTTTGATCTGCTTTGTGTTATACGAAGTTCAAAATTAAGTTACACGGAGTTGCAACGATTGCGACTGTCTTATCCCCCCACTCTTCTTAATTTCTTCCTCTGCTCTGAACGTTTTTAATTGTGAGAAAGATCATAAGACCATTTAACTCGCTCTTTTAAAAAACCACCACCAAATGCAAATGCTAGCTGTACAATATCATTGCGCTATGAAGATTGCTTTTCGCACAGTTCAAAGACTATACGCAAAGAGTAATTCTCATTAATCATAATGGGACTCCCGTTCAAGCCAATTTATTTGTAGCCGAAGTGATCGTTGCCAAAGACTGCTGAAGAAAAACCTTGGCGGGTTTAGAAACAGCTGTATAGTCTACCTGGCAGCCGTAGCCAATACATTTCAACAATTTTTTAGTTGATTCTCAAAAAAGATACAACAAAAAGTTCTCGAACCAAAATAAAAACTATTTTTCTTTATGACCATTTTTGATATTTTTATATACGAGTAATATTTGATTTTGTCGGGCTACTTGGTCAAATTATGATGATGAAAAAAACATAAGTAGTAGGTTAATTTAATATTAAAAATTGTAATAGTAACTATATTTCTGGTTAAAAGAGGTATCCAATAACACTGTGGAACATTTTTGGGGTTATTGTCTGGGGGGTGAGAAATTCCAAGTCAGGGTGATGGTACTAGGTCAGTATATTAAAACCCTCAAAGGGTTTTGCGTTCGTATGTGTTCTGCTTTTATTTACAATTAAGTAACTTCACTTAATTGTAAATAAAAGCAGAACGCGTTAATCGATTTCTATGATCTATGTCGCATTTTGTTTATAGGTTATGTGACTTTACGTGAAAGTTATAAGACTCTACACGTTTTTCCGTTTGGGATTTATATGTTTTTAAAAAAAAAAAAAAATTTTTTTGGCAAAATTTTCTTCATAAATTTATTTCTAATTGCAAAAATGTAGATTTGGTAGAGAAACAGTATATTAATGGATTAAAGAAAATGTAATTATTAATTTTTCTCAATTTATTTCAGCAAAATCGAACTAGTCGTTCTCGAGTTATGTCAAACTACGTTTTTGCCAACATTTTACAACTAAGCGAAAAAACATCAAGATAAGGAAAAAATGTAAAAGGTCATAAAAAAACTGGCACATACGAACGCAAAACCCTTTGAGGGTTTTAATATACTGACCTAGTACCATCACCCTGACTTGGAATTTCTCACCCCCCAGATTGGCTGTTGTACTGTGTAATTAGTTAACTTAACAATAAAAATAATATCTATAACAATCTTCATAGCCAATAGCAATAACAATTTCATTGTTAAATTTAACATGTATTGTTTCAATAAATTAACTGTGAAATTTTAATATTAACAATTTTCATGGCTAAAAACAATGCATTGTTAAAACAACAATAATTATTTTAATAGTAACAATTTTTATGGTAAAAAAACTCAACAATGCATTGTTAAAACAACAATCATTTGAAATAAACAATTTTCATGGTTAAAAAATCAACCATAAAATAGTTAAATTAACTATTATTATTAACTATTATTATACCAGTCAACAACTAAAAATGTTCAAATTAGCCAAATTAGCTTTATTTATGGTTAAGTTAACCATATATAAGGTTATTTTTCTTCCCAGTGTACGGATAAATTAATCAATATACTTATACTTAAGTATTAAGTAGTTCCTGGTAGATCACTACAGTAGCTACTTTTACAAATATGGGCACTACTATTCCTCAACATGCCCACGATGTCCCACTTCCCTTTAATTTAAGCATGACATGGCGCTACCAGATCAAGATGTTGGTAAAGAGATAGTAACGCCTAATACATGTATTATCGGCCAGGACAACTGGAAGCGTATATGAAGCTATGTTAAGGTAATAAAACAAAAGGTACGAGAGGAGAAGCGAGGAAAAAAGAATGCTACAAATAAGAATTAAGAGGCTAATTGAGCCTTTCCAAAACTGAGACAAATACTTCGATTAGCAGTTCTGCAGGGAGTGGTGATGTCGAAGGAGGTGGTTTAAGTCGATTAGAATCCGGCATAGCCCAGAACAAGGGGAATCTATGCAGAAAGGACGTTAGACGATATGTACCATGGAAAGTGCAGGCTAACCAAGTGGAAAGTGATGCGAAAATTCTTGGTATCGGAACTGGAACAAGGGGTTATATACAGGGGCGTGTTTAACTGACATGGAGAAGGCTTTTGACAGCATTTGGATTCCAGGGTTAATATTAAAATTAATGTATTACCAATTTCCATTAAGAGAAATTGTACTAATTCATAATATGATTAGCGAAAAAACTTTAAGAGTATATAACCTAGATCAGAGGAGCAGAAAAACGTTCATAATTGTTAATCGGTTGCAACAAGGGACTTTTTAATTTATTTATACTGGAGTCGACAACATAATTTCTTGGCGGATGATATATATTATCATATACCACGCAGATAATACGATAGATAAAATAAATACGAATCTTCATGGAGCATTTGATAAGGTATAGAAATACACTACAAATTGGAACACGAAGATAAATGTAGGAAAATGTGAGACAATACTATTCAGACCTCCTGTAAACAAGTGTAATTATGATTTAAGAAGGAACTGGAAATCATTTGGTATCAAATCTTCCACAAATAATTCTGAAATAACAAAAAAGGAAACAGTTAAATACCTAGGGGTTTACTTGGATAAATTCCTATATTTTCATATATAAGGCACTGTTCTATTCAAAATATATAAAAACGAGAGTTAAATTAATCATGTATCAATCCTTAATTAGACCAATTATTACATATGGATGTCCAATATGGATCAACATCTCTTCTTCAGACATGGAAAAAACTCGAGTATTCGAACGAAAATGCATTAGAGTTTGCACATCCTTATTTAGTTCACCGCAAAGTAACTATATAAAATACGTTTCGAATAAACACCTATATGACACGGCAAATATATCAAGAATATATACCTCCATAATTAATTTAATTAGAAATACTATTGTCAAAAATACTGAATGTACATTAAACAATTTTATATTAGCCCCGTACTACACAAATACAGAATATATAGCCGAAACAATAGAAAAACATAAAGGCTGGGTCCCACCAGAGGCCTTCTTGTATCTAGACAGAATGGATATGATTGAAAATGCAAATGACATCCCAATACATAGACAGAAACATAGACGGGCTAATGTAAAAGCAAATGTCAATAGACCTATGACAAACAAAGATCTCAGATTTGATAAAAATATTCCTTATAAAGATGAATGTAATGCACAAATTCAAACCAAACAAATTTTGGTGGCTACCGGAATAGATGTATATTTTTTTTTTTTTTTTTTTAAATCTTAGACAACAATTTTAACTTCATTCAAATGGAAAAGTGATGTTTTTTGTAAACATGTTTTTCATCACAAAAATAATATTAAATTGCTAAGTGTTCTCACTAAATAATTATTAATTAAAACTTGTAAATACAAAACAATTATCTGTAATAATACTTGAGAGCCCGAACAAGGGACGTTGCATATTTGTAAAATATTATGAACTAGTGTTTATTTCAGTTATTTTATATCCCAATTTATAAATAAATAAACAATTAAAAAAAATATTCTTGGTATTACAAACTGAGTTAAACATGCCCAAGATCAAATAACATATCAATCATTTTTTAAGGCCCGAGGCATCAAGAGGTTGTAGGGCCAGTTTTAGTAAGAAATATTAATTTTTGTAGTCTCCTTGCCAAAATCCCCTAACCTTAAAAGGGGCCATCAATGGCTTTCTTTTGTAGAATATACAAACGTACGAGTATGAACATGAGCTAAGACAAAAGTCACCAATCAATTTTAATATGGCATTTAATATGTCATTGAAATGTTTGATAAACTGATATGATTCATAAAGTTCCACACGGCCCAACCTTGTCGCCCACACACTCCCTGCACCTTACAAACAGGTAGTGATGGATGAAGTATGTCGTGTATTGCCATCATCGTAATATCCCGTCTACTCCTGCTTCTCCTTGTCTCTACTTGATTGTTTGTCGCTGCGATAACCTTTATTAAGGACATTGAGTCTGCTTTTATGGAACACTTATCGTGCGTTCATCTTTTACATGTGTGCGTCTTGATGCTTTCCAAGAAAATTATACCAAGCATTGCGTTATTATTGTCTATACTTCGTCCTCGTCTTTAGCGTCTATTCAATAAAAAGGAATCATATTAATAAACGAAAGAATGAATTCAATGAATAACAATTGCCAGCCAGCCTGCTGTTGCGACAGACGGTGGTTGGTGGTGGTGGTGAGGCAGCCATCCTGGCTAGGCGAGACATTTCGGATGTGATGGCAAAAGGAGACAAATATTAAAAAGCGGCAATAAAGTCATTTCTATTGATTACTTACTCGTACAATCAAAATGAGCTCCATTTATTGTGAAGGTGTCTATGAGTATCTTATGGATATTTTGCTACAAGGAATGTCAGACAAAGATAATGGGGCTTAAATAATTGTTGCCTTATGTGAATGTTTCAGAAATTTTTGTTTAGGAATTTGTCTTGCTGCATATGCTCCTCCCTCGGCGACAAAACGTCCTTAGATCGGAGAATCTTATCCGATTTTAGGTATGTTGAGCTAGTTCCACATAGGACTAACTTTCCAACTACTGCCGACTACAGATTTAAGGACCTTGTTCCTACATTTAAGCTCATTACAGATAGCTTATGTATGTGCAGGGTATACAAAAAGGCTTTCCAATTTGACACGAAGTAATTTGGGATACTTGGAGTCGAGATGCTGACGTCATCAACTTTCACCTTAAACCTCAACTGCACCTCTAAGGTCCTTGCAATGACTATGATTTGGAAACAGATATTTTCCACGTTTCAAATTCGGCTGAAGGGACGTTTCACCGATGTCCAAGAACAGAGTGGCATGATTGACCGTGTCCAAGGCCTTAGTAAGGCGCAGATCCCCGAGGGCGGTCCTGTCGTTGGTCTTGTTTTGGTTAAAGGTCCAATTAGTCTTGACGGTTGATTCTGCAGCCTGCAGAAGTCTACCGTCGTCAACCGTCAAACTGTAGTTATCTCCCTCTAACACATGCAAAATGCAACCCCAACTGAAATAGCTGATTGCCTTCCGTCAACCGTCAAGACTAAATGGACCTTAAGGCCGCGAGTTCTACGTCTTATTATGCCGTGTACACCAGTTGTTCTACGCTGCTGCTTGCGAAACCTATGCTAATGATCAGCACATGGAAGGTGTTCGGTTAGCCTGGGAAAGAGCAGTGCTTCAAGCGTCTTTGCTACTGGCAAAAGCAAGGAGATCGGCCTGGACGATTCTCCTTTGCTTGCGTCTTTGGCTGGCTTCAGTAGCGGTACCATTCTGCCCATTTTCCAGAAATCGGGAACTAAGTGAGTGGCTAGCGATAGATTGAACCATTTAGTCATGTACTCTACTCCTAGGGTATCCAAGTGCTCCAAAATCAAAATTGAGATTCCTTCTGGACCCAGCGACTTTGATGAATTTGCGCTGTGAATAACATTGGCAACTTCGCCAACGGTAAATTGCAGTAGTGCCTTTTCGAGAGAGGGAGAGGGAGAGGATATGACGCAATACTCTCCTTTTAGCCTTGTCCCTCTCTGGGTGCTCAATAAAAAGTCGGTTGAAATAACTCGCAGCCCGCTTTGGATCCGTCACTGTTCTGTTACCGAACGGGACGGCTGTCCGATCATCTTTTCATCCAGGGTTATAGAGCGATTAGACCGTTGTCCACAATTTACCAATTCCGGAACATACAGGGTGGCTGATGAATATTGCTACAAACTTAAACTTAAAAAAAAATTCCAAGGTTATGGAATTCATTTTTCTTTTATTCATGTTAAAGCTCATTCAATTTTATTAAATATAGCTTAATAAGTTTTAAAAATAATGGAATTTTAATGCTCCCCTGCTCGGTGATGCATGTGCGGCATCTTGCGAAAAAGTTGTTTAATACTGCTTGGAGAGTTGAGACAGGAAAAGCCGCAATTGTATCTCGAATTGATTGCTTTAGTTCATTCAAATTTGTTGGTTTTGCTTTTTAGACTTCCTGTTTGCTATAATCCCACAAGAAAAAGTCAGGTGCAGTTAGGTCAAGCGACCTGGAGGGCCAACGGAATGTGGAGTGTCTTGATATCAGCTTACTGAGAAATTTTCGTCGCAATTCTGGGTGGAGTTGCACCATCTTGCTGAAACCACACAGAGTTGAAAGCAATTCTCATTCGAAGTAATTCTGAATAAAAAAACTCTCTTAACATGCTCAAGTAACGGTCTTCAGTAACCGTAACGTTGTGACCGTTTTCTTTGAATAAGTAGGGCCCGACAATGCAGCGTGATGAAACTGCGCACCACACTGTGACACGAAGTGGATGTTATTCCCTCTCATGGAATATCTGTGAGTTGAAAGCACTCCATATTCGACAATTTTATTAGTTTATGTTGCCGTTCAAATCGAAATGGGCCTCGTCAGACATGAAAAGACGGCTCAACATGTTTTCGTCCTCTTTCACCATTTGAAGGATCATCTGGCAAAATTTGAATTTTATATGGGAATAAGTCTAAATCTTTTTGCATAATTAACTGTAATGACTGTCTGCCTATACCCATTTGAGCAGATAAGCTTGCATGGCAGCAGCTACAGTAGCGATTGTTTCCTCCGTCCGAATTGAAAAGTTTCGATGGTAAGGTCTTCTGTTGACTGTCCCATGCTCGGCAAAATTGTTAACACGTCCATTATGGTCCATCTGCTCCGAGGATTGCCGTCAAACGTGCGCATATACTTATACTCTCTTTGAACCGAAACAACGGACTCCAGAGCTTAAAAGCGGATAACAATACAAGTTCTTGTTTCAGTGTCCCAGTTATTACTTTTTGTTAAATCTAAAAATCAATCTGCAAAATAATTAAAAATTAAACAGATTCATTAAATAAAAAAAAAGTTATTAAATTTTTTTTGTAGCGGCTTTTATCAGCCACCCTGTACCTTGCGCTGTTATAGGTGACCTAGCCATTTGTTCTGTTTATACTCGTTGAGAGTTGACCCCCAGAACTGTTGGTCTGGTCTGACTAGCAGTTGCGGACCTTCGGGAAGTATCGTGGTGGCTGTGGTTTAAACCCAAATCGCGGAGAGAGTTTCGGCTCGGTGTGGAGTTGCTTTGCTACCGGGTGTTGTGATCCATAGAGCAGCAGAGGTTTTAGATAGTCCTTGTCTCCTGACCAAGGGAAAAGTTATATCCATATAACACGCTTCGAATTGGTACCGGCGGTATTGGCCATAAGGAGCGCTGGCCGTCGCTTAGTAATGGCTACTGTTGCGATGGGGCACCATGATCGAAGCTATCACAGCGAGAATCATGTAAAAGATCCGGACGCAGATCTCAAAGTTGAGATTCCTAATCTATGGTCAGCCGGTTTTTAGCAACGGAATTTGTTCGTTTCTCGGGTATTCGACCAGTAGGAATATAACAAGCGGCAGCTGCGTTGATGGGTAGGAAATGGGTTGATTACTAAAGCTGTGGTTGGTGGGTTTTCTGAAGGCATCCTAATCAGCCTTCGTTTAATAAGGATACGTACAGCGTTCAGAAATGAAGTCGGATTGTCTGCTGGTGGAGGGAATTATGGAAAGGTGGTCCGAACCTAACTAGATGACGGGTTGCCAGCTGATTTCGTTGATTAGGCCAGGCTTTGGCAATCGCCCATAATCAGCGTGGGGGTGTGCTCACAATGAACTGTGGCATCTCAGCAGGAATATGGAGAGAGGCTGCTGCGTTGATGGGTAGAAAATGGGTTGATTACTAAAGCTGTGGTTGGTGGGTTTTCTGAAGGCATCCTAATCAGCCTTCGTTTAATTAGGATACGTACAGCGTTCAGAAATGAAGTCGGATTGTCTGCTGGAGCATAGCTTTGGCAGAGCAAATTGATAGATCTGCCAAAGCTTTGCCCCTCTAGTCGTTGTCTAGGAGAGAATGCCAGAGTTCGTGGTGAGCATTAAAATCTTCTAGGACCAAGCTGTTATTGCCTTGTAGCAGAATGCTAATGCCAGGCAAATAACGCGCAGCACAGCTACCAACCGGCGGGATGTAGACGTTGTGCAGCTCCATCTCGGTAGTTCCAGACTTGACTGCTACCCCCACACATTCCATGTATGGGTCTTAAGATTCAAGCTCAGGGGAAATAGGTTTGTATTGCATATAATGGTGTAACAGGAAAACAAGTACCCCATCTCCACGTGTGATCCTTACGTTGCACATTGTATCCGTCACAAATGTCCAGGCTGCAGGTGACATTGTGCTTAGTTTCCTAAATCGCTGCAAGAATCATGTTTCTCCAACTCAAAATTCAATTACCTAGCTGATTTTGTTGCCTAGGCCAGTAAATTGCAAAATTTGATGCACTCTCAGGTTTGGCAACGCTATCTGTGGTGTATGGTGGAGAAGTTTCATAGTTGAATGATGATGATGTTGACATCGAAATCGTAGACGGCGACAATGACACCAAGTCCAGAGACACACTGCGAGGTACGTTGATACATGCACGAGGCATCGAAATCCGTTTCGCTATACTCCCTGATGTGGTTTTGACCTGAACAGCTTCTGAAGTGCATCCTCTCTATGCAACGGTTACACCTTAGAGACGTAGCGCGATTGTACTCGTATATATGGTTCTGACAAACTAAGCAGATCCAGGTCCAGGGTTTTGTTCGATCCCGGCTCGGACCAGTAATATTCGGAGCTGTCATTTTGGGAGGTGCTCCTCCCACGACGAAAGGTGTGACTGCACGTGGACGCAGAGTGTTTGCTTCGGGTCAATACGGTACATAATGGGTGATCAATCTAAAGGTAGTTTTTTCAAAATTCGGGTCAATCCGGTACTTAATGGATGATCAATCTAAAGCTAGTTTTTTCAAAATAAAAAATACAAAAATTCAAATCAAGTGTGGAATCTTTATAAAGACATTTTGTGCCATTTATTTGTTGAATATAATTTTCTTCAAATGTTATCCGCAACCTCGCCTCAGGGTGTCCCTTCTGAGGTTTCAATTTTGGACGACTCGTTCAATCATCTCGACCGGTAATGTTGGCTTTCAAAACATGAATCGTAACTGGTTTGTCAGCATAGACTTTGGACTCAGCATAGACATAGCCACAAAGAAGAAAGTCTAAAGATGTGATATCGCACGATCTAAGCGGCCAACTCACCGGCCCATAACGTGAAATTAGCTGCTCTTCAAAATGACCTCTCAATAAATCCAGTGTTTGAGCAGCTGTATGGCAAGTGGCATCGTTCGGTTGAAAGCAAATGTCGTCAACATTAGAGACTTCAATTTTTGGTATCACGAAGTCCGATAACATAGCGCGATAGCGAGCACCATTCCCGATTACTTTCGGGCCGTCATCATTTTAAAAAAATATGGACCGATGATTCTACCAGCCTATTAACGGCAACAAACCATGGTTTTCACGGTGTAAGTCTTTCCATGATGAAATGACAAACAATACTAAAAATAAAAAAAATAAAGTTTAACACAACTCACGCGTAATCTGCGAAAAAACCTATTAAAAAAATACCTCTAGATTAGGCACCCGTTAGACCCGGCAGTCGTTGGATCGGTATGGTGTTTATTATTGCCGACTTTTTTTTAGGTCAAAACTTTTGCTTTGCAATTTTTTCAGTGTAATCAGACACCAGCATTTATAAGTACATTAGAGTCTCGCTGCACAGTTGTTACCTTCTACGACTATCTATTTTTCTTGGGTAATACTCGTATATACAATCCGTAATCAAGATTTCGATTCGAATCGCATTTATCGCTTCCCAATCAACCATCATTTGTTCCATCATAAATCTTCATTATTTCCTCTTCCCCACAATTGTTTGGTACTTTGCCACAAGTGGCGGGCGACTCAGACTTCCTGAAAACTAATTTTCATTGCCTTTTATTTGAAAAAAGTTTTTCAGAATTTCTTTGGCTTCTGTGGGAAACAAATAAATTTCCACACATCGTTACTCATGTGGGATCCTTAAAACTCTTGCTACATATTCATCCCCCGACTACTCTCCGCCACAGGAAAATCTCATTGGAATGAAAGTCATTCCTTCGTTTGAAATCCTTTACACCACCGAGAAGGTGTCATTTTGTATTACGCGCCGTTAGGAGTTGAAAAAAATAGGAATGTTTGCAATTTTATTTTCATTGGCGTTTAATAGCTGCATCAATGACAAAACTTTGAACATTAACAGTTGGGCAAAAAAAAACGAACACATTTGGCGTATACTTAAGGCCTCCTTCGTTGCAAGGCACGTCTTAGGTGAGCAGAGCTGCCAAATTGTAAGAATCATAAAAGGATCGGGATAGGTTTGACTAGTTGTGCATTGGTCCGATGTACTAATGCTTATAGAATTGTGATTATATTTGTCAGACTATATCTATTATTACAACGCGTGATCCTTTTCGAGGTTTTCTACTTTTTTAAAGAAAAAAAAACACGGAAAATTCCAATTGAATGGGGAATGTTTATTATCATTTGAAAGAACATTTTGTGGCATTTATTTTTTATGAAGATTATGTCTATCAAATGTTGGCCACGGCTACGTCTCAGACGGTCCATTCGTTGAGTCCAATTTTCGATGACTCGTTCGAGCATTTCTACTGGTAACTGGCGAATGACACGCCTGATGTTTTGCTCCAAGGCCTGAATCGAAGCGGGTTTGTCCGCATAAACTTAAGGTTTTACATATCCCTACAGGAAAAAGGCTAACGGTGTGATGTCACACGATCTTGGTGGCCAGTCGACCGGCCCAAAACGTGAAATTATCTGTTCACCGAAGTGTTCTCTCAATAAATTCATTGATCGATGCGATGTGTGGGAAGTGGGGCCGTCTTGTTGAAACCAAATGTTGCCGAGATCATGAGCTCAATTTCAGGCATCAAAAAATCGGTTATCATGGCACGATAACGATCGCCATTGACGGTTACGTTCTTACCGGCATTAGTTTTGAAGAAATATGGACCGATGATTCCACCGGCCCACAAACCACACCAAACCGTTGTTTTCTCTGGATGAAGTGGCGGCTCTTGAACCTCTTCTGGTTGCTCTTCGTCCCAAATGCGGCAATTTTGCTTGTTTACATACCCATTGTTTACATACCCAATGGGCCTCATCGATGAACAAAATTTGGCTCGAAAACGTCGGATCTTCTTGGAACTTTTCAAGAGCCCATAGAGCGAAGCGATATCGCTTGGGAACGTCGGGAGACTTCAGTTCTTGCACAAGATGTATTTTGTACGCTTTTAATTTAAGATCTCGACTTAAGATGCTCCAAGTCGTTCCATACGTCAGTCCGAGTTGCTGCGAACGACGCCGAATCGACTCTCCACGGTCTTGGTGTACACTCTCAGCTACGGCTGGTACATTTTCTTTACTGCGTGTTGGACCTGGGTTATTCGGTCGAATATTATCCAATAATGAATGCTGGGTCTCAAGAAGGGTGATGGTGTTGCGAATAGTACGCTCAGTAGGCCGATTATGTTGACCATAACTTCAACGAAGTGCACCAAACACATTTCTCACAGAACGTGAATTTTCGTAATGAAGTTGAAAAAAGGCTATTGAAAAAAGTATCTCTACTTGGATCACCCATTATTATAAATCTATTATTTTATTGTGGCAACATATGTGACAGCGCATAAGGGACCTAAGGGTAAAAAATAAATTTTCATTTTTTTGTTCTGTTTTTGATGTGGACAACATCTGAGCATCGAATGAGACCGATCCAAGCCCCAAAAGTGTTCCCTCCCAGAGATATGCGCGTTTTATGAAAGTGAAGTCGACGATTCTAAGCGCAAATAGAAAGGGACCTAATCTCTAAAATGGCTCTCCTTAACAAAACTGTTTTTTAACCTTAGGTCCCTTTCTATTTTGCGCGTTATATATTGTGAAGACTTTTTCAAGGAATGTGTACATTGATTGATCAACCATCATTGCAATTTTTATCAGGGGCCATATAAAGCTCATATAGTTTAGGGAGGGTCGATTTAGCGGAGCCATAGATTTTTGAAAATCATTTTCAAGGCGCACAAATTTAAATTTTTAGACTTTTCCTCAACTTTTATTTTTTCAAGGTGACATACAATATACCATATGCGCACGTGTGAATAGAAATACGAATGAGAGAATCGTAGAAAATCGAATGATATCAAAATTAGTCCAAATCGACCGACCCTATTATATGTGCTGGGTTGTCGTCAAAATCTAGACGATCTATCCTTCAACACTATCTGCCTGGCTGAAACGGTTGATATTGGAAATGAGCCAGATCGGTAGGGAAGTGAACACCTTTTTCAGTACAGGGACCGAGTCAAACTCTGGAAAAATTCCTATATTTGTTGTAATTTCGCTTCATATTCAATTGTTACGAAATTTTTACATTATGATAAGTTTCACCCGAAAATTTTTGCAGAGTACATTAGACCATGGGGGCGTGGCACCGTAAATCCCACTCTGAACTTAAAAAGACCATATCTAATGAATTATAGGGTGGCCCAACCAAAATGCAAGATGCACAGTGGGATAAGATACAAAAATTAAATTAATTCAGCTGTTTCTAAACTAACAGTCGGATTTTGATGAAATTTCACACACTTATAGAAGAGGTGTTTTCGAGCTTAAGTTTTAAGTTTGGGTACCCACGATATGCAGAAGCGGAGCTAAAGGGCCCCCAAGTTGGTCACCCGGAGTTTATAGTATTTTAAAACTCGTATAACTTTCCTGTAGAATCTGCTAGTCGAGACATACAAAAAAGTATGTAAGTAGTTTTATAGGGTGATCCATCTAGAGGTATTTTTTCAATAGGGTTCCTTGACAGATTACTCGCGCGTTGTATTAAACTTTATTTTTTCTTTGTCTATTTCAAAGTCTATGCTGGCAAACCAGCTACGATTCAGGTTTTGGAAGCCAACATTACGCGTGTCATTAACGCCATACCGGTCGAAATGCTAGAATGATTTATTTAAAATTGGACCCTCAGAATGAACACCCTGGGGCGTTGTTGTGGCCATACTTTGAAGGAAATTATGTTCAAAAAATAAATGGCATGAAATATCCTTTTCTAATAAACATTAAAGATTCCACACTTGATTTCAATTTTTTTTATTTTTTTTTATTTTGAAAAAATATTTCTAGATGGATCACCCGATAGTTTCTGAGACATACGTGTTAAAAAAATTAATAACTGAACCGATTCATTTAATTTTAGTTTGGTTGTAAAAACAACAAAAAATGCTTTATAAAAGAAATCATATATGCTAATTTACCTTTCGAGGAATTAGTTATAAGCATTCAATGTTTTCGATTTTTTGCCATTTTTTGCGTAAAAAAATAAGACAAGTAGTCTTATTTTGGAGTTATTGCAAAAAGTTGTAAAGAAAACGTGTAAATTATAAACCGGATACTTTAAATCGATTAACCTATAAAGTGAAGGGTGGTTAAATTTTAAGTGCCGATCATCCACTGTTGCCATTTCTTGCCACCATTCAGACGATTGACGACGTTTGGAATGGTCAAGAGCTTGCTCAAATTTTTGCACGAATTTTCCGACTTTACGTGAATTTGGACGATTAAATTGAACGAAAAATCACGCGCAACTGCATTTTGAATTGAACGCCCATTTTCTTAATAAGCCTAAATAACTTTAACGCGTCGCTTGCTTGTGTTGAAATGTTCCATGGTTCAAATTGAGTTACTCTGAAGCTGAGAAATATCAAATGAAATGCAAATAAAAACTTGAAGTTTAGGTGTGGTTCACATTTAGCACCGGCCCTTAAAATTAAACCACCCTTTATATAAAGAGTGGTCTAATCACAATGCAGGAAGTTAATTGTGAACCACACCTTAACGTCAAGTTTTTTGCCCAATTTAATCTGACATTTCTTTGTTTTGATGTATGACAAATTCAACCATGGAGAGGTACAAAATTTAGCAGCTCGGGCGTTTAAATCAAAATGCATTTCGAGCACTTCGTATTTTTGTTGGTCAGCATAATCGACCAAATTTGTCCACAAACGGTAGAAATGAAAGCAAATTTCAGCAAACCGATTTTAAAGGTTTCGACTAGTAGATTCGATAGGCAAACAAGTCATTCAAATCGGTTTACAAATGCACCTCAAGTTGTTTAAACTCCAGGAGCCTAACTTGGGAGTCCTGTAGCTCCTCTCCTGCACATCTTGGGGAACCCAAACTCAAAACTTAAGCTCAAAAATACCTCAGTTTTGTTCAGGAGAGCCATTTTAAAGATTTAAATACGTGTATCATTGGTGTACCATCACATTCATAAAACGCGCATATCTCTGGGAGGGAACACTTTTGGGGCATGGGATCGGTCTCATTCGATGCTCGGATGTTGTCCACATCAAAAAAAGTGAATTTTATCAAAATCCTACTGTTAGTGTAGAAACGTTTGAATTATTTCCAATTTTTTTAATCTCATCCCACTGTGCGTCGTCTATACTCCGAATTTTTAGCTGAACAGACTGAAGTGAATGGTGACTGTACAAAGAAATAAACTTTCGTCACAGTTGATTCGTTAACAAGCAGAATTGCTACATTTGGACAAATGAGAATCCACAATTTATTGTTGAAAGCCAATGTATCTACAAAGAGTGGCTCTGGCAGCGTTATGGGCCGTAGTTTTTCGGAAATGAGGTCAGTCTCCCTATCAGCTATCGCGAGATGTTAACAAACTTCTTGTGGCCAGAAATTGAGAATATTGACCTGGACGATATGTGGTTCCAACAGAATGGTGCCACTTGCCACACAGCCAACGAAACAATGACTCTTTTGCGCGAGAAATTCAATGGTCGTGTTATCTCAGGTCGTGGCGATGTTTATTAGCCGCCACTATCATGCGATTTGACACCGTTAGACTTCTTTCTTTGATGATATTTAAAAGAAAAATTGTCCGTCAATAAGTCAAGAACCATTCAAGAGTTAAAGGTTGAGATAATTCGGCACATTAATTACATTGAACCTCCATTCATTGAAAAGTCATTGAAAATATGGACCAGGTATGCCAAGGAAGCCATATTTTGTTTTGCACTGAATTTTATAAAAACAGAAAGTATTAAGATTACTTATTAATGATTCTTGTAAATAATATTTCGTAAACAATCTACGTACCAGGCTTACGAGGGCTGCTATACATATTTCTGTATAGCATTTCCTGACATTTCCATTGAAAAGTTTGACATACTCAGAACGTTTTGACGCACGACCATCATTTGTGTTGTTGACTTGAAAAAATCAATTTGGCGAAAAAGATGAAATTAACTCGTGAACATTTTCGTGCGATCATTTTTCACAACTTTCGACGTGGATTGTCACGACAAGAGTGCATCGATGAACGATCATTTTTCACAACTTTCGACGTGGATTATCACGACAAGAGTGCATCGATTAACTTAAATCTTTGTTTGGCGATGAAGCACCATCCTATAGCACTGTGAAAAACTGGTTTAGTGAATTCAATAGTGTCCGACGCTCGCTCAAAGACGAAGGTCGTGAAGGGCGGCCAAAAACGGCCGTTGTGCCAGAGAACATTGATGCCGTGCGTGAACTGGACTTGGGCATTTCTTTCACCAGCATGCATTCGATATTGCATGAACACCTGGCCGTAAAAAAGGCTTGTTCTCGTTGGATCCCGCACAATTTGACAATCGCTCAAAAAAAGGCTCGTGTCGATTGGTGCAAAGAGATTTTGAAAAAATACGATCGCGGTGCTTCAAAAGACGTTTATAAGATCGTCACAGGTGACGAATTATGGATCTATGCGTATGAGCCCGAAACAAAACAGCAATCGACCGTGTTGGTCTTTGAAGACGAGCCAAATCCAACGAAATTTGTTCGTGGAAGAAGCACTTCGATGCAAATGATCGCCTGTTTCTTCGGCAAAACTGGTCATGTGGCGACTGTTCCTTCCGCTTGAGCAACGTAGGATGATCAATTCTGAGTGGTACACCACAATTTGTTTGCCTGAAGTCTTCGGAAATATTCGAAAAACGAACAAGAGAAGACGAATCTTTGTGCGCCATGACAATGCAAGCTCTCACACATCGGACCAAACCAGCGCATTTTTGACCAGCCAATACGTCGAATTAATGTGCTTCGAAAATTGGCTTGAGTGCATGCAAAAGTATATAAATCATGATGGAGAATACTTTAAAAAACAATAAAATCGTCACGGATGACGAATCATGGATCTATGCGTATGAGCCCGAAACAAAACAGCAATAGACCGTGTGGGTCTTCGAAGACGAGCCAAATCCAACGAAAGTTGTTCGTGAAAGAAGCACAAGAGACGACGAATCTTTGTGCGCCATGATAATGCAAGCTATCACACATCGGCTCAAACCAGCGCCTTTTTGACCAGCCAAAACGTCGAATTGATGTGCTTCGAAAATTGGCTGGAGCGCATGCAAAAGTATATAAATCATGCTGGAGAATACTTTGAAAAATAATAAAATCATTTTTGATGATAAATAATTGCATTTTCATTATTAGGCCAGAAATATATAAAGCAGCCCTCGTAATAGATAACAATAATAAAATGTTCAAAAAACGATAACAAATCTCAAATACTTTACCTTAAAAAAAAAAATATTTGATCCCACATTTACATCTTCTGCCTCTAATTTGATAATAATCTTCTCATGAATCCAGGCGGAATTCTTGCCATTCAGCAACCCTTACTTTGTTTAAAAACTTGAGAAAAATTTGTCGCACGACGGCGGTACTTCTTAAGGAATCTCTTCTCCACACACAGAGGCAAATTGCAATTGATTTTCCTTTCGGATATTTGCCATTCACTCCTACGTTTGCGGCAAATGAAATAGTTTTATTACAAACGGAAAACACGCTCTGTGCAAAAGCGTAAAACGTACTCGCTCTGAAAAAGTTGATAATTTAGCGCAAATAAAAAGAACAAGGAACAAAACCTAAGAGCATTTCACTTTAAAACTTTTTGAATTTCACAAAGAAAAACTTGAGCATTAGTTTTCTTTTTGTAGGCGAGGCATAAAGTAGGACTCGTAAACCTTCAAACAATAATCAAGTTGTGAATATGATTTCCTTCGTGTGCTGCATGCATCTGTAACGGCGCGTAGATGTGTTGCCACGAATTGTTTGGGAGCGGTGAGGGGAGAACCGAACGCAGTCGAAATGGAAAAAGTGATTTGACCAAGATCATTGAACCATTAAGTGGGCAATTATATTCAATTAACTTCCGTCATACGATAAAAACAAAACCAGCATCCGCAGGGGAGACTTAGCTCAAAATATAACGAGGTTTGCGAATAAATGAGGGTGTCGCTTAAAAATCTTCAATTAATTTTTTTAGATTTAAGAAGAATAAATTCTATGATCAATTTGAAAAATATATTAGGCATTCATATTCGTCGGATGTTCGTCTTAAGCTTCCAGGCTTTCAACAAAACAGTTTTATTATTTTTTAACAAAACTTCGGCCATGACAAATCATTGACGGAGGGATTAACTACAAGTTTTTTAAAAGTACAATAAAAAAAAAAAACAATTTTTATTTTTTCCAAATATTATCTCTTTATAAGTAAAAACAAATATTCCCATTAGTTACGATATAATATTACACATAGTTACGATAATAAAGAGTGTTCTTAAGAATACAATTCGGTGTCATTTTAAAAATCTGTTTGAAACTGATTCAGTTATTCAACTTTTGAAATAATACAATTTAGGCCAAACTATTCAGAAATATTTGTTTGACCGTTTTTTTACTGAATATCTTAGTATCCCGTCTGTCATGTAAACAATTTTTTTTGTTTGATTTTTTACTTCTTGTTCGCTTTGAAACTGTTTTAATAAAAAAAGTTAGCAATTTAATAATAGTCGAGTGTAATTAACCAAAAAAATGTGTGATAAACGGAATAACTTTTGTTACATTTGTGGTCTATTTAGGGATATCCTTCATAGGCGTGATTTAAAAAAAAAATACTGCTGTGGTGGAAGTATACAAGAAAGTCTTAAATCGTTCTTACAAATTCAGTCGCCAGAATTTTTTTGTGAAAATTGCTGTGCAACATTAAAAAAATACCAAGTTTAAACTTCAATTTCATTGCCCTTTTGTACGCATATGACTTGGCATAATTAGCTCTGGCATAAATCAGATGGTTGCTACTTTTGTGAAACAAATATTTCAGGGCACACTTTAAAAACCCGAAAAATGGTAAGTACGCAAATGTTGTAAGTGTTACAAAACCGATATCTGGAATTGATGAAGTTCCGACAAAAAACTAAGTTACTGGCATATAAGTGCGTAAGATCCGAAAAACCGGGTTTTTACCCGTAACTCCAGATTTTGGAGGTGTTTAGGAAATTTCAAAAACCGGATTCTTGTTGTACTCAGCAACATCGTACACAAGGGAACAAGATATTTGTTGAACTGAATGTTGTTTTAAAGGTTATTTGGGACGCTGAATTAAGTCTGCACTTTTTTTCTTTCAGCTTGACTTTTTGCTCTATACTGTTATGTCAAAAATAAAGGCATTTGGGATAGCATGATAAAGGTTCACTAGGTTCAGTTAAAAAAAATCCAAAACTCAAGTCGTTTTGCGCTGCAAAGAGCTCGGCGTATTGGCATTCCGGATTTGTTTGGCTCGAATGGGAAAGCCCGACAGAATTATGGACAGTTTCACTGTCCGGATAAAAGTATCCAACCCGAAACCGACATTCCGGTAAGTATTAGAGCTCGACCGAAGGCGGTTTTTTTGGCCGATGCCGAAGCCGAACTTCGGCCAAAACCCTAAAATTCGGCCGAAGCCGAATGTTTTTTAGATTAATAATTAAAATAACGTACTTTTTGGTTGAGATCATAAAATAAAGCTTTATTTAAAAGTTATTCATACAAAAAAAGAAAAAGGAGAAAACAATTCATTTAAATTGGATCAATACTCTTGTCTTTAAAATGTAATAAATCAATAATCAAAATTAAGGAGTTTAATATTAAAGTGGCAGAATAGGATCTTTTCGGCGTTTATTCCATGTAAGCTGGATCTTCTTTCTGCATATAGCCGCCCAGCGGCACTGAAAAGCTGTTCACTGGCAACACTACTAGGTGGAGCACTCAAATATTTCATAGCAGCTTTTTTTAAAATAGGAAAAGGACAAGACTGCCAATATTCGTATATATTACAATTGCGCAGTTTTAGCGGTTCTTGGAGATATAATTCTATTTCTTTATCAAGAGCGTCTTTGCTTGGTATTTCAGTTGTTGAAGTAGGCATATTGTCATGATTTTCCCAAAGTGATTTTTTTGTCATTTCTCTTGGCATTGAGATGGAAGAGTTATTATTGCAATCATCTACACCGGATGCAAAACATTCCTTTAATTCATCGATGGAAAGTTTTACCTGAAAGAGAATATAAATTGTCAGTCAATTATATTAAGTATACATATTTATATCTTATAGCTTACCTATAATTCATCTAAGTATTTATTTTTAAATCTTGGGTCAAGAAATGTTGCAATAATCAAACATGATGTGTTTGATAGATATGCAAATCTATGTATCAACGATTTCATTAAATCCTCCTTGAAATCTGTTAGAATTGTTGTTGAGAGTTCCAAATTCGATTTTAATAATTTAATTAACGGAATTACTACAGAAGCACATGACTGATCAGCTGACATATCCAACGTTGCTTCGTAAAAACTCTCTAGCAATGAAATTAATGCTGTTATATTACCCCAATCCTTAGCAACTAACAATGGGATTCCTCCTTGCTGAACAGCATAAAGGGTTACGGCAGTACGTTGCTCCAAAAGCCTTTCCATCATGATGTATGTGCTGTTCCATCTTGTGTTGATGTCCTGCAACAATTTATGGTGTACTGCTCCACAATCTTTCTGAATTTGTTTAAAGTATCGTGAGGCTTTTTCCGATTTTTTAAAATGCGTTACTATTTTCCGACATTTATTTATAAGGCTTTTAAGCATGTCGCTTTTATTTATAGCATCCTTAATTACAAGTTGCAGGGAATGGGAAACGCATCCAAAATATTAGATATTACCAAGTCGCATCGCCGCTCCCATATTTCCGGCATTATCGCATACACCAACATGAATACGGTCTTCTATTTCAAAGTGTTGCATTATTTCAGATAATTTGTTATATATGTATAGTGCTAAAAATAAAGTTGGATTAGTCAAAGTGACTTTACATATTTAAAAATAAACATACATTTATGGTCTTCACTCATCAACTGCTCCAAGAATAATTTTTTCTTTAGTCCCACCCGTTATAAAGTGTGCCGTAAAACTCAACAGCGAGCAAGTCTTGCCTCGGCTTGACCAAATATCGGTTGTAAAACTTATCCAGTCCGATTTTAATATTTTCAATTTAACCTTTTGCTTAACTTGGTCATACGTGTCCAACATTAGGTCTCGATAAAATTTTTCCGATTTTAAGTTATATCGTCTTTTCACATTGGGGTCATTAAAATTCAACCTCTGAAAGGCAGCTCCTTTCAAAACATTAAATGGTAGCATATCCACCAGTATTACAGATTTATCAATACGTTTAGAAATTGGATCGTCATTGGACCATTGCGTCATTTTGTCCACCAAACTTTTTATAGTTGCTTGCTTTTGTTTTGGACTAGATGGTTTCTCAGCCTTCTTCCCTTCACTCTGCAGTATCTTAAAACTTTTCCACTGAACGATGTGCATTTTTTCCAAATGATTTTGTAAGTTAGTAACAGTTTGCTTCTTTGGAATTTTGCTTCCAAGTGAAAGAAATTTTTTACACGTATTACATTTTGCCTTATCTTCACTTCTTTCGAAGAATCTCCATATTGCATTATTGCAGTCATTCTAAAGTTGAAAATTAAAGTTAGTATGTACTGACAAAAATAAACAGTAATGGTAAATACCTTTTAATTGTTTAATCTGAACTTTTTCTCACAAATTTAAGGTCGCGACCATATTTTGTATTTCAGGATGAAATAGAGGTAGACGAAACACAATTGATGTCGACAGCGATCGACGACTTTACGTGCAAAAATCTAAAAAATTTGTATGAATAAATTGATTCCTAAAAAAAATTTGTTCGGCTTCGGCTAATCGGTCTTTTTTCGCCGAAGGCCGAATGTGGGCCGATCATTGACTTTTGGCCAAAGGCGGAAGCTGAAGCCGATTAATCGGTCGAGCTCTAGTAAGTATGTCCAAGTCCGACAGTCGGTTTCTTTAAAAATAGCTTAAGCCCGATGGTTTTTTTGGTTGTTTCATAAAAAAGCAAAAAAAAAAAATAATTTTCCAGTACGGAATACGTAACTACCGAAAATATTTAAGCTAGACCCACCTTCGAGTGTACCGCTTTACTCAGAATCACCAGTTATTACGATTTAACGATGCCTGTTTGTCGTCCGTCTGCTGTCTATATGTGATACGCATAGAGAAACGGACCTAAGGGTAAAAAAATGTGGTGCATAAGCACAGACGCAAGCTGAAGAGTAACACTAATATCAGTTGACAGCGATAATCAGACGGACGACATTGTTTTGTTAATGTAATTATTTTTCAAATATTGTGTTAATGTTTTGTTTAGTAAATGTAATCATGTTTTGTATATTTTGACAGTGACAACCCCTGAAGATGATTGACGAAGTCCATCGAAATATTGGGATAAATAAAAATTAAACAACACATAGAACAACGAGTTAAAATAAATGACCTCAAGCCGAAAAATAATTTTATAAAATAAAAAAATCAATTTTCACATTTGGCTCTCCTGAACCAAACTGGTTTTTACCCTTAGGCCCCTTTCTATTTTGCGCGTCACATATAAAAATTGTTTTCAAAGTATAATAGGTCGCAATTGTTGTCCGATCCTCATGCTATTTGGCAGAAGTAAGTTTTTTGTACAAAGGACAACGTTAAGAAATTTGGTAACAATTTAGATATACTCGTAGCTTCCACACATAAATTTAGACGTGCCTTAGCCTATCAATGAAAGAGAATAGTTAGTTTTTCAAAAATATTTTTATTTTTCAATATAATCTTCTGAAACTTCAATACATTTAGTCCAACGCTTATCTAGCAATTCTATCCCTTGATTAAAATAGTTTTCCTCAAGGTCTTCAAAATAGTGGTTTACAACTGTAATTGCATCTTCATTTGAGGTAAAACGCTTACCAGCAAGGAATTTTTTTAGATTTGGGAACAGGTAAAAGTCACTGGAAGCTAAATCAGGAGAATAAGGTGGGTGGTCAAGCAACTCGTACTTTAATTCGTTGATTTTAGCCATTGTTACAACACTCTTGTGCGCTGGTGCGTTGCCTTGATGAAAAATTATTTTTTGTGTTGTAAGCCAGGACGTTTTTCTCGAATTTGTACATTTAATTGATCTAAAAGGTTGCAATAGTACTCTGAATTTATTGTTTTACCCTTTTGCAGATAGTCAATCAATAAAATAACTTTGAAGTCCCAAAAAACCGTTGCCATAACCTTACCAGCCGATTGAATTGTTTTTGCCTTCTTTAGGGCACTTCCTTCAGCTTCAGTCCATTGTTTGGATTGCTCTTTTGTCTCTGGAGTGTAGTGGTGGATCCATGTCTCATCAAAAGTTATGAAACGACGCTTAAAATCCATTTTATTTCGCTGAAAACGATCAAAACAAGCTTGAGAAATGTTCATTCTTATGCGTTTTTGGTCGACTGTTAACAAGTCCGGCACCCATCTTGCAGAAAGCTTTTTCATCTGTAGTTCTTAATGCAAAATTAAATGGACTCGATCATTTGAGATGCCCATGATATTAGCTATTTCACGCACTTTTATTTGTCGATCATTTAATACCATATCATGCACTTTGGCTACAATTTCTGTTGTTGTTGCTGTTTTTGACGTCCACTACGTGGTTCATTTTCGATGCTTGTATGACCACGTTTAAATTCAGCAACCCAATTTTTTACTGTTGCATATAAAGGAGCACTTTCACCTTACACATTCACCATATCATTATGAATTGCTTGTCCCGATAAACCTTTTTTATGTAAATATTTAATGACACCACGCATTTCTAATGTTTCCATTGTAAAAAAATCGCGGATGCGTCTTTTGTGAACACCTGTTTCTATAGGAAGAAGTTGCCAGATCGAAACAAAATTTAACATGTGTTCATAGCAGAGATGGAAGTTTCCAAAACACTTAACTTTTTTTGTTTATACCGCGCTTTTTGTGCTAGGCTAAGAAGTTTCCGAACCGCCCTCGTAGCTCTAGAAGCCACATAATCGTATTACATCCAATCTCGTTCAATTCATTACGATCAGTAATTAGCTCAGATAAAAATGGGTTTTACCGATCCACATTTTTATATAGCACATATAAAAATGTGTTTTTATATAGAAATTACTTAGTATGGACATAAATACTGTTACACACGTTTTATGCTGTAAAATAAAAAGTACTGAATGTTTTTGGACCAAATATTTTTTAATAGTATATTTATTGATGTATATTGTATGCAAAAAGAATCTACTTATTCGAAATGTCCGCCCTTTGCCTTTACACACGCCTTAAGTCGCACTGGCCAATCGTCAATAGCTGCACGAACCTCGTCCATTGGAAAATTGGCCACAGCTCGAACCAAGGCAGTCTTAAGAGAGCCAATGTTGGGGTATCTATTGTGACAAACCTTGTCCTCTAAAACCGTCCACAATATTTAATCCAATGGGTTCAAATCTGGACTGCCTGCGGGCCATTCTTCAGAGGAAATGAACGCTGGCAAATTGTTTCAAAGCCAGGCCTGGGACGTTTTAGCCTTATGGGCCGACACAGAATTCTGCTTTAAAGTCCATGGCTGGTTTTGGAACAGGGAATTGTTAAGAGTCTTCACAACAGCTTCCAAAACGGTTTTTTGGTAAACTTTGGCCGATGTTTTGACTCCTTGTTCGCAGAAATGCAGGTCAGTGACCCCATCGTAAGAGATGCTTCCTTAGATGACCGCGCATACACTCTATCATTTTGCTAGTTAAATGTTTCCTGAACGGTAAAAATTATATCATCGGTGAACAAAATTTTTCTGTGCAAGTTATCAGCGTGCTTCATCAAAAGACGTTTGCATTTTTCAATCCCATTTTTTTAAAGCTGCAGTCAATAAATGTCCGGTACGTCGTTTGAAAGCCCCAAGTCTTTTTTAATGTTTTGACTTTTGCGTAATATTCATCTCACGGGCCAAGATTATCTGTTTACGGAGCGGATTTCTGTGTATTCTTGATTTAACGGCTTTGATGACATGCGGTGTTCGAACAGATCGTGGCCCCGATCTGTGGAGTTCTTTTACATCTCCAGTCTCCTCAAACAGTTTTATGCATCGGTAAACGAACTTGCGGTTAATCCCTAGTGGCCGGAGCGTTTTGAAAATATCGCTTTTTTCATTTCACACTTGAAAAGCGATATTACAGCGATACGGCTCTCATTATCTGACCACTCCATGATGAAAGTTGAAACAATATCTAAATCCCGTTACAGACTAACGCTATTGAGGATAGCTTTTATATGACATTAACGGGGTATGTTCAGTTCTACTATTGAAATGGGTGTGTTCAATGTAATAACAGTGTTTATGACCCTACTAGGTAATCTAGAAATTGGGACAATTACGCTACCTTTGATTGGGATAATATTTTTCATTCAAGATATAAGGATTTAACCGGAATGTCGTTTTTACTTTAAAAAAACAAATACAATAGTCGAATTTAAAAAGTAGCTTAAATGCCGGTTTTTTTAGAACCCCGGTTTTTACGAATAATACTCTCTTGACAGTTTTATGAGAAGTTCTTCCGCTGGTCTTCATATGTATGGTAAGCAAAAGTCGTATGTACTCACAAAAGTTGTCAACTATCATAAAACCACAATTACGAGGGTTGATATATATATATATATATATATATATATATATATATATATATATATATATATATATATATATATATATATATATATATATATATATATATATATATATATATATATATATATATATATATATATATATATATATATATATATATATATATATATATATATATATATATATATATATATATATATATATATATATATATATATATATATATATATATATATATATATATATATATATATATATATATATATATGACACTTAGTGTTTCCTGGCGCCATCTGACATTTCCATTGGAAAGTTTGACATTTTTTAGCATAAACGTACTCAGAACGTTTTGACGTACGACCATCATTCCTGTTGTTTACAGTGACTTGAAATAATCAATTTGGCAAAAAAATGGAATTAACTCGTGAACATTTTCGTGCGATCATTTTTCATTATCGATCATTTTTGAATTATCACGACAACAGTGCATCGATGAAATTCAATTTTTATATGGCGATGAAGCACCATCCTAAAAAAACTGTGAAAAACTGGTTTAATGAATTTAATCGTGGCCGACTATTGCTCAAATACGAAGGTCGTGAAGGGCGTCCAAAAACGGCCGTTGTGCCAGAGAACCGATAATGCAAGATCGTCATGTAACAAACCGTGAGATAGAGGCATCCGTGGGCATTTCTTCCACCATCATACATTCGATATTGCATGAACACCAGGCCGTAAAAAAGGTTTGTTCTCATTGGATCCCGCACAATTTGGCAATCGCTCAAAAAAAAAGGCTCGTGTCGATTGGTGCAAAGAAATTTTGAAAAAAAACTATCGCGGTGCTTCAAAAGAATTTTATAAGATCGTCACAGGTGACGAATCGTGGATCTATGCGTATGAGTCCGAAACAAAACAGCAATCGTCCGTGTGGGTCTTCGAAGACGAGCAAAATCCAACGAGAGTTGTTCGTGGAAGAAGCACTTCGAAGCAAATGGTCGCCTGTTTCTCGGAAAAACTGGTCATGTGGCGACAGTTCCGCTTGAGCAATGTAGGACGGTAAATTCTGAGTCGTACACCACAATTTGTTTTCCTGAAGTCTTCGGAAAAATTCGAAAAACGAACATGAAAAGACGAATCATTGTGCACTATGACAATGCGAGCTCTCACACATCGGCTCAAACTAGCGCCTTTTTAGCCGTCCAAAACATCGAATTGATGGGTCCTCCGCCATACTGCCCTGGTTTGACATCCAATGACTTCTTTTTTCCCGCACATCAAGAAAAAATTGAGTGATCAACGATTTTCGTCGCCAGAAGATGCTGTTAAAGCGTTCAAAAACCATGTCTTGGAGGTGTCTCAATCGGAGTGGAAAAGGTGCTTCGACAATTGGTTTGCTGGAGAATACTTTGAAAAACAATAAAACCATTTTTGAAGATATATATTCGCATTTTCATTATTAGGCCAGAAATATATACAGCAACCCTCGTATTATACATGACTTAATTATTCTGGGTTAATAACTTCTCCTTAGTAAAACAGACAATGCATTTCGCTTTATGTTTGCTTCCTGTGATCCTCATAAAAACGTCATCCAGCCAGAAATATATCTAGCAGCCCTCGTATTATACATGACTCAATTTTTCTGGTTTAATAACTTCTCCTTAATAAAACAGACAAAGCATTTCGTTTTATGTTTACTTCCTGTGATCCTCATAAAAACATCATCCTTATTGACAGGTCTCAACTTAAAGAAGTTAAATTTTAGAGTTATTTTCCTTTCGAAGATTAGAAAACTTTTGCTGCTCAAAGAGTTTGCCGTGTACGAATATGTGCCCATGTCACTACAAATGACGCAAAACTTCAATCATTTCTAATTTTATCAAATGTATTTCTCTAAAATTCTTCAATATTTATGGTTTGAGAGACAATTTTTTTTGTGGCTTTAAAATTCATATTCAGGTTTCGATAGGTTTTCAGTGATTGAATGGCAAAATATGAAAAGTTTTCATTCATTCGGGCGGTTTTTGTGCATTTTGATGAGCATCACCAAAAGAAACTTGGTTTGTTTTAGCAAATTGAAGTTTAGCCGATTTGAATAAAGTTTAAGTTTTAGACAAAACCGGCGCCAGGTTTCAAGGAGTGGAGAAGAAAAAGTTTACTTTGCAAAGAATTACAAGGATTACAGGAATAACATTTCAATCAATACTGATTGCGTCCTGTAGAAGGCATTGGTAATGAATGTGTGATATGGTTGAAGGATGTTTAAAATCCTGCCAAAAATTTTAATCAATAATTGGAAGTTTTCGAAGCCACCAGGGGTCTGAGATACTGACCACAAAACCTTTAAATCGCACATAATTTCCATAATTGTTTTTTTCAATTTTTAAAATTCTGTTTAATTTTATGTTTGAATATTCCTTTGTCTATGCGATACTCTAGCAATTTATTATTTTGCAAAGTAAAGAAGCAAATTTAAATTACCACCACCACCCTACAATGGCATTGGTTTCAGTTTCTTCAGCTACCGTTTGCAACATCAACAGCAAATCCATCATCATCCTTCTCCAGCCAGCCGCCGTATGTGCGGAAAAGCTACTTGCCACTGCGACCATCATTAGAGTTTTCTTCGTCTTCTTCATTTTGCTGTAGGAACGTAATCGCGTTACCTTCAACGTTTTCCTTTTCCTTGAGACGTACGTCACAAAAATGCGGAGTATCTCATGGATGCTTAACCGCAAAAATGTATTATTTGTCATTTTTTTCGCAACAGCGGCGTGCGCTTTGCGGAAAATTGTAAACTCCTGTCAGTAACTGAAAGTGAGTAATTTAATACGTTTGTTGGATGGGGGGGGGGGGGGGGGAGATAGGAAGATGATGATGACGGTGAGGGTGAGGGTATGAGGCGCTGAGTACGAGATGGAGTATTTAGCCGGGCTGTGCTTGTTGAATGGACTGAAGACGAATTTGAAATATGCGCTACATTGCAATGGAACTTTTTGGAAAAGGTTTCCATTTGCAATGTCATGTCCACGAGGGAGACTTTGGATCTTTTGCTAATATGATGTCTGTTATAGAGAAGATGAAATTTAATTTTTATCTAAAATATAGGGTGATCCATCTAGAGGTATTTTTTCAGAACAAAAAAAAATATAAAAATTCAAACCAAGATTGGAATCTTTATTGTTAGTTTGAAAGGACATTTTATGGCATTTATTTTTTGAAAATCAGCTAACATAGAAGCTTGTTTATTTCCTCTGTACCTAGTTTGCATGTTTAAAGCTACTTGGTGAAAACGTTCACCTTGCTCGCCAGATTCGGTGGAAAGTTGATTTGTAAACCATTCCATATGGTAATGGAGAAAATTAATTTTTAATGACATTTTCACACCATGTTCCTCAAAGGCTTTCAAGAGACGTTTAACTCTTTGTGCACTATCTGTTTTTTGCTTTTTCAACCACGAAATAAAGAACCATGTTACGTGACCTCACAAGATACACCTTTTGACAAGGGAGCTTGATCTTTGCTCCCACACTTTGCCCGCCCAACCATTGGGGCCCTTTAGAAAATATAGATGTGGAGATCAAGGACCATGGTTGGGCGGGCAAAGTGTGGGAGCAAAGATCAAGCTCCCTTGTCAAAAGGTGTATCTGTGTCTGATCGTTTTTTTTTTGTGAAATAGTTTTTGTTGTTGAATATTATTGTTTTTTTTTGTTCGTCCTCTGGGCTAAGGCTAGCTCTGAGATGCCGAGAGCTAGCTGAAGCCGCTTTAGTACCATTGTGAGGGCCCGTAACAACCAGTAAGGACGGGTGAGCTGCCTTTTTGGAACGAATTTCGCTGCCACACGCTTCTTGCCTTCGCTTTTTACCAAGAACATTTTCAATTACATACGTTTTTAATTGCATTCCATGCGTTTAATGGATTTTGATCCGTAGAATTATGAAAATCATTATTTTTTATCAATCTTCTAATTTCTGGACCTGTAAAATTAGAAAAAATATTGTAAATTCATTTATTTTATTTGTATACAATACCTTCTTCAACTTTGTCTTTAGCACTGAGTCGCGGAAATGTAGATCTTAAAGTAGTCAAAGCTGGTCCATCTACAGAAAACACTTCTAAGGGGTGTTCTTTTATTGGGGTATAGAACTTTAAGTTGGCATCACTTTTTTAACTGGCGGCCATTTTGTCAGCTGTCAAGTGATTAATATTTAGTTTGGTTTGCCATTTCATCATGAACAGGTTGACAAAAGAACAACGCTTGCAAATCGTGCAAATTTATTTCGAAAGTAATGGTTCAGTTCGCGAAGTTCACCGCAAGCTCCGTCCATTTTATGGTCGACACAATCGTCCATCAGAGCAATTAATTCGGTTAACCATGGATCGGTTAACATGGACCATTGGATTATTTTCTTTGGGGATATGTGAAGTCGCTCGTCTACTCCAACAAACCAGAAACACGTTAGGGGACTTGGAAGCCAACATTCGTGGCGTTATTGCCAACATACGGCCCCATATGCTCGAAAAAATGGTTGAAAATTGGACCTGTAGAATTGGCTTTATTCGAGCCAGCCGCGGCGGCCACATGCCCGAAATCATATTTAAACATTAATGGCATAAAATTATCCTTCCAATAAAGCCAAATTGATGGACATTAAAACGATTTTCTTGTGTTTTATTTCAATTCGAAGTTCTATACCTCAATGAAAAACACCCTTTACAACATTTTTAAAAAGACTTAATTTAATACGAAGTAATGGTATTAATGTCTTTTGTTTGCATATATCCATGTTCTCTTATACGTTTAACTGTCTTTCTTTGCGTTGTACGACGGCTGCTATATATATTTCTGGCCTAATAATGAAAATGTGAATACTTATCATCAAAAATGGTTTTATTGTTTTTCAAAGTATTCTCCAGCATGATTTATACACTTTTGCATGCGCTCAAACCAATTGCGAAGCACTTTTTCCACTCCGATTCAGACACCGCCAAAACATGGTTTTTGAACGCTTCAGCAGCATCTGGCGACGAAAACCGTTGACCACGCATTTTCTTGATGTGCGGGAATAAAAAGAAGTCATTGGGTGCCAAGTGCCAGGGCGGATGACCCATCAATTCGAAGTTTTGGCCGGTCAATAGGGCGCTGCCGATGTGTGGGAGCTCGCATTGTCATGGTGCACAATGATTCGTCTTCTCTTGTTCGTTTTTCGAATTTTTCCGAAGTCTTCCGGCAAACAAATTGTGGTCTGCCGCTCAGAATTGTTCGTCCTACGTTGCTCAAGCGGAACCAGTTTTGCCGAAGAAGCAGGCGACCATTTGCTTTGAAGTGCTTCTTCCACGAACAACTTTCGTTGGATTTGGCTCGTCTCCGAAGTCCCACACAGTCGACTGCTGTTTTGTTTCGGGCTCATACGCATAGATCCATGATTCGTCACCTGTGACGAACTTATAAACGTCTTTTGAAGCACCGCGATCGTATTTTTTCAAAATTTCTTTGCACCAATCGACACGAGCCTTTTTTTGAGCGATTGTCAAATTGTGGGAGATTCAACGAGAAAAATTTTTTTTACGGCCAGGTGTTCATGCCGTATCGAATGTATGCTGGTGGAAGAAATGCACAAGGATGTCACTATCTCACAGTATGTCACATGACGATCTTGCATTATCTGTTCACGTACGGCATCAATGTTATCTGGCACAACGGCCGATTTTGGACGACCGTCTTTGAGCGAGCGTCGGCCACTATTGAATTCATTAAACCAGTTTTTCACAGTGCTATAGGAAGGTGTTTCATCGTCATACAAAGATTTAAGTTCATCATGCACTCTTGTCGTGCTAATCAACGTCGAAAGTTGTGAAAAATGATCGCACGAAAATGTTCACGAGTCAATTCCATTTTTTTTGCCTAATTGATTTTTTCATGTCACTGTAAACAACACAAATGATGGTCGTACGTCAAAACGTTCTGAGTACGTTTAAGCTTACAAATGTCAAACTTTCTAATGGAAATGCCAGATGGCTGAAAAGTATATATAGCAACCCTCGTATATGCAGTAATTACTGCAATACACCGTTTTTTCTATGAAAATCTACAAGAAATAGGACCACTTGTATGAGAGCGCCATCTAGCGTGAGTTTTAGGTAAAAATAAATATCAAAATAAATTCCTCGACCCCAAAAACAGTAAGATATCATAACTTTCAAGAATAATAAAAATAAAAAAGATTTATTTTATCAAATTTTCAATTATTTTTTCTTGTTAGACAGCGTTCCAAAATCACCAACTTCAAATGCGTGTAAAACAAAATCTCGCACTGAACTAAATAAAACCCTTGAAGGTTTTGTTATGGTTAATGTCAACTTTCATAAGCAATTGGTCTTATCCCATTCGCATTCGGAAAGTTCGATTTTGTATCACTGTGTAATCAGCGCATGGAAGGTTTTCGATAAGTCTGTGGACAAGAAGTGCTTCGAGCTCTTTTTTGCAACTGGCGCGAGCAAGGAGATCGGCCTGTACGATACTTCTTTGCTGGCGTCTTTGTCGGGCTCCAGTAGCAGTACCACTCTGACGATTTTCCAGGCATCGGGAACTAAGTGAGTGGATAATGGCAGATTGGTCACTTTGGCCATGAACTCTTCTACCGGGGTTCCATTCACATCAGCATTGAGATTCCGTCTAGACCCAGCGCCTTCGATGACTTTGCGCGTTTTCGCTTCGCCCAATGGGCTGAAGTTTGTTTGGCTGGAGATGAATAATTTGACCGAAAAATCGTGTTTTCAGATGAAGATCATTTTCATCTCGGTGGCTATGCCAATAAGCATAATTGCCGCATATAGGGTTCAGAGAACTTACACGTGACTATTGCAACCATATTAGGGATAAATTTAACGCAAGACATCCACAGACAATTAAAGCGAATAAAATCAAAGTTGCCATTGAAGAGTTTCGACCCAAAACAATCGAATATGTACTGAAAAATTGGGTTGATCGGATGCCGAGCGATTTGTGTTAGTCATATGAATGATATTGTGTTCCAATATTAAATGACAAAGTTTAACCTTTCCAATAAAACGAAAGATTTGTAAAAATAATTAGTACTCTTTTACAGCCGATTCAAATTTAAAATGTTAAATCGCCCACCCTGTATTTGAAGGTATTTGCAGTCATATTAAAATTAGGTAGATATAGTGTGCCAGTGGTGGTTTGCAGGACTATCGTGCCAGTAAATCCAGGTTTAACCCTGCGTAAGAACGTCTATCAATTTTTTAGCGGCTAGTTTCTATATTGCAAAAGCCGGCGACTTTTTCAGGCATAAAGTGGCAAGACGTCGATGCAGGCCAGGGGTGAAGAGTTGTCGTATAATTGTAAACTCGGTCTATTACGTCCTCTTCAATTAAAATTTAATCGCATGGCTAGTGGTTTTATAGGCTGTTTCCACTACGATCGCTGCCACGTCCGGGACCAAAAATCAATGAAAGCGCGTTAAAGCCTATACAAAAAAATCATAGGCAGTTAGGTATGGGAAAAAGTCGCGCTTGTATTGGACGCGTTTTCCGATAAGTCGCGTTTACTATAAATTCGATTCTTTTTGGAATCGAAACCCACCCATACCTAATAATGGCAACACCGCAAATTGCACATCCCTATTAAAACAGCTGTTAATCAGCATAAACATAAACAGCCACAGCCAAAATGCAAAAAAACAGGAGGTAAGTTAATATTTTAGCTTTTGTTTAATATAATTTTTCAATTATTTTAGATTTCAAAAAGACTTAATTAACTTTATATCACATTTCCATGATAATGTCAAAACACAAAAATATTAAACTTTTCGCACCGCAAACAAAAAAACAAATAAACACAAACAGCTGTTTGAACGCAAAACACAATGGAAACACCATTACAAATTTTCAATAAATCGTTGACGCGAACGTTAACACGACCGTAGTGGAAACAGCCTATTAGTTTATTTTGAATTGGAAACAAATTTTTCTAGCCCATATTAATTGAACAACCAAAGTCCCTTGACCAGAGTAAAAAACACATTTTTTTCAAAAGGTCTGCTGTTCTACCCACTGTTGTCTGCACCTGGAATTCTCTCATACTCACGAATATATTTCATGCCGTCTAATGTTGCATACCATAGGATAAACTTAAAACACCCTCTTAAAATTCACGGTGGTTGTTTTCGCAAAAACGAAAGGAAAATATTTGCATATTAAAAGAAGTCAGTGAACAAAAAAAAACATGCAGTGGCGGAGAAAAATCGCTATTTGTGAATTGCTACATTTCTGTAAATTTGCTTCGAATACCTCTTGATTGTTTGTTTAAATTGGAGTCTTATGTTTGCTCACTCCCCCTCGCTCTTTCCCCCAGTCAAAAAAAAATGAAGAAAATCTGTTTAAACGATTTAGCAAACAATATAATCCAGATTATCTGCAACAAGGTAATGGAAGAATAATAAGAAATAAAGTAAATATCTTGATAACTGCTGTGGAAAATATATAAAAAAATGAATCGAGAGAGGGGAAATATATGTAAAGTATGGCATACTTTACAACGAGAGTACGTTTGGATTTTCAGTTCCAAGCGTATTGACTTGAAGTGTTTTCTTGTACGAATATTTAAATGTGGGTGAGTATTTTCGCAAAAATATCCAAGAATTAAGCTGTTGCTTGTGAAACAGTAAACGCTTGGAAATTCAACTTGTTTAATTATTTATCAAAAGGGAATGTCAAAAGATGTGGTTTCTAATTAAATCAGACTTTTGAATACGTATTCAGTTTCTTGTGACATACCTCCTTGAGGTTGTTTCTGTGTACAAGCAAAATGAAGGTCTACGTCATTCTGGAAAATTATTTCTGATTTTACTTCGGTATTTTTTTTATATTGAATCTTCTACTAGTTGTTGAAAAAACTTATATTTGAATTCGTAGAAAAATTTGCTATAAATTGTCTGCATTGACTATTGATCGCCCGTTTTGCAATTAAAAAGCAAATACCCAAAGCAGTGTACATTTTTCGAGATATCTTTATTCCCTTAAAAGGATACTTTTTCTCTCCTAAGCCGATTTCGCTTATTTACAATCCCAAAGTTATAATCATGAAAAATGGCAGGACCCTACACACAGAGAGCAGATTTGTTGCCACAACCGAATTTTTTGCCAACCGAATGTTGGTGGTTGCAGTTACTATTCATGTATGCCATCGCTACAAACGTATGTTGATTGGGTACTCGGCAATGTTCAGTAGTGGGAACTGACAGTGTCGGTTGAACAGTTAAAGTATCGGAAGCCCTAACTAATTAAAATGATTATTGGAACTCAATGTGTACATGTTTTGGTTGTCGTTTTAGATTATTGGCTATAAGAACTATTTGAATTCCATTGTCATTACCACGAGCATTGGATAACTGCACCAACTGATGTTTAAATTTAATGTTTTCGTATATTTGACCGAAATTAAAAATGTTTTTTTTATTAAATTTTTATATATAATTATTTGAAAATATTTAGTCTGCTATTCGAATTTTTTATACTTGGTTTTTACTTTCGAATCTAAAAAAGTTTGCACGCACAAGTGGAGCGATTTTAGGCATCAAATTAGTAAAGTGGTTCAAAAAAATGCAATTTCGGTTTTAAACTGTCAAAAAATTTGAAGATAAAACTGATTATGATAATTTATTTAAGTGGAGTAAACTGCAATTTAAATATTTAGGCTACTTAAGGGTTTATGTGTCACAAAAAATCTCAAATCAATGCTTGAAGTCTTGGCTACAGATGTGATAAAAAAATATCGGTCATATTTTGTAGGTTATTTAAAAAAATGGTGGAATAAAAATTAATATTCAAATCGACTCTATGGGTCGATTGTGGTTTCCATTCTGAACATAACTTTTTTATTCAGTTTTATTAAAAAATTAAATTTTTTAAAAAATGAAGAAAGAATATCTTCAGTTTTTCTTGCAGATGTTCTGATTTTGTTTTAGACGATATATACTAAAATGGTAATAATAGTAATTAAGTAGAACATTTTTACCCAAAAAAGACCATATTTAAATACATTTATAAAATTTCATTAAAAAAGGATATGCTTCAACTGAAATTAATTAGACAACATTTTTTCACTTTTTCGAAAAAGGACGCTCCAATCATAGAGGCTGGATTTAAAATGTTCTACGAAAATAAATTCCATACGATTTCACTCATGAAAATTCGGTAAAACAAAGGAATTTTAACTACTTTTTAACTTTTTGGCCCATAAAAAGTATCTCCTTTTGGGAATTTACTACAATCACCTAAGCTTTTCATTTTTAGAAAAAATCATCAAAACCCCCTAGAAAGTCCAAACTTTTGTTGCATATTACACTATGCAACTACGAGGGTTGCTATATATATATTCTAGCCTAGGCTACACTAAGTGTTGCCTGGCGCCATATGGCATTTCCATTGAAAAGTTTGATATTTTTTAGTATAAACGTACTAAGAATGTTTTGACGTACGACCATCATTTGTGTTGTTTACAGTGACTTGAAAAAAATCTATTTGGCAAAAAATGAAATTAACTCGTGAACATATTCGTGCGATCATTTTTCACAACTGTCGACGTGGATTATCACGACAAAAGTGCATTGATGATCTTAAATCTTGGTATGGCGATGAAGCTCCATCCTATATCACTGTGAAAAACTTGTTTAATGAATTCAATCGTGACCGACGTTCGCTCAAAGACGATGGTCGTGAAGATCGGCCAAAAACTGCCGTTGTGCCAGAGAACATTGATGCCGTGCGTGAACTGATAATGCAAGATCGTCATGTGATATACCGTGAGATAGAGGCATCCTTAGGCATTTCTTCCACCAGCATACATTCGATATTGCATGAACACCTCGCCATAAAAAAGGTTTGTTCTCGTTGGAACCCGCACAATTTGGCAATCGCTCAAAAAAAGGCTTGTGTCGATTGGTGCAAAGAAATTTTGAGAATATACGATCGCGGTGCTTCAAAAGACGTTTATAAGATCGTCACAGGTGACGAATCATGGATCTATGCGTATGAGCCCAAACAAAACAGAAATTGACCATGAGGGTCTTCGAAGACGAGCCAAATCCAACGAAAGTTGTTCGTGAAAGCACTTCGAAGCAAATGGTCGCCTGTTACTTCGGCAAAACTTGTCATATGTCGACTGTTCCACTTGAGCAACGTGGGACGGTTAATTCTGAGTGGTACTCCACAATTTGTTTGCCTGAAGTCTTCCGATAAATTCGAAAAACGATCAAGAGAAGAACCATTGTGCACCATTACGCAAAAAAAAGTATGGTTGCGATGATAATATTCGAAGAGGATAATACTATTGTTGGGTATATGGTTGTGCTACAACAATATTGTGGTCCTCACAACAATAGTATGATTCAAATACAACCATACTATGATCCTCACAACAATAGTATGATTCACACATAACCATACTATGATCCCCAAAATCGTAGTATGATTCACACTCAAATATACTATGATCTCCACAACCATAGTATGATCCTCACAACCATAGTATGTTTCATATACAACCATAGTATGGTCCTCACAACCATAGTATGATTCACACGCAACCATGTTATGATCACAACAACCATAGTATGATCACACACAATTAAACTATGATCCCCAATATTATTTAATAGAATTTGTTTGAGTTGTCGACAATAGATTTGATCCCCAATATTATTTATCAAAATTGGTTTAAGTTGTCAACAATAGATTTGAATTATGAAAATTATTCAAAAATACATTAAATTCAAAATATTAGGAGTGATTTATTTCACAGTAGAAAAAATAAGTTGAAATAAAAGCATATTTAAATGAAGAAAAATTACAATCACACAGTATGATTGCCGTAATCATATCATTGTTAACATAAAACGCAAAACACAATACTTTTGTTGCACTAACCATATTTATATTGTTGCTATAACCAAATTTTCATTTTTAAATTTGGCAATATGTAATACTATTGTTACATTTCAACAATATTAATATTGCAGCAATTATAATATTGTCAAAACTAAATTCAGTTAACAATGCTATGGTTGCGACGAACATACTTTTATTGCGGAGAACATATTATTATTGCCGTGACCATGTAGTAACCATGTTTTTTCTCTGCGTGATGACAATGCGAGCTCTCACACATCGGCTCAAACCAGCGCCTTTTTGGCCGACCAAAACTTTGAATGGATGGGTCATCCACCGCACAGCCCTGTTTTGGCACTCTTTTTATTCCTGCACATCCCGAAAAAAAATCGTGGTCAACGACATTCTTCGCCAAAACCATGTTTTGGAGGTGTCTCAATCAGAGTGGAAAAACTGCTTCGACAATTGGTTTGTGCGCATGCAAAAGTGCAGAAATCAAGCTGGAGAATACTTTGAAAAACAATAAAACCATTTGTGATGATAAATATTTGCATTTTCATTATAAGGCCAGAAATATATAGCAGCCCTCATATAAGTAATTATCTGTTGTCACCACCAAATATTGGTGCCAAAATAACATGTACTTCTAATTGAGTGGTTGCCATAAGCTACCATCTAAAAGTATGTGGAACCATGCTACCTTCAATACCATGGGAAGCCGGTCATTGCAACAGAAAATGTGTTTGTCCAACCGAATTTTTGTAGTTCGGACCGATTTCCAACTGATTTGTTCTCTGTGTGTGTATTTTTACATGTCGCCTAGATATATTTACGTGAGTATTAATATCAATGGAAAATTTCACCAGGAATATAAAAATGAAATTATTTTTGTCTTAATTGTAATGTTATAAATATTCTACATTTCATTAAATACTAACTTATCGTATTGTTAATATTTAATCTCCTGTTCTTTTTAATATTTTGTCTATTCGATGTTTAAGGACGTGGTCCACAGATTTTCTGTTGTTGAACACCTATCTAGAGAAAGGGACCTAAGGGTAAAAAAACAATTTTCTTTTTTTTTTCTTTTTTTGATGTGGACAATATCTGAGCATCGAATCAGACCGATCCCATGCCCCAAAAGGGTTCCCTCCCAGAGATATGCGCGTTTTATGAAAGTGAAGTCGACGATTCTAAGCGCAAATAGAAAGGGACCTAATCTTAAAAATGGCTCTCCTGACCAAACTGGTTTTTAACCTTAGGTCCCTTTCTATTTTGCGCGTCACATGTGTAGTTCTCTTCATCTATGGGAGATCCTGGGAGACCTGGTTATCCCTTTGAGGAGATCAAAGGCTTGACCGATACGTTGCCATCAATTCACGCTTAAAAATAATTGAGCCGGCTGCACCATCCAGAGCTCAGCTGAGCCAGAACTACGTGCTTCTGCCGACGTAGTGTCTTCTCCTCTGGTAAAATCTTCGGAGTATGTTTTGCAATCACTATATTTACACTATTGCTGGATACTGCCGCTTTGACTTCATCAGTGTGAATGTCGTTCAGACCTGGCTGATAGTTGCGATGATCTAAATCATGAAGATCATACCTGATCTGCCTGGGCGAAGGCATCCTGTCCATGCGGTGCCTGGGATGACTTCTACTGTGAAGACACCCAAGCAGGAACTGTTAAGACAATAATAAATTGTGACTACGTATGAAAAGAACTTTTATCTCCTCATTTAGATCTTCCTCAGATGACTTGAGGAAACACCCTGTTGCTGTTCTCACGGCTGCATTCAGGAAGGTCTGAATTTTCTTCCACTGCGTCATACTCACGTTCGCCGATCGCAACGGCGCTGAGTCGTTCGCTTTGTAAGAGGTCAATAAGATTTCTTTGTCGGCTCCCCATGTACTGTCAGCTAGTGACTTGAGGACCTTGTTCCTACTTTCTAACTTATTACACGCAGAGAAAAAAACATGGTAACTACATGGTCACGGCAATTATAATATGTTCTCCGCAATAAAAGTATGTTCGTTGCAACCATAGCATTGTTAACTGAATTTATTTTTGACAATAGTATAATTGCTGCAATATTAATATTGTTGAAATTTAACAATAGTATTATTGCCAAATTTAAAAGTGAAAATATGTTTATAGCAACAAATTAAATATGGTTGGTGCGTCAAAAGTATTGTGTTTAGCGTTTTATGTTAACAATAATATGATTACTGCAATCATACTGTATGATTGTAATTTTTCTTCATTTAAATATGCCTTCAAGAACAAATGTCATTGGTACGGATCTAATGCAATAATAGTACTTTTTTATCGAAATTAATATTTTTTAAACAAACCGCTTTGGCTTCGTTTAACTGAAATATTTTTAATAAAAACGCTTACGTTTATTTCAACTTATTTTTTCTACTGTGATATAAATCACTCCTATTATTTTAAATTTAATGTATTTTTGAATAATTTTCATAATTCAAATCTATTGTCGATAACTTAAACAAATTCTAATAAATTATATTGGGGTCATAGTATAATTGTGTGTGATCGTACTATGGTTGTAGGGATCATAACATGGTTGAGTGTGAATCACACTATGGTTTTGAGGATCATACTATGGTTGTATGTGAAACATGCTATGGTTTTGAGATCAAAGTATGTTGAGTGTGAATCGTACTATGGTTGTGGGGATCATAGAATGGTTATGTGTGAATCATACTATTGTTGTGAGGATCATACTATTTTTGTACCACAACCATATACCCAACAATAGTATTATCCTCTTCGAATATTGGTAGTCGGTAGTTGGTAGTCGTGATGTTGCCGTCATAGACTTTTACTTTTGGTTACAACAGCACCGTGAACAGTGCGGCTGATGATTTGGAGGCAGATCTTTTCATATTCCTCGCAGTGAATTCTATATGTCATCCACTTAAGATCCTGGCACCAAAATTGTGTACTTATACGTTTGTTGACTTTGCCCCAAAAAATCGTCCGTTGGACCAATTCCAAGGAGTTTTTAGCGATTTATCAGCGTAATCCAATAGAGTTCTTGCGCCGATTCATAACTGTTGATGAAACATGGATCCATCACTACATCCCAGAATGCAAAGAACAGTCAAAGCAATGGATAGAAGCTGGTAAAAGTGGTCCCAAGAAGGCGAAACCTGTTAAGTCAGCAGGAAAAGTAATGGCCACAGTATTTTGGGATGCAAGGGGTATAATATTTATTGATTATCTTGAGAAAGGACAAAACTATAAATAGTGAATATTATTGTGCATTATTGGATCGGTTGAGTGAAGAAATCAAGATAAAACGACCGCATTTAGAAAAAAAAAGTTTTTTTTCATCAAGATAATGCTCCTTCACACACTGCATTGTTAGCTCAACAAAAACTTGCTGAATTACAATTTGAAATTGCTCCGTATCCACCATATAGTCCAGATTTAGCTCCTTCTGATTATTTCTTGTTTCCAAATTTAAAAAAAATTCTCGGTGGCAAAAAATTTTCGTCCAATAGCGAGGCTATTGCTGAAACTGGGGCATATTTTGAAGGTCTCGAAAAATCGTATTTTTCGGATGGAATTAAAAAACTTGAAAAACGTTTGATGAAGTGTATTGAGTTGGAAGGAGATTATGTTAAAAAATAAATAATAATGAAGGTCTTGAAAAATCTTATTTTTCGGATGGAATTAAAAAACTTGAAAAACGTTTGATGAAGTGTATTGAGTTGGAAGGAGATTATGTTGAAAAATAAATAATAATAATTCCAAAAAAACGGTTCTTTTTGTGTTAGGCCAGTAACTAAAAGAACCAGTTACTTTACGGTCGCCCTCGTAGTCATCAGCGTACGACACAATTTCAGGAATTTTAGATACAAACCGCCTCCGCCATGTTTAACTCTAAGGGGCTTCAACTTTCTCTCTTGCCAAGTACTCTACTCCTCCGGGGTATTAAAGTGCTTCAACATCAGTATGGAGATTTAGTCTGGACCAAGCTTTGCGCTAAGGACGACGTTGGAAACTTTGCCAACGTTAGATTGTGGTGGAGTCTCTATGACTCGGAGAGCGCGAATACGAAATCAGTAACTAATGCTAGTTTTAATCTAGGATCTTAGTTTTAATTAAGCTCACCCAGAAATGTATCCCACGATTTGAGACGTTGACTCTACAATTAATTACATGTATAAGTATTCAAATTAATCCAGCTACGACTAATATTTAAATATTTAAGCTGTGGTTTCGGTTTTCACAATTTGGCATGACATTGATGCTCCTTCACAGCACATACGTCTTTACAAGAGTGCAAGGACTCTGCTTGGTTATTTCCACTTTCCTTATTTATACAAATAAGATGCACATCCTATTCAATAACTGTCATACTGACAAGTAAATACCAGGAGGCATTCCCACCAGCACAGCTGTTTGAGAAATGAGCCAGCTACAGAACAGAACTCTCAAGTCAAGACGGCGAGGGAAAGATGTACTTTCTTGAAAATGAAAATAAATGATCACATGCACAAGACAACCGCAGCAGAGACAAACACACACACGCACATACACATTCACAATTCTATAAGAATTGTACCTTTATGAGATGAAGACGAGTGCACCACAAACACACACTCAGGCAGACGGACGGACATACATCCTATGTTCCATGCATGACTGCATGGCCGTATGCAAAAATATGCTGCATCTTTAAACAAATCTGACATTTTTTTTTCGGCTCATGCACACATACTCTGACAAACATATGTCAGATGCACACAAAATGTTTATTTGAAAGGAAGATGTGCAAATGTAAGACCACCATCCAGTCACAAGGAAGGATTTCACTCACAAACACACACATACACAGACTTAGGCCCACTGATATGCTGTTGGCTGGAAGTTAACCTTCACCTCAGTGTTGAGTGACAGTGGTAGGGTGTATGCATAGCCTTCCTCATCCGTGTGTTAAGGCTGAGAAGAGACCGTACGAATCGAAGGAATAGTGGGTTACTTGTCCTTTGTAACAACTGAAATAGACTCGAATTCGTTTTTTGTTCATCTGAAATTAAATGATTTAACTCTTTTTTGCTAGGTCCTTTCTCTCTCTCTCTCTCTCTCTCTCTCTCTGTGTTTCTGTTGTAAAAATGACTAAAACATTGAGTTACTAGTTACGGTGCGGTGTATGTATGTGTACCTAGTTCAAATTGCTAAGTACAGGGTGGCCAAAATACAAGTTTCTTTACAAAAAAAAAATTACAAAAAAAAAATTATAGAAATATTTTTTTTCGGCATTTAATTGGCTGTTCTTGCAAGTTAAGATTCCCATTATTTATTAAAGACAATAAAATTTCGTAAAAAGCGGCAACAGAGTTCAAAAATCAACCAAAATGGGGGTAAAAAAGGACTTAAAGCAAAAATACCCCACCATATTATACCCTGTACTTGTGGATATTCAGAATAGTCAATTGAAAATAAAGAGTTGAAAATAGGCGGTCTCCAAATTTACCGAGATTTAAATTAAATTTGTAAGAAAATAACATTGTTTTTGGTAAAATCGATTGAAACCGACTTCCTTCAATTTCCATAAATTCGGTCCTTGGTTCAAAAAACTGACTTGTGTCAAGTTTCCTCAAGATTGGATATAATATTTGGCTTCTATAGGCAAAAACATAAAATCGGAAGGACATGGACCTGAACGATATGTGGTTCCAACAGGCCACTTGCCACACAGCCAACGAAACAATGGCTCTTTTGCGCGATCCACGTGCTGGTGAACTTTTTTGGCCCCCACCATCATGTGATTTGACACCATTCTTTCTTTGGGAAAATTTAAAATAAAAACTGTGCGCCAATAAGCCAACAATTCAATAGCTAAAGAACGAGATAGTTCGGCGAAAATATAACGTCTCAGAGTCATTGAAAATATGAACCATCCGATAGAGGTATGCGACCGAAGCCATGGCGAGCATTTGACCGATATTTTGTTTCACACATAATTGTCATAGATACTTCTATCATAATAAAACATATTAAGACAGTCTAAGAACGTTTTATTCACTAACATCGTGCGTTTGAGTTGGCCCACCCTTTATATGAAACCATGCACCGATCTGGCCAAATTGTGCGAATTTAACCCTATGAGCGGTCTAATGTCATACATCAAATATTATTTAAATCTGTTGAAAATTATTCTCGGTATTAGTTCTTTTGAGCCACAAAACTGAAGTGCCTTTGTATTGAAGCTATATCAAGACATGGACCGATCTCCTCGATTTTGAACAATGTTTTTTTCTTTGTGCAAAACAACGGCAGAAACTGAATTTCTTTAAAATCTGATAAAATTTGTCGCTGTTAGGTCGGTTAGATCCAAGCGAAAGTCTGGTGGGACTCATTTAGCATGCCTTATTTTTGAAGGGAGCAATTAAAAGCACGCCACAGGCAGCCGTAGATATTACCCTGAACTCGAAACCAATTGCGGTTTTCGCACGAGAGGGGTGGCCTGAACACTTTAGGTTATTTAAAGCGATTGGCAATTCTTGCAGCGCGATCTCTTCATCTAAAATGTCGCACTACCTACCTATCAATAGTGCTGGACTTCCCCAAAATTTAACTATTCTTGTTCGTGACAGACCGGCTTGGGTTTTAAGGGAACCGATGGTTCGTAAGAAACAGCAATATATATAAGTAGATCCATATTTTCGTATAGCACCTAGGCAAAGGTCCTTCGCGATGTCAGAACTTGCATCTTTAAAAGCTACAAATAATATACTATTTTGATCAAATGTCGCCTGAAGGATTACGAGCGATCAGCACCTACCTCTGGTGAAATTTAACCATGTCGATCCACGTTTTTGTTTAAAACCCACACAAAGATCCCTTCCGTTTAAGGTTATGCCGCATTGTAAAGGGGGTTTCCATTAAGGACATAAGAATTTTATACTTATATTAAAAAAACACAGATTATTTAAGATATAGAGTTCAAATTTATTTCAGGTGTAGTGCAAATGTTAGATTTTAGAATGAAATTAGATTTCGGTCATAAGACCACCACGAGCCCGTGTACAGCGATCTATTTTTTGGATCCAACTTTCCACCACTCTTGCACACATCTCGAAAATGTTGACTTCGACTAACGTTTTGACACTAAAAGATCATTAAAAATGTTTGAGGGTGCGTTGACATAAAAATACGGAATTGCTATGTCCCTATTGGAAAACCCATTATATCCAATCTAGCTCAAGTGAAGCATAGTGCGCTATGTGCGACCTTTAATAATCTTCGATGAAATTCGAATGCCAATGTTTTATGTCGACCCACGAAATATTTCCTTCCCGCTCTAGAACTAACAACCTTTCAGAAGCTCCAGACATCGGCATGAAGTCAGTCTCGACCTACATTAGCCTCTTTACGTGTTTTTTGGTTTTGTTTTACGCAAAATTTACTGCTTTAAAACACTGTATCATTTTTCTTCAAATAAGGACCAAGGCACGGACAAACGAAATAAAATGCACTGTAAAATGTCCGCTTTTTAAAAAAGGGCAAAAGGCAAAATAAGCACTGGCTCATGAAAAAATGAATGAAACCGTACTTCAACTCCGAATTGACAACACTGGTGGCAGCCTCGCCTGTCTTCGCAGTAGCGCATGCTGTCAGCCCAATTTTTATAGAACTTGGAGACGGTTTCTGTCTTGATCTCACAAATGACTTGCTTGATACTCCTCTTAAGGGCCTGAATCATTAGGGCTAGTTCGCACAACATCGGTCCTCCACGGAACCCCAAGAACAAAGTTTACAGACATCAAATCGCAACTCTAAGGTGGCCAACTCAATTGCCGAACCTGACTTGTGAAAGAAAGTTTGTGGCGAGGCCTGTGCGGCAGGGTACACCATCTAGCTGGAATCCTAATTCATTTAAGTCCAATGCTTCATTCTCAGGCAAATAAAAAGTGATTTTCATGCCGTAGTAGTGCTCAAAGTTAACCCAAATGGAATTTGCAACAGAACTTAAAGAAAAATGGGCCAACTAAGCCTCCTCTCCAAAATTTTCACCAAACCGTCTCTACGAGGATGTATAGGCTTCTCGGCAAAAATGTGCGGGTTTTCCTATCCTCAGATGCGCTGCGCATGAAAATATGATTTTTAAGCAAAATCGTTGTCCATTTCGAGCTAAGGCCCAAAACAAAAAAAGGAAAAACGAACCGAAAGGTCGTGTGCTACTAATTTCTAAGTCCATTGGACCTTGTCAGCGAATACTGTTGTTGTCCCCTTGCATGCCAGTCTCTCGAACTTTTTGCACAAACTTAAGTACAACAGGCACAGTGGTTGCCTTGTTGCTGCACAAAAACTTCTTTTTAATAAACCCACTATTTGGGCTTCACAGCATTTTTTTTAAAAATAATTTTGTATTCTTTCCCATTATTTCGTTCTAAAGAGATAAAGTACTGACTTTTAAGATTTCGATCGAAAAATATCCATCGCATGATTCAAAAAGAACCCCCTTAACGGGCCACCCATTATGTAAGTGTGCATTACTAGCTGAGTGTGTCTGTGTTCAGTTAGTAATACTTGTTCATGGGGCCATGTTCCCAAATGCAATTTAGACGTGTACATTTATATGAGAAACTGTTACCATACAACCATTTTTTTCTAATCGCCAGAATAGAACATCACAGTACGAGTAGTATTTGCAACGTAAACGTAGGGTGGCTTAAAGAGTTTTCCACTTCGGTAAATGTCGGCGAAGTTTGTCTGTGGTTATTTTTTCTGTTCCATTGTAATATTCCATTGTAATTTATTGACTAAACTCAGTTTAAACCTTATCCTTCTGAAAGTTCTTAGGAAGATCTTAAATTCGTCTTTGCATTTTTTCTCCCACAGGTTGTTGTGACAAGTCATCAAATATGGAAAGCACGGAGTTCAACTCTATAGGTAAGTTTGTTTTAAATTTTTACTGATATTTAGATCAATTCTTTGCTTGTTGCTGGTTAAAAAACAGATTTGAATGTAAATAAGGGTAGGCCAAGACATAAATGACCAGAAATGAAATCGTTTCGTTCTAAAAGGGTATAATTTTAACAACAACACAAAAAGAATAGACTAAGCTCTGGTAGATAGGGACATGTATAATAGGGATTCCGATACATTTATGTATGGATTCTTTTCAAGTAAAAATGATAGTTTCTTAATCAAATATTTTCTAAACAATACTTTTCTGTATTGAATACCACAATGCCGCAAAAATTTAAAACATAAAAGGGTATAATTTTAACAACACAAAGAATAGACTAAGCTCTGCTAGATAGGGACATGTATAATAGGGTTTCCGATACATTTATGTATGGATTCTTTTCAAGTAAAAATGATAGTTTCTTAATCAAATATTTTCTAAACAATACTTTTCTGTATTGAATACCACAATGCCGTAAAAATTTAAAACATAAAAGGGTATAATTTTACGACACAAAGAATAGACTAAGCTCTGCTAGATAGGGACATGTATAATAGGGATTCTGATACATTTATGTATGGATTCTTTTCAAGTAAAAATGATAGTTTCTTAATCAAATATTTTCTAAACAATACTTTTCTGTATTGAAAACCACAATGGCGAAAAAATTTAAAACAATATATTGTTTCTACACCTTTGTTCAATTTTTGTGAAAAGCTGTTGAAATAAATATTTGGGGGAGATTTCTGCATAAGTTTGTCAATGTTTGAAAAATTGCATTGCACAAAGTCCATTCTTCAAATCTTTTGATAAATCCTGCCATTTGAGCACAGTTTAAAAATTGGTTTGACGTTTATATTTTGAAAGTATATTATTTACTTCTTTCTTTACTGATACTATTTATTCGAAACCAAAACTTTTTTCTTCGCGCCAGCAAAAAACAAATTTTAAAAATACTTGCTGGCAGACCATCCTATACGAAAAGATTGACGCCCTATTTATTTTAAAGCTACATTTATGCCATTTAGTGTTTGAAAACCATAGCTGAAAATCAGAAATATATCATTAGATAAACTAATTTCATGTCGATTTTCTTAATAGATTAAACGAGAGTAAAAATCGACTTCGATTTCGATTTATTTGCACTTAACGTAAGTTCTTCGAAAATACGTTTCTTTCTTCTTCTCCTGTTGCATTTCCTTGGCAGGACTTTTCAAAAGCGGTATATAGGCCGTAAGTGACTTGGCGCAGAGGCCACGGAGAATCACAAAGGTCGGCCTTTAATGAATATTCTATGACCATAAAATTTTGTATTAAAATTTTTCATGTTGTTTGGGAACGTACATGGATGAAATCGTTCCATAGAGGAAAAAGTTGTCTTTCCAGGTAGTAAAATACATCGGAAAATGTAAAAATTTGTATGTGTTTGCTTAACAAATCGTTCTTTTTTTTTGGACAAACCGTAAGGGCTAAAATGGGTTGGTCTGTCAGTTACAATGTACTTAGTGTCTTAAATAGGGCATAGTCTCTGACAGTTTCGGCTTATCTGGCTCAAAAAACGTCCCGCGTTTTCAAAATGGGCTATGAACATAGGGATACTCCAATTAACTCAAATTTCTCTACAACTCCAATTAGGGTTGAGATTAAGGTCGGGCTCGTGGGCTAAATGGATCCAATACTTATATATAGATATTAAGGGCAAAAGCCTCGTTAAATATGGGCACATGAGAACTAACGTTAAAGCAGGTTTCACTATAAATCAAAATATGACCGTCCATTAAGATTCTGGAAACATTGATGAAAAGAATCTTAGAATGCGTACCTTTAAACCTTATATGACTAAAAAATAATCGAAAATTGTCGTTAAAAATTGATTTCGATAGATTTTCTAACAAGTAAGATTAATTACAAAAAAAGAAGATTTCTGAAAGTTCGAGATCGAGTTTTAGCTGAAATCAAAATCGTTATACCAATCACAAATGCCCTTACGAGGGCATTTGGAAACTTCTTAGCCTAGCACAAAAAGCGCGGTATAAACAGAAAAAAATTAAGTGTTTTGGAAACTTCCATCTCTGCTATGAACACGTGTTAAATTTTGTTTTATTTTCATTTTCGTCAAATAACATAATACCAGACCATCAGTTTGGATTCCGCGAAGGTCACAGCACTATCAAACAAGTAAACCGTCTGACCCAAGCAATTGAAAAATCATTTGAACGGCGAGAATATTGCTGCGCCGTATTCCTGGATGTTGCTCAAGCATTTGACAAAGTCTGGCACTTTGGCTACATACAAAATTTGCAAATACTTACCGGCAAATACGCATCGAATTCTTGAGTCTCACTTAGAAAACCGCAGATTCAGAGTCAAATGTGGACAACACGTCACCGATGACCGCGAAATACTAGCAGGTGTTCCCCAGGGAAGCGTCATGGGGCCTATCCTTTACCTTCTGTTTACCGCAGATATCCCTACCAGCCCAAACGTGCTAACATCTACTTTTGCCGATGATACCGCTATAAAGGCCACACATAAAAAGCAGGATATTGCATCTATGAATCTAGGTGTACATCTCAGACGAGTAGAATCTTGGCTCTCTGACTGGAGAATAAAAGTTAATGAGGCTAAATGCACACTGGTAACTTTCACACTGAATTTTAGCACTTGTTCGACATTGAAACTAAACAATATCCCTTTTTCTCAATCTGATCATGTTTCATACCTTGGAATCCACCTGGATCGCCGACTCACCTGGAGAAGTCATATCGAAGCCAAGAAAACTCAACTGAAACTTAAGGTCCATCAACTGCACTGGCTCCTAAACGCGAACTCAAAACTAAGCCTTGAATATAAGGTCCTGCTATACAACAGTGCAATCAAACCTATCTGGTTATACGGTGCCCAGCTATGGGGCAAAGCAATCTCGACAAAATACAAAGAGTCCAATCGAAGACATTGCGTCTTATTACCGGTGCCCCTTGGTATATGAGGAATGAAAACATCCACCGAGACTTGAAAATACCTCTCGTCAAAGAGGCAGTTCAAAAAATCAATATAAAGCACAAAGAGAAGCTCGAACGTCATGATAACATACTTGCTAGACAATTATTATGCAGTCCAAGCTCTTTAAGACTTCGGAGAAACGAACGCGGTGTTTTCTAATCTGCACTTGTGCTTCATCCGTAACAGTAATCAGGAACACACGCGCCCGAAAGACTGTGTAGAATTCTTTTTTTTTTCTACGTCACGTGGCTTAAATGCTCTTATACGTGATCTTTAAAATAGTCAATATCAATCGTGGACGAACACTCAAAAAAGACTGTGTAGAATCCTTTATTCTACGTCACGTGGCTTAAATGCTCTCATACGTGATCCTTAAAACAGTCAACACGAAAAACCTACATAACCTAAACTACGTCGTCCACTCTGCTATTCTAGAGTTATCCGTTATACATACATAACTAGAGTTCTTCACTCTACATAATATCGCGAACACTCTGTAAATGACTGTATCACGAGGTTTAAGCCAAAGTAGGTTTAAAATTCTCAGACATGTGAACCATACCAGTTATATACTATTTTGACCAAATTAATTAAAATTCCTGCCAATAAGCAGATATCCATATTACAAGAAATCCATACTAGGATTCATTATTGGATTATACTTAAGATTCGTATACTTATTGTTAGGTTAGCAGATTCAATAATTCAAATAAAGCTTATATAAAAAAAAAAAAATTGTTTCGATCTGGCAACTCCTTCATATAGAAACAGGTGTTCACAAAAGACGCATCCGCGATTTTTTTACAATGGAAAAATTAGAAATGCGTGGTGTCATTAAATATTTACATAAAAAAGGTTTATCGGGACAAGAAATTCATAATGATATGGTGAATGTGTTAGGTGAAAGTGCTCCTTCATATGCAACAGTAAAAAATTGGGTTGCTGAATTTAAACGTGGTCGTACAAGCATTGAAGATGAACCACGTAGTGGACGTCCAAAAACAGCAACAACAACAGAAATTGTAGCCAAAGTGCATGATATGGTATTAAATGATCGACGAATAAAAGTGCGTGAAATAGCTAATATCATGGGCATCTCAAATGATCGGGTCCATTTAATTTTGCATGAAGAACTATAGATGAAAAAGCTTTCTGCAAGATGGGTGCCGCACTTGTTAACAGTCGACCAAAAACGCATAAGAATGAACATTTCTCAAGCTTGTTTGGATCGTTTTCAGCGAAATAAAATGGATTTTAAGCGTCGTTTCATAACTGTTGATGAGACATGGATCCACCACTATACTCCAGAGACAAAAAAAAACAATCCAAACAATGGACTGGAGCTAGAGGAAGTGCCCCAAAGAAGGCAAAAACAATTCAATCGGCTGGTAAGGTTATGGCAATGGTTTTTTGGGACTTCAAAGGTATTTTATTGATTGACTATCTGCAAAAGGGTAAAACAATAAATTCAGAGTACTATTGCAACCTTTTAGATCAATTAAATGTACAAATTCGAGAAAAGCGTCCTGGCTTACAACACAAAAATATAATTTTTCATCAAGACAACGCACCAGCGCACAAGAGTGTTTTAACAATGGCTAAAATCAACGAATCAAAGTACGAGTTGCTTGACCACCCACCTTATCATCCTGATTTAGCTCCCAGTGACTTTTACCTGTTCCCAAATATAAAAAATTCCTTGCTGGCAAGCGTTTTACCTCAAATGAAGATGCAATTACAGTTGTTAACCACTATTTTGAAGACCTTGAGGAAAACAATTTTAATCAACGGATAGAATTGCTAGATAAACGTTGGACTAAGTGTATTGAAGTTTCAGGAGATTATATTGAAAAATTAAAAAAAATATTTTTGAAAAACAAACTATTCTCTTTCATTGATAGGCTAAGAACTTTCCGAACCGCCCTCGTAAGTATAAATTATCACTTCATTGTAATGTTCGTCTCGACTTTACTGAATATGATTAAAGCTACACTGAGCCGAAAATACAATGATTTTTTTAACCATGTGTAAGCCTTAATTTTTCATGGAAAATGTTCGATAACGAAGACAAAATAACGTTATATAAGGTCAAATGTGCATACAAAATAGTTGAGTTAACCTCATATAAGGTTGATTTTTTCAAGAGAGAGGCAAAATGATGTGCGTCATAAACACAAAAGATCATTCGGCTCTGTTGTATCGAAGTTTTTGATCTGCATTGTGTTTTATAAAGTTCAGAATAAATTTGCACGAAGTTGCAACGATTGCGACTGTCTTATCTCCCCCAATCTTTTTCCTTTCTTCTTGTGCTCCGAACGTTTGTAATTTTGAGACAGATCATAAGACAATTTATCTCGTTCTTTTAAAAAACTGCCACTAAATGAAAATGCCAGTGTACAATCTTCAGCTTGTACCGTTTGCTTCTCGGACTGTTTGAAGACCATACGCAAAGGATAATTCTCATAATGGGTCTCCCGTATAAATAACTTGATTTGTAGCCGAAGTAATCGTTGCCCAGAAAAACCTTGGCGGGTTTAGAAACAGCTGTAGAGTCTGCCTGGCAACCGTAACCAATACATTTCCCCAATTTTTTAGTTGATTCTGAAAAAGAAACAACACAAAGGGTCTCGAACCAGAATAAAAACTGTTCACGTCATCATAATAATGAGAAAAGTCCGAAAAAATGTAAACAAAACAAAAACATAATTAATAGGTTAATTTAATACAAAAAATTGTAACAGTAACTATATTGCTGTTTTTAAGTGGTAACCAATAATTAGTTTACTAAACAATAAAAATGATTTCTATAACAATCTTAATAGTTACTAATATTAACAATTTCATTGTTAAATTGAACATATATTGTTTTAATAAATTAACTATGAAATTTTAAAATTAACAATTTTCATGGTTAAAAAATGCAACCGTAGGATAGTAAAACTAACTATTACGTATTATTGTTTAATACCAGTCAACAACAAAATGTTTAAATTAACCTTACATAACTTAGACTCCAAGTCATGTTTATTTATGGTTAAGTTAACCTTATATGAGGTCATTTTTCTTCTCAGTGTGGAGTTGCAAAACTTTCGATATCCCATTCGATAGTATCTAAAAAAGTATTGATCTATTCTAATTCTGTTTTTTATACCATAACATTTTTCCTTTATATTTAAGTAAAATAAAATGTGAAATAATTTTGTATTAAATCATTAATTAATAAAAAAGGAAAAAAAGTGGAATTCCTTTCTACGTAGAGCCCTATTTTTTGACATCGAGACCCCATGATTATTTACTTCTTAAAAAATCGAATGAATAAATCCACTTTTAGATTCGTACTAAAGTTTACATTAATTTTAATACCCACTTGCTTACATTTACATTTTTACTATAACGGCTTTCGTTGGACCCCTAGAATCTATTTGCTCAAGTCCGAATTTTGTAGCAAATCATTGATACTGAATTATGCTTCACGTAATGACGATATTTGAATGTCGTATGCCCTTGTAGGGTCCCTCGTTGGTCCCTAGAGACCGGTGTTTGAGCTAATGGAGCACATAGGTTCAGAAACTATACCCATATTGGATTTAATGCGTTTCCAATAAAGATCCCTTGTAAGGTCATGGGTGGTCTACAAATATTTTAGAAATGTGTACTTCGTTGAGAGGTAAGTGAAACCTTTTTTCAGTATGGATCCATTTTGCCCATGTGGAATTCTAAGCAGCTTATAATTGTAAGTCATCTTCGTGTAAAATATGTAGGGTCCTAGCTTATTTTCTCTGACCGCTATCATGCTTTCAACAGAGGCCCGGGCATGGCTAGATCGTCTTACAACGACTGTCTTTACGACGATCAACAATATTGTATAGGGTCTCCAATCCATATTTCAAAGCAAAAAAAAATTTGGCTTGCAATCCACCTACGAGGGTTGCTGCTATTTTATTTCGGGTCCGGTAATAGAAACACAATAATTTATAATTGGAAATGGTTTCAGATCAATCTTGAAGGAGAAGTTTTTGAAAAACAATAAAAACCATTTCCAATTATAAATTATTGTGTTTCTATTACCGGACCCGAAATAAAATAGCAGGAACCCTCATTTGCTTCGATGTACTTCTTCCACGAACAACTTTTGTTGGATTTGTCTCGTCTTGAAAGACCCATACGCTCGATTGCTGTTTTGTTTCGGGTTCATATGCATAGATCCATGATTCGTCACCTGTGACAATGTTATACACTGCCTTTGAGCTACCGCAGTTATACTTTTTCAACATCTCTTTGCACCAATCCATACTAGCATTTTTTAAGCATCCGTCATATTATGTGGGATCCAACGAGAACAAATTTTGTGCACCGCCAAATGAACATGCAATATCTTTGTTCACAACAGATGGTTCGTGATGGCCGATAAGATTGACAACACAGATCAGAATTATTGAAATATATTTATTTCTTTATTGCCAGCAATTGGCGCAATCTAGTGTTAAAATTCCTTAAAACAATAAAATATTTATTAATTCATGTAATGTAAATTTAAGTTTATAACATACTTTTTGGTATCAAACCATACACTTATTTCATTAGGAAAAATTAAAGCATGTTACATGCGCAACCAACTATTGTAAAGAAAGAGAAAGTTGCCCTCGGATAACTTAATTAAGTGACAAATGTATTTAGTACAAAAACGCAAGCCAAAAAAATAGAGAGTATCGATAACATTTATCCGCGAGTTGGTTCTGAAGAGTTGTATTTTATTTTTATGAAGACAGTGGCGCTAACACCCCCCTGCAGTATGACGAGAAGCTTTCGATGTCAGACTCTACTTAGGAAGCCACATCTAGAATTGCCAATCTAGCAGCGGGCCGTACTAGTATTCCGCGGGATGTAAAAATCTTCGCGCTGCGCACTTGACCGTCTTTCGCTATCGACGTATCTAAAACTTTACCCCTTGGCCACACGTTTCTTGGACTCGACGGGTCAACCACTATAACTAAATCGCCAACTTCCAACGGTCTGGTTTTCTCATGCCATTTTGATCTAAAAGTTAATGAAGGTAGGTACTCCATAATCCATTTGCGCCAAAATCTTTCTGCGAATTGTTGAGAGAAAAGCCAGTTGTGCTTGAGTGCCACTTCGCTGTCATTATATATTGCCAAAGGTTTCATTCCGTTGGAAGACCCCAATAAAAAATGGTTTGGCGTTAAAGCTTCGGAGTTTTCAGTTTCGATTGGAACATAAACTAAAGGTCGCGAGTTAATAATATTTTCCACTTCTGCTAGCATCCCACGCAACAACTCTTCTCCTGGTACTCGAGTTGGCGTAATATTATAAAACACCGTCTTGACGGACCTTACCAACCTTTCCCAAGCACCTCCCATATGTGGTGACGATGGTGGATTGAAATTCCACTTAGTGGTTGTTGTGGTAAAATTACGGACGAGCTTGTCTCTATCGACTTCTTTAATGGCCTCTCGAATTTCTTTATCCGCACTAACGAAGTTAGTGCCATTGTCGCTGAAGAACTCCCTTGGTGTTCCACGTCGTGACATAAAGTTTCTTATTGCCAATATACAAGAAGAGGTGTTAAGGGAGTTTACAATCTCTATATGTACAGCACGTATGGTGAGGCAAGTAAACAGAGCACCGTACCTTTTCTCTGTATGCCGACCTACTGTCACCATTATGGGACCGAAATAGTCAACGCCTGTATAAGTGAATGGTGCGCAAAACGCTGCCAGACGTGCCTCAGGTAGTTTCGCCATTTGCGGATACGTTGGAACAGCTTTTTTTATTTTACATGTCTGACATTGCCTTACTACGCTCTTCAGTACAACTCTCAATCGTGGTATATAGCATCGCTGCCTAATTTCATTTACCACAGTCTCATGGTTGAGGTGGTGATACTTAACGTGATAGTGTAAAATTAACAGCTGAGTTATACGGCTTGCCCTTGGTAAAATGACGGGATTTTTTGCATCATTGGAAATACATGCCAAATCTAGCCGACCCTCGACTCGAAGAATACCGTTTTCATCCAATTTGGGTGTTACTTTGTATAATGAGCTTGACTTACTCAGTTGCTTAGTTGCCTGCAGCGTATTTATTTCTTCTGAATAGATCTCCATTTGCGCTAGTCGGAATAAAAGAAGCTCTGCTTTTGATAGTTCATCTGATGTAAATTCGACCTGAGATATTGGCTTCCCCTTAAGAAGATTGGAAAATCTAAGCACATATGCCGAAGTTCTTAATAGCCGATTCCATTTAGAAAAACGAGTGGTATCAATAATCATTTCTGCTTCAATATGAACATGTACGTATTCATTTATTTCCATGTCGCAGTGTTCCACAACAGTGTAATCCGGCCATTCGCACAAAGGTTTGAGGAGAAAATCTGGCCCTGTGAACCAGCGGCTGGTGGATGAAACGTCTGGCCGTCTCGCCCACTTAGTTGCCTCATCTGCAACATTCTGTTTCCCAGGGATCCATCGCCAGTCTTCTAATTCAGTCGTTTCCAGAATTTCGCTTATACGCAGAGCAACGAATTGATGGTATTTTTTGTTATTGTGTGTCAACCAACTAATAACCGTTCTCGAATCAGACCAAAAATATTTGTTGTTTATTAAAATTGAATGATTTTTTACAACAGTGTTGGCGAATCGAGACCCAATGAGAGCAGCCATTAGCTCTAGGCGTGGTATTGAAGTCATGCGTAATGGTGCTACACGCGTTTTAGAACCGACTATGGAGCATACGATGTTGCCTCCAAATGCTATTCGAAGATAGGCAACAGCTGCATAGCCGTTCTCGCTTGCATCCACAAACGTGTGCAACTGGGTATCTGTATCGTTGTAATCACGAAGTGTTTTCAAGTAGCAACGCGGAATACTAATTTTTTCTAAATCCGGAAGAAATTGTAGCCATTTATACCATTTCTCGAGCTGATCATCCTTAATCGGCTCATCCCAGCTTACGCCGCTTCTCCAGATCTCTTGAAGAACAATTTTTAAATACATAAGGAAGTTTCCAATAAGACCCAGAGGATCGTAAACCGTCATTAGAATTTTTAGAATTTGCCTTTTTGTTGCATGTTTTTTGCCACAAACTACGTAATTACTCATTATATGGGGTGAAATTTTAAAAATAATTGTGTCTTCTATAGAATTCCAAAAGACTCCCAGTACCTTTTCGGTTTCTATATCTGAGCCCATACTAAGTTGTTTTTCTTCTTCCTTTGGTGGCCCTTCCAGCCTTTGTACTACATCTTTTTTATTTGAGCACCAATTTCTAAGATTGAATCCTCCTTGCATTTGAATATAGTGAGCCTCCTTGGCTATGTTTACAGCCTCATCGGTTGTATCTGTGGAGTAGAGGAAATCATCTACGTAATGATTGTTTGTAACAGCAGCCGCTGCCTGCGGAAATTCATTCTCGAATTTAGAAGCGTTAAAATTTTTCACGTATTGCGAAATGCATGGGGCGCAGGAAGCACCAAAAATCATTACGTTCATAACATAAATGTCGGGCTCTCGGTTGGCTTCACAGTTTCGCCACAAAAAACGTTGAACCTGACGATCTTCCTCACGGATGTAAATTTGATGGAACATTTGTTCAATGTCGGCACATATAGCAACTGATTTCTCTCTGAACCTAAACAGTATGGCTGGTAGTGAGGCTAAAAGATCGGGGCCCTTATGAAGCATAGAATTTAATGAGATCCCATTAAACTTGGCCGCTGCGTCCCACACAATCCTACATTTACCTGGCTTATTCCTGTTGAAAACGGGAAAAATAGGGAGATACCAGACATTCTTGGCCTTCTTTGTCATATCGACCTTACTAATGTAGCCCTTTGCAGTATATTCTTTGATCGTTTTTTCAAAGATTGTAAATAATTCATTATTTCCTACCAATTTATTTTCAAGGCATATAAGCCTCTTTTTTGCCATTTGGTAATTATCCGGCAGTTCTATTTCATCGAATTGCCACAGCAAACAAGTTTGATAATGACCGTCATCCCGCATTGTTGTAAAATTTCTTAAAAGTTGTAGAGACCTCTCATCATCTTTGTTAACCTGTAAATTTTGATAGTTAATGCCCAAGCTTTCAATATTGTAAAATTGTTTTACTAGCTGGTGGATCTGATTATCAGTTTCTGTGCATTCACATACATGCATATTATATGGTGTCAGCTGATTTCCCCCGCATGGGCCGAAAACTGCCCAGCCAAGTGGTGTTTTTATTGCTATTGGCTCTTTTGTGCCTCCTTCTTTAATTCTGCTTGCAACCGTCATATTCACGTTATTTAATCCAATAAGAAGTTTTGGTGTAGCTGTTGTGTAGCTTTCGATTGGTAAACCCTTTAAATAATTAAATTTTCTACAAAGCGATTCGTATTCGAGTGTCTGCTTAGGCAACAACAACTCTTGTACTGAGCGTACATCGATAGAGAATCGTTTATTGTTAGAGCCTTGTATACAAAGAGTTAAATGTTGTGAATTTTTCTCTATTCGTTTTATGTTTGATGTCCACTTAAGGCATAGCTGTTCGGATTCTCCCTTTAACTCCAATTCGTTTAAAATTTCCTCTTCAATTAGACTTATAGACGAGCCGTCGTCCAAAAAAGCAAAGGTAGAAATAACTTTATTGTTATTTCCAAAAATTCTTATTGGAATAATTTTAAAGAGAATCTGTTGTTTACTTGTTTCATGAGCATTTACGTTCTCTACACCAGTTTTCTCTATTTCATACTCTTTCATTTTCTCTCCACTTTTCTCAGTAGCTGAATTAGTTGTCGTGTTTACACCGCTATACACATTTGATCCATGAAGTAAATGATGGTGTTTCATTTGACACCCTTCCACATTACAGCTTTTGTTTTTGTTGAAGCAGACGCCGTTGTGCTTTCTTAAGCAGTGTTTACACAGCTGTAGTTGCATAACAAAATTCCATCTCTCTTTACGATCGGCTGCTATGAATTGTTGGCAGTTTGAGGCGTTGTTACACTCGCCGTTGCATACATGACATTTCTTTTTCTGTGTTTCTACATTCGTATGGATAAATACATTCTTTTGATTGCGATGACGTGGAGGTTCAGAAATCATATGGTTTTCAACGTTTACCGTGCTGGCTGACAAGCCAATATCAAACATCCAGTTAGAAAACTCTATTAAATTTGCCTTTCGGTCATTTTGTTGAAGGATTAGTTTTTGTGTTCCCCATTGAATTTGATAATACGGCGGCAGTTTTGATATAAGTTCCTGGATCAACGATGAATTGTTTAGTTCGTCTACAAGGCCACATGCTTCGATAGTGGATTGCAGTCCCTTCACTTGGATGGCGAAGTTGGTAATTGTTTCCATTTTATTGGGATTTACCTGTGGCAGTAATTTTATTTTATTTTTCAGAGAAAATACAATTTTTTCTGGCTGGCCGTACAATACTCTCAACGTGGAAATGGCATGAGGAACACATGACGGGTGAATGAGAATTCTTTTGACTGCTTCCAAGGCTTCTCCGCGAAGGGCTCGCTGCAGTCGTATAAGGTTTTCTGCGTCTGTCAAACCGCAAACGGTTGTTGACCAGTCGTAGGTCGAACTAAAAAGTGGCCACTCTTCTGGACAGCCCGAGAAGTTTGGTAAATCCTTGGGTACAGTTTGGCGAGCATGCAATTGATCAGCAGTGAGCCTACGTCCTGAGTGTGTTTGATGCTCCCGATAAGAATGAGGTATTCCAGTATGCCCAGCATTGATAAATGATTGTTGTTGGTGTGTACTTACGTTAGGTATCTGGTCACGAGAGTGATGACTATTGTTTTGATGGGTTGTAGAGTGGAGTGGATAATTTGAATTAATAAAGTGGGAAGACTGAGCTCTATCGGTGGCTGTTGTATAAAAATGGATAGGGGGGCAACTATACGCTGCTGTAGACATGAGAGGTAAGTTGTGCGACATCACATTTGCACGTGAATTATGCAGTGTATTCGTTGAGGTTAGATTTGGGACCGTGACGACGGTGTTAGAAATCGTATTACCTTGAGTAGCAGCGTTATAGTGGGGAGACTGTGTTCGCAATAACCGATCGTGTTCAGTATTGGATTGATTTACAATATTTTCCTCCTCGATCTGTTGTAGGATTTGATATTTTCTAGACAAATATGCTTGATCGCGCCTCATAGATAGTTCACGTTCCTCTTCTATTCTACTCAGTTCGAGGGCTTTCCTGCTACAAATTGAATCTTTAGACGCTAGCGAGGAATGTGTACTTGAAGAGGAACTTAAAATATCAGCAGGATGATGATTGCACGATGGGCACAGCCACAGCTCCGGTGGTGACGAGACCTTGGCACATGTTTCGTGGTAAGGCTTTTGACATTTGCTGCAGCATATTGGGGTACTATTTATTGACTCGTGGCAAAGTTGGCATGTTAGTGGAATGGTTTTAGTTAAAGTGTCGGCTGAAGTTTGTGATTGACCCTGCTGTGTGGGTGAGTCCATGGCGATACTTACATGCGGTAGGGGTTATGGTAGATCGAAATGCTGGGCTTTCGACTGCTATTAAATCCAGATATGATTCAGATGTCTTCTGTGTACGCTGCCTAGATGGCAATGTGCTCCAAATGAAATGTATCTTAGCAAAAAGAATTTTAAGTTTGTTCACAACAGATGGTTCGTGATGGCCGATAAGATTGACAACACAGATCAGAATTATTGAAATATATTTATTTCTTTATTGCCAGCAATTGGCGCAATCTAGTGTTAAAATTCCTTAAAACAATAAAATATTTATTAATTCATGTAATGTAAATTTAAGTTTATAACATACTTTTTGGTATCAAACCATACACTTATTTCATTAGGAAAAATTAAAGCATGTTACATGCGCAACCAACTATTGTAAAGAAAGAGGAAGTTGCCCTCGGATAACTTAATTAAGTGACAAATGTATTTAGTACAAAAACGCAAGCCAAAAAAATAGAGAGTATCGATAACATTTATCCGCGAGTTGGTTCTGAAGAGTTGTATTTTATTTTTATGAAGACAGTGGCGCTAACAATCTTATTGTTGCTTGTCATACTAATGCCCAAGGATGCCTCAATCTCACGGTATGTCAAATGCCGGTCTTTCTTAATCAGTTCACGCACAGCATCGATGGTTTCTGGCAAAGTGACCGAAGTTGGACGTCCTTCACGAAATTCATTGTGGAGCGAACGGCGTCCGAGACTGAACTCTTGGTATGAGTGATTAACAGTGGTTTTTGATGGTGCCAAAAGTCGAAACATGTTGATTTAAACACTCTTGTCTCGATAACCCACGCCGAAAATCGTAGTTAAGCAGCTCTATTTAAAGCAGCAGGTCAAATTTTAAATGACTCGATCCAATATGTATCTTGTTATTACAGTAACCGATCTGGAGTGTTGACCTCGACTGCGTGCAAGGTGTATGACTACCAATTGCTGAATGTTTGGCGTGAGATTACCTACACGCAGAGAAAAAACATGGTTACTACATGGTCACGGCAATAAAAGTATGTTCGTCGCAACCATAGCATTGTTAACTGAATTTAGTTTTGAAAATATTATAATTGCTGCAACATTAATATTATAGAAATGTAACAATAGTATTATTGCCAAATTTAAAAATGAAAGTATTGTGTTTTGCGTTTTATGTTAACAATAATATGATTACGGCAATCATACTGTATGATTGTTCTTCATTTAAATATGCTTTTAAGAACAAATGTTATTGGTACAGATCTAATGCAATAATAGTACTTTTTTTATCGAAATTAAAATTTTTTAAACAAGCTTATTTGGCTTTGTTTAACTGAAATTTTTTTTAATAAAAACGCTTACGTTTATTTAAACTTATTTTTTCTACTGTGAAATAAATCACTCCTATTATTTTGAATTTAATGTTTTTTTTTTTTGAATAATTTTCTAATTCAAATCTATTGTCGACAACTTAAACAAATCCTAAAAAAATATATTGGAGATCATAGTATAATTGTGTGTGATCATACTATGGTTGCAGGGATCATAACATGGTTGCGTGTGAATCATACTATGGTTGTGAGGATCATACTATGGTTGTATGAGAAACATACTATGGTTGTGAGGATCATACTATGGTTGTCTGGATCATAGTATGGTTATGTGTGAATCATACTATGGTTGTGGGGATCATAGTATGGTTATGTGTGAATCATACTATTGTTGTGAGGATCATAATATTATTGTACCACAACCATATACCCAACAATAGTATTATCCTCTTCGAATATTGTCACCACAACCATACTTTTTTTCTGCGTGTAGTGGCTAAACATCTTCTGAGTGTCGGTCATATAAAAATACGCTTGCCTTGCCTTAATTCCATTATAGACCTAAACTTTTTACGCGCTCCTTGCAGAGCCGACAATAACAATGTTCTCGGTTGCTTTTCCTTACGCCTCTTGTTCGCTTCCCTCGCTATCCTGTTTGATATACACTGAGCGGGGTTTGTGCATATGTGTGTGTGTGATGAGTATGACTTGAGGGATTTTCCTAAAATGACTTTTGGCTCTACATGACATCATTCTCGGTATAAATGAACATGTATGAGTGTGTTTGCCCCCGTGTGTGTGTGCTTGTGTCAATGGTAATAAGTAACATTTGCTCGTTGGCATTGAAAAAGGTTAATAACTCGCTCGCTCTGCCTCTCTCTCCCTGTCTTTGCCCCTTTCGCAAATACACATACAACGACTTTTTGCACACCTACAGCCAGCCAGCAGTTACTACGTGTACGTATAAACAACCCATACTAGGTCGACAATTTCGACTACTGCTGCTTCTAACAATTGCTCACAGTGTCCTACTCCTCCTTCGCCTCGACCAGCTCCAACAGGAACAATAACAATAGCATGCATTCATGCTTGACAATCTGTTACACTCGAATTACAGGCTTAACAGAAGACGACGACAAAAAACAAGAGCACAACAGGAGGAGGCGCAGCAAAGGAACTCAGCACAGTTCAGAATTTTCAGTTCAGTTCAGCCATTCAACGCATCTTTGTTTGCCTACGCAAATTTGTGTGATGTTGGTCGCTCTGGTTTAAAGCAGGGGGAAGGTATGTAAAGTTGGAAGACAACTTTTAAAAGGTGGTCCAACCATAATGCACTATGTTATTTGTGAGTCACATCTTAACGTCAAGTTTTTTGCCCAACTTAAGTTGACAATTAAGTTGGAATTGTCCCAGTGTTTGCAAATTCTACCATGGAAAGGTACACAATTGAGCAGCTCCTTTAGTTTTTTTGAACGCTTTTACGAAAATGGGTGTTCAAAATAGTCAAAATTCATTTCGTGCACTTCGTTATTTTTTTGGTCAGCATAATCGACAGAATGTTTCCACAGTGAATTTGTAAACTAACAGAATTGCCGCATTTGGGCAAATGAGAATCCACAAGAGATAATTAAGAAGCCGATGCAGGCACAAGGACTGGCTGTTTGGTGCGGTAATGTGCTGGCGGCTTTATCGGGCCGCACTATATCGAAAATGAGTTTGGCCAAGAAGTTACCGTGAATGTTGGTCGCAATCGCGAGGTATTTACGGAATTCTTGCGGCCAAAAATTAATGATATGGAACTGGTCGATGTGTGGTTTCAACAGGAAACACTTGCCACTCTGTCAATGGTTTCTTTGCACGATAAATTTAATGGCCGTTTATTTCACGTCGTGGCGATGTTAATTGGCCGCCCGATCATGTAATTTTACACCGTTGGACTTCTTTCATTGGGGACGCTTAAAAGAAAAATAATAAGTCAATAAGCTAAGAACTATTCAAGACCTGAAGGATGAAACAATTCGGCACATTAATGGCATTGAACCTCCATTACGTCTCAGAGTCATTGAAAATATGGACCATCCGTTTGGCGTATGCCACCGAAACCGTGGCTAGCATTTGGCCGATATTTTATTTCACACATAATTGTCATAGATCCTATTATAATAAAAATATAATAATAAAAATATAATATAATAATTCTCTGAAAACTTTTTGTTTTGTTTGCACTTAACATCGTGCGTTTTTGTTAGACCACCCTTTATGTATGCAGCTTCATCGAAATCTCACCCTTTAGTTATTTAGAAATCTTCTCACAAATCCCAAAAAATACCCATATTTAATAATTGGACTATTTTGGGAATCACGCCGCCTCATAAAGGCCAAAGGGGCCCAAAAATCGGTCTCCTTAAACTATGGGTATGAAAACACAATGAAATTGCCTCAAAAATCTGAATACTATTTTAATTTTAGGAAGACATTTAAGGCCTTGATCCATTGTTCTGAACCTCCTATGGTGCTAAAAAATCTGTTTTTTCGAACATGGACATATGAGTACTCAGAAACAGTGGAATTTTCTCAAGAATCTGAATATGACATCAATTTTACAATTTGGGCTGAATTGATAGCCTTTTAAAATGGGCGCAACCTGGGTTCCAAAAACAGTCCTCGAATGTTCGGGGACATATGGGTATAGCGAAATGTTTTCAGACATTTAAATATGTGGCTATATTTATGATTTGGGCCAATTTTTCACATAGGGACTTATAGGGGCCTAGAAATCGTCATCCTTATTTAATGACGATTTACAAATTTAATGGGTGTTACAAACAATAAACATAGCCTCATTTCTACGATTTGGCTATAGTTGAGGCCTTGGGCAATAGGTCCAAGGTCCTCAGAGCGCCTATAACACTGTTCTGCAACAAAATCCTTCTTTGGATGCGTCCTTATGAAAAATGATCTCCTGAATCCGAATTGAATGTCCGTTTTTGCCCATCACATATATTTTTCAAGATATCGTGAAAATTAAATTTTTCTGACTTTTATTAATAAAAAATTTGTCATAAACCACGGCAATTCTTATCCGATTCACTTGAAAATGAGCAATATTAATTCGTAAGAATCAGTTGGTTTTGTCTAAAGGAGGGCTCAGTTGGTTTTGTCTAAAGGAGGGCTCAGAAGTTAAATAAGGTCCTTTCGAAAATCGATTTATGGTTTTTTGGAAAAAGTAGAATTTTCTCACTAAACTAAATGTGCTTTAACTCTTATGATTTGTCTAACCTTTTGGTCTGAATCTACGGGCCTTACCCCTTCGGCTCCTAAAAAAATGCACGTATGGGTTCTCAAAAACAACAACATTTTCTTAACGAATCTAAAAAAAACAAAAGTTAATGAAGTCCCACAAAATGGGGTTCTGTCAAATAAGGACCTATGACAAACCACCATAGCCCCCAATACAGTCAATGCAATACTAAAGGGTGGTCCACCTAAAACGCACGATGATAATTATGAATTCTCATTTGCCGAAATGCGGAAATTCTGCTTGTTAACGAATCCCCTGTGAACGCATTTGGTCGATTATGCTGACCGAAAAATAGCGAAGTGCTCGAAACGTATTTTGACTTGAACAACCATTTTCGTAAAAGGCTTTAACAATCCAAACGCAGTGCTTAATTGTGCACTTCTCCATGGTTGAATTTGTCAGACAGTGAAACAAAAGAAATGTCAAATTAAGTTGGGCAAAAAATTTCATTTTAAAGTGTGACTCACAATAAAAATCGTGCATTATGGTAGGGCCACCCTCTAAAACGTAATCCATAGTAGAGAGTTTAAAAGTTTCGACCCGACTAAGGTTACGAATTCTTCATTCGTTTTAAAGTAGTATTGCACAAACCCATAGGGCCCAATGTTATCAGTGTTTGTAATCAGTCGCTTGGAACCAAAAATAGGGTGGCCATTGAAAATTTTCAATTTGAATCGGCTGTAAAAAAAAGCTCTGATTTTTTTTTCAAATTTGTTTAATTGGATATTTGAGCTTTGTCATTTAACAACACTAGTTTACAAATTATGATTTTTTCTGGTTTAAAGTTCTAAATATTTTTTTCATATAAATATAGATTTCGGCCTCCTTAGTTTTAATTTTTAAAAATGTTCTCTATGCTGGGTGCTTTACAAAAAACAATCGGCCGTAGGCACTTCTGCTCCATGGTAAACCTTAGGTTAGTACAGAAATAACTAAAATGCTTAAAACCAATTTCAATTGGTAATAGCGTTTGGGAGTTATGGTCCAAAAAGCTGAGAAATAAAAGAATCGTAAAACATTCCAAAAATTCTATCTTGAAACCTAATCAGAGGAAACTTTATAAAATTCATTTTCGTGTTTAGAAGGCCAAATATAGGAAAAAAATATTTTGAACTCTTGACCTAAATGGCTGTAGACTAGTGTAATGGAACACCATCCGATGCGTTTTCGCTTCGCCCCATGGGCTAAGGATTGTTTGGCAGAAGGAGAATTTTACAGAAAAACAGTGTTTTCAGATGAAGCTCATCCACAACAAGTCACTGTTTGGTGTAGATTTTAGGCTTGCGGCATAGTTGGGCCATTTTTCTTCGAAAATTAGCAAGGATCCCCAGTTACCATCAACAGTAAGCATTACCGCTCCAAGCTCAACGAATTTTTCTTTCCACAAATTCAAGAGAATGGCATGGATGGTTTTAACAAGACGGGGCCACATGTCACACAGCCAACGCAACCATCGATATTTTACGCACTGTTTTTGAAAGTCGAACAATCATGCGAAATTTTAATGCCAATTGGCTGCCACAAAGCTGATATTTGGCTTATAGGGCGGCAGAATCCCAATCCGTCATGGACCGATAAAGTCAAATTTTTCATTTTTCAGTTATTGTTAGGCTTGAGGTCATAAGCAAAAAACAGATGTTGGTGTTTTTATAATTTATTTAATTTTAAATAACCCAATATTTCGAACGGACTTTGTCGTTCATCATCAGGGGTAATCAATTTAAATAATTGTTTTACTTCTGTCCTGTTGTACTTCTAATATTCAATATAAAATTTTTCTATAGAAATTTAAACAGAGATAAATACTTGTATAAAATCCAATTCTGCAGCTGCAGATTCTGAAACCGGAAAGGATCTTTGTTTAACCGTTGACTAATATGGACCAATATTATTAGGGCGTTCTCTTCGTCCTAACCCATACAATGTGAAAAGTCGCTATTCCATTTTAAAAACGAAGCAAAAATTATCTTTTATAAAAAATCACTTGGTTACGTTCACCACCTGTTCATACCACATCCCCCTTTATAATGATTGTTTATGTGCATATCTGCGTAACAAATTCTGCGATGGTTGTTTGTTGGCACTCTCTCTCTCTCTCTCTGCCTATCTCTCCCTCTCTCTTAACGTTTTTGGCTTACTGATTTTTTGCCCTTGTCTCCGGTTTGTGTTGCGTTCCGTTGTTGTGTTACCAGGAAATTTTGATAAATTGCTTTTATTACCTTTTGTCAAATTGCGTGAGCAGGAGCATGTGTTATGTATGCGTGTGCCTATGTGTACTGGTGTGTGTGTGCTTTTGTCTGTCATTTGTAGTAAATTGTTATTATACCTTTGCGTGCAAACAAACCAGCCAAAGGACGCAAAAAAAAAGAAGAAAACCTTGCAATCATCAACGTGAGCATATGGGAATTTCTGTGCTGTTTGGCGGGCATAAATCAAGATAAATGTTTTTGGTTTTGCATTCATGCCCCCACCAGTGCTTGGTTCGGGGAACATGTGGAGTTATGTGTCTGTTCGAAATCGGTTTGAGTTGGGGCTACGAAATACTAGACAATAATTTGGCAGTCTCACAAGTGGTGTGAGTGAAATGTGACATGGTTTGCTTTAAGTTAAACTGATCATGCGATGGAAGGAGAAACTTATGACCAAATAAATAAATAGAAAAGGCAATTCAAGGACGAAAGCGAAGGAATTGTAAATTCTAAGAGATGCAAACAATTTTCTGTACAATGCAGGTCTAAACCACAGGTTCGGTTTAAAAGATAATTTTTAGGCACTCCTGAACATTGGTTCTGGTTTGGTTTAGTGTTTTTAAAATCATAGAAACAAAAATATTTTTTAATGAAATTGATTTTAATTCTGTTCAATGTGTAAAAACAAAAAATGTAAATTTTACTTAGGTAATTTCAGTAGCTTAACCCAAAAAAAGGTTATGTTCATTTATGAAATAATACATAAAATGTAGATGGATTCATATCCATGTTAGAAAACTTTCGATATATCGATTTTGATTTAATGAACCGAACTTATTTATTCTAAATTTTTGTGGTTTAGTCTGACATTTTGTTTCCTTGGTTAAAGCTAATTGAAAATGATAATTCCCAATTCCAATAAGATGTGGCATTTCTGAATTCCACTTGGAATTAAAAGTTTTCGATACAAATTGAAAATACTGCGAAGCTTTAGGAAGAAGTTCGACTCGGACCCGAAATCGCAATAGGACCGTTGCTCTTTATACAGTGAAACTTCGATATAACGAATCTGAAGGGGATCGAAAAATGCTTCGTTATAGCCATTGATTCGTCATATGTACAATTTATCAGTGAAACCTTGGTACAACGAAATATAAAGAAATACAAAAAAAATCGTTATAACTATAGTTATTTTATTCAAATTTGAACGAAAATACAAAAAAAAACTCACTATTCTACAGGTTAATAAAAAATTAAAGACTTTTCTGTTTTTTAATTTTACATATTCAGGCATGTCACAGAATGTAAAATCGTTCAAAAGTGAAAACGAAAACGGTTTTAGCTTCACTAAAAAACGGAAAACGCAAAAATTTTGCGTTTTGATATCACTTTCAAAAAGCAGGGTGAAATTGAAATGTTTAGTGATTTTAACGTAAAAAATAAACAGAAGACACATACATGTAACAGAAAATATTGTATTAACCAAATTCTCTTTCAATTCTCTTTCGAATTTTTTCAGTAGACCGCTGATTTATTTCTTCATCCATTACAGCAAGTATTGAAGCCCCTGGCATTTTTACTTTTGGTGTTTATATTATAAAAAAACAATTTAAACTCCTTTTTTAATTTCAACAATTTGTTAATTACTTTCCCTTATTTACATAAATTTGTAATCAGCTGTTTTTTTTTTCATAGAGTTACCATATTTTTGTTTCAAAAATGTGAAATGATTTTTTTTCCGGATTAGTCAAAACGTACGAGTGCTGAAGAAGCAAAAGCAAATCGTAACGATTTGGAAAATTAGAAATAAATCGATTTCGTAAAACTTCTGTGACATGCCTGATTATGTACATTTTAGGTTTTAATAAAATATTGTGTTATTTTTGTTTGTTTACTCAAGTTTCGAATGCAATCATCACCATTTTTTGTGATAGATGCTAAGCTATTGAATGTATTTTGCGGTGTAGAATCCTGTGCCTCAAGAAATATTTGCTGTTTTCCGACGATTATTTTAGCTTCTCTAGCGGTTACAACGTTTTCGATTTCTTCAGTTTCTTCTTCCTCCTGCTCATCATTGTCTTGTGGTTTCGTTACACTTGTAATAATGTCATCATCAGTATGGGGCCCCGTAAAAGTAATGTTTTCATCGAAATTCACAAAATCATCAAACTGTCCTGTTAAATTAAAATGGTTTTTTAAAATAAGCCATTCTTCGTTATCTTGGAGGCAAACATTTTCTGTAATCAAAATATTTGGGCGTTCGACAAATCCACATGTAGCAAAACAGTTAACAATTGTTGATTTTTGTACACTTTCCCACGCCTTGTGGGCCATTCGTATTCCTTGTAAAACGTTAATAGAGCTTTTGCGTCCTTCTTCCAGATCGTTGATTAAAATTTTGACCACTTCTTTTCGATAAAAGTGTTTGAAATTTTTGATTATTCCCAGATCTAGAGGTTGTAGTTTCGATGTTGCATTTGGCGTAAAAATTGTAATTTGATGGATTTAAGTGATGGAGCGTTTTTATGTGCCGTGCAGTTATCCACAAACAATAAAACTTTACGATTGGCTTTAGTCATATCGTTGTCGAATTTTTGTAAGTAATCCATCCATATATCGGTGGTCATCCGAGCTTTTTTGTTCGCAGTGTAGTCCACTGGTAAACTTTTATGTTTTTAAAACATCTTGGATTAGTGGATTTTCCAATTACGAGCAATTTTCTCTTTTCAGAGCCTGTACTGTTAACAGTAAATAAAATAGTTAATCTTTCTTTACTATGTTTTCCACCGTGGCATTTCTCGGACTTAAACGCCATTGTGCGGTCTGGTGCGCATTTAAAAAACAACCCAGTTTCGTCTGCATTAAAAATATTGTGCGGCTGATATTCAGCCAAAAAACTTGGTAGCAACGTTTTCCATTTAGAACAAACATGGTCACTTACAGCGGCACTTTCTCCACTAACTATTCGAAATCCGATATCATGGCGCTTTTTAAAATTATCAAGCCAACCATTGCTAGCTTTAAAATCTTTATGTCCCAATCGTGCTGCAAACTGTTCAGCTTTAGTTTTTACCATCGGTCCTCCTAAAGGAATGTTTTTAATTCGACATTGTGTAAACCATTTAGATAAACATTGCTCAACGTCTTCATATTCAGCAAGGCGCATTCTTTTGCACTTTAAAGTTTTGGTGTTGCAAATAGTCTCTCGATTTTTTAAAATTGTGGAAAGAGTACTGGGTGGTATATTAAATTGCTTAGCAATTTTTTGCTTAGATTTATCAGCACGACCAACGGCATCAATTATAGCAAGTTTTTCACGCATGGAAATCGATTTACGCTTTAATACACTCATCATGACAAGAATCAAAACAAGAATGACTTTCTACGATTGGTGGCGAAGGTGGTAAAGAAGCAGGAGCAAATGACTAATCCCAACAAACCAGTCCCTAAGCGTAATATAACTAAATTGGAGAATAAACTTACTACTAACAAATTTCTACAACTTTTCTTAAACATACATCATTTGAACCCATAGATTTCGTAACAAAGAAAAATAAACACAAAGTCGTCAACTATACGCTGCTTGCTTCACACATAAAGTACAACGAAAAACGGTTTCGTAAGAAACAAAAAACCCAAAGTCGCTGCGACGTATATGATGTGCCGTTATTTGTACACGTGCATTTTGTTTTCTTTGTTAAAGTTCTCAGTTGTCTTGTTCATGTTGAATTGTAAAGTTGGAGTAACAAAAAAGTGAAAATTAAAGAGAAGTAAAAAAGTGAAGAAATAAAGTTTGTAAAAGTAAAATAAAATATATAAAACTATAAAAAAAATGCCTTACAAAATTAAACACAGTGTTCGTAAAGAAACAAGGAACAAGGAAACAAGCTTGTTCAAAGCTTACATTTGTAAGCTTCTTCAAAGCTTACATTTCTAAGCTTATTGTATATTATAGACTAGCAAGCTTATAACAGGGTTCAATTTTGTTTATTATATAATTGTTACCAAGCGTATTACTATAGTTTTCACTAACGTTTTCTAAGCTTAAGGCTTATGATAGTAAGTTTGTTACAAGTTATTTCTAAAGGGTTTTGGTTTGTTGGGATGTGACGCGTCACATACATATGTCTGTATGTAACATTAAGAAACCGTTGTTTTGCTTTATTATGACTTCGTTGTATAGAGGCTATTGAATCAACACTTCGTTATGTAGAGGCTTTTGATAACGCTTTTTTCTAATTTCGTTGTATAGAGGCTTTTGAATGAATACTTCGCTATATAGAGGCTCTATAGCTCAAAATTTCTTCGTGATAGCTATAGTGCATTTTTGTATGAAAAACTTTGCAATAAAGAGGTTTTTCAAGGGACTCAGCAAAAAATTCGTTATATGTAGTGAGTTTTTCGTTATAACGAAGTTCGTTATAACGAAGTTTCACTGTATTTCGGGTCCGGCAATAAAAACGCAATAATTTATCATTGGAATGGTTTTGTTGTTTTTCAAAATATTTTCCTTTAAGATCAATACACTTTAGCATGCGCACAAACCAATTTTCGAAGCACTTTTTCAACAGCTGCCTCGGGCACGCATTTTTTTCTTGATGCTAGGGAATAAGAAGAAGTCATTGGGTGCCAAATCAGGGCTGTATGGTGGTTGGCCCATCAATTCGACATCTTGAGTGGATAGTGAATAGCTCATCGTTTGAGCTGATGTGTGAGAGCTCGCTTTGCTGCTGCAAAATGATCCGTCTTCTCTTATTATCTTTCCTCATTTCTTTGAACACTGCTGGCAAACAGATGGTTGTAATCCACTCAGAATTGACCTCCTACGTTCCACTAAAGGCACTGTGGCAACATGGCCGTTTATACCGAAAAAAAACGCGATGATATGCTTCGATGTACTTCTTCTTTTGTTGGATTTGTCTCGTCTTGAAAGACCCATACGGTTGATTGCTGTTTTGTTTCGAGTTCATATGCATAGATCGATGATTCGTCACCTGTGACAATGTTATACACCGCCTTTGAGTTACCGCAGTTATACTTTTTCGACATCTCTTTGCGCCAATCCATAGCAGCCTTTGTTTGAGCATTCGTCATATTATGTGGGATCCAACGAGAACAAATTTTTTTCACGGCCAAATAATGAAGCAATATCTTATAAGTGCTTGTCATACTAATGCCCAAGGATGCCTCAATCTCACGGTATGTCACATGTCGGCCTTGCTTAATCAGTTCACGAACAGCATCGATGGTTTCTGGCAAAATGACAGAAGTTGGAAGTTTTTAACGAAATTCGTTCTGGAGCGAACGGCGTCAGAGACTGAACTGTTGATACCAGCAATTAACAGTGGTTTTTGATGGTGCTTCATTGCTAAAAGTCGAAATAAGTTGATTTAATTAAACACTTTTATCTCGTAAAAAATCGTAAAAAATCATCGCACGAAAATGTTCACGGAATAATTCCATTTTTTGACTGAGATAAATTTTTCAACACACCGTCAACAAAACAATTCGTCCTCAAATGACAAAACGTTCTGAGTGAAGTTATGCTAAAAAATGTCAAAGTTTCCAATGAACACCAGTATTGTCAGGACCCGATATATAAATAGCAACCCTCGTAAAAGGAGCGTGCCGCTCCGAAAATTAATGTCACTGCAATTTTGTAAAAAAAACATGTCTTCTATAAAAATGTAGCTGCAAGAGGTCTCGAGCCGGTTAAACCCTGTTCAATATGTTCTCAATTTCATTTGAACATTTCTCAACTACAATTGGAAATGGTGAAGGTGGGTAAACATTAATTCTTTCGAATCCGACTTTCCGAGCCCAGAGAATATTTCTCAGCATTCTTTCGTCTTTACTTAGTAGGGACATCAAAACTTTTACACACGTTTTATGCTGTAAAATAAAAAGTACTGAATGTTTTTGGTCCAAATGTTTTTTAATATTTTTATTGATGTATAATTACATTGTATATTGTATCCAAAAAGAATCTACTTATTCGAAATGTCCGCCTTTTTCCTTTACACACACCTTAAGTCGCACTGGCCAATCGTCAATAGCTGCACGAACCTCGCCTATTGGAAAGTTGGCCACAGCTCGAACCAAGGCAGTCTTAAGAGATCCACTGTTGGGGTATTTTTTTGTGACAAACCTTGTCCTTTAAAACCGTCCACAATTTGTAATCCTATGGGTTCAAATCTGGACTGCCTGAGGGTCATTCTTCAGAAAAAATGAACGCTGGCAAATAGATTCGAAGCCAGGCCTGGGACGTTTTAGCCTTATGGGCCAGCGCAGAATCCTGCTGGAAAGTCCATGACTGGTTTTGGAACAAGGAATTGTTTATAGGCTTCACAACAGCTTCCAAAACGGTTTATTGGTAAACTTTGGCCGATGTTTGGACTCCTTGTTCGCAGAAATGCAGGTCAGTGATCCCATCGTAAGAGACACCCCACCAAACCATGACTGAAGCTGGGTGATGACCCTTTTCACCCTTGGGATTAGTTCAGATGTTTCCTTAGATGACCGCACATACTCGTACATTCTATCATTTTGCACACACAGAGAAAAGATATGGTTACACTATGGTCACCGCAACAATACTATGTTCTCTACAATAAAATCATGTTCGTCGCAACCATAGTATTGTTTTTTGAATTTCATTTTGACAATAGTATGATTGCGACAATATTGCTATTGTTGAAATGTAACAATAGTATTGTTGTCAAATTTAGAAATGAAAATATGGTTGTAGCAACCATATAAACATGGTTGGTCCAACAACAGTATTGTTGTTTAAAATTTACGTTAACAATAATTTGATTACGGCAATCATACAGTATGGTTGCGACTATGAACATAACAAAACAGGTTTTATAGAACATACATGTATGTGTGTGCGTATGTTTTTTTGATATACAAAAAATGAATGGTTGAATGGTTGTTGTCCGTTAAAAAAACAATAACAATCGGAAGGTAGTTTGAGGGTTTTTTATTGTGTTTACTTTGTTCGGTGAAATACTCTAAAATCGACTGGTTCTCGTTTATTTAAAATCTGCCTGCACTTAAGTATATAGCCTTCGATCATGGGGTTTAATCACTTTCTTTACTTGGTGTCTACGGATGGTGAAGTAGCATTCAACCCTGCTGGCAACTAAAAGTATTTTTGACCGTTGGAATATATATTTTTGTTTCTTGAATTAAATGTTTAATAAACACATGGCCTCAAATCTGGCTATGAACTAATAGTAATGCAATTTAAAATAACATATTTAATAAAAATCTCTATTTTTGAATAACAACAATAACCAATCCTAACAAATAATTTTGGGGATCATAGTATGGTTGAGTGTGAATCATTCTATGGTTGGGGGTTCATAGTATGGTTGAGTGTGAATCATACTATGGTTGTAAGGATCATACTATGGTTGTATGAGAAACATACTATTGTTGTGAGGATCATAGTATGGTTGTGGAGATCATAGTATGGTTGAGTGTGAATCATACTATGATTGTGGGGATCATAGTATGGTTATGTGTGAATCATAATATTGTTGTGAGGATCATAATATTGTCGTGTCTCAACCATATACCCAACAATAGTATGATCCTCTTCGAATATTGTCACCCCAACCATACTTTTTTTCCTGAACGGTAAAAATTTTTCATCGGTGAACAAATTTTTCTTTGCAAGTTATCAGCGTGCTTCACCAAAAGACGTTTGCATTTTTCAATCCTAATTTTTTTTAAAGCTGCAGTCAATTAATGTCCGGTGCGTCGTTTGAAAGTCCCATGTCTTTTTTAATAATTCGACTAATGGACTTTTACGTGATATTCATCTCACGGGCCATGATTTTCTGTTTTCGGAGCGGATTTCTGTGAATTCTTGATTTAACGGCTTTGATGACATGCGGTGTTCGAACAGAGCGTGGGCGGACCGACCGGTGGCGGTCTTTTACATCTCCAGTCTCCTCAAACAGTTTTATGCATCGGTAGACGAACATGCGGCTAATCCCTAGTGGCCGGAGCGTTTTGAAAATATCGTTTTTTTCATTTCACACTTGAAATTCGCTATTACAGCGATACGGTTCTCATTATCTGACCACTCCATGATGAAAGTTGAAACAATTTTAAAATCTCGTTACAGACTAACGCTTTTGCGGTTAGCTTTCAAAATCCATATGACATTAATGGGGTACGTTCAGTTCTACTATTGAAATGGGTGTGTTCAATGTTGTAACCGTATTTATGTCCCTACTTAGTAGATGCAAGGGGTCTCGAGCCGGTTAAACCCTGTTCAATGTGTTCTCAATTTCAGTTGAACATTTCTCAACTACAATTGGAAATGGTGATGGGTAAACATTTATTCTTTCGAATCCGATTTTCCGAGCCCAGAGAATATTTCTCTGCATTCTTTCGTCTTTGATAACTGTGATCACAACTTAAGGTACCCGAAATGAATGGGATACCAAAAGTCCCCTTTAAAAATAATACCTACAATTTGTATACAAAGCATTATAAAATTAACTATGGAGTGAGTGATCCACTTCATCCATATCCATACTCGTATTCATCAAATACCTTAGCATGAAGACTAAAACAAAATGTTTATTAAGCACAAAAGTCTAATTGCTTTCAAATAAATTTCATTTAGACATGATTAAGCCTCGGCAACTTCACTCTCTGCCACTTGACTCCACTGGCCAATGAGGAGTCTGGGAAATCCTTTAAGCCACAAAGTTAACACAAAAAGATCAACATTGTGTGGCTGCAAGCGAGCAACAGGGATGCAAGCAACGACAGACGGGCAGACAGGCCGACAGACCGCCACAGCAAGAGGTGAGCTGATGTGTAATAGTCATCAAAATGAATATAATTGCACACAAGGGTGTGACAGATGTCAACGTTAAAGAAACATTTTCAAATCACAAACCAAAAAAGAAAAAAAAACATTAAGGAGGATGCAACACCAGCCCCAACGGCAACCACCTTCAAAAGGACAGCAAATGCAGTAATTACTGAGTACACACGGGGGCATGCACATGTAAGCCAACCGGTAGAACAATGCCCTATAATGCAACTTCCCCGCCCACCCAAAAATAAAACGGCAACTCCAAATGCACACCCAGAGGCATTTAGACCAGGGCTAATATCACACACACACAAAGACACACTCTCTAACACTCGTACGCTTGCATTGCACTGGAGGCTGTTTGCAGATGGTGGCTTTCAATGATTCGATGGCAAACACGTTTGCTACCTCCTACCTCGACTGAACCATTTACGGTTGGAAACGATGATAACAACAAAAGGCTTCGTGTCCTTTTTGCTCGGTGTGTTGGAGTACAGGATGTTGCAAGCGGAGATGGCGGCATTCGCATGTTTTGGGGCTGTTGCGTGTTTACGCAACGTAACCAAAAGTCAAACCTCGATTAGGATTCAATCTACGAGGAAATGGATATGGAACAACGACGAAAGGACATTCTTCTGCACTCAAACACACGCAGACACGCATACCTGCAACTGAATTTCGTACTCTGGCTAAATAGAAAACAAAGGTTGTGAATATCGTTTTAACAGGCGCTTCAATGTTGCCAATACCTAGGGTAAGTGGAAAAACGACTATATTTCTTTAATAGAAACACGTGGAAAATTCGTAAGTTCGGCCGGACCGAATCTTTTATACTTTCCACCGATTGCAATACTGCATTATGTTCCAGTATTGCATTGTAGGTATTGGGTGTTCGTTTGTGGGAGTGGTTTCATGTTTCATAGAATCCTAAGGATGTTTTGAGCCCTATCCACGAACAACATGTAAGCGCCAAAAAGAAAACTTTACAGAAGAATGTTTTTTGTCTTATTTGTCTGGAGGATTCCGATACAATTGAATTTACTCTAAATTTGTAAATATTAATATTTAAAGAGTAAGATTTTCTATTGAATTTTATTAAAATGCGAGTGACGCGGTAAAGGCTTGATTTCGTTGTCTTTGAGCATGCATATGTCCATTTTTGACAGTTCGTTACTGAATTTCTCAGAGAACGGTCGTCTCCACAAACAATCGAATAGTTGAGTGTTAAATAAAAATAAAAAAGAGTAAAGCGTTGTTGGTGTAATTGTCTTTGTTTTTCTCATTGAACAACATACGTCGACAACTTACACACCAGCATTAAAGAAAGAAGATCTACAATGGCCCCAGGGGCCAAATCATTCCCTCGGAATGTGAGAAAAACATCGAGACCTTATAACATGTCTCGTACTCTACCTTTGGGGATGCTTATGGACATGCCATCCACGTCTTCTAATCGGTTCAGTGCACTGGCGGACCACAGTGAGATGGAACAGGAACCTGAGTCCAACATCACACAGGTGAAACAAACGAAACCTCCACCAATAGTCGTTGATCCGAAAACCACAATGACGGAGCTTAAAGCTATCCTGGGCAATGACTCGCTATACAAACGTACCTCTTCTATTGGTACAAAAATATTTCCAACAAGTAATGACAAATACAAGTTGTGTACAGATTTATTGAAAGAAAAAAATATCGAGTTCCACTCTTTCAACTCTAAGGAAAGTCGTTTGTACACGATCTTTCTGTATGGACTTCCCAAACTCAGCACAGAAGACTTCAAAAATGAAATAGAGGAATATAATTTAATGCCTTCTTCCGTCACAGAAATTACCACTAGATTCAGCTCAGTGGATAACGCAGTATACAAAGTACAATTTGTTAGAAAAAACTTCAACCCAAAGTCACTCAAAAATGTAAAGACAATATGTAATGTTATTGTATCGTGGAAGAAGTACAAAGCAAAGAAGAATGCTAGTCCAACACAATGCTGGAATTGCCTCATGTATGGCCACGGAGGTGAACATTGCCATCGTCTACCAGCTTGCATGATATGTGCCCAACAACATCACACCAATGAATGCCCTCTCACAAAACAACAAAAATCACCGGCTGTATTCTCGTGCTTCAATTGCAAAAAGCATGGCTATGAACGCACTGATCATTCGGCGAATGACATTAACTGCCCTCTGCGATCACAATATTTAGAAACGAGGGCTAAGGCGACAACTAAAAACTCACGAAAATACATCACAAAGCATCAAAGCGTTGCTCAGTCCAACAACGTTACAACAACAAGAGTTGAAAACCACAATCAGAGGTTTAGTAATAGGCTCTCTTATGCAGATCAGTTAAGAGCAAACAACGATATTTTCAGTGTTGATGAGCTCTTTGAAATATTTACAACAACATTAGATGATCTTCAACGATGTTCTACAAAAATACAACAAATACAAGTTGTAATGTCTATGGTAGAGTATGCCTATGGTTTACGATAGTTCAAGTGCAATACAAATTATACAGTGGAATGCCAATGGCATTACAAATATATCCCATGCTACACAATTTGAGGATTTACTCGAAAGAGAAAAAATTGAAATTGCTTCATTGAATGAAACCCACTTAAAAGAAAGCCATAAGATATATTTTAAAAACTATTTAATACATCGAAATGATAGAGATGAAAACAGAGGTGGAGGCGTTGCATTAGTCGTACATCGATCGATCAAACATAAGTTGTTACCAATAGCTCATACTCATTCCATAGAAAATGTATCTATTGAAATTATGATTAACAATAGACCTTTTATAATTTCAAGTGTTTATTCGCCTAGATATGCATCAACCTTCGCCGTTGACATACAAAAATTAACAACGCACACCAAAGATTTCATAGTTTTAGGTGACTTAAACGCTAAACATTCATCATGGAATTGTACCATCAACAACACTGCAGGAAACGTTCTCTATAATCTTCAACAAACCAACAATTTTTTCGTATTTTATCCCAATAGTCCAACATACTACCCATACCAGCCTGATCGAAACTCATCCGTAATTGATATTGCTTTAAGCAATAGTACCCTATCGTTAAACCTCGAAGTACTTGGATTTGAAATACCATCTGACCATCGACCTGTTGTATGTACGATTGAACACTCTTCTACAAACACTTTCGACCCCAGTCACTATAATTATAAATTAACCAACTGGGAGTATTTTAAAAATATTATAGTATATAAGTAGAATCACCATTCAGAGATTCATATAACAACAGACATGAAATTGACCTTGAAATAGAAAAATTCTTTAAGCTTATTTCTGAAGCGCGAGACCAATCCACACCCAAAGTTAGCTATTCCCACAACCTAAATTTACCTGACGATATTATTAAATTAATCAAGACAAGAAGAACATTAAAAAGAAAAAGCCACAGAACGGCTGACGTAAATCAGGCTAACTTCTACGAACAGTGTACTAAACTATTGACTACAATGATTAATAATAAAATTAAAACGGAACGTAATAATAAATGGAATAATATGCTGTCGAAACTGAAACCAGGTGACAAATCGTTTTGGAGAATCAGTAGTAGCTTAAGAGGGAAAAGTTGTAAAAAAATTCCTCACTTTCTCCAGGACCACAGGTAAATTATTACTGACGAAGAAAAGGCTTGCATATTAGCAGACACATTTGCAGCCACGAATAATCTTACATGTGATTACAAGCATTTCATTGACAAAAAAGTAAATTCAACAGTCACTCGATTCAATGTAAAAGAAGACGTAATTTTTACAACGATACATGAAATATCTGACATAATTGGTTCATTAAAAGCAACAAAATCTCCAGGCCTTGACAAAATTTCCAATGTATTAATAAAAAATTTACCAGTAAAGGCTCTACAATTACTTGTGGCCATTTTTAATAGCTGCTTAAAGATTCAGTATTTTCCAAATCAATTTAAAATGGCCAAAGTGATACCGATACCTAAGCCGAACAAGCCCAAAACGAATCCCTGTAGTTACAGGCCTATTAGTCTGCTCAGCAACATTGGGAAGATTTTCGAAAAAATGTTGCATAGACGAATTTGCGATTATACTACAAACGCATCTATTATAGCCAGCGAGCAGTTCGGTTTTAAAAAACAACACAGTTCAGTTCATCAAATAAACAGACTCACAAATTTAATTACAGCAAATAAACGGAAACGGCACTCCACTGGTCTAATTGTTCTAGACATTGAAAAAGCATTTGATACAATTTGGCACAATGGGTTAATTTATAAACTCATTCAAGCAAATGTTCCAAAATATCTATGTAAACTTACTGCTGAATTTCTTAAAAATAGAAAATTTGTTGTCTCTGTTAATAACATAACTTCATCTCCGAAATTAATAACGGGACTACCCCAAGGTTCCATATTGTCGCCCTTGCTGTACTCTATTTATACCTCAGATTTTAAACCCCCATCGTACTTAAAAGTGGCATACTATGCAGATGACACGGCCCTAATTGTATCAAGTAAACTAACAAAGGCACTACTGTCTAAAATGGAAAAAGGTTTTGCGGCATGCAACAGATACTTATACAAATGGAAAATCAAGATTAATCCTACAAAAACACAAGCAATTATATTTCCGTTTAATAAATCTCCTAAAAGAATAGCAAATCGTGATCTCCGTTTTGAAAATGACCGAATACCTATTCAAGATAACGTGAAATATTTGGGAGTATTTTTGGATAAAAAGTTAAACTTCGGTAAACACATAGAAGAATCTTGTAAAAAAGCGTTAAAAATTGTGAGAGCGTTATGGCCAATGTTGAACAAACGATCCTCTCTCAATCACAAAAATAAAAACTTAATATATAAAGCTGTAATAAGACCGTCGCTCACATATGCCTGCCCGATTTGGTACAAAGCCGCAAAGACCCATCTTAAGAAGCTCCAAATCCTTCAAAACAAATGTCTTAAAATAATAAATAATAAACATTGGAGATATCCAACCAGTCTTTTACACACACGTACTGGATACGAGCTTATTTACGATTTTATAAAAAGATTAAATACTAAGTATTACGAAAATATAGAAAACTCGACTTATCCATTGATAAGAGAATGTCATGAATTAGCTTAAATTTAAAATAAAATGAGATCATAAATCACCAAATTGAAAATAATATGTTTGTGTTACAGTTATACTCTTATAATATTAGCACATACATATATGTATATTTTCTAAATATGTTTAAATTCCGATTTTGTATCTATATAAAGGTTTTGCCTAATTTTCCTTTAAAAATGTATAATAAGTAAACTAACAAATAACAATTTCAATAATTCCTATATTTAATTGCTGAAATATCTATTGATAAAATCTCACAACTATGTACATTAGGGCGTACCTCAAAAAAAAGTTCGCCGTACACCTTCGAATATGAAGTATTATTGAAAGGTAGTTTCAAAAATTTTTTTTTTATTTTTTTATGCCGAACGTAGGGATCGCGCTTTTACATTTTTCTATATAACTTCTGCATTTATAAACGGATTTTAAAGTGTGATACATCGATGTTTTTGTCTCGACGAGGCCGATTTTTTTGTCTTTGAAGTCATTGAGCTCACCAGTTGATGCGATTTACGATGCCCGTTTGTCTTTCGTCCATCCATTAAAAGCTTGTAAAGCTTTAATGCTTGGTTGTTGTGGGATTTTGATGAAATTTGGCAGAAATACTTTTTGGCTTAAAGTAGCTATTAAAATTGAACAAAATCGGTTCAGATTTAGATATAGCTCTCACAGACATATGGCCAATTCTCTGTTTTCAGCTCTAGAAGCCAAATTTTACATCCAATCTAATTAAAGTTTGACACAAGTAATTTTATTGGTCCTAGGACGGAAGCTATGGAAATTCCAAAACAAAAAATTGATTAGATTGAGATATAGCTCTCACACATATGTTCATCCGATTTTATGTGTCTGATTCAAGAAGCCACATACTAAATCTTTTCTTTATAAAATTTGGCAGAAGTATTTTTTTGTGACAAGCGACGGAGGCTGTTTGCTTAAGAAAATTGGTTAACATTTAGATATAGCATCCACACAAATGTTTTACCGATTTTATGTTTTTAGCTCTAGAAGCTATCCATCTTTATCAATATAGGCCACACCGACCCATATTTGGTTATAGCACCTGTACAAAGATCCCAAAGATACTCGTACATACAACTACTCTATAAAAAATCATAGTAATTCCCAAATCGATCACTAATCCTAATGATCCCTTCCTTTCACCACCTAACCATCCCTGGCAAACGCGCGCGTCACTCAATCATTAAAACTGTACCACGCTGACATGCCTTCAGATTGACGGATTCATCAAGACCTGTAGGATTTTCGCGGAGGTCGTAGGACATATCATTTTTACAATTAAGAGATGTAAAAACAGCCAATTTGGTATAGGAAACCAGCCTCTAGCTGCAACATTGTTCAATTTTAACGCCACTATACCCCATCATGGATTTAAACACGCTTTTCCATCCCAGGCGGATACAAATCGATTTATGCTGTGAAAGTATACCCCATCTTGTTGGTGAAGAGTTTGGAACCATCTTAAACCTATGGTACTCTTTGGGTCATTCGGTTAATTGGGGACTCTACGTCAGGCCAAAAGCTTACCGTGTTACTTTTGGTACAAACCACAGATACTGCCCTTAGGACGACCGCTCCCAGTCGAACCGCTATTCCAGATTGTACAAGTTCGGTCTGTCCTCAAAGTTGTCGTTTTTCTTGTAGCGGCAACTGTGTATTGACAGACTTGGCCGATGAATTGGTGCTTCTGGTCAATCCGGTGCATAGAACCGGCTGTCGTGGGAATGTGTCCTCATAGTCATACTACTTTCAGTTTGTAATCCACCTACTCCGGTTTGTAGAATATTGTCTACGCCACAGCTTCTTGGTCTTTACAAAAATATAAGAATTTAAAAAATATCTATTAAGTGCTCGTGTCTGGATAACCTTTCAGACCTGAATGTCTACCTAGCTGATTTTGTATTTTTTTTCGTTGATTGGAACCTTATGATTTCCGCCACCAAATCATCTGTCATCTGTTTACTCCAGAGATAAGGTCGAGTGTGAGAATCGCCAGACAAATTCCGACCACCAATTACCCGAAAGTGTTAAGGCCCAATAAGTTATGACGGTGGACGGTTGACGGTGGGCAATCAGCTGTTTCAGTTGGGGTTTGCATTTTGCATGTGTTAGAGGGAGATAACTACAGTTTGACGGTTGACGATGGTAGACTTCTGCAGGTTGCAGAATCAACCGTCCACCGTCAACCGTCAAGACTAATTGGACCTTAAGTCTTTTCCCTTCAGTAGTTCGCAGCTGCACCTAGGGCACTGACACAGAGATCTTGTGGACCATCTATCAAGCGGAAGTTCGGTCAGCTATCGAAAGTGAGCGAGACGCAGTGGAGGAACAAAACGTCCCCCTGAGAACTACTACGAGGTGTCTTCTTACGACCTCGGAAGACCAGCTACATATTGTCGAACCAGTACCTACTGGGGTGAAGGGACAAAAGGGATCATCCGAATCACCAGGGATCATCGGCACGTCAGGTGTGAGTCCCCATTTACACTAGGTAACTTTACTTGAGAGGGGTAAGGGGAATGGATTCCCCTTACCTTTTCCTTACCTTTCTCTTCAACAAACTAAGAGTTGCGGAAAGTACAGTTGTCTAGTGTGAATGGGGACAGATCCAACGGTCCTATGTCTTATGTAGGTGCCCTTCGACTCTATCCCGTCCCTTATGCAAACTTTTAAACTTGCTTATAGTGCGGAATGAGTCCAATAATCCTGCGAATTATCGGCCAATCGCGACTTGCTGTGCGCTCTTCAAGATAAAGGAGAGCATGGTTAACCACCATCTTGAAGGTATCTGGAGTCCAACGACCTGCTTAGTGATCGACGATATGGTTTTCGTAGAAATCGCTCTACGGGAGACCTGATGGCTTCCTGATCGGAGCATTGAAGTTAGTCTATGCACCAGTTTGGTAAGAGTAGAGTAGTGGTTTTGGATGTCTTCAAGGCCGTTGATAGAGTCGGTCTACTCACCAGTTTGGTGAGAGTAGGGAAGTGGTTCTGGATATCTCCATTCAATCAATCTACTCCTTCGCGGATGACAGTAACCTCTGTCATTTACATTCATTCAACCATAGGCCGAAGACAAAAGGCTAATTATGGACGAGATACTTGGCTGGGATTTACTGGCCATTTCCGAATGGTCTAGCGTGAATAGAGTAGATTCTAAGACACAGTGCTGCTTGTTGTCTCACAAGCGATTCTCTGACCCAACAATGTTGTCACTTTGTATCGATGGTAGGGTTATCGAAAAATCAGATGCTCTTGATGTTCTGGGCATGAAAATACAGTGTGACGCTCGTTGGACGAGGCATGTATTCGAAGTGTCGAAAAAAGCACTCAAGTACATAGGCTTTTAAAAGCGGTGCAAGAAATATTTCACTCCTTCTGATCGTTTCGATATCAGGCCAAAGATGGTATACAACTCCCATATATGGCCAAAGGCCTTAAAATCATCCTTGCAGCTACTTGACCATGTTCAAAGGAGAGCGATGATGCTTATAGGTGACAGTAGGGTATCCAACTCTATTACATCCCTTGACGCCGTCGGAAAGTGTGTTGCGTGTCGCTGTTCTATCGTTACTTTCAAGGTGGCTGTTTATCAGACATCCTTCGTCTTATTCCTGCCGTAAAGATGTTCGGCCGGAATACACGATTTTTCAGGAATTCACACACGTTTGGTATCGATTGGCCAGTCAATCGCACTTTACAATACCGATCGAATTCGTTTTTACTCCCGCACCGTGCGTGTGGAATCAACTTCCGGCCAACGTATTTCCCACTAATTACGGCATCCAGAAATTCAAGAAAAATCACAATAAACATACGATTATAATACGAGGGTTGCTATATATATGCCTGACATTTCCATTGGAATGTTTGAGATTTTTTAGCATAAGCGTACTCAGAACGTTTTGACGTACGAACATCATTTGTGTTCTTTACAGTGACATGAAAAAATCAATTTGGCAAATGGAATCAACTCGTGAACATTTTCGTGCGATCATTTTTCACAACTTTCAATGTGGTTTATCACGACAAGAGTGCATCGATGAACTTAAATCTTTGTATGACGATGAAGCACCATCCTATAGCAAAGTGAAAAACTGGTTTAATGAATTCAGTCGTGGCCGTCCAAAAACGGCCGTTGTGCCAGAAAACATTGATGCCGTGAGTGAACTGAAAATGCAAGATCGTCATGTGACATACAGTGAAATAAAGCCATCCTTGGGCATTTCTTCCACCAAAAGGTTTGTTTTGGTTAGATCCCGCACATTCGCTGAAAAAAAGGCTCATGTCGCTTGGTGCAAATAAATTTTGAATCCATACGATCGCGGTGCTTCAAAAGACGTTTATAAGATCGTCACAGGTGACGAATCATGGATCTATGCGTATGAGCCCGAAACAAAACAGCAATCGACCGTGTGGGACTTCGAAGACGAGACTAATCCAACGAAAGTTGTTCGTGGAAGAGGCACTTCGAAGCAAATGGTCGCCTGTTTCTTCGGTAAAACTGTTCATGTGGCGACTGTTCCGCTTGAGCAACGTAGGAGGTGAATTCTGAGTGGTAAACTACAATTTGTTTGCCTGAAGTCTTCGGAGAAATTGGAAAAACGAACAAGAGAAGACGAATCATTGTGCACCATGACAATGCGAGCTCTCACACATCGGTTCAAACCAGCGCCTTTTTGACCGGCCAAAACGTCGACTTCTTTTTTTCTCCACACATGAAGCAAAAAAATGCGTGGTCAACGATTTTCGTCGCCAGAAGATGCTGTTGAAGCGTTCAAAAGCCATGTTTCGGAGGTGTCTCAATCGGAGTGGAAAAAGTGCTTCGACAATTGGTTTGAGCGCATGCAAAAGTGTATAAATCATACTGGAGAATACTTTGAAGAACAATAAAACCATTTTTGATGATAATTATTCGTATTTTCATTATTAGGTCAGAAATGTATGTAGCAGCCCTCGTGCATAAGATCATATGTGACAGCACATACAGAAAGTAGGGTAAAAAAATCAATTTTCATTTTTTGATGTGGACAACATCTGAGCATCGAATGAGACCGATCCCATGCCCCAAAAGTGTTCCCTCCCAGAGATATGCGCGTTATATGACAGTGAAGTCAACGATTCTAAGCGCAAATAGAAAGGGACCTAATCTTTAAAATGGCTCTCCTGAACAAAACTGGTTTTCAACCTTAGGTCCCTTTCTATTTTGCGCGTCACATATACGATTATAAGCAAAAGGTAGAGCAAGAGGAAGAGAGGCTGCTCCTACAATGATATTGGCTCAACTCAGATTCGGCTTGTATACTCGTAGTAGCCTCACTTTATACTGGGACCGAATTAAACACTTGTCACGCACGCCAGCTACATCTGTTCAGATGCCCAGTCAAGTCCATTCAGTTGGCTACCTTGTGGACACAGAGGACCCAAGTCGCCAACTTCGTAAGCCAGGAAACCAACTCTGCAGAACCAGTAACACAAGACGGTCTAACCATTAACAACAAACAGGCATAACCACACACTTGACTCCACAACAACAAAGTGATCCTAAAGAAGAGGATCACGACTCATCAAAGGACATGGCAAAGAAGACGCCTATTGTCTAGTATAAATTTAGAAAGTTTATTGGAAAAGTAAAAACGAACTGGCGTTTTTTCAAATTTCCACTAAATTGACCACACCGAAGCACCACAGCAGACGTGCACCAGCCAGAGATACATGAGACATCGAGACCAGACTGCAGTGCTGTTCCAAATTGAAGCACTGCACAGGAAGTTACACTTAAAATGTTTTTCCACAAAACCAGGGGTATTCTTCAAGGGGCAATTAAGTTGATGCAACGCACCATACCGCCATCTACGTGTGTGCTTCCGCGTTCGTGTGAGTGGGTGTGTGTGTGTTTGGGTAGGTGTGCATGAGATCAACATAAAATGAAAGTAACGCATGTGACCTGGGGAGTTATCGAGTTTGAAAGGTTGCCTTATTTTATGGACCACTTTGCTACGTTGGATATGGATGATGTTAGCTTAGACCGGCAGATGGAAGGACGGACTAACGGACGTTTGGTTGTTTGGTGTGGCCGGCTGTTGGTGATGGTGTTGGTCTGTCGGTCGTCGTATCACATGTGAAAACCTAGAGTGTTTAATGCTTTAGAGCTTAGAGGATAAACAAGTGAGCTCGGACGGCACCGCTGTTGTTTTTATATTTTGAGATCTAAAGTAATCTGTGGGGCATGTTGCCGCTATAAAATACCCATTAACAAGGTTGTAAGCCAAAAGAGTTTTTATGATTGCAACGAAGCTCTTAGAAAAGAAAACGCAACAACAACAACCAATACAGGCAGTGAAAAAACGCTAAAAAGTCAAACATGGTCTAAACTTTAAGGCTTAAAGTTGAACTTTTTTTGCTCCCTAAAATATCAGATCTAGATTAAAGTCTCCTTCTGTAGACGAATAGCCACTGAAAACCAAAAGCATACTGCCATTGACTAGTACACATTTGTTTAGATACCTTAAGGGAAAACTTTCAATTGGTTTTTTGCAGCTTCCGCCTTTTGTTTTTGGCAAAGTTCACTGTCCACTGGTTTTTCTTATGTCTTGTCGGGCTGGGGTTTTGTCCTACATGTTTTTTCCATTTCGAGCTTCGTGCTGTTTGCCAACCACAAAATTAAAGTCTTGGTCAAGAAGTGCAGAGACCAACAACAACAATAACACCATCATAAAAACGTCTGCGATTACTATCGTCTCTGGTGTTTTCCACGACCAATATTCTCGTTTAGAAAACAAAACAAACACAGAAGGATGTCGACTGTGTTCAGGAAACTCCCAACAATTTCCTGCTTGAAAATGTCAACAGCACTCAGGCAATTATCTGAGGTGCAAAAACAAATTAAAAATCTCGAGCGTCGAAAGAGTGGCAGCGAAGAGAAATCCCCTACCAACGCAAGCACTTCGAATGACAGCAGGGCATATCCAAAGGGGGAGGGGCGCAAAGCTGTCTAGAGTCCTATGATTAGGAGCAAACAATTATTTCAGATATAGGGAAAAATTATAACAACGGTTGAAAGGCACACTAGGATAAAACAAGAAAAGGCTCGTAGATATACGAATCAATGCTTGATTTTCCATATATGAATATATTTTATTGAAAAACTATCAATCGCTCCTGTATCTCTGATACGAGTATCTGGTATTCTCTGTTTCCTCGACTTTTGATTGGAAAGCTGGAAGATCACATTCTTAATCGATATACAATAGCGCTTCTACATCCTCGTTTTTCTTCTACTTTTCAATGAATCCATCCCCCCATAAGTCAGAATAAGACTTTTAAGCAATATACACATCCATGGTATCAATTTCGGATTGAGACCCCGACGTTACCGTCAACGGTGAGCGTTACAGAGCCATGCTCAACGAATTTTTGTTTCCAAAAATTCAAGCGAATGGCATGAATGACATTTCATCTCGACATGACGGGGCTACATGCCACAGAGTACTTTTTATACAGCCGATTCAGTTCGGACGGAGGAAACAATCTCTGCTGTACCTGCTGCCTTACAAAACAATCCAAGTGTTTCGACAAGAAGCTTATCTGCTCAAATGGGTATAAGAAGACAGTCAGAAGATGCTTTCAATGGTGGAAGAGGACGCAAACATGTTGAACTGTATTTTCATGTCTAACGAGGCACATTTCGTTTTAAACAGCAAAACAAACAAACAAAATTGTCGAATATGGAGTGCCTTCAACCCACAGATGATCCATGAGACGGAATTGCATCCAATTCGTGTGACAGTTTTATCACGCTGCATTGACGGGACATACTTTTTCGAAGAAAAAGGTCGCACCGTTAGGTAACTGGAGAACGTTACTTGAGCATGTTAGGAGATTTTTTCTATCCAGAGTTACGCCGAATGAGAACTCCTTTCAACTCTGTGTGGTTTCAGCAAGATGGTGCAGCTCCATAAATAACCCAGCCTGTTATGACAGAATTACGACGAACATTTCCCAATATGCTGATATTTAGAAACTCCACAGTCCGCTGGCCCCCCAGGTCGCCTGCCTATACAGTAGGGTGGAGTGAAAACATGCTTTTTTTATAATTTGAAAAAGTTAACCTCGGAAAGAGATGTAGTCTGGGGTCCTAAAGAGGGGAAAAATAAAGAAAAAAATTTAAAAAAAATTTTAGGGGTCGCGCCACTCCCTAGAAATTTGGAAATTATCGCTATTTTGGCGTTGATTTTAGAAAAATCCTAAAAATTAACGACTTAACTTATTCGAAATTTAAAAGTTTGAGCTTGTTCAGTGCCCAAACAAAAGTATTTGAGGCAAATATGAGGATAATCGACTAATATTTGTAGCTTTGGTGGCGATTTCATTGTTCAGTCAATTTTCTGAAGAAGGGACGATTTGACTTATTTTACTTTTTGAAATTTTTGAACAATGAGAAAAATTTTTTTAAATTTTTTCATGCCCTTATTTCATTGTTTACGCTATTGCAAACATTTATTGACATAAAACTTTTTAGGATTTTTCTAAAATCAACGCCAAAATAGCGATAATTTCCAAATTTCTAGGGAGTGGCGCGACCCCTAAAATTTTTTTTAAATTTTTTTCTTTATTTTTCCCCTCATTAGGACCCCAGACTACATCTCTTTCCGAGGTTAACTTTTTTTTTTGAATTTCACTCCACCCTACTATACAGCACCTGACTTTTTTGTTTGGGTTATTGCTAACAGTCTACAAAGCAAAACCAACAAATTTGAATGAACTAAAGCAATCCATTCAAGAAACAATTGCGGCTATTCCTGTCTCAACTCTCCAAGCAGTAATGAACAACTTTTTCTTAAGATGCCGCCCGCACATGCATCAACGAACAGGGGGGGGGGGGGACATTAAAATTCATTATTTTTAAAACTAACTAAACTGTATTTAATAAAATTGAATAAGCTTTCACAATAAAAAAGAAAAATTAATTCCATACACTGAAAAAAAAAGGTATTTGAGTTTCTTATCGTAGCAATATTCATCTGACACCCTGTACTTTAAGACGGCTAACGAAATATTTCTATTGTACCTGAACCTATTGAATTGAAGAACAAAAAAAACGTACTATACGAGGGCTTCTATATATATTACTGGCCTGATAATGAAAATGCGAATATTTATCATCAAAAATGGTTTTATTGTTTTTCAAAATATTCTCCAGCATGATTTATACACTTTTGCATGCGCTCAAACCAATTGTCGTAGCACTTTTTTCACTCCGATTGAGACACCTCCAAAACATGGCTTTTTGAACAGCTTCTTCTGGCGACGAAAATCGTTGACCACTGATTTTTTTTGATGTGCGGGAACTAAAAGAAGTCATTGTCAAGGCTGTACGGCAGATGACCCATAAATTCGAAGTTTTGGTCGGTCAAAAAGGCGCTGGTTTGAGCCGATGTGTAAGAGCTCGCATGGTCATGGTGCACAATGATTCGTCTTCTCTTGTTCGTTTTTTGAATTTCTCCGAAGACTTCAGGCAAACAAATTGTGGTGTACACAATTGACCGTGCTACGTTGCTCAAGCGGAACAGTCGCTACATAGCCAGGTTTACCGAAGAAACAGGCGCCCTTTTGTTTCGAAGTGCTTCTTCCACGAACAACTTTCGTTGGATTTGTCTCGTCTTCGAAGACCCACACGGTCGATTGTTGTTTTGTTTCGGGCTCATACGCATAGATCCATGATTCGTTACCTATGACGATCTTATAAACGTCTTTTGAAGCACCGCGATCGTATTTTTTCAAAGTTTCTTTGCGCCAATCGACACGAGTCTATTTTTGAGCGATTGTCAAATTTTGCGGGATCCTACGAGAACAAACCTTTTTTACGGCCAGGTGTTCATACAATATCGAATGTATGCTGGTGGAAGAAATGCCCAAGGATGCCTTTATCTCACGGTATGTCACATGACGATCTTGTATTACACTGAGCAACAAAAATTTTTTTTTTTAAAAAGTCTAGGGTTTTCCAGCTGAATTAGACTAATTTAGATGCCCTGAGTCCGAAAATGACCTTGGTTTTGTTCTATCAGGTCAGGATTTTTTGCTACAGAAATTTTTAAAAATCGATTTTTCGTAAAAAAACATTTCTTTGGATCATCTGCTGAGAAACCCCGGAAGATTTTTTCCGTTTTCCTCAAGAAATAAAAGTCAACGTATGCAAATTTATTAAGATTTTATTTACTCCATCAAATTAAATAAGCATATTTATCATAATATTAGTATAACAATGAGCGTTACGTGACACAAAAGTTCAGAGTTCACGGCATAAATCGGCGTTTCTTCGATTACCGTTTGTGAGCAGCTGCTGGGTTGTCTCTCTTCAGCATCCAGCAGTAGTCCGCCATCATGACTGCGTCCCACCTCCCCTGGTACCTATCCTCCATTTGGCGCATGTCCTGATGGAACCTTTCTCCCTGCTCGTCGCTCATCGCCCCAAGGTTTTCAGGAAACTTCTCCATGTGTGAGAACAGGAAGTGCATTTTTATACTCATCAAACACCCGAGCTTTTGAAAGGCCTCTATCATGCTGCTGATGAGTCTGGCGTGGTTTGCTGCCTTCGTGTTCCCCAGGAAGTTCTTCACCACCTGCACAAACGATTTCCACGCGGCGCACTCTAACGTGTTCATGGACTTTTCGAACTCTGTGTCCTTTATGAGCTGCCGTATCTGTGGCCCATCGAAAATGCCGGCCTTCAGCTTCTCAATGGTCAGTCGCGGAAAGGCTCGGCACAGGTAGTTGAAGCACCTCCCATCCTTGTGCAGAGCACGCGTGAACTGTTTCATTAACCCAAGCTTCAAGTGTAGCGGTGGGATCAATATCTTCTCCTGGTCAACAAGAGGTTCGTTTATGATGTTTCCCGCACCAGGTACTAACTGCTCTCGTGGCGGCCACACTTTCTTTACATAGTGCTGGGCTCTGTCTCGACTGTCCCACATACATATAAAGCATGGGTATTTCGTGAACCCGGACTGCTGACCAAGTAGAAAGTTCACCATCTTGAGGTCGACGCAGATGAACCATTGGTGCTGCTCATATTGGATTTTGTCGAGCACGTACTTCACTGCTTCATATTTCTCTACGAGAGTTGTGGAGTGAGCAAGAGGGATTGAGGCGAACTCGTTCCCGTTGTGGAGGAGCACACACTTCAAAGAGCGCTTGCAGCTGTCAATAAAGAGTCGCCAATCTCTCGGATCGTATGTAGGAGCCCCGAGTTTAACAAGAAGACCGGCGACATCTCGGCAGTACACTAGGTCTTCCTCCTGGCAGAAGTAGCCCATGTAGTCCTCATGCCTTCTACGAAAGAAAGTGATACGCGCGTCCTCGCCAAGTAGATTTTTCTGTTTCAGTCTGGAGGCCAACAGCTCGGATGAAGTCTTCGACAAGCTGAGATCCCGAACAAGATCATTAAGCTCACATTGTGAAAAGGGCTGCCGACCATCTTGTGCTTCATACTCCTCGTCTGTTATATATCTTCCTTCGTCTGCAGTGGTGGCCTCGTCGTGGATGTCAGGAAGCTCTGTGAACGCTGGTACAGGAATTTCTTCGCAGTGAGCAACTGGACGGCGGCCAGATGGAAGGTCGGGGTACTGGAGGCTGTGCCGATTCCTCCGGTTGATGCCAGTAGTATTGATAGCGCAGAAGTAACAATCCGATGCATGGTCTAAGGGCTCCCTCCAAACCATCGGAATCCCAAACTTCAGTGAAGTTTTCGTGCCCTTCGTCCACCGCCGGAGGTATTCCACGCAGTTCTTGCAGACCGTGTGCGGTGCCCAGGGCTTATCTTGGTCACCCAGCTTGACTTTAAAGTAAGCCTGGTAGGCGTTCTTCACAAATCCCGTGATGTTCTTCCTGTCCACTGAAAGCGTGTATTCTCCGCAGATGTAGCAGAAAACGTCAGGATTATTCATGCATGAACGTCGCGCAGAAGCCATATCAATCTGAAATAGATAGAAATATGCAGTGTACTGTCAGACAATAAAAATTAGAATAAATTTTATACAATAATAAGAATAAAAGGCACCTATTGGAATGATTAACTGTTACAATCTTAAAGGCTTCTTTTGTTTTTGTTATGTTTGTTCACTGTTTGTTAAATTTGTTTCTTGTGTGTGTGTATACTTATGTGTAGATAGAGATCGAACGAAGAGAAACACAAGTGTTGACGATTGAAGATGATAAGCAACTGAACTCTTTTATTGATTACATACTTAATTAGACTTACATACTACTATATATACAATGACAGAGTTGCCGGATAATGACGTTATCATTTAATAGCAAAAGATGAATTAGGGTTACTAAGTTAGCGTATTATTAAATTAGGAATTTATTTCAGGGTATATAACAGTTTTCATATGTCCTGAATAATCCCCTTAAAACCCCTAATATTAGCATATTGAAGCGTATAAAAAGGCTTACATTTCAGGGAAAAATGGTCATTTAGGCCTATGGCTGTATCTCAAAAAGTTGACCTGATACAGCAAAATCAATGTGATATTCGGACTCAGAACACCAAAATTAGTCTAAATCAGCTGAGAAACCCATGACTTTTTTTTGGTTGTTACCCAGTGTTATCAGATCACGCATGACATCAATGTTTTCTGGCACAGCGGCCGTTTTTGGACGACCTTCGTCTTTGAGCGAGCGTCAGCCACGATTGAATTCATTAAATCAGTTTTTTACAGATGGTGCTTCATCGCCATTCAAAGATTTAAGTTCATCGCTGCACTCTTGTCGTGATAATCCACGTCGAAAGTTGTGAAAAATGATCGCATGAAAATTTTCACGAGTTAATTCCATTTTTTTGCGAAATTGATTGAAGTCACTGTAAACAACACAAATGATGGTCGTACGTCAAATGTCTGAGTACGTTTATGAAAAAAAAATTTCAAACTTTCCAATGGAAATGTCAAATGGCTCCAGGCAACAATTAGTGTTGCCTATGCCAGAACAATATATAGCAACCATCGTATTTTAAATCAATTTTTTGGATGTAATTTCAGTCACCATTAACAAAATGTAAGCCCGCTCGTAAAAATGTGTTGCAGTTTTTACGAGCGGAAGGAAGGATTTCATCAACGAAGACTTTTGGTTCGGACTTTATATTAGTTACAACAGAATGTGACTCGAACAGGTTATTGTGAATGAGAATATGTTTTGCTGCAGTCGCCCACTGTGCGTAAAGCACAATCTTCAGGAAACTCCCAAATGTTCACCGTGTCTTTGGATGCTCTCTACAACACGAAGAAAAAAGAAAGTAAATTAATTTTCAACATTCCTGGGCAATCATAGACATTCTCACACATTCAGGCGCACATATGAAATACGACGTCAGGGCCGTAATTTACTCTGGCCGTTTGTATGGGTGAGTGTGTGTGTTGTCTCTGAAGAAATAGACATTGTCGCCAATTTCAACTCTACACATTGCACACACAACACCAATACGTATGTTGTTGTCCTTGAACAGAGAGAGGGAGAGAGCGTGGGGCATGGCTGTATGCATGCCTGCTAGGTTATGAACAAAGAAAGCACATAAAGCATAGAGGAGAATGCAGAAAGTAAAGTACATTTTATTGTAAAAATAGCTTCATTTATAACAAACTCCATTCCAGGCCATTCCTCTCATTTCCATTCCATTTCATAATCGAGTGTGTTCGTCCTGGGTGTGTGTGTGAAAGCTGTTGTTGTGCCTCTTGTTGCGAAAGTGTTTTTGTTTTTGTGCAACACTCGTTCTTGGTACCCGAACGTAATCGACAGCGAAAGAACAGCCGAGATGCAAGAAGATGCATTTATTGTAATTAAAACCACAGTTAAAAGTGTACTTCAACAAATAAAGATACGTTACGAGTGGAATGTATGGGGAAAGGAGAGAGAGAGAAAGAGAGTGTGTGTTTCGCTATAACTGTTGCTGTTTTTGTTGTTTTGTCTATAAAGTCATTGTTTGAAGGGAGTTTTCTTCTTTTGTTTTTGTGTTAAAGGAGTTATTAAACTTAAACGATTACAGATCGTTTCAAGTTTTAAAGGGACAGCGAGCTCACATCGAAAAACAACGTTTTTGGAAAAAATTACTAAATGCAATGTGCGAATATTAAAATTGTTTCTAAGAAAATGTTTTTTATTTTGATCCCTTGGGGCTAAACTAAATTTTTAATTTAATTCGGTATTCGGATATGCATGGATCTTGAACCTTGATATACATATCTACGTTTGCAGATGTCAGGTGGTCATAGGGTTATTGAGACCATAACTACACACAGAGAAAAATTGCGATGTACATGTTACTTTAGTACCAATAATTGGTGGTGACAACAGATTAGATTTTTGTAGTGACCAAACAATGCTTAGTTGGCTGTTGTAACATAATATTGGTTATTTCGATATCAACATATAAACGATAATATTATATCGTTTCTATTCACAACAAAACCCTTGTTAACGACGAAAACATTTTGAAATCTCCAAAAAAAATCATAAAAACAATAAAAAAAAATCATCAGACAGTTAAAGTTTCTTGGTTTAGGCGGTTGATGCTTCAACACGATACCGCCATAGAAATAAACGAACTACCTGGGCAGATCAATAATATAGTGACTTTTCCAACTTTCCTCGTAGTTATATGACATACAACACAGCTCCCATCAAGTACCATCTCTTAATATACTACTGTCAAATTTTAAGAGAGTTCCATCACTTAGTTTGTGTTTCACAGCTGTCAAAGCATACAACCTCGTTGATTTTGTTAAAAATAGAAAAAAGTGAATTTAGAGTGCTCATTAAATATTATTTTTGACGGCAAAATCCATCAATCACTTCAAGGAAAAGCTTGATCAATTCTATGGGGACTCTGCACCGTCGATTTTAATGGTAAAAAAGTGATTTACTGACTTTCGTTGTGGTCGCACAAGTACAAATACCGCTGAACGTTCTGGACGACCAATTAATGTCAATACATCTGAAAATGTCAAAAAATTGGCCAATCGAAGAGTACAAATGCGTGAGATTGTTGATGCCATACGCATTTCATAAGACAGTGTGCTTTTGATGTAACATGATCAGTTGGGTTTAAGAAAGCTGTCCGCAAGATGCCTGCCGCGATTACCATTTCATCAAGATAATACACAGGTGCACACGTGCAGTCCCAATGGCAAAATTGCATGAATTGGGCTCCGAATTGGTACCCCATCCGCCATATTCCCCGGATTTAGCTCCCAGTGACTATTTCCTATTTCCAAACCTAAAGAAATGGCTCGGCGGAAATAGAGAGAGAGCTCCAACGATAAAATAATTGATCAAACAAATGCCTACTTTATGGACCACGAAAAATACTATTTTTTGGAAGGGATACAAAAATTGGAGAAACGTTCTAAGTGTATTGAGCTAAACGGAGATTATGTTGAAAATTATTTTTTTTTGCAAAAAAAAATGTTTTTAAATCGAAAAGTGACGGAGTTTTTGATCAGCCCTCGTATAAATAACAAAATATAGAAACTGGTTTAACTGTAATTCAGCGACATTATTCAGACTTGATTAGAATTTTCGGCATAGATAGACCTCTTTATTATACAAAACAACAACCAATTTTTTTTTAGAGGAGACCCATTTTTCCCTAGTTACAGCCACGCAAAGCTTGACAATAAATATTTCGTATACCTTAAACAATACTTTTCAGGTTGGAGCATCACTTCAATGCTTATCAAAACATATGAGTGTATCCAAAGACGAATTTATGTTACTGATCAATTGACCTACTACAGGGCGGCATAATATAACATTTTGTACTTATAACCAACAACAATCACATGTACATTGTACATCTTACATTATGGGAACAAATGTTTCAATGATCATCTTACTCTGTTTGGATTTCCGATAATTGTTTTCTCCAACCGAAAGCGTCAGTTACCTCTACTAAAAATTGCTGTCTACCCGATCAACATTCGGGTGAAATACATGGATAGTACCGGCATCCCCCAATATTAGATTGTGGCAACAAATCTGTTTTCTGTGTGTACCGTGCGAGTGAAATGCAAACAAGTAAAAATGCCTTTAAGTTCGGCCAGGCCGAATTCCCGAATATCAAAAGAGCAGTTCACAGAAAAAATTTATTCTGTCTAGTATTCATAGACTCGCAGATGAATTCAATTGCGGAATTTTAGAATTGAACTTTTTCGCCATTTCACATGGCAAAGGTACTGCAGATGGAGTAGGTGCCGTTGTAAAACGAAAAGTCTGCCAAATTGTCAAAGCAAAATATATTGTTCTCGAAGATGCTTCAGCGTTTTATGAATGTGCTAAGAACAACATTGATGGAGTCAACCTTTTATATATCTCTGGTGAAGAAATTCCGAGTAATTCTTATCACTGTCAGAGTTATGGCAAAAGGTTCCAAATATCAAAGGAGTGAAAAGTTTCCATTCGTTTTCATATTTCGACAGTAAATTTATTGAAGCTGCTCGGACCGCTTATTCCGTGAAGAAAAAAAAATAAAATAGACCACACTTAGACCTTTAAACATTGATTTTCTCTTATTTTTATCACTATTACGAGTACTTATATGTTACTTGAAGTAAACTTGTTCTGTTTTATTTTTATTGAAATTTGAAGTGTTTAATAAACATCATTACTGTATATTATTTTCATTGGAAAATTTTGTCGCGTCCATGATGTCGGGTCCGTATTAATGCTGTACCTAATTAAAAAAATAAAAGATAATTCTCATATTTCGTTAGTTTACGAACAAAAGTTGTCCCTTGACCATCATTTATAGGTATATATAGAAAAACATTGTTTCCAAAAATCGCTAAACTTTGTAAAGGGTGTTTTTTTATTGAGGTATAGAACTTCGAATTGAAATAAAACACAAGAAAATCGTTTTAATGTCCATCAATTTGGCTTTATTGGAAGGATAATTTTATGCCATTAATGTTTAAATATGATTTCGGGCATGTGGCCGCCGCGGCTGGCTCGAATAAAGCCAATTCTACAGGTCCAATTTTCAACCACTTTTTCGAGCATATGGGGCCGTTGTTGGCAATAACGCCACGAATGTTGGCTTCCAAGTCCCCTAACGTGTTTCTGGTTTGTTGGCGTAGACGAGTGACTCCACATATCCCCAAAGAAAATAATCCAATGGTCCATGTTAACCGATCCATGGTTAACCGAATTAATTGCTCTGATGGACGATTATGTCGACCATAAAATGGACGGAGCTTGCGGTGAACTTCGCGAACTGAACCATTACTTTCGAAATAAATTTGCACGATTTGCAAGCGTTGTTCTTTTGTCAACCTGTTCATGATGAAATGGCAAACCAAACTAAATATTAATCACTTGACAGCTGACAAAATGGCCGCCAGTTAAAAAAGTGATGCCAACTTAAAGTTTTATACCCCAATAAAAAACACCCCTTATAAACCTATAAGAGCTTTAAAAGAACTTAAAGCTTTAAAAGAACTTCTTTTTTTGTCGCGTCCTTATCATTTTGTACCAATTATCATTTTGTACTAAAAAATAACTCGGTCGTACGAGAACCGGCCTTTAGGGAATTTACTACCTATATAATTATTTAAGGGACTCATTTCTACAGAAATCATATACCCCAGAGAAATTCCTAACTTTTGTTGCAAAGTGTTAACTAAACGGAGTTTAATTACTAAAACGAATTTATTTGTTGTCACCACCAATTATTGGTATCAAACTGAAGTACATGTTCTTCATAATTGGTTGGTTGTCATAACCACGAGTTGTGGCAATCAATAATTCTACTAAAGTCGGGTGGTATAACCTGTAAAAATCGTAACATAACTGTTGCTGCTATCTTATGGTAAGTCGAACCATATTACGATCAATATTGGTGATTGCAACTAAAAGTATGTTTATCCAACCGAATATTTTAGCTCGGAACGATTTCCAACTATTTTTTTCTCTGTTTGTGCTATTGAATACTCCTGCTATAATACCTGGAGAACTGTTTAGCACGAGTACGAGTTCATGTGGAAGATGTGGAATGATTATAAGCTTCAACCTTAGAGTTTTGAGAGACACTGACTCACAAGTCTGTGGAAAATATTTAAGTTAATTTTAAAATAAGAGTGTTTAAGTATATTTGACACTTTTAGTGTATACGTCCCTTTTCTAGCCTAATATTTTTGTCATGACATATGATTTGTCAAAGTGATACCACTATAAAGCCAAATATGGTGACGTTATGATTTAACCTTCCATAGATACTAGTCGATTTCATCAACCACGACTGACAGTTCAATTTGCAACTTTAACATTATAACACTCATGTTTCTTTATGAGTACTGACACGACATCTATGCTTAACTTTTCATCATTCATACATGTTCAACTTGTACGAGTACTTGTATGAAGGAAAGTACAAAAGCCGTTTACCAAAAAAGCCGGCAAATCCCGAAACTCCTCCTTTTACAAAAACATTTGTGTTGTCACAAAAAAGTTTTGCTTGACAATACTTTTACTTTGACAACGTAGTACATATATTTATTTTTTTCTTTTTAAAAAAAAAAAAGAAAATAGTGTAGGAAGGAGCACACTTTTTTCATAACCGCCAGTTACTCTTCGGAAAAAAGTTTTTACTATAAAGCGATCCTGCGATATAAAATGGAAGAGGATGTCATTCTTCTTTTTTACTAAATTTCTTGTGTGTCAACTGAAAAGTGTACAAAACACAAATATTTGAAAAGCACGTAAGAATGTGTACTTGTAACTTGTTCTTTTTTTCTGGCTATAATTTCAATTCTTCCTTTTAAAATTTTGACGTTTTTTTCTTACTTTTTTTTTGCTTGGAAAGAAAAGTAAATTTTATTTCGAAGAAAGTAACACAAAAAGGTCAGACATTGTCACTTGCGGAAAAATGCTAAGAGTGTGCATGCTTGCCTGAGTTCGTATCTACTTCAGTTAAATGGAAAAATTAAAGAAAATCCTTAAATAGGCCACAGAAGTATTCTATGGATTTTTTTAACATTTTCAAAGCGCCCGGCTTTAAGTAATTTTTCATAATTTTTTCCTTTTGTGCGTTCACCATTTATTTTGAATTACTTTCCACAAATTTAAACACATCCCATATATCATGCAGTGTTTCACGAAATTACCGTTTCATTTCGAAACGTAATTTTCAAATCATTATTGATGACCTTTCGCTTTGCACGGTTCAACCGAATGGTGGCGAGAAAAAAAAAACAAAAAACAAATTGAACGCGTGTTACAACTCTTCCGTTATTTATTTTCACTTGTCCTTCATCATAAATTTTCCAAGTGCTATATTTAACGCGCTTTTTCATCATTTCTAAAATTGTACCTTTTTGCTGTGGGTGCCAAGAATGTAGAAAAAAGTGTTGAAATTATGGTACATGGACTGTGTAAAGTATCCTTCGCGGACAAAAAACCTAGCAAGTGCTGGCAAGACGAATTGGAAATACCTTTCACTGCACACAGAGAAACAAATAGTTGGAAGTCGGTTGGAACTACCAAAATTCCGTTACAAAAGATGAATTTCGGTTGCAATCACTAAATGTTTATAAGCGTAATGGGTATTCGGTTCAACGAAATACGATAATCGTATTGGCTTATACTAAGTGATCGGAAAAGGTATTAGGTTTGAGTCATGTATTTGTTGCAGCCAATAGTTTTGAAACAAATTTGTTGCAGCAACTAATTAAAAGTGATGGTTACTAAATCAAAACAAAAACGGTTTGTTATTTTGAAGTATAAGTATTTGTTTTTTTTTATTTATTACGTTGTGCTACTGCAAAGCCAGCCAAATGAATAAAATTGTGTTCGAATACTTTATAAGGAAGGATTGCTCTTTCAGAAAAAACAAATATGCCGAAGAAATAGGGCTTTGTAAATTTTTGTGCAATTTTTAAAAAAAAAATATATTTGGACTGGACCTGTTAACAAATATCGCAAATATCTAACAGAATCTTATTCTTAACAAAAAAAACTATAGCAGCAACCGAGTGCCGGGGTAACAGCCCTTGTAATGGCGCTTGTATTCAACTTGAAACTATTTATATTGTGCTTATTTTTAAATCAAAGTCAAAATACATTTTAACGCCATCTGTATGTGAAGCTAACAAAATTTACTTCTGGCTAGTTATCAGGGTGTTGACGTTTACCACCCATTTGCTTGTTCATGTGTGTACAAAAAAGAAAAAAAGGGCACAGTAGCAAGCGTCTGCGAGGTTTCTTCCGCGGCAAGAATTAAAATCTCGACCAACTTTTTCTTTTACTCATTTCTTTTTCGAATTTAAAGTGAAACTTAAATTTAAAGATATTTCATCCGAGGTTGTCTTAGTAACCAAATTATACGCAGCGTAAGAAAAAATGCCTTTTGATTACATATTCTGCTGCATGTGTTAGGGATCGCAAAGTGCAATAACAATTAGGTATGATTATTGCGATCATGGATGGGCAAACAAACGTCAGATTACCCAACACATTTGGCATTCGAATCAACCTCTAAATTCTCAATTCCATCTTTCTATCTTCAATGGTGATCGTTTATCACAACTCTCTGCTCGCACGCATTTTATTTTATATATCATCTAGCTAGGCAGCATTAGTAGCTTTGAAGCTAAAAATGACCCCCCCCCCCCCTTCCGACGAGCTACGTGTATAAGGCCGGTGAAAAAGCGTGCGATTGCTTCAGTTCGGCTACCCTTAGCATCTACAGCTGCCCCATTTAAAGCGTTGCATACTACACCCTTGGCCGAAGAATTGCTCTTCGGGTCAATCCGGTCCACAGAACCGGCTGTCCCTCGTAGTTTTGTGAAACGCAACACTGCTCCCATCAAGTACCATCTGTTAAAGGACTACTATCCTTTAACAGATGGCAACACTGCTCATTAAACATTATTTTTTTCGGAAAATAACAGTCAATCACACCAAGGAAAAGCTTGATAAATACTACGGAGACTCTGCACCATCGATTTCAATGGTAAAAAGGTGGTTTACTTATTTTCGTTTTGGTCGCACAAGTACAACTGACGCTGAACGTTCTAGACGGCCTGTTGAGGTCAAAATCCACGATATGGTGTTGGCCGATCGAAAAGAAAAAGTGCGTAAGATTGTTGATGCCTTACGCATTTCATATGGCAGTGTGGTTTCGATTTTACATGATCAATTGGGTTTAAGAAAGCTGTCTGCAAGATGGGTGCCGTAATTGACCATACACGTAATCGTGTGACAACTTTAAATAATTTGGAGTTGTTTAACCGCAAGTCGAAGGAATTTTTGCGGCGTTTTTGAACTGTCGATGAAACAAGGATACATTACAACACTCCGGAGACCAAGCAGCAGTCTAAACAATAGATTTCCCCGGATGAACCGGCTCCGCAGAAGGCCAAGGTGACTTTGTTGGCCAATAAGATGATGGCAACAGTTTTTTGGGATGCACGCGAGATAATCCACATCGTTTAACTTCAAAAGGGAAAAACAATAAACGGCGAATATAAGGCCAACTTTTAGGACCGATTTAAGGAGGATTTAAAAAAAACGACCCCATAGGCCAAGAAAAAAGTTATTTTTCATCAAGACAATGCACGGTTGCACACGTGCGTAGTCTCAATAGCAAAATTGCATGATTTGGGTTACGAATTGGTACCTCATCCGCCATATTTTCCGGATTTAGCCCCCAGTGACTATTTTCTATTTCCAAACCTAGAGAAGTGGCTCGATGAAAAGAGATTCAGCTCCAACGTTGAAATTATTTAGCAAACAAATGCCTATTTTATGGACCTCGAAAAATCCCATTTTTTGGAAGTCATACAAAAATTGTAGAAACGTTGGACTAAGTGTACTGGGCTACAAAGAGATTATGTTGAAAAATATTTTTTTAAAAAAAAACTGTTTTATCCAAAAATCACGGAATTATTTATATGCCCTCGTATCTTCGATCTTGCTTAAAAAACAGGGTGTTTTGTATGCAAACAATAACAAGCCTTGGTGAAATTGAGTGATATCTATCACTATTTTTTGGTAAAGTTAACTCCCGAAACATTTGTATCTTTTGATCCGTTTGTGTTTTCCCCTCTTGCTGTTTTATAAGTACATACCTTAAGTCAAATTAAAAATGGTTTCGTCTCCAGTAAGTTCGATCCAGTCCTGGTTTCGTAAAATTAATAATCGCTGTTCCGGGTGTGTAAGTCCGGAATTCGAATGGTTGGATATATAGGGTGATCCATCTAGAGGTATTTTTTCAGAACAAAAAAAAAATATAAAAATTCAAATCAAGTGTGGAATCTTTATTGGTAATTTGAAAAGACATTTTATTTCATTTATTTTTTGAATATAATTTCCTTGAAATGTTGGCCGCAATTACGGCTCACGGTTCCCATTCTGAGGGTCCAATTTTGGTTGCTCCCTGGTAGTTACAACAACAACACAATTTTTATTCACCAATACTAAAGATTGCCTCTTTCTACTATTTTGTTGCAAACCGAACAAAAAACATACCGTGCCAAAGAATATCCTGTAGCTTAGGCTACCTACAACAAGCAGCTAACGCTTATTGCTTACACGAGTAGCAAGTAGTCCGCGTACTTTCCGCGTCAGCGTTACAAAATGATTGAGTGAGTGTTTGTCCATCAAACACGCTTCTAATTGCTCTTTTCTTCGCCCATCGTCGCCACCACCAGCGCCACATCCTGCTTTTTGCCCTGTACATTTTGTCCGTAGAAATTCATCATTTTTCATTGGCTTTTTCATTTTTTTTGTGAAGCTTGTTAAAAACGCTAGCTTCAAGAGTTCCTCTGTTTGCAGTGTGAAAGCGCGAAAAGGGTTGTTTTCTTTTATTATTAGAAAAGCTTAGAAAGGTATTTTTTATTGTCGTTTTTGTTCAGCATTAATGCGATGAAATTTTCATGTTTTTATTCCGTTTTTGTAGTCCTGGTGTCATGTAATTTGTTGTTGCTGTAGTTGCTGGTGTCTTAAGGTTCTTTCACTTCCTATTCCGTGTTTTATTTTCGTTGTTTTTTTTGTTATGATTTAATTTGATTTGTTGTTGACAAATTAGGGGCTTTTTTGTTATTTAAATTTTACAATTTTTTTCATGTTGTTTTTTTGTATTTGAAAAAGGATTGTCTTTGTCATTCTGTTTTCCTGTGTTGTTTAAGTGTTGAAGTATTAAAATGTATGATTTTTTTTGTTAAAAATTATGATGATGTATGAATTACATTAATTATAATCTCCGGCCTATGAAGCGAAATACTATGGTTGTTTGATTTTTTTTTAAAAAAATTCATCGTAGTTTGTTACAAATTTTAGAGTGGGTTTGCCTTAGGTTCAAAATTTACAGAAATTGTCTAGAGCACTTATTTGATTTCACTTAAACAGCCATTTTACTTTTTATAATTTTCTATACTTATGCAACATTAAACGATTTGGATTTGGAAAGTGTGGGTCTTGTCGAAAACCATGTACCAAGAACCGATTTGTGAAATTATCCGAATACCCCGAAATCTAAGAATCCTCTTTTGAGTAGTTTTGCCTACATACTCGTATAAGTATGTAACAAAATTATTTATGGACCGATTTTAAGTTTCTTAATGTATTTAAAAAAAAATATTAGTTGAGCGACAGTTTTTCTTGAAATCTTTTGGTGTAAGATGTCACCTTGTAGTTTTGGATCTGGATTCAGTCTTTTGGGGAAAAATGTTCAATAAAGCTTACGCGGAGTCCCGTGGCAAATTTCCGGGAAAATAAAATTGCATTTTTTTCGGAATTTCCGCGTACAATGTCGGGCCACACTCTTTTGAAAACATGTCTAACTTATCGTTACGAGATCTGCTATATATTTTTCTACTCTAATAATGAAAATGCAAATATTTATCCTCTAAAATGGTTTTATTGTTTTTCAAAGTATTCTCCAGCATGATTTATACACTTTTGCATGCGCTCAAACTAATTATCGAAGCACTTTTTCCACTCCGATTGAGACACCTGCAAAACATGATTTTTGAACGCTTCAACACCATTTTCTGACGACAAAAATTGTTGACCAAGTATTTTTTTCTTGATGTGCGGCAATAAAAAGAAGTCATTGGGTGCCAAGTCAGGGCTGTACGGCGGATGACCCACCAATTCGACGTTTTGGTGCACAATGATTCGTCTTCTCTTGTTCGTTGTTCGAATTTCTTCGAAGACTTCAGGCAATCAAATTGTGGTGTACCACTCAGAATTGACCGTCCTGCTTTGCTCAAGCGGAATCGTCGCATCATGACCAGTTTTGCCGAAGAAACAGGCGACCATTTGTTTCGAAGTGTTTCTTTCACGAACAACTTTCGTTGGATTTGGCTCGTCTTCAAAGACCCACACGGGCGATTGCTGTTTAGTTTTGGACTCATACGCATAGATCCATGATTCGTCACCTGTGGCGATCTTATAAACGTCTTTTGAAGCACCGCGATCGTATTTTTCAAAAAAAATTTGCACCAATCGCACGAGCCTCTTTGTGAGCGATTGTCAAATTGTTCCGGATCCAACGAAAACAAAACTTTTTTAACGGTCAGGTGTTTATGCAATATCGAAAGTATGCTGGTGGAAGAAATGCCCAAAGATGTTTCTACCTCACGGTATGTCACATGACGATCTTGCATTATCAGTTCAAGCCGCATCAATGTTCTTTGACACAACGGCCGTTTTTGGACGACCTTCGACCTTTACGACCTTCGTCTTTGAGCGATCGCCATACAAAGATTTAAGTTCATCGATGCACTCTTGTCGTGATAATCCACGTCGAAAGTTGTGAAAATTGATCGCACGAAAATGTTTTCGAGTTAATTCCTCTTCTTTGCCAAATTGATTTTTTCAAGTCACTGTAAACCACAGAAATGATGGTTGGACGTCAAAACGTTTTGAGTGCGTTTATGCTAAAAAATGTCAAACTTTCTAATGGAAATGTCAGATGGCCCCAGGCAGACCCCAGACCCTCTACATTATGGGTTTAAACTGAGAGGCCTCACGAGTCCAAGTGCTTTTACTTTACTTAACTGATTAACATTTTCTAGGCCGATTAAGTCAAAACGTTTACCAACTATGCTGCTTTTAGAGATAATTATTACGTTCCTTCTAACAGTACTTTCTTTAAATTTTTTACGTCAAAAAAAATTATTCTTGTAAAATCCCATACAATCATGACCATAGCCCTCAACAATACATTTCAGGACTCTAGGTTGATTCCTTCGACCGCTATCGAACTTTCAACGGAAGGACGGACTGACCGACATGGTCTAGATCGTCATAGAATTTTACGACGATCAATAATATCTACACTTTATAGGTTCGATCAATGTTTTGTGGTGATGCAAACGCGATGACAAATTTGGTACGAGTATACCACTCTTTGGTAGAGGGTATAAAAATGGAAATAATAAAACTAGTACATGTAGCAAATAGCAAAAGGCTTTAACATCCCGAGATCTTAAATTTGGTCTGTCCATAGTTAACAGCCCAGCCTCACAATAAAAGAAGATTTAATTAAGAAAACTGGACCACTAACTTAGGTCTAGTGGGAATCAATCATGTCCGATCCGTAAAGTATTTTTTTTGGATTGTTTTTCGTGTTCCCAGAATCATTCTTTGCTTTTCCTTCATAAGCTGAACTTTTGCCAAACGCATTATAAGCCACATTTCTGCTCAGCAGGACTCCTTTATCCGAGACAAAAACATGAATTTCTTTTGACAAAATTTACAGAATAACCTGTCAGGTGGAGTTGGAGCTGGTGTATTCTCCGATGGCCTCACAATAAAAGAAGATTTAATTAAGAAAACTGGACCACTAACTTAGGTCTAGTGGGAATCAATCATGTCCGATCCGTAAAGTATTTTTTTTGGATTGGTTTTCGTGTTCCCAGAATCATTCTTTGCTTTTCCTTCATAAGCTGAACTTTTGCCAAACGCATTATGAGCCACATTTCTGCTTAGCAGGACTCCTTTATCCGAGACAAAAACATGAATTTCTTTTGACAAAATTTACAGAATAACCTGTCAGGTGGAGTTGGAGCTGGTGTATTCTCCGATGGCCTCACAATAAAAGAAGATTTAATTAAGAAAACTGGACCACTAACTTAGGTCTAGTGGGAATCAATCATGTCCGATCCGTAAAGTATTTTTTTTGGATTGGTTTTCGTGTTCCCAGAATCATTCTTTGCTTTTCCTTCATAAGCTGAACTTTTGCCAAACGCATTATGAGCCACATTTCTGCTTAGCAGGACTCCTTTATCCGAGACAAAAACATGAATTTCTTTTGACAAAATTTACAGAATAACCTGTCAGGTGGAGTTGGAGCTGGTGTATTCTCCGATGGCGCACATATATGGCTCATCACTCTCTTCCTAAAGAATCCAGCGTTTTCCAGGCGGAAATTGTCGCTATTGAGGATGTGCGTTCTTTATTGTCAGCAAATGGTGCAACGAATCGATATGTATTTGCTTTAATAGCCAGGCGGCTCTTTTGTCCCTGAAATCCTGTACGACCACATCATCACCAGCCTTATGATGCGAAGAAGAACTCGCCAAGTTGTGCATCATGTCCGATATAACTCTCATACGGATTCCAGGAGATAGGAATCTAAACGGAAATGGGTAGATGATCTGGCAAGTGGTGGAGATATATCCAGTAGAAGTATCAACACCGATCGGTTCAATAAATCCATAGACATTATCTGGGAATTGCTGGCTCAAAGTGGATTTTTTTGGAAACGTGCAGGACATCTAAGCAATGACCGTTCTGACGGTACAATGGCTGAATGGAGGTCAAGATCGACGATTAAAGATACCTTTACTGTCGCAGCTGTTGAAACAGTGAGAAGGAAGAGACGGTCGAACACTTTCTCTGTGAATGCTCTGACTTGACGTTCCGACGTTACAATAGCCTAGGATCTTGATTTCTAGAAGACATATTCTGTACGACATTTTTTGTTTATGAGAAATAAACATTGACAGTAGACGATTTTTCTTTCAACAATTTTTAATAGAACTTCATCCGCTTTTGATGTGCAACCCATGTTTCATCGCCATAGGGATACGAAACAATGGATATTAACAGTGTAGAGTAATCTTCGACCTTTGAGAGACGGCCAAAACGGCCATTTTATAGATGTGGAGCCAATGGCATAAATGTGCCTTTAAAATAAGGCCTGTATATTTTTTTAAATTTATAAAAAAAACTTTACTTATCGTTCTTATCTGGTTACACTACGAGTATACCTCTGTATTTAAGTAAAGTGATAAAAATCGATAAAGTAGTATTTTTTAAAGGTCTCAAGATTTCAAACTATAAAGACGACTTAACGGATTAAAAGCAATACTGGGATAAGTTATCCTGTTTCAAGTCCTGGTCAGCTACTAATTGCATCCTATAATATAAGGAAATGAAAATTGATGTCCTCGTATTTCTTCAATTTTTTAGGGCTTTTTTTGGCAAGACTTTAAAAAACAGAAGGCATATTTACACTCCTTTAACGTTACACATCCCCTTTTGGCACAAAATGTAGATAAAGTCTAAAAAAATTAAACACAAAAAAACCGGAACTTTCATTTATTGCCCCGTTGAGTTGTTGCGATAATATCTGTACGTTTGTGTGTGTGTGTTTACTTCAGTCTGCGGATGTGTGAGTGCGTGCGATAGTCTGTTAGGTCCTTATTCCGTATGCGATGGTGTAAAGGTGTTTACTGCATTTTGGGGAATTCCTCTTGGGTCTCCCAACAGAAGTCCTGTCTGGCCGTTGTTGCGTTTTCGTGTAGTTTTGCCAGTACGTGGCATGTTTGATTTGTGATTGAAAAAGAATTACGTTACAATTTGTCGTGTTCGAGTTCGAGTATGCGACGAGTAAAAAGTCTGCTACGGAGTCTGGGCGAAGAACACCAGCCGCTAGAGGCAGAATCGAGGGCAATTTGGTATGTACTGGTATGCTAGGCACGTTTAAGGCAAGTTTTAACAGTAGTGACAGGCATAGAAAAATATTTAAAGGCTAGCAATCTTTTTACTTTTCCTCTCTTTTTTTGTAGGTGAATAAGCTGCTATTGCCTTTTTAAGGAATTTCAAGTTTTCAAATGTGACAAAATATTTTACAATTTTTTTTTAAATGTTTTAAGAGATAATTTGTAAGGAATGTAAAAGAAAACAAAAAAATAGACTTGTATATCGGAAAAGCAGACGGAAAAGTGTTGATAATCGCACTTTTGTTGCCAATTCACGTTTGTTTGGTGTAACCTAGTGTTTTGTATACTTCTGCTATTTCGTTTGCAATATCCTAAAGGTAAATGCTCTAACTAATATTTCGTTGTAATATCCACCACTGCAAGGTGTACTAAATTTGTCATTCCGTTTGCAACATCTTAAAGTATTGCTCGGAAATCCCCAAAAGTATTTACACCAATACCCCGGTTTGCGTCGCTAATTGGGACCGGACAAACGCGACGCAAACCGAAACGACGCAAACTAAATCACGTTTTTCCATACATTTGTATGGATTTTCATTTAATTGGTTCCGATATTCATAATTTGGGCTGAAAAAATTAATTTTTCAGTAAAAAAACATATTTTTTTCAAAAAATAGATTTTATTAAAATAAAAATATAACAGTTCATGAGAAAAACGTAAAAAAACAGTACGTTGATCATATGTATCATCTTGCGGTATTTCGAAACGAATATCCATTGCGATTATAAACATTTGGTGGTTGCAACCGCAATTCGGCTTTTGCAACCAAATCATTGTTGTTCCAATCGATTTTCAACTATCCAATGATGGAGGGCATAAAATATTTCCCTTGACTCAGCAACGAATCTTGTTGATATTCGGATAGCTTTAAGTTGTATACAAATTTTGTGATAGCACTAAGACTATTCACATATTTCGGCATAACAAAAATGTTATTCTCCAGGAAAATACGTAATATTTGCAAAATGATAAACTTTGACGCCAAGATTAGAAATGTGGCATAATATGCACCGAGCGAGGTTTCATTTAAACTCATGCATGGCCATAGTGTTCAGTTGTGAGTAAGCCTCCAATCGTACGGTAGAAAAGTGAAGCAAAAAGTGTTCAATGTTTTCAAACATTTCGCGAATTGTTATTTTGTGGCTATGGATAACACAATCCTCAGCGGCCTTTGGACTAGAATCCCAACAGCCTGTGTCTCTGAAAACTTTTTGCAAGTCAAAATCAGAGGAAATGCTACGATATATGAATCAATCCGTAGATCCCTGCGAAGACTTCCAAGTTTAGTTCCTCCTATATTGACATGCCTTCTCTGGAGAAAAATGAATATATTGTCAATTCCAGAATTAAAAAGGAACTGGAAACCGACGATAACTCCGATACTGAGGCTGAGAGGAGAATGAAAAGCTTTTATAAATCTTGCTTGGATATAACGCCAACGACGTATACAATTGAGAATCGTGTTGCCTTTGTTAAGGAATTGGGCAAAATGCCCATCTTAGAGGGTGACCAGTGGGAGGAGGACTATTTCGATTGGCTGGCCACGAGTATCACCAATACTGAGCGTTTATGATATCACGGATTTCTCTAACAACAGCATTCATCGTGTTCATATTCTCGAATCGAGTTTTGCTGATGACCGTTTTCGTACTTATAACGACGAAGAGCATGCGGAGCTACGAAAACTTAAGTTAGACCGGATTATAATTTTTTTGACTTCTACGCTGCGTATCGAAAATGATTTAGCTAAACAGACCGCCAGGGAAATTAACGATTTTGAAATAGCCTTAGCTCGGGGTTACTCGGATCCAAACCAGTTAAGCCACTATATAATCGATACATCTCCCCTAACCGCCATCGATGCTATGCAGGAGAAGTATTTGCCGCATATGGACTCGAAGAAATTCCTGAGTATAGCATTCGATTTCATACCCAGCGATTTGTATGTCCAGCATGAGTATGTGGAAAGTGCCCTAAAAGTGATTGCGGAAACCCCCAAGAGAATCGTGGACAATTTTATTTTCTATAACTATTTTGCAGTCTTGCCGCTTAACTTCATCGCCGACAAGGAGTTGAGCAAAAATTTTTGCTTTCATAAAACCTACGCAATGCATTACAAAACTATGGATAGTATGTACTTTCGTAAGCACATTACCGACGACATGATAGAGCACATTAATCGCCTGTGGCTGGAGATGAAGACGACTTTTTAATCTCGGCTAAAGTCTCCCAGTCTAACATGGCTGCAGGAGGATACACGAAAACAGGCTCTGGAGAAGCTGAATGCTATGCGCCTGACGATTGCTGCGTCTGCTGATTCTAGTGATGATGAGGAGTTGGCTAAGCTAAATATTAGCGATCATGATCACCATTGCCTAGGGCAACATTCGCAATTGGTGGGACAAACAGTTCGATAGGGAATACCTTGAGCGCACCCAGTGTTTTATTGACCAGTACAAAAAGTATACTTTGGGCGGACAACCCTTGCCCGAGATGAAGTATCAGGCGGAAAATATTGCCGACATTGGTGGTTTGAGTACAGCCTATGTCGCCTATCTGCAGTGGCTTGAGAGTGCAGTGTCCTCCGAACAGAGCCTGGCATTGGAATCCTTGCCCGGCATGAATTACTGTAACAAGCAATTGTTTTTTATCAGCTACGGTCAGTGGTGGTGCTCAACTGAAGCTACATTCGATTATGCCAGTTTGAAGGTGGCCTCTCATGTTCCGGAGAAATTGCGCGTCAATGGGCCTCTGTCGAATTTTCAAGAATTTTCAAAAGCGTTTAATTCCCCAGCGGGCAGTGCTCTGAATCCGGCGCAGAAATGCAAAATGTACTAAATACATTTTTCGAGGATTTGAATAGTTTTATGTTAATCACTTTCTATGCAATTCGAAATAAAATTACTCGAACTATACTAAATGTATCGAGAATTCGAAAAATTTTATATTAATTATTTTAATCTATTTTTTTCGAAACAAATTGTCTTAGGCTTGAATTGAATTCCTGGATAAATTGAAATATCTGAATAAAAGCTATGTTAACTAGTTTACAGCCATTTTGGTCCAGAGTTCAAATCTGAAATACGAAAATGAATTTTAAAAAATTTCCTCTAATTAGTTTTCAAGATAGAACATTTGGAATTTTTTATAAGATGTCTCAGCTTTTTGGACCATAACTCTAAAGAGTGAAAGCAAATTAGCTTTTCTAAAACTTTTTTATACATGTTATTTAAAATTCTTCAACAGTTTTTACGTTAGAGACATTTAAAATTTAAAAAATTGATTTTTTTGGATTAATTACAATTATAAATTGAAAAAAAAATATATAAACAATAATATTGGGTGATCCATCTAGAGGTATTTTTTCAGAACAAAAATAATATAAATTTTCAAATCAATTGTGGAATCTTTATTGGTAATTTGGAAGGACCTTTTATGGCATTTATTTTATGAATATAATTTTCTTCAAATGTTGGCCGCAACTACGCCTCAGGGTTTCCATTATGAGGGTCCAATTTTGGATGACTCGTTCGAGCATTTCGACCGTTATGGCTTTAAGGACACGCGTATTGTTTGCTTCCAAAACCTGAATCGTAGCTGGTTTGTCAGCATAGACTTTGGACTTCGCGTAACCCTAAAGAAAAATGTCTAAAGGTGTGATATCACTCGTTCTAGAAATAGATTAAAATTAAAAATATGGAATTCATAGTATAAAAGCAAAGTCTACATCGATGTGTTAATTGTTTAATCTGAGGTTGGATTTGTCGATTTTGCTGATCTTTTTATGAAATTATCTAAAGTTTGTTGCATTTTAATAGCCTTTTTTTCCAAATAGATTTCCTTATAACAATTTATAGTATCGGTCACAACTCAAGAAACTTTTAAACTGCTATCTTCGACCGGGTCATTTTTTTCAAAAATATCCATTGTTTGCGATATCAACTGATTTAAGCTGCAGTGAGTCTGTTTTCATATGATTCGACCTCAAGCGGAAGTGTTTAGTCGTCCAGCGCATTGTTACTCTGAGTTGCAATCAAACTTTCGTTATTTAGCTCTTCCTCGTATAATTTGAGATCATTAATATCTTCTTCATCCATTCCAACAAAATTAGCAACTGTAGCTGATTCTGCAAGTTCTTCACATATGTGTGGAACTTCATCAATATCTTCCGTATCTTTGAGAATGCATTCTGACGCCAAGTTCCGTTCATGCACGATTCTTGTACTTCTTTCCAAGATAGATTTATACTTTCAATAGCCATCTTGATATTATAATTCTTCCAAAAATCTTTTATGGAAGGCAAGTCATCTCCGTCAGCTGCTTTTAGAAGTTGACTAAAAGTTCGTCGCAGATAGTACGACTTCAAGTTGGATACAACACCTTGATCCATTGGTTGTATCACAGATGTGGTATTTGGGGGCATACAAATAACTTGAATATTTTCCGAAAAATCGTCTGAAAAAATGCGGTGACCTGGTGCATTGTCAAGTAACAACAGCACTTTAAACTTAATGTTTTTTGAAGAACAGCGTCCGAGTGTTTTACATGATTATCGCTGTGATAGCTTCAACCATGGTGCGCCGACGCACTGGAGCCATTACCAAGCGACGGCCAGCGCCCCTTAAGGCCAATCCCGCCGGTACTTCCCCCTTGGTTAGGGGCCGAGGCCTATCTAACACCTCTGCTGTTCTATGGGTCACAGCACCCGGTTGCAATGCAACTCCACACCGAGCCGAAGCTCTCCCCGCGATTTGAGTTTTAACCACAGCCACCACGATACTCCCCGAAGGGCCGCACCAACTAGTCAGGCCAGAACAACAGTTCTGGGGGCTCCTGACTAGCCGTGGTACCAGACTTTAGTCTCCGGTCAGACCTCGTAGCCGAGCTACTACCAGTTTGCGAGCCATACAACGCAGGACTGGTCACACCCTGTTAAAGGCACGATCATGAGATATTATATAGGCAGAGACAAGTATCCACATATAGATGTTACGGTCTAAAACCATGCTGTACATGGACATGTTTTCCTCACCGCGAGATCTATCTCTACCTTTTCCGCTCGACGACGGTGAACGGCACCCATGTTTTAAGATTTTAGCTCAGGAGCAGCATAATTTTCCATCCAATTCTTAAATAAAGATGCAGTCATCTATGCTTTTTTATTTGCACGCCAATGAACGGAAAGTTCGCCCTTTTTAACATTTTTAAAATCTCTAGGGTTTTCAGAGTGATAAATTAAAAATGGCTTAAATTTAAAATCTCCCGCTGCATTTCCTCCCAAAAGAAGTGTAAGTCTATCCTTACTAGATTTATAACCAGGCGAAGATTTTTCGGATTTAGATGTGTATGTTCTGCCTGGTAAACGCTTCCAAAAAAGCCCTGTTTCATCAGCGTTTAAAACTTGTTGTGCAGAGTACCCACCTTCTTCAATAATTGCTCTTAATTCAAGTTTGAACTTTTCTGCAGCTGAAGTATCTGGACTAGCAGCTTCTCCTTTTAATGCAACGCTATGCGAATTTCCACGGGTTTTAAAACGGACAAACCAACCTCTGCTTGCATTAAATTCTTCGGACCTTTCGGCACTTGATGCTGGATAACTGCCTTTCAGATATTCAAATAAACTTAAAGCTTTCTTTTGAATTACAATTTGACTAACCGGCATTCTCCTCTGATTTTGAACTTCGATCCAAATGCTAAGAAGCGACTCAATTTTTTCCATTAAAGGACTTCTTCTTTTTGTAACCTGTTTATGTTGTGACGATGTTGCGTTTTTAGCAATTTTTTTAATTTAATCAGCATCTCTGGAACAAATGGATTTTATCGTAGAAGGGGCTAGTCCAAAGCTTCTTCCAATATCAGCAGCTTTTTCCCCAGATTTAAAACGTTTTAAAATGTCCAGTTTTTGTTCTAAGCTTTTTTGATTTCTTTTTTGGCTCATTGTTGCAAAATGTTTAGATTAAACTTCTCTTCAGCAAAGGTAATTTGCAACTAATAACTACCCTCACTTTCAAACAGCAGACAACCTTCACATACATATTTGCGTTAGAAATAAACGGGAAATCCCCTTTTTCTGTTTTAGCTTTGTACAAATATTTTGATATTAACGACGCACATCAAAACACAAACGACGCAACTTCGAAGCCCTGCAACGCAAAATGAAATATAAACGGGAAATCCCAAAAAAAAACAGTGTCCGAAAAAATCGAAGCAAACCGAATCGACGCAAACTGGGGTATTGGTGTACAGGGTGGCACAAGAATCGTGCTCCGGAAACAAAACGTCAACAAATTTTTTTGTGTTAACTAATTAGATTTATTAACATGAATTCTTGGGATACCGAAAACATCATTTGGATTGTGCAGCGGTATCACACTTTGCAGTCCTGCATTTCCGTCCAAAGGGAATTTAGGCGGGAGTTTGACGGAACTCCCCCGAGTAGATGGACCATTATGGTCCATCTACTCGTTTGCCAAATCTGGAAGCAAAGACGGTACCATCTGGATCCCTTTGTTCGGGTTCAAGACACTATCGCGGCTGTAGCATCCTCAATTCTGGCAAAATCAAGCGTTTCGATGACTTAAACTTGTTTCCAAATAACAAGATTTTCAAAATCCCAATTACAAGCAAGTTAAACCCTCTGGATTTACCTGTTCGAATAAAATGTTGCCAAAATATTATTGAAATGGCCGAAGAAGACAACTGTATTTTGTAGTTATACGAGTAATTCTTTGAAGAAACCGGTGTTACAGTGACTGTCAATGGGCATCGTTGTTTTAAGATGTTGAAGGAGTTTTTTTTTCGAGAACTGCGCTGAAGACGTATCAGATTCAACAGCATTTGGTTCCAGCAAGATGGAGCAACTGCACACATAGCCAGACCGGAACTCCAACGAAAATTGCCAAACAAATTAATACCCAGAAAGTGAATTTTCCACTAGCCCCCAAGGTTATCGAACCTGGGGTTATGTGAAGCAAGCGGTGTACAAAACGAAACCAAGGAATTTGACTCAACTGAAGTAGTTCATTATATCAATAATTGGAGCGAACCCAACTTCAACCTTTCAGGCCGCAATTAATAATTTATTGATCAGGTGTCGCATATCCGTGGATATACATGGAGGTGATTTACGGTCTTTCATCTTCAAACACAATAAGTCATATAAAATTGAGTTACAATTTCTTTACGACGGCTGCTGTATTTATTCTGGGCTAATAATGAAAATGCGAATATTTAAATTGTTTTCAAATTATTCTCCAGCGTGATTTATACACTTTTGCATGCGCTCAAACCAATTGTCGAAGCACTTTTTCCACTCCAATTGAGACACCTCCAAAATATGGTTTTTGAACGCTTCAACAGCATCTTCTGGCGACGAAAATCGTTGGCCACGCATTTTTTTGATTTGCTGTAATAAAAAGAAGTCATTGGGTGCCACGTCAAGGCTGTACGGCGGATGACGCATCAATTCCACGTTTTGGCCGGTCAAAAAGGCGCTGGTTTGAGCCGATGTGTGAGAGCTCGTATTGTCATGGTGCACAATGACTCGTCTTCTCTTGTTCGTTGTTCGTATTTCACCGAAGACTTCAGGTAAACAAATTGTGGTGTACCACTCAGAATTGACCTCCTACGTTGCTCAAGAGGAACAGTCGCCACATGACCAGTTTTGCCGAAGAAACAGGCGACCATTTGCTTCGAAGTGCTTCTTCCACGAACAACATTAGTTGGATTTGGGTCGTCTTCGAAGACCCACACGGTTGATTGCTGTGTTGTTTCGGGCTCATACGCATAGATCCATGATTCGTCACCTGTGACGATCTTTAAAACGTCTTCTGAAGCAACGCGATGGTATGTTTTCAAAATTTTCTTGCTCCAATCGACACGATCCTTTTTTGAGCGATTGTGATTGTCTGAGTACGTTTGTTCTAAAAATGTAAAACTTTCCAATGGAAATGTTAGATGGCGCCAGGCAACACTTAGTGTTGCCTAGGCCAGAAATTTACTTAGTAGGGACATAAATACTGTTACAACATTGAACACACCCATTTCAGTAGTAGAACTGAACATACCCCGTTAATGTCATATGGGTTTTGAAAGCTAACCTCAATAGCGTTAGTCTGTAACGGGATTTTAAAATTGCTTCAACTTCCATCATGGAGTGGTCAGATAATGAGAACCGCATCGCTGTAATAGCGCTTTTCAAGTGTGAAATGAAAAAAGGGATATTTTCAAAACGCTTAGGCCACTAGGGATTAGCCGCATGTTCGTCTACCGATGCATGAAACTGTTTGAGGGGACTGGAGGTGTAAAAGACCGCCACCGGTCGGGCCGCCCACGCTCTGTTCGAACACCGCATGTCATCAAAGCCGTTAAATCAAGAATTCACAGAAATCCGCTCCGAAAACAGAAAATCATGGCCCGTGAGATGAATATCACGCAAAAATCCATGAGTCGAATTATTAAAAAAGGCTTGGGACTTGGGGCTTTCAAACGACGTACCGGACATTTATTGACTGCAGCTTTAAAAAGGTTTGGGAAATAAAAAAAAACACGCTGATAACTTGCACAGAAAAATGTTGTTTACTGATGAAATAATTTTTACCGTTTAGGAAAAATTTAACAAGCAAAATGATAGAGTGTATGCGCGGGTATCTAAGGAAGCATCTGAACTGATCCCAAGGGTGGAAAAGTGTCATCACCCTGCTTCAGTCATGGTTTGGTGGTGTGTCTCCTACGATGGGGTCACTGACCTGCATTTCTGCGAACAAGGAGTCCAAACATCGGCCAAAGTTTACCAAGAAACCGTTTTGGAAGCTGTTGTGAAGCCTCTTAACAATTCCCAGTTCAAAAACCATGGACTTTCCAGCAGGATTCTGCGCCGGCCCATAATGCTAAAACGTCCCAGGCCTGGCTTCGAAACAATTCACCATTTTTCTCTAAAGAATGACCCTCAGGCAGTCCAGATTTGAACCCATTGGATTACAAGTTGTGGACGGTTTTAGAGGACAAGGTTTGTCACAAAAGATACCCCAACATTGAATTTATTTAGACTGCTTTAGTCCGAGCTGTGGCCAATTTTCCAATGGACGAGGTTCGTGCAGATATTGACGATTGGCCAGTGCGACTTAAGGCGTGTGTAAAGGCAAAAGGCGGACATTTCAAATAAGTAGATTTTTTTGGGTTACAATTTACATCAATAAATATATTAAAAACTATTTGGTCCAAAAACATTCAGTACTTTTTTTTTTACAGCATAAAACGTGTGTAATAGGGTGGAGTGAAAACATGCTTTTTTTTAATTTGAAAAAGTTAACCTCGGAAAGAGATGTAGTCTGGGGTCCTAAAGAGGGGAAAAATAAAGAAAAAAATTTAAAAAAATTTTTAGGGGTCGCGCCAAAATAAACAAATACACATGTTTGAAGGCGTGAATTTTCCTAACCCCTGAACCGATTTTAATGTTTTATGTCAATAAATGTTTGCAATAGCGTAAACAATGAAATAAGTGCATGAAAAAATTTAAAAAATTTTTTCTCATTGTTCAAAAGTTTCAAAAAGTAAAATGAGTCAAATCGTCCCTTCTTCAGAAAATTGACTGAACAATGAAATCGCCACCAAAGCTACAAATATTAGTCGATTATCCTCATATTTGCCTCAAATACTTTTGTTTAGGCACTGAACAAGCTCAAACTTTTAAATTTCGAATAAGTTAAGTCGTTAATTTTTAGGATTTTTCTAAAATCAACGCCAAAATAGCGATAATTTCCAAATTTCTAGGGAGTGGCGCGACCCCTAAAATTTGTTTTAAATTTTTTTTCTTTATTTTTTCCCCTCTTTAGGACCCCAGACTACATCTCTTTCCGAGGTTAACTTTTTTTTTGAATTTCACTCCACCCTAGTGTGTAACAGTATTTATGTCTCTACTAAGTATATATCAACCCTCGTATCGATACCTGGGTTTAGTGACTTATATCGGAACCATTCGAAAATGAAAGTAATTGTCCAAACGTAGGCAGTGAACTACGTTTGGACAATTACTGTCATTTTTGTTTAAGATTTTCCGACCATGAGCCACAACTCCCTTTAAATGCATTTTTTTTGTTATAGGGTAGAGGTAGAGCGTACACTTAATTCAGTTTGCCTGAACTTTATGATCTGTGTACTTATTTATCTTTCGTTTATCCTGCATATGTTCAATCAGCCTTAAGGGTCAACAACGCCAATGGTCGTTGGGTGTGCTCACTGAAAGTCCACCATCACCAGCAACCGCCGTCTTTTGATAAATTCCATCTAGACATTTGTCCATCCATCGTTGCGCACTTTTAATACAGTTCCGACAATCTGCTCACGGTTATGTGTCGCTTACGTGCCACAAAAGCACGCAGACACCCTGGATCGCATCGCCAACATCTTCGTTCCCGTTCAAAGTTACTTGGAAACTATTTTGCCAATATTTTCATTTTCCGTTTTATTTTGTATGGGGGATTTCATGACGTCTTTGTTTTTGTTGTCGCTGGTACGTTCGTTGGTTGGTTCGTTTCACTTCAATTTAACAACAGTTTTTCCGTTTCCGTTTCAGATGCCATGTCCGCATGTGTGCCTTTTTGTTTCATGGCATGTTGTTGGCCTTGTTGCATTTTACCGCAACGCATATGTCCTGGAGGCAAAGCATTCACTTCCTGTTGTTGTTGCGGCACAGGAATGGGAGCAAACGAGCGAATGTGTGTGTGAGTGTGTGTGTGTGTGCGAGGGTGCATTGTTTTTTTCGCTCTTTGCTGCTGAGGTTGATTCAACGGAAATAAATCATGTGTGAAGGTGTTACTTTTATGCAGCATTTTTGGCATGTCGTAACACGTCTGACACTTTTAATACCACCACGAAGTTACACGTATGCTGGAGTTGCATCTCCTGCCGCCCGCCACTAGTCGCCTCCACTTGCCCTTTGAGGATAGAGCATGTGAACGTTAAGTTTTTTTTACGATTCGGAGTTTTTTTGTCTTTTTTTTTTGCTTTCCTGCCACTTTCCACATGTAGTGTGTGGCATGTATGTGAGCGGCAAACGCAACAAACAGCAAACATCTGTGTTATATTTCAATATCCTGTTGCGTGATGTGTGTATGTTGTTCTTGTCTTCCTCCGTTTTTTTCTGTAAAAAACGTTTCGTTTTTTTCGGTTGTTGTTGGACTTTTTTCATATTTGTTTTAGCCGCCTTGTACGTGGCTCAGTCATAAGTCACAAATCACATATTTTTGGTTATTTGTTATTGTTGATGTGGCTCGTGCGGAGGTATTATTTAGTTAATACTTTTGCTAACAGGCCTTAAGTCATCTTTTTTGTCTTCTGGCTTCAGAGTGGGTTGGTAGGGGGATTGGAGCTCATTTTTTAGTTATGCCTTGTGTTCGTTTCGAATGCTGGGGGTGCGGGTGTCTTGCTTTTGGCCATAAATCACATAAGGATTTTCACCAATAACTTAATTTTTATCTTATTTGTTAGCGCTGTCGTTGTTTTGTAATTTATATCACGATTCTGATTTTTTGCTCTTTTTTTCTTTCTTCAGATTTCAAATCTCATCTTTAGTGGGGGGTTAGAGAGATTGTGAAACATTTTAATAAAGTTGCCCGCGTAATTGGAGTGTGTTGTAGAACTGTACGGCTGTTGTTTTAACCTTCTATGGTTTTAGTGGGTATGGGCGACAGTTGTTGTTTCAATTTATGAGCAAAAAGACACTTTAAAGTTTTAATTTTTAAAACCTACGAAAATATTACAACGAAAAATTATGTCTTAAAATTATTTTATTTCTTTAAAAACCAAAGATTTTTATTTGAATGCAAATTCTTAACTGATTTTGTAGTTTAGTCTGTTATTCCTCGAAATATAATAGTCCGTGTACACAGAGAATAGATTCGTTTTTACAACCGAATTTTTTGTGCCAACCGAATGTTTGAGGTTGCATGTATGAAATGTTTTATCAACGCAGTCAAATTTCTTTAAGAACTTTTGACTGACTTGAGTTTATAGAATTATTTTTTTAACCTTCTATGGTTTAAGTGAGTATAGGGGAGGAGGCGACAGATGTTGTTTTAAATTATGAGCAAAAAGACACTTTAAAGTTTCAATTTTCGAAACCTACAAAAATATTACAAAGAAAAATTATGTCTTAAAATTATGTTATTTCTTTAAAAACCAGAGATTTTTTGAATGCCAAATCTTAAATAATTTTATAGGATAGAAGGTACATTTACATTGTAATTTACTTTGTTATTCCTCGAAATATAATAGTCTGCGCACACAGAGAAAAGATTCCTTGTTACCACCATTTTTGTTTGTCAACCGAGTGATTGAGTTTCTGTGTATGGAATGTTTTATCAACGCAGTCAAATTTCTTTAAGAAGTTTTGACTGACTTGAGTTTAAAAAAGTTTTTTTTTAGACCAACTCTCAGGGTGTGTCCCCTATATATGAGGGCGACCGCAAAAGTAACTGGCCTAACATAAAAAGAACCGTTTTTTTAAAATTATTATTATTAATTTTTCAACATAATCTCCTTCCAACTCAATACACTTCATCAAACGTTTTTCAAGTTTTTTAATTCCATCCGAAAAATAAGATTTTTCAAGACCTTCAAAATGTGCCTCAGTTTCAGCAATAACCTCGCTATTGGACGAAATTTTTTTGCCACCGAGAATTTTTTTTAAATTTGGAAACAAGAAATAATCAGAAGGAGCTAAATCTGGACTATATGGTGGATGCGGAGCAATTTCAAATCGTAATTCGGCCAGTTTTTGTTGAGTTAAAAATGCAGTGTGTGAAGGAGCATTATCTTGATGAAAAATAACTTTTTTTTTCTAAATGCGGTCGTTTTATCTTGATTTCTTCACTCAACTGATCCAATAATGCACAATAATATTCACTATTTATAGTTTTTCTTTCTCAAGATAATCAATAAATATTATACCCCTTGCATCCCAAAATACTGTGGCCATTACTTTTCCTGCTGACTTAACAGTTTTCGCCTTCTTGGGACCACTTTTACCAGCTTCTATCCATTGTTTTGACTGTTCTTTGCATTCTGGGATGTAGTGATGGATGCATGTTCCATCAACAGTTATGAATCGGCGCAAGAACTCTATTGGATTACGCTGATAAATCGCTAAAAGCTCCTCGGAATTGGTCCAACGGACGATTTTTTGGGGCAATGTCAACAAACGCGGCACCCATCTTGCGGATAGCTTTTTCATGTGGAGTGCATCATGTAAAATACTCCAAACTTGTTTTTCGTGCATTTTAACAATATCAGCTTTGTTCGTCTATCTTTAGTCACTTCATTAAATATTTTTCTAATGTTTTCAATAGTAGTAGCAGTTTTCGGTCTTCCAGAGCGTTGTTCATCTTCCGTAAATTGTTGAACCCAGGATTTCACGGTGGAGTATGATGGTGCATTATCACCATGAACAGAATCCAATTCATCTTTGATAAATTGTGGCGTATAACCTTTCATATAAAAGTGTTTAATTACCGCACGAAACTCTTTATTTTCCATTTTTCAAAAATTATAAAACTTGTTTACTGCAATCACCTGTAACAAAGAAAATAATCATTAAATATTTTGGAAATTTTGACAGATGGCTTATAAAAGATTGCTTTTAAAAAACAAAACAAAACAAAAAAGTTGCTAGTAAAACTGAAATAGTGCCAGGCCAGTTAGTTTTGCGGTCGCCCTCGTATGCAGTGCATTGTATCGGTAAAGGGATGATAGGTTAGGGTTGGGAAGGAAAGAGGAAGAAATATTTATGGACATATGAACATTTTCATATCGTACGTGGCAGGAACACTTCTGCGGGAAGTCTGTTCCACATACGGACAACACGGCTGAAAAACGTAGCTAAATTAATTTCCAAAACACCTTAAAACGGCTAAAATCGCCACTGTTCCGAAACCAAATAAGCCCAAAACATATCCTAATAGTTACAGATCAATTAGCCTCTTAAGCAATCTTAAGCAAACTTTTTGAAAACATTTTACACTTCAGAATAAATGAGTTCGCAACAGTAAATTACTTAATTGCTGACGAGCAGTTTGGCTTTAAGAAGAAACATAGCTGCACACATCAGATTAATAGAATTTTAAATATAATTAAACAAAATAAATTGAAATGACATTCCACTGGACTTACTCTACTAGATGTCGAAAAAAGTTTGGTACGATTCGTACTACCTGGCACAATTAGTGTCCAAGATGCTTCAAACAAATATACCCCAGTATCTTTGTAAGATAATATCAGAATTCCTTGATGACAGAAAATATGTAGTAAGTGTTAAGGAAATTCTTTCTTCAGCTAATACAGCAACTGCCGGGTTACGTCAAGGATCGTTTCTTTCACCGCTACTTTGCTCCTTGTACACGTCTTACTATGCAGACGACACAGTCTTAATAACTTCTAGCAAACTCACTGCGGCTTTATTAAAGAAAATGGGAAAAGATCTTGCAAGCTGTAGCAAATATTTGCAGAAATGGAAAATAAAAATAAATCCAAAAAAATCCCAAACAATTATGTTCACGCTTAACGAGTCCCCTAAACGCTTACCAAATCGTAATTTCAAGTTTGAAAATGAGGAAGTACCCATCTTAAATTAAATCAATTATCTTGGTGTCCTGCTTGAAAAAAATTAAATTAAATAAGTAAACATATCGACGTCACGACCAAACGAACCTCAAAGGTTCAAAAGGCGCTTTGGCCACTAATTATTTACAGATCGTCCCTGAACCTTAAGAATAAAAATCTTATTTTGTAATCCATTATCAGACCTACACTAACATCTATATGTCCCATATGGCATAAAGCTGCAAAGACGCATATCAAAAAGCTGCAAATTATTCAAAATAAATGTCTAAAAATTACTAGGTAGGGACATAAATACTGTTACAACATTGAACAAACCCATTTTAATAGTAGAACTGAACATACCCCGTTAATGTCATATGGGTTTTGAAAGCTAACCTCACAAGCGTTAGTCTGTAACGGGATTTTAAAATTGTTTCAATTTTCATCATGGAGTTGTCAGATAATGTAAAATGATAAAAAGCCATATTTTCAAAACGCTCCGGCCACTAGAGATTAGCAGCATGTTCGTCTACCAATGCATAAAACTGTTTGAGGAGACTGGAGATGTAAAAGACCGCCACCGGTCTTTTACATCTCCACGCTCTGTTCGAACACCGCATGTCATCAAAGCCGTTAAATCAAGAATTCACAAAAATCCGCTCCAAAAACAGAAAATCATGGCTCGTGAAATGAATATCACGCAAAAGTCCATGAGTCGAATCATTAAAAAAGACTTGGGACTTGGGGCTTTCAAACGACGTACCGGACTTTTGTTGATTGCAGCTTTAAAAAAAATAGGGTTGACAAATGTCCCAGCGCATAGAGAAAGGGACCTAAGGGTAAAAAAATCAATTTTTTTTTTGGTGTGGGCAACATCTGAGCATCGAATGAGACCGATCCCGTGCCCCAAAAGTGTTCCCTACCAGAGATATGCGCGTTTTATGAAAGTGATGGTACACCAAAGATACACATATATAAATCTTTAAAATGGCTCTCCTGAACAAAACTGTATTTTACCCTTAGGTCCTTTTCTATTTTGCGCGTCACAAATGCAAATGTCTTTTGGTGAAGCACGCTGATAACTTGCACAGAAAAATGTTATTCACCGATGAAAAAAATTTTACCGTTCAGGAAAAATTTAACAAGCAAAATGATAGAGTGTATGCGCGGTCACCTAAGGAAGCATCTGGACTAATCCCAAGGGTGGAAAAGGGTCATCACCCAGCTTCAGTCATGGTTTGGTGGGGTGTCTCTTACGATGGGGTAAGGAACTAGGAGTCAAAACATCGGCCAAAGTTTACCAAGAAATCGTTTTGAAAGCTGTTGTGAAGACTCTGTAACGTGTTTAACAGTATTTATGTCCCTACTAGGTATATATAAGTATAACCTGAGATGCAGATATTCTACAGACCTTCTTCATAGAGAAGCGGTTACGAAAAAATTCAAGATTTTATGTACAGACTTAGCATAAATTATTATGACAATAACATACATTCTACTTTTCCATTGATAAGAGAATGTAAAAGATTTGTACCATAACTATTACTACATAAACTTTAATCATCAAACTGAAATATGTGTGTATAATGTTGTTTATAACCATATGTGACCGCGCATAGAGAAAGGGACCTAAGGGTAAAAAAAATTAATTTACTTTTTTTTCTTTTATTGATGTGGACAACATCTGAGCATCGAATAGGACCGATCCCATGCCCCAAAAGTGTTCCCTTCCATAGATATGCGCGTTTTATGAAAGTAAAGTCGACGATTCTAAGCGCAAATAGAAAGGGACCTAATCGTTAAAATGGCTCTTCTGAACAAAACTTTTCATCAACTTTTCACTTTTTTTTGATGTGGACAACATCTGAGCATCGAATGACACCGATCCCATGCCTCAAAAGTGTTCCCTCCCAGAGATATGCGCGTTTTATGAAACTGAAGTCGACGATTCTAAGCGAAAAAAGAAAGGGACCTAATCTTTAAAATGGCTCTCCTGAACAAAACTGGTTTTTAACCTTAGGTCCCTTTCTATTTTGCGCGTCACATATAAATATTCTTTTTATACATTCACGACTTTTTCTACATGTATTTGAAATTTTATAATTATAAATTCAGAAAAAGGTTTAACCCCCAGTTTTTCCTTTAATTCATCTTATTAAATAAAATATCGTCTCAAAAAAAAAAAGAATGATCTCATTTGTTATAATATGTCGAATAATATCTCAAACTATGTAAATATTTAAAGAATCCTAAATAAAGATGAAGTTAAAAATTCAAAAAAAAAATTGCTTTTCGGTTGGTACAGTCTCAAATGAGGCCAAATATATGATAAAGCTATTTCACTATCTCCCCTGCAGTTCACCGATTCGCAGTGCTTAAAAATAAATTAAATTTCAACCTTTGCTGTGACCGAGTCATTATTAGTGTTACGGCTGAAATACCACCAGATCCCAATTTTTAAGATATGAATTATGGCTGCTTATGTCTATAAGGCATAATGGCTTTTCCAGTGGCCTCTCCCTTCTCGCGATACTTTCGATTTACCAACGGTAGCTCAGATCTCTCACCCTTCACTGGTTTGCCATCATCGATAACCTGATTGCTATAAAACAATATGCTCATTCTAGGGTGCTTCAAGCTCAAAAACATATTGAGCGTTAAAGAATTTGGTTTAAAAATTGATAAAAACAAAAACACAACGGCGGCAACAACAATATTTCTTTAATGGGCTGTTTCATAAACCATTAAACAATTTTTTTCGGAAGAGAAAACATGATTGGTTTTTTCCTAAACGACTCCCACCATGGCAGGACGAAAGTGAACGTTTACAAATGAACAACAACAAACCTATTAAAGGTGTATATTACGTTACACATTCTGGGATTCTCCAAGCGTTGTTGCTTTCTTCGTGTGCGTGTGTGTGTGCGTGTATTTTTCGTTTTTGTTAACGTCAGTAGAACGAACGTTAAGAGGGGAAAAAACGTTAACAAGATGAAAATACGTTTGGGCTGTTCATTTTGGCAAATGAAGGGGAACGTCAAAGAAATCGAATAAACCTAAAGGAGCTGCTGTGTCGGTGTGTAAGTGTGCGTGCGAGTGTGGCTGTGGCAGTTAACAATTTCAGATATGAAGACACCACACACGAAGGGAAGACCTTACGTGGCAAGGTAATAGGAGCCTAAATAACATCGTCGTGTGTGTACGTCTGTGTTGTGGTTAGATTTAATGCGGTGGTGTGTTCATATACGTGTGCGTATGTGTGTGTGCGGAGCTATAAACATAATGAAGAAAATTGCTTATCATAAGAAAATTTTCCCACAGCTACACACACCATCACAAACTTATTGAGTGGAAAATAGAACAACACCAAACGGCATACAGTGGTTCGAAACCATAAGGAAACCAAACATACGAGGGCGGTTCGGAAAGTTCTTAGCCTATCAATGAAAGAGAATAGTTAGTTTTTCAAAAATATTTTTATTTTCAATATAATCTCCTGAAACTTCAATACACTTAGTCCAATGCTTATCTAGCAATTCTATCCCTTGATTAAAAAAGTTTTCCTCAAGGTCTTCAAAATAGGGGTTTACAACTGTAATTACATCTTCATTTGAGGTAAAACGCTTGCCAGCAAGGAATTTTTTTAGATTTGGGAACAGGTAAAATTCACTGGGTGATAAATCAGGAGAATAAGGTGGGTGGTCAAGCAACTCATACTTTAATTCGTTGATTTTAGCCATTGTTAAAACACTCTTGTGCGCTAGTGCGTTGTCTTGAGGAAAAATTATTTTTATGTTTTGTAAGTCAGGACGTTTTTCTCGAATTTGTACATTTAATTGATCTAAAAGGTTGCAATAGTACTCTGAATTTATTGTTTTACTCTTTTGCAGATAGTCAATCAATAAAATACCTTTGAAGTCCCAGAAAACCGTTGCCATAACCTTACCAGCCGATTGAATTGTTTTTGCCTTCTATGGGGCACTTCCTCCAGCTTCAGTCCATTGTTTGGATTGTTCTTTTGTCTCTGGAGTATAGTGGTGGATCCATGTCTCATCAACAGTTATGAAACGATGCTTAAAATCCATTTTATTTCGCTGAAAACGATCCAAACAAGCTTGAAAATTGTTCATTCTTATGCGTTTTTGGGCGACTGTTAACAAGTCCGGCACCCATCTTGCAGAAAGCTTTTCCATTTGTAGTTCTTCATGCAAAATTAAATGGACTCAATCATTTGAGATGCCCATGATATTAGCTATTTCACGCACTTTTATTTGTCGATCATTTAATACCATATCATGCACTTTGGCTACAATTTCTGTTGTTGTTGCTGTTTTTGACGTCCACTACGTGGTTCATCTTCAATGCTTGTACGACCACGTTTAAATTCAGCAACCCAATTTTTTACTGCTGCATATGAAGGAGCACTTTCACCTAACACATTCACCATATCATTATGAATTTCTTGTCCCGATAAACCTTTTTTATGTAAATATTTAATGACACCACGCATTTCTAATTTTTCCATTGTAAAAAAATCGCGGATGCGTCTTTTGTGAACACCTGTTTCTATATGAAGGAGTTGCCAGAAATTTAACATGTGTTCATAGCAGAGATGGAAGTTTCCAAAACACTCAACTTTTTTCTGTTTATATCGCGCTTTTTGTGCTAGGCTAAGAAGTTTCCGAACCGCCCTCGTAGGCTTCTTAGCAAATGGAGTTGTGTTGAATGATTCAATTGCCTATATGGGCAAAGCCCTTGTTTTTATTCTCGGAATAAACTTTTTGCTCTGAGTTTCTGCGAGGATTTGAAGCTTGTCTGTATATTTGTACAAGTATGTTTTTTGAAAAATGTGATTTGATATTTTATGACTACAGCCTTATTAAATCAGCATAACTAGTAGTTTTTGTTATAGTTTTTTCATAAAATGTGCAAACAGAGAACAGATTTGTTACCACAGCCGAGTTTTTGCCAACCGAATGTTGGCAACAAATGCATTTCTACAACCAAATGTTGATTGGTTACACGGCAGATTTCAGTAGAGGGAAACCGACAGTATCGGTTTAAGAGACAAAGTATCGGTACCCCAAGTCAATAAGGATTTTAATTGGAACTGAAATTGTACATGTTTTATTTGCTGTTATAGATTATTGGCTACAAAACTCATTAAATTCGATTGTCATTACTATGAGCAGTTTACCTATTGGGTTATCTGACCAAAATATAAGATTTTTTTAATTTAATTTTCATTTTAAAAGTTTTGAAAGTATTTATTCTGTTATTTGAATTATGAGCAGTTGTTTTTTGCTTTCGAATCAAATATAATTTGTATTCACAAGTGGAACGATTTTATGCATAAAATTGGTAACGTTGAGTCAAAAAAAATTAATTTCGGTCTAAAGGTGTCAAGAAAATTTAAGATAAACCTGATTATGAAAAATTATTTAGGTGAAGTTAAGTAGTTTTAACTCTTAATATTTCCGGCTACTTAAAGATAATTTGACACAGAATACCTCTAATGAATTCTTAAAGTCTTGGCCACAAGTTTTAAAAAATATATATAGTATAACCTCTAAGCTTTGTCCAGATTACTGAATTGTCCGGACTACAGTACACAATTTTTTCAACTCGAAAGCTGGTTATGTTTATTTACTTTATTATGAGGTAACTTATTTAAAAAGCGAAAAATAAAAAATAAATAATATTAAATTAATTTTTACCACGTGCCCAAGCATTAATAGATTAAGAATGGACAACGTTGACCACATCCTATTCACATGCACGCAGAAAAAAAAGTATGGTTGTGGTAACAATATTCGAAGAGCATCATACTATTGTTGATTATATGGTTATAGCACAACAATATTATGATCATCACAACAATAGTATGGTTCACACACAACCATACTATGATCCCCATAACAGTATGTTGGTCCTCACAACAATAAAATTATTCACACAACCATAATATGATCCCCACAACAATATCATTATTCCAACTCAACCATACTATGATCCCCACAACCATATTACGATCCTCATAAACATAGTATGTTTAACGTACAACCATAGTATGATCCTCACAACCATAGTATGACTTACACACAACCATACTTTGATCCCCAAAAAATTTTGTTAAGATTGGGTTAAAAATTTAAATCAACAATAGCAATTTTTATTAAGTATGTTTTGAAAAAAATTAATTTACATATAAAAAGTACTATTATTGAGTAAGATTCGTAAAAAAACATTGTCAATTTAAAAAAAATACCATTTTGTCGGTACAATTGCCGTAATCATGTTATCGTTAACATAAAACCCATTGAAACAATACTTTTGTCCCATCAACCATATTTATATTGTTGCTACAACCATATTTTAATCTTTAAATTTGGCAACAATACAATTGTTACATTTCAACAATATTAATATTGCCGCAATCAAACTATTGTCAAAATGAAATTCAAAAACCATTACTATGGTTGCGACGACCATACTTTTATTGCAGAGAAAATACTATTGTTGCCATGACCATATAGTAACCAAATATTTTCTCTACGTGTGCTTACAGGTCTAATCTATCTCTCTTAACTGAATCAGTGGTACTGTATCTTCATCGTCCCCCGGCATCGCCAGTGATAATTGAATCGTTCTCTTGAATAAAGAGGTGTAGTTATTTCTATATCCAACTTTGATGTTCTGAATTAAATTCGGATCCATTGCTTGTAGGAGTGCAGTGCAGTTCGGAGTAAAAAACAAAACTCCAAAGCAAGGGTCAGTATTGAAGTCCTTTTTAATTGAGTGCAATGGTCCCTTATTCAATACCAAAAGTGCTGTCAATGGCTTGTAAGAATTGGTCAGCAAATTCTTTACATTTTTGATAAATACATTCTTAAACTAATCTTCAAAAACCGATGCCGACATTCAACCTTCTTGGTATTCCGCTAACAAAAAGAAGTTCAATGTTTTTTAACTTTGCAGATTTGCCTATTACAAGGAGAGGTAACTTCGTATGGCGTATTACAAGGAGAGGTAACTTCGTTCGTATAGGGCATGAAAATAGATCCATCTTTTGAAATTTGTCCGCTATGAACCCTTTTTTTGTTGGAAGATCTCTTCAAAATAGACAAATCTGCGTTATACAGGGTGGGGAACAAGTTCCTATGGGGTTAATGACTTTAATTACTTTTTCGTTTATTAAGTTTTTATATTTTTTTCATATTATATAATATACAAAATGGATTTTTTTTACACTAGCTATATAAGAGGGCGACCGCAAAAGTAACTGGCCTAACATAAAAAGAACCGCTTTTTGGAATTATTATTATTTATTTTTCAACATAATCTCCTTCCAACTCAATACACTTCATCAAACGTTTTTCAAGTTTTTTAATTCCATCCGAAAAATAAGATTTTTCAAGACCTTCAAAATATGCCTCAGTTTCAGCAATAACCTCGCTATTGGACGAAAATTTTTTGCCACCGAGAAATTTTTTAAATTTGGAAACAAGAAATAATCAGAAGGAGCTAAATCTGGACTATATGGTGGATGCGGAGCAATTTCAAATCGTAATTTGGCCAGTTTTTGTTGAGTTAAAAATGCAGTGTGTGAAGGAGCATCATCTTGATGAAAAAGAACTTTTTTTTCTAAATGCGGTCGTTTTATCTTGATTTCTTCACTCAACCGATCCAATAATGCACAATAATATTCACTATTTATAGTTTTTCCTTTCTCAAGATAATCAATAAATATTATACCCCTTGTATCCCAAAATACTGTGGCCATTACTTTTCCTGCTGACTTAACAGTTTTCGCCTTCTTAAAACCACTTTTACCAGCTTCTGGGATCACTTTTACCAGCTTCTATCCATTGTTTTGACTGTTCTTTGCATTCTGGCATATAGTGATGGATCCATGTTTTATCAACAGTTATGAATCAGCGCAAGATTTCTATTGGATTACGCTGATAAATCGCTAAAAGCTCTTCGGAATTGGTCCAACGGACGATTTTTTGGGGCAAAGTCAACAAACGCGGCACCCATCTTGCGGATAGCGTTTTCATGTGGAGTTCATCATGTAAAATACTCCAAACTTGTTTTTCGTGTATTTTAACAATATCAGCAAGTTCTCTGAGCTTAATTCGTCTACCTTTAGTCACTTCATTAAATATTTTTCTAATGTTTTCAATAGTAGTAGCAGTTTTCGGTCTTCCAGAGCGTTGTTCATCTTCCGTACTTGAACGACCCATTTTAAATTGTTGAACCCAGGATTTCACGGTGGAGTATGATGGTGCATTATCACCATGAACAGAATCCAATTCATCTTTGATTAATTGTGGCGTATAACCTTTCATATAAAAGTGTTTAACTACCGCACGAAACTCTTTATTTTCCATTTTTCAAAAATTATAAAACTTGTTTACTTCAATCACCTGTAACAAAGAAAATAATCATTAAATATTTCGGAAATTTTGACAGATGGCTTATAAAAGATTGCTTTTGAAAAACAAAAACAAAAAAGTTGCTAGTAAAACAGAAAATGTGCCAGGCCAATTAGTTTTGCGGTCGCCCTCGTAAAATAAGTTCACTTAAATGACCCCCGTTTTCAGCTTCGCAATGATGGGCTCGTTTTAGAGCATTTTCTATAACATCTTTCAAAATTTTTGGCTGTTGCGTTCGAATTTCTGCAACAATATTGGCCTTGAGTTGAACGATTGCCTCGGGTTTGTTCATATATACTCGCTCCTTCAAATAACCCCAGAGAAAATAGTCAGGTGCTGATAAATCTGGCGATCGCGCTGGCAAAATAATTTCCGAATTTCTGGAAATTATTCGCTCTCCAAAAATTTGACTTAAAAGTGTCATTGTGTCTGTGTGTCTCGGGCAGTGTGGGCAGTTGCTCCGTCCTGCTGAAACCACATCTTGGGTCTGTTTTCAAGAGAAGGACTTAAAAGAAAGTCTATAATAAACCGATACCGCTCTTCATTTACGGTTACAGCACTTCCATCTTCATTCTTGAAGAAGTAACACGCAGATAAAAAGCATGGTTATTACATGGTCACGGCAATAATAATATGTTTTCCGCAATAAAAGTATGTTCGTCGCAACCATAGCATTGTTAACTGAATTAATTTTTGACAATAGTATAATTGCTGCAATATTAATATTGTTGAAATGTAACAATAGTATTATTGCCAAATTTAAAAATGAAAATATGGTTATAGCAACAATATTAATAAGGTTGGTGCGACAAAAGTATTGTGTTTGGCGTTTTATGTTAACAATAATATGATTACGGCAATCATACTGTATAATTGTAATTTTTCTTCATTTATATATGCTTTTAAGAACAAATGTTATTGGTACGGATCTAATGCAATAATAGTACTTTCGAAATAAAAATTTTTTAAATAAGCTGCTTTGGCTTTGTTTAACTGAATTTTTTTTTAATAAAAACGCTTACGTTTATTTAAACTTATTTTTTCTACTGTGAAATAAATCACTCCTATTATTTTGAATTAATTGTACATTTTTGAATAATTTTCATATTTCAAATCTATTTGTGACAACTTAAACCAATTCTAATAAATAATAATAGCGATCAAATCTATTGTCGACAACTTAAACAAATTCTAATAAATTATATTGGGGATCATAGTATAATTGTGTTACTATGGTTGTAGGGATCATAACATGGTTGCGTGGGAATCTTACTATGGTTGTGAGGATCATACTATGGTTGTATATGAAACATACTGGTTGTGAGGATCATGCTATGGTTGTGGAAATCATAGTATGGTTGAGTGTGAATAATACTATGGATGTGGGGATCATAGTATGGTTATATGTGAATCATACTATTGTTGTGAGGATCATAGTATCTTTGTATTTGAATCATACTATTGCTGTGAGGATCATAATATTGTTGTACAGGATCATAATATTGTTGTATACCCAACAATAGTATTATCCTCTTCGAATATTGTCACCACAACCATACTTTTTTTCTGCGTGAAGGTCCAATAATATTTGCAGATGTGATCCCATACCATACTGTACACCTAATGGGGTGCAATTGGCGTTGATGAATGGCTCTTGGATTTTCAGAACCCCACTGATTTAAATAATAAAATTTTATTATTCTGGTTCTTTGTTCAGTTGTGAATCTCTCCAAGTGTTATTTAAAGTTATAAAATTTTTAAACCCCATAATAACTTTTGGCCCACCCCTTATATCTGTTCCTTATGAAGCCACATTTTCTTAACAGTTTTCAAGAACGTGGTTTAAAACGGCTCTACAGCCACAAATTTTCAATTTCCTGATTCCATTCCGACACTTTAACTTTTGCATTCAGCCGTTACTTGCTGAGAAATTATCATTTTCCAAAACTAAAAATGAAATTTTAACAGAAATTGGCAAATGTTAATTACTTATAAGTATACACTGCTGAATAAACCATATCATCAGTGCTTTTTTTCACCTGAGGATTATAACCAAAGCTTCATTTGTTTCCTTAACAAGTTTTACTGACCCATTTTAAACATATGTTTTTTCCAAACGTAAAGTACCTGATCCTTTTCAAGTTTGAGACACATATTTTATAACATTATCTCTCTTAGACTTAATATAAAATATTGTGGATGGTGAGACACTAAATTTTGCACCCACTTTCCTGATGGTTTTCCAATCGAGTACAATATTTTACATTTTTCAGCCAATGTCAAAGAAATCGTATTTCCCTAGAAAACGAACTAAACGGGTTTTGGTTACTACAAAGAATTAATTTGTTATCACCACCAATTAGTGGTACCAAAGTTAATTTTACCTCATAATTGGTTGGGTGGTATAACCGTTAGTTGTGGAAACCAATAGTTTTACTGAACTCGGTTGGTATAACCGACTTATTGGCTGTAAGATGCGAATTATTATTGTAGCTACCATCTTATGGTAAGTCGAACTTTCAATATCATGGAATGTTGTTTGATTGAAACAGAATGTATGTTTATCCAACCGAATATTTTTAGTTTGGACCAATTTTCAACCTTTTTTCTGTGTGTTTTTTCTGCGAAACTAATTGTTTCGACTTATGAAAATCAATTTACTATGTCAGCAGTGCAGTCGGGAATGACGACTATCCAAGGTTGCTTCAGGCGCCAACTAAGTCTTAACTTCTCTTTCTCAAATAAGAAGACCATATTCTAAATCGTTCCTGGAATACCCATGAAAGCGCTAATTTTATACTGCATTTCATAGTAAATCAAGCGGACTGCATCAAAGTGCTGGCCTAAAAATCAATTGAATCAAATTGGCTGATAACACGATTACCGAATATGTGACAGCGCATAGAGAAAGGGACCTAAGGGTAAAAAAAAATCAATTTTCATTTTTTTTCTTTTTTTGATGTGGACAACATCTGAGCATCGAATGAGACTGATCCCATGCCCCAAAAGTGTTCCCTCCCAGAGATATGCGCGTTTTATGAAAGTGAAGTCGACGAATGTAAGCGCAAATAGAAAGGGGCCTAATCTTTAAAATGGCTCTCGTGAACAAAACTTTTCATCAACTTTTCACTTTTTTTTTTGATTTGGACAACATCTGAGCATCGAATGAGACCGATCCCATGCCCCAAAAGTGTTCCCTCCCAGAGATATGCGCGTTTTATGAAAGTGAAGTCGACGATTCTAAGCGCAAATAGAAAGGGACCTACTCTTTAAAATGTAGAAGTTATAGTAAAGCATGTAAAAGTATCCAATAGCATAACGATGACCTCGGTTTCGATGCATATAGGAGTAGATCCCGGTAAAGATACACAGCCTAATGAACAAGGAACTGTCTGAAAAGTATAGGAATCAGATCAAGCCTGGGCAACAATGTTAGAGCATGTCCAAGTGGTTTAATTTATTTTAAAGCGTGTTCCAACCATAATGCACGATGTTATTTGGGAGTTACACCTTAACGACAAGTTTTTTCACCAATTTAATTTACCATTTGTTTGTTCAAAGTGTTTGACAAATTCAACCATTGATTAGTGCGTTGAAACGTCTAACAATTAATGAGCGGTCAATGCTGCACCATCAGGTCTTCAGGTCTAATCAATATGCAAGAATCTGTCTGCAGCAATCACCAACTAAAAATAATAAGCTATTTTAAATACAGCACAAAAATTGCAGAAACCTGTCAGAAGAGATGATTTTTTAGCTTTTGCGTTTCTTATCTTGAAATAAATAAAGGGTGGTCCTACTATAACGCACGATGTTAATTGTAAATAAAACAAAAAAAAATGCAGAGAATAATCTTAATACTTTTATTATAATTATGTGTAAAAGAAAATATCGGCCTAATGTTCGCCACGGCTTCTGTGACATATCTCTATCCGATGATCAATATTTTCAATGACTCTGAGACATAATTGAGGTTGGATGTCATTAATATGCCCAATTATCTCATCCTTTAGCTCTCGAATTGTTTTAGGCTTATTGATATACACTTGTTCTTTTAATTTATTTCCAAATAAAGAAGATCAATGGTGTCAAATCACATGACTGTGGCGACCAAATAACCTCGCCACGACGAGAAATCAACGGCCATTGAATTTCTCGCGCAAAAAACCATTGTTTCTTTGGCTGTGTTGCAAGTGGCACCATCCTGTTGGAACAACAAATCGGCCAGGTCCATATCCTCAATTTCTGGCCACAAGAAGTTCGTTTTCATCTCGCGATAGCAAACACCATGCACTGGAACTGCTTGGCTGACCTTATTTTCGAAGAAGTACGCCGCAATGACGCCTCTAGCCCACAAACCGCACCAAACAGCCACTTTTTGTGTATTTATAGGCTTTTTAACAATTACACGTGGATTCTCATTTGCCCAAATGCTGCAGTTGTGCTTGTTAAGAATACACTGTGGACACATTTGGTCAATTGTGCTGACCAAAAAAATCACGAAGTGCACGAAATACATTTTGATTTGAACGCTCATATCCGTAAAAGGCTTCAACAATTTTCAAGCGCTGCTCAATTATTGAAATTGTCAAACACTGAAACAAAGAAATGTTAAATTGTATTGGTTAAGAAAACTTGACGTTAAGGTGTGACTCACAATTAACATCGTGCATTATGGTTGGACCACCCTTATAAATGGGTAGATAAAATCGGCTGAAACGCTCGGGTTTGATTGGAAAAGCTCCGGAGGTATGTTCTTCTCAATTTTTTAATGATATTGACAATTATCAACTAACATATACCACAAGCGACATAGAGATGGGTTTTGGCATGGGTTTCCATTTCGTTAAGATTGGTAAGGATTCTCTATGCCGGAAAATTAAAATTGTGGATTCTGCTTTTACCCTACTACAATATTTTGCCTTTTTTTAGTCTTTTCTTTGCTTGGAGTCACTGTGCTGCTTCACAGCGACGACACATACGACTATTTATCGACGGCACCGACAAGCACCATGCCCTACCGTCCTGTAGTGTGTATGTTAACCCTAAGTAACTGATACCACTACAAGCGTACGTAGTGTGAGCCCCACATTTACCAAGGTTAACTTACGTTTACAAAGGTTGTTAAATCTGTAAGCGAGTGTGCGAACGTTCGTATTTGTGTGTGCGTGTATGTGTTTAACTAAATTTGTTGCAAAAACTGGAGGAGGGTTACGCTGGGAGTGGGTGTGTGGCTCTTTGCGAGTGAGGCTGAGTTGGAGTTGCACACTTCATGTCACAACCATTAACCTGATGTTTACTTTTCTTTAGTGAAAGTGTTGGTGTGTTTGTTCTTCTTAAAGTTTTCCCCAGCTGCTTTTATTTTCATATTTTGGTTTGTGTGGGGTTATTGGGAGGGTGAGCGAAATACGATACTTTTTCGAGTTATTCTGGTTTTGTTGCTGTTGCGTTTACGTTTAGTGTGCAAAATTGAATAAAGTAAATGTTTTTGTAGCACAAAGCTCATAAACACAATCACACACACACAGCCAGCCAGGACTAAGGACTCTTTCGCTCACATACATTTGAGTGCAGTATGTTTTCTTTAAGCCATCAATACAGGAGTAGTATATTGAGTTCGGTTAGATAAAGTAGGTAGTCTATCGTTATTGCGACAATTCGTAACCAGCAACCAATTTGGTTTAATAATTTCCACTGGCTTTAACAAATGCCAGAGTTGGGCAATACCAATATCAACCAATTTGGTCAGTTTCCTACAGGAGTAAATATGGTTGATTCCAGCCTATTCGCCGGAACAGGATATGAAAGTGTGTTGTTTGGATTCTTCACCACTTCATCTTTACTGCGAAGTCATTTTTCAGCAGTCTCATTGCATGTACGTAAGTGCAATCATACTCTTTACTGAAATAAGAATCTTATATGGCGGCATCCACTTACCGATTATTGTGAAACTTCTCATAGCAGAAATTTGTTATGTTAATTTGTTATGTGAAATAATACGAGTAATAATGTAATGTACGTGTTTTTATCATTTGTTATAATCAACAATTTCTTGAAGATGTTACCCGAAGGATTTTTTCAATATAATTTCCTTCAAATGTTGGCCTAAACTTCGCCTCAGGTTTTCCATTCTGAGGGTCCAATTTTGAATGACTCGTTCGAACATTTCGACTGGTATGGCTTTAATGACACACGTAATGTTGGCTGCCAAAACCTGAATCGCAGCTGGTTTGTCAGCATAGACTTTAGACTTTACGTAACCCCAAAGAAAAGGTGTCTAAAGGTGTGATATCACTCGATCTAGACGGCCAACTCACCTGTTCAAAACTTGAAATTAGTTGCTTTTTCAAATGATCTCTCCATAGATCCATTGTTTGAGCAGCTGTATGGCAAGGATGGTGTCCTGTTGAAACCAAATGTCAAGACTACGGGCTTCAATTTCAGGTAGCACAAAGATCGATATCATGGCGCGATAGCGAGCACCATTCACGGTTACGTTCCGGCCATCATCATTTGTGAAAAAATAGGCATCTATGATTCCACACGCAGAGAAAAAACATGGTTACTACATGGTCAGGGCAATAATAATATGTTCTCCGCAATAAAAGTATGTTCGTCGCAACCATAGCATTGTTAACTGAATTTATTTTTGACAATAGTATAATTGCTGCAATATTAATATTGTTGAAATGTAACAATAGCCAAATTTAAAAATGATAATATGGTTATAGCAACAATATAAATATGGTTGATGCGACAAAAGTTTTGTGTTTTGCATTTTATGTTAACAATAATATGATTACGGCAATCATACTGTATGATTGTAATTTTTCTTCATTTAGATATGCTCTTAAGAACAAATGTTATTGGTACGGATCTTATGCAATAATAGGACTTTTTTTTTATCGAAATTAAAATTTTTTAAACAAGCCGCTTAGGCTTTATTTAACTGAAATATTTTTAATAAAAACGCGTACGTCTATCTCAACTTATTTTTTCTACTGTGAAATAAATCACTCGTATTATTTTGAATTTTATGTATTTTTAAATAATTTTCATAATTTAAATCTATTGTTGACAAATCAAACCAATTCTAATAAATAATATTGGGGATCAAATCTATTGTCGACAACTTAAATAAGTTATAATTAATTATAATGGGGATCATAGTATAATTGTGTGTGATCATATTGTGGTTGTAGGCATCATAACATGGTTGCGTGTGAATCATACTATGGTTGTGAGGATCATACTATGGTTGTATATGAAACATACTATGGTTGTGAGGATCATACTATGGTTGTGGAGATCATAGTATGGTTGAGTGTGAATCATACTATGGTTGTGGTGATCATAGTATGGTTATGTGTGAATCATACTATTGTTGTGAGGATCATAGTTTGGTTGTAGTTTAATCATACTATTGTTGTGGGGATCATATCCTATTATATATTATCCTCTTCGAATATTGTCACCACAACCATACTTTTTTTCTGCGTGCACCAGCTTATAAACCGCGGTTTTCTCTGGGTATAATGGCACCTCTTGAACCTCTTCTTGTTGCTCTTCAGCCCAAATGCGGCAATTTTGTTTATTTACTTTGCCGTTGAGCCAGAAATGGGCCTCATCACTGAAAAAAAATTTAGGTCGAAAACAGCGGATCTTCCCGTTTCTCACCGAACGCTCATTTCCATAAAACAGTTGCCAACATTTGAAGGAAATTATTTTCAAAAAAAAATGCCATAAAATGTCCTTTCAAATTACCAATAACGATTCCACACTTGATTTGAATTTGTATCTTTTTTAGTTCGGAAAAATATATCTCTAGATGGATCGCCCTATCTTTATTTATTTCAAAGTACTGCTGTATTGTTTTCAATGCATTTCGTGGGTCAGTTTTTGGCCTCTGTCGCCCAATTACTTAAATATGTTTTTTTTTTTGTATTTTGTTTGTTCGAAGTGTTCAGGGCCAAAACTGTCCTACTTATAGAGTATTTCCACTTATGCAGCTCCCACTTAAGAATGTGTTAAAAAAAGGTCGCTTTTGGGTTAAAATGTTCTAATGAATTACGGCTTTTTATCATTTTGATATAGATCGGCCTAAATAATATCAGAATATCTTCAAGTTGAACAGGCCCATTTTGGGGTTTAAAATTGCACTTTACTTGACTTTAATAATTTATCATAAGCGGCTTTATCTTAAACTGTTTTGACACAAAACTTGAACTAATATTTTGTTTTTTTTTTTAATCATCCACCAATTTGATGCAAACACTTGTTTCACATGTGCATACACACATTATGAGATTTGAAAGTTAAAAACCAAGTTTAAAAAAGCTGCACATACTTATATGTCAAATAATAGAATAAATATTTTCCAATACTTAAATATAAAAATTAAATAAAAAATCTTTACTTGTGGTAGTATAAAACGAATTCAAAAATTTTACTGTCAATAATTTATAACAACATTTAATACATGTACAAATTCACTACCAATAATCATCCTTATTAGTTACTGTTACCGATAATTTGTCTCTTGAACTGATACTGTCAGTTTCCATTAATGAAAATTGCCAAGTTCGCAATCAACATTCGGTTGTAGCGATAGAATACAGGGATATTAAGTGCAACCATCAACTTTCGGTTGTAGCAACAAATGTCTTCTCTATGTGTATAAGAATAGTTGGAGGATAGGTTTCTTTTTCACAATCTTTCTATTCTCTTTCGCAACTCGTCCTCTATCGTTTTTAATTAAGGAAACCATTGTGGTCATAATATTAATAACAGTAAAGATATTTTCAAATCGTTAAATATAAAAATTAAATAAAAAACTTTATTGTGTTGGTCGAATAACCGAATTCATAAAATTTAACCATCGGTTGATACAGTTAACAAATGCTCGTAGTAATGACAACGGAGGTTAAAGAGTTCTTGTAGAGTTCTATAATCTACAATAACAACAAATAAATGTAATAATTCATCGGTACTGTTAGTTCACACTACTAAAAATTGCAGTGTTACCAATTAATATTCGGTTGTAGCGATGGAATACATAGATAGTACGTGCAACCATCAGCTTTCAGTTGGCAAAAAAGTTGATTGTGGCAACAAATCAGTTCCTTCAGTGAATGAGATAGATTTCTTTTTTTTACAATTTCTTTTTTAGATTTATTTTTTGTTTACAATCTTTTCCTCCTCTTTCTCAATTCGTCCTCTACCACTTTAACTTAAGGAAACCACAATAGACCGTTAAACGGCTCCGATTGCAGGCGTCAGTAGTTATCTCAACACGCGGACATCCCACACGCAGATACAAATTCGTCGGAAATCGTTTGGAACTACAGCGGTTCGATTGCAAAAGAAGATTTTCGGTTGAAATTATCAATTGTTAATAAACGTATTGGATATTCGGTTCGAAACACCACAAGCTGATAAATATGATCATGGTACTGTACTCACAATTTATTGATCGGTCATACAAATAAAACACGAAAAAGATATTTAGTTGTTGCAACCAATAGTTTTGCAAACATTTAATGTTTTTGTTTTTAAACTAAAATAACAATAAATTATTTAGTTGCTGTAACCAACTATTTAATGGTATTTTTTAAAAATAAAATAAATTGGTTATTTCTGACTTTAAGCCAATCGCTTAAAATTTTTCCACTAAAAATCATCCAATCTTTTCTACTTTTTCCTCTTCATGACGCCTTCCTATATGTACTGCGTGTACTTCAACTGTGTAAGCAAACAGTTTTTGCCTCTGACTCAAATTTAATTTTTTTTGGCTACTCATTAAAAAAATATTTTCTTAAGGTTCGATTACTTGCTACGTTGCACCGATACTACAGTTTCGATAACTGAAAATTGCAGAGCTCCAACTAACATTCGGTTGTACTGGTGGAATACTCAAGGTAAATGTAACCTCAAGCATTGGCAGACAAATTCGGTTGCGGCAATGAATCTGTGCTCTGTGTGTACTCAACCTTACCTTACCGTAAGCCTTTTTGAACCCTGACCTTGTCTTCAGGTCTGTTTCACAAATGGTACCCAACACTGATTCTAATCTCTTTCATACCACCAGTGTATTTTACCTTTAAACCTCACCCACACTAAAACAACTGTTTGAGGGTAAAGTTCTGTACATTTTTTGCCTAAAAAAATTGTTACAGTTTCACTCCAGGCTGGCAGCAATGCCAGTGTGTCTGTTTCGATTTCACATAGATTTTGTTAAGTTGACGTAAATTACTACCATTACATTAACACGCTTTCGCTGTGTGTGTGAATGCGAATGTGTCGATATGTACGTAGTCCGTACTTGTTTGCTGTTTGTTATCAGTGCTAATGTTCCAACATATCCTGTGGAATAGTTTCGTTTCCTTTCCTTTTCATTCAGAGGCATTCGAAAGGTGTTGTGTTGTTTGTTGACTGCCATTGCTCCTTGTTGGAGATGTGTGGGGGTGCAAAAGCACAGCTGTTAATAGCTTCGAAATATTTTATGAGATTTATGCTTAAGTGAAGCGTAAACTTATCAATAAATTTATGTGCGACTAAACGGTTGGGGCACGTTTGTATGTGCGCCTCTATGGCGTACCTATATCCATATTATTCATTACATTTGTTTGTGTTTGAGTTGATGTAGTTGTATTTGTTTAACGCTCTAATAAATATAAATGGTAGCTGATTCGTAAGCAGGAAGCTGGCATATGAATGGTAAACAGGATCAGGAAGTGTTTTCTCCAATGCCAGTATTAATCATTGACAATAGAGATGATCTTTTTGGAGGTATGGGTAGCGATTTGTAGTTGATTAATTGCCCTAACAGCAAGGACTAAAACGATGTTGTAAACAAAATCAAACCCTTTTATTTTTAGCCACACACACAGCAAAACAACTAGTTGGAAATCGTTTGAAACTAACGGGTGATCCATCTTGAGATATTTTTTTCAATACCCTTTTTTACAGTTTTCGCGTGAGTTGTGTTTAACTTTATTTTTTTCTTCTTTTCACTGTTGTTTGCCATTTCATCATGGAAAGACTTACACCAAAAAAAATGTCTCAAAATTGTGCAACAGTCTAATGGAAATGAGCATTCGGTGAGAAACTGTTTTCGACCACAATTTTTTTCAGTGATAAGGTACATTTCCGGCTCAACGCACTTTGGCTAAAGAGCAACCATAAGAGGTTCAAGAGGCATTGTACCCAGAGAAAACCACGCTCTGGTGCGGTTTATGGACTGGTGAAATAATCGGTCCATATTTTTTCAAAAATGATGATGGTCGGAACTTAACCGTGAATAAAGCTCGCTGTCGTGCCTTGATATCGGACTTTTTGCTTCCTGAAATTGAGGCCCGTAATCTTGACGATATTTGGATTTAACAGGGCGGCTCCACTTGTCACACAGCTGCTCAAGCAATAGATCTATTAAGAGGTCATTGCGAAGAGCAGCAAATTTCACGTTTTGGACCGGTGAGTTGGCCGCCTAGATCGTGTAATTTCACAGCTATAGACTTTTTTCTTTAGGGCTGCGCAAAGTCCAAATTCTATGCTGACAAACCAGATACGATTCAGGTTTTGGAAGCCAACATTACGCGTGTGATTAAAACCATACCGGTCGAAATGCTCGAACAAGTCATCCAAGATTGGACCCCCAGAATGGTCACCCTGAAGCGTAGTTGCGGCCAACATTTAAAGGAAATTATATTCAAAAAATAAATGGCCTTTCGAAAGAACCACAAATATTCCACATTTTATTTTTTTATTCCGAAAAAATATCTTTAGATTTATCACCTGATACAATGATTTGGTTGCAAAAAGGGAATTGTGGTGGCAATTATCAAATGTTTTTAATCGTAATGGATATACGGTTCGAAATACCACATGATGATATGATCATGATCATCGTACGTAAACGTATTTATCAGTTATACCAAGGAAACGCTAAAAAAATATTAAGTTGCCACAACGGGTGGCAGAGCACCAACTATTATCTGTCGTACTGGTGGAATGCGCGAGGTGCATGTATAAGTAATCTCAATCATTCGGTCGGCAAAAAAATTCGGCTATGACAACGAATCTGTTCTCTTTTTGCACAGATATTCTAGAGTGATAAAGGGATCGGCTTTATCTTAAGCAAATGTGAATAAAAATTGCACTTAAGTTATGGCAAAATACGCATATCATTTAAAAAATCTTTGAGGAACTGACGGCAAATTTCTCGCATCCCAGTCGGATGTCAAAAAATTGAACATCAGCACACAGAGAACAGATTTGTTGTCACAACCGAATGCTTTTTGCCGCATTAGGTATGCCATCATTAAAACCAAATGTTAGTTGCTGGTTTGTAACGATTAGTAATTGTAACTTATATTTCGGTAGAAAATACGTAGAATCCGAAGCTCCAGAAAAGAATTTTTGAATTTTCACGTCCACATGCCGCACTTGTTTAACAAAAAATTTTAAATTTTCAGCAGAGGAAAAACTCTTTTCTTATATACTAGAAGTACTCTTAAAATGTCTTGTCGAGGAGAAAGAGTAAAATATGATAGAAGGTTTTTACCGAATGCATTTTATGTAACGATTTGTTTAAAGCAGTAATACTTAGTAGGGACATAAATACTGTTACAACATTGAACACACCCATTTCAATAGTAGAACTTAACATACCCCGTTAATGTCATATGGGTTTTGAAAGCTTACCTCAATAGCGTTAGTCTGTAACGGGATTTTAAAGTTGTTTCAACTTTCATCATGGAGTGGTCAGACAATGAGAACCATATCGCTGTAATAGCGCTTTTCAAGTGTGAAATGAAAAAAAGTGATATTTTCAAAACGCTTCGGCCACTAGGGATTAGCCGCATACGAGTATTCGTCTACCGATGCATACAACTGTTTGAGGAGACTGGGGAAGTAAAAGACCCCCACCGGTGGGCCGCCCACACTCTGTTCGAACACCGCATGTCATCAAAGCCGTTAAATCAAGAATTCACAGAAATCCGCTCCGTAAACAGAAAATTATGGCCCGTGAGATGAATTTCACGCAAGAGTCCATGAGTCGAATCATTAAAAAATACTTGGGGCTTTCAAACGACGTACCGGATATTTATTGACTGCAGCTTTAAAAAAAATAGGATTGAAAAATGCAAACGTCTTTTGGTGAAGCACGCTGATAACTAGCAACGATAAAAAAATTATATGCGCGGTCATCTAAGGAAGCATCTGAACTGATCCCAAGGGTGGAAAAGTGTCATTACGCAGCTTCAGTCATGGTTTGGTGGGGTGTCTCTTACGATGGGGTCACGGACCTGCATTTCTGCGAACAAGGAGTCACAAAATCGGCCAAAGTTTACCCAGAAACCGTTTTGGAAGCTGTTGTGAAGCCTCTTAACAATTCCCTGTTCCAAAACCAGCCATGGACTTTCCAGCAGGATTCTGCGCCGGCCCATAAGGCTAAAACGTCCCAGGCCTGGCTTCGAAACAATTTGCCAGGACAAGGTTTGTCACAAAAGATACCCCAACATTGGATCTCTTAAGACTGCTCTGGTTCGAGCTGTGGCCAATTTTCCAATGGACGAGGTTCGTGCAGCTATTGACGATTGGCCAGTGCGACTTAAGGCATGTGTGTGTATAAAGGCAAAAGGCGGACATTTTGAATGAGTAGATTCTTATTGGATACAATATACATCAGTAAATATATTAAAAAATATTTGGTCCAAAAACATTCAGTACTTTTGATGTTACAGTATAAAACGTGTGTAACAGTATTTATGTCCCTACTAAGTACTAGGATTATTTTCGATTTTGGTTATGATGAATGTTTAGATTCCAACACCAATATTCGGTTACAACAACCAAATAGTGGCAAATCTTTTAGTTTAAACAACCACCAGCTATGTCAACTAAATACAGTTTATGAGGTTCATTGGTATGACTAATCAATTAGTTGCATCTAAAATACGATGATCATATTTATCATATTCTGGTATGTCGAACTGAATATCCATTGCAATTATATACATTTGGTGATTGCTACCGAAATTTTTTTTGCCAGTGCTGGGGACCCACAATTCAGTCTGACTTGTGTACTTTTAATAACATTACGTGATGAATAACGCTTAAAAACTATACTAAATTTTTCAAAACCTCTAAAGAAATCACAATAGCAGCGAAAAAAAAATCGATTATGACCTGAGACTTTGCACGAACAAGACTTATTTTGTCTTCATAATCTGCTTGCGATTATAAAAGGGCAACCCAGTGTACACATACGTAGAGAATAGATTTGTTGCCACAACAGAATTTCTTGCCAACCGACCGTTGGTGGTTGCTCGTACTATTCATGTATTCCATTGTTACAATCGCATGTTGATTGATATACATACATATTTCTATATATATTTCTGGCCTAGGCAGCACTAAGTGTTTCCTGGCGCCATCTGACATTTCCATTGGAAAGTTTGACATTTTTTAGAATAAACATACTCAGAACGTTTGGCGTACGACCATCATTTGTGTTGTTTACAGTGACTTAAAAAAATCAATTTGGCAAAATAATGGAATTAACTCGTGAAAATTTTCGTGCGATCATTTTTCACAACTTTCGACGTGGATTATCACGACAAGAGTGCATCGATGAACTTAAATCTTTGTATGACAGTGAAGCGTTATCCTATAACACCGTGAAAAACTGGTTAATGAATTCAACCGTGGCCGACGCTCGCTCAAAGACGAAGTTCGTGAAGGTCGTCCAAAAACGGCCGTTGTGCCAGAGAACATTGATGCCGTACGTGAACTGATAATGTAAGATCGTCATGTGACATACCGTAAGATAGAGGCATCCTTGGGCATTTCTTCCACCGGCATACATTCGATATTGCATGAACACCTGGCCGTAAAAAAGGTTTGTTCTCGTTGGATCCCGCACAATTTGACAATCGCTCAAAAAAAGCTCGTGCCGATTGCTGCAAATAAATTTTGAAAAAGACGTTTATAAGATCGTTACAGGTGACGAATCATGGATCTACGCGTATGAGCCCAAAACAAACCAACAATCGACCGTGTGGGTCTTTGAAGATGAGCCAAATCGAGCGAAAGTTGTTCGTGGAAGAAGCACTTCAAAGCAAATGGTCGCCTGTTTCTTTTGGCAATACTGGTCATGTGGCGACAATTCCGCTTGAGCAACGTAGGACGCTCAATTTTGAGAGGTACACCACAATTTGTTCGCCTTAAGTCTTCGGAGAAATTTGAAAAACGAACAAGAGAAGACGAATCATTGTGCACAATGACAATGCGAACTCTCACACATCGGCTCAAACCAGCGCCTTCTTGACCGGTCAAAACGTCGAATTAATGGATCATCCGCCGTACAGCCCCGATTTGGCCTTCCTTGCCTTCTTTTTATTCCTGCACATTAGGAAAAAAATGCGTGGTCAACGATTTTCGTCGCCAGAAGATGCTGTTGATGCGTTCAAAAACCATGTTTTGGAGGTGCCTCAATCAGAGTGAAAAAGTGCTTCGACAATTGGTTTGAGCGCATGCAGAAGTGTATAAATCATGCTGGAGAATAATTTGAAAAACAATTAAAACCATTTTTGATGATAAATATTCGCATTTTCTTTATTAGGCCAGAAATATATATAGCAGCCCTCGTAGAAGGAACTGACCCTTTTCAGTTGAATGAAACAAGTATCGGCAATCCTAATAGACTAAGATGATTGTAGGTACTGAAGTTTTAGTCCTTTTTGAAAAAAATTATAATTTTGTTAATTGGTCGCCAACAATAAAAAATAAAATCAATTATAAGCAGGGTATCTATGGCGAAAATTCTGATCAAGTCTGAGTAATGTCGCTTAATTACAATCAAGCCTGTTGCTATAGTCTGGAAAATATTTTTTTTATTTTTAGTTCGTTTATTTTAATGGCAGTATCCTTTAGAAGCATTAACCTCTAACCCTAGAAACTTAAACTGTCTGACCTTTTTTGTTTTTATAATTTTAACTGGGGACTTCGAAAGATGATAAACAAAGATTTTGTTATTTATTTTTCATTATTTATTTTCCATTATTTATTTTCCATTACTTATATAATTTAAAAAAAGAATAAAAAATATATAAACGATAAAGTTATTAAATTTTTAGACCCAATGGTAACTTTTGGCCCACCCTGTATATATATTTCTTTGCTAAACAAGCGCAAATTTACAAATTCAAATAAGCAGAAGTTAAATTTTCCGAGTGTTCCTTTATTCTCATACTGGGTTTCAAACTCAATCTACATTAAGTAACCTTAAATTATTCAAAATCTTTCAACGTTTTCATGCACTTGATTTCAATTTTCAACAAATACGAGTAATTCATTTGAACTGACCACACCGCCACAGGAATAAAACTATTCACGTAAACAAAACCAAACAGCAGAGAAAAACTAATAATCATAAATTAAATAGCAATCGATGTGGAAAAACTTTTCGACCTTTGCTCTTCCGGTCGGGCCAGCCTGGCCGCAACAACAGGAACAACTGCACAGCTCCGGCCCGTAGAGCTCGACCAGCAGCAGCGTTGTTTACTTAAGACCATCATCAGCAGTGGCAAACTAAAAGTAATTCCTTAATTGAATTTTAATTACACTTTTGCACTTTTCCCCCCTCGACAAAGTACGAACGTTTGTACGGTCCAAGGACCAGGAATATAACGTTCTCGCTACGTTTCGGTGTCTTGCACGGGACGGTTACGGGTATAGAAACTTACACACACACACTCGCAGGCACTTGTCGTCCTGCAAAGCAACAAATAACAAATCTACAGATGTTGTTCAAAGGATCTTAAGCAAATGGCCGGTAAGTGTGAGTGTAAATGTGTTGCAGCAAGTCTTGGCTTAAGGTGAAGGAGTGGTGGGTGCAAGAGGTGAGACTAAGGCTAGATGGTGGTGGTGGTCGGCCGTATCAACCTTTTGCAAGCAATTTGCCCAAAAGGGCAATTACTTCTTGCTCTGTAGCGTGTCAAGTTTTCCTGGTATTCTGCGCTATAGAAAATGTTGCTCGTTGCTTTTCTCTCTGTTGTTATGGCCGTTTATTATTTGTTTATAGAACAGTATACAAAAATGAATGACGAAAATATGCAAAATAAAAGTTTAAACTAAATTTAGCAAACTTTGTCGAAATCAACAGCAAGGACTCTGGTTTTTGTTGTTGACAGAAAATTATCATTACAATAACAACTGCGATGAGTTGTTAAAGTTCGATATGAACTTTTGAGTTTTGGTTGAACACTACGTTGTACCTTCCGTGTTGTTCCGTTCACGGTGTTGTTGTCTGGCTGTAGAAATTTGCATTACTTCCGTTAACGGTGGCATTCTTCACTTCGTCTCGCTTCCGCTGTGAACTTTTTGTAACTGATGGTAATGAGGATTTTTCTCGTTGATGAATGGATATGACGGTGATGGACAGTGGTTTGTGAGGTGAATCCGAAAGGCCAAATCTTACGTAAAAACACTACAAAATTGAATGAAACGTGGTCAGCGTTTTGGGCTCATGGAGCAGATGCATCCGAACCTTATAAAATTTGGACCATTTGAAATAACCCACCTATAGCTACCAAAGATGAAAATGAGCTTCATATGAAAACACGATTCTTCGTTAAAATTCCTTGGCTGCCGCCATTGGGCGAAGCAAAAACGCACCGGATGGTGTTTAATTTTCAATGACATACGAGGGCGACCACAAAAGTAACTGGCCTAACATAAAAAGAACCGTTTTTTTTTTGGAATTTTTATTATTTATTTTTCAACATAATCTCCTTCCAACTCAATACACTTCATCAAACGTTTTTCAAGTTTTTTAATTCCATCCGAAAAATAAGATTTTTCAAGACCTTCAAAATATGCCTCAGTTTCAGCAATAACCTCGCTATTCGACGAACAATTTTTGCCACCGAGATTTTTTTTTTAAATTTGGAAACAAGAAATAATCAGAAGGAGCTAAATCTGGACTATATGGTGGATGCAGAGCAATTTCCAATCGTAATTCGGCCAGTTTTTGTTGAGTTTAAAATGCAGTATGTGAAGGAGCATCATCTTGATGAAAAATAACTTTTTTTTTCTAAATGCGGTCGTTTTATCTTGATTTCTTCACTCAACCGATCCAACAATGCACAATAATATTCACTATTTATAGTTTTTCCTTTCTCAAGATAATCAATAAATATTATACCCCTTGCATCCCAAAATACTGTGGCCATTACTTTTCCTGCTGACTTAACAGTTTTCGCCTTTTTGGGACCACTTTTACCAGCTTCTATCCATTGTTTTGACTGTTCTTTGCATTCTGGGATGTAGTGATGGATCCATGTTTCATCAACAGTTATGAATCGGCGCAAGAACTCTATTGGATTACGCTGATAAATCGCTAAAAGCTCATCGGAATTGGTCCAACGGACGATTTTTGGGGCAAAGTCAACAAACGAGGCAGCGTTCTTGCGGATAGCTTTTTCATGTGGAGTTCATCATGTAAAATACTCCATACTTGTTTTTCGTGTATTTTAACAATATCAGCAAGTTTTCTGAGCTTTATTCGTCTATCTTTAGTCACTTCATTAAATAATTTTCTAATGTTTTCAATAGTAGTAGCAGTTTTCGGTCTTCCAGAGCGTTGTTCATCTTCCGTACTTGAACTACCCATTTTAAATTGTTGAACCCAGGATTTCACGGTGGAGTATGATGGTGCATTACCACCATGAACAGAATCCAATTCATCTTTGATTGATTGTGGCGTGTTACGTTTCATATAAAAATGTTTAACTACCGCACGAAACTCTTTATTTCCATTTTTCAAAAATTATAAAACTTGTTTACTTCAATCACCTGTAACAATGAAAATAATTATTAAATATTTTGACAGATGGCCTATAAAAGATTGCTTTTAAAAAACAAAAAAAAAGTTGCTAGTGAAACAGAAAATGTGCCAGGCCAGTTAGTTTTGCGGTCGCCCTCGTAGTTCAAGCGTTCCTATAAAACTAGAAATTTGAAAAAGTTATCAGCCCTTTTTTACAGCCAATTAAATTTAAAATGTTAAATTGCCCACCCGTTATCAGTCAAGACTTCCGATAAATGTTTTGAGATTGTGTTTAATTTGAGTACCCATATAGGCTATTATTACCCCGTTTTAACAATGTGGTCCACTTTTGGGTGCAATTAATATTCCACTGTATAACTTAATGCATACAGAGAAAGTCTGTCGAAAATCGATCCTAACTTCATAAATTTCAAGAAGACTTTCACTTTTGAAAATGGACTTTCAGTTGCAATCTCCAAATGTTAATAATCGCCACACATTCGATTGGACATACCGTCAGATGATTGATATGACAATTATGTGTAACCGAATTATGTTCAAACGATTGCTTGCCAGCATCGCCTGTTGTTTCAACCAATAGTTTTGTATAGAAATATTCGATACAATTAAAATTGATAATGACAGATGACTAATTTAATCTTATAACCAAAAACGGCACCAACTTAAAAACAATTTGTTTCTAAAAATAAAATATGAAGACAATTATTAAAAAAAAAGTTATTATGGCTGAATTTCAATGTTTCTCTGAAAATCATACCGTCGGAAAGGAAGTAAAATATACAGGGTAGGGTGTCTGATGAAAGCAGCTACCAAAAAAAAAAATAACTTTTTTTCTCCAATTCTTCTTCTTTGACCAAATGGGTATTTATTTTATTTGTTTATGTCGTTTTTGACTGGGCTGATTGGTCAGTCTTCCTTAAATAAAACTAATTTATTTCATGTTTTTTTTTCTATTTAATGAATCCGGTAATTTTTTTTATTTTACAGATTGATTTTTAGATTTAACAAAAATGCATAACTTGGAAACTGAAACAAGAATTTGGATTGTCCGCCACTATCACGCACTGGAGTCCGCAGTTTCGGCCTAAAGAGAGTATAGGCGCAATCTGGGCGGCAATCCTCCGAGCAGGTGGACCATAGTGAGAGTTGTTAACAGTTTTGCTGAGCATGGGACAGTCAACAGAAGACCTTACCATCGAAACCCTTCAGTTCGAACGTAGGAAACAATCGCTGCTCTAGCTGCTGCCAAACCAAACAATCCAAGAGTCTTGACAAGAAGCTTATCTGCTTAAAGGGATATAATCAGATATTCATTGCAGTCAATTATGCACAAAGATTTGAACTTACTCGTATTCCCATATACAATTCAAATGACCAGAAAACTAAACGCAGCATACTTCCCGATTCGCTTGTAATTTTGCTAGAAAATGCTTTAAATGGTGGAAGAGAACGGAAACATGTTGAACTGTCTTTTCATGTCTGACGAGGCCCATTTCGATTTAAACGCCAACATAATCTAATAAAATTGTTGAATATTGAGTGCTTCCAAACCACAGATACTTCATCATACGGAATTGCATCCACTTCGTGTCACAGTGTGGAGTGCAGTTTCATCACGCTGTATTGTCGACCCTACTTCTTCGAAGAAAACGGTCATACCGCTACGTTTACTGGAGACCGTTACTTGAGCATGTTGAGAAAGTTTTTATATCCAGAATTACGCCGAATGAAAATTTCTTTCAACTCTGTGTGGTTTTAGCAACATGTTTTAATTCCTCACATAGCCCGGCCTGTTATGACAGGATTGCGACGAAAATTTCCCAATAAGCTGATATGCAGAAACTCCACATTCCGTTGGCCCCCAAGGCCGCCTGACCTTACGTACTGCACCTGACTTTTTCTTGTGGGGTAATTGCAAACAGGAAGTCCAACAAATTTGAATGACCTAAAGCAATCCATTCCAGATACAATTGCGGCTATTCCTGTCTCAACTCTCCAAGCAGCTGAGACAGCACATGCATCAACGAGCAGAGGGGGGCATTTAAATTCCATTATTATTATAGCTAATTAAACTATATTTAATAAAATTGAATAAGCTTTAACATGAAAAAAAGAAAAGTGAATTCCATACACCGAAAAAAAGTAATTTGAGTTTCTAAATGTAGCAATATTCATCACTCTGTAAATTCCCCAAAAAAGTAACGGGTGAGGTATTTTTTTCAAAATAAAAAAAGTACAAAAAATCAAATCAAGTGTGGAATCTTTATAGTGTATTCGAAAGGACATTTATTTTTTTGAATATAATTTCCTTCAAATGTTGGCCGCAACTAAGCCTCAGGGTTTCCATTCTGAGGGTTCAATTTTGGATGACTCGTTCAGGCATGGCTTTAATGACACGGGTACTGTTGGCTTCCAAAACCTGAATCGTAGCTGGTTTGTCAGCATAGATTTTCGACTTTAACTAACCCTAAAGAAAAAAATGTCTAAAGGTGTGATATCACTCGATCGAGACGGCCAACTCACCTGTCCAAAACTTGAAATTAGCTGCTTTTCGAAATGACCTCTCAATAGATCCATTGTTTGAGCAGCTGTATGGCAAGGATGGTGTCCTGTTGAAACCAAGTGTCGTCAAGATTACGGGCTTCAATTCCACGTAGCAAAAAGTCCGATATCTTGGCGCAATAACGAGCACCATTCACAATTACGTTCCGGCCATCATCATTTTTGAAAAAATATGCACTGATGATTCCACCAGCTTACAAACCCCACCAAACCGTGGTTTTCTCTGGTTATAGTGACACCTCTTGAACCTCTTCTTGTTTCTCTTCAGCCCAAATGCGGCAATGTTGTTTATTGACTTTGCCGTTGAGCCAGAAATGGGCCTCATCACTGAAAAAATTTTGGTCGAAAACAGCGGACCTTCCCGTTTCTCACCGAACGCTCATTTTCCTTAAAATAAATGCCTTAAAATGTCCTTTCAAATTACCAATAAAGATTCCACACTTGATTTGAATTTTTATACTTTTTTTTTGTCACGAAGCCATATGTGACAGCGCATAGAGAAAGGGACGTAAGGGTAAAAAAAAATCAATTTTAATTTTTTTTCCTTTTTTTGATGTGGACAACATCTGAACAAAACTGGTTTTTAACCTTAGATCCCTTTTCTACTTTGCGCGTCACATATAGAAAATAGTATAATATAACTAGCGGACTCGGGGAACTTCGACTCGCCTCAATTTAACGCCTTCTGATAAACTCCAGAGCGATAATAAAACACAGATAGTTCAAATTTCAATGCGATTTATTTGAATGAATTCGAAATCAGTTGAGAGCTTTATGAAAAACATTGTTTTCTGACTTTTTCCGGTGCAAAAATAAACAACAAACAGGGTTTCCCAACACGGGAAATTCGAGATTAATCCCACAGACTTCCAACGATTAACCTTGCGACTTATTGATTGTCATCGCAAAAGCCAATTGAACAGGGAACTGAATTCGCTTAAATTAAAATTGAAGATCTGTTGGAAGAATCGAAATTCGTGGGGTAAGGAATTCCTCTCCTTTGAATTTACCCTTGATGATCGTCGCTTGAATAACATTGTTCATCAGTTTCTTGTCAGACAACTGCGTACCGTTGCACAGTGACGGATGATTCAGATATCACATCATGATTATAATTAATCCGCCCTTTAGTTGTAAATTATGCAACGGAATTCCCGGCACAATAATCCAGTTTAAAAATTCCGAAATTCCGTCGGATAGTTTGTCGCTTCACCCTCGTAGGTTAAGCTGCTTTTATTGTCCATTTAATACTGCAATCGAGATTATTACAGTTTTGTGCGATGCCGGGAACACTTTAGTGATGAGTTCCTTCTTCTACGATGTGAAATTAAAAAAAATAAATGGAACGATATCAATCCAGTGGAAAGATCAATATGAACTTGGCCATTGCCAAGTGGTCGCAGTTGCCTCGAGAATTCAAGAGTCGATGAGTCGTTCTGCAATGCGTTCAGGGCCAATTTCAACTTCTTGACTTGCCGCCACAAAGACGACGATTTCAGGTATGCAATAAGTTTATCGGCAGCAGTAGATTTCGGAATGACGGAAAGCGTTTGATGAACATCTCCGGAGATGCATGTATTTTTTTAAGCCACATTATAGAAAAATAAAAATAAAAAAATGTTGTCCAAAAATTAAAAAAAATATTGTTCATGTCCCTTATCACTTAGGGGCATGAAAAATAGATAATAGCCGATTTTCAGAGCTACTAATTATACGTATTGTGTTACGAGAATTTTATATACTTATATATAAAGATTCTATCAAACCTTTTTTTTGGGATGTTATAGGCAGAAACACAAACCATAAAAAGGCAGACGCACAGACCTTTAAAAGATTCTAAAAACACAAATTTCATACAATTCGAATAAAATCTGTGGTTTTGACTAGCACTAAAAGTTTTTTCACACCAAAGGTTGCCAACTTCAGAGCTACACGACACCTATTCTGGATAGAGGTCTAGAAATGCTCCTTCGCGAATGCACCTCATCTATAGCCCTGAACCATGAGGGTATCATGTAGTCAGCCCTGCCTGACTTAAGACTTTCCTTACTCATTTTTACTTGAATTTCCCTGACTTACAGCTTGCCTTTGAAACAGCTGGATTTGCCTGCAACCGTATTGAAGGACACACCAGGACATCAAAACGTTCATTGAAAAAATTTTGATATTCAAATGGATTTAAGGACATAAAAGAGCTTTATGGATCCTGGATCTCCTTGTTTGACTAAGCAGAAGCGTTGGCTTCTTGAAAGTTTGTGGGTGATAACGTTGATTTTAAACAGTCTCCTGCTACCACCTCCTTTTCATATTCCCAGTCTTATTAAAGACCAATTTATATAGGGTGATTAATTTTGAGGTTACCTACTTTTTTAAAGAAATAAACACAGAAAATTCAATTGATGGGGAATGTTTATTATCAGTTGAAAGAACATTTACTGGCTTTTATTTTTTTTTGAATTTTATGTCTATCAAATGTTGGCCGCGGCTACGTCTCAGATGGTCCATCCGTTGAGTCCAATTTTCGATGACTCGTTCGAGCATTTCGACTGGTAACTGGTGAATGCAACGCGTGATGTTTTGCTTTAAGGCCTGCATCGAAGCGGATTTGTCCGCACAAACTTTAGACTTTACAGTCTAACGGTGTGAAATCACACGATCTTGGTGGCCAATCGACCGGCCCAAAACGTGCCGTAGTGTTCTCTCAATAAATCCATTCATTGATGCCATGTGTGGTAAGTGGCGCCGTGTTGTTGAAACCAAATGTCGCCGAGATCACGAGCTTCAATTTCAAGCATCAAATAGTCGGTTATCATGGCACGATAATGATTGCCATTGACGGTTACGTTCTCATCGGCATAATTTTTGAAGAAATATGTACCGATGATTCCACCGACCCACACGGAGAGAAAAAACAGTGTTACTACATGGTCACGGCAATAATAATATGTTCTTCGCCATAAAAGTATGTTCGTCGCAACCATAGCATTGTTAACTGAATTTAGTTTTGACAATAGTATAATTGCTGCAATATTAATATCGTTGATATGTAACAATAGTATTATTGCCAAATTTAAAAATAAAAATATGGTTATAGCGACAGTATAAATATGGTTGGTGCGACAAAAGTATTGTGTTTGGCGTTTTATGTTAACAATAATATGATTACGACAATCATACTGTATGATTGTAATTTTTCTTCATTTACTTAAATATCCTTTTAAGAACAAATGCTATTGGTACGGATCTAATGCAATAATAGTACGTTTTTTATCGAAATTAAAATTTTTTAAACAAGCTGCTTTGGCTTTTTTTAACTGAAATATTTTTAATAAAATCGCTTAGGTTTATTTAAACTTATTTTTTCTACTGTGAAATTAATCACTCCTATTATTTTGAATTTAATGTATTTTTGAATAATTTTCATAATTCAAGTCTATTGTAGACAACTTAAACCAATTCTAATAAATTATATTGGGGATCATAGTATAATTGTGTGTGATCATACTTTGGTTGCCGGGATCATAACATGGTTGCGTCTGAATTGTACTATGGCTGTGAGGATTATACTATGGTTGTGGGGATCATAGTATGCCTGAGGGTGAGTCATACTATGGTTGTGCGGATCATAGTATGGTTATTTGTGAATCATACTATTGTTGTGAGGATCATAGTATGGTTGTATTGAAATCATACTATTGTTGTGAGCATCATAATATTGTTGTACCACACCCATATACCCAACAATAGTACTATCCTCTTCGAATATTGTCACCACAACCATACTTTTTTTATGCGTGCACAAACCACATCAAAGCGTTGTTTTTTCTGGATGAAGTGGCAGCTCCTGAACCTCTTCTGATTGCTCTTCGTTCCAAATGCGGCAATTTTGCTTGTTTACATCCCATTGAGCCAGAAATGTTGGCCGATTATGTTGACCATAAGTTGAACGAAGTGCACGAAACACGTTCCTTACAGAATTTTCCTAAAAAAGTTGAATGATTTCGTTGTTCAGGCGTAAGTCTTTCCATAATGAAATGCCAAACAATACTAAACAAAAAAAAATAACATGACACGACTCACACGTGATCTGTCAAAAAAAGCTTATTGAAAAAAGTATCTCTACTTAGATCAGCCTATATAACCTAATTTCTTGATAAAGTGGAGTTGGTCCAATGTCAGATACGGCAGATGTTGGCTGGATGCTTCAGTTGATATGACGGAATCAAAGGACTCAACAGAATCGACTCTGCAGAACCTACTGAATTACTACCTCACGTATCCAAAACCATAATTATATTCGCAGTAGTTACTTCTTGGGGTTGTGTGCTACTCCTACCCTGTAGGGTGATCACTTCGGTGGTTCGCTTTCTTGAGACAGAAAAACCAGTCAGTTTTTTAAAAAATTCCATATACCGTAGTAATTTTCAATGACTTCCAAACGTTGCTCGTAAATAAATTTTGCCGTGATGAAAATTTTGACTTTGACTAACATTTTAAAAACAGGACGGTTCGGAAAGTTCTTAGCCTATCAATGAAAGAGAATAGTCAGTTTTTCAAAAATATTTTTATTTTTCAATATAATCTCCTGAAACTTCAATACACTTAGTCCAACGCTTATCTAGCAATTCTATCCCTTGATTAAAATAGTTTTCCTCAAGGTCTTCAAAATAGTGGTTTACAACTGTCATTGCAGCATCATTTGAGGTAAAAAGCTTGCCAGCAAGGAATTTTTTTAGATTTGGGAACAGGTAAAAGTCACTGGAAGCTAAATCAGGAGAATAAGGTGGGTGGTCAAGCAACTCGTACTTTAATTCGTTGATTTTAGCCATTGTTAAAACACTCTTGTGCGCAGGTGCGTTGTCTTGATAAAAAATTATTTTTTTGTGTTGTAAGCCAGGACGTTTTTCTCGAATTTGTACATTTAATTGATCTAAAAGGTTGCAATAGTACTCTGAATTTATTGTTTTACCCTTTTGCAGATAGTCAATCAATAAAATACCTTTGAAGTCCCAAAAAAACCGTTGTCATAACCTTACCAGTCGATTGAATTGTTTTTGCCTTTTTTGGGGCACTTCCTCCAGCTTCAGTCCATTGTTTGGATTGTTCTTTTGCCTCTGGAGTATAGTGGTGGATCCATGTCTCATCAACAGTTATGAAACGACGCTTAAAATTCATTTTATTTCGCCGAAAACGATCCAAACAAGCTTGAGAAATGTTCATTCTTATGCGTTTTTGGTCGACTGTTAACAAGTGCGGCACCCATCTTGCAGAAAGCTTTTTCATCTGTAGTTCTTCATGCAAAATTAAACGGACTCGATCATTTGAGATGCCCATGATATTAGCTATTTCACGCACTTTTATTCGTCGATCATTTAATACCATATCATGCACTTTGGCTACAATTTCTGTTGTTGTTGCTGTTTTTGGACGTCCACTACGTGGTTCATCTTCAATGCTTGTACGACCACGTTTAAATTCAGCAACCTAATTTTTTACTGTTGCATATGAAGGAGCACTTTCACCTAACACATTCACCATATCATTATGAATTTCTTGTCCCGATAAACCTTTTTTATGTAAATATTTAATGACACCACGCATTTCTAATTTTTCCATTGTAAAAAAATCGCGGATGCGTCTTTTGTGAACACCTGTTTCTATATGAAGGAGTTGCCAGATCGAAACAAAATTTAACATGTGTTCATAGCAGATATGGAAGTTTGCACAACACTTAACTTTTTTCTGTTTACACCGCGCTTTTTGTGCTAGGCTAAGAAGTTTTCGAACCGCCCTCGTACTGAAAGATCATTAAATTTTTTTGACTGTGCTTTGACATAAAGAAACGAAATTCTTTTGTCCCTATTGGAAAACCCTTTCCAATAAGCTTCCAGTCCAGCTTCAGCGGATGTTTTATTTTCGCGACCAAAAATTCCCAGGGAAAACATGCCGGAGAATTCATGTCAGATATTTCTTCCCAGCTTTAGTCGTCGTGGGATACTTGTGTGAAAATCGCGCATTAAACTATGTTGAGAATAGAACATTAATTTCTCCACACCACTGTGCCTTAAGTGTTGATAGATGATATGCTCCATCCTAATATTACTTGAGCTCAAGGCACGGTTAGTGCTATTCATTTTTTTTTGTTTTATTTGTTTGCTTGGTGTTTAAGTGCACAAAGCTTATTTTTTGCCCAACACTTGTGACGGAAGTTTCAAACAATGAAAGGGGCAAGTTTCATTTCATAAAGCTCCTGAAACTTTAATAACATTTTCACACTTAGTTCCGGCTGCAAGGAACGAATGGGGGATGGTGGCGTTAACGTGTAACATTAAGGGGCAAACAGAACGTCCGCTTAGTTGGAAATAATCGGGAATCAGAAACAACAACAGCTTTAAACACCGTCTTAATTAAATCACCGTGAGTGAATGTTGGACAAAAAGTCCCCTTTCCCCTGATAGCCCTTATTCATTGTGTTCCGTATACAATGGACTCACAATGGTTTTTCTATTGTTTTCTTGTTGTTGCTAGGGAATAAAATTAAGTTTAAATTTAGCTTGAAAAAAAGAAAGAAATCTAAAGTTTTTACCATAACATTTTGTGTTTTTTAAACATTTCCTTGGTTGGATAAGCGAATTCCGTGCTATTTTCCATCTTCCCGGCATCATATTTTAATCATTAAAACAAAAAGTTTTCACTTTTTCTTTTACATCCTTTTTCCTGAGAGTTGCTCACTTTTTTCTGAGGTTTTTTCCACACATATTTTGATGTATGATTCATGTTTCTTTCTCGGTGTTTTCCTCTTATGTCCTCCGTCTCTTTTCTTTGTTATCCTTTGGCCAGGTTTTTTTTCTTGTTGTTCTGTAAAAAGTTTTTTAATTCCTTATCGCTGCCGGTTGATGGTTCTATTTTTTTTGTGTGTGTTTGTTACCTTCAATGTCCTGGCTATTTTCCCTTTCCTTGTTTTTTAGGGCTTGTCCACTTTTGTACATTTTTAATCTTTTCTTTTTATTCGTCACTTAACGGAAGTGGTTGGTTGGAATTTATTCGTTTGGAAATATTTCAGTTTTTTCCAAAAGTGTAATTTTTCATAGCTACCTATGACAGCCGTAAAGACAGGAAGACCGGCGACTCGACGACGTGAAAGGAAGCCGTGTGAAGGTATTCGTTAACGGTTGACTGATATTTTACATTAATTAATAAATTATTGTTAAAGATGTAAAATAATGAAATTAATGATGCTAGATAAGGTTTTTTTTCTGGTCGGTGTTTTAATTAAAATTTGACGAAGATATCCTGAAAAAATTGGTTAACTTTCCAATAAACCAGAGTATAATTTTTTTCTGTAAACCAGCCTAAATAGTTATAGTGCTTTAATACTTATACAGGGTGGAGCGCGGGTATTTGCTGATATGGGAATGAAATAAAAGAATTATGAACCTTAGAAAAATTTATTTTATATTTTAATTATATTGAACAGTAAGGCAGTTTTTAAACTACATGGTTTTAAATAGTATATCTAGTAAATGTGCACCTACGCTATCCACACACTTTTTCTGAAGTTTTCATGAACTCTAACAAACATGTCGACTGGTATTCTGCCAATTTAAACCTCAATATTGTTAATTGGGTCTTCCAAGGTGTTGGGACGGTTGATATACACCTTCGAATGTTTTTTTTTTTTAATTAGCCAACACTCAGGGGTTTTCCCCTATACATGCAATGCATTGCGTTGGTGTTGGAAAGCAAGGGATCGAAGGGGGGAAAGAGGGAGTAATGTTTATTGACATTCGCCTTGAATTTCTGGATGTCGTAATTGGTGGGAAATACATTTGCCGGAAGTCGATTCCACATACGGACAGTACGGGCGAAAAACGAATTCGATCTGTAGTGTATAGTGCGGTCAACCGGCCAATCGATAACAAATGGGTGTGAATTTCTGGAAAGTCGTGTATCCCTGCCGAACATCCTCACGTCAGGAATAAGGCCACGAATGTCTGAAGAACACACACCATGGAAGTAGCGATAGAACAGCGACACACAAACCACATTCCGACGATGCTCCAGGGAAACAATAGAGTTGGATACCCTACTGTTTCCTATCAGCACCATCGCTCTCCTTTGAACACGGTCCAGAAGCTCCAAGGATGATTTTGGAGCACCTGCCCATATATGGGAGTTGTATTCCATCTTTGGCCTGATGTAGGTTGTATAGGTATCGAAAAGATCAGAAGGAGTGAAATATTTTTTGCACCGCTTTAGGAAGCCTCTACACAGTTGAGTGCTTTTTTCGACACTTCGAATACATGTCTCGCCCAACGTGCGTCACATTGTATTTTCATGCCCAGAACATCAAGAGCATCTGATTGTTCGACATCCATACCATCGATAGATAATGACGACACTGTTGGGTCAGCGAATCGCTTGTGAAACAGCAAGCAGCACTGTGTCTTACGCGCATTAAAATCTACTCTATTCACTCGACCCCAGTCGGAAATGGCAAGTAAATCCCGGCCAAGTGTCTCTTCCATTATTCGCCTTTTGTCTTCAATATCTTGAAGACCCGGCCTACGGTCGAATGAATATGAATGACATAGGTTGCTGTCATCCGCGAAAGAGTAGATTGGATTCACGGTCTGACCCAACAGATCATCAATGAAAATTAAAAATAAAGAGGGAGAAAGGACAGAGCCCTGTGGTACTCCTGCAGTAAGCCTATGTTTGTTGGATGAGAACCCATCTACATCAACTCGTATAGTGCGATCTCTAAGAAAGCTCGATACAAATCGAGCAAATGTATTACCGACACCAAAAGCGATCAGCTCTGATAAGAGTGCACCGTGCCAGACTCTATCAAATGCCTTGGATATATCCAGAGCCACGACCTTAATCTCACCAAACTGGTGGGTAGACCGACTCCAGCTTTCCGATAGGAAAGCCATCAAGTGACACGTAGGGCGATTTCTACGGAAGCCGTACTGTCTGCCGCTGTCCAGTAAACATTCGCCTCAAACAATTCATGGTAACTCTCGCTGTGTGTGCAATGGCACCATCCTGTTGGAACCGTGTATCCTCTAATTGCATTGCCTTTAGAGCCGGCTGGAAAAAAGTCTGGAAATGCCAAGAGCAAGTGATTGCTTCCAAGCAGAGCGCTTCGAAGATTGCAGTACAGCTGCTCTAATGCTGCTCTCTTGATGTTTTGTGGTGTTGTAATCCTTCTCTCAGGTCCCCTTCGTACCCATGACACATTCCCTGCTGTTCTCAATGAAGTTACCTAATTAACAATTGATTTTTGTCCTGGAACACGTCAGCGTGGGGGAACAGCGAATCGTAAACGAAAAGCACGCTGCACTGCAATAATCGAGTGTGCATTTGAAAAATATGCTGCAACACAAAATGACCTCTCCTCACGTGTCCAATGCATGATGGCAACTGAAAGGCAGAAGAATACAAATCTCCCGTCAGCAACTCTTAGTAGTGAAACACAATATCCTATGACAATATGACAACCCAGTTTTTCAGTACATTTTCGTTTGTTTGGGGTCAAATTTCTTCGATTTCATGTTTCAACGCTTCAATGGTATCTGGATGGTTTGCTTATCATTTATCTATAATGTATCCCTACAGAAACTTATTCAAAGGGCTCACGAGGCGGCCAATTGACATCACAATTTCGGCTGATAATTTGAGTTTCAAAAATAGTGCGTAAAATGTCTATGTTTGCGTTGGATGTCTGACATGTGTCCCTGTCTTGTTGAAACCAATTGTCGTCTTTTGGAAATAAAAATTCGTTGAGAATGAGAAATGAACGCTCACCGTTGACAGTAACGGCGGCTGCTTGACCAGAAACTAAAAACCGGGTCTCGTTGTAGGTGCATTGGTTTCTCAATAGTCACGTGTGGGATCTCTGAACCCAATATGCGGAAATTTTGCATATTGACATAGCCACCGAGGCGAAAATGAGCTTCAACTGAAACACGATTTTTCGGTAACATTCTTCATTTCCTGCCAAACAATCTTCAGCCCATTAGGCGAAGCGATAACGCATCTAGTGATGTTCCATTATTAAATGATAAACTTAAACAATAAAACCAGAAATTTGAAAAAATTATCAGTTCTTTTTTTTTACAGTCGATTCAAATTTAAAATGTTAAATGGCCCACCCTATACTTGTATTGCAGAGAACATATTATTGTTATTATTGCGTCGAAAGACGAAGAAAGACGACAAGAGCCGATTTCAATAAAAGAACCATCTCTCAGGGAAATAATGCTACAGGTACCAATATTCTTTCGACTGCCTTTTCCGGACTGAAGGGTATGAGCTCCAAGCCAAACGTTCATTGCATAAGTGTTGGTGAAAGAGCTTTTCTTAATGTATTCGAGAAAATTTGAAGAACGCCTACAATGATGTCTTCAAAATCTGCTGCTATTTACGACACACTTTTGCATAATTTGTGAAAATATTTCGGCCTGTGTAATTAATTAAATAAATCGCCAAAATTTGCATTTGACTCAAATATATTGGCGACATTATTTATGTGTGTGTGTGTGTCTCGCACCAACCGTCTGTCTGTCATTCTTTTCTTTTGGCATAACGCTGACCTTTATAGTTATTCACAGCACAGCATGTGTTGTTAGGAATTATGCTAATATGCATTTGTCTACAGACTGACATTGATTAAAAATTTAAATTAATTTTGTTTCTTCTGGCTTTCTGGGCTTAATTTTTTCCACGCAGAGGTCAGTAACCGTGGAAATGGCACGTGAACACAAGGAAGCGTAAAATATTCCTATGGGTTATCGTAAGAAAAATGTAGTCTTTGGCCAAGGGTTAGTATACTTCTGGACGCCCTGTTAGTTAACTAAATTGAGCTAGTGCTTATCACGTAAATACATAGTTTTTTTTATTGTCATATTGCAGTTGCAGAAATTATCAGCATATAAATTTAATCAAAGTATAGGGTGATCATTCTATAGGTAATTTTGTCAATAGGGGTTTTTCACAGAATACTCGTGAGTTGTTTTAAACTTTATTTATTTTCTTTTCAGTATTGTTTGTCATTTCATCATGAAAAAACTTAAACCGCGAAAACCTCTGTTTGGTGCTGTTTATGGGCTGGTGGAATCATCGGTCCATATTTTATAAAATTTGTAACGGGTGATCAATCTAGAGGTATATTTTCAATAGGCGTAGTTGCTGCCAACATTTAAAGGAATTTATATATTAAAAAAAAATGACAAAAAATGTCCTTTCGAATAAACAATAAGAATTCCACACTTGATTTGAGTTTTTGTATTTTTTATTTTGAAAAAAATGCCTTGAGTCCATGTTACAGAACTAAACCACACATTCTTGGCTACTGTACACAGTGGTTTAAAAAAAAACTATTTTGGAAATAAGTCTCTAATTTTTATTGTGTTTGTCCTAGATCCATGTAAATTTAGGCAGCCATAGGCAAGATGCATTCGAGCTTATACAAACCTGTGAAAGAAGTTCGGTTAAAAACTCATTTTTTTATCCGGTTTGGATAAGATACCACATTTTCCAAAGTTCTTGTCATTACGAGTACCTACGGAAAACAAGCCTATAAATGTTATATTGCCTCCTAAAGTTCAAGAGTTATAAGTTATCAAATATTTTTATATTCTCTACCATAGGATCAGAATTTTAATAATTTTGCCATTCCGTTCCGAAATATTTATCTGTTACCTTTGATCATCATTACATTTTAAGACGATGTAGCCATGTCCGCGGCTGAAAGCACGGTATAGTCCACCAGAAAAAGAGGAGAACAGTTTTCCGTTTGAGGGACTTAAAAGAGTCCTGAAGCATTTTTGTATTATAAAACATTATTGTTATTGATTAAGCGACTTTAAAATCGTTTTTTTTTGAAGAAGAAGAAGGCATTGATTTTTCACCTTTTCCATAAGTGGGCGTTGTCATTAGGACCTAAGGCCCCCCATGTTCCCCCATGTCCGGGAAAGCACAATCGTCGGCTGAAAGCACGAGTCAGTCCAAACGCAAAGAGGTAGAGTATTGAAAATTTTTTAATTTAAGAACTTTAAGGCTATTGATTAAATGACTTTAAAACTAGCATGAGCTTTTGATTAAGAGACTTTAAAACTAGCACGAGCTATTGATTAAGAGACTTTAAAACTAGTGGTAGGCATATACTCTATACCCTTTCCATAAGTGGGCGTGGTCCTTAGGTACTAAGGCCCTCAGGGCCCCAAAACCGTACCCTCATGTTCGGAAACGTATGAGTCTCCAGAAACGGTAAACTTTTTTCGCAAATCCAAATATGGAAATTTATTTTGGATCAATTTGGTACTCGAATCATATTGCCCAAGGGGCCCAAAAATCGGCATCCTTGAAGTTTGGATATATGGGCATTAAAAAACAATAAAATAACGTCACGAATCAGAATTTAACATTAAGATTACGTTTCGAAGAAATTTGAGGCCTTTACCCAAATATGTACTCTTTAACATGGATACATGGGTACTCCGAAAGAGTGAAATTATCCGACGAATCTGAATGGGAAATAAATTTTAAGATTTAGCTGAATTGGAATCCCTGACTAATGGGCATGGTCTATGGGTCCTGGGACCCAAAAACCATACACTTATGTTCGTCGTCAAATGGGTATCTAGAAACAAAGAAATTTTTTAAAAAATGCGTATGTATACGAGTATGAAACTTTTACCGGCAAAAAATAGTCATCCCGTCCATCCTGGACTTATGGATATTAAAAAATATTAAAATATCACTGATCGACATATTATATATTTTAGGATTGTACAAATTTTAAGTCCAAAGCCAAAAAATTGTTTCGAACTAATCAAAAAATATCATTAATTTTACGAATTAACTTTTTTTTAAAGGTTTTAGCTTACTGTTGACCCGGTCCCAAGACTGACGAAAAAGAAGTCCCTTCAAACATCGACATATATTTATTTAGAAAGAGTGAAATTTTCTCACTAATCTCAGTAAGCTTAAACTTTTTAGATTTGTCTAAATTCAAGGCCCAAATCGGCGGGTTTTCTAGGGCCCCCTTTTTTATTTACATATATTTATATTAAAACTAAAATTATAATAATCTTAGTTAAAGGGCACTAGCATCGAAGGCTATCGGCCGAGCAATGCACAAACACCACCAATACAAAGAAATTCACGATACATCAGTACCTACCACCAAAAACCATATCCCCCAATTTTGCCAACGTTGTACTACAACACGGTCGAGACTATAGAAGCTTCGAGCCGGCCGAACTTCCAAATCGGTTCTATGAAATAAACCCCAAGAAATAAAACAGAAAATGCAATAAAGCCCCAAAAAATGGGGCCTTATTTCGTTATGAAATAAAGCCCCAATTCCTACAATGAAATAAAACCCTAAAATGATGAAAAGAGACCCCAAACCTAAAACGAAACAACATCCCATTTATTTTTTTTTTATAATAAACTAAGGCCCCATTTTTTGAAGAGAAAAATAGTTTTATAGTTTTTTTATTGAAAAATTAATCAAAACTTGCAAATATGCATTGTATCTTCAACAATATGTCGGCAATATGGATATTTATAGTGCTCTAATCCATTGGAAATCGCATCTGCTTGCAACTTTAAATTACATTTTCGATTTGACTTCAGCATAAGCAAACCTAATTGAACCTGAGGGCAAAAACGGAAGTGCCATTATTTTATGATAAGCCACAGATGCTGCCTTCGAAGCTTTGATATACTTAGTCAAGCAATAATTTTCGGCTACACGTATTTCGTCTTATAGCTTGGCAATAATGAAACCTTCAAAAATAATTTGTTTTAATAATCAATTCAAACTTTCATTTAACTGAATATAACTGGAATTTAAATGTTAAGAAAGTGTAATTGGTGGTGTTGCAAAAAAACTTTAATTTTGTCGAAGTGTAAAAGGTGTAGAAATTAAAAATTCGCACCTTTTACACTTCGAAATAAAATGAAATAAAGCCCTAAAAAATGGAACAACACCCCAAATATCGTTCCTTTTGCTTTCTGTACAAATTTTTGGGGCTTTATTTCATTTTCAGCTTGGGGCCTTATTTCTTGAGGTTTTATTTCATAGAGCCTTTCATCGCCCACTTGTTTTTTCTACATTCTCCCGATCTTCAATTAGTCTTCTTTTATGTATCCTCTTAGCATTACATCAAACAGGTTCGTGACGACTATCTCTTTAAGAACAGGTTCTCATCGAACGTATAAGAACTACTGTTGTAAATCTAACTTTTTCAAGTTTTCTGCAAACAACAGGTTCTCATCGAACGTATAAGAACTACTGTTGTAAATCTAACTTTTTCAAGTTTTCTGCAAACAATTGCTTCACCTTTTCCACCTCTTCAGAGACTCCACATTCAGAGCCATATATTGATTTTATTTACAACATGTGTTGTTAACGGATTTTAGTTCTTTACATATAGCCTTAACATATGTTTGTTTATTTTGGTCTTTTCCAACAATATCAAAAACAACAAGACGTCTCGAGCCGGTTAATCCTTGTTCATTTTGTTTTACTTGAAAAGACACATTAGCCACATATACAGACACGGAAAAAACAGCGTGAAATCAACAAATTCCACCTTGAATCAATGAAAAACAGATTTAAAATACAGCCAATATTGAAAATAGTAATTCCAACAAAGTTCACCTTTAAATCGAATTCAAGGTTAAAACAACGTTGATTTAACATTGATCGTAATTGTTTCAACGTTGGCCGACGTTAATATAAAATATTATCAATGTGAAATTAACGATGTTCTACGCTGATTTAACGTCAAATAACTTTTAAATCAACTCTGCACAACTTTAAATGATGGTTGCACATCTTTGTTTTCAAAATATTTTGTCGTTGTTTTTAAAATGATCTACGTTGGTTCAAAGTCGTACCAATATGCCAATAGCACTGCCGTTGATTTTGTCACAACTTAAGTATACTTACGTTAATTGAAAAAAATACCGTTATATATATATATATATATATATATATATATATATATATATATATATATATATATATATATATATATATATATATATATATATATATATATATATATATATATATATATATATATATATATATATATATATATATATATATATATATATATATATATATATATATATATATATATATATATATATATATATATATATATATATATATATATATATATATATATATATATATATATATATTTATTTTTTAATACGTATTTATTGAAAAGTTTTTCTATTGTTTATATTATAGGAATGCATTGGAGCACTATCAAATAAGTTATATCTAACGCATAAATTTCATCAATTTGTTTAATTATTTCATATGATTGAAAATGATTACATACTTGGAGTATAACTGGCATACTTGGAGTATAACTTGCCACTTGGATTTTTTTTACCCTGACGTGCAATGTAATAATTCTCATGTATTCATGGAGAACTCATGGAGTATTTGAAGATAAGAATATTTATTTGGATATGTAAAAAAATAAAACAATTGCAAAGGTACAATTGTTTCGCAGGGAAAAATCTCGCAAATATCATTCACTACACCCAAAAAGTCATTTGGTTAAGGCATATTAAATATTTATAATGTCATTCCGGTTTTTATTGGTGAGGTTTTGGGATTATTTATACTGTTCCATACATGATTGCCCTTTGGATGTGCGGCTTAATAAAACGGATAAGTCCTAAAAATTAAATATTAATGCAAATAAATTATTTTATATAAGAATTATAACATATTAGTACCATATTGAAAACACTTCTAATCGATGAACTTGAGAAGATGGCGAACAAACATTTGCGAAATCCGGGTTCAGCAAGTCTTGAACTATATTTAGGGTTTGATAAGGTTTCGTCGTCTATTCCAAACTACAAGGAGAAAGTATGAACATAATTATAAAGAAAAAATCCCAAAAATCAATAATATTTACTTTCTTTTACGCCACATAAATATTACTTCCCTGAACTCCACTCGAAGTCCCAGGTGAAGGATTACTTCAACAAGGTCATTTAATGAGTGTAACAAACAAATGCACAAACTCATAACACGCTAGGCCATAGTGTGGTGTAGGTTATTCAATTTGTCCACAAAAATAACAAAATTACTTACCTTGCAGTGTAGGCAGAAGCTAGTCCAAGACCTCATTATCGACATGAAGAATTTTAGCGGCCGTATGTTCCTCATCAAGTTCCACTACAAGTATGAATTGCTTAATAAATTCAGTGGGACTCAATTGTTACTAACAATCATTACATTTATAAGTTGGTACTGTTCCATTTCACGTATTTTTTAATTTAACTTTTTAGCAGCACTTATTATTGTTGATAATATATTTTAGTGCGATCTGACTCGCATCTCACAAAGATGTAACTATTTGTTTGTTTATTTCATGGAATGACAAGGTTGCCATGTTATTCAACAGTTTCCGTTAAATTACTACCGAGCAACTTGAAATGAACAGTGCATCTTTATTTCAAAGATGGATCAACATTTTTTTAAGGTTGTGACATTATGAAATTATGTTTAGCAACGCGCGCCTTCGTTTTAAAACTGTTGTTACTTTAAAATCAATTTAAAGTAGTGCATTGTTAAATTTAATGTTCATCATATTTGAATCAACATTGGTGCACTGCTACTTTAAAGTTGACTTTGTTGAAATTAAGTAAACACCGAAATCAAAAGTGTTCATGTTTAATTCAACGTTGAATGTTTTTAATTCAACAAAAACATTGTTAATTTGAAGACGATTTAAAACTTTAACATTGTTTCACTTTGATTTCATGTGGTTTTACTTAATTTCAACGGTTTACAATTTTGAATTAACGTTGAAATGCGAAAAATTGAAAAATTATAAATTTAACACTGGTCGGCGTTGCTTTTAAGTTGCGTTTTTCCTTTCGGTGTATATGTTTTAGAAAGATGACTTCACAAAGATAAATAAAAAAATTATCTTGGATTACTTCAATAATTCGGTCGTCCGGTGCACTATAAAACAAATTATTTTTATAAAACAAATTATTAAGACTAAAACTACTCAAAACAAAAAAGGTCCGATTTTAAAAGTATAAACTGTTTCTTATGCACTGACATTGGTGCTAATATCCCAGAAAGCCTTCACTGGATTGTGTGCAATACTGGTGGTATCGGTATCATTTTCCAAAATTTTTATAATAAAAATTTTGTATTTAGAAACGAGTTTGCTTCACTTCCGAACGTAGTATAAGCAGAAAGTTACTCAATTAATTCCACGAATATAGTATGATACTGTCTTTGTGTCGACCTTTCGAGCGGATATGTAGTATGTAAGCTAGAGGCAGCGATATTTATGTTAGCTAGAGCCAGTGAATGTACGATTAAATGGACTATTATGGACATACGAGTGCATAAAAATCCTTCTACTTATTTAAGAATTATTAAAATCTTAAAACGAAGTCAACATAAGTAAAGTTTTTTGTAATTTCTTTATATAAATTTACAAACTGTTGCATGTTCTGTAAATATTGAGGGGAAATCGTTCTTAGGCTATCCCTAACATTAAACCGAATTCCTGTTAAATGCTCGACAACATTTACGATATCTCCAAGCAATGTTAAGAATATGAGATGGGCAGCACTGTTACAATTGAAACAGAAGAGAACAGTACATCCGCTACATTCGCACACTAAGTGTGAACATAATAATGATGTACTTTGGTAAGAGATTTGAAATCTTGGCGAGAACGCAAACATCTTTGCGATTTAAGTGAAAATGAAGAAACTAATCTAACTCACTCTCTTACAGACTCTCTAAGTATTGTGCTCTCTGCAACAAATTCGCGGTTGTTTAGTTTTTGTATTTGCCTTTGAGGACAATTTGGGCGCAGTGCGCATGACTTTATTTCCCCCTCTCACACCCACCAATATGTTGAAATATGTGTGCGTTTGAGTGTTTGAAGAGAGATTACTCTGTGTGTTTGCGTATGCCTGTGTTTGTTTGAGAGTGGAGAAATCATTTATTTTGACGAAAGCCCACTGGCGCTAATAAGTAAGCAAGAAGACACAGAAGAGCGAGCACACACAGTTAGTGTGGCACGTGTATACATAATGTACATGTCGTACCTTACGACGCATCCAACCAAATCTACCTGCGAAGCAACGCCAACAACAACAACGGCAGCAACAATTCATGCTCAGCCAACCAACCTCAATACCCAACCCACCGGGTGAACGGCGTGTGTTCGTGTGAAGGGGGCGAAAAGGTTGTTACCAACACTTTTACACCGACACATGCTCAAGGTTTGGAAAATTTTCGGTGAATAAGACGGAATTGTGAGAGTGCGTGTGTTGGCGTATGACTGAGTGAGTGAGTGGGTAAGCGGTACTGGTGGCGGTGGAGGTGGTGTTGGCACACAAAGTACTCGTATACGTACGTACATACCTGCTGCTAAGGTGCATATACTTGCGAGTGTATGTGTGAGTAGAGGTATGTAGTATATAGTGCTCATTGTACCCAATGCTAACATCAATGTTGGCGCTCATGATGCTTGGTATTGTTGCTCCTGCCTTGAGACGAAGTGAGGCCAGCCAACATCTGTTGGGAAGAGAACATTGTGTGAGCAAGTGTGTAGCTGTGTGTGTGCAGGTTAGTGTTGTATATAAAGGATCCTACTGTGTTGTTGTGAATGAACAGATAGAAAGATGTATGATGGCTGGACGGACGGACGGACTGACAGACAGACGAACGAACGTCAGGATGGATGGTTGTGGATGATGAAGTTGCTTGTGTGCCCTGTTGTTTAGTGAGAACATGGCAAGGAAAGCTTTGGCAGTTAAAGTTTATGGTTTGCCCAAGAAGGTTGTCTTAGGTAAACGTATTTACGCTACGTGTGTATTACTGTGCCACTGGCATTATATGCGTGTAAATGTTAGCCAGTGCAAAAGTGTTGGTATATAGGTGTATATACATGTATATATGGAAAATTAGTTGAAATATATAGAGTGTATGTGTGTTAGTGCTTTTTTAAGGAGGGCCACAGCTGCTTTATGTTCTGGAGATGAAAAACACATAAAACACATCAGCAGCAGAGTTGATCCTGAACGCAGTCTTGGCCAGCACCTGCCAACAGTGTTGGCTTCATTTTAACAGGGCTGTTGCACAGCCAAATAGAAAAGAAATTCTCCGTTTTGTGGCGAACACCTTCGCCGCCGCAGCCACCGCTGCCACCGTTGGCGTTGGCAACATTTTACCTCGAGAGGTGCTTTGGCCATAACTTCATCATTGTCGTGAGCAACATTGTGGTTACAACTTATGGTGCTCTCTTTCCACGAACGGCGCTTAGCCGAGTGTTATTGTCTGTATGTCATCATCGTTTGCACCATCTTTTCCCTGCTCACCTATGTAATACATTAAATGTGTGACTGTCTGCTTTACATATACATATATACTTAGTTCACCGTTCACGTCGTTGTCATCATCGTCTTCTGTCTGTGGCTATATTATGTCTGTATGTCTGTATGTATAGACATTTGTAAAGTATACTCGTCGGTTCGTGTGTTCTCGTTCTCTCGTATTTGGCTAAACAAAAAGCAAAGTGAAATTTGTTAAGGTGTGCTATAAGGAAAACTTGGCAGCCAACCAAAAGTAACGAGATATATATGGGTTTTTTCAGCTGCCACTCATTTGGTGTATAGGTGTGTACCTACGTGTGTACCTACGCTTGTGTGTGTGTATTTGTGTGAATTCGTTCATTTTGTTTTCATGGTTGCTTCACATTGTTGTTGTTGTACTGAAATTCCCCCCCCCCCCCCCCTCCTCAAAGAAAAGCGAAAAAAGCCAACGAGAAGCTTAATGTTTTGCCGACGGTAACTGGCATATTTAAAATCGCATTTGCTTTTTTTCTTAGGACGTATTTTCTGTTTCTGGAGAAAAAAGGTGTGCAGTTTTTGTTCTGGACTGCTCTCCTCCTGGTTTTTAGTATGGACCCTACTCGTAGACACACACACCACAGTCATTTAATTAAGTTATTTTCTTACATTAAATACGAGTGCATAAAAATAATGTAATTTTTTTTTATTTTTTTTTCGTTGTGTTCACTTCTGCTCCGCTTACTTTTGTAATTGTGCCTTCAATTTTCGTCGGTGTACACCCGTAATTAGCCGTAATATTATTACTCTTGGGTATACGTGACTTTTAATTGCATACGTTTTAATTAAGCATATATTTCTTTGTAACGGTACACATCATTACGTTTTATGGTGTGCGAGTGTTTTTTCTGGAATTTTTAAATTTTTGGTGGCATCATTGAAAATTGAACATGAGTTGAAGCTTTTTTGGGCGTATGAGTGATGTGTGGTTTGGTATGCGACATTCACTCTATGGCAATTTTTCTTAAACGCAAAATTTTGTCGATTTTTGCCGATTTTCTTGACGAAAATATGGTTAGGCCAGATTTGAGTGAGGTCACTTCGGAAAAGCCATCGAAGTAGCAATAAAGGCATTTATAAAAACTAATTTATTCTACAAAGAAGTTTGACAAAAAACACTGATTAAAACAATAGGGTACAATAGAAATGAAATATAATAAATATTGACTGCCTTACTGATTATAGGGACAGTAGTTGCGGACAAAAAAAAATAGGGTTACACACAATATTTAAAATTTTGGATAAATTTGTTATGTTACTTTAAAAAATGTTGGTTGAAGTTATTGCGAATCTAAGACGATGTGGCACACCGTCTATAATGAGAAATGTCAACCTTATTTTGGTCTTTTAAAGGATTGCATACAAAATCCTACGATCTTTCAATGTTTTTTTTTTAACGCAATCTAGGGTTGAGTTTTACATTTATCTTTTAAATTTCGAATGATGGAACATTGGTATGATGGAATTTTGGTATTTATATTTCCGCGAGTAATATATTTTTAAAGTTCACACATATTATACAGAATATGACATTTATAGTAGAAATATCGCCGGAATATCGTCGAAAGAAAGAGACCAGTTAAAGTTGCATACTACAAAGGAATATCAATAACTCCGTTAAGTTTTTTAAACTTCCCTCGTAGTTATATGAAATGCAACACTGCCCCTTTAAGTACCATAGAGTTACGTCATTTAGTTTGTGTTTAACAGCTGTTCAAAACAAACAACCTCGTGAATTTTGTTAAAAATATAAAAAAGTGAATTTCGAGTGCTCATTGAACATTAATGTTTGCGGAAAAACCCGTCAATAAAACCACGGAAAAGCTTGATTAACACTATGGGGACTCTTTACCATGGATTTTAATGGTAAAAAAGTGGTTTACTAACTTCCGTTGTGGTCGCACAAGGACAAATGACACGGAACGTTCTGGACGGCCAATTGAGGTCATTACACCAGAAAATGTCGAAAAAATCCACAATATGGTGTTGGTCGATCGAAGAGTAAAACTGCGTGCGATTGTCGATGCCATACGCATTTCATATGGCAGTGTGGTTTCGATTTTACATGATCAGTTGGGTTTAAAAAAGCTGTCTGCAAGATGTCTGCCGCCTTTGCTCTCAATTGAACATAAACGTAATCGTGTGACAACTTGAAAATAATGTGTTGAAAATAATTAATTTAAAATTAAAAACCCTTAAAATTAAAAACCCTTATTCGGAGCCGAATAAGCGATCCATAATGTTCCGGTGGCTTGAAAAATCATATTCCTAGCCAGTATTAACTCGTGTCAATGACAAACTTTCTAGATTTTTAGTTAAAACCTCTATAGCCCTATTAATACTTATACTCGTATATAATTTCTAACCAAAAACCTTATTACGACGATTGAGAAAATATCCTTCCTTATCTTACTACAGTAATTTTTGAAATATTTTTTGTTATGAAAATTAATGGTTTAAATATCATATTAGCATTTGTTAGAGGTAACAACTGAAATACCAAACTCTTCCGTGGCGATCAAGGCTCATGTACTTTTGCGCGAGTTTAGTAAAGAGAAACATTGCAGGATCATTTTAGTCACGTTCTCAAGCTGGTCTGGAAGTAAGACTTGATATACCGCCATAGAAGTCAATCTTAGAATTTGCCCAGCTAACAACATTTAAAAAAAAACTATGGGCGTTGCTCTCTTCTAGGACCTGAAGGGGATGCCTAACTTAAACAAAATGTATAGCTTCGATAATTGCTAAGCAAGTAAAGTGTATTTTAGGCAGATAGACTTGCGGGAGCAAGTTCCTTGGCGACCTCAGGTAGGTTGTTAACATGGTTCTTAAGTTCTCGAATACTCACTACTATTTTGTTTTTTACCTAAAAGGGATGTATGTATGTTCCAGTAAGTTGATTTACTAGTTTTACCCGTGAAAATTACGGGCCAAACTAGTACGAGTAAATCAACTTATCAGACAAATATACACGTCCCCGGTTTTGACGCACAAAAGGTCTTCAGAAATTAACATTTCAAGAAACAAAATGGAATTAATTACTATAGATATTATGATTTGTATACTTATTGTTAGGTTCTCCCGGAGCAGATTTAATAAAAAATAATAAAGCATTAAACAAATATTTCGTTTTTTCTCTTCCCAAGTTCAAAAGCTTTTCTTCTCATTTCTCTCATTTCTATTTCCAAAGTTGTGACTTCGGGCTTACTAGTGACATCATCATGACAAAACAGCCTATGCCACCTGCCTTAACCATATATAACGTTAGGAAGCAATTCGATTATCGCTTCGGCCAAGTTTTCCATATTATTACGACTTGTAGTCATCAGCTTTAAATTCTTTTAATCTCCTTATTTTAAGTGAACTTTTCCCATCCTTCTCAAAGCATCGCGGACACCACTTTAAAATAAACTTTCTGCTCTTAAATCAACCCAATATTAGCATCTTTTTATAATCTTTATATACTCTGCAGCTTATACAAGTCCAGTGACATCGATCGGAACTAGTGCTAAGTTAAAAAAAAACATGTCTGGCAAATGCCTGGTTGGGTAAGATTTTCTTAGTAATTTCCCAAGTAGGTTTAAAACAGTGCCAATGCATGAAGTCATGCATGCATGTGAATCATTTTCTCATGGGTGTTTTGATACTAGGCGCATTTTTCCTAACGTGCTTTTAGCAATTTTGTCAATTGTGATTGGTGCAGACACCATGTAATAGTTACGTTCGAAGTCATGGTCGAAGGTGATGCTTGCCATTATGATCTTTTATTTGGGTTATCTAGGGACATATATTTGTACTACAAATAAAATACGATCCAAACCTACCTTAGTTAATGCCTGCATTTTACATAAGAAAATTTGACACTCAACTTAGTCTATATGGAACACGGCAGCTTTTCCTAGCGGCTTACTTGGTAATATCGTTTCTTCGGTCACTCCAAATAAAATTACTAATTATATAAAGAAAACTCTAATCTCTGTTTTAAATACATGCAATAGGAAAATTACTATAGGAAAATTAAACAATTTTCCTTCACTGAATCTTGTCTATACTGAAGAATGAATTTTCGCAAAGACTTGGGTTTATTTTGTGTTAATTTTTTAATAAATTTACTTTTCTCCGGCCTTTCAGACGTGTTTTCTATAATAAGTGTTTATACTTTAATATAAAGGTGCCTGTTTTGTATGTACTTTCCAAGTTTTCATTTTCTTGTGCACATTTTCGTATTACGTTCTTACGGTCATCGGAGCGTATGATTAATATAAATAAATACAAATCAATCATACGCATGAGTGATCGTAATGTGTTCTTCATTACGGAATTAAAAAAACCTATGTACATGTGCATATATATGTACCTATACATACAAACTCGTATACACGAGCAGCAGCATTATCATAAACAGAATTTAAATCTTTAATATTGATTGTAAAATAATTTGCCATCTGGCTTTATTCACTTATAGTATTTAACAATTTGCAGGGAATGCGATTTATTTGATTTCGATGAAGAGGGGCACAGGAAGGAATATGAATTCTCATAAATTGTAAAAGTATGCAAAGACATTATAAAAAGAAGATGTAGCGATATTGTTTCTCTAGCGCTTTTAAATCAGCAGGTAAAAGTATGTTGAAGAGGCTAAAAACAAGGCTTAAATAGTACCAAGCAAGCAAGAAGGTAATTTAAATGGTCAAAAACTGTACTCTTAAGGGCAGGCTAGTTACCAAACGAATGAGAACTATTTTTGTAATCTCAATTTTTAAGATTTTTCTAAACATTTACCCAAAAAGTAAACGACTTCAACTAGTGAATAATATTTTGCAATAAAGAGAGAGAGAGATAGCTTTATTTATCTTAGTGTATATAACTATTGAGTATGAGAAAGACTGTGGACCGCCTTCGTGTGATCGATAGTGTGCGAACTAAAATAATATATATAAATCTAGCTTCAATTTGACTACGGACATCTAACAAATTTTTCAGTGCCAGTTTTTTAGTCTGTAACGCAGATTTTGCGTTTTCATTTTATAAGTAATTACGTATAGCACAAAGTTTTCGCAGTATATCTTAGACTTGATGTTCTCGCTTAATCTCCCGTAGTCTTCATCAAACGCCGTGTCGTCACCGTGGCCTTACAGTTTTTATTATATTAAGTGGATCCTAGATTTTTCACTGTCGCCGCGTTGTGATGATAGGTTTGCACAACTATCATACAAAAAAAACAGGTTAATATCGTCGTTAACACATCTAAATTTTATTTCAGCGGTTTTTTTAAAAGTCCCTGCCAGAATTATATATTGCGTAAACACAAAGATTTAAGAAATGTTTCCCCTTGTTTCTAAATGAGATATCGTTGGACTTCAGAAAGTAAAAGTAGGATTGTAGAAAGGCAAATTTCAAAAATAGCTTAAATAAAAAATACTGTTTTTCACGGGATTTATAACATTCAAAGAATATTGTGAAAAATTTTCATGAAAATTTGGTTTGGATAATTTAAAATAACGCAATTTTTTTCATCATATAATCGCTTTTCCCAGATTAGGCTAGGTGCGTTTTTCAATATTTAAATTTTGTGGAATCACTTTAAAGTAAAAAACGCGATTTTAGTGAGAAAAAAAGTCGGCTTATTTGTAATTAAAAAACAAAAAAAATATGAACAAATTTAAAAGAAACGCTCCTGCGAAACCTCGAAATTTATGCACAAACTTTATAAACGTAAATTTTGTGTACAACGCTTTAAAGTTTTGAATAACACTGAGCCGTGTTTAAGGCGCGGTTGGTAAAACTTCTGTGCCTTCGTTAGGTTTGCTCCGAACCATTTAAAATTTCCACACAACATTCTAAAAAGCGTTTTGCATTATATACGAGTACATCGAATAAAAAATACCAGTAAAATTCTAAACGCGTTACTCTCCTGTTTAGATACGAATATTTACATTTAATTACTGGGTCTGGAGGCGTATGATAGTTAAGCGATATTAAAATAGTAGTAATACCACTATAATTTTCATCAATAAACTCTAAACTATAATTTTCGTCAATAAAGTAAAAGCACACCCTTCTAATCTGATATTAATATCGGAAAATGTATTTGAATTATAATTGTAATGAGGCTGGCATCATAGTGGCCTGACTTCAAATCCAGGATACATTTTAAAGCGGGGATTTAATTTCGGTATTTTATACTACCTAGTTAATAAGTAAGAGATAAATTGCCATAAAGTTGATGATTCCATCAACTTTGGTAAACGTTGGGCGATCTATATGTCACAATTTTACGCCACTTCAGAAGCTTCCATCCGCTTTGCCATTGTTGACTATAATGAGTCAAATTTAGTCTTTTCTCGTGCCGAGACTACTTGCAAACTCTTTTTTGACTTCTTGCAATTAATATTCTTTTTATTCCTTTTACTTTTTCAAAAGAAGTCATTGCTAATATCCATCAATAAATAACGAAAACACTCTTTAACTAGCATTTGGACCTTTGCTATATCAAACGGTCAAAGGGGGAATGGAGGGAAGCTTCGTTTAAAGTCGCGCCACAGCTGAGTGCTGCGGCCCATAGATCAGCAAGGGGTGTATGACAGGTCTCCATCAACTCATCCAGGTAAAAATAATGTCAATATAACATGCTTTAAATCGAAGTCGGCGGTATTAGAAAATGATTGTCGTAAAGGTGTGCTCACCGTTGCATGGTAGCGTGCGCCAATAAAGCAGACGAAGCTACCAAAACGAGTATTAAGTAAAACACACGAACGCTCATTGCCAGTGAAAGTTCTCAATTGTTCGTAATTGATTAGCCGTGTTGTTCATAAGAGCAAACTACCTATTTAAACTCTCATAGGGCGAATTACGAGGTCTCGGAAAAACGACGATAATTGTTGCAGTTGGGTGTCAGTGAGATGTGAACCAGAGACGATGTCAACTAGTCGCCGTTTTCACAGCAGTAGACAATGACAAGTCGTTGGGGGGACTATGAGTTCTTGAAACTTCAGTAAAGAACGACGGTAATTGATGCAGTCGGATGTCGGTTTGATGTGAACCAAAGACTAAGTCAACTGCTGACCGGTTTCACAGCAGTAGCATTAAAAATTCTAAGATGGTGGCCCTGGCAAAGTTTTACGAAAATCCAGAATTTTATCGAAAAATCATTTTCAGCTATATAGCTCATTTCTGGCTGAGTGGTTTTGTCAATAAACAAAATATGCTTATTGGACATGTGCTTCAAAAGACACAATTGCATACGCCAAAAATTAGTGTGTGGTGTGGTTTTCATGCTGGAGGTGTGATTCGGCCGTATTTTATCGTCGATGAAAACAATCGTCATGCTACCGTCGATGGAGAGCGCTACGCTATCGTGCCATGTTTTGTTAGAAAATTACTTTCGGTCAGAATTAGATGAGCTTGACATCGCCGATATGTGGTTGCAACAAGACGGTGACAGTAGCCACACGGCATTCGTTATAATCGACTTACTGAAAGGCAAATTGTGTGAACGTGTTATCTCGAGAAATGGCCCGGTCGAATGGCCACCTCGTTCATGCGATTCAACACCATTGGATTTTGTTTTATGGGGCCACATTAAGTCATTGGTCTATGACCAGATTGTTGAATGGACGAATATTTCAAACTGCATGCATGAATATTCAAGTAGAAGTAGCTAAAACAACGTCTGCTTTTACTCGATAAATAGCCCAATTGAACCCACGAAGAGGTATTTATTACCGACTCAAGGAACAGCGCAGAATAGCATTAAAAAAAAATCGGCGAGGATGAAACGAATTGTACGTCAAGGACGTACCTGAAGCAAAAATTGTGGCATACTGGGCGACATCTGGGTGATATCTCAAGTGAAGTTAAAATAAAAATCATTCCGAAAAAACAACCAAATAAATATACTAAGATTTACTTATTGTGTAAAGCGACCCAAATCAGCATCATTGGGTGACCATTTAATTTAACAGCAGGTGTCGAAAAACTATATGGTTTTTCTCATTTGTGTAATATAATTAGTAATTTTGGACTGGCTGTCGGCGCTACTGCAAAACTATCAAAAGCAGACCCATTACTGAAACCACAAAAATAATTCAAAAATAATTTTAAATTTTTATTATTTAAAAATATTTGGTTCGATGTAAATTTACTTAAATATTTGTTGGTTAATTGTACTTAAAACAATCGTCTTTAATACTTAATATTTATTTGTTCCCGATATTTCGACTCACTTCGTTAGTCATATTTTGAGGAAGAAGATCTTCTGGGATGAAGGTGATCCATGCAGAAATAAATATTAATAAAAATTGTTGTTACTAAGGTTTCCAAGCCGAACGATAAACCAATAGTTATTTAACAATATACTTGTAGTACTGTTTTGAGAACCCTTTTATGTTTCTTTATCCAATGTCTATAGAAATTAGTTTAGGAACTTTCGAAATATCCTAAGACACAGCCACTAATTTTTATAAAACAACTGAAATATAATTTGTATTTACTTCTTTAAACTGTTGATGACAATTTAAACCTGCAGGTTAGGTAGTCTGATTGGTACTTAAAGAAAGAGTAGAAAAAACAATCAAAAATCATTTTCATTAAACCCTGCATACATAAACTTTTGCAGAAACAGCTTAGAGAACCTACAGAAAATAAAAATCAATAATGCCAGAATCCTTTTTTAAATAGCCTACAACTGACGCCATCGTCACACTCTCCGTCATACTAAAACCAAGAAGACTACAATCACTATGCCAGCCAGTCCAACCCAGTCCAGTCAATGCTACAAGTAACTGTAATAAAAATTAATAAAGCATATTTTATATATGGAAGCAGGAATAAAACGGACTCTTAAAGAGTTCTAGTACCAATAATGAAACAAGGCATACAGAATTTAAGGAGCAAACACACACACACTCTCGCATGGAAAAAGATGCTCAACAAGCAAAAAAAATGTGTTGAATTTCCCCCCATATTTTTTCTTAAACAACAGCTACGAAGACAAAATTACGAAGAATTTCAAGATGAAGATGACGATGACGACGGCGAGAATGAACACAGGGCTTTTGTTAAGAAAATGACGCCGTCGTCGGCAACAATTGAATGACAACTGGCACAGAGCTCAACTGCACACACAGGCCATAGGAGCTGGAAATAACGAGCGAACGAAACTACGAACGACCAAACGAACGCACTCACCGACAAGGAACCATGCTAGGAACAACAACAGCGGAGACTAGGGCTACTACTACTGCTACACAGTAAAGCAACATCATCATCATCACGTTGTACCTGATGATCATCATCTTGTGTAACGTACAAAGTTGCAGACGACGAAGAGAAAGACGATGTGGTTGCTGTTGCTGCTACTAATGATGATGACAAGCAGAAGGGACTAACTACAACAACCTTACAAGTCTAACTGTGTGAAAGGATGACACGAAAGGTACCTACACAACACTGCCACACGAGTGTGTCCCAAGTGCTGGCTGGCATGCTGCTGTAGTCGTAGTGCCAGGTTGGTTTTGTGCTGTTGTTGTGTCGGGGGTTACTGAGCTAAGGTGGTGTGTGGCAGTTGATTCTGAGGAAATCTACAAAACTCGTTATGCGCATATGTTCATTCCTTGTGCTCCAAATATGCTCTTGTGCTCCCTAAAATGTGAGCGTACATAGACGAAGGTACGTTCCTACGTACGTTTATATGCGACTGTGAATGTGTGTGTGTAGACATTGTGTTGTTGGTGTTTTTTAACTACCAAATACACACGTACATGTACATACGTCATCGTATATACTTATGCTTGTGAACTCTTGCACAGTGGTTATAAACAATTAACTTATTTGTAATCTTTAACAGAAATTATTTTAAAGATATTTCCAAAATGTAAATTTATTCACTGTGGTCAGTTATAGTGTAATAAGGGGTAGTCCAACAAAAACGCATGATGTTAATTGTAAATAAACTTAAAAGTTTTCGTAGAATTACCTTAATGCTTTTTCTTATGATAGTAGGATCTATGAAAAATTATGTGTGAAACTAAATACTGTACAAATGCTAGCCACGGCATTGGTGGCATACCACTATCCGATGGTCCATATTTTCAATGACTCTGGCACATAATAAAGATTCAATGTCGTTAATATGTTGAATAATCTTATGCTGTAGCTCTGGAACTGTACATACTGAAGTACACTTTTTCTTTTAAATATATCTAAAGAAAGAAATCCAACTGCGTCAAATCACATAATCGTGGCGGCCAATTAACATCTCCACGACGTGAGATAACACCGCAATTGAATTTCTCACGCAAAAGAGCCATTGTTTCGTTGGCTGTGTGGCAAGTGGCACCATCCTGTTAGAACCACATATCATCCAAGTCCATATCCTCAATTTCTGGTCTCAAGAAGTCCGTTATCATATCACAATAACGAACGCCATTCACTGCTTGGCCGACCTCATTTTCGAAGAAGTACGGAGTGATGACGCCGCCTGCGCTTAATCCGCAACAAGCTGGCACTCTTTGTGAATGCATCGGCTTTTTAACAATAACTCCTTTTCAACAATAACCATTTGCCAAACTGCGGCAATTCTGCTTGTTTACGAATCCACTGAGGTGAATGTGGGCCTCGCCGCTAAAAATTATTTTCTTTGTAAAGTCCCCATTCAGTTCTGTCTGTTCAAACAACCATTCAACGAATTGCCGACACTTAAAATTTCTCTTGATTCATTTTAACCTTGTAAGCAAGTTAATTCAAATCTTTTTTTTAAAATTCGCAGCAGTGATGTATATGAGATGTTAAATAGTTGGACACAACGACAAGTCGAGGTTGACGCCCTTCTGACACACATTCGCAATCAAAACCATTTTTTTCCTCAGAACGATCTGGGTGTACAGGTGTTTTCACATTTCCTACTGACCTGGTTTGATGCAATTTGTGCACAATTCTCCGGATTGTGGACACATTTGGTCGATTATGCTGACCAAAAAAGTCACGAAGTGCACGATAGGTGTTTTGATTTGAACCACCATTTTAATAAAAGTCTTGAACAATCTTAAAGCGCTAATCAATTGTGTACCTCTCTATGGTTGAATTTGCCAAACACTTAGACAAAGAAATGTTGCTTGGAACACCTTTAAGATTGGTAGGAAACCCAAGTTCAAAACCACCTAAGGCACTAAATTGTCACTTCAATAGCATGAAACATTTTAGCGTTGGTTTACCTTTTTAATATTCTTTTTTTATTTTTTTATATTCTTTGCATTGTGGTAGCAGGATATGTTATAAAGATTTTAAAAAGGTATATTCCTCTTATGGACAACACGGGTAATTAACAACGAACTAATGAGAACTTCCACCGGTAAACTGAAACTCTATATGGTAGCATCGTCCCTGGTGCATCACGGAGCATGCTACACACACAAAAAAGGGTATGGTTAGGGTCACAATATTCGAAGAGGATCATACTATTGTTGAGTATATGGTTGTGACACAACAACATAATGATCCTCACAACAATAGTATGATTCACATATAACCATACTATGAATGCCACAACCACAGTATGATTCACACTCAATCATACTATGATCTCCACAACCATACTAAGATCCTCACAACAATAGTTTGATTCACACCCCACAGCCGTATTATGTATATCTTTCTTACTAATTAAAAGATCATGATATTGAGCGATAGGAATCAATATTAGGATTTTTACTATTTTGACGTTGAGTGAAGAAGTGTTGATACATATTTGTACAAGTTTGCTCGCATTTTTATAAATTTCCGCCAAACTTCCAGTAATAACTGTTCGCATTCCTGTTGAACATTCTCCTGACAGGGGCCAGTCGGTTAGTCTGTCAATATTGTGGGAATTGTTTCAGCGATTTGCGTTTGGGCCGATTCGTAACAACGGCGAAACGTGCATCTATCAGCCGGTAATGTTTGCTCTATTGTCGCTATTCCTTTCCCATATGACAATCAACAACATACCTGTTATAATAAGCGTGTGGGGTAATTCAGTCTTTCAAAAATAATTCTCCTTAAAGTTTTGCGGTTGTCTGAGGCCTGTTGGCAAAAACCCGCTACATAAAATTCTCCAAAGATAAAAGTCTGGGATGGATAAATCGGGCGATCTTGCTGGCCATGTCAAATCGCCAAAACGGAAGATCACGCGACCTTGAAATGTTTCCCTTACAATATACGCTTCAGTCCTATTATCACGGACTGAAACATACTCGCACATCTGCGCTTTGCGTTACCGATCAGTGCTCCTCTCCACTCTCTTTTTATTGCCTTCCGATTATTGGGATATACTACATACATTCCATCATATGATGAAGGGGATTTTATCTTTGCAACACCTCAAAATACTGTTCGGAGACCTTATCATCGTAAAGTATTTATATTTAGAATCGGCTAAAAATTATAAGATAAAAAAAGATAAAATCAATATGTTCGTAATTCCATCTGTCTGTGGAAACTACAGGTCTAACTTTTAAAAACAGGCATCTGAAATATTTGCGGAAACATGTGTTGATGGACTGAAACGGTTGGCATAAAAAATGGAGCTCATCCCCAAACAAGGACTGAGAGAACCTTTGAAAAAATCAACTTCCCTTGAACTTTGAAAGGCAATATCTTATGAACTATTGGAGATATGACGACCAAATTTGGCGCATGTGATATTGGCATGGATCGAAACATCCACTTTTCTTCCGGTTGATTGCTTAATTGATTCAAGTATTTACATATATATGACTGTTTCCCTGAGATAAGAGTGAAACTTCTACTTAACGCGAAGCAAATTGGCACCACTGGTTCAGTAAACACTGTGCAGTCGTTATTCTTATCTGGATATAGTTTAAGATTTGTGTAAAGCCGATACTCTACTTTTGCTTAAAACCACAATAAATCAAAATAATACTAACACAAAATGGAATTACATCGTTTTAATTTAAAGATTTTGTAAAAACAACTTCGTATGATGGGCTTAGGCCACAATTTATGATTGAGCCATACCACACATGGTTCGGTTTTAAATTATTTTCCACTTTTATCTCTGGTTTTTATAAGCCTGCATCAATTTCTTAATTTTAACGAATTTTTCGTCCAAGTATAACCATGCATTGGGTTGAAAATGTTTCCCGCCCACTTTCAGTTGATTTAGAACCACTGTGCAATGTTAGTTATTACCAACACATGCTTACTTTACCTTTTTTCGTATACGAGCGTATACCTACCGTTAAGGTTCCTTTCTGCTTTCTCGGTGTTCTCGGTGCCCTGCTGCCGATGTTGCCCATAAAATAAAGAGTACGACCTACAATGACAAAAACAACACAAGTGGCAAAGGCAGCAGTTGTGGCAGCATCTCAGCTCTCGTTCGTTTTTCGTTAAAGCGTAGTGCAGAAGGTAGGTTGGGCAGGTTGGCTGGTGCTACGTGGGCAGGTTGGTAGGTGTCTTATCTTTGCCCGACTGAGGAAATAGTGGTGGTGGTTTAGATTGATAAGGTGGCTCACAAGGTGGGTCGTGCCTTCTTGGTCTTCGGTGCTCACGAGTACATGAATACACACGAAGGTAAATACAAATGAGCTTTTTTAGACTCCACCTTTATGTACACAAACATAAACACGCACACACATACAGTGAACTCATACTCTTCTACTCACACAGAAATATATGCAAACCTGTCTCTCAACACACACACATACACACCTACAGACACTCTCTTAGGTGGCCCACAACAGCAACAACATCATTGGCAGGTAGGCAGGTGTAGCCCACCCATTTTACCCATTCCCCCCAATTTTTAGCTGTTGTTACATTATCACATTTACATGCCGAGCGCGGAAGAGTAAGCCAGCCACCTTTTCTTTCTTGATAACGTTTCTTCTCCTTCCTTCTTAACATTTTCGACTACATGTACATCAACTGTTGTTACTGTTGCTTTTCCTTATGTCGAGGTGTGCCTGTGTGAGTGCGAGTAAATGTGTTTTTTATACGTTGCTCACCGTAACGAGCTTATTTGCCTGTGTTCAGCTCGTGTCGGTGTGCGATTTCCACACGCATACCTACATCTATGCTGTACTTTTCTCTTCTTCAGAATTTTCCTTGCGCTTTCTGCTTCTTCTTCTTCGCCATCGTGATATTAGCTGTTGTTAGTGTTGTGTTTTCTACTTTAGGTTTTCGTTTCGTTATTATTTTTTATTTTTTTTTTTGATTTATGCCAACCAATGGTTGCGTATCCTGCAAGAGGTGTGACATTCAACATTGGGATCCTAGGTGTGTATTCGCACACATAAACATGTGTATTGGTGTGTGTGTGTGTGTACACGTGTCTGTCGGTATATGCAGAGGTGTTTGAATATATATACTACGTATGTATATAATAAGTATACGTATGTAGGGTAATATTCACTAGAGATTGACAACCGGTGGCCCGCGGTAAGAAGGATGGGATAGGATGTAACCTTAGTACAAAAAACACATCATACGTCAAGCTTAATTACAAAAGTTATGCAAAAAGTAACTGAAGTAGAGTAAAACTGATCAGCATATGACACTACATGGGTTATAATAATAGTGGTATTAGTGTACCTTCAACTGTTTTAAGCTTAGTAATAGCGGTAGTAGTTTTGACATAGACTTGGACTATAGGAAAAAGCAACATTCATTTTGAATGGAAATATTTAGTATCAATGGTGGGATAGGTAAGTCCTAGCTTCTCAAAAGCAAAAGAAGGGTAGCCCAAAGTAATTTACACACACTAATTGCATAACTACCTTTCAGTTGGAAAATAATGGGATTTTTCATAAAGGAAAAAAATCATTACGCCATAATTTTTTTTTAATAATGAATATAAAGGGTGATCCATCTAGAGGTATTTTTTCAGAACAATAAAAAATATAAAAATTCAAATCAAGTGTGGAATCATTATTTGTAATTTAATAGAACATTTTATGGCATTTATTTTTTGAATATAATTTCCTTCATATGTTGGCCGCAACTACGCCTCAGGGATTTCATTCTGAGGGCCCAATTTTGGATGACTCGTTTGATTATTTCGACCGGCATGGCTTTAATGTTGGCTTCCAAAACCTGAATCGTAGCTGGTTTGTCAGCATAGACTTTGGACTCTACGTAACCCCAAAGAGAAATGTCTAAAGGTGTGATATCGCTCGATCTAGGCGGCCAACTCACCTGTCCAAAACGTGAAATTAGCTGCTTTTCTAAATGACCTCTCAATAGATCCATTGTTTGAGCAGATGTATGGCTAGTGGCATCGTCCTATTGAAACCAAGTGTCGTCAAGATCACGGGCTTCAATTTCCGGTAGCACGATAGCATGGCGCGATAGCGAGCACCATTCACGAATACGTTCCGGCCATCATCATTTTTGAAAAAATATGCACCGATGATTCCACCAGCTAATATACCGCACCGAACCGTGGTTTTCTCTGGTTATAATGGCACCTCTTGAACCTCTTCTTATTGCTCTTCAGCCCCAATGCGGCAATTTTGTTTATTGACTTGGAAATGGGCCTCATCACTTAACGAAATTTTGGTCTAAAACAGCGGATCTTCCCGCTTCTCACCGAACGCTCATTTCCATAATACAGTTGCCAACACTTGAAGGTAATTATTTTAAAAAATAAATGCCATAAAATGTCCTTTCAAATTACCAATAAAGATTCCACACTTGATGTGAATTTTTATATTTTTTATTTGTTTTGAAAAATACCTCTAGATGGATCACCCTATATAAAAATGAAATTTTGCAGTTATTCAGTTACTGACGAAATATATATAAAAATACATTTTTTAAAGACAATTCCACAATTCCCAAAACATATTTAAAAATTCCCAGAATTGGGGTTTTTCAGTTTTCGTGTGTATTTGCCGCATTATTGGCGAAAAGAGGAATCCTTTTGCTGTTTAATTAACAACACATGTTTCCATCTAGGAATACGATACATTTTTTGATCCCAGCTTTGTGATTGGTGAAATAAGGGCTAACTTTAGTAATTTACATAAAAAATTCGGTATTTCAAATGGCATTAGCACTAACAACAATTTAAACAATTTTGAACTTTTTTTTTTGAATTCTCGTAACTTCCCCAAGAACTTTCATTTTAGATAAAGGTCTTTGATTTCTAACAGGTTTTTGCAATAATTCAATTCCAACGAAAAAACAGCTTTTTTCAAATTTTTAACTTTGAATGCTTTTAAATTTTTACTCGAATGGTAAATCTTTTTTTTTCTTTCATATAGCAATTTTTGTTGTTTTTGAAAAAAAATAAAATGATATAAATCGATTGGTATTTGATATGGTAGGGCAAAAAAAAAACACATATGTTTCAGAAACTACAGAAGATAATGCATAGGTGTAACTTTTTTGTAGGTCTCGACTAGCAGAATCTATAGAGAAAAAATCATTCAAATCGATTCACAAATACAAAATTTCCATGCGTTAAAAGTGTACTTAGTAGGGACATGAATACTGTTACACACGTTTTATGCTGTAAAATAAAAAGTACTGAATGTTTTTGGACCAAATATTTTTTAATATACGAGTATTTATTGATGTATATTGTATCCAAAAAGAATCTACTTATTCGAAATGTCCGCCTTTTGCCTTTACATACGCCTTAAGTCACAGGACGTGTTAGCCTTATGGACCGTCGCAGAATCCTGCTGGAAAGGCTATGGCTGCTTTTGGAACAGTGAATTGTCAAAAGGCTTCTCAACTGCTTCCAAAACGGTTTCTTGGTAAACTTTGGCCGATATTTGACTCCTTGTTCGCAGACATGCAGGTCAGTGACCCCATCGTAAGAGACACCCCACCAAACCATGCCTGAAGCTGGGTGATGACCCTTTTCCACCCTTGAGATCAGTTCAGATGATTCCTCAGATGACCGTGCGTGCATACACTCTTTCATTTTGCTTGTTAAATTTTTCCTGAACGGTAAAAGTTGTTTAATCGGTGAACAAAATTTTTCTGTGCAAGTTATCAGCGTGCTTCACCAAAAGACGTTTGCATTTTCAATCCTATTTTTTTTAAAGCTGCAGTCAATAAGTGTTCGGTAAGTCGTTTGAAAGCCCCAAGTCCCAAGTCTTTTTTAATGATTCGACTCATGGACTTTTGCGTGATATTCATCTCACGGGCCATGATTTTCTGTATTCGGGGTGGATTTCTGCGAATTCTTGATTGAACGGCTTTGATGACATGCGGTGTTCGAACAGAGTGTGGGTGGCCCGACCGGTGGTGGTCTTTTACATATCCAGTCTCCTCAAACAGTTTTATGCATCGGTAGACGAACATGCGGCTAATCCCTAGTGGCCGGAGCGTTTTGGAAATATCGCTTTTTCATTTTACACTTGAAAAGTGCTATTACAGCGATACGGTTCTCATTATCTGACCACTCCATGATAAAAGTTGAAACAATTTTAAAATTCCGTTATAGACTAACGATATTGAGGTTAGCTTTCAAAACCCATATGACATGAACGGGGTGTGTTCAGTTCTACTATTGAAATGGGTGTATTCAATGTTGTACCAGTATTTATGTCCCTACTTAGTACTTATATAAAGGGTGAGGTTTTTTAAGATGATATTTTTATGCCGACACTTTAACATTCCGCCAATATTAAACATTTACCTCAACATTTACTGCCAAAAGTTAAGATCCAGTGTGCCCGGGCCTTATGGTGGAAGGCCAATGTACGCGACATGTGGCGCGTCGCGGCTGTCAGCTGTTTAGTTTTTCGCCTAAAATTTGTTTAGGTAGACCAGTGAACGCGGCATTATTAAAGCGGCAAATGTCAAAATTAAATAAAGTGTGATTTGTTTACCTCAACAAGTAAAAAGTTGCAAAACATATTTTGATGAAAAAAAGTAAAAATGGATGACGATTTCGCAGATTTTTTTAATCTTATATGCATGGATATGCCAATTATACGAGTATACTCGTATGCTAGTGAAACAAATATTGAAGAAAAGTAGGCTATGGATGCGCCCGTTATAATTCTTTTTGTAGCTTGCATCGTTATTGACATAGAAACATTTAAGTTAAATTACTTCTGAAATTAATTTTTAATCTTCCATTTTTCCATTTTATTTTTCAAACTGCTGTTGTGTCAAAGGGGATAAACATTTGGCGCCGTAAAAAAGTTAAACAAATTTTAACCACCGCCACCGCTTTCTACGGTACTGCCAGACGAAAATATTAGTAATATTTTAAAAATTTTGTTCGGAAACTTTTAAAAAAATAGCCTATTTTATAAATTGGCAATGTCTTCATCGCACCGCAGGATGTACAGATTGTTATTTAAAAGATGCTTATAGTCAGTGTTGTCAGATTAGGGGATTTTTCCCCAATTTGGGGAATTTTTTTTTAAAATGGGGAACAAAATTTCTGTTTGGGGATCTGGGGATGACAATGGATTTTTAGGGAATTTTTGGGGATAAACTAAATCGAAATGTGTTTGCATACACATTTTAACTTACTTGCCTATATTGACACAAATGTTTGTGCAAAAGTTATAAGTAAGTAATAAATTCAGTTCGATTGAATGGATTTGCGCAAATATGTCGTCTGTCTATTTGCCTTATTCAATTGGGTGTATGAACCAACACTGGATAGCAATGAATGATATAGTCCTCTCTCTTTTTCATACGATAAGTAATATGCAACTGTGTATTGCAATTTTGGGAAGTCCCTAATTCATTGAACCTTACAGATTATTTATACGTTTTACCAACACTGCATTTCAATAAAATATATAGTTCTCCCTTTTCTTCTTATGCAATATGGTAATTAACATGTAATTTTGAGTAGCACCCACTTTGTAGTGGATTACATATTACATAGAAAGAAGAAGCAATAACAAGTTGACCCTTTCATTTCATAATTTCTACGTTAACGATGGCTGCAAAAGATAATTCCAACAAGAAGAAATACAATGGTGATTGGGAACATGAAGATATTAACCCATTTTTTCTTAGGATGGCTTAAATCTATCGATTTTGCTCCGGAAGCTATTCAAGCTATAATAAGTCTTCAAATGGTTCTTGGTGTGTCGCTTGCCTGGAGTCATAAATATCACAAAAAAAGATTTGAAGAAGCACAGTGAATCCATAAAACATAAACAGAATCTTGATTTTCAATCAATTATAGGTGTAATTTCGGATTCATCTGACAAGAAATGTATGGACATCAGACTGGCAACTTTTACAGCCAAGCATACGTCAATTGCGACCATGGGTCATTTAACTGATATGCTGAAATCATTTTCAATTGAGGAGTTTAAAAATTTAAGACTACACCGCACAAAAAGCAGTACTATCATAAAGTATGTCATCGCTCCAATATTACTTGCTGAGCTCGTAAAAGACATTGGTGAGAGTAAATATTCATTGATAGTAGACGAATCAACAGATATATCAGCAAACAAATGTTTGAGTATTTGAGTTCGATACTACAGCAATGAAAAAGGTACAAATAAACAGATTTTTTAGGAGTGTTTCTGGTGGAGGAATCGACAGCTGAAAAGCTTTACGAAGGCGTAGATAACACTATCTAAAAAAAGTGAGGCTCACTCATAATAATATTCTAGCTATTGGAACAGATGGAGCTAGCAACTTATGTGGAAAATGTACATGCCACTCTCTTCATTTATGTTGCTCGGAGGCATCTTTGAAATTACCGGAAGACGTGGAATATTTAGTAAAAGAAATAAACAACAGTCCTTTACGTACTAGTAAATATAATCGATGGATCGAACTGAAGTACCATTTTTTCCATTATTGCATCAACAGAGTCTGAAAAATCTGCTAAAGTTATAAACAGTTTAATGAGCAATGATGAGATACGGCTGTACTTGATTTTTATGTGTCCTATTATAAATGAAATATACTGTTTGAATCTAAGCTTTCAAAGTGATAGAATGGATGCGGGAACCGTTTACGATAAACTAGTCTTTTGTCTCCTATCATTAGCGACTGGAATATTAATGCTGTCCATATTCGATGTAATACATTATGACATTTGATTTGATGTATTAATATTGTCTATTTACTATTATTATTATTTAATTCGTTATTTATTGACTGACTAACACCTGTATTGAAAAATACTTTTAATTATTGTTTTTTAGAAAGAATTTGTTTTTTTTTATAAATATATGTATCTATGATTAAATTGAATTGTAATACAAATTGAATTTTAATACGTTTTCTATTAAAATTTATTAAAATATGTTTGGGGATTTTTTTGGGGAAAACATTTTTGGATTGGGGATTTTTGGGGAGAAAAAATTGTAATTTGGGGATTAGACCCAAAAAAAATCTGACAACACTGGGTATGGCACGAGGAACTTGTGCCACACTTCATCAAGATTATATGTAATATCCCTGTCGAAAATTAATTTAACTTTTAGCTAACAAAAAGCTCGCCATAGTTAAGTCGCAGGTGACTCAAAAGCTTGTTGTGTTGCACACCTCTGAACAACACCTAACCGGGTATATAGTACATCATTTAGGGGTGAACCTACACTTTCGTCTCCTTTTTATTAGAGTATATTCCTCTCATCGGTATATACAGCTAAGCTTTATGGAGAAAAAAACCGTTGATACATACAAACGTATATATCTCATCATTATGTACATACAAACAGACAGGCTCGGACAAGTATAGCAGAGAAAAAGCGTTGAAACTTTTCTAATTAGCCACTGGCTTTGTGTTGAAGTTCATTTGCCAGAGAAAGTTGCTGCCTTTAGTTTGCTGTGTGTGTGTGTTTTAGGGATTTTTTGTGCTGTTACCACCCAGTAAACCAAATTTGCCGACAATGCCTGATATCAGACAATTCTGAACAATATCTGAACTCTATCAAGAATTCTTACCGAAATCGTTACAAATTCTGTTCAATTCGTCTGAGGATTTTTTATTTATAATGTTAAGAAATATCTGATCGAATTCGGCCCGAATTCTGTTAGACTTGTCTGTGGGATTTTTTATTATTTTTTTGTTCAGACTTCTCTTATCGAACGCGCAACGAATTCTGAACTATTTATCTGAGGTAGTCTATTCGTTTAAAATTTTTTGTTATTTGCTTCGTATTTTACAGTTGTTCTTCTTGGGTTCAGACATGTCGGAACTAAATCTGAACGAATTCTTAACTGTTTGTCTAAGGTATTTTTATATTTCAAATTCAAATTCTGAACGTTTGTTTAGCTCAGCTATGCGAGGGATTTTTATTGTGTTCGGAGGACAACTCTATTGCCGGCAGTTCTCGTTAAATGCAAAGCTGGTTGCCCTTAAGTGTATAGCCACTGTTCGATTTGTCTGAGGATTTGTTATTCATTATGTTAAGAAATATCTGAACGAATTCGGCCCGAATTCTGTTAGGCTTGCCTGTGGGATTTTTTATTAATTTTTTGTTCAGACTTCTCTTATCGAACTCGCAACGAATTCTGAACTATTTATCTGAGGTAGTCTATTCGTTTAAAATTTCTTGTTATTTGCTTCAAATTTTACAGTTGTTCTTCTTGTGTTCAGACATGTCGGAACTAAATCTGAACGAATTCTTAACTGTTTGTTTGAGGTATTTTTATATTTCAAATTCAAATTCTGAACGTTTGGTTAGCTTAGCTGTGCGAGGGATTTTTATTGTGTTCGGAGGAAAACTCTATTGCCGGCAGTTCTCGTTAAATGCAAAACTGGTTGCCCTTAAGTGTATAGCCACTGAACATAGTTACAGCACAAATATTGCTTGCGAAACTGCAGACACCCCTGCTTGTAACTAAAAGTCTTTCCGAACGCTTTTTGAAAATGTTTTACAACTTTTTTCTTGTAGAACAAAAATATTTTCTTCTTGTTGAATGTGTATATTCAGAGTTTACCATGACATGAGCTTAGAACTCGGTTCGAAATGTCGGTAAAAACATCAGAATTTAAAAAGTCTTAATGCCAGAATTCTGACCGAAGTCGTTCAGAATAGTTCAGAATTCGATACGAAAAATCGAAATTTCCTTTCGAGTTTCCCAAGACTACAGTTCAGAATTAGGTCAGAAATCGGTTCGAAATGTCGCCAAAAACATCAGAATTTCCTCAGAGAAGTAGTTCAGAATTCGTGTCAACCTTTTCATATGTTTTTCGCTACGAACTCGCTAAGAATTCTGATCCGAAATCGGAACATTTTGCCGATTGTCGTACAGAATTCTGACCGAATTCTGAAGGTTTGGTTTGCTGGGCACGTTTTCTTTTCTGTGTGTGTGCGTAGGATCCTAACTAAGCCCACACAAAATTCAATTTTCGACAGTTGTGTGTGTGTTTTTGTTTGTGGAAATTTCAAATTAAAGTTTATAGTCCGCCGGAGTCTGTTTTATTTTTGCCACTCATTTCTACTTTTATGCCATGTAAATTTCACCCAGGAGGAGGTTGGTATTGGTCCTGATCATTGTCGTTGTGATTTAGCAAAAGGTTTTTATAGAGGTTTTTTTGTTTATCACTAGTACCCTATGGAGGTAATTATACAGAGGAAAGTTGTTTATAAAGAAATCGGTAAGCCAAGGTATAAAGACATAGAAAGTATTCGAGACTTAAACCAGTCTATGTTCTTTAGCGACGGGACCTCTTCACAGGAACTAGTAATGGGTTCAATACAAAATTATACGACATTGTCTAAAGAATGGTCCAACCATAATGCTCGATGTGGTGTGAGTCACACCTTAATGTAATTTTTTTTGCTAATCTTAATTTGACTTTTTTTTGTCTAAGTGTTTGACAAGTTCAACCATGTAGAGGTGAAAATGGGCGTCGAAATCAAAATGCATTTCGTGTACTTCGTGATTTTTTTGTTCAGCATAATTAACCAAATGCGTCCACAATCGGCAGAATTGTGCGCAAATTTTCGCAAATTGGATCTGTAGAAAATGCGAAAACACCTGAGCATGCTCGTCCAGTTTGTTCCGTTCACCATGAGTGATCACTGATGATCACGCACCTTTTAAATAAATATTTGAATTTACACGCTTACAAGGTTAAATTGAGCTGAAGCCTGCTGACCGTTCCAGGGTGGAGCGCGCAAATTTGCTTTTTTGAGAATGAATAAATATTTGAATTTCACGCTTACAAGGTTAAACCGAACTGAAGCCTGCTGACCGTTACAAGTATCGGTGGAGCGCTGAATGTGCTTATTTGGGAATGAAATAAAAAGAATATGAACCTTAGAAAAAAATATTTTATATTTGAATTATATTGAACATTAAGGGATTTTTAAATTACTTGGTTTTAAATAGTCTGTCTGGCAAATGTCGACCTTCGCTGTCCACACACTGCTGCATACATTTTCTGAAGTCTTCATGAACTCTAACAAGCATGTCGACTGGTAGTTAGTCAGCCTCAATATTGTTAATTAGGTCTTCCAAGGTGTTGATATACACCTTCGACTTCAGGTAACCCCAATGGAAAAAATCGCATGGTACTAAGTCTGGCGAGCGTGCCGGCCAGTTTACATCACCCGCCAAGGAAACATTTGCCTCAAACAATTCATGGTAACCCTCGCTGTGTGTGCAGTGGCACCATCCTGTTGGAAACGTGTATCCTCTAATTGCATTGCCTCAAGAGCAGGCTGAATAAAATCCTGTATCATAGTCAAGTAACGTTTGGAGGTCACAGTAACAGCAAGACGGTTATCCTGGAAAAAGTAAGCGCCATTGATGCCTACTCATGAAATGGCGCACCAAACATTGAGGCGGTCCGAATGCAGAGGTCTCTGGTGAAGTTATCTGGGCTTTGTTTAAATCCACTACCGCATATTTTGTTTGTTTACACACCCACTGAGGTGAAAATGTGCCCAATTAGAAAAGAACACAATTACGTCACTGGGTATACTTGCAAGAATGTCTTCACTAGAGGTCCGCCGTGCCAAATAGTTCCGTGCTGACAATTGTTGGACCACACACAATTTTACGGGTGAAAATTCTGTTCATCATGAAGAATCCTGTGGAGAGAACGTCTGGAAGTGCCAAGATTAATTGATTGCATCCGAGCAGAGCGTTTCAGAGACTGCAGTACTACTGTTCTTTCTCTCTCTTGGTGTGTTGTGGTGTTGTAATCCTTCTCTCAGGTCACCTTCGTATACATGGCATATTCCCCACTGTTCTCAATGAAGTTACCCAGTTTACAATTGAATGCCGTCCACGAACACGTCTGCGTGTGGGAATATCGAATCATAAACGAAAAGCACGCTGCACTGCAATGATGGAGTGCGCATTTGAAAAACACGCTTCAACGCAATATGACCTCTCCTCAGGTGTCCAATGCATGATGACAACTGAAAGGCAAACGAATACGAATCTCCCGTCAACCACTATAAGCCACGCGTACTCTCGGCTCTCTTCGACCAACCGTGCCGCCACAGGCTGCAGTGCAAAAAAGCAAATTTTTGCGCTCCAGCCTGTACAAAGAAAGTCAGCTTAAACGACGAGACACACTTTCTCTTCAATGGAGTTGTTAACAAGCAGAATAACCGCATTTTGTGAAATGAGAATCCACAAGCGATTGTTGATGAATCCACAAAAAGTGACTGTTTGGAGCAGTTTATTGGCCTGCGGCGCCATCGGGCTGCTGTACAAATCGTGAATGGTGTTCGCTATCGTGAGATGATAACTAACTTATTGTCGCCAGAAATTGAAGATATGGACCTGGACGATATGTGGTTGCAACAGGATGGTGACACTTGCCTCGCAGCCAACCAAACATTATCTCCTTTGGACGAACAATTCAGTGGCCGTGGTATCTTACGTACTTACCGTGAATGGAGTTCGCTATCGCGAAATGATAGCGGACTTCTTGTGGCCAGAAATTGAGGATATGGACCTGGGCGATATTTGGATCCAACAGTATGGCACCACTTGCCACACAGCCAATGAAACAATTTCTCCTTTAGGCGAAAAGTCCAGTGACCGTGTTATCTCAAGTCGTGGCGATGTTTATTGGCCGCCACTATCATGTGATTTATCACTGTTGGACTTCTTTCTTTGGGGATATTCAAAAGAAAAAGTGTACATCAATTAGCCAAGAACATTACCAAAAGTAAAGGACAATTGGATAATTAGACACATTAATGCTTTTAAACCTCCATTATGTCTCAGAGTCATTGAAAATGTGGACCATCAGATAGAGCTATGCCACCGAAGTCATAGCGAGCATTGGGCTGATATTTTGTTTCACTTATAATTGTCATAGATCCTTCCGTCACCATAAAAAATATTAAGATAATTCTACTAACAGTTTTTCTTATACAAACTAATAACATTGAGCGTTTTAGTTCGACCACCCTTTACTTGTAGAAATGACCATAAGAATTTTAACCATTTTACGACTTTTACTTTTTAACTAAATAACTAGCCCATAGTATCGGTTACAAATTATGAGAATTGTAAGCCGGGTGCCGCTGCTCGAACTGGAATAACACATCGGCGCTGAAGCGGCTTTAAGCTACACGACTCTGGGACAGGAATAAACTTATTTTGGAAGTCTATGCATAAGGATGTCTGAACTTGATATTTTACATCTGTGCCAGCAAGAAAAAAAACCTAAAGTGCAAATTCAATACTGAGTACGATCAGGAGCTGCTTGAAAAAACTATTTTCGTACCAACTAGCTGAAACTTTAACAGCTGTAAAAATGGAGCGGTTTGATCTAATCGGTCCGATGTTATGAGCCACTTTTGGTGTTAAGATTCTGTCGTATCTGGTTAAGCAGTTACTTTTCTGCTCATCCCTATGTTTTGTGTTATAAAGCTCATTTTCCAACAGCTTAATTTTTAGAGTTTTTCTAACGATTTTGCTTTTTACTGAATTCAGTCTTCTGCCAGAATACATTTTGTAGAGCACACTCGTTTATAGGATTTAGATGGACTTTAATTTCCCTAACTTATCTTGGGGAATTCCTTCATCTATTTTTCATTTAACTTTATATTCCTTTTCTAAATCATTTCTGCCACAAGAATCCTTCAAATCTTCTCTTTTGTTGCACATTCACGTCGACACTTCCTTTCTGCTCATTGCCTTTTGTGTACGTTTGTTTTTGTGTTTACTTTGTTCTGCTTCCAGCAGATCCCAGTATCTGGTAGGTTCTTTGCCATTAGAGTTGGAAAAAGCTTTGCGAGGCGAGTTTTAGTTCCATTCGCATGGTGTCAGTGTCCTCATTGTCGGTTCTTTTTTTTTTATTATTTTTTGTTGTTGTTGGTATATTCTTTTATTCTTTACGCTGTGTCGTTGTTGTTTTATATACAAATTCTTTAGAAACATATACATACTTATATATACTTATACTTATATAGAGATATCTTTATATATATATATATGCAGCTGCGTATATAAGTTTGTATGTATCTTTTGTCCCACACTCACACAGACAGTCTTCGGTTGCCGGTTGTTGCTGACTTTTGTTGCAAGAACAACGAAAGCGCACAAACACACACACTCATCCATTTGCTCAAAGTACAAGCAATAAGAAGCAGAAGCATTTAAATTATATCTGAGCGTGTGTGTGTATTTGTATACATAGTATATGTGTGAGTGTATTTGTATATATGTGTTGAAAATCGATAATTTTTTATGGCAATTTAATTTGACCTTCGTGGCTTATTTTTCTGTGTTTACGCTTTACTTTTTTCTTTTTTATTTATTTTTTTTATTGTTTTTATACACACAATTTTTCTATTGTACTCGTATTATTATGATTTTTTTGCCGTCTTCCTTTTGCTCGTCTTCTTTAAATTTATGCATTTTTGTATTGATTCTGTTTTGTATTTTACCGCCATTGCCACTTTTCATTTCGACTCGTTTTGTCGTTTGTTTTGTCTGTTTGGAAAATGGTTTCGAGGTTGGTTTTCTTTCTTTACTTTCGAGTCAATTGGGCATGGATATTTCCCTTAAAACATTGTAGACAATTTCTAGGCAATTTGTCAGATTTTCTGTGCTTGTCGTCTTAAAGTTACTTTTGTGTTTAAAAAAATATGGATCCCTGTTGGATTGGTATGATTTTAATTGGTGTGTTAAAAAGGCTGCGCGTAAGGACATTGTCAAGGTGACGATTTAGATGTTTTATGAAATCCATTACTTCGAAATTTGTACTTTGCAGCCCTAAACCGAGGGCGTATCTGTGCTACAACTAAAGGGTGATCTAGAGGTATTTTTTTAGAACAAAAAAAATATAAAAATTCAAATCAAGTGTGGAATCTTTATTGGTAATTTGAAAGGACATTTTATGGCATTTATTTTTTGAATATAATTTCCTTCAAATGTTGGCGGCAACTACGCCTCAGGCTTTTCCATTCTAAGGGTCCAGTTTTGGATAACTCGTTCGAGCATTTCGACCGGTATGGCTTTAATGACACGCGTATTGTTGGCTTCCAAAACCTGAATCGTAGCTGGTTTGTCAGCATAGACCTTGGATTTTACATGGCCCCAAAGAAAGAAGTCAAAAGGTGTGATATCAAACGTTCTAGGCGGCCAACTCACCTGTCCAAAACGTGAAATTGGCTGCTTTTCGAAATGACCTCTCAACAGATCCATTGTTTGAGCAGCTGTATGGCAAGTGGCACCGTCCTGCTGAAACCAAGTGTCGTCAAGATTACGGGCTTCAATTTCAGGCAGCATCAATAGATCCATTGTTTTAGCAGCTATATGACAAGTGGCACCTTCCTGTTGAAACCATGTGTCGTCAAGGTTACGGGCTTCAATTTCCGGTAGCATCAATAGATCCATTGTTTTAGCAGCTGTATGACAAGTGGCACCTTCCTGTTGAAACCAAGTGTCGTCAAGATAACGGGATTCAATTTCAGGTAGCATAAAGATCGATATCATGGCGCGATGGCGAGCACCATTCACTGTTACGTTTCGGCCATCTTTACTTTTGAAAAAATATGCACCGATGATAACCAGCTTATAAACAACACCAAACCGTGGTTTTCTCTGGGTATAATGACCTCTTCTTGTTGCTCTTCAGCCCAAATGCGGCAATTTTGTTAATCGACTTTGCCGTTGAGTCAGAAATGTGTCCATCACTGAACAAAATTTTGGTCGAAAATAGCGGATCTTCCCGTTTCTCAGCAAACGTTTATTTCCACAATACAGTTGCCAACATTTGAAGGTAATTATTTTCAAAAAATAAATGCCATAAGATGTTCTTTCAAATTACCAATAAAGATTCCACACTTGATTTGAATTTTTATATTTTTTTTGTTCTGAAAAAATACTTTTAGATGGATCACCCTACGATTTTTAGTGCGAGTTAATATTATCAGCTGTGAATATTCGTTCGTGTTACACTCTGCTTGATTGCATTTCGTAAAATATTACACATATTATTTTTCCATCAGGTTGATCCTATAACATCGGCTGTAACAAAAATTTCCGGTTTTTTTGGAAAAGTTGAACTTTTTCCTTTAATAATGGAACATCATCAGATACGTTATCGCTCGTCTAGTGGGTTGATGAATGTTTTACAGGATATGAAGAATTATACCGAAAAATCATATTTTCTGATGAAGCTTAATTTTACCTCGTTGCCTATGTCAATATGCAAAATTTCCCCATATCGGGTTAAGAGAACCCACAAGTCACTACTAAGAGGCCAATGCATCCATATCGAATCACTGTTTGGTGTGGATTTGGGGCAGGCGATATCATTGGGCCATTTTTCTTCGAAAATGAGCCATGAGCCGCCGTTACTGACAACGGAGAGCGTTACCGCGCCATGCTCAACGAATTTTTGTTTCCAAATCTTCAAGAGCATAACATGGACGACATTTTGTTTCAAGAGGACGGGGCCACATGTCACACAGGCAATGCAACCATCGATATTTTACGCACTGTTTTTGAAAATCGAATAATCAGCCGAAATTGTAATGTCAATTGGCCGCCTCTGAGCTGTGAATTGAGCCCTTTGGATTATTTTCTGTGGGGAGCCATTAAGGATAAATGTTACGAAAAGCATCCGGAGACAATTGAAGCGTTGAAACATGAAATCGAAGTTGCCATTGAAGAGATTCGATCGATGCCAAGTCATGGCTGTACGGCGGATGACCCATTTTTGTTCGGTCAAAAAGGCGCTGGTTTGAGCCAATGTGTGAGAGCTCGCATTGTCTTGGTGCACAATAGTTCGTCTTCTCTTGTTCGTTTTTGGAATTTCTCCGAAGACTTCAGGCAAACAAATTGTGGTGTACCAGTCAGAATTGACCGCCCTACCAGTTTTGCCGAAGAAACCGGGGACAAGTTGCTTCGAAGTGCTTCTTCCACGAACAACTTTCGTTAGACCCACACGGTCGATTGCTGTTTTGTTTCGGGCTCATTCGCATAGATCCATGATTCGTCACCTGCGACGATATTATAAACGTCCTTTGAAGCACCGCGATCGTATATTTTAAAAATTTCTTTGCACCCATCGAATGTATGCTGGGCCAAGAAATGCTCAAGGATGCCTCTATCTCTGGTATGTCACATGACGATCTTGCATTATCAGTTTACGCATGGCATCAATGTTATCTGACATAACGGCCGTTTTTGGACGACCTTCGTTTTTGAGCAAGTGTATGCCACGATTGAATTCATTAAACCAGTTTTTCACAGTGCTATAGAATGGTGCTTCATCGCCATACAAGGATTTCATTGGTGCACTCTTGTCCTGATAATCCAATTTTTTTGCCAAATTGATTTTTTCACATCACTGTAAACAACACAAATGATGGTCGAACGTCAAAATGTTCTGAGTACGTTTATGCTAAAAAATGTCATAGTTTCTTTGGCGCCAGAAATATATATAGCAATCCTCGTATTCGTTGTCACAAATCATTTTTCTTGCCAATAGAGTGGTTGAGATTGCATTTTCTAAAAATTTGTAGTAGTACAACCGAAAGTTAATCGAAAATATCGATGAATAATCTTCCGATCTAAAATTACAGATACAAGTATATAATTTATAAACGCGAAAATTTGTTGAATTTAACTTACCAATATTTTTTTGTTTTGACTTTATAACAATAAATCATAGGCGTGTTTTTGTTTTTCTCCGGTATTTAGCTTTTGCTCGATTACACAGTCCGACAGAACATAGTGTACTTGAATCTGACGGTATAAGTCTAAGCCCGGCGTCCAAGTGGAGAAAAACTGCATTTACAGTTTTTTATTAAGCCAAGTTTCTCTTGTAAAGGAGTTTCAAAGTACAGTAGATGCTTACAAATAAGAACCATATTGTTTTTTTGGGTGGTTCTAATTTCCAAAAAGTTCTAATTTCTGGACGATTTTTTATTTTTACATAAATTAGGCGAATAGAATATTTTGATCCAACTATGAGTATTTTATAAGGAAAAGCGAAATCTTAAAAAATATTTATTTGATATAATTTGACTGAAATAAATTATATCAAATAAATATTTCAAACTAAAAGTAATTGATTGAAGTAAAGAAAAAGGTTATTATCCAACTGCTGGAATGTGGTGGCAGTGTATCTTAACATAGTTAGTTTTTGCGTAATATGTAATTAAAACTTTTGGTTTTAATTTCTGTCAATGCATCAAAATGCTGGTTCTAATTTCTGGAAGTTCTAATTTGTGAGCGTCTACTGTATGACATTTTTAAAAAAATATTTTAAAATGCTTCTGTTAATCCTATGATGTTCAAATTGGTGTCATATGAAAGAGGAGACTCGTGACTATTTTATGTAATTGTTATTTTAAAACTGCAAAGGAAAAAGGATTTAAATAATATCCTTTCAAAAATATAATAATCCATATAGAATATTTGTTTTATTTCTCATCTCATTGTCAGGATAGTTGCAAAGATACCAAAGTGACCTTAACAATCAAAAGGATATGCATATCGTCTTTTCTCGTCTAAAGAAATCTCATTGCATGCTTTTCGGGTCACTGGCTTTGGCGACATTTGCCTAAAGAATAATGATACACGCTCAGGCAGTCAGTCGAGAACCTTATCTTCCATCATTTGTGGACTTAAGACGAAATACTAATAAAAATATCTTTTTCTCCAATAGTTACGAGGGCGACCGCAAAACTAACTGGCCTGGCACATTTTCTGTTTTACTAGCAACTTTTTTTTTTGTTTTTTAAAAGCAATCTTTTATAAACCATCTGTCAATATTTCCGAAATATTTAATGATTATTTTCTTTGTTACAGGTGATTGAAGTAAACAAGTTTTATAATTTTTGAGAAATGGAAAATAAAGAGTTTCGTGCGGTAATTAAACAATTTTATATGAAAGGTTATACGCCAAATTAAACAAAGATGAATTGGATTCTGTTCATGGTGATAAAACACCATCATACTCCACCGTGAAATCCTGGGTTCAACAATTTAAAATGGGTCGTTCAAGTACGGAAGATAAACAACGCTCTGGAAGACCGAAAACTGCTACTGCTATTGAAAACATTAGAAAAATATTTAATGAAGTGACTAAAGATAGACGAATAAAGCTCAGGGAACTTGCTGATATTGTTAAAATGCACGAAAAACTAGTTTGGAGTATTTTACATGATGAACTCCACATGAAAAAGCTATCCGCAAGATATGTGTCGCGTTTGTTGACTTTGCCCCAAAAAATCGTCCGTTGGACCAATTCCGAGGAGCTTTTAGCAATTTATCAACGTAATCCAATAGAGTTCTTGTGCCGATTCATAACTGTTGATGAAACATGGATCCATCACTACATCCCAGAATGCAAAGAACAGTCAAAACAATGGATAGAAGCTGGTTAAAGTGGTCCCAAGAAGGCAAAAACTGTTAAGTCAGCAGGAAAAGTAATGGCCACAGTATTTTGGGATGCAAGGGGCATAATATTTATTGATTATCTTGAGAACGGAAAAACTATAAATAGTGAATATTATTGTGCATTATTGGATCGGTTGAGTGAAGAAATCAAGATAAAACGACCGCATTTAGAAAAAAAAGTTCTTTTTCATCAAGTTAATGCTCCTTCACACACTGCATTTTTAACTCAACAAAAACTGGCCGAATTACGATTTGAAATTGCTCCGCACCCACCATATAGTCCAGATTTAGCTCCTTCTGATTATTTCTTGTTTCCAAATTTAAAAAAATTCTCGGTGGCAAAAAATGTTCGTCCAATAGCGAGGTTATTGCTGAAACTGAGGCATATTTTGAAGGTATGGAAAAATCTTATTTTTCGGATGGAATTAAAAAACTTGAAAAACGTTTGATGAAGTGTATTGAGTTGGAAGGAGATTATGTTGAAAAATAAAAAATAATAATTCCAAAAAAACGGTTCTTTTTATGTTAGGCCAGTTACTTTTGCGGTCGCCCTCGTATGTAGCCACATTTCTGCTGTGGCAATGGATTGTCTATAGAATAAAAAAGATGGATGTTTTACTACAAGTGCAAATCCATTGGTACTACCGATCAATTAGTTGTGTGCAAGAGGGTTGCTATTTTATTCGGGTCCTGACAATACTAGTGTTCCCAGTTGCAAACTGGTACTTCCATTGGAAAATTTGACATTTTTTAGCATAACTTCAGTCAAAACGTTTTGTCATTTGAGGCCGAATTGGTTTGTTTGCAGTGTGTTGAAAAATTCATCTCAGTCAAAAAATGGAATTATACCGTGAACATTTTCGTGCGATGATTTTTTACGATTTTCGGCGTGGGTTATCGAGACAAGAGTGTTGAAATCAACATTAACAAAAACCACTGTTAATCGCTGGTACCAATAGTTCAGTCTCGGACGCCGTTAGCTCCAGGATAAATTTCGTGAAGGACGTCCAACTTCCGTCACTTTGCCAGAAACCATCGATGCTGTGCGTGAACTGATTAGGCAAGACCGACATGTGACAAACCGTGAGATTGAGGCACCTTTGGGCATTAGTATGACAAGCATAAATAAAATATTGCATTTTAATTTGGCCGTGAAAAAAAATTGTTCTCGTTGGATTCCACATAATTTGACGAATGCTCAAAAAAGGCTTGTAGGGATTGGTGCAAAGAGATGTCGAAAAAGTATAAATGCGATAGCGCAAAGGCAATGTATAACATTGGCAAAGGTGACGAATCATGGATCTATGCATATGAACCCTAAACAAACCAGCAATCGACCGTATGGGTCTTTCAAGACGAGCCAAATCCAACAAAAGTTGTTCGTGGAAGAAGTACATCGAAGCAAATGATTGGGTTTTCGGTATAACCGGCCATGTTGCCACAGTACCTTTAGTGGAACGTAGGAGGTCAATTCTGAGTGGTATACAACCATCTGTTTGCTAACAGTGTTTGAAAAAATGAGGTAAGATAATAAGAGAAGACGGATTATTTTGCATCTCGACAATGCGACACATCAACTGAAACGATGTGCTATTTGACCACTCAAGATGTCGAATTGATGGGCCATCCCACGTACAGCCCTGATTTGGCACCCAATGACTTCTTGTTTTTCCCTAGCATCAAGAAAAAAATAAGTGTTCATGTTTTGGAGGTATCTCAATCGGAGTGAAATAAGTGCTTCGAAAATTGGTTAGTGCGCATGCAAAAGTGTATTGATCTTAACGGAGAATATTTTGAAAAGCAATTTTTCGGTTGGTCCAACCGAAAATCTTCTATTGCAACGGAATTTTTGTAGTTCCAACTAAACGTTTCTCTGGTACTTAAAAAATTACGTCCTATTTTATTATGAATTTATTTATAGTACTTTTATCATTATCAATTTTATATTTTGAATCAGCATTAAAAAAAATGATTTAAAAATTGTAAAGCTCCGGCCTAACTTTTAAGATATTACAGGAGAAACCAGAGATCAGGTTCAATAGTTATTTAAAGGTCCTAAAAATGTTTTAAAGGCGCATAATAAGTTATTAGGGTACCAAACCAATAAATAATTGCTTTCGTCGACGGTGTTAACGCCTTCGTCAGATGTAAACAATTTACGTTCGCCGATGAAGTGTGCTCAAAGCCCACTTAATATATTCCGATTTTTAAACAGATTCGTATAGTAAATACTCGTGTGTATAGTTCCTCCTAGTAATTCCGAATTCAGCATTTAATAATTTTCTGCGAGAGACTTACAGTTATTGATTTAAAACTAATACCACGATTCCATCTGCAAGGTACACGCCACACATCCCCAAGTTGTCCTCCATGTATGAGGAATGTATCCTTTTGAAGTTGTTGTCTTTGTACTTGACTTTTGCACTTGTGTTTTTGTTTTTTTTGCTGTTGTTCATGTTGCCGTTTTGATGTTGGTAAATTGCACTGTCAGTCCTTGGCTGATGTCAGTCGGAGAAGAGGTCAAATACCTTAAGTTTTTGTGCTGATGTTTTTTTCTCTTGTCGCTGCTGCGTTGTGTAGTTTTTTTCTGGAACAAGAAATGGCAATAGTCGTAAAAACAAAGAAATCTGTGTTTTATTTACTCCAACATGTGATGTACTCTCTCGTGCCGAGGACGTTTGGACGGGATACACGTCCTTTTGCTTTGGCGGGGTATTTACAATATTTATGGTGTATGTGATATGAATGATTGTTTAATGGAAATGAATCATAAAATATAAGAAGAATTGTAAACATTTGCAAACTTACAACTGTCCTCTCCTTCACTCCAACCCGGCACCTTTCGTTCATTGTATGTTCAACGAATAGCCAAGAATGGAATGGTCGTATTTAATACGCCAACGGTGATGATGTGTAATGTAAGTTTTGGTCAATTGAATGACTAAATGTAACAGGAGACTGGATTTTGGTTTCAAACTGGAAAGTGGGCAAAGTACTGGAAGTATCTTTAATGTATACCAGACACCAACTTCACCAATTTATTCTCGGAATACAGAAAAAAATCACTTAGAAATCGGTCCGAGCTACAAAAATTTGGTTGAATAAACACACTTTTTGCTGCAATCACTAACTTTCCATGATATTGACAGTTACATGGTTAGTCATACCATGTGATGACCAGTTGTACCAACCGAATTTAGTCAAATTGGAATCATTTTAGTTTGGTATTAATAATTAATGAAGACAACAGATACATTTTTTGTCATAGCAAACCCCAATTTAGTTTACTGTTGCAACATATTATTGGTTACCTCAACATCAGATTATAGTCACAGCAATATATAGTGTTTAAAATGAAAAACACCAGCGGAGAAACATACGGCTACCATACGGTGATGTTTTTGCTTTACGAAATACTTCGCTGACTATGACAACAACAAACTTGGTCTTACGCGTCTTAGCTTGTGGAGGTGGAACAGCACAAAAAAAAACTCAAAAATACACGATGTAAAATGTGAGTCACACCTTAATATCAACTTATTTTTACATTTTATTGTTTTACTTAAGTAGTATTTGACAAATTCAACAATTGAGATCGCATTATGATTGTCGAAGCCTTATACAGGGTAGCGCAAAACTACCGTGATATTTGAAAAATTGTTCAGCGTCTTTCGATATTCAGCACCATTAACCGTAACTGAGGCGCCATGTGCATTTTCAAAGAAATATGCACCAATGATCCTTTCAGACGATACACCGCACCAAACAGTACACTTAAGTGGTGTTGAGTTGTATTTTCGTGGGCAATTGTGTGAAGAAAACTTGAAAAGTAAGGTTTACAACAGTAGTTCTCATTCGTTTGTGGAGAGCCTGGCCTTATAGAGTTCGGTTTTACCTTCAAATATTGCAGCAAGGCTTTCTGAAGAGGGTTGTCACGGACCCGAAATCATGATAAAAGTAGTGTGCAGCCACGAAAATCAATGTCACCTTGTCATTTTGTTAAAAACTTGTCTTCTATTTAAATATAGAAGCGAGACGTCTTGAGCCGGTTTAAACCCTGTTCAATGTGTAAAAGCAACAGACCGAAATAAAACAAACGAGCTAAACAATATATTTTATTTTGAAGTCTTGTTCGTCTACACTTAAGTGGGTGTTGTTGTAACAACAATATATTTTATTTTGAAGCCTTGTTCGTCTATGGGGGATCTGCTTCGATATCCAGGTGGAGGAAACGCGCCATTTGAACTGGATGCGTCCACCGAGACCTGGTGGTCAGCTGAGTGAGCTTGACCGTACAATTGAAGAGATGCATCACGTCATGTGGTCCCTGATGGCAGGCGGGGCATAAGTCCGGATCGTTAGCATCAATTCGTGCCCAATAAGAATTAAGGCGTCGGCACCATCCAGATCTAAGCTGAGCCAGAAACACGCGCGTCTGTTGAGGTAGTACCTTCTCCTCAGGTGAAATTTCCGGGGGATGCTCCCCTAGCACTACATTCACACGGTAGCTGGATACTGCTAATGCGATTTCATCGGCGTGTATGTTGTTCAGACCTGCATGATAGTTTCCATAATCTAAAGGTTCTCTCTTGTACCGCTGGACATCTCTCTCTCTAGATCATGAAGATCGTATCTGATCCTCCTGGGCGGAGGCATCCTGTTCAAGAGTTGGTGGTTAGGATGACTGCTGCGAAAACTCCCTAGCAGATATTGCCTAGACAGCAGGAAATTGTGTCTGCTCACGGTAAGGACCTTCGTCTCTTCATGTAGATGGTCCTTAGAAGTTATAAGAAGACATCCTGCTGATGTTCTGAGGGCAGCGTTCTGGCAAGTCTGAATTTTCTTTCACCGCATCGTACTGACATTCGCCAACCATACTGATACAGCGTAGTTCGCTACGAGTACAGACCGACCTATCGCTTTGTAAGAGGTCAACAAAGTTTCTTTGTCGGCTCCCTAAGTACTGCCGGCAGTGACTGTAGGACCTTGTTTCTAAGGCTGCCCAATGTGACCCCAATGATTTTGGGGTAGTTGGTGGTCGGGGTGTTGACGTCATCGACTTTACATTGAGTGAAACCGCACCACTGCGGTCCAAGCAGTAAACAGTGTGGCTGATGATTTGGAGGCAGATATTTTCATATTCCTCGCAGTGAAAAATCGTGCTAAGTCAGTGAGGTAAAAGTTTATTTCCTCGCATATGCCATCCACTTTAGGTCCAACAACTCGTCTTTTTGCCTTATCACTCTCTGGGTGCTCAATACAAAGCCCGTTAAACTAACACGCGCACCACTTTGGATCTGTCGCTGTTCAATCACCGAATGGGGCGTCTTTCCGATCTTCCTTACTTCCAGGATTAGAGGGCGATTTGACCGTTGTTCTCAACTCAGCAATTCCGGAACTTAAGTTGCAGTTGTCTCTGATGAACTGCTCTTGGATTATCTGTAGTCCATATCCTGCAATTTTGTTTCTTTACGAAACCATTCAATTGGAAATGGGCTTAATCGCTCATTATAAAATTGTTGATGAAATCGGGATTTTCTTCTGATTTTTGTCAGAATGAAATGGCATAAGCAAGCCGTTGTTGGTAGTCTATTGGCTTAAATTCTTGCACAAGCTGAACTTTATACGGGTCATCTGAAATGTGGCCTAATTCCTCTGAACGGACCTCCGCAATAGCCCCAGTTGTGCCGAGCGTCTTCTTGTTGATGTTTCTGGAGTGTATTGCACACCATCCACAACACATAGGATATTTTCGTCCGTGTGGGCCGTACGTAGTCTTCCGGTACATGGAAGTTGTCTTAGTGTATCAAAATGGGCGTTCAAATCAAAATACACTTTGTGATTTTTTTTGGCCAACATAATCGACCCAAATGTGTCCACAATCGATAGCATAGTGAGCAGATTTCAGCAAACCGGGTCTGTAGGAAATGTGAAAACACCTGAGCATGCTCGTCCAGTTCCTTCTGTCTTCGGGCTGTACTTCGTCGAAAATGAATGTTGTTCGTTATCACAAGCTGATAATGGACAAAAATTGAGGATATGTACCTGGACGATATATGGCTACAAAAGGATGGTGCCACTTGCTACACAGCTAACGGATAAATGCTTTTTTGAGCGAGAAATTTAATGGACGTTTAGGAATAGTCGTGTTTGGGGATACAATAAGCCAAGAAAAATTTAAGAGCTAAAGGATGGGATAATTCGGCACATAAGCTACATTGAACCTCTATTATGTCTCAGAGTCATTGAAAATATGGTTCATCGGACAGAGGTATGCCACCGATGCCGTGGCGGGCATTTGACCCAAATTTTGTTTCACGCATAATTGTCATAGATCCTTCTATCATAATAAAAAATATTATAATAATGCTCCCAAAACTTGTTGTTTTATTTACAACCAACATCGTGCTTTTTAGTTTGAACAGGGCGTAGAATTTTTTAAACCTAAACACTTTGGCACTATCGAATTGTTCTTGGTAGTTTCACGACTGTGGTAATAAAAAATATCGAATTTTCCGAAAATTCCCGATATATATCATTCCGAAACCGGGAATGAAATATAAAGGGATTTCCCGGGAAAGCGGGAATGAAATATATCGGGATTTCCCGGACGGTAATTCTCGGGAGAGCAACGATTGTTGTGGCATTTTTAGAATACAAAATATATGCAAAAATAAAAAAAATTGATTCTATGCTCGGATAGTGTCATTTGTGTGGAAGGTGGACGAAAGTGCCAAGCCTTTTTTTAAACGTTATCGTCCAAACCAGTCGGCAGACACCAGACTGACATGGCTCAAATGTCTTACGAAGTCATGAAACTGACTTGACTTTGGAAATAAGTTTTCTTTATTTCAAGATGTTGTTAAATTTTTAATCGATTCATTGCTTTGCATGGAGATTTAATACTTTTTGTCAATTTTTCTAGCGAACACAATAACAAATGATTTAAAATTAACCAATAGATGGACCACCCATTTTATGGATTTCGTTAGGGCGTTAAGGATTCAGTTGTTACTTTGAATTTCATCACGTGCCCTCCAGCAATAAATTGTTGGTCACACTAACACACATAAGCGGTCATATTTCGTTGAATAGTTCAACACCAATAAACGTCTCATTGACCGAAAGACCGAAGGGTTGAAAGAAACACTTAATTATGGATTATCATTCTCTTGTTTTTTTTTTGGTTGGTTCATCCCGAAGGACAAAATACAAATTTCACAAAATCTCAAATTACAATACCTTTTAAGGTTGAAAGAACAGTAACCGTAGAAGGATAAATATAAAAGGATGAAAATGTGGCAACAACCAACCAAGCAACCCCTCACATGAGAGTGGGCATTTGAACAAGATATTGTTGACATTGTTGGCAATGTCAAGTGGTTCCAAATACACAGAGCCAGACCCAACCACACACACACGCTTATGGATATCCTTTAGAAGAAAAAACTTAGAAATACACTTACACACACACACGCACATCCTTCCATATGGTCGAAATGGCAGTAACATATTAACAACTTAAGTGAAATGATTGTAAAGTGGACAATGACAAAACGTGAAAAACCGCAATGTAAACGCCAGACTGACGCATTGTTATAATATTTCACAAAAGGTTTTTGGAAGACCACCCCCCCATCCCTCCTCTTCCATTGTGTCTACGTAACGATGAAAAAGTAACAAGCAAATCTTAAAGATAAATAAGTGAAGTAACCGAATTGTATGACCAGAAAACATGGAAGACAATTCTGGCACTCGCATATGAAGCCAGTAACCGTCCGGTGTTTAAATGACCTTTGAGAGTTGTCCGCTTCTGACCGTGTCTGGCACTAGTGGCTGCGCCTGTCTGCCTTCTCTTCTTTATGCTCTACTTTAGTTTGGTTACCGGCGGCTACAAAACCTACACTGATGCTGAGGAATACGACATGAAGATTGAGATGGGGAAAAACTAACGCAACGAAGCGCAACTGATGATGGAAACCCATTAAAAAATATATATGAGTACTCGGTGTATATATAAATACTTATAACTAAATATTAGAAGAGCTAGAGCTGAGCAGCAACAAAATATAAGTAGCCACAAGGAGTAAAGTGAACTGGCCAGCACAGTGGGCCGATCACTTTAGTCTTCTGTATAAAATTGTCTTTTAATTTGGATAATTATCCAATCTGATATGACTAGCGTCCGTGTTTCTACAGGGTGGAGCTCAGTCAGTTGCTTATTTGGGAATAAAATACACAAATTATAAACCTTAGAAAAATTTATTTTATATTTTAATTATATTGAACAGTAAGGGCATTTTTAAATTACATGGTTTTAAATAGTGTATCTGGCAAATGTCGACCTTCGCTAACCACACACTGCTGCATACGTTTTCTGAAGTTTTTATGAACTCTAACAAGCAGGTATTCTGCCAGTTTCAGCCTCAATATTGTTAATTAGGTCTTTCAAGGTGCTGGGACGGTTAATATACACCTTCGACTTCAGGTTATCCCAAAGGAAAAAATTGCATGGGGTTAAGTCTGGTGTGCGTTTCGGCCAGTTCACATCACCCCTCAAAGAGATAAACCGTCCAGCAAATATTTGCCTCAAACAATTCATGGTAACCCTAGCTGTGTGTGCAGTGGCACCATCCTCTTGGAACCATGTATCCTCTAATTGCATTATCTTTAAGATCCGGTAGAAAAAAGTCTGGAAAAGCCAAAAGCAAGTGATTGCTTCGGAGCAGAGCGTTTCGCAAATTGCAGTACTGCTGCTCTAACTCTCTCTATTTTTTGTGATGTTGCAATCCTTCTCTCAGTTCCCCTTCGTACACATGACACATTCCCTGCTGTTCTCAATGAAGTTACCCAATTTACAATTGATTGCCGTCCAGGAACACGTCCGCGTGGGGGAATAGCGAATCGTAAACGAAAACCACGCTGCACTGCAATAATCGAGTGCGCATTTAAAAAATACGCTTCTACACAAAATGACCTCTCCTCACGTGCCCAATGCATAGTGGCAAGGGCAGACGAATACAAATCTCCCGTCGGCCACTATAAGCCACGCAAACTCTCTTCTCTCTTCGACCAACAGTGCTGCCACAGCCTTTAGTGCAAAAAAGCAAGTTACTATGCTCCACCCTGTATATGTCCTTACTAAAGCAAGGCCGTTAATTACCATAAGCCTACCATAACCGGCTCTTACAAATTTAATGGATGGGAGAAAGTCATTGTAAATAGTTTAAGTTTAGGTTTATTTAATACGTCTGCTGAAATAAAAGTCCTAGCAGCCGTTTTTCAAATAACTCTGAACCATAAGTAACGTCCATTTTTGTATACCGTTTATCATAGGATGTAGAGAACACGCAGAGAACATATTTTTTTGTATTAAGACCAACACTCAGGGTGTGTCCCCTATATATGCAGTGCATAACGGTCAAGGGAATATGTTAGGGTAGGTAAGGAAAGATAATGTAATGTTTATAAAGTAGACAATTGATGTGAACCTGTTCATATCGTACGTGGCAGGAAACAAATCTGAAAATCAATGTCACTTTGCCATTTTGTTAAAAACTTGCCTTCTATTTAAATATAGAAGCAAGAGGTCTTGAGCCGATTAATCCCTGTTCAAATTTGCGGGAGGTCTGTTTCACATACGGGCAACACGCCTGAAAAACGAATTCGCCCTGTAATGCGTCGTGCGATTAGTAGGCCAATCAATAACAAATGGATGCGAACTTCTGGACAAGTGGGTGTTACGGGCGAACACTCTGTCCTCCGGGATAAGTTCACCTACCTCAGAAGAGCACATCCCGTTAAAGTTACTGTAAAAGAGTGATACGCAACTAACATTCCGCCGATGCTCGAGTGGTGATGGCTACCCTGCTATATCCAACAAGCATCAGCGTCCTTCTCTGTACCCGGTCGAGAAACTTCAAAGAATACTTTCAAGCACCCGCCCAGATGTGGGAGTTATAATCCCTTATTTACCCAAATATATGTGATTTATGTGTTAAGAAGGGCGGAGGAATTGAAGTATTTCTTGCACCGCTTTAAAAAGCCCAGGCACTTTAATGCTTCTTTCGACGCTTCAAAAATGTGTTCCTTCCGGCGAACGTGATGTTCGCTGGAAGGAACACATTTTTGAAGTGAATTTGCATGCCCAGAACATTAAGAGCATCCAATTCCTCGACAGCAATCCCAATCATCAATAGTGCCGACGATGTGAACCCCGTCGATCGTTTATGGCTAAACAGGCAGCATTGGGTTTTGCCAGCATTAAACTCAACCCTATTTGCAAAACCCCACTCTGAGATCCTCACAAGATCTTCGTTGGGTGTGTCAGTCATATTTTGCCTCATCGAGGTTGCATCAACTATAAAGTTTCCATCAGTACAAACGAATGTTGGTTAATGAACTGCAGTTATCGGTAACTGAAAGTATCTCTGGCGTTTTTTCCTCGATGAAAATATGGAGAAAATGAGGAATCATTTTTACATTTAAAATTGGATATTTTGGGGAAAAATCAGATTTTGAGTTAGTACCAATTTTTTAAAAAGATCTTTTCAGTTTTTATTCTAAATTAACACTATATACTCTATTAAAAATTAGGTAAGGGAAAAGATCATCAGAATTTTTTTGAAAAGTTTGAAAAAAAATTCTTGATCAAAGATCTGATTAAACGTTATATTATCAAATTTTAGCTCAGATAACTGAAATTTGCAGCATTATCTTGGAGTACTTAAATTACATTAAGGACTATGTAAATGCAATTTACTCCGATTGGTTTAAAGTTATAAATATTTGAATATTTATTTTCAACTAAGTTTAAACTTGAGCTACAAGTAGTTTCAATAACGAACAACCCGGTATTCGGTTATTATAAATTATTTGTTAACATTCCTTATAATTAGTTGCAGCAAATCATTGGTTGCTACAACCACCAATTCTGACAACTTAATATTTTTTCGCATTTTATTGGTATGACGGATATATTGGCTGTGTTCACAAAACTTGGTTTCATTTATCATCAGATTTATGTCGAACCGAATTTTCATTAACGTTGTTGGAAACGAAAATTCTTCTCCTGCAACGGAATTTCTGTACTTTCAACTGATTTCCAACTGATATTTCTCTGCTTGTATATGTCTTCGTTCGCAATACCTCAAAATACTGGTTGGCGACCCCATTTAGTATATACCATTTTGAATCGTAGTAAAAATCTGAGAAAATTCAGCGATGGCAACGAAAATTCTTCTTTTGCAACGGCATTTCTGTAGTTCCAACTTATTTCCGACTGTTTTTTTTCTATGTGTATATATTTACGAAGAATTTTTTTCGCAAGACTTAAAAATACTGGTTGAAGACTCATAAAATATATACATTCTGAATCGTAGTAAACAATCTGACAGAATCTAGCCTTATCTGTATGCCTGACTGTGTAAAGCTATCTACTATAGGTTGCACTATTGATGCCAGGAGGCTGAAGTTTTACAGAAACATTTGTTAGTGCTTAAATTAGTTGGAATTCCACATGGACCAGATCGATCCTGAGGTAAACATTTTTTTCGCAACCTATCCTTTCTTCAAGATTATAGTGTCCTTTTTGTCCTTTTATAGAAACACTGAAGAGACGCGAAAACACGATTCTGTAACGGGAGTTTGATTATTTGATATGTTATACAATAATGTTGTCCAATTAATTTCAGTTACTGCGTGCTCCTTTTTATAATAAAATTGTATAAATGTTTTTAAAATTGTGGTTTTTGGTTTTCTTAATTACTACCATTATCACATCAGGATAGATCTTCTAAAATATAATAAGAATATTTTCAAGAAATAATGAAGATTTTCAAAAAAAAGAATAATAAATTATATTTATTGAATAAGTTATGCTACGTGGAAACCAAAATCGATAAAGACGAGCGATTTGAATGTTAAATTTTTATCTACAAATTTTTTTTAAAATAACCTATAAAATATGATCGATATAAAACTATAATATATTTATTTGAGTTATTTTGTGTCACATTAACCCTTAAGTAGTCGGAAATATTTAGGTTTAAAATTCCATTTTATTTTTCTTAAATAATATATCTAATTAGTTTTATCTAGAAATTTTTTTACAATTTAAAAACAAAATTCGTCTCACTTGTCCATACGAACTTTAATACAGGGTGAAGCGCGAAAATTTGCTTTTTTTACTGCAGGCTGTGGCGCCACTGTTGGTCGAAGAGAGCGGAGAGTGTGGGTTGCTTATAGTGGCTGACGGGAGATTTGTATTCGTCTGTCATTCAGTTGCTATCATGCATTTGACACGTGAGGATAGGACATTTTGTGTTGTAGCTTATTTTTCAAATTTTTCATTGCTGTGCAGTGTGCTTTTTGTTAACGATTCCCTGTTCCCCCCCGCGGACGTCTTACTGGAGGGCAATCAATTGTAAATTGGGATAAAATATACGTTACTAGAATGAAACAAACCCCAGAGAAATTCATCAGAGACTTCTGCATTCGGACCTCGTCACTGTGTGGTGCGCCATATCACAAGTAGGCCTCATTGGCCCTTACTTCTTGCAGGATAACCGTCTTGCCGTAACTGTGAACTCCGAACTGTACTTAACTATGAAACAGGATTTTTTCAGCCGGATTTTGAGGCAACGCAAGTAGAGGATACATGGTTCCAACAGGAAGATGCTACTGCATACACAGCTAGGGTTACCTTAAATTGTTTGAGGCAAATGTTTCCTGGACGGCTTATCTCATTGAGGGGTGATATGAACTGGCCGGCACACTCACCAGACTTAGCCCCATGCGATTTTTTTTCCTTTAGGGTTTTCTGAAGTCGAAAGTGTATCTCAACCGTCCCAAGGTATTGCAACCTTATTAACAATAGTTAGTCTTAAATTTGCAGAATACCAGTCGACATGCTTGTTAGAGCTCATAAAAACTGCAGAGAACGCAGGCAGCAGTGTGTGGATAGCGTAGGTCGACATTTGAAAGATACACTATTTAAAGCCGTGTAATTTTAAAATTCCTCTACTGTTCAATATAATTAAAATTATAAAATACATTTTTCTAAGGCTCATAATTTTTTTATTTCATTCCCAAATAAGCAAAACCCCGCGCTCCATCCTCTATATTCGAAAATAAAAACAAAGTTTAAAAAAATTCATCTCTTAATCCAAATAGCAGAATAAATATTTTCAATTCGTTAGTTATACTTTAATGGCCCAATGCCCCACATTGGAACGACGGGAATAAATTTATTTATAATAAAAATTAAATAACATAACTTTTTTATTTAGATCAGATAACCGAATGCATACAATTAAATCATCAGTTGGTCCAGTTAACAAATGATCGGGGTATTTATAGCCTTTAATCTATAACAAAAACCGATACATGTACAAATTCACTTCAATAATCAATTCAATAACCATCCTAATTAGTTAGGGTAACCATTACTTTGTCTCTTCAAACGATACTAGTAGTTCCCACTACTAAAATTTTCCATGTACCCAATTAACATTCGGACGTAGCAATGAAATACATGGATAGTACGTACAACCACCAATATTCGGTTGGGACAACAACTCTGTTTCTGTTGGGTCCAGTACATCATGATTGCATAAGGAGGCTTAGCATAGCCCATACCGCCTTTAACTTAAAAGGACCAGATCTTATAAACAAATAGATCCTAAAGTATTTGGAACATATGTTATTGGTATGCGACCAACCACACCCTGGCGAAAAAAATGGTCGCCCCCCATTAATAATGGCTTTACTGACCAAAGTAGACCTATCGTTATAAAATTAATTTAATAGAATGAAATGAATGACTACGAATTTATTATAGATTGTTCGGTTAACATTTAACAAGGGAGCGTGACACCGCCCACACAACCCTGAACAAAGAAACCCCTTATGTCATATCTGTGATATTGGCATCAATCGCAAAAAAAAACGAATTTATGGCCAAAGTAAAGCATAGATCGTTACAAAATTTTAACAGAATAAAATCATTGAGTCCCATATTATTATTGACTATACTGTGTTTAAATTAGACAAAAGGTTGTGGCACCGACCATACGACCCTAAGCTTGAAAAGACCATGTCTCAGGAACTATACGAGATATTAGGCAGGTATTTGCATTATATGAATTGGCATGGGACGAAAGTAGTTGCTATACATGCATACACACAGACCAACCGAATGTTGGAGGTTGTAAGGGGTGTTTTTTATTGGGGTATGGAACTTTAAGTTGGCATCACTTTTTTAACTGGCGGCCATTTTGTCAGCTGTCAAGTGATTAATATTTAGTTTGGTTTGCCATTTCATCATGAACAGGTTGACAAAAGAACAACGCTTGCAAATCGTGCAAATTTATTTCGAAAGTAATGGTTCAGTTCGCGAAGTTCACCGCAAGCTCCGTCCATTTAATGGTCGACATAATCGTCCATCAGAGCAATTAATTCGGTTAACCATGGATCGGTTAACATGGACCATTGGATTATTTTCTTTGGGGATATGTGAAGTCGCTCGTCTACGCCAACAAACCAGAAACACGTAAGGGGACTTGGAAGCCAACATTCGTGGCGTTATTGCCAACATACGGCCCCATATGCTCGAAAAAGTTGTTGAAAATTGGACCTGTAGAATTGGCTTTATTCGAGCCAGCCGCGGTGGCCACATGCCCGAAATCATATTTAAACATTAATGGCATAAAATTATCCTTCCAATAAAGCCAAATTGATGGACATTAAAACGATTTTCTTGTGTTTTATTTCAATTCGAAGTTCTATACCTCAATAAAAAACACCCTTTACATACTATCTATGTATTCCATCGTTACAACCGAATGTTGATTGGGTACAAAGCAATTTTCACTAGAGGGAAATGACATTTTCGGTTGAAAAACACATGTTTTGGTAACTATAACAGATGGTTTTCGGAACTGAATTTGAAAATATACAAGGGCGATCTCAAAACTAATTGGCCTGGCACATTTTCTGTTTCACTAGCAACGTTTTTTTTTTGTTTTTTAAAAGCAATCTTTTATAAGCCATCTGTCAAAATTTCCGAAATATTTAATGATTATTTTCTTTGTTACAGGTGATTGAAATAAACAAGTTTTATAATTTTTGAAAAATGGAAAATAAAGAGTTTCGTGCGGTAGTTAAACACTTTTATATGAAAGGTTATACGCCACAATTAATCAAAAATGAATTGGATTCTGTTCATGGTGATAATGCACCATCATACTCCACCGTAAAATCCTGGGTTCAACAATTTAAAATGGGTCGTTCAAGTACGGAAGATGAACAACGCTCTGGAAGACCGAAAACTGCTACTACTATTGAAAACATTAGAAAAATATTTAATAAAGTGACTAAAGATAGACGAATAAAGCTCAGAGAACTTGCTGATATTGTTAAAATACACGAAAAACAAGTTTGGAGTATTTTACATGATGAACTCCACATGAAAAAGCTATCCGCGGAAAAGGTGCCGCGTTTGTTGACTTTGCCCCAAAAAATCGTCCGTTGGACCAATTCCGAGGAGCTTTCAGCGATTTATCAGCGTAATCCAATAGAGTTCTTGCGCCGATTCATAACTGTTAATGAAAAATGGATCCATCACTACATCCCAGAATGCAAAGAACAGTCAAAACAATGGATAGAAGCTGGTAAAAGTGGTCCCAAGAAGGCAAAAACTGTTAAGTCAGTAGGAAAAGTAATAGCCACAGTATTTTGGGATGCAAGGGGTATAATATTTATTGATAATCTTGAGAAAGGAAAAAACTATAAATAGTGAATATTATTGTGCATTATTGGATCGGTTGAGTGAAGAAATCAAGATAAAACGACCGCATTAAGAAAAAAAAGTTCTTTTTCATCAAGATAATGCTCCTTCACACACTGCATTTTTAACTCAACAAAAACTGGCCGAATTACGATTTGAAATTGCTCCGCATCCACCATATAGTCCAGATTTAGCTGCTTCTGATTATTTCTTGTTTCCAAATTTAAAAAAAAATTCTCGGTGGAAAAAAATTTTCGTCCAATAGCGAGGTTATTGCTGAAACTGAGGCATATTTTAAAGGTCTTGAAAAATCTTATTTTTCGGATGGAATTACAAAACTTGAAAAACGTTTGATGAAGTGTATTGAGTTGGAAGGAGATTATGTTGAAAAATAAATAATAATAATTCCAAAAAAAACGGTTCTTTTTATGTTAGGTCAGTTACTTTTGCGGTCGCCCTCGTATTAGTTTTTGTTATAGATTGTTGGTTATAGGTACTTTTTGAAAAAAGTTATATTTTACCGCCTTGATATGGGTCAACTGATCAGTAAAAAAAGAAGTCTTTGAATAGATGTTTAAATAAGCATTGCAATGATTCCCTAATCTAAAAATAATTAATTAAGGTATATAACAATATTTATTGACAAGCTGTACGTGACCAAAACTCGGGAAAAATAAATCATAGGGAAATCTACCTATGGCGAAAGTTCTATCCAAGTCTGAGTTATTTCGCTGAATTACAGTAAGGCTATATTCTATATTATAAATTTTTTTTATTTATGTTTATATATTTTTTATTTATTTATATATTTAGTATCGTTAGAATGCGTTTAGCGTCTAACCCAAACATAAACTGTTAACCATTTTTTTCAAAATAGGTTTCGTCGTTAACAAAGATTTTGTTGTGACTAGGACCGATAAAATATAACAGGGTTTATATGTTGATATTGGGTTTTTATTTTACAACAGCCAACTAAGCAGGCTTTGGTCACTACAAGGTAATAATAAGTAGTAACCACCAATTATTGGTACCAAAGTAACATGTACACCACAATTGGTTGGTTGCCATAACCGCCAGTTGTCGCAACCAATAATTAAACTGAATTCGGTTGGTATAACTGTGTTATTGACTGTGAATACCGTGAAATGTTTGAAGCAACCTTCATCTGATATCTGGAGCCATGTTTCCATCAGTAACATGGAATGTTGGTTATTGCAACAGGAAGTCGGTTTATCCAACCGAATTTTTGGAGTTCGGACCGATTTCAAACTGATTTTTTCTCTGATTGTACATATATGACGTCGGTATAGAAAGAAAAACTTTCTGATTATAAAGTCAACAGATTTTAAGATTAGATTTCATGATGTGTGGTACTGCGTAGCCAAAATGATACTGAAGGGCTAAAATAAATTGTATATGTTTTGTTTTGTTTTTTTATTTTAAAATAATTAATCCATAAAATTGTTTTACAACTATGTATTGCTGACTAATATTATCTCTTTTAATACGAATATGAATTTGCCACTGAGTCATCTTCTTGTTTGATTATTTCTTTGTATACATGTCATACAACATGTTAATGCAGGGTGTCTCATATAAAATTTCTTGTATACATGTTCTTGTAACATGTCATACAACATGTTAATGCAGGGTGTCTCATATAAAATTTCTTGTTAAAAAATAAGTGTGGTCACTCTTATTCGTTTTGTACGCGAGTTAAGGACAACTCGCATGATAACCAAGTAACTTCCATACAAATACTAGTTTTGTTACCTAAAAAGAACACAGCTTTTACCTTATAAAGTCATAGGTTTACGCCTTAGTTGTCCCCAACAAACCTATGATCACATATATGGGTGCAACACTAAGATAAAATGGCACCCGACGTGGGACACTATAACTTTTTGCCACTTCGGTACATTCGTAATAGCCCCACTGTGATTCAATGACACTAGACAAAAATGAATGAATGAATAGAAGTTAAGAATAAAAATACTAGGAGTACATTGTGTTTTAAGACGACTTGGGGTCGTCTGAGCAAACAAACGAAAACCGAAACACACTCTCAGACACAACCACACATTTCTAATACAAGAACCCAACCCATTGTTGTCGATATGACCAGACCGGACATGACCAAATGAAATGTGTACTCCTCGACGCTCTGGAAAAAAAGTAAATGCAGGGATTTTCATCTTCATCATCATCGCCATAACCATCGCAATCATCACCGCACCGTAAGTCACAGCAGTCGCAACGGACAATACAAACACACACACACATGCAGCCATACAACCTGAGAATGAGACCAAAGGAGGCCATTAGAAAATCCGTATGCGTGTGGCTTTTTATTTTCATTATAAGCACAAAAGCAAACAAATCGAGAAAACTGAAAAGCAGAAAAAATAGAAGAAGAAAAAAGCAGCAGCGACACAGTAACATTTTCCCTGGCTGGCTCTCGAGATGTCTCCTCCGGTAGCTGGGAGGATTTGGAGTGTGTGGCCCACTCTCACGTACATTTGTTGTATTTGTATTTTACTCATATCATCACTCATCGTTTCAGAAATGGAACACATTATAAGTTGTGTGGTCAAAGTGGATGTCTGAGTGCAGCTGAGGTGTCTAGTGGCAGGTTTTTAGTTCAGATGAGTTTCGCTTGCTTGAATTGGCCTAAAAATCGGTATGATGTGGGGGGACGCTATGAATTTGAAATGGTGATCTTTGGAGCCAAAGCGAAAATAGTGGCGGATGGCATGGATTGCTTGGGGCAATTTAATTAAATATTTAAAATTTTTTTTTTATGAAAACGAAGAAATGTGGTCTAGTGAGGAAAAAAGACTCAGGCTAGTTTTTCACAGTGCTATAGAATGGTGCTTCATCGCCATACAAAGATTTAAGTTTATCGATGCACTCTTGTCGTGATAACCCACGTCGAATGTTGTGAAAAATGATCGCACGAAAATGTTTACGAGTTAATTCCATTTTTTTTTACCAAATTGATTTTTTCAAGTCACTGTAAACAACTCAAATGATGGTCGTACGTCAAAACGTTCTGAGTACGTTTTTGCTAAAAAAATTTAAACTATCTAATGGAAATGTCACCTAGGTCGGAAATATATATAGCAACCCTCGTAAAAGCCTGGTTCGAACAAATAATTAGTAATTACATAGAACGATTGCTGTTGAAAGATCTCTGTTACATGCGGATAAACACATTTAGAATGACTCCTTCGCGAAGTTTAAAAGTTGCAAAAAGGTATTTTTATTATTAAAAGTGGTAAAAAACAATTGGACAATAAGTAACTATGTGGCTTCTAGAGGCAAGGACATGGAATTGGTTAAACATAGGCGATAGCTGAATCAAAATCATAAACGATATTCTTAATTTTTTATAAGTCCTTCTTTTGTTGGATAACTTCCCCTTTGTCGCAGAGCACAAAGACCACGCCCATAGCTCAAGAACCCGATTCAGCCAAATGGTAAAATTAATGCTTTAATTAAAATTAATTAAAGAATCTGAATCTTCGCAAAATTTCGCTGCTGCTGAGTAACAATATGTCCATGAACGGCACCCTTAGGACTTTGGACCCATGGGTAAAGGACATAAACTTTATCATAACAATAATATGATATTTGGATCCATGGCAAAATTTTAATGTGTTTTATGCTCATATGTCCATAGTTCAAGAAGGACGATTTTTAAGCCCCCAGTTACGTGGCCCAAATCTTAAATATGGGTGAAAATTTAGATTTTTGTAACAAAATTTCATTGTTTCTATAAAACCATATATCCCCGACCTTCAGTACATGGATTTTGCGCCCCTGGGCGCATAGACAACGCCCTTAGCTCAAGGCCACAGATTTAGCCAAATCGTAAAATTAATGTGAATTACCTACTGTCTTCATAAAATTCTACTGTTTCTGAGTATCCATATGTAGCCCTAGGTCCTGTATTTCCATGGGTCAACGCACTAAATTCCTTTGAATCGTAAAATTAATGTGGTATTCTGATTTCTGACAAGTTGTTTTTTTAGCACACATTGTCCATAGTTCAAGAAGACCGATTTTCGGTCACTTGGGCCTAGAGACCATACAACAATGGGCCAAGGTCTCAAATTTCTTCGAATCGTAAATTTAATTATACTATTCCTAAGTACCCAACATCATGTCGGTTTACTAGGTTTCTTGCTACCGTGTGTTTCGGGTTTCGAAAATAAAAGAAAATTCATCATCTTCATGTACGGAATACATCACTCAGTGCAACAGAATATTCTAAGTTAGTTTAATGGCAAATGCGTGTTACTATCCAAAATATTTGAGCTAGACCCATCGATTTAATTAATGTTATAAAAATATATTTTTGTGAATCTAAAGCTTGCAATCAAACAACTCGACATTCAAGACATTTGGCAGAAGTATATTATTTGGTCCAAGGATGGACGCTATATAAATTGAAGAAACTCGGTTCAAATTTAAATTTAGCTTCGACCAAATTTCTGTCCTTAGCTATAGAAGCAACACCACGTATTTATGTACGAGGGCATATCAATAATTCCGTGACTTTTCCAACCTCCCTCATAGTTATATGTAAAACTGATCCCATCGAGAACCATCTGTTGCATATTAGACTAATGTCAAATTTTGAGAGAGTTCAGTCAAATAGTTTTTGTTTAACAGCTGCATAAAACAGACAACCTCGTGGATTTTGTTAAAAATGGATAAAAGTGAATTTCGAGTGCTCATTTAACAAACCAAGGAAAAGCTTGATGAATACTATGAGGACTCTGCACCATCGATTTCAATGGTAAACAAGTGGTTTACTGACTTTCGTTGTGGTTGCACAAGTACAAATGACGCTAAACGTTCTGGACACAGAAAGTGTCATAAAAATCCACGATATGGTTATGGCTGATCAAAGAGTAAAAGTGCTAGAGATTGCTGGTGCCATACGCATTTCATAAGGCAGTGTGGTTTCGATTTTACATGATCAGTTGGGTTTAAGAAATCTGTCTGCAAGATGTCTGCCGCGTTTGCTCTCAATTGACCATAAACGTAATCGTGTGACAATTGTAAATGATTCAACCGCAACTAAAATGAGTTTTTGCGGCGTTTCGTAACTGTGGAAGAAACATGGATCCATTACAACACTCCAGATACCAAGCAGCAAGCTCTAAACAATGGGTTTCTCCAGGTATACCGGCTCCGAAAAAAACCAAGGTAACTTTGTCGGCCAATGAGGTGATGGCAAAACGTAATCGATGGGAAAATCCATAAACGGCGAATATTATGCCAACTAAGTAAACCGATTTATTGAAATCGGTGCTTTTTTTATCAATACGAGGTTTGCTATTTATATTTCTAGCCTAGGCAACACTAAGAGTTGCCTTCTGACATTCCAGTTGGAAAGTTTGACAGCTTGTAGCATAAACGTACTCAGAACGTTTTGACGTACGACCATCATTTGTGTTATTTACAATGACTTAAAAAAATCAATTTGGCAAAAAATGGAATTAACTCGTGAACATTTTCGTGCGATCATTTTTCACATCTTCGACGTGGAATATCACGACAAGAGTGCAGCGGTGAACTAAAATCTTTGTATGGCGATGAAGCACCATCCTATACCACTGTGAAAAATTGGTTTAAAGAATTCAATCGTGGCCGACGCTCGCTCAAAGACGAAGGTCGTGAATATCGTCCAAAATCGGCCGTTGTGCCACATAACATTGTTGCCGTGCGTGAACTGATAATGCAAGATGTGACATACCGTGAGATAGAGGCATCCTTGAGCATTTCTTCTACAAACATACATTCGATATTGCATAAACACCTGACCTTAAAAAAGGTTTGTTCTCATTGGATCCCGCACAATTTGACAATAGTTAAAAAAGGCTCGTTTCGATTGGTGCAAAGAAATTTTGAAAAAATACCTTCGCGGTGCTTCAAAAAAACGTTTATACTTATAAGATCGTCACAGGTGACGAATCATGGATCTATGCGTATGAGCCCGAAACAAAACAGCAAACGACCGTGTGGGTCTTCGAAGACGAGCCAAATCCAACGAAAGTTGTTCGTGGAAAAAGCACTTCGAAGCAAATGGTCGCCTGTTTCTTCGGCAAAACTGGTCATGTGGCGACTGTTCCGCTTGAGCAACGTAGGGCGGTCAATTCTGAGTGGTACACCACAATTTGTTTGCCTGAAGTCTTCGGAGAAATTCAAAAAACGAACTAGAGAAGACGAATCATTGTGCACCATGACAATGCGAGCTCTTTCGCATCGGCTCAAACCAGCGCCTTTTTGACCGGCCAAAACGTCGAATTGATGGGTCATCCGCCGTACAATCCTGACTTGGCACCCAAAGACTTCTATATTTTCCCGCACATCAAGAAAAAAATGCGTGGTCAACGATTTTCGTCGCCAGAAGACGATGTTGAAGCGTTCAAAAACCATGTTTTGGAGGTGGCTCTATCGGAGTGGAAAAAGTGCTTCGACAATTGGCTTGAGCGCATGCAAAAGTGTATAAATCATGCTGGAGAATAATTTAAAAAACAATAAAACCATTTTTGATGATAACTATTCGCATTTTCATTATTAGGCCAGAAATATATATAGCAGCTCTCGCATAATGCAGAGATGCACACGTGCGCAGTCTCTATCTTAAAATTACATGACTTGGGTTACGAATTGGTATCTCATCCGCCATATTCTCCGGACTATTTCATATTTCTAAAACTAACGAAATGGCTCGGTGAAAAGAGATTCAGCTCCAACGACGAAGTCATTGAGCAAAGAAATGCCTAATTTATGGGACTCTAAAAATTATATTTTACCTATAAACGTTGGACTAAGTATATTGAGCTAAAAGGAGATTATGTTGAATTATTTTTTTTTTGCAAAAAAACTGTGTTTTATTCGAAAAGTTATGGAACGAAGGTCCTTCCCGATTTTTCATTAACTGCTCTAGAACACATATATTTATTATAATATCTCTTAAATTTAGTAAAATTTTTGTTCACCTCGTCTGTTTTTATAAATAAAACAAAGCTCCTTTCGTCGCAATTGATTTCAATGCATTCTCATTTATTAATATAGGGTGATCCATCTAGAGGTATTTTTTCAGAACAAAAAAAAATATAAAAATTCAAATCATGTGTGGAATCTTTTTTGTTTTTATTTATTCAGACTTTTATCATTATTATGACTTGATCAGTTTTTTATTCTGGTTCGAGACCTCTTTGTTGCTTCTTTTGCAGAATCAACGTAAAAAGAAGAAATTGGTGAAATGCATTTGCGTCGGTTGCCAAGCAGACTATACAGCTGTTTCTAAACCTGCCAAGGTTTTCTTCAGCAATCTTTGGCAACGATTACTTCGGCTACAAATCAAATGTCTTATACGGGATGATATTGCGCGTTAAAGATTGCTCTACGCAAAGGGTAATTCTCATTAATAAAAATGAGTCTCCCGTATAAGTTATTTGATTTGTTGCCTAAGTAATCGTTGCCAACGATTGCTGAAGAAAACTTTGGCGTGTTTAGAAACAGCTGTACAGTCTGCCTGGTAGCCGTAGCAAATACATTTCACCAATTTCTTCTTTTTACGTTGATTCTGAAAACGAAGCAACAAAAAGGTCTCGAACCAGAATAAAAAACTGCTCAAGTCATAACATGTGTGGAATCTTTATTGGTAATTTAAAGGGCCTTTTTTTGGCATTTATTTTTTGAGTATAATTTCCTTCAAATGTTGGCCGCAACTTCGCCTCGGGGTTTCCATTCTGAGGGTCAAATTTTGGATGACTCTTTCGAGCATTTCGACCGTCTTAATGATACGCGTAATGTTGGCTTCCAAAACCAGAATCGTAGCTAGTTTGACAGCATAGACTTTGGACTTTACGTAACCCCAAAGAAAAATGTCTAAAGGTGTGATATCACTCGATCTATGCGGCCAACTCATCTGACCAAAACGTGAAATTAGCTGCTTTTCGAAATTACCTCTCAATAGATCCATTGTTTGAGAAGATGTATGGCAAGTGGCACCTTCCTGTTGAAACCAAGTTTCGTCAAGATTACGGGTTTCAATTTCAGGTAGCATAAAGATCGATATTATGGCGTGATAGCGAGCACCACTTACGTTTACGTTCCGGCCATCATCAATATTGAAAAAATATGCACCGATGATTCTAACAGCTTATAAACCGCACTAAACTGTGGTCTTCTCTGTGTATAATGGCACCTCTTGAACCTCATCTTGTTGCTCTTCAACCCAAATGCGGCAATTTTGTTTATTGACTTTGCCGTTGAGCCAGAATTGGGCCTCATCACTGAACAAAATGTTGGTCGAAAACAGCGGATCTCTCCGTTTCTCACCAAACGCTAATTTCCATAATACATTTGCCAACATTTGAAGGCAATTAGTTTTAAAAAAATAAATGCCATAAAATATCCTTTCAAATTACCAATAAAGATTCCACACATGAGTTAAATTATTATATATTTTTTGTTCTGAAAAAATACCTCTAGATGGATCACCCTATATTTTCTAAACAAAGTGATTTATTCACGACTGGACAAATTTCACCAGCGTATTGCTTGGTTCATATCATGAACATATGTCCTTATAGGACATATGTCCTTATTTTCGGATTGGTGGTCGGAGGGAACTAGGGAAAAATTGCTATGTTCTGAACCAGTAGTCGGCCTTACCTTTCGGGGTAATAATGTAGATTCCGACATTCATTTCTATGCTTAAATGTTTTATTAAAATTCAAAAAAGATGAGTATGTACCAAGTTTGTATAATTCTCGTTCTAAATAAACGTGCCTTAATAGAGTTATCACCAAAAGTAAAATAATTAAAATATATACACCAGAAAGGCAATAAAAAACGGAACCACAGCTGGTACCACACCGATGACAGTAAGACATACACACACACACTCACCCATAACAATACCCTTACAATTGCCGATAGGTGACTGGATGTTGTTACTACAACATTCAAAGATAGTACGGGTGAAAAACAAACCTGCAAAGCCGGGTTATCCTTTACATATGTCTGCTAGATCCCGTAAAACAATTTACCTAAAACACAACTAAACTAAGAACAACAAAAAACACAAATTAAAACAAAAAACACAAAGACCGACGAATAAAAATAAAGACAAAAATGCCAATTTTATCTACAGCTCACCACCACACATGGGACACTTGGAAGGCAGCAGGCAGCCTGCCAGAGTGAGAGAGAAACACATACGAAATGATAGACTTTGGGGACCTACTCAACACAGGCGAGTACACACACACATACACTGGGACACAAGATAATGGAAAATGTCCTTCCGCCTTGTCGTATGTGTAAGTGTGTGTGGGTGTTTTACTAAATAGACTTTATTACTTTTATTCTGTGCGCATAAGGACAACAGCAGGTAACTTCCGTTAAAACACAACAGTTTTCGAAATTAAAAGACAAACTGACTTTTGTGGATGAGAAAGGGACGAGGCGGTGGCCTGGGCTTTCGTTGGATTCTGGGTGGGCAAAATGCCGGAGTCAGTTGTACAGGAAATGATAGAACTTTTCAATTGTGGTTAAAGTGTAAAGTTGAGATAGTCCAAGGTCGGTGGTTTTCGCTTTTAATTGTGTTTGTGTAGTTGTAAGGATGAATCCTTTTTCTCAGAATCACCGAGTGTGTGTGTGAGGGTGTATGCAACTCAATGTTAGAAAGTGTGACAAATTAAATTAATGCTGCTGTAGCTACTGGAAATGCTGTTGAAAATGAGGGAAAAATAAAGTGAATTTGTTCTGTTGCCTGTAGTTTCATTCGTAATTGTTTAATACCCCTAAGACCCTTTTTGCTCTGTTGTTGGTCGCCATGTATAGAGTTTAATTAAGGGTTGACCTTACCCATTGGGCTTTAAGGACGTGAAGGTACGAGTGTTTACTGTTAAGTATGATAAGTCCACCATGAGTTTAATTTGTTTAGACGTTTGCTTTTAATGTGAAGCCTATTAAGACCATTGGGATAGAATACGTACTTTTAGAGGTCTTCGGAGAGTTTATAATAAGTCTCAATATTTTAAGTGTGGGATATCATCTTTTGATTTGAAAGACATTTTTTGTAAACCCACGCACAGTGCGTCTGGATCGATTTCAATCGCCCTAAATTGTATAACTTCTGATCTAGTAAATTTTTTTGAGTTCTGTTAAAAGGGCAATTGTAGTCAAGGATAGATGATAGATATTTTTAAGTGCTTAACAGAATTACAATTTTTGCTTTTTTCACTAATTGTAAGCTATCTTCCAAGGGGACAATTTTGAGCGGGTTGCCTTTCCAAAATGGCACGGCATTCTTTAAAGGCTTTTAGAGAAAAACAATTATGTTGGTCCAAAGTCATATTATTTTAATAATCGATATATTTTAAAAAAGTTACTGCGACCAATGTATATTTAATACAAAAAATGCTGATGCCTTATAAAAGACATGAAACCACACTTTATATTTAAAAAAAAATAGTGCAAAAGCTCTTAAAAAGTATGAGATATACTTCGACAGAGTCGAAAAATAAAATCTTACTTTTTAAATTTCAAAACCTGAAAAACCTAAAAAGGGCTATAAGGATTTTTTTTATTCATTTTATAAACAATTATGCGAATAAGTAAAAAATAATCAAAAAAAATTAATTTTCTTTAGGGCTATTTCTAAAATATACCTGATTTTAAATGTTTTTACAGGGTGAGCCAAAAGTTACCATGGGGTTAACAATTTTGTTGGCTATAAATTTTTTTTTTCAGATTACGAGGGCGATCGCAAAACTAACTGGCCTGGCACATTTTCTGAAAAAATTTCAAAATTTCCGAAATATTTAATGTCAAAATTCCGAAATATTTAAGGATTATTTTCTTTGCTACAGGTGATTGAAGTAAACAAGTTTTATAATTTTTGAAAAATGGAAAATAAAGAGTTTCGTGCGGTTATTAAACACTTTTATATGAAAGGTTATACGCCACAATTAATCAAAGATGAATTGGATTCTGTTCATGGTGATAATGCATTATCATACTCCACCGTGAAATCCTGGGTTCAACAATTTAAAATGGGTCGTTCCAGTACGGAAGATGAACAACGCTCTGGAAGACCGAAAACTGCTACTTCTGTTGAAAACATTAGAAAAATATTTAATGAAGTGACTAAAGATAGACGAATAAAGCTCAGAGAACTTGCTGATATTGTTAAAATACACGAAAAACAAGTTTGGAGTATTTTACATGATGAACTCCACATGAAAAAGCTATCCGCGAAAAAGGTGCCGCGTTTGTTGTCTTTGCCCCAAAAAATCGTCCGTTGGACCAATTCCGAGGAGCTTTTAGCGATTTATAAGCGTAATCCAATAGAGTTCTTGCGCCGATTCATAACTGTTGATGAAACATGGATCCATCACTACATCCCAGAATGCAAAGAACAGTCAAAACAATGGATAGAAGCTGGTAAAAGTGGTCCCGAGAAGGCGAAAACTGTTAAGTCAGCAGGAAAAGTAATGGCAACAGTATTTTGGGCTGCAAGGGGTATAATATTTATTGATTATCTTGAGAAAGGAAAAACTATAAATAGTGAATATTATTGTGCATTATTGGATCGGTTGAGTGAAGAAATCAAGATAAAACGACCGCATTTAGAAAAAAAAGTTCTTTTTCATCAAGATAATGCTCCTTCACACACTGCATTTTTAACTCAACAAAAACTGGCCGAATTACGATTTGAAATTGCTCCGGATCCACCATATAGTCCAGATTTAGCTACTTCTGATTATTTCTTGTTTCCAAATTTAAAAAATTTCTCGGTGGCAAAAATTTTCGTCCAATAGCGAGGTTATTGCTGAAACTGAGGCATATTTTGAAGGTCTTGAAAAATCTTATTTTTCGGATGGAATTAAAAAACTTGAAAAACGTTTGATGGAGTGTATTGAGTTGTAAGGAGATTATGTTGAAAAATAAATAAAAATAATTCCAAAAAAACGGTTCTTTTTATGTTAGACCAGTTACTTACTTTTGCGGTCGCCCTCGTAATATTGTCTCTGCGAAAGTTCCCAAAACAAAGATGAATGTTGTACGCCCAGCTACAATTTCCACAAGACATTTTAGTAAATGCAAACCTATAGCAATGTTTAGAACATGTACTAAACTAGCATGGCGACCTGTTATCAATGACGAGAATAGAAAGTACACTTCGAGTTTTCGCTATTAACGCAAGGGTACAATCACTCGTGTATAAATAGGCATACATTTCTACGTTTTGTTAGGCTAAAATTTTCTCCAAAGCTTTTGTACTGAATAGTAGTGTAGGGCATTAGACGGACCCTTAGCGGTTCGTCTTCTCTCTGTCGAAATGTTTGGCCACATTCCTTTAATTGCGGCAAAATATACTTTAATATAAAAGAATACTTCTTCCACACAAAAAAAATCAAACCCATCAGTCTTTTACATTTTTTACTTGTTTAATTATGCCGACCAATATGTTGCATGTTTAAAGTTTAAAAGGCTTTGCAGTGAATATATTTTGTTCAAAATTAAGCCGTAAAATGTCTCTGATATTTTCCATGAATAAATCTGTGGTCCCTTGTCTCCTTAATTTTCGTCTTCTTAATTTCTTCCGAACAAACCACACACATTTTTTGAAGCTCTCAAACGAATCCTTATCCTGAGAACTCTTTACTCTCTTGCTCTGACGCCGCACTCTGATAAGTTAATCCACTTAAAAAAATAGCTCATCTTAAAAAAAGTAACGTAAGAAGTAAAGAAAAAAAAATCGAAAATTTACATTCCGCTAAATCAACAAAACATTTAAAAATGCACAAAAGCACAAAATTAAATAAAAACGCCAAGAAACTCTCCCTTGAAGCACGTTCACACTCACAGGGCATAAAAACTCATCGCAAACCTTTAAAAAAAAAGTTCATCGCAAGGATGTACTCCTTCATACGTTGACTACTGCAACTGTTGGCGAGGTTGGCACTGGAAATTGTATGGAATTTTAAATGAAGCATTAGTGATGAACGGCAAAAGAGCGAACGTCCTGGCGAAAGAGGAACGCCGAAGCGTAAGTAAACGTGAAATGTCTTAAATATTTTTACACGCTTCTTTTGGCTTCATTTTCAATGCATTTAACTTAAGTGACTCTTTAATCCCGGTAAGCATCTTAACAAAAACACTCAGCACACAGAGCAGAACAATTGGTAGGCGAATAAGGGAGTGGTTAGGAAAAGGCCAGAGGCGCATCAAAAATTTACGATAATATTTATCTATGGAAAACCCCACTACCTGCTTTGCCAATCTAGATGACTTAGCATCATTCAGTTGGTGGAATGTAATCCTACTTCAGGAGTGTAGAACTAAGATATCTACTTTACAATAGGACTCTGAAGAATAAAAAGAAGAATCCAATTATCTTATATTTTACAGGGGCTTGTCGCAAAACCCCAAGATCAATCATGATCCGGCAAAATGAGCGGGATAATAACATTTAGTTAACCCGACGCACAGTGGTCCAGGATTGATTTCAATCGGCAAAATTATATAACATTAGATATAATAAATATTTTTGAGTTCTCAAAAAAGGACAAGGCCAAGGAATCAAGGATTAGGTGGTTATCCTTGCATACTTATATATATTTTTTCTTTATGGCCGATATTCACTTTTTTTAGGTTTTAAAAATTTAAAGAATCTTATACATTTTAAGAGCTTGCATTACTGTCCCTGCACGCAGAAAAAAAGTATGGTTGGGGTAACAATATTCGTAGAGCACCATACTATTGTTGGTTAGATGGTTGTGGCACAACAATATTATGATCATCACAACAATAGTATGGTTCACACACAACCCATAACAATATTATGGTTCAGACAACAATAGAATCATTCACACACAACCATATTATTATTCAAATTCAACCATACTATGATCCCTACAACCATATTATGACCCTCATAACCATAGTATGTTTAACGTAAAACCATGGTATGATCCTTACAACCATAGTATGACTTACGTACAACCATACTATCATCCCCAAACTTGTTTGTAAAGACTGAAATATATTTTTATTCAACAATAAAGAGTTTTATTAAATAAGTTATGTAACAATAGGAGTGATTTATTTAACAGTAAAAAAATTCATTTATTAAAAATATTTTGGTTACACTAATCCGTAGTTTTTTTTTGAAAAAAAATAATTTTTATTACTATTATAGCGTAATAATCGTAAAAATAACATTGTCAAATTAAAAAAAATAAGGTTTTGCCGATATTATTGCCGTAATCAAGTTATTGTTAACATAAAACCCATGAAAACAATACTTTTGCCCCACCAACCATATTTATATTGTTGATACAACCATATTTTCGTTTTTAAATTTGGCAACAATACTTTTGTTACATTTCAACAATATTAATATTGCCGCAATCATACTATTGTCAAAATGAAATTCAAAAAACAATACTATGGTTGCGACGACCATACTTTTACTGCAGAGAACGTACTATTGTTGCCGTGACCATATAGTATCCATATATTTTCTCTGCGTGAGGCTATAATGTTGTTAAATGCTGTCAAAGGCAAGACTTAGTGTGAATGAAAAATTAACAACGTCATGCTGGCGATTTCAATTGCTCAGACTAATAAATCCAATGTCTATATTGTATTTTTTTTACATCTGAAGAATTTATGATGCCCAGAAGTTATTCTGTTTAGAAAACATTAAGAGCAAGCACTGTAATGTGCTGTCTTTAATCGTGAAGTGGGTTTTGTATCAATAAACTTAAACGTTTTGGTAAGACCCTTTTCATTTCATTAATAATCATTGATTTTAATCTGTAAAAATTTTATAACAATCGGTCTATTATTGTGGCCATAAATTCGATTTTTTAACCGCCAAATTTTCTTTCACCGCCAACTGTTCCCCCAGGATGTGTTTCGATTCATACCAGCTCCATCGGTTCCAAATATCATCAACATATCTCTAGAGTTCATTAGATATTGTGTTTTTAAGTTCAGGGTTGTTGATTTTCTAGATGCAAATTCAATTCATGTGTGGGAAAAACATTTACGAGTGCGACTGCAAAACTAACTGGCCTGGCACATTTTCTGTTTTACTAGCAACTTTTTTTTTGTTTTTTAAAAGCAATCTTTTATAAGCCATCTGTCAAAATTTCCGAAATATTTAATGATTATTTTCTTTGTTACATGTGATTGAAGTAAACAAGTTTTATAATTTTTGAAAAATGGAAAATAAAGAGTTTCGTGCGGTAGTTAAACACTTTTATATGAAAGGTTATACGCCACAATTAATCAAAGATGAATTGGATTCTGTTCATGGTGATAATGCACCATCATACTCCACCGTGAAATCCTGGGTTCAACAATTTAAAATGGGTCGTTCCAGTACGGAAGATGAACAACGCTCTGGAAGACCGAAAACTGCTACTACTATTGAAAACATTAGAAAAATATATAATGAAGTGACTAAAGATAGACGAATAAAGCTCAGAGAACTTGCTGATATTGTTAAAATACACGAAAAACAAGTTTGGAGTATTTTACATGATGATCTCCACATGAAAAAGCTATCCGCAAGATGGGTGCCGCGTTTGTTGACTTTGCCCCAAAAAGCGTCCGTTGGACCAATTCCGAGGAGCTTTTAGCGATTTATCAGCGTAATCCAATAGAGTTCTTGCGCCGATTCATACCTGTTGATGAAACATGGATCCATCACTACATCCCAGAATGCAAAGAACAGTCAAAACAATGGATAGAAGCTGGTAAAAGTGGTCTCAAGAAGGCGAAAACTGTTAAGTCAGCAGGAAAAGTAATGGAAACAGATTTTGGGATGCAAGGGGTATAATATTTATTGATTATCTTGAGAAAGGAAAAACTATAAATAGTGAATATTATTGTGCATTATTGGATCGGTTGAGTGAAGAAATCAAGATAAAACGACCGCATTTAGAAAAAAAAAGTTCTTTTTCATCACTTCGATTGAGACTTTTCCACTTCGATTGAGACTCCTACAAATCATGGTTTTTGAACGCTTCAACAGCATCTTTTGGCGACGAAAAGCGTTAACCACGCATTATTTTCCTGACGAGCGGGTATAAAAACAAGTCATTGAGTGCCAAGTCAGGGCTTTACGGCGGATAACCCAACAATTCGACGTGTCGGCCCGTCAAAAAGGCGCTGGGTTGAGCCGGTGTGTGAGAGCTCGCATTGTCATGGTGCACAATGACTCGTCTTCTCTTGTTCGTTTTTCGAATTTCTCCGAAGACTTCAGGTAAACAAATTGTGGTTTAGCACTAAGAATTGACCGTCCTACGTTGCTCAAGCGGAACAGTTGCCACATGACCAGTTTTGCCGAAGAAATAGGCGACCATTTGCTTCGAACTGCTTCTTCCACGAACAACTTTCGTTGGATTTGGCTCGTCTTTGAAGACCCACACGCATAGATCCATGATTCGTCACCTGTGACAATGTTGAGCTACCGCAGTTATACTTTTTCAACATCTCTTTGCACCAACCCATACGAGCCTTTTATTGAGCATTCGTCAAAAATGTTGGATCCAACGAGAACAAATTTTTTTCACGGCCAAATGAACATGCAATATCTTATTGATGCCTGTCATGCTAATGCCCAATAATGCCTCAATCTCACGGTATGTCACATGTCGGTCTTACTTAATCAGTTCACGCATAGAATCGATGGTTTCTGGCAAAGTGACCGAAGTTGGATGTCCTTCACGAAATTCATCCTTCAGCGAACGGGACTGAACACTTGGTACCAGCGATTAACATTGATTTTTGATGGTGCTTAATCACCAAAAGTCAAAGCAAATTGATTTTAACACTCTTGTCTCGATAACCCACGCCGAAAATCGTAAAAAATCATCGCACGAAAATGTTCACGGGTTAATTCCATTTTTTGGCTGAGATGAATTTTTCAACACACTGTATACAAAACAATTAGCCGTTAAATGACAAAACATTCTGTGGAGTCGTTGTGGAGTCTCTTTAGAGGTGGCAAGAGTATGTTGTATTTTCGTGGGCAATTGTGCGAAGAAAACTTGAAAAGTAAGGTTTGCAACAGTAGTTCTAATTCGTTTGGGGAGAGCCTGGCCTTATAGAGTTCGGTTTTACTTTCAACAATTGCAGCAAAGCTTTCTCAAGAGGGTTGTCACGGACCCGAAATCATGATAAAAGCAGTGTACCGCCACGAAAATCAATATCACTTTGCCATTTTGTTAAAAACTTGTCTTTTATTTAAATATAGAAGCAAGAGATCTTGAGCCGGTTAATCCCTGTTCATTCTGAGTGATGTTATGCTAAAAAATGTCATGGTTTCCAATGGAAGTTCCAGTTTGCATCTGGGAACACTAGTATTGTCAGGACCAGAAATATAAGTAGGAACCCTCGTATTCGGATTCAAGGTATGTTGCACCGATACTACAGTTCTAACATTTGGTTGTACTGATGGAACACTCGAAGTGCATGTAACCTCAATCATTCCGTTTTTAAAAAAATTAGGTTATGGTAACGAATCTGTTTTCTGTGTGTTGTTAAACCTGTCTTTTCTTAACCAATATTTCGCAACAAAATGTAAGCCTATTGGCATTTTTAATAACTAACTCCATTTCCCCTTTAGCTCACACGTCCCTGCTGAAAATGCTCCACATCCAGAAAAATTGAACCATTTCAGACAACCCAACAATTTATTTACCTTAACCAATGCTAAAGTACATTTCTCCGGGAGCCCCCGAACACACAGTAATTGCTACGTAGTCATACTCTACGTTTCAAACTCTACGTAACGTATAGTGACAGTAGCAATGATAGCTGTAGACCATCTTACGTTTTGGTACGACGATACAAGTATTTTAGTAGCACTTCCTTATGGCTGTTGGTTGTTGTAGTCTTCCTTGAACACGTACAATCATGCTACTCAACATCTTTTAACTACCTAAGTATGCTGCTACCACTTGCTGGTTGCTCCACGTAGCTCTATCGCCTAGCCTATACCATCTTGAACGCAGAAGTTGGGGGGGACCTGGGGACGAACTGTTGCAAACACATTTTACCTCACTTCCTTCCTGTGCAACATTACGGTACTTGCAAACTAAAGTAATACTCTTTCGGCACAATTTGTCTGTCTCTCTCTCTCAAAATCTCTCTGTCTGTCTTTCTGGGTCTGTGCCTTTCCTTAAACACATTACCAAGCATTGTAATTTTGCAAGCGAGTGTGTAACAAAGTCCTTAAGGATATTTACTCCTTGAGGAAGCCGTAGCAGGAGCAGCAACAACAAAAACAGCAGTAGTAGTGGCCGTATCCGTCGATGAAAATGAAGAAATTCTCTGTTTACTCGTGTTGTGCATATTTTAATTGTTACGTTTTCTTGAGCTGTGTTGTTTGGTTTCTTTTCCTGGTTCTGTTGGAAAATCCTAGGATTTTTTTCTTCTTGAAGTATAGAGCGAAAGGCAAAGTTATATTTTAGTCTGTCTGTTTGTCAACATTCAAGCATATGTTCAATGTCTGTCTGTCTGGTTCTACGTTCGGAAGTCTATCTGGCAAAAGTATTTTCATTTAAGTTGAATTTCTTTGAAAATCTGTTGAGTTTCCTAAGAGTTTCTCTCGCGCCTGGGAAATTCCGGTCATTTTTCATTCCCGGTTTCCCGTGAAATTTACCTGGGATTCTCTGGAAATTCTTTATTTTCTATTACCACAGTCATAACATCAGGTAAAGGTTAAGTTAGTTTAATTGGTGTCGCAGCCATTGGCCAGCTCATTTCCTTCGTCAGAAGCCATTGGATTCATTACATTCGACTCTTATTTCAGTAGTCAATTCAGCTCTCTTTCTACCAATTCTCTTTTATTAAATAGCTTGTAGTGGATTGAGATATATGACAGCGCATAGAGAAAGGGACCTAAGGGTAAAAAAAAAACAATTTTAATTTTTTTCTTTTTTTGATGTGGACAACATCTGAGCATTGAATGAGACCGATCCAATGCCGCGAAAGTGTTCCCTCCCAGAGATATGCGCGTTTTATGAAAGTGAAGTCGAAGATTCTAAGCGCAAATAGAAAGGAACCTAATCTTTAAAATGGCTCTCCTGAACAAAACTGGTTTTTAACCTTAGCACCCTTTCTATTTTGCGCGTCACATATGTTGTTTTTTTGGTCGACACATTATTTTACTTAATTGGTGATTTAGATAAAAAATATTTAAAAATAATAGCATTTCAATAAAAATGAGAATGTTTTATCTTTCGTTATCAGGAAAATACTGAGCTGTAAAGGGAAATTATCAAGTGGTTGCTCCGTAAACAAAGAGTACGGATTCGTTGCCACAACCGATTTTTTTCCAACCGAATGATTGAGGTTACATGCACCTCGAGTATTCCATTAGTACAACAGAATGTTACTCGATACTTTGCAATTTTCAGTAACTGGAACAAAAATATATGTAAAATTTACGAAGTATCCCAACAACTTCCAGGGAAGAATTTTTGGATCTAAACATCCATATCCCGCACTTGGTTCTAAGCAAAATTTTCAAATGTTCATCGTAGGAAAAAACTGTTGCTTAAAACTTTAATCGCTCTTAAACATAGACAAAAATGAATAGGTCAGTAATTTCATTTTATTTTATATTAATAATGCCTATTCAAACTAAAAAACCGACATCCAACTAATTTTTTTTTGAGCATAAAACAAGAAACAGTTAAAGTCGGACTTGGCCGACTATGAGATACCCTACATAATTCTGCTATTCAGAGGATGACCCACCTCTGTCTGGAGATATTTATTTGTCGTTCATAACGTTCTATACAAAATTTGAGCAAATCGGGTGAAACCTTTGTGTGGGACCTATTCGTAAACACGGGCCGATTCATTGTTCGTTGGTCACTCGTTATGCTCTTGCGAAATTTGGTCGGAATCGGGTTGTAAAATGTACCATTTATAGCTGTAGGTTCTGAAATCTGGAAGGACTTTTGTATGGGATCTACCCGAGGATATGGACCTATGTGGTTCAGTTTCACCACGGTTAGTAAAGGTCCATTCATAATTTGGGCGTGATCGGATGTCATTTGTGGCTTCTAGAGCTTCAGGACCTCCAATCGGGAGGAACCATTGTGTGGGACCTATTCGTAAACACCGGACCATACGGTTTTCGCCAGTAATATGTGTTGGTCACTAGAAATGCTCTGTGCGAATGTCGGTCGGAATCGGGTGTAATATGTTGCTTTTTGAGCTGTAGCTTCTGAAATCGTGAAAAACCTTTGTATGGGGGCTATACGAAAATGTGGACCTACTATGTGGTGCAGTCTCAACACAGTCATTAAATGGTCGCTTATAAAGTACCATACAAAATTTGGGACTGACCGGGTGTAATTCGGGCTTCTAGAGCTGCATGATCATACATCGGGACGGACCTCTTTGTGCGACCTATTGGAAAACATGGACCGATATTGTCCAATTTTACCAGATATATGTTTTGGTCACTCGTTGTGCTCTGTGTAAAATTTGGTCGGAAATGGGTGTAATATGTGACTTTTAGGTTCCGAAATCGGAAATGATCTTTGTATGGGGCCTATAGGAAAATTTGCAGTTTCATCTCAGTCAATTAATGGTCGTATAGAACATATCATGTTTGGGTGTAGTTTGTGGTTTCTAGAGCTGTAGGACCAAAAATCAGAGGGGACCTTTGTGTGTGAGCAATACGAAAACTTGGACCAATATGGACAAATTTCACCAAAGTTCGGTGTTGGGCAATCGAAGTTTTCTGTGCGAGATAGGTCGAAATTGTCGATGGCCGGAATACGGTGAAATATGTGCCTTTTAGAGCTGTAGGTTCTGACTTCGGGAAAAACCTTTTGTATGATATCGAAATATGGAAAGATGTGGATCAATTTCAATGGGGTTCTTCCTTGGCCCAAACTTGAAGACTCTATCTCTATTTCTTTAAGATGTTGCAAACATCCACACTAAGTCATAATTCCCCGTACTACAGTGTGGTGTAGGGTATAACAATATATATGGGACTTCTGCAGAGCAACCTGCAGCCAATAAAATACGAAAAATGCAAGCCACAATGGATCATTACACTTAACGTGAAACTTGGGAAGTTTGGTTTCCAAACAGGCTACAATCAATGGCTTCGCCATATAAAGGGTGGTCCACCTAAAACACACGATGTTAATTGTAAATATAACAAAAAGTTTATGGAAAATTATCTTAATATTTTTAATTATGATACATGTAGAATGACAATTATGTGTGAAATAAAATATGGGCCAAATGCATACCTCTATCCGCACGCAGAGATAATATATGGTTACTATATGGTCACGGCAACAATAGTATGTTCTCTGCAATAAAAGTATGACTGTCGCAACCATAGTATTGTTTTTTTGAATTTCATTTTGGCAATAGTATGATTGCGTCAATATTAATATTGTTGAAATGTAACAATAGTATTGCTGCAAAATTAAGAAATAAGAAAATATGGTTTCTATCACAATATAAATATGGTTGGTGGAACAAAAGTATTGTTTTCATGGGTTTTATGTTAACAATAACATGATTGCAATATTGTATTTTTTTAATTTGACAATGTTATTTTTACGAATCTTACGGAGTAATAGTAAAAATAATTAAATTTTTTCGAAACAAACTACGAATTAGTATAACTGAAATATTTTAAATAAATATTTTTTTACTTTTTAATAAATCACTCCTATTATTACATAACTTACTTAATAAAATTCTCTATTGTTAATTAACAAATTAACACAATCTTTACAAAAAATTTTAGGGACCATAGTATGATTGTGTGTAAGTCATACTATGGTTGTGAAGATCATACTATGGTTGTACGTTAAACATACTATGGTTATGAGGATCATACTATGGTTGTGGGGATCATAATGTGAATAAAAATATGGTTGTGGGGATCATAGTGTGGTTGTATGTGAATAATTCTTTTGTTGTGAGGACCATCATATTGTTATGGGGTTCATAGTATGGTTGTGTGTGAAACAAACTATTGTTGTGATGATCATAATATTGTTGTGCCACAACTATATAACCAACAATAGTATGATGTTCTTCGAATATTGTTATCCCAACCATACTTTTTTTCTGCGTGCGATGGTCCATAAATTCAATGACCCTGAAACATAATAATAATAATGTCAATAATGTACCAACAACTCTGATCTTTTAGCTCTTGAATTGTTCTTTGCTTATTGATGTACACTTTTTCTTTAAAACATCCCCAAGGAAAAAAGTCCAACGGTATCAAATCACATGATCGTGGCGGCCATTTTACATCGCCACGATGCGAGATAACACGGCCAAAAATGCCATTGTTTTGTTGGCTGCGTGGCTAGTGGAACCATCCGAATCAAATAGTAACTCTCTATGAATGCATCGGCTTTTTAACATTAACTAATGGATTTTCATTTGCCCAAATTCTACGGCAATTCTTCTTTTAAACGAATCCACTGTAGACACATTTGTGCGCAAAATTCATTTCGATTTAAACGCACATTTTCGTAAAAGGCTTCAAACATTTCGATGCTCATTTTCGTAAAACGCTTCAACAATCATATATTAAGATTGTTGAAGCGTTTTACGCTTAAGTACATTAAGAACATTAATATATAAATACAGCAAAATGAACATGGTTCTTTTATTTTTGTGTTTTGCGGAAATTCCTAGGAATAACTGGGAATCTTAAGAAATGCAAAAAGTTTTCCCGGTTTTTCCGGGAAAAGAGAAACTCTACTTTTCCTACTAAGGTGTACGAAGCAAATGTTTTGCAAGTCTCACTTTTTATTGTCTCTACCGCCGTCTCACATTCTGTTGCATGTGTCTGTTTGATTTTGATGGTTGAGATTTTTAATTAAATTTATAATAAAACATGTGTAAGTTTCAGTCATCACCATGGGTTCTTTTTTCTTGTTGAAATGAAGTCATATGTTATCAATGTATTTGTAGTATTTCTTTGTTTGCCAGCAGAGATGTAAAGGAGTGCTTTCTATGTTGGTGTAGTCGAAGACGGTACATCTTCGATGAAGGTTCCATAAGACAATTACTACAAACAACCGAGTAGGCGGAGACCTAAATACTTTTATCTAGGAACAATTTTAACAGTGTAGCCAACTTAATTTAACTTAAAAACGTATAGGTTAATAAGTAGTCACGAGTACATCGTACTCTCTAGGGAATGACAACATTTAAATACACCATTTATATGTTATTTATAGCAAAGTTAGAATGATAGCCCCTCGACCGTATTTAATTATTTTATTTAATAGATACACCCTACCCCACTTAGAGTTAGAGTCGTGACAAATGTAACTATAAATATTTTAAGCTCAGAATCTCGAGCTGATGCTATTTAACGACCCGTCCTTCCTTTAGCTGCCCATCAAACTTAAGGTCGAAATTGTGTTTTGATCTTAATACAATTACGCACAAGGGCAGAACATGTAATACGTTAGATACATTTTTTTAGCTTGAAAAGTTTAAAAAGCATTTTTTTCGATCGTACCTGATTATAAAAAACATAAGTGGACAAATTAATTTTAGCCGGTCCACAGCATATGTACTCTTTAATGGATTTTGGTCCAATATGACCATTTTGTTAAGGGGGCGTGGCGCAACTAATTTGTAGACGCAACTAATTTATCGGTCAAACCAATAAAACGCATAAAATGTATTTAGTTGTCATAACTGGTGGTTGTGGCAACCAATAGTTTTGCCAACATTTTGTTGTTGTAACCGATTATTGGTTATGATATCTAAACTTTAATCAAAATGGAAAGCGAAAATAATATTCAGTAAAAATCTTCCATTATATTTTTCTCTGTTTCCTTGACATAAACCATTCTACGCTTAAAACTATTTCAAGTACAGGGTGGAGCGCGTTTTTTTGCTTATTTGGGAATAAAATAAAAAAAAATAGCAACCTTAGAAAAATTTATTTTATATTTAATTATATAGAACAGTAAGGGAATTTTTAATTACATGGTTTTAAATAGTGTATCTGGCAAATGTCGACCTTCGCTATCCACACACTGCTGCATACGTTTTCTGAAGTTTTCATGAACTCTAACATGCATGTCGACTCGTATTCTGCCAACATCAGCCTCAATATTATTAACTAGGTATTCCAAGGTGTTGGGTCGGACGTTTCATATACACCTTCGACTTCAGGTAACCTCACAGGAAAAAATCGCATGGGGCTAAGTCTGGTGAGCGTGCTGGCCAGTTTATATCACTCCTCAAAGAGATAAGCCGTCCAAGAAATATTTGCCTCTAACAATTCAAGCTAATCCTCGCTGTGTGTGCAGTTGCACCATCCTGTTGGAACCTATATCCTCTAATTGCATTGCCTTAAGAGCCGACTGAAAAAAAATCCTGAATCATAGTCAAGTACCGTTCGGAGTTCACAGCTACGGCAAGACGCGTTTCCTGGAAAAAGGACCAATGATGCCTACTAGTGATATGGCGCACCACACAAGAAATATTTGCCTCAAACAATTCATGCTAATCCTCGCTGTGTATGCAGTTGCACCATCCTGTTGGAACCTATATCCTCTAATTGCATTGTCTCAAGAGCCGACTGAAAAAAGGCTGTTTCATAGTCAAGTACCGTTCGGAGTTTACAGTCACGGTAAGACGCGTTTCCTGGAAAAAAGGGCCAATGATGCCTACTCGTGATATGCCGCACCACTCAGTGACGCGGTCCGAATGCAGAGGTCTTTGGTGAAGTTCTCTGTGGTTTGTTTCAATCCGGTACCGCATATTTGAAAAAACGCTTCTCTGAAAGGCCGATTTCACTCTCTTCGAACAACAGTGCCGCAAAAAAGCAAATTACTGCGCTCCACCCCGTATATACCAGCTACTATCGTCTTATCGGTATTAGTTCAACAATTGATTTCAGGTCAGGGTTGTACTCGTATGAACAGTGCCACGCCCCTTTCTCAATTTTAACAAATCATAGTCTACAATAATTTGTTAATCGATCGGCCTTGAGTGCGATTTTTTAAAAGAAGCGTGGCACCGTCCACTTTTTCTCCAGCATGTGTTTCGATCCTTGCTAAGCAGAATTGCGTGGGCGGTGCCACGTCCTAAAGCCTCAAATAAAACCTGATGGTACGGAGGTGTAACCACTTATTAGCTCCTGTGAAACGGGTCCATATTTTCTGTAGCGCTTTCTTACAAAAGTCCTTTACGATTTCTAATCCTGCAGCTCTATAAGTCTCAATTGCTAGTGGCGTAGGGCCGGTGGATCAAGTATGTACAAGGTGAGCCAAAAGTTATCACCCAACTTTTGTTCTGCAATTTAATGTTGTTTATTTAAAACATAAGAATTTATACAATCATGTTGAGAAAATGATTTGAAGTTCATGACTATGCAGGCTCCTTTTAAAAATTGTGTGGGCGGTGCCACCTCCTAAAGCTACAAAAAAACCCGATGGTACGGATGTGTAACCACTTATTAGCTCCTGTGAAACGGGTCCATATTTTCTGTAGCGCTTTCTTAAAAAAGTCCTTTACGATTTCTAATCCTACAGCTCTATAAGTCTCAATTGCTAGTGGCGTAGGGCCGGTGGATCGAGTATGTACAAGGTGGGGCAAAAGTTATCACCCAACTTTTGTTCTGCATTTTAATGTTGTTTATTTAATACATAAGAATTTATACAATCATGTTGAGAAAATGATTTGAAGTTGATGACTATGCAGGCTCCTTTTAAGGCATTTGCCATCACTCTTTCCGGAACTTCGGGCGACAGATTTTTGCATTCCTAGCGAATACTCTATTCAACCTTAGGGCCAAATGTCATAAACCAATTTTATATCATTGAAGTATTTCTTTTTTGTGAATTTGATTCAAACCGTACCATAAATGCAATACATTTAAATACGTAGACGACAGCGCCACCTATCGGGACCAAAGTTAAGAGAAACAATCTGACAGATTAATCTAACGTATTGCCCAAGACTAAAGTCAATCGGTCAAGCGGTTCACGATTTTAAGGCTTACGGACGTTAATCGGTCAAACGGTTCACGATTTTAAGGCTCACGTACACCGAACATTACATTTTTATATAAAGGCTGGACCAACTAAAATGTACGATGTTAATTGGAAATATAACAAAAAGTTCTCAGAGAATTATCTTAATATTTTGCATTATAAAAGAAGGATCTATGACAGCTATAATTATATTATTTAAAAGAAAATATCGGCTAAATCCTTGCCACAGCTTCGGTGGCGTATCTCAATCGCACGATCCATATTTTCAAGACACTGACATAATGGAGGTTCAATGTCGCTAATGATGCCGAATTATTTCAACCTGCAACTCTGCAATTGTTCTTGATTGGCTTATTGACGTACACTCTTCCCGATGATATTGTGGGTTCGAAGGCCAACAACGAGGGTCGGATATGGGGGTTCCTTGAAAAGAGTGTAAGCACAAGGCGCAAAAAATGCCAAAATGATGGCAATGGTATTTTAATACAATTCAAGCACTATCTGAAGACACTGCCCGTTTGTCGTTATACACAACCTAATCTAATACTTCTATGGAGAACAACGGAAAATGAGTAGAAAAAGAAGCGAAAAAATAACTTTGTTAATCATTGGTACTTCTGCCCCGTGTAAGACATTTTTTGGCTTGCAGGGCTGACTGCTTCTGCAATTCGGAGCCAAATTTCTCAAAAAAAGGTATAAATGATTATCTTTTTGAAATCAAAGGATGCCCGTGGTAATATGTATATACGAGTCAATCAACTGGTTTAAAAAAAAATAACTTTGTTTTAAAAGTTTTTAAAAACTAAATTTGAATAATTTACAAACTACACTTAAATTACCTGATGTTTATTAGTTTTACAATCAATCTTTCTTTTATAAAAGCTTTAGGTACAAAGAAAATTTTATTTTCTCCGGAATATTGCATTTTTATTTCCCTAATGAATAAAGTCAACTTTAATCGACATTTTTTGTAATAGTCAAAAGTCGACTTTCAGTCTTAAGTAGAGCGTTGCTATATATATATTTCTGGCACCATCTGACATTTCCATTGGGAAGTTTGACATTTTTTAGCATAAACGTACTCAGAACGTTTTAACGTACGACCATCATTTCTGCCAGATCCGTTGTGCCAGAGAACATTGATGACATACGCGAACTGATAATGTAAGATCGACATACCGTGAGATAAAGGCATCCTTGGGCATTTCTTCCACCAGCATACATACGATATTGCATGAACGCCTGGCCGTAAAAAAGGTTTGTTTTCATTGGATCTCGCATAATTTGACAATCGCTCAAATAAAGGCTCGTGTCGATTAGTGCAAAAAAAATACAATCGCGGTGCTTCAAATGACGTTTATAAGATGGCCATAGGTGACGAATCATGGATCTATGCGTATGTGCCGGAAACAAAACAGCAATCGACCGTCTTCGAAGACGAGCCAAATCCAACGAAAGTTGTTCGTGGAAAAAGCACTTCGAAGCAAATGGTCGCCTATTTCTTCGGCAAAACTGGTCATGTGGTGACTGTTCCGCTTGAACAATGTAGGACGGTCAATTCTGAGTGATGCACCTCAACTTGTTTGCCTGAAGTCTTCGGAGAAATTCGAAAAACGAACAAGAGAAGACGAATCATTGTGCACCATGACAATGCGAACTCTCACACATCGGCTTAAAACAGCGCCTTTTTGACCGGCCAAAACGTCGAATTGATGGGTCATCCGCCGTACAGCCCTGACTTGGCACCCAATGAATTCTTTTTATTCCCGCACATCAAGAAAAAAATGCGTGGTCAACGATTTTCGTTGCCAGAAAATGCTATTGAAGCGTTCAAAAACCATGTTTTGTTGTCTCAATCGGAGTGGAAAAAGTGCTTCGACAATTGGTTTGAGCGCATGCAAAAGTGTATAAATCATGCTGGAGAATACTTTGTAAAACCATTTTTAATGATAAATTTTCATTATTAGGCCAGAAGTATATAAGCCTAATTGGTATTCGCTTATTAAACGCAAATTGTCTGTACTTAGGAGGGACATAAATACTGTTACAACATTGAACACAATAGTAGAGCTGAACATACCCCGTTAATGTCATATGGGTTTTGAAAGCTAACCTCAATAGCGTTAGTCTGTAAAGGGATTTTAAAATTGTTTCAACTGTAGTCAGGTTAAAAACGCTCTGGCCACCAGGGATTAGCCTAGCATCGTTTACCGATGCATAAAACTGTTTGAGGAGACTGGAGATGTAAAAAACCGCCACCACCGGGCCGCCCACTCTCTGTTCGAACACCGCATGTCATCAAAGCCGTTAAATAAGAATTCACAGAAATCCGCTCCGAAAACAGAAAATCATAGCCCGTGAGATGAATATCACGCAAAAGTCCATGAGGCGAAATATTAAAAAAGACTTGGGACTTGGGGCTTTCAAACGACGTACCGGACATTTATTGACTGCAGCTTTAAAAAAATAGGATTGAAATATGCAAACGTCTTTTTCGCTGATAACTTGCACAGAAAAATGTTGTTCACCGATGAACAAATTTTTACCGTTCAGGAAAAATTTAGCAAGCAAACTGATGGAGTGTATGCGCGGTCATCTAAAGAAGCATCTAAACTGATCCCAAGGGTGGAAAATCACCCAGTCATCACCCTGCTTCAGCCATGGTTTGGTGGGGTGTCTCTTACGATGGGGTCACTGACCTGCATTTCTGCAAACAAGGAGTCCAAACATCAGCCAAAGTTTACCAAGAAACCGTTTTGGAAGCTGTTGTGAAGCCTCTTAACAAAACCAGCCATGGACTTTCCAGCAGGATTCAGCGCCGGCCCATAAGGCTAAAACGTCCCAGGCCTGGCTGCGAAACAATTTGCCAGCGTTCATTTCCTCTGAAGAATGGCCCTCAGGCAGTCCAGATTTCAACCCATTCGATTACAAATTGTGGACGGTTTAGAGGACAAGGTTTGTCACAAAAGATACCCCAACATTGGATCTCTTATGACTGCTTTGGTTCGAGCTGTGGCCAATTTTCCAATGGACGAGGTTCGTGCAGCTATTGACGATTGGCCAGTGCGACTTAAGGCGTGTGTAAAGGCAAAAGGCGGACATTTCGAATAAGTAGATTCTTTTTGGATACATCATTAAATAATAAAAAAATATGTGGCCCAAAAACATTTAGTACTTTTTATTTTACAGCATAAAACGTGTGTAACAGTATTTATGTCCCTACTAAGTAACAAGTACATCACAATTATTTGGATGCCATAACCGACAGTTGTCGCGACCAATAATTAAACTGAAATCGGTATGTATAACTGTTTGTTGGCTGCGAATACCATGATATGGTTGTAGCAAATATCACATGATATCTGTAAAATGAAACAAAGTGTTTTTTACATAAATGTTCTGTTGAGTAGATTTATTCTGACTCAAGTTTTGGAGAAGAGTTGTAATTTCTTCTCCTGGTGAGTAATGATTTTATACTTAAGATTAAAGAAGATTTGTAAGGTCTTCTTCGGTCTAGTAATGGTTTCATACTAATTTGAAATGTGTTCGCTTAGGACTATATATACAAAAATTCTTATCAGGCGAACCACGTTGGGCTTACAATTTCTAAGGCAGAAATCAATGCATCGCAGGCCGTTATCGCCCTGTGCGTGCATTTCATCGATCGTTCGTTTCATCGTACATTTTATTACATTGTGCGATCATAAATATTATTTTAATGCCGACGGATAATAAAAGACACAATTCGACGCATCTTCCCGCTGCACTTGAAAATGCATTGGGAATCCAACATACCCCAACACACAATATAAAACGTGTTCACTTTGAACAATATCTCGAACACAATCATCACAATGGAACCGAATTTTCGTTGTTCGGACCGATTTGCATCTGAGTTTTTCTCAGCGTGCAGCTACTATACTCTACTATAGTCTTATCCGTGTAAGTTGAATTATAGTTTTCAGTTAAGGGTTGTATGGGCGGTGCCGCGCCCCATTTCCAATATTACTATAATAGTCTTAAATAATTTTCTGGATACTGTTTTCCTTCCATTATCATTTAATGACGATCGGTCCAGTATTTTGGCCATAAATACGATTTTTTAGGGGGGAGTGGGACCTCCCCCTTTTCCTCCTGGATTTGTTTCGATCCATGTCAACATCATAGGTTCCAAATATCTTTTCTTTTTTAGATCAAAGTTATGCGGGCGGTGCTACGCCCGAAAGCCGCAAATAAAACCAGATGGTACTTTAGCGTAACCACTAATTAGCTTTGGTGGAGCTGGTCTATATTGGTCGATTTTTTCGAATAGCCTAAATAGTACAGCTCTTGTAGCCATGATTGCAAGTAGTATAGGGGCGGTGTGGGTATGTGTACAAGGTGGGGCAAAAGTACTCACCCAATGTTCTTCTGTTGTACTTTTTTGTTACAGGAAAAACTTTGATTCTGCTTGCGAAATTATTTTTTTTTTTTTTAAATACATTAGAATTTTATTTTGTAAGGGAAAATCTTCAAATCTTGCACCAAATCTCCGGATAGGGACCGCTGGCTAATGCCATATTGTGTGGCACATCGTCTGGTCGATGTTCCGGCCTGTAATTGCCTGTTAACTAAATTATTTTTTACTTCTTGTGCAATGGTGTAAAGTTATCGCGTTAGCGACCTCCTAAGTGAGTTGCCAATCGAACACCGTCAGTATGTATATGTGACAGCGCATAGAGAAAGGGACCTAAGGGTAAAAAAATCTATTTTCACTTTTTTTTGATGTGGACAACATCTGAGCATCGAATGAAGCCGATCCCATGCCCCAAAAGTGTTCCCTCCCAGAGATATGCGCGTTTTATGAAAGTGATGGTACTCCAAAGATACACGCATTTAAATCTTTAAAAGGCTCTCCTCAACAAAACTGGTTTTTACCCTTAGGTCCCTTTCTATTTTGCGCGTCACACATGCAGTTTGTTTTTGATATACAAATTTTTTCGTGGAACTCATTCCTTCTGCCAACTGGCTGTCAAGCAATTGCTTTTTATTATTTTTTCTTCCGTCAAAAATATTTATGTGTAATTCACATTGTAAACATGTGTTGGGTCTCTGTTCTTGGTTCATCTCGTACGAGCTGAGGGAGCACCACATTTTCCTGACATATTCTATGTGTAATCCTTATTTGTTTTCTTATCATTTTAGGTAATGTTTACACATCACAAAGTGGTACGTTCGTGTAAATAATGCGGTAAGTGATAGTCATACTCAAAAGTGTTTATTTTCAATTACAGTTGGCAGTTTTGTTTTTTAAAGATTAAAACAAGTTTTAGTTTTTAAGGAGATCAAGAAAAAAAAAATGGAATGATTTGCTTTCTGGCAAAGATATGAGCCTTTGAGTGCAGATAATAAATGCTTGACTTGAATTGTTCCTCAAATGAAAAAATGAAAACACCTCAAATATTTGTCATTGGATTTTCGCAACTATTAACTTGGTTTATTTCCCCTCGCTTAAAGCAATAAAAAAAGGATTTTGTAAATAGATTTTATCCACACGTCGAATTCATTCGTCGCAATCATTTCTAGCTCCTTTTCGACAAAACCGCCGCAAAAGGGGTACAACAAACAAGCGCACATAAAATTCGCATTTATAAGCAAATTTCACCAGCAAAATTCACACGATAACACCCACGGAGCCCAGAGAGCAAAACGAAACGTAAATGTCTCACAAACAACATCTGACTCTAGTCCCGCCATCCTCGCCAAAAGTTACGACAATAACCTTTTTGCCATTTTCGTATTTGTACAAGAAAACCTTGTGAACGCGGCGGACCCCTTTTTTTAAGCATCGGTGAAATAAATGTGTTTTAAGTGAAAATAGTATTTCAGCATTTGTCCGGGATTATCTTGAACAATTGAAAAATATTGAACAAATAACAGCAACAAGGAGCATTTGCTTTAAAGCCAAAGTGACAACATTTCTCTATTATTGGCCATTAAGAGGACTAAGACAGACAGACGGAAGGAAGGGTGGACGAGCCATGATTTTGCCCCGCTTTTCACTGGAGAAATAGACGTAGATCTCATAGAAACTGTTACATTTTCTCTATGTGAAGTTATGGTCGATACAAATGCGGGTGGGGTGATTGGATGGAATAGATGCACTGTTACGGTCGTTGGGCTTCGTATAGAATAAGTGAAAGAGCACCGTTTGCATTGGGATTTAAGTAAATAAATGCCATTATACCGAGTATCGATATTGAGTCAATGGTGCACAGTGGTTAAAGAAATGAAAGAATAAAATCGGCATTAAAATAAAAAAGTCCGATATTAATTAAACCTTATCACACTATATTAAAATTGGTTTACTAATATTTAAGTAGCATAGGCTTATACAGGGTGGAGTGCAGAATTTTGCTTTTTTGCACTGCAGGCTGCAGCGGTGCTGTTGGTCGAAGAGAGTGGAGATTGTGCGTGGCCTATAGTGGCTGATGGAAGATTTGTATTCGTCTGCCTTTCAGTAGCCATCATGCATTGGACACGTGCGGAGAGGTCATTCTGTGTTGGAGCGTATTTTTCAAATGCGCACTCGATCATGGCAGTGCAGCGTGCTTGTCGTTTACGATTCGCTGGTCCCCCACGTGGACGTGTTCCTCGACGGCAATCAATTGTAAATTGGGTAACTTCATTAAGAACAGCAATCAATGTGTCATGTGTACGAGGGGGGGGCCTAAGAGAAGGATTACAACACCACAAACCATCGAGACAGTTATAGTTGCAGTACTGCAATCTCCGCAACGCTCTGCTCGGAAGTAATCACTAGCTCTTGGCATTTCCAGACTTTTTTTCAGTCGGCTCTTGAGGCAATGCAAATAGAGAGAATGCAATTAGGGAGAATTGTATTTGTCTGCCATCATGCATTGGACACGCAAGAAGAGGTCATTTTGTGTTGAAGCGTATTTTTCAAATGCGCACTCGATCATTGCAGTGCAGCGTGTTTTTTGTTTACGATTCGATGTTTCACCACGCGGACGTGTTCCGGGACGGCAATCAATTGTAAATTGGGTAACTTCCTTAAAAACAGCAATCAATGTGTCATGTGTGCGAGGGGACCTAAGAGAAGGATTACAATACCACAAAACATCGAGAGAGTGAGACCTGCAGCACTGCAATCTCCGAAACGCTCTGCTCGGAAGCAATCACTAGCTCTTGGCATTTCCAGACTTTTTTTCAGCCGGCTCTTGAGGCAATGCAATTAAAGGATACATGGTTTCAACAGGATGGTGCCACTGCACACACAGCATGTGTTACTATGAATTGTTTGAGACAAATGTTTCCTGGACGGCTTATGTCTGTGAGGGGTGATGTAAACTGGCCGGCACGCTCGCCAGACTTAGCCCCATGCGATCTTTTTTCTTTGGGGTTACCTGAAGCCAAAAGTTTATATCAAATGTCCCCACACCTTGGAAAACCTATTTAACAATATTGAGGCTGAAATACCAGTCGACATGCTTGTAAGAGTTCATGAAAACTTTAGAAAACGTATGCAGCAGTGTGTGGATAGCAAAGTTCGACATTTGCCAGATACACTATTTAAAACCATGTAATTAAAAAATTCCCTAACTGTTCAATATAATCTATATTTATAAAAGAGAATGACGTCCGTGTGAACACGCATAACATTATAACGGATCGTCCGATTTTCACGATTTTGGGCTTGATGAATTCGTGTTGGCCCAAGGAAGGACATAGGATGTTGGACAATTTCCAGAAAAATATAAAATCCTGGAAGATTTTAACTAAAATTTTACTCTTTTTTTTTTGTTAGTTTAACAATACCAAATAATATTTCGAATGTTTTAAATTTTTTTTCATGTCAATGTCATTTCTTTTGTGATTTCATATGTCGGTAATTATGAAACTCCATTATCACCGTGTATGTCTGAAAATAAATGTACCAAACGCTATCCACGTCCATTGGTATCAGACACAATCACTGGCAATGATGGATATCCGCTATATCGACGTCGATCGCCAGCGGATAATAGCAAAACATTCACGATGAATGTCAGAGGAGCAAGTTTTGCCGTCGACAATAGTTGGATTTTGCCGTACAGCCCGTTTTTGTCGAAAGTCTTGAAGACTCATATCAATGTTGAGGTATGTTGCTCCATCAAATCTATCAAATATGTATGCAAATACGTGAATAAAGGCAGTGATATGGCTGTTTTCGGGATTCAGGCTCCTGATAATCATGATGAGGTGCTTCGCTATCAATTGGGCAGGTATGTGAACTGCAACGAGGCAGTGTGGCGGATTTTTTCGTTTCCGATTCATGAGCGCACTGAATGTTCGAGGCCCCACTTTGTTCGAATCGCTGCGGACTGCTGACGGTATTTTGTGTGCGACATATCGAGAAGCCTGCCAACGCATTCAATTGCTTGAAAACGACAATCATTGGGATTTGACACTGGCCGATGCTTCTATGACCGCGCCAGCGAATCAACTCCGAACACTCTTTGCAATCATAATTTCGACAAGTTTTCCATCGAATCCTAAAGATTTGTGGAATAAATACAAGAATGATATGACCGACGATATTTTGCATCGAATTCGCACTGTGACATCGGATAATCAACTGGAGATGTCAGATGAAATGCGCAACGAAAGTTTGATTTTGATCGAGGATATGTGTCTGCTCATGAGTGGCAATTTGTTGTGCAAATTGGGAATGCCATCGCCGAATCGTTCAATGCATGACGCATTTAATCGAGAATTGGAGCGAGAAATGGATTTCGATCGAAACGCATTGAGTCAATCAGTTCAAATAAATGTGCCACTGTTGAATCCAGAACAAAATCAAGTGTATGATGAAATTATGCAAGCAGTCGATAACGGAAATGGCGGATTTTTCTTCCTTGATGCGCCGGGTAGAACTGGAAAAACATTCCTGATTTCACTGATTTTGGCTACAATTCGATCAAGATCTGAGATTGCTTTGGCACTCGCCTCTTCTGGGATAGCGGCTACGTTGTTAGAAGGCGGTCAAACAGCTCATTCTGCATTGAAATTACCATTGAATATGCTAGTGGATGAAGAACCGATATGCAACATTTCAAAGAACTCTGCGATGGCAAAAGTATTGCAACAATGCAAGATTATTGTGTGGGACGAGTGTACAATGGCTCACAAACGCGCATTTGAAGCTTTAAATCGCAAGGCGTCGGCTTTATGGCAATACGTGAAGAAATTGCAGTTGAAAACGAACATGCGAGTTGCTTTACGAAGTGACCAGTCCGCTGAGGAGTTCTCTAGGCAATTGTTGGCGATGGGTAATGCCGTGATTCCAGTCGAATTAGTTACCGGCTTAATTGAATTTCCACAGAATTTTTGCAGCATTACAACTACGCCGGAAGAGCTGATTATGAAGGTTTTTCCGAATATCGCGCAGAATTATGTTGACCATGATTGGCTGAGTGCACGAGCGATTTTGGCTGCGAAAAACAAGGATGTCGATCATTTGAATTTCGTCATTCAAAATGATATCTCCGGTGAGTTGCATTCATACAAATCCGTCGACTCGGTGATGGATGAAAACGAAGTCACGAACTATCCGACAGAATTTTTGAATTCTCTGGATGTCCCGGGCTTGCCGCCATACTTTTTGAAATTGAAAGTCGGCTCAATTATAATTTTGTTGCGTAATCTCAATGCACCAAAACTTTGTAACGGTACGCGTTTGATTGTGAAGACACTCAAATCAAATGTCATTCAAGCGACGATTTTGAGGGGAAAATTCAAGGGCGAAGATGTTCTCATTCCGTGGATTCCTCTTATTGCGAACGATTTGCCATTCGTATTTAAGCGTCTTCAATTTCCGGTGCGTCTCGCCTTCGCTATGACAATTAATAAGGCGCAAGGACAATCGCTGGATGTTTGTGGAATCAATCTTGAGTTCCCATGTTTTTCACATGGTCAATTGTATGTGGCGTGCTCACGTGTCGGCAAACCTTCCGCTTTGTACGTGTACGCGCCAGAGAACAAAACGAAAAACGTTGTGTACCATAAAGCACTTCAGTGAAAAAGCGGAAGGTTGGCTGATAACTCAATCATTGCGGTTTGATTAAAGCACATCGTTATTCTTTTACTTTAGTTATTTTCATTGTATTTAACACAACTTTTTAATAAAGAATTTGAATTGACTGAGTTATATAAAGCAGCAAGTGCATGCTCGGAATTATTTTTTCGTTGCATTAACGAATTTAAGCGGAACGAAGTTCGCCGGGTCAGCTAGTTAAAATATAAAATACGTTTTTCTAAGGTTCATAATTTATTATTTTATTTCCAAAAAAACAAATTTTCCCGCTCCACCCTGTACAAACCTAAACTCTTTGCCATTGTAGATAATAAAAAAATTAAATTGTTACTCGTATATTAACAAAATAATAATTTAATTGCGTTTTCACTTAAGTGTTTAGTTAAACCGAAAACCGACATTCCTGGTTTAATGTCAAAACCAGACATTCGGCATCCCTAAAATAGCTAAAACCCGACATGGTGGTTTACCCAATTTTTTGATGTCGAGTTTTTCGCTTCTCTGTTTTTTGTTGTTGAATGTAAAATCAAAGAAAATTCACAATTTCACGTATGGAATACTTTATTACTTGAGCTAGACCCTTTAAGTATACCGATCGACTCAGAATCACCAGTTGATGCGATTTAACGATATCTGTCTACACGCAGAGAAAAATATGGTCACGGCAACAATTATATGTTCTCTCTTTTATAAAAGTACCGGGTTGCTGATGGGTATTGCTACATTAAGAAACCCAAAAAGCTTATTGAGGAATTTTCGTCGCAATTCTGTCATAACAGCCGGGATATGTGAGGAGTTGCATCATCTAGCTGAAACCACACAGAGTTGAAAGAAATTCTCAATCGGCGTAATACTTGATAGAAAAAAAACTCTCTCAACATCTCCAGTAGTCGCAACAGTAGGGCCCGACAATGCAGCGTGAAGAAACTGCACACCACACTGTGACACGAAGCGGATGCATGGAGTATCTGTTGATTAGAAGCACTCCATATTCGACAATTTTTTTGTTTATGTTGCCGTTTAAATCGAAATGGGCCTCATTAGACATGAAAAGACAGTTCGACATGTTTCCGTCCTCTTTCACCATTTGAAGCATATTTTGCCAAATTCCTAGCGAATCGGGAACTCTGCAGCATTCAGTTTGTTGACTATTTGAATTTCATATGGGACTTAGTCCAAATCTTTGGGCATAATTGACTGCAATGACTGTCTGCTTATATCCATTATCCATCCATATCCATTTGAGCAGAAAAGCTTCTTGTCAAAACTCTTGGATTTTTTTGTATGGCAGCGATTGTTTCCTCCATTCGAACTGAAGGGTTTCGATGGTAAGGTCTTCTGTTGACTGTCCCATGCTCCACAAAATTGTTAACATGTCTCATTATAGTCCATCAGCTCGGAGGATTGCCGCCAAACGTGCGCCTATACTCTCTTTGAACCGAAACTACGGACTCCATTGCGTGATAGCGGCGGACAATCCATATTTTTGTTTCAGTGTCTCCATTATCCATTTTTGTTAGATCTAAAAATCAATCTGCAAACAAAAAAAATTGGAATATGTTGTTTAGAACAATTGTATTGTTACGAATCTTATGCAATTATATAGGGTGATCCATCTAGAGGTATTTTTTTAGCACAAAAAATAATATGTGGCATTAATTTTTTGTAAATAATTACCTTCAAATGTTGGCAACTGTGTTATGGAAATGAGCGTTCGGTGAGAAACGCGAAGATCCGCTGTTTTCGAACAAAGTTTTGTTCAGTGATGGGGCCCATTTCTGGCTCAAAGGCAAAGTCAATAAACAAAATTGCCACATAAGTGCTAAAGAGCAAGAAGAAGAGGTTCAAGAGGTGCCATTATACCTAGAGAAAAGCACGGTTTGGTGCGGTTTATAAGCTGGTGGAATCATCGGTGCATATTTTTTCAAACATGATGATGGCCGAAACGTAACCGTGAATGGTGCTCGCTATCGCGCCATTATATCGGTCTTTATGCTACCTGAAATTGAAGACCGTAATCTTGACGACACTTGGTTTCAACAGGACGGTGCCACTTGCCATACAGCTGCTCAAACAATGGATCTATTGAGAGGTCATTTCGAAAAGCAGCTAATTTCGCGTTTTGGATAGGTGATTTGGCCGCCTAGATCGTGTGATCTCACACTCTGAGACCTTTTTCCTTGGGACTACGTAAAATCCAAATTCTAGGCTGACAAACCAACTATGATTCAGGTTTTTAAAGCCAGCATTATGCGTGTCATTAAAGCCATACCGGTCGAAATGCTCAAACGAGTCATCCAAAATTGGACCCTCAGAATGGAAACCCTGAGGCGTAGTTGCGGGCAACATTTAAAGGAAATTATATTTAAAACATAAATGCCATAAAATGTCCTTTCAAATTACCAATAAAGATTCTACACTTAATTTATTTTTTATATTTTGTTCTGAAAATGTACCTCTAGATGGATCACCCTATAGTACTTTTTGAATGAAAATTTAAATTTTCCAAACAAACTGCTATGGATTTGTTTAACTGAAATATTTCTAATAATTATAACACTAACATTTTTTTAACGGCATTTTTCATTCTGTAAATACGTCTCTCCTATCATTTTGAATTTAATATATGTATGTGACATCGCATAGAGAAAGGGGCCTAAGGGTAAAACAAATCAAGCTTTTTTTTATTTTTTGATGTGGACAACATCTGAGCATCGAATGAGACCGATCCCATGCCCCAAAAGTGTTCCCTCCCAGAGATATGCTCGTTTTATGAAAGTAAAGTCGACGATTCTAAGCGCAAATAGAAAGGGACCTAATCTTTAAAATGGCTCTCCTGAACGAAACTGGTTTTTAACCTTAGGTCCCTTTCTAGTTTGCGCGTCACATATTTAAAAATGATAATTATCCTACTACAAATCTCTATTGTTAATAACATACATAATTTGGGGATCATATTATGGTTGCGTGTAAATCATACTATGGTTGTGAATATCATACTATGGCTGTATGTGAAACATACTATGGTTCATAATATTGTTGTGAGGATTAATTATTCACACTCAACATCACTATGATCCACACAACCATATTTTGGTCCTCCCAAACATAGTATGACTCATCCCAAACGTTTTTAGTAGGATTGTGTTAAGTTGTTATTCAACAATAGCGATTTTTATTAAATAAATTGTGTAAAAATACATTAAACTCTTAATAATAGTAGTAATTTATTTAAAAGTGGAAAAAAAATATTTATTAAAAATAAATAACCATGTGGTACACCTGCGGTTAACCATCTACAAAAACTCGTTTGGTGCGATCTCTAAAAATGTTTGATAAAATAGTGCAAAGTATGCACCGTACCAGATTCTGTCAAAGGCCTGGGAAATATCTTCAGCCTCGAACTTGCTCTCATCCAACTGATGGATAGACGGACTCAAACGCTCCGACAAGAACGCCGACAAGTCTACACGCAGAGAAAAGATATGGTTACACTATGGTCACCGCAACAATAATATGTTCTCTCCAATAAAAGCATGATCGTCGCAACCATAGTATTGTTTTTTGAATTTCATTTTGACAATAGTATGATTGCGACAATATTGCTATTGTTGAAATGTAACAATAGTACTATTGCCAAATTTAGAAATGAAAATATGGTTGTAGCAACCATATAAACATGGTTAGTGCAACAAAAGTATTGTTGTTTAAAATTTACGTTAACAAAAATATGATTACGGCAATCATACAGTATGGTTGTGACTATGAACATAACAAAACAGGTTTTGTAGAGAATACATGTATGTGTGTGCGTATGTTTTTGATATACAAACAGTGAATGGTTGCTGTCCATAAAAAAAATAACAATCGGAAAGTAGTTCGAGGGATTTTTATCGTGTTTACTTTGTTCGGTGAAATACTCTAAAACCAACTGGTTCTCGTTTATTTAAAATCTGCCTGCACTTAAGTATATAGCCATTGATCATGGTTTAATCACATTCGTTACTTGGTGTCTACGGATGGTGAAGTAACATTCACCTCTGCTGGCAACTAAAAGTATTTTTGACCGTTGGAATATATATTTTGGTTTCTTGAATGAAATGTTCAATAAAAACGTGGTAATGCAATTTATAATAACTTGCTTGATAAAAATCTCTATTTTTGAATAACAACATTACCCAATCCTAACAAATAATTTTGGGGATCATAGTATGGTTGAGTGTGAATCATACTATGGTTGTGGGGATTATAGTATGGTTGCGTGCGAATCACACTATGGTTGTGAGGATCAAACTATGGTTGTATGAGAAACATACTATGGTTGTGAGGATCATAATATGGTTGTGAAGATAATAGTATGGTTGAGTGTGAATCATACTATTGTTGTGATGATCATAGTATGGTTGTGGAGATCATAGTATGGTTGAGTGTGAATCATACTATGGTTGTGGGGATCATAGTATGGTTATGTGTGAATAATACTATTGTTGTGAGGATCATAATATTGTTGTGGCACAACCATATAGCCAACAATAGTATGATCCTCTTCGAATATTGTCACCACAACCATACTTTTTTTCTGCGTGTACAGTAGAGCGATTTCTACGGATACGAGGGTTGTATTTATATTTCGGGTCCAGTATTAAAAACAGAATATTTTATCATTGGAAATGGTATTATTGTTTTTCAAAATATTCTCCTTTAAGATAAGTACACTTTTGCATGCGCACAAACGAATTTTCGAAGCACTTTTTCCACTCTGATTGAGACACCCCCAAAACATGATTTTTGAACGCTTCAACAACTGCTTTGGGTGATGAAAAACGTTGACCACGTATTTTTTTCTTGATGCTAGGGAATAAGAAGAAGTCATTGAGTGCCAAATCAGGGCTGTACGGTGGATGGCCCATCAATTCGACGTCTTAAGTGGTCAACTAGCTAATCGTCTCAGCTAATGTGTGGGAGCTCGCATTGTCGTGATGCAAAAAGATACGTCTTCTCTTATTATCTTTCCTCATTTCTTCGAACACTGTTGGCAAACAGATGATTGTATGTCACTCCGAATTGACCTCCTATGTTCCACTAAATGCTCTGTGGCAACATGGCCTGTTATACCGAAAAAAACGCAGTCATTTGCATCGATGTACATCTTCCACGAACAACTTTTGTTGAATTTGGCTTAACTTGAAAGACTCATACGGTCGATTGCTGTTTTGTTTCAGGCTCATATGCATAGATCCATGGTTCGTCACCTGTGACAATGTTATACACTGCCTTTGAGCTACCGCAGTTATACTTTTTCAACATCTCTTTGCACCAATCCATACGAGCCGAGCATTCGTCAAATTATGTGGGATCCAAAGAGAACAATTTTTTGTTACCGCCAAAAGAAAATGCAGTATCTACACGCAGAAAAAAAGTATGGTTGTGATGCCAATATTCGAAGAGGATAATACTATTGTTGGGTATATTGTTGTGCTACAACAACATTATGGTCCTCATAACAATAGTATGATTCAAATACAACCATACTATGATCCTCACAACAATAGTATGATTCACACATAACCATACTATGATCCCCAAAACCATAGTATGATTCACACTCAACCATGTTATGATCCCAACAACCATAGCATGATCACAAACTATTAAAATTTGATCCCCAATATTATTTAATAGAATTTGTTTGAGTTGTCGAGAATAGATTTGAATGATGAAAATTATTCAAAAATATATTAAATTCAAAATATTAGGAGTGATTTATTTCACAGTAGAAAAAATAAGTTTAAATAAACGTAAGCGTTTTTATTAATCTAAGATGACAAACAACATTGATCTCTTTCTGAAATCATGGCATTTTTATATTTACTCTTACATTTAACAGGATCCGTAGTCTTTGCTTGTACCTTTTGGAGTGAGCCAGCGTGTTCTTTTGGCTCATTAGTATTCATTTTAAAATCCTTTCCGAAATACATGCAATCGAATTTTTCATAAGTCCAACTCGTTGGGACCCACTGTGTTCGCAGCTAAAAGCCGTTCAGCAAGGATTCTCTGCTAAAAAGCAGAACACACTTAGACAGACAAAGTGTATTTTATATGGACTGAAATCCCTTAACAAATAGTAAATTTACAATAATAATTTGTTTCCCCCTCAGCCCGCTCTCGTTCTCCCACACGATTTAAAAAGCATTTAACAAAATATTTATTGGTTTAAGTGCGAATTTATGGGATTTTCGATTTTTTTCCTCCCCGTTGTTGTTGTCGACAAGGATGATTTTATTGCCGCCGAATGCGAAAATGACAACAACCAAAACCAACCGAACAAAATCAAAAGTTATGATTCTAATAATTTTAAAGTATTTTACGACTCTAGCAGCGAATGTCCTTTGAATCCTGCTCCAGCATCGCCAGTTTCAATCATTCTTCGCTCACTCGTTTTCAGTAGTGATTTCCCTTGCTTCTGTCGTCGTTGTTGTTGTTGTTATTATTATTATTTATATCTGCGTTTATTTGTACTTAAAAGCCTATTAAAACAAATTAATGTAAAATTAATTGCTTGTGAGTACTTTTTTATGCCAAAAATAACCGCAAATAAAACCCATTTGTATTTTGTTCGCCAACTTTCAATCGCTGGGCATCGCTTTGGCCACTCCGTTCTAGACGCGAAAAACGTATGCATTTGGTCGTGTATGGCCATGTTTTTACAAGGCCAGTTAATTGCGCCCGTACGTGTGTGTGGGTATGTCAGCGAGTCTGATGGACTTTTGGCATACCTAGAAAGATTGTTCGGTTGCTGGCGGAAAATTGTACCGCAATGCCTTCATGCTCGATAACATAAGCACTCGAAATAACCTCCGACCTCGTCGTTGTGTTTCGGAGAGGAAAACGCACCGACTTCATAGACACATTTTCAACACTTTTTTGCGCGGCCTTTATAGTCAGACGTCTCATACTCGACATTGTATGCGTAGTATTGAATTTGGTTGTTGATAATGTCAAAAGGGCGTGGGATTTTATCGTGAGGGTTTTTTTCCTGGAAGTTGTCTTCATTATTTTTTTATTATTGTCTATAATTAGCAACTTATGCCCAGTGTCTTAGCGTCCAAAGGTTAAGGACAAGGTTGTATGTCAGGGAGTCAAATAAAGATTAAAGCCAGTTACTTGGGTTCTTTACTCTAACATGAAAAGAAAACATAAATTACCTAGGTAGAGAGATCCTAAGTTTAAGCAGAAAAATTATTTAATTAGGGTTGTTCAGAGTCGAGAGTGCACGCAAAAAAAAAGTATGGTTGGGATAACAATATTCGAAGAGCATCATACTATTGTTGGTTATATGGTTGTGGCACAACAATATTATGATCATCACAACAATAGTATGGTTCACACACAACCATACTATGATCCCCATAACAATATTATGGTCCTCACAACAATATAATTATTCACACTCAACCATACTATGATCCCCACAACCATATTTTTATTCACATTCAACCATACTATGATCCCCACAACCATATTATGATCCTCATAACCATAGTATGTTTAACGTACAACCATAGTATGATCCTCACAACCATAGTATGACTTACACACAATCATACTATGGTCCCCAACATTTTTTGTAATGATTGTGTTAAGTCGTTATTTAACAATAGAGAATTTTATTAAGTTATGTAATAATAGGAGTGATTTATTAAACAGTAACAAAATTTTTTATTTAAAATATTTCAGTTATTCTAATTCATAGTTTGTTTCGAAAAAATTAAATTATCTTTACTATTACTGCGTAAGATTTGTAAAAATAACATTGTCAAATTAAAAAAAATACAATTTTGCCAGTATGATCACCGTAATAATGCTATTGTTAACATAAAACCCACGAAAACAATACTTTTGTTCCACCAACCATATTTATATTGTTGCTACAACCATATTTTCATTTTTTTTAATTTTGCAACAATACTATTGTTACATTTCAATAATATTAATATTGCCGCAATCATACTATTGTCAAAATGAAATTCAAAAAATAATACTATGGTTGCGACGACCATACTTTTATTGCAGAGAACATACTATTGTTGCCGTGACCATATAGTAACCATATATTTTCTCTGCGTGTGGTAATGCTGCTGTTCTGCTCCCGAACAACAGAGATAATTTATCTGTCAGAAGACGGTCTTCTTAGGAGTTAGTCAGCTCTGACACCTTGTTTGGCTCGGACTTCTCAGCTACGATCTCATCCGTGTTTTCCTTGCAGCTGGTTGCTCTACTCTGCAGTATTTTCCGATTTTAATGTCGACAGCAGTTGTGATGAAAAGCATCATTCCTTCTGTCATGGCAAAGATGGGGATTAAAGCGTGGTTGAGGCCAACCATAAAAAGAGTCTCTCTCTGAGTGACACCTTTATGTGGCTTACTGTCACTTTTTTGAAATGAAGTTTGGGCTACAAATGGAATTTCATCATCTGATGATTTTAAACGAGACATGACATTAAATACGCTGCGATTTATTGGCCAGTCTCATTCAGGTTTTCTTTTGCTAGAGGTGAAAAGTGATGTGAAGCAAAATTATTTATTATTAATAATTATTTTCTTTGTGCAACCTTGACGTAGGAGGGTAACCTATAGATCCCCCGATAGCTCCCCAATTGAGCGACAATAATATGCCATAACACGAGTGAGGATCATTTTATTTTTTTCACGGGTTTAGTCGCTTCCATATCATCCGCACGCAGGGAAAAAATATGGATACTATATGGTAACGGCAATATTAATATGTTCTCACAAAATAATACAAGTATGTTCGTCGCAACCATTGAGTTTTTTTGAATTTAAGTTTGACAATAGTATGATTGCCGCAATATTAATATTGTTGAAATGTAACAATATAATTATTGTCAAATGCTAATATGGTTTTAGCAACAATTTAAATATGGATGGTGCGACAAAAGTATTGTTTTTTGGGTTTATGTTAACAGTAATATGACTACAACAATCATAATGTATGATTGTAATTTTTCCTTATTTGAATATTCTTTTACGAACCATGTTATTTTTACGAATCTTATGCAATAATAGTACTTTTTACTTATACTCGTATATGGAAGTTACAATTTTTCAAACAAACTGCTTTCGTTCTGTTAACCTGAAATATTTTTAATAAAAACGCTTACGTTTTTTAACTTGATTTTTCTACTAGTAAATAAATCACTCCTTCTTTTTAATTTTTTTATTTTAAATACTACGAGGGCGGTTCGGAAAGTTCTTAGCCTATCTCCTGAAACTTCAATACACTTAGTCCAACGCGTATCTATCAATTCTATCCCTTGATTAAAAGGTCTTCAAAATAGTGGTTTACAACTGTAATTGCATCTTCATTTGAGGTAAAACGCTTGCCAGCAAGGATTTTTTTTAGATTTGGGAACAGGTAAAAATCACTGGGAGCTAAATCAGGAGAATAAGGTGGGTGGTCAAGCAACTCGTACTTTAATTCGTTGATTTTAGCCATTGTTAAAACACTCTTGTGCGATGGTGCGTTGTCTTGATGAAAATTTTTTTTTTGTGTTGTAAGCCAGGACGTTTTTCTCGAATTTGTACATTTAATTGCTCTAAAAGGTTGCAATAGTACTCTGAATTTATTGTTTTACCCTTTTACAGATAGTCAATCAATAAAATACCTTTGAAGTCCCAAAAAACCGTTGCCATAACCTTACCAGCCGATTGAATTGTTTTTGCCTTCTTTGGGGCACTTCCTCCAGCTTCAGTCCATTGTTGGGATTGTTCTTTTGTCTCTGGAGTATAGTGGTGGATCCATGTCTCATCAACAGTTATGAAACGTCGATTAAAATCCATTTTATTTGCTGAAAACGATCCAAACAAGCTTGAGAAATGTTCATTCTTATGCGTTTTTGGTCGACTGTTAACAAGTCCGACACCCATCTTACAGAAAGCTTTTTCATCTGTAGTTCTTCATGCAAAATTAAATGGACTCGATCATTTGAGATGCCCATGATATTAGCTATTTCACGCACTTTTATTCTTCGATCATTTAATACCATATCATGCACTTTGGCTACAATTTCTGTTGTTGTTGCTGTTTTTGGACGTCCACTACGTGGTTCATCTTCAATGCTTGTACGACCACGTTTAAATTCAGCAACCCGTTTTTTTACTGTTGCATATGAAGGAGCACTTTCACCTAACACATTCACCATATCATTATGAATTTGTTGTCCCGATAAACCTTTTTTATGTAAATATTTAATGACACCACGCATTTCTAATTTTTCCATTGTAAAAAAATCGCGGATGCGTCTTTTGTGAACACCTGTTTCTATATGAAGGAGTTGCCAGATCGAAACAAAATTTAACATGTGTTGATAGCAGCAGATGGAAGTTTCCAAAACACTTAACTTTTTTCTGTTTATACCGCGCTTTTTGTGCTAGGCTAAGAAGTATCCGAACCGCCCTCGTATATATTATTAAATAATTTTAATAATTCAAATCTATTGTTGACACCTTAACCCAATTCTAATAAATAATATTGGGTATCATAGTGTAATTGTATGTGATCATGCTATTGTTGTGGGGATCATTACATGATTGCGTGAAAACCACACTATTTTTCTGAGGATCATGTTATGTTTGCATGTGAATCATACTATTGTTGTGAGGATCATAGTATGGTTGTGGATATCACAATATTGTTGAGTGTGAATCATACTATGGTTGTGGGGATCTTAGTGTGGTTATGCATAAATCATACAATTGTTGTTAATATCTAACTAATGTCCATATACATGACTAATGCATCAAAACAGTTTACATTTCGATATAAGCTACAACTATGGCGCAGAAAATTTAATTTTTTCACGCCAAAAATTTCCCTACGACAGCTCATGCAAATTACTTCGCCATAATGTTAATGTAATTGCAACTCATTATATGTAATGCTATTGAAAACACACACACACACATGCATGCACTGTCACATATCCCCGGCAAACATTTTGACGATTGTTGGATGAAGCATTACCCGCGCAAATATTCCGCGAATCGTATCGACGAACTTAAGAGGTTGGATGGCTAAACCATTAGCAAAGCGATGGATTGGCAAGCCTTAGAATATCGTAGCAAACAGCTGGACGAAGCTGGCAAGCTTCATCCTCCTAGGGAGTTTACCGCGGTTCTCCCTGACAATCATTTTCCCTTGCATCGAAAAGTCGTTGTTCATGCGATGCTTTCTGGCTTTTATTTTATGATGAATCGCACGACCATTACCAAAGCGATGAATTCGCAATCTTAGAGAAGCACACACGATCGCTTATCAATTGTCTACGCATGCACTGTCGAAGTTACGCTCAACTATTAGAGTGTCCAATCTGTAACCGACATTCCGATTTATATAAGTATGTCCAGACCCGACAGTCGGTTTTTCAAAAAACCCATAAACCGTCGGTTTACCCGCTTTTTGCTTTTGGGTTTTTTGGTTTTGGTTTTCGTTTTTTTGTTGTTGTTGATAGTAAAATCAAAAAAAACCATAAATTCACGTATGGAATACGTGAATAGTTGTTGAGCTTTTGGGGTTCCCATAGACTCTAAATCTTCACTCGAAGGGCTTTAACGATATTTTTCTATCCGTCCTCAGCCTTTATGAAATTTGGTACAAGTATGTTTTTGGGCCAAGGACGATTCTATTGAAATTAAAAAACAATAGGTTTAAATTTAGCTATCCCCAAGCATATGTTTATCCGATTTTATGTTTCTGACTCTAGAAGCCAAATAATAATAAATTTTCATAAAATTTGCCAGTAGTAAGCGTTTTTTGACAAAATTGCACAAAATACAATTTAGATATAGTGATCCAACATATTGGTTTTCCTAGTTTTTTGCTGTCGGATTTTCCGCTTTTCATGTTTTTGGTTTTAAGAACATAAAAGAAAACACATAATTTGCAATTATGGAATACCATTTGTATACCCTGTGGAACAGGGTACCATCGGTTGATCAATCCAAAGGAAATTTTCAATTAAAAAAAACTACAAAAATTTAAATCAAGTGTGGAATCCTTATTTTCATTCGAAAGGACATTTTATGCCATTAATAATATAATTTCCTTCAAATGTTGACCTTAGGGTGTCCATTCTGAGGGTCCAGTTTTTGATATGGCGTTTATGACTCGCGTAATGTTGGTTTTCAAAACCTGAATCGGAGCTGGTTTGTCAGCATAGGCTTTGGACTTTACGTAGCCCCAAAGAAAAAAGCCTAAAGGTGTGATATCAAAAGATCTAGGAGGCCAATTAGCTACTCTTCGAAATGAGCTCCCAATAGATCCATTGTTTGAGCAGCTGTATGACAAGTGACACCATCTGTCGGGCTTCAATTTAGGTAGCAAAAAGTCCGATATCATGGCGCGATAGCGAACACCATTCACGGTTACGATACGGCCATCAATACTTTTAAAAAATAAGGACCCATGACTCCACAAGTCCTCTTGAACCTCTTCTGGTTGCTCTTCAACCCAAATGCGGCATTTTTGTTTATTTACGTTGCTGTTGAGTCAGAAATGGGCCTCATCACTGAACGAAATTGTGTTCGAAAACAGGGGATCTTCTCATCTATTTCTATAATACTGTTGCACAATTTGGAGACGTTGTTTGCGGTGTAAGTCTTTCCATGATGAAATGGCAAAAAATACTGAAAAAAATTAAGTTTACACAACTCTCGCGTAATCAATAAAAATAACCGGTTGAAAAAGATGTCGGTAACTGCCAAAAATATTTGAACTAGACCCACCTTTGAGTCTGCCGATCAACTCAGAATCACGAGTTGATTCGAAATATCAGTCCGTCTGCTGTCCATCAAAAACAACGGGTCTCAATTATTGTCCGATCTTCAAGAACTTTGGCAGAAGTAGGATTTTTTTGATCAAAAACGGACGCTTTTGAATTCGAAGAAAATCTGCTCCGATCTTTTGAACGCATACTCGTATATTGAAGTAAGTTTATGTCTTTAGCTAGTCACATATTAACATACAATTATATCCAGTTTTTAACGATTCAATAGAACCCAGCTCAGACAAAAATAGCCCTAGAACACAGGTCCTTGCTGATTTTAAATACAACCGCTCTAGAACACCCATTTCAACTTTGATTTAAACAAATTTGCCAAAGTATATTATGATAGACAAATATCTAATCTTTCAAGAATTTCGACTGTATACTCCCATTTTTAGATATAGTCACACAAATGGCGTTGGGGACAAAAAATGTTTTCGGCATGCATATGTGTACCGAACAACAAAGCTAAAAATTAAGACTTTTTTGCAATTTGGCTAAATTTGGTTGCAGGGAAAACAATGAAATCTTCTCAGAAATTCATATTTGACGTCCTTAAACCTGTTTTTTGCTTTTTTGCACATCCAAAAGATTGGGGTAGGCCACGTCCGACTAGTCTCTTAGTAGCAAATGATTACTGCATTCTCGTCGTATATTGGTCACTTCACTTCTTAATAGGATAATATTTCCCACTCTTATTTAAAAAACTAAAACCGGAATGTCGATCAATGCCTGTTTTTTATTGAAAATAAAACCCGACATTGGTTTTTAAAAACCAAAATATCTCTTTTCTGAAACCCCGGTGTTTAGGACACTCTAGGTACAACTACTTTTCCATATTTTTCCAGGATAATCAGGCGACTCAAAGGCGATAATCCCTGCGACTGTACTCAACATCCAGGCGAATCGCCTAAGATTCTTCCGCAATCTAAAATGTTTGCAGGTTTGATTCCCATAACCGGCTTATATATGAATGAGTGTAACCATGTGTGTATAGACACACATACACACACTCATATGCATATGTGTCGGCGCTGTATGCATGTGTGTGTGTGCTACGGTAATATTGATAAGACAAATGCACTTACAATGTTCGGTTATTATTATTTTAATGCATATGTTCGTTCATTGGTTTGTTGCATTTGCTCCGGCTACGGCTCCAGCTCCGGCTCTTGTCGTTGTTGTTCGTGTCGGCGTTTTCTGTTGTTGCCATTGTTGCAATATGCAATCGGTGTAATCATTACACCGAACAAAAAAAAACATTTTTTGTTTCCGCTGCCCTTTGCACGACCTTTCGCCTCGCTTCGATTTTAATGTGATTGTGTTCACTTTTCGATGGTGGTCGTGATTTTCCAGTAAGTGCATTTTGCATTACGCATTTCGAAATAATGTTCATTTGTTTATTTCGTTGTTCGTTTGGCCGTCCGTCAGTCGTTTACATTGTATATATTCTCAATGTTTCGGCTGAAAAATTGTATCGCTACTTTGCAATTTGCTTGAATTTAAAGAATGCAAAGCTAAGGTTAAAATTATTGTAAAAAAAGGCAAATCTTTGGCAAAAGAACTTAAGTAGGATATAAGTTTAGTAAAAATTATACTTCAGATGTTTGCATATTTTTGATCTTTTATCAAGGCCCTAGATTGGGAAGAAATCTTGCATGAGGGTTATATAAAAACTTGGCTTAGTTGCCCAATTCTATCATTTTTGGTTACAGTCACGTATAAAAAAAGTATGCTTGGGATAACAATATTCGAAGAGCATCATACTATTGTTGGGTATGTGGTTGTGGTACAACAATATTATAAGTATAATCCTCAGAACAATAGTATGATTCAAATACAACAATACTATGACCCTCGCAATAATAGTTGCACACACAAGCATACTATGATCCCACAACCATATAATTTATATAATAATTTACACTCAACCACACGCAGAGAAAATATATGGTTACTATATGGCCACGGAAAAAAAGTATGGTCGTCGCAACCATAGTATTGTTTTTTGAATTTCAATTTGACAATAGTATGATTGCGGCAATATTAATATTGTTAAAATGTAACAATAGTATTATTGCCAAATTTAAAAATGAAAACAATATAAATATGGTTGGTGGGATAAAAGTATTGTTTTCATCAGTTTTATGTTAACAATAATATGATTACGGCAATCATACCGCAAAACCGTATTTTTTTTAATTTGACAATGTTATTTTTACGAATCTTACGCAAAAATAGTAAAAATAATTAAATTTTTTCGAAACAAAACTACGAATTAGTATAACTGAAATTTTTTTAATAAATATTTTTTTTACTGTTTAATTACATAATTTACTTAGTAAACTTCTCTATTGTTAAATAACAACCTAATCCAATCTTTACAAAAAATTTTGGAGATCATAGTATGATTGTGTGTAAGTCATACTATGGTTGTGAGGATCATACTATGGTTGTACGTTAAACATACTATGGTTATGAGGATTACAATGATGCTGTGGGGATCATAGTATGGTTGAATGTGAATAATAATATGGTTGTGGGTATCATAGTATGGTTGTGTGTAAATAATTCTATTGTTGTGATGACCATAATATTGCTATGGGAAACATAGTATGGTTGTGTGTGAACCATACTATTCTTGTGACGATCATGATATTGTTGTGACACAACCATATAACCAACAATAGTATGATGCTCTTCGAATATTGTTACCCCAACCATACTTTTTTTCTGCGTGCATACTATGATCTCTTTGACCGACTCTGTTCTGAAACATCGACTGACTATCCATTGGCTAGTCATCTCATTGGAAAAATGGAATTATGGGCCTATTTCTCTTTAAAAAAAAACTGCTAAGAAGCCGTATCGCCTTCTTTGAGCACTACAAAAGTAGGATGGAAATTGTTTGTGGCTAGAGCTCGATGACTTTGTTTTCGGCATAATGACAAACCAAATTGATCTTTTACGGTCGATATTCGCAAATCTTGTTCAGAGACGGCGTTGCCAATTAGCCTCGGGGCTGGGATTTGCGACGTTTGATTTTTTTGTTGTTCTGTAGGGTTTCATGAAGAGATGATTTTATGCTCAAAGTTTTTTAAAGATTTTGACTCTTTTAGCAAATATTTAGTAAGACCAACGTGAATAATTATTTTTTCCAATTTTAATTTTATTTATTATTTGGAAAAATAAATTTGGATTTGCTTCCTTTAGCAACCACTCCAAATATAGATTGGACTCGTAAATCTTAGATAACAGTCTAGAGATATTTTTTCAAAACAAAAATTCAAATCTAGTGTGGAATCTTTGTTGTTCATTCGAAAGGACATATTATGCCATTCATTTTTTAAATATAATTTCCTTCAAATGTTAACCGTGACTAAGTCACAGCGTGTCCATTCGGAAGGTCCGAATGGACACGCGTAATGTTGGCGTTCATGACACGCGTAATGTTGGCTTCGAAACCTAAATCTTAGCTGGTTTGTCAGCGTAGACTTTGGACTTAATATTGCCCCAAAGAATAATGTATAAACTCGTGATATCGCACGATAGGCTGCCAACACACCGGTCATATATTGTGAAATTAGCTGTTCTTTAAAACGACCTCTCAACAAATCCATTGTTTGAGCAGCTGTATGGCGTTCTGTTGAAACCAAATACCTTCAAGATTACGGGCTTCAATTTCTGGTAGCGAGAAGTCCGATATCAAGGCGCGATAGCGAGCACCATTCACAGTAACGTTCCGGCCATCATCCTTTTTGAAAATATATGGGCCGATGATTTCACCAGCCCATTAACAGCACCAAACAAGCCATGGTTTTCTCTGGGTATAATGACAGCTCTTGAACCTCTTCTGGTTGCTTTTCAGCCCAAATTTTATTTAATGACGTTGCCGCTGAGCCAGAATGGGGCCTCATCACTGAATTAAAACAGCGAAAACAGCGGATCTAAAATGGCAAACAATACTGAAAATGAAAAGAAATAAAGTTCAACGCAACTCACGCGTAAATTCTGAAAAGACCCCTATGGAAAAATAGCTTTAGATGGATCACCCTATACATATATATTTATCGAAAATATCTATGTCAGTTTTTTTTGGAAACGCAACCTACAGATCTGCATATATATACATATTGGAACATACATTGCTGGAAAAAATCAGATTAATAAAAAAAGTGTCACTGCACTAAATTGTTACTAAATTAGTAATTTTAATTATAAACCTTTGAAAAAATGTTGACTTGATGTATATTGTATCCAAAAAAAATCTACTTATTCGAAATGTCCACCTTTTGCCTTTACACACTCCTTAAGTCGCACTGGCCAATCGTCAATAGCTGCACGAACCTCGTGCTCCATTGGAAAATTGGCCACAGCTCGAACCAAAGCAGTCTTAAGAGATCCAATGTCGGGGTAGCTTTTGTGACAAACCTTGTCCTCTAAAACCGTCCACAATTTGTAATCCAATGGGTTCAAATCTGGAGGGCCATTCTGTAGAGGAAATGAACGCTGGCAAATTGTTTCGAAGCCAGGCCTGGGACGTTTTAGCCTTATGGGCCGGCGCAGAATCCTGCTGGAAAGTCCATGAATGGTTTTGGAACAGGGAATTGTTATGAGGCTTCACAACAGCTTCCAAAACGGTTTCTTGGTAAACTTTGGCCGATGTTTTGACTCCTTGTTCGCAGAAATGCAGGTAGGTGACCATATCGTAAGAAACACTCCACCAAACCAAGACTGAAGCTGGGTGATGACTGGGTGATTTTCCACCCTTGGGATCAGTTCAGATGCTTCCGTAGATGACCGCGCATACACTCTATTATTTTGCTTGTTAAATTTTTCCTGAACGGTAAAAAATTTTACAACGCTGAACAAAATTTTTCTGTGCAAGTTATCCGCGTGCTTCACCAAAAGAGTTTGCATTTTTCAATCCGATTTTTTTAAAGCTGCAGTCAATAAATGACCGGTACGTCGTTTGAAAGCCCTTAGTCCGAAGTCTTTTTTAATGATTCGACTCATGGACTTTTGCGTGATATTCATCTCACGGGCCATGATTTTCTGTTTTCGGAGCGTATTTCTGTGAATTCTCGATTTAACGGCTTTGATGACACCGGGCGGCCCGACCGGTGGTGGTATTTTACATCTTCAGTCACCTCAAACAGTTTTGTGCATTGGTAGACTAACATGCGGCTAATCCCTAGTTGCCGGAGCGTTTTGAAAATATAGCTTTTTTTCGTTTCACACTTGAAAAGCGCTATTACAGCGATACGGTTCTCATTATATGGCCACTCCCTGATAAAAGTTGAAACAATTTTAAAGTCCCGTTACAGACTAATGCTATTGTTATATGGGTTGTGAAAACCCATATGACATTAACAGGGTATGTTCAATTCTACTATTGAAATGGGTGTGTTCAATGTTGTAACAGTAGTTATGTCCCTACTAAGTATATTTGGAACACACATACTTAAGGAGTATATTTCGAAAGTCGTCTGGTTTACGAGTTATAGCTTATCAAAGCTTGCAACTAGTTGTACTTCATTTTTAGGGCTAAAAGTCGTGATGGAGTAGCCGGTTTCAATCCGATTGAAAACATTTTTGCAAGGATATTATTTGTGATGCCCAATATACTAGAAAATGAGCGGGGAGCGGAAAGAATAACACTTTTCCATTTTTCTATGTATTTCATGGGCGCTCTACTACACACCTATTATATAGTATTGATCTATTTATCGATCGGAATAAAATTTTAATATAAGTAGTTAATAGTTTTTGATTTCAAATTTGTATTAAACCGCATGTGCAACAAACAGGTGGACTAATTAATTAAGCCCAGGTCGAGGAATATGAATTACGGTCCAAAATATACATTTTGTCAAGAGGGGTCGCACCGGCCTCTTTTATTGTGCGTTTATTTCGATACCAGCATCGTATATACCAACTATACACTCCTAAAAGTTCACGAGATATAGGTTTTCAAAGTTCAGGGTTGTATAGGCCGCCGTAGTGTGATGGAAGACTGTACGACTAACGTGCCAGTTAACCCGGGTTCAACCCTGGGTAAGAACATCTAACAGTTTTTCAGCGACGGGTTTTCATCAAATACCGGCGACTTTACGAGTAAGCGATTTATCTAGAAGTAGGTCAATGAGTATAAGAATTGAATCGCGCACAGCTGACTGATATGCTTGTAGTTTCTCCTTGTTCCTTATTGGCACGTTGTGGGACTTAATTTACGTATGGGCGGGGCTACAAGCTTTTGTGAAATGTTAACACGATAATATGCTTATCATTAATTTCTTTCTATTTAAATTTTATAACGATCGATCCAATAATTTGACCATAAATGCTATTTTTTAAGGGAGCGTAGTATCGCCCACTTTTTTATGTGTTCTAAATATCATCATCATGCCTCTATTAGTTTATGGGAAACAGTATTTAATTTATGTTTTTAGCACTAGAAGTTTTTTTTCTGCTGTTGCCCTAGAATCCACATATTACATCCAATCATGATGAAATTTGCCACAATTCAGATTCTTATGCCAAGGACGTACGTTGGTGAAACTGTAGAAAGTTGGTTCAGATTAAGATATAGGTCTCACATATATGTTTGACCGATTTGACCACAGTGAAATTTTCTCACAAATAAGATCTTAGTTTTAACTTTTTAAAGCTATTTTAGTTGACATTCCTGAACATCCACTGTACAGGCTATAATATAGTCAGTCTCGCCCTTTCTTTAGCTTTCTCTACTAGTTTTTAAAATTCTTATACTTTAAACAAAATTTTGTTTCAATTTTAAAGTACTTTTAAAGTCCCCTTAAACCATATTTAAAATATTTTAAAACTTCCCATCAGGTCTCTTTAAATTTCCGGCACGGAAAAAAATGACACTAAAATATTCATTTATCTTTTTCCGTCTTCCGCCAACACCTACTGTGTCCCTTACCTACCCCTGCCTTAACAGATACGAGGGCACACATGTAGACAGGGAGCCACAAATAAATATCACTCATACGCCATATTAAAGTTTAAATTTATTTAAACATTTATCATGTGCTCCGTTTCACCGAAAACCAAATCAAGTGAAAATATGTTACATTCTTGCAATAAATCTCCCCCTTGTTTTTTTTGTGCGGCTCAGAGCAGCGAATCGAGTCTACCACATTTACATTACGGTGGAAGACTACATTTCAGTTTCAATTTATATCACCTCAACTTTCAGTGGCAAACACAGACACACGCTGTACCACAGTGTCGTGTTGCAGAAGAAGGAGGAATGGCTGGAACCTTTTTCTTTCGGTTAACCAATGCAACAATAAATCTCTTGGAAAAACGTTTATACATTTTTTAGAAATCTTCATGTCTTTACCTCAGCCGCCTTCAGTGTCGTTACGGATGGAGCGAATGAACTAAGTTTGTCGATTGATTTGCTACCAAAAAAATATTTTAAATACAGTAATAGGCTTATTCAATTAGATACGTATTACTTAAGATGCATTCCTTTTATTTTCATTATTAACACTTTTTTTTGTATTATTGGGTACAAGAAGTCGATCGAAAGATCCTCAACTATAACCTATTTGAAAAAGTCCAGATATTCTCTACTCTTTTAAACCAAAAATTTATAAAAGTTATTTTTCGAGGCGCTTTAGTACTTTACGTGGATGCCAATAAAGTGGTATCCTCTATCCTGGCTAAGCAATTTAACGCTAGAACGAATTATTTTTCTAAAATAGATGTAAAGTAGGTTGACTAATTGGATGTTTGATACCAAGCAGCGGTATGAACTACTATACTTATCTTGACCGACCTTCGAGGGTCACCCAACTTACCAACACTCGTTAGGGCAAACAATTGTCCTGTTCCACATATTTACCGTGTAACGTTGAAAATTATGGTGTAGTGAGTCGACCGTGTAAGCCACATCCATTAAAACTTAACCAAATTAAAAATGAAAAGGAAAATTAGAGTCGGGCGTGATCAATTTTATTATACCCTTCGCTTGTGGATTTGCCGAAAATCCAATTAAAATCAGATTTTTGTATAAAGCCAGATTTTTAAAACAAGATTACATTTTAATTTAGTAGAAAATTATTTTTTTTTTAATTTCGTATGTTTTAATTAGGCGTACTTTTGGCCTTATATGCAGTCACCGAAATTTAGCCATTAAAAAAATTTTTTTTGGCTTCTCGAAAATTCTTGCTAGATACTTAGGCTCAAGCCATGTGCTTAGGGATTATAACTCAAAATGGCCTTATATGGACCAAATTTGATCGAAATTTTAATGGTTTGCAGTCAAATTGGGAGGGGTTTTTGTGGCACTATCTAAAAACGTGAATGGTATGACCCATTTTTATCTAAGCTGGTTACTGATCGAACTTAATGAACCACATTTACCACATTTTATCAAGATTCGATGCAATGTGTGACTTCTAGAGCTAAAATATTAATTTTATCAATTTCAATAGCGTCAGTCCATGGGCCACAAAACATACTTCTGCCAAATTTCATAAATCACACCATAATTGTGCCCTGTAGTGTTATACGAAGGACAGCAGACGCACGGTTATACCTAAATCGTTAAATTGAATCAGAGTTCTGATTCTGAGATGATCGCTACACCTAAAGGTACGTCTGTATCATTAATGGTAGTTACAAATACTAGCCATGAAACTAATTAATAATACCCTATTTTGTAGGGTATAAAAACCGGACCCCCAAACTGTTGATGACCTCCACAAACATTATGAGGACGATAATTTCGGATAAGCGCCTGGAATGTCAGAACCTTAATGTCAGGCTGACATTACCCCCATCTCGGAAGTAGTAGGTAGCCCAATATAATGTGTTGACGAAAGAGAAATACGGCGAAGCCAAAGATAACTTTAAAACATTCACTTTACAAATGCGCTTCTCATCCGGTAGTTTAAAGTATCGCCTACACTCTGTATTTTAGATGTTAAAACCTGCTCCTGTTCTAAGCCTACATTTAAGACCCATTTGTAAAAATCGTACATATTTCTTGCAATCCTTATACGGCTTGAGCATGGATGCGTCTAAAAATTCTTCTGACTGCCTCAAATACTACTTATATATGTTTCCTTAGACAAGGTAGATGCTAGTTGGTGCCCAGAGCAGCCTGCGGCGTACTTCTTACGGCTACTGTGATTTTCAATGCCACACTCTTTTGTAAGTTTTGCCAGTTCTTTGTAGTAACTTTCTATTCCATTGTGCAGCTTGTAGTTTCTGAGTATTGACACGGACAACATAAAGCAAAATGTTTGATGATCCCATCCGGATGTGAACCTACTCGTATGTCATACTCGTGCATACTTACCATGTTGACTAAAAAATCCTTCATTTGCCAGCGCGAATCTTTCTTTTAATTACGATTATTTATTCATTTTTATCTGAGACTGTGGGGAAAAACAAAAATTTCTCCACTAGCGGTTTGAATTCAGTTTTTGTCGGTATTCCGAAGAATCGTTGACAACTGAAAGAGAAACAAAATGCTCACGCTGCTAATATTAAGCATTTTATTAAGAATTGCTCAAGGCTCATTGGCAACTCCATTGGAAGTTTTATGACGTTCTATAAAAGCAGAGGAGGATTTCTACCATTTAGCCTGCAGAAGATGCCTCAGAACGCGAACCTCACAAGAATGACCTTTGGAATATGAACAAGGATTTTGAGCATGAATTAAAGGAAATTGTGGAAGATCGACATAATCTCGTAATTGACATGGAAGTAAAAGTAAGCGATTTCTATCAATCGTGCTTGTCTCGACCAGAGCCAGCTAAGGAGACTTATCGAAATGCTTTAAAGGCCATCGTTATTGAATTTGACACTAACCCCTATTGGAGAGTGACAACTGGCAGGAGAAGGATTTCGTTTGGCTAAAGACAGTCTCAGATATTGCCCATAAATATAAAATTATAATAATTATCGCCTATGAATTTTTGACTAATCCCCTGGAAAACTCCTTTTATAGTTTATTTGGGGAACATCAGAACTTTCCCAGGCCTATGAATTTTTATTTTAACAAGACGGTGAAGGTCGACCTAAGTGTACGTAAAGCAACTGTGGCCCAACATTTGAAACAGTATTTTGAACTGAGTTTCAAAGTGGCCCAGCAGACAGCCTGCAAAATTATTGATTTTGAAGTACGTCTAGCCAAAGGCGCCCAAAGGGACACTTTCGAAATGGAAGAATCCCTGGTGCAAACCACCGTGCCGATGATGCAATGCGAAATGCTCACCTAATGTAAATATCGAATCGTATTTGTTAGTCTTTGGGCTCCTAGCCTCCTGGCTTGAAATACCGAAGGAATGAGGACTTTTATGAAAACCTTATAACGCGTGATCCATTTCGAGGTTCCCCTTCTTTTTTAAAGAAAAAAACACAGAAAATTCAAAATGAATGGGGAATGTTAATTATCATCTGAAAGAACATTCCTTGGCATTTATTTTTTGAAGAAGCTCCAAGGCCTGTTTGTCGGCGAGTTTGTCCGCATACACATTAGACTTTACATATCCCCACAGGAAAAAGTCTAACGACGTGATATCAGACGATCTTGGTGGCCAATCGACCGGCCCAAAACGTGAAATTATCTGCTCACCGATGTGTTCTCTCAATAAATCCATTGATTGATGCGATGTGTGGGAAGTGGCGCCAAATGTCGCCGAGATCACGAGTTTCAATTTCAGTCGGTTATCATGCCACAATAATGGTCGCCATTGACGGTTACGTTCTCTCCGGCATCATTTTTGAAGAAATATGGACCGATGATTCCACCGGCCTACAAACCACACCATACCTTTGTGTTTTTCTGGATGAAGTGGCAGCTCTTGAACCTCATCTAGTTGCTCTTCGTCCCAAATGCGGCAATTTTGCTTGTTTACATACCCATTGAGCCAGAAATGGGCCTCATCGCTGAACAAAATTTGGCTCGAAAACGTCGGATCTTCTTGGAACTTTTCAAGAGCCCATAGACCGAAGCGATAACGCTTGGGAACATCGAGCGGCTTCAGTTCTTGCACAAGCTGTATTTTTTACACTTTCATTTAAGATCTCGACGTGAAATGCGCCAAGTCGTTCAATACATCGGTCCTAGTTGCTGCGAATGGCGCCGAATCGACTCTCCGCGGTCTTGGTGTACACTCTCAGCTACGGACGCTACATTTTCTTCACTGCTTGCTGGACGTGGCCTATTCGGTTGAATATTGTCCAATAATTAATGCTGGGTCTCAGGATGGGTGATGGCGTTACGAATAGTGCGCTCAGTAGGCCGATTATGTTGAACATAAGTTAAACGAAGTGCATGAAACACATTCACAGAACGTGAATTTTCGTAATAAAGTTGAACGATTTGTAAACGTTGTTCAGGCGTAAGTCTTTCCATGATGAATTGCCAAACAATACTAAACAAAAATACTATGACAGCATGACACGACTAACACGTGATCTGTTAAAAAAAAGGCTATCGAAAAAAGTAACTCTACTTTTATCACCCATTAGAAGTCCTTACAACAACAAGAGAATCGTGACCAATTATGTAAGTATACTTATACTACAGTTTAGTCCATCGCTTTGGTTGGTATGAGAAAAATTGCCCGCGGGAAACTAGAAAAAATGTTCTTTACATACTCGATAATATGTGGAATCGTCGGCAGGACTTGGGGCAAACGGAAAAGGCCATTGGCAATATGTTTGAAGATCTTATGACGGTGTTTCACATTGCCCTGGCCTCAACGCGTTATAAATGGATCAGCAAAAGGGTGCGCCGATATTCTATAGAAAAGTTACATGCTCTCTCGAAACATATCAAATCCTACCAAGACACAAACTTCACTGCAGAATATGAACAGTTGCTAATTAATAAATCGCATTATATGGAAAATTTAAAATCCATATACCACCTAAGCGGCCTAAAGAATCAAGCTAAACTTTATGAATCGCCAAAAACCTTCTACGATCCTGCCAAAATGAAATCTAAGACAGGAAATTGGTCGGTCACCTCAACTGTACCGGCCTCAGCAATGTTGCGTTTCTTCAGTAGTTACAAGCATAATTTTTGTCTGGTGGTGAACGATTCAGAAAGTCAACTTCTTCATTTTACGGAGGATTAAGATGGAGGACACACAATTTTGGTTTGATGTAACCCTAGAGCAGATGCTTGCTCGTACTCTATACTAGACGAACACATCGAAAATAGGAAAGTACGGGTTTGAACCGAACTTGTTCCGCCTGCCAGACCATAATAGGTCTTACTGGCAGGAGTCCGAACTACTTAGGACAGTGTAAGCTGGCTCATGAAGACTTAAATAATATTACTGACACTCAAAAGGCTCTGGCTATCAGGGCAATAGCATAGAGAAGAGCCAGACTAGCAATAACATCTAAAAAGGTAACTTAAACGATTGTTTTAGTTTTAGCTAAAATGACGATTAACGCTAGCTCTGAACATGGAACAATAAGTGTACCTGGTCCTCGCGGAGTAAGAGGGAACGATAGAGAAGATGTCTGGGCTATTTGGAGGTACTTACTACGACTTGATAATATAGAGGAAGAACGTCCACAACACACTATCAATTATAGCTGGGAAGACAACAAATATGATATGTGATTCGGACGAAGTCAGGACTAAAACATTGAAGAAGGTAAACAAATTGAGATAAGTAAGGTCCTAGAAAACCTTCCAGGTCACATAGGCTTACAGGCGTATTTTAATATTCTAATACAAAAATTCAAATCATGTGTGGAATCTTTAATGTTCGTTCAAAAGGTCATTTTATGTCATTTATTTTTTGAATACAATTTCCTTCAAATATTGGTGCAACTACGCCTCAAGGTGTCCCTTCTGAGGGTGCAATTTTGCATTACTCGTTCGAGCATATCGGCCGGTATGGCGAAATGCTTGAAAACCGTGGTTTTCACGGTGTCAGACTTTCCATGATGAAATGGCAACCCATATTAAAAATAAAGTGTAACACAACTCACGCGTCATCTGTGAAAAACACCCTATAGAAAAAATATCTCTAGATTGATCACCCTATAGTATGAGAAGAGTAGATAACTGCATTTGCAGGGCATGTAGGGAGGATTTCGAAAGGTAAGCAAAATTCCCTTAGCTTTCGACGTTAATTGATCCCAGTTTCTTTATTAGGCTTCACCCAGATTAGAGACATAAATTTCGCTAAACAAAATCCAGCGGGGGGCTTTTACTTTACTCAGGTAGTACTATAATCCCCAAAATGTCTCGTACTCGTATTGTCGTCTTTTTCTTGTTGTATCGATAAAAAGGGATTGCGGGTCTATCCCAGAGTTTGTCTAGGAAAACACATTTGGTCGGCCATTAATTACTTTAGCGTAAGGTTGTTTAGGTCAATCGGATTGCCAAGCTTTTACTTTATTATTTCTCACAGTACAATTGAATGGATCTTATGTAACAAGTAGTACACTGAAAATCCAAATGGCTCAGACCATCTGAAGCAAGCAGCTATTTAGTTTTACTGCTACGCCCTGATACAAATAAAATTGAAATAAATATTTTTATTTACCACTTTAAAATCTCTATAAAGAAATTTTTGTCTTGTTTGGGTTGATTTTGCACATTTTTAATGCTATTCTTTTGAAAAGTTTCACGTTCTACGTAATTTTATATCGTCTTCATTCACAAAAAAACTCTTTATCCTAAAGAGTGCATAATAGTCGACTTAAACTTCTATGGATTTCCTGCCACTTTCACTACATTTTCTATTTCTGGTCTGCCATTGTCATCGTCTTTGGCTAACTGAATGCGAGAATGCAGGGGAGTATACCAAAGGTATTAAAAATATGTATCTGTATCTGAGTGTTTGTGTGAGTGTTTTGCCACAAATATGCCTGATATTTCGCCAAAATATTTTAGAAGAAAATAATTTATTACTGTGTGGAGTAAAAACGCTCAGCACTGCCTTGCCTAAAAGTGTAAGATAGATGAGGTTGAAGTTTTAAATTCAAACTAAAAAAATTACAATTTTAAAGGCAGTGAATAATTAAATTTTTAAATTCTTAACCACCTTTTTCTGACCTGCCGTAGGTAACGTATAAATTATCTACCTCGCTACCTAACACATTTGTAAAATCGGCCGTAGGTAACGTATAAAGCACATACCTTGCTTAAAATGTTAAATATTTATAAATATTAAATACCAGGACCAAAACATCAGGCATTCTTGGGTCCATCCCGCACCGGACACCACACAACGCTTTTCAACACATTATTAAAAAGACAAATAAAAGCACATTAAATCCGCTTACGGATGACATAATTAAATCCCGGCACTAATTAAATTCTCAATTCCGTACACAAAAACTGGACCTTTTGCCAACACCCCTTACCATATTGGCTTTGGCATTCGCATGTGCTCTAGAACCCCCATCAAAGCAACTTACACGAAGACAAACTCCAAAAAAGGCACATTTCACATTTAATTTTTCAAAACTACCTTAATTGTTGGCTACACAAGAGGACATCCACACAAATGCGAAGAAGTTAAAAAAAAACGAAAATGGGAAAAACAACTTTTGGCTTAACATTTAATTGCAGGAAAGTTCATTTGATAATCCTGAAAGGATAGTCACTCATACACACACATACATACTCATACACCGCATATTCAGCACGACTTGGAAAGCCAACAGTAATAAGGATCTGGGCAAAAGGGCAATGGAAATCAGACATTAACTGAGTGCGAAATGTGAATCCTGTCTACGAGTATGTCCCATATTGTGGACAATGAACGTAAAGACACCATTTTTCTGGGATGATAAAAACTAAGAAAAACATTTAAAAAAAGTATTTGTGAACAGGGATTAACCGGCTCAAGACCTCTTGCATCTATAATTAAATAGAAGACAAGTTTTTAACAAAATGGCAAAGTGACATTGATCTTCGTGGCTGCACACTGCTTTTATCATGATTTTGGGTCCATCACAAACCTCTTCAGAAAGCTTTATATAAGGCCAGGTTCTCCCAGAACGAATGAGTACAACTGTTGTAAACCTTACTTTTCAAGTTTTCTTCACACAACTGCCCCCAAAAATACAACTCATTCTTGCCACCTCTACAGAGACTCCACATTGAGAGCCATCAATATAATTCTTTTACAACGTGTGTGTGTTATTTTTATTAATACCGAGTGGTCCTTCAAGGGTTTCTATCGGGTGTTAAATCAAGAGGTATTTTTTTCAAAATAAAAAACCACAAAAATTCAAATCAAGTGTGGAATCTTTATTGCTTATTCGAATAGAAATTTTATGCCATTTATTTTTTTGAATATAATTTCCTTCGAATGTTGGCCGCAACTACGCCTCAGGGTGTCCATTATGAGCGTCCACTGTTGGATGACTTATTCGAGCATTTCGCCATACCGGACGAAAGTCAAGTGATGAAATGGCAAACAATACTGAAAAGAAAAAAAAAATAAAGTTTAACACAACTCAAGCGTAATCTGTGAAAAAAAAACAAAAAATACCTCTAGATTGATCATCCTATATTATTATCAGAAAGTTAGCATATCATCTTTGTTAACTTTTCTAAGTTTTGGCCTTAGAGCAGCTCTAAATGAACAGGTTTGATCGAAAAGTCTTTTTTTACAAACAGCATTTTCAACTTGGCTTCTATTGTAGCAAGCAAAGTTGGGGTCGAAAAACCAATACGTAACCCATAATTGAAAAGCCGATTCTATCTCAGATAGTGATAGATTGTTGCGGATTAGGAGTGGTGGCAGAACTGGCCTATTGTTCTTTTGAAATGCTTCTTCACACTCCACTTCGGAAAACGGGATCAATTGTAGAGGCATTTTAGACCATTTTTTATGGCCGGAGATTAGGCACATGAACTTTGAGAGTTGTTGGTTCAGGTCACAGTAGATCGTAAGCCGATGTAATCAGCCATTTCAGCGATACCAGTGGACCAACTCAGAACTGTTTTTTGACGTAAGACTTCCTTTTGTAAGATGCCGTTAAGTATCGATATTATGTGAAGAATCCATTAGAAGTTCAGGTCCTGATGCGAATATCGACGAATCAGCCACAACTGCGTACCATAAATAACGATAATGTTTTCCCTTTTGAATAAAAAAAAAATAATTTTGTTTATGTTTTGGGAAATTATAAAAGAAAAAATTTCTATTTGGACCTGTACTCCAAGACAGCAATCTCAGAAATTGCTTTCACAGTGGCGGGGCTCACCTCGGAAAGATCTTTTCAATAGAGCATATCGTGAGTTCACCTTTCATGAACTCTGGTACATAATGGATTTGTAAGGTGTGAGTCGGGCCATTATCACACAAACATTTGAAGTTATTTTTAGGCGAAAAGAAAGTGGCGTTAGATCATACATGTCGAAAAACCTAGCCTAAGAACTGCTGCCCTAGTGTTTCTCCTGGCTGTTATCTGCATAAACATTAAAATCTACACTGGTCAAAAGTGGTTAAATTTTAAGGGAATTCTAAGGACGTGACAAGTGGACATATTAAGTTCGTCCGGATCAAGTTTATGTATCCTTCATAATGAAGGGTACATAAGGGCTACGCCCTTTTGTCTGCTAATGACTGATACGAGAGCGGTTCTTAGCCTAGCACAAAAAGCGCGGTATAAACAGAAAAAAGTTAAGTGTTTTGGAAACTTCCATCTCTGCTATAAACACATGTTAAATTTTGTTTCGATCTGAAACAGGTGTTCACAAAAGACGCATCCGCGATCTTTTTACAATGGAAAAATTAGAAATGCGTGGTGTCATTAAATATTTACATAAAAAAGGTTTATCGGGACAAGAAATTCATAATGATATAGTGAATGTGTTAGGTGAAAGTGCTCCTTCATATGCAACAGTAAAAAATTGGGTTGCTGAATTTAAACGTGGTCGTACAAGCATTGAAGATGAACCACGTAGTGGACGTCCAAAAACAGCAACAACAACAGAAATTGTAGCCAAAGTGCATGATATGGTATTAAATGATCGACGAATAAAAGTGCGTGAAATAGCTAATATCATGGGCATCTCAATTGATCGAGTCCATTTAATTTTGCATGAAGTACGACAGATGAAAAAGCTTTCTGCAAGATGGGTGCCGCACTTGTTAACAGTCGACCAAAAACGCATAAGAATGAACATTTCTCAAGCTTGTTTGGATCGTTTTCAGCGAAATAAAATGGATTTTAAGCGTCGTTTCATAACTGTTGATGAGACATGGATCCACCACTATACTCCAGAGACAAAAGAACAATCCAAACAATGGACTGAAGCTGGAGGAAGTGCCAGAAAGAAGGCAAAAACAATTCAATCGGCTGGTAAGGTTATGGCAACGGTTTTTTGGGACTTCAAAGGTATTTTATTGATTGACTATCTGCAAAAGGGTAAAACAATAAATTCAGAGTACTATTGCAACCTTTTAGATCAACTAAATGTACAAATTCGAGAAAAACGTCCTGGCTTACAACACAAAAAAGTAATCTTTCATCAAGACAACGCACCAGCGCACAAGAGTGTTTTAACAATGGCTAAAATCAACGAATTAAAGTACGAGTTGCTTGACCACCCACCTTTTTCTCCTGATTTAGCTCCCAGTGACTTTTACCTGTTCCCAAATCTAAAAAAATTCCTTGCTGGCAAGCGTTTTACCTCAAATGAAGATGCAATTACAGTTGTAAACCACTATTTTGAAGACCTTGAGGAAAACTATTTTAATCAACGGATAGAATTGCTAGATAGACGTTGGACTAAGTGTATTGAAGTTTCAGGAGATTATATTGAAAAATAAAAATGTTTTTGAAAAACTATTCACTTTCATTGATAGGCTAAGAAACTTTCCGAACCGCCCTCGTACTGTCTGACACAATTTTTGGATTTTCCAACAGGAACATAAACATTTCGTATATTTATGTCAACGCACCCTCAAACATTTTTAATGACCTTTCAGTGTCAAAGCGTTAGTCGAAGTCAACAATTTCATAGTGGTAAAGTTCACTTACGAGCAACGTTTGGAAATCGTTAAAAATGACTACCGAAATTCTGAGTCGGTGGTTGCAACTTTAATAGCGCTTACTCCAATTTTCGCCCATTATAATCATCTTCAGCGATGAAGTTCATTTCTCACTGAGTGGTTTTGTCAATAAACAAAATATGCGTTATCGGATAGCAACAAACCAACATGTGCTTCAAGAGACACAATTGCATTCGCAATAAATTACTGTGTGGTGTGGTTTTCATACCTGAGGAGTGATTGGGCCGTATATTTCGTCGATGAAAACAATCGTCATGTTACCGTCAATGGAGAGCGCTATCGTGCCATGTAAGAAAATTATTTTTGGCCAGAATTGGATGAGCTTGACATCGCCGATATGTAGTTTTAACAAGACGGTGTCACTAGCCACACAGCACGCGTTATAGTCGATTTACTGAAAGGCAAATTCGGTGAACGTGTTATCTCGAGAAATGGTCCGATCGAATGGCATTCTTGTTCATGCGATTGAACGCCATTGGATTTCTTTTTATGGGGTCACATCAAGTCATAGGTCTATGCCAACAAGCCAACGATTTTAGACAAGCTCAGAGACAACATCCAACGTGAAATTGCCAACGTTCCGGAATGTGTGCAAGAGTGGTGGAAATTAAGTCCGAAGAATAGATCACTGTACACGGGTTCGTGGTGGTCATATGACCGAAATCGAATTTCATTCATAAAATGTAACATTTGCACTACACCTGGAATTAATTTTAACTCTATATCTTAAAAATTATGTGTTTTATTAGTATATAATATTGTTATGTCCTTAATGAAAAACCATGTACGATTGTTTGTAAAAATTTCATCGTTTTTGGTATCCATGTCCATGTTAGAATGAGTCGGATTCCGTTACGAGTATACGTATAAAAGCGAAGCCGCTTCATCGAAGACTACGAGTATATCAAAAATGAGCTGACAAACAGAGAACAGATTCGTTGCCACAACTTGTTTCGCAATCTAATGATTACGGTTGCATGCACTTCGAGTATTCAATCAGTGCAACCTTGAGAGTTGGTGCTCTGTAACGTTTAATAATTGGAACTGAAATTTCCAAACCACCTGAAAAAATTTTTGATATAAAAATCCTGATGCCGCACTTGCTTAACGAATATATAGAAACTTTTTGTCAGAGGATTTATTCCTGTTTACTGTTTGCACTTGGAAACATAAAACATATGTGGTGAAAAAGTAGAATAGATTACGAAAAAATTTTACCGACAAAAAATTGAACTAAAAATAAATGGATTGGCTTAAAGTCATTAACAATAGAAATATGTTATAGGGTGATCCATCTAGTGGTATTTTTTCAGAACAAAAAAAATTAAAAAATTCAAATCGAAATTTTATTCAGTGATCGGTCCATTTCTGGCTCAACGGCAACGTCAATAAACAAAATTGCCGCATGTGGGCTAAAGAGCAACTAGAAGAGATTCAAAAGGTGCCTTCAGACCCATAGAAAAACAAGGTTTGTACGGTTTATGGGCTGGTAGAATCATCGGTCCATATTTTTTTCCAAAAATGATGATGGCCGGAACGTAAGCCCGTTGATAAATACAAAATTTAAAAAAATAAACAAATAATATTACATAAACAAATAACAAGAAAACACCAGCACCTGTTTTTTGAATTTGTAAATGACCTCGAGCCAGACAATTTAGATCAAAAAAATATAAAAATCTTAAATTTTAGTAATATTTAGGTGAGCGAGGAAATTTCACTGTTTTGGAATTTCCACATGTCAGTGTTCGAAAGTATATATTCGGCCTGCTAGCGACCCTTTAACCCTTGGGTCTAAAGGCATCCGATTTGTGGCGAGTCCCCAATTAGCCTGAATCCTATACATAGGTTTTGTACGACTTATTCCCCTAACTGAAACGCCTAACTAATTAAAAATTCCCGCACACCAAAATATGAACCCCTTTTAAATGTTTCAAGAGACCCATTTCAGCACATGTGTATACATTTCGACATAAACAAAACGAAAAAAAAACTAAAAATGCCGAATACTGGCCACCTTTTCACACCAATTTCCCCACCATACGGAAAGCAAGGCAGATAATAATCCTGGCATTATACATTTTTATTTGAAATAATCATGTAAGAAAAATGCCAATGGTCCCGAAAAACAACATTAAGCATTTGCATTTTCTTTTTTTTTGTCCACACACAAAAGGGTTTATGGAAAAACCAAACCAAAGGAGACTCCTGAAACCAGTGAAAATATTTCCAGAACATTATTAAAGGTATGCATTGACACATGCCGTCCTACACATGCACTTCACAGCGGCACATTTCGATGTTGGACACTGGCCGTGGAGAACATAAAAAGGGTGGTTTTTCATAAAAAGTTCATTTCATTCGTTCGCAGGAGGTTTGTTTGCTACTGGCACTGCTGAGGCCAATGTTGCCAACGAGCAAACTTTTGCTCATTGTCAACCACAAAATTGTTGCATGAGGTGTTAAATGGTTTCGCCATAAACTTTTATATTACCGAGTTACGCCGGCAGTGGGTACGACACGACGATGATTCCACGTATGACTTCAACTCGGACACATGAAATGTATGAATTTTCAAATATGTAAATTTGTGGATGTTTGTTGTCCCCTTCGTGTGGTGGTTATATTTACGACAATGAATATAAATTTGTCCAGTTTGAGCATATGCATGTACGAATGTATGTGTGAATTTCTTTAGACGACCGCCAGCCAGCCAGCTCTTGTTGTTCCATTCAGTAAGCGGCCAGCCAGGGGGCAGACGTGAAAATCCCTTTTCGTCGTTCACATTTCATTATTTTCATCTTAGATTAATTGCAAAAAATTTTCCACAAAATTAATTTAGAGGATTACACACACACACAAATGCAAAATACACGCAAATGTAATGAAATGGTCCATGGATTATTATCTGTGTGCATTTAATCATCACATCACAGCTAAGGGGGCCAAAAGTGAAAATGAATATGTTTTCGCATATGGATAAGATTAAATGTTAAATGAAATATTTAAGCGTTTTTTAGGGCAAAATATAACTTTTTCCCATACAACACTGGGATTTCGATGATATTAAATCATCATGTTATGCAAAAGATTGTTTAAAATCAAACTATCTGCTAAATTTTTTACAGTTGTTAACTTTGTAACACTTCACCAATAGGTAATAAGGGTTTAGATTCCTAGCGAGAAAAGGAAGGACCTGCAGGTCTTTTAGAAAGCCTTTTTGGGCAGAATACCCCCATGCTTGCTGCAATCTTATCTTTTTTTAAATTAACAAATGGTAAGATTGTCTTCTTTCTATATGAAGGAAGTCTTTCTAAAAAGTCTTCAGAAAATTGACATCCTTTTGTACGGGGGCAGATCAATAATTCTATGACTTTTCCAACTTTCCTCGAAGTTATACTATGAAATGCAACACTACTTCCATTAAGTACCTTCTGTTTATAGACTAATGTCAAATCATTTAGTATGTGTTAAAGAGCTGTTTAAAATATATTAACTAATTAAACATTATTTTTTGCAGAAAAAAAGTCAATCAAAACAAGGATAAGTTTTATAAATAATATTGGGACTCTGCAACATCGATTTCAATGGTAAAAAAGTGATGACTTTCGTTGTGGTCGCAAAAGTATAGGGTGATCTATCTAGAGGTATTTTTTTTCGAACAAAAAAAATAAAAATTCAAATCAAGTGTGAAATATTTATTGATAACTTGAAAGGACATTTTATGGCATTTATTTTTTGAAAATAATTTCCTTCAAATGTTGATCTAGGCGGCCAACTCATCTGTCCAAAACGTGAAATTAGCTTCTTTTCGAAATGACCTGTTTGAGCAGCTGTATGGCAAGTGGCACCGTCTGTTGAAACCAAGTGTCGTCAAGATTACGGGCGTCAATTTCAGGTAGCAGAAAGATCGATATCATGGCGCGATAGCGAGCACCATTTACGGTTACATTCCGGCCATCATCATTTTTGAAAAAATATGAACCGATGATTCCTCCAGCTTATAAACCGCACCAAACCGTGGTTTTCTCTGGGTATAATGGCACCTCTTGAACCTCTTCTTGTTGCCCTTTAGTCCAAATGTGTTCATCACTGAACAAAATTTTGGTCTTAAATAGCGGGTCTTCCAGTTTCTCTCCGCACGCTCATAATACAGTTGCCAATATATGAAGGTAATTATTTTCAAAAAATAAATGCCATAAATGTCCTTTCAATTTACCAATAAAGATTCCACACTTGATTTGAATTTTATATTTTTTTTGTTCTGAAAAAATACCTCTAGATGTATCACCGTATATTTGAAAATAAACTAGTAAATTAGAGTAAGTCTGGCATGGCCGACTTTATTATATCCAGGTTGTGCGGAAAAAAGAGGTTTTTGAACCCTGGCTCTTAATTAACCCAGATTAAAAACTAAGGTCATATTTTAAATTGAAATTGGTACCCATATGCCATGTTTCAATGAATAGGACTATCGGGCTAAATATAATTTTATTTTTGGCTTCGTGGAAAAGTTCTATAGTTATTTAAAAACCTTATGTCCATGTATAGGGTGGGCGATTTTACATTTTAAATTTGAATCTTACAGCCGATTCAAAAAAAAAGCGCTGATAATTTTTTCAAATTCTGGTTTTATTGGAAAGGTTGAACTTTGTCATTTAAAAATGGAACACCCAATGGGCGGGAGATGAAGAATATTACTGAAAAATCGTGTTTTCAGGGGAAGCTCATTTTCATCTCGGTGGCTATGTCAATAAGCAAAACTGCCTCATACGAGGGCTGCTATATATATTTCTGGTTTTATATATAAAATGGTTTTATTGTTTTTAAAGTATTCTCCAGCATGATTTATACACTTTTGCATGCGCTCAAACCAATTGCCGAAGCACTTTTTCCACTTCGATTGAGACAACTTGAGAAATAGATCATTATTTTTTAAGCTGATTGCCGAGCCTGTTTTATTGCAGTGCTGACATTGATATTTTTCTCTTTCCTTTGCTACCTGAATGTTGCAATTGCCGACCGAACGATATCGCGCTTTGTCGGCAAGCATTCGTAGCCATCTAAATCAGATCACACCCATTTTAGACGATTCTTGTTTTGCTTTTGAAAAGGCTTCAAATACATCTCATTCTAATAGTTTTTTAGTTATTGTGTTTTAAAGTTCAGGATTGTTGAGTTTTCCAGAGGTTTAACAAGTCCTTGTGAGGAAAAAATGTTTACCCATTTTTAAGACCAACCATTTCAGTGTGATGAAGCACATGTTTCAGCCACCTAGCTTCAGAAGTGCAACCTGTAGTTGGCTTTACACAGATAGATGGAAAGACATTGCTAGATCATCTTAAAATGTTACGACGATTCAAAATATATAAGCATACTTTTATGGGGCCTCCGACCACTATTTTGATGTGTTGCAAACGGAATGACAAAGCGAATTAATCTTTATCCTATGATGGAGGGTATTTAAAGGATACTTTTTTCCGTGGCACCTCAGTCCATTAAAGTAAATCATTCTCCCCGCTGGCCTATTTCACCCATTTTTAAGCCCAAGCCTAATTCATTTGCCCGCTATCCTGGTTTCAACAGACATTCGGATAAACGAACTGACGGACATTGCGTGATCTTATCAGAATTATACGACGATCAATTAATATCTGGCAAATGTTTTCCAGTCAAAAATATAATATTTGAAAATTTGATAACGAAAAGTCATAGGTGAAAATTTAGTGATTTTTCAAGAGTTTGATTTAGGCCTTGTTTACCGCTGAACCAACCGGACTATTTGTTAAAATCAGCGCATAGCTCTGTATAATTGTATTCAACAAGCTTCAATGTTGACGCCTGTAGTTCAAATTTCTCAGACATACACACAAAGAAGGGATTCGTTGTCACAACCGAATTTTTTGCCACCCGAATGATTGAGGTTACATACACCCCGAGTATTCCACCATACATACACCCCGAGTATACAACCCCGAGTAATCTTAGTTGGTGCTCTGTAGTTTTCAGTTATTGGAACTGTAGAATCATTACAACATAACAAGTATCCGAACCTTCAAAACACAATTTTAAGATCTAAAAATCCACATGTTTTACTTTTTAAACTAAAAAATAAATATTTAAGTCACAGGCAAAAAACCATTTGCTCCCACAATTAAGGTAGGGAGGGTCATGACAAGGAAAAAGTGGAAAAGATGATGAATAATTGACTGGAAATTTTTTTTTGTTAATCGGTTGGCTTAAAGTCAGTAATATGAGTAATACAACTATATTTGTTTCTTAAATAATTAAGTAATTATGAAGTTTTAGTTACCATCACTAAAAATTGGTTACAACATATTTGTTTAAAGCTATTGGTTGCCGATCATTGGTATAACCGATCAATAATTTGTGAGTACCGTACGACGATAATATTTATTATCTTGTGGTATGTCGAGCCGAATATCCACCACGACTATAAACATTTGGTGATAACAACCGAAATTCATATTTTGCAACCGAATCATTGTAGTTCCAACCGATTACCAACTAAGATTTTCTCTGTGTGTACAGTAAGACATGGCACCATCGTCTATGATGGTGGGTAAAAAAAGGAAAGTAGCTGAAGCTAGAACTTTATAAAAATCAGCCATCACCTAGCATACGAGTATTAAAAAGACTTAAAAAATCTATATTACGGATGTTTGGTGGCATCGTTGCCGGACGAGTTGTAGATGTGTCGAATATGATGCTGTACTTTAGATTTGGCTTAGCATACTTGTGTTCCCAGATGCAAACTGGAACTTTAATTGGAAACATGACATTTTTTTAGCATTAGTTCACTTAGAACGTTTTGTCATTTTAGGGCGAATTGTTTTGTTGAAAAATTCGTCTCAGTCGAAAAATGAAATTATCCCGTAAACATTTTCGTGCGATGATTATTTTACGATTTTCGGCGTGGGTTATCGAGACAAGAGCGTTTAAATCAACTTGTTTCGACTTTTGGCGATGAAGCACCATCAAAAAAGACTGTTTATCGCTGGTACCAAGAGTTAGTCTTGGACGCCGTTCGCTCCAGGATAAATTGCGTGTAGGATGTACAACTTCGGTTGGTTTGCCAGAAACCATCGATGCTGTGCATGAACTGATGTTTAGTTGGCTGTAAAAAAAATGTTCTCGTTGAATCCCACATAATTTGACGAATGCTTAAAAAGAGGCTCATATGGATTGATGCAAAGAGAAGTTGAAAAAGTATAACTCCAATAGCTCACAGGCAGTGTATAACATTGTCACAGGTAACGAATAATGGATCTATGCATATGAACCCGAAACAAACCAGCAATCGACCGTATGGATCTTTCAAGGCGAGCCAAATACAACAAAAGTTGTTCGTGGAAGAAGTACATCGAAGCAAAAGATTGCTTTTTTTCGGTATAACAGGCCATGTTGCCACAGTGCCTTTAGTGGAACGTAGGACGGTCAATTTTTAGTGGTATACAGGTGGTTCTGTTTGCCAATAGTGTTCGAAGGAATGAGGAAAGATAAAAAGAGAAGACGGATCATTTTGCATCACGATAATGCGAGCTATTTGACCACTCAAGATATCGAAATGATGGGCCATCCACCGTATAGCCCTGATTTGGCCCCCAATGACTTATTCTTATTCCCTAGCATTAAGAAAAAAATGGACGGTCAACGTTTTTCATAGCTAGAAAGAGCTGTTGAAGCGTTCAAAAATCATGTTTTAGAGGTGTCTCAATCGGAGTGGAAAAAGTGCTTGGAAAATTTTTTGTGTGCATGCAAAAGTGTGTTGATCTTTTGAAAAACAATAAAACCATTTCCAATGATAAATTATTGTGTTTTTATATGTATTGCCGGACCCGAAATATATATAGCAACTCTCGTAAGATGCGGCAAATTTGCATAAGCGAAATCACCAACTCCAATCGTATGAATTTATTTTGAAGTTAAACCAATATTAAAATTCAAACTGATGAACGAATGATTGATATCGAACAAAATCTGAAATTATCCACAAAAAATCAAAACTTTGCCTTTTTTTTCTTTAAAAACCATACCACAAATTATGTTTATGTTGAGGGGCACCTTTAAGTTTTTCATAAATATCGTATCATTTTCACTTTCAGTCGTTTTCTCTTCTCACAAAAATGTGTAAAGTTTGGTCATTTCCCTTTAAATTACAACAAAGGCGCCAATTTTATTATAACAAAGTTTAGGCAAACTTTAAAGTATGCCTCGAAACTACTCGTATCCCATCGAAACAACAGTCATAACTAAAACTTTAATTTCATAAATTCTCCATAGAATTTTATCGTTTCAATTGCCGTAGTCTTTATATATGAATGGATGTATGTCTGTCTTATATTGTGTATGTCTAAGCAGAAAAGTTACCCCTGGTCGTCGTCATCGGCATTGTTAGGGAAAACGGCTCAATATGTCTACTGAAAATGACCGGATGTTGAAGGCCATTACAAGACGACCGAACAATGTGACAGAGTCACTCTCTCACCAAATGCTGGATGATGATTTTAAGTTTTGTGTCGGTTGTTCTAAAGCAAACATAAAAGTCATAATTTTCTTACAATTTATTTATTTTGCCATACAATGGCGTAAAATTTATGAAATAAGGAATAAGACATTTGCACTTAAGACGTCATGAAAATAAAGGCGAATGTGGTAGAAAGATAAATTTATAAATAGTGGTCTTATTATACACTATAGGGCACTGCGGTACCGCACGCAAAGAAACAATATGGTTACTATATGGTCACGGCAACATTAATATGTTCTCTGCAATAATAGTATGTTCGTTGCAACAATAGTATTGTTTCTTGAAGTTCATGTTGACAATAGCATAATTGCGACAATATTAATATTTTTGAAATGTAACAATAGTATTATTGCCAAATTTAATAGTATTATTGCCAAATTTAAAAATTAAACTATGGTTGCAGCAACAATATAAATATGGTTGGTGCGACAAAAGTATTGTTTTTTAACGTTTTATGTTAAAAATAATATGATTACAGCAATCATACTTATGATTGTAATTTTTCTTAATTTGAATATGGGTTTTACAACAATGTTATTGTTACGAATCATTTGAAATAATAATGGGAATTAACATTTTCCAAACAAATTGATTTGGATTTTTTTAACCGAAATATTTTTAATAAAAAAGCTTACGTTTTTTTAGATGGATTTTTTTTCTGTTTTATAAACACTCCTAGTATTTTAAATTACTGTATTTTTAATTTAAATATCTCTATTGTCGACAACGACTGCGAATTATCGGCCAATTGCGATTTGCTCTGCGCTGTCCAAGGTAATGGAGAGCATGGTAAACCACCATCTTGTGAGGTATTTAGAGACCAACGACTTGCTAAGTGATCGGCAGTATGGCTTCCGTAGAAACCGCTCTACGGGAGACCTGTTGGCGTTCTTGTCGGAGCGTTGGAGTCGGTCTATCCACCAGTTTGGTGAGAGTAAGGTCGTGGCTCTAGATATCTCCAAGGCCTTTGATAGAGTCTGGCATGGTGCACTCATATCAAAGCTGATCGCTTTTGGTGTCGGTAATACATTTGCTCGGTTTATATCGAGCTTTCTTAGAGATCGCACTATTAGAGTTGTTGTAGATGGGTTCTCATCCAACACACATAGGCTGACCGCAGGTGTACCACAGGGCTCTGTCCTTTCTCCCTCTTTATTTCTTATTTTCATTGACGATCTATTGGGTCAGACCGTGAATCCAATCTACTCTTTCGCAGATGATAGTAACCTCTGTCATTCGTATTCATTCGACCGTAGGCCGAGCCTTCAAGATATTGAAGACAAAAGGAGAATTATGGATGAGACACTTGGCCGGGATCTACTGGCCATTTCCGAATGGGGTCGAGTGAATAGAGTAGATTTTAATGCACGTAAGACACAGTGCTGCTTGTTGTCTCACAAGCGATTCGCTGACCCAACAATATCGTCAATTTCTCTCGATGGTACGGATATTGAACAATCAGAAGCTCTCGATGTTCTGGGCATGAAAATACAATGTGACGCTCGTTGGGCGAGACATGTATTCGAAGTGTCGAAAGAAGCACTCAAGTGCATAGGCTTTTTAAAGCGGTGCAAGAAATACTTCACTCCTACTGATCTTTTCAATATCTATACATCTTTCATCAGGCCGAAGATGGAATACAACTCCCATATATGGGCAGGTGCTCCAAAATCATCCTTGGAGCTACTTGACCGTGTTCAAAGGAGAGCGATGGTGCTGATAGGTGACAGTAGGGTATCCAACTCTATTGTTTCCCTTGAGCATCGTCGGAATGTGGGTTGCGTGACGCTGTTCTATCGTTACTTTCATGGTGTGTGTTCATCAGACATCCGTCGCCTTATTCCTGACGTGAGGATGTTCGGCAGGGATACGCGACTTTCTAGGAATTCACACCCGTTTGTTATCGATTGGCCAGTTGACCGCACTATACACTACAGATCAAATTCGTTTTTCGCTCGTACAGTCCGTATGTGGAATCGACTTCCGGCAAATGTATTTCCCACTAATTGCGACATCCAGAAGTTCAAGGCAAGCGTCAACAAACATTACTCCCTCTTTCCCCCCTCCGATCCATTAATTTCCACTCGCCAACGCAATGCACCGCATGTATAGGGGGCATCCCCTGAGTGTTGGTTTTAAAACAAAAAAAAAAAAAAACCAATCCTTATAAATAATTTTGAGGACCTTATTATGGTTGAGTGGTATCATTCAATGGTTGAGTGTGAATCATACTATGGTTGTGGGGATCATAGTATGGTTGAGTGTTTATCATACTATGGTTGTGGTGTTCATAGTATGGTTGAGTGCGAATCATACTATGGTTGTGAGGATCATAGTATGGTTGATCGTGAATCATACTATGGTTGTGAGGATCATAGTATGGTTGTGTGTGAATCATACTATTGTTGAGAGGATCATAATATTGTTGTACCACAACCATATACCTGACAATAGCATGATGCCCTTTGAATATTGTCACCCCAACCATACTGTTTTTCTGCGTGCGGTTATTGCAACAACTTAAAGGAATGGAGCTATAATTCATGATGAATATACCTATTGATTCAGAATGAATATATATAAAGCGATGCCCGTCCGTCTGTTGTCCTAATCAAAGTACAGGTCGAAATTATCAAGCAATTTCAATGATACTTAATACATTCTTCGTGTTTGGTCCAATGACGAATCCTATTGAAGTAGGTCTGATTCGAACCATGTTTTGAAATGAAACAAAGGTTTTTCCCGATTTAAGAACCTGCAGCTTTAAAAGTGACGTTTATCATCCGATTTCTATTAATCTTCGCACAGACCGTGGTTTAGAGTTCAAAAAACCAACCCAAGTAGAGATACTTTTTTCAATAGTATTTTTTGACAGATCACGCGTGAGTCGTGATATGCTGTTATATTATTTTTGTTTAGTATTGTTTGGCATTTCATCATGAAAAGACTTACACGTGAACAACGTTTACAAGTCGTTCAACTTTATTACGAAAATTTTCGTTCTGTAAGTTAAACGAAGCACATCGTGCACTTCGTTCAACTTATGGTCAACATAATCGGCCAACGTTTCTGGCTCAAGGGGTATGTAAACAAGCAAAATTGCCACATTTAGAACAAAGAGCAACCAAAAGAGGTTCAAGAGATGCCACTTCATCAAGAAAAAACAACAGTTTGGTGTCGCTCCATATTTCTTCAAAAATGATGCCGGTAAGAACGTAACCGTCAATGGCGACCGTTATCGTGCCATGATAACCGACTATTTGATGACTGAAATTGAAGCTCGTGATCTCGGCGATATTTGGTTTCAACAAGACGACGCCACTTCCCACACATCCCATCAATCAATGGATTTATTGAGATAACACTTTGGTAAGCAGATAAATTCACGTTTTGGGCCGGTCGTTTGTTAGACCTTTAGACTTTTTCCTGTGGACTTTTTCCGCTTCGATTCAGGCCTTGGAGCAAAACATCACGCGGGTCATTCGCCAGTTACCAGTCGAAATGCTCGAACGAGTCATCGAAAATTGTACTCAATGGATGGACCATCCGAGACGTAGCCGTGGCCAACATTTGATAGACATAATATTCAAAAATAAATGCCAACGAATGTTCTTTCAAATGATAATAAACATTCGCCATTCAATTTGAATTTTCCGTGTTTTTTCTACATATAAAAAAGTAGGGAGCCTCGAAATGGAATACGCGTTATATAAAAATGAATGGGGTAATCAAATTGCAGTACTAATCCTGAGATTTTACTCCACATACAAGAACCATATAAAAGTATAAATTGTTATGAATCTCACTGGAGGTCTACTTATAAACTCTCTCCGTGGTTGAGACTTAGTAAGTATACCTCGGATTTTAGGAATTTTTCAAAATTTTTTTTATTTATATGCATATTTATAAATTTTTTTTTTCATATTTGCATAAAATGCATAAAATAAGCCAACAGAAATTTTAAAGATCAACATTGCCGATTTGATCGATTCTAATATAGATAATTGTTTTAGTATTATTAACTATTATTCGATTTTAACAAGAGCATTTTAAACTAAAAGTGTAATGTTTACTAGTATTGTCAATCGAAAATAAATCTATGCCATTTATTTTTTGACTATAATTTTCTTCAAAGGTTGGCCGCAACTATGGCTCAGGGTGCGCATTCTGGGGGTCCAATTTTGGATGACTCGTTCGAGCATTTAGACGGGTATGGCGTTAATGACACGCGTAATTTTGGCTTACAAAACTTGAATCGTACCTGGTTTGTCAGCATAGACTTTGCAATTTGCGAAGCCCCAAAGAAAAAAGTCTAAAGGTGTGATATCACACGATCTTCGAAATGACCTTTCAGTAGATCCATTGCTTGAGCAGCTGTATGGCAAATGGAGCCGTCCTGTTAAAACCAAATGTCGTCAAGATTACTGGCTTAAATTTCTGATATCAAAAAGTCCGATATCATAGCGCGATAGCGAGTACCTTTTGGCCATCATTATTTCTGAAAAATATGGACCGATGATTCCACCAGCCCACTCGCAGAGAAAAATTATGGTCACAGCAATTTTAATATGTTCTCCGCTATAAAAGTATGTCCGTCGCAACAATAGAATTATTTTTTAAATTTAATTTGACAAAAGTACGATTGCCGCTATTTTAATATTGTTGTAATGCAACAATAGCATTATTGCCAAATTTAAAAATGAAAATATGGCTGTAGCGACAATACAAATGCGGTTGGTGCGACAAAAGCGTTGTTGTTTTAGCTTTATGTTAAAAATAATATGATTTCGGCAATCATGCTGAATGATTGTAATTTTTCTTTATTTGAATATGTTTGTTAGAACAATGTTATTAATACGGATCTAATGCAATAATAGTATTTTTTATATGAAAATTAAGGTTTTTTAAACAATCTGCTTTGACTTTGTTTAACTGAAATATTTTATTTTATAGTATAGTATAATTGTGTGTGAGTATACTATGGTTATAGGGATCACAACATGGTTGCGTGTGAATCATACTATGGTTGTGAGGATCACACTATGGTTGCATGTGAAACATAACAGGTTGTGGAGATCATAGTATGGTTGAATGTGAATCATACTATGGTTGTGGGTATCATAGTATGGTAATGTGAAAATCATGCTATTGTTGTGAGGATCATAGTATAGTTGTGTTTGAATCATACTATTGTTGTAAGGATCATAATATTGTTGTACCACCACCATATATCCAACAATAGTATGATGCTCTTCGAATATTGTTATCCCAACCATACTTTTTTTCTACGTGCAAGCTGCCTTTCAACAATACTTTCACTAAGTTTGAACAAATTTATTGATTTCGAGAGGATAGGGCTATTGCTTCGAAGGAAATAAAATTTTAACAGTCGGAAAGAGAGATATTCGATACTTCCCTTGACAGCCGATGAAACTTAGTTTCAAAAGCTCAAAATTCCTGTCTACGTTCATCATAATTGTATCTCATTTAAAACAAAACTTTATTTATTTACATCGAACTTAAACCAATTATCTAATTACTATTTTTTACGGTGTCTTTACAGATAAAGTACATACTAATTAAAACTGACTCAAATATGCATATGTGACGCGCAAAATAGAAAGGGACCTAAGGTTAAAAACCAGTTTTGTTCAGGAGAGCCATTTTAAAGATTTAAATACGTGTATCTTTGGTGTACCATCACTGAGCGTGTTTGTATTGGTCTCATTTGAAAGCGACACATCTCATGACGTCAGGAACGAGTTGGTCAACCTTGAAAACGCGCGTAGGTCGTCCCTACCTCTTGTTTTGTAAAGTTGGTTTTTACTGTTTTCTACCTAGCGCGCTGTTTCCATGAGTTTGATATCAATTTTGCTCGCGTTTTTTCGAATCAAGCTTTATTTTCTGAAATTATTAATTGTGAATTATAATAAATACTCATTTATAATTCTTTTAAATCGTGAATATCACTCTGTTAGTACGAACATTTTTTCACATAACCCTTTTTTGTTATTCGCGAAAATAATTTAAAACTGATAACATACTTACTTACTATTTTAGGATGAAATGGTGGACGAATTCGAAGATGTAGATTTACTTTATCGCTTCCCTGATGACGAGGATGATGACAATCACTTCTCATAATTATCGGATAGTGACTCTGAAGATGATACCTATAATATGTACCTTGATAAATCTGATCTTGATTTACGCAAAGAAAAGGTAGTTGTTCGACTGTATGGTTCAAAAATACCTCCGTGTTGTTCAAATCAATGCAAAGAAGTGATCCCTAAGAAGATGGCTGTGGATTTTCGTACGTCTTTCATGAATTTAGATAAGGAATCCCAAGATTTAATTATTCTCGCACATCTGGCAGCTCACCGTGACGATGCAATGCTCAGGTCAAAAGTTGGTGATCGATCGCGAGCTATAAAGAAACGGTACAATCAGATATACTAATTTCGAAGTTTGCCGATATGCCGTGATATGTACTTCTTCCTGTATGCAATGGGAATTAAACGCTACAAAAATCTAATCGAACATTTTGACAAAAATGGTTTTTATCCAAGCGAACATGGCATGACGAATAAAATTAATCGTACAGATGCTTTAACTACTTTGGAAAAAAAGAAATTGTTTCATTTATCTGCCGTTTTGCTGAAACTGTTGCTATCACTTTACCTGGACGTCAACCAAATCATCGTGATTATCGTTTATTGAAACTTCCAACTACTGAAAGTAAGACTTCTGTTTACACTAGATACACCGACAGCGTCGAACCGGGTGGTAAAATCGTAAAACTTCGCACTTTCCAAACGGCGTGGAAGAAATATTGTCCCTACATCGTCACTATGAACCCAGCATACGATTTGTGCGAATTGTGTCGAAATCTTGCAAAAGATGCGGTTAATACAGTAAACGTTACTGAAGTTGAAAAAGAAGCAGCATTGAAGGTGTATTCTGATCATTTGCAATCTGCCAGCACTCAGCGAGAGTACTATAACGACTTGAGAACATTAGTCAAGCCTGATCCCAATGCCATGTATCCAGGTATTCCAGAGGAGGATTATCTAGTAATATCTATGGACTATGCTCAAAATGTTAGCTTTCCGTCGGGTCCATAGCAAATAGGAACTGCAGACTTTAAATCAGGTCGCAAAACAGCAATTTTCGGAATTACAAACGAACGTCAAAATGTTCAACACATCTTCTGTATTGACGAAAGCGATTCCATTGGAAAAGGTCTGAATTCAGTAATATCAATGCTTGATTCCTACCTACGAGAAGTACATTTAACTAAAAAATGAATGATATTCGCTGATAACTGTGTTTCACAAAATAAAAACGATGCGATGATTCGATATTTACAACACCTTGTCGATACTTCCAGATGTGAGTCAGTTGAATTGAACTTTCTGTTAACCGGACATACAAAGTTTTCACCTGATCGTTTATTCTAATGTCGACTGCTTCATGGATGTAGTTGATGGTGTTAGAAAATCATCTCGTAATGGATTTAATGTTCCTGTACCTTTTCGACTTCCAAACTCAAGTGAGCCTGTTGTTGAGTGGAGAAAATGGGACGATGTCTTCTCCACTGAATATAAAACTTTTATTGGAATATCGAAGTATCATCACTTTGTATTTATTGCTCAGTCACCAGTGCAATGTAAACTGTTTGCGAATTCAGCCAGCATAAATGAAAACATACATCTGAGTAACAATACCAGTTTCGATGACAAACCAATTATAATTCCGTCACCAGGGTTATCAATGAATCGTCAATGGTACTTGTATAAAGAGATCCGGGGTTTATGTTTTGACGATTCAAAAAAAGATTCGGCTGCTCCTCTTCCTTTGGTCTCTGGAAATGGAAACGAAGAGGAGGATTCAGAGGAAGTGGACAATCCTCAAGAAGTGTAGGCAGCAGACGTTGAGAAGAAATCGAAAAAATAAAGGACCGGTACCGTCAAGTTCTAAGGAACCAATTCGCAAGAACCGTCGATTAAAATGATTTTTCTACTTTTTAAATTGTTCATAAGGAAAAATATAATTTTTTTGTAGTTTCGTAAAATCAAGTTATTTTGTTAATTTAGTAGGGGAAAAAAATTAAAATAAATACATTTTACCGTTAGGTCCTTTTCTATTTCGCTTAGAAGCGTCGACTTCACTTTCATAAAACACGCATATCTCTGGGAAGGAACACTTTTGGGGCATGGCATGGGGCATGGGTCTCATTCGATGCTCAGATGTTGTCCACATCAAAAAAAAGAGAAAAAAATTGATTTTTTTTACGCTTAGGTAACTTTCTCTATGCGCTGTCACATATAGCAAAAAACTAATAAAATATCAAAAATAGTTATTTTATTGACATCACGCTTATAGCCGCAATCATTCCATAATTGAAGCACAGCCGCGAATAACGTTGTAAAAGCCAATTTTTACAAAACCGTTTTTTTGCAAATTACTGTTAACACTACTCTCTTACATCGCTCTAACACAAAATCAGCCAAAATTATGCACTTTATCGCTTTCAAAATGCAATTCGAAAGAGTCAGTCAGTGGAAGAACGTTGTAAGGTTCGAACAAAATGATAAGAACGGAATTGTCCAAAGCAATTGATAAGTGTAACAGAGGCACAAAAAGGAAATGTAATGTAGAAAATTGGAGGGATAATAAAAATAAAAGGTTAAGAAATAGTGGAAATTCATATATTTCAAGAAAAAATAAGAGTATACCTTCAAAAAACGCTCCAGAACAGGTAATGTGGAAAAACGTTTTAAGTGAATATTACGTTTTTTTCATTTGAATTCTCTTTTTACAGGTCTGTGACTGCCTATGCTACTTTTTTTGCAAAAAGTTTACCATAGGTCAAGTAAAAGAACACTTTTGTAAATTTTATGAAAAAAATTACAACGAGCAAGCGGCTTTTTTATCATCTTTGATAGAATTGAGCGAGCCCCAAAGAAGAAGAAACATTGAAGAAAGCATTTCTCAACGCAACGTAACTGTAAAATATTTCTTGCTGAGTCAGAATGGTAAAAGAGAGAGAGTATGTAAAAAAATGATTTGTCACACATTTCAGGTATGTATATTTTTGTTATTTTGTAGCATGACCTTGGGGGTCATATTTTATTTTTTAATTCCAAACATTATAGATAACGCAACGCAGAGTACAAATTCTGGTTGAAAAATTAAAGAATGGAATTAATTTAAATGATCAACGTGGCAAACATGAGAATCGTCCCCATAAAATCGTAGACCAAGAGAAAAGAAGCGTTATGGAACACATATTAAGCTTTCCTAGCCAAGAAAGCCATTATAGTCGTTCCTCTCCAAAGAAAGATTGCTTAAGCCCTGATTTAAACATCACCACAATGTATAATTTATTCAAAGTGAAATACCCCGATACTTCGATATCTTTTAATACATACAGGCATATTTTTAATTCTGAGCACAAGTTACGTTTTGGTATGCCAAGAAGCGATACCTGTAAAGTTTGTGATAAGTTTTTTATTCAAATGGTTGCAGCTCCAAACAGCGAACGATTTGATATTATAGAAAAATCTGCCAAAGCACATCACGAAAAGGCAGAAAAAGCCTATACTCAACTTAGAAATGATTCTATCGCTGCGGAAAACTCTGATAATATTGTTGTAATTTGTGTCGATTTGCAGCAAGTGATTTTCACGCCAAATCTTACCCATTCTGATGTTTTTTATCAGCGACAATATTCGAATTACAACTTCGCTATACATACTCTTCCAAACAATAACGTTGATATGTACACATGGCACGAAACTGTTGCAAAAAGAGGAGCTGCGGAAATCAGTTCTTGCATTTTAAGACATATTTCATGCAATTACAATATGCTAAAAAAAGAGGAATTTAGAAAATTAATAATATGGTCCGATAGATGTGTTGGTCAGAATAACAATTGGACAACAATTTCATTGTGTCACAGCCTTCTTACAAAATATTTCTCTGAAATTAATCAAAAATTTTTAACTTCTGGGCATAGCTTTCTTCCATGTGATCGAGACTTTGCGCTTGTGGAAAAAAAGAAAAAAACCTCACAGCTTTTTATTCCGGACGACGTTTGCCGATTACTCGAGTCTACTAGACACTCAAATCCCTTTAAAGTACATAAAATGGGTTTAAACGACTTCAAAAGTTTTGATGTGTTAAATAAAAATTTATATAAATGCAAAATAACTGATGCTAGATGGCTTCAGATTTCTATTGATGAGCCAAATATACTAAGAGTAAAATCACAGTATAGCAGAAACGTGGTCGAGCTATAAATTATATTCTAAAAGAACACGTAACTTGTCACAATTTGCGATGCAGCTTCTTCGGGACGAACCAATTAAACTAAGTGATGAGAAGAAAAAGGATCTTCTTGCAATGGCATCCTATTTGCCTGAGAAGTACGCCGACTTCTATAAATCAATCTGCGGTTAAGTCAAGAATAATAAAAAGCAAACATACACATTGTTTTAAGCTTTTTGAAATATTTTTTTTATGTTCCTGAAATGAATTTTGTTTTAATGTTGAATTCCTGATTATGTTACAAATAAAATATACTCTTTATTTAAAAAACAGAAAACAGTCTAATATAACTAAGAATTTTTTCTTAAGATGAATAACGTTTTAAATGCCATCGTACACTCTGTTGCGCAACGTGGAATAACGTTTTATCAACCAATGAGTTTTGGATATGTAACGTTTTTCCATTTTAAACATTTATAATTAAATAATAATTAAACAAATATTAGTATTCAATAATATTTTTTTAATAAAATATTTTTTTAAATCTATGCACTTCCATAAAAAATAAATAAAAAAATTCTTGAAATTGTCTAACGCTTTTTAAACGTTTTTTTCGATTTGTGAACAATTTGAATTTTGTAACTTACAACGTTTTTCGCGGCTGTGCTTCAATTAACGCCACATTAAAACCTTTGAATTTTTGATACTTGTATGTACTTACAAAGAATTTGTTTATTGTCACCACCAATTATTAGTAGCAAAGTAACATGTACTTCAAAATTGATTGGTTGTCATAACCACCAGTTGTGACCACCAATAGTTTTACTAAATGCGGTTGGTATAACCGACTTATTATATAGCTACCTTCTTATGGTAAGCCGAACCATGTAACCATCAACACCATGGAATGTTGGTGATTGCAACAGAAATTATGTTTATCTAACCGAATATTTGTAGTTCGGACCGAATTGTAACTGATTTTTCTCTGTGTGCAAGATTGGGCACACAAGGGCCATATAAATTTGTTAATTGTTATGACTCACATTTAAATACCGATTCCGTAGTTGACACTTTATAAGATAGTGCTCAGCCTTATTTACGATATGTACTTTTTACAAAGATTTGAAAAGTATGAATGAATATTGCTGCACCATTATCGTATTTAATCTAATATTTTGCTTTTGTGTATCTTTCGACAATACAAAAACCTGTCTCCACAGAGCTTATGACAAAAATCTTGCATTTTTATAATACGAGTACGTATGCAAAGTATATAAATTTTATTTCTTTTATCATACACTGACAATCACGAAATATTATAAAACATAACGTATCAGCCATACGATATTTATATTTTAAACAATAAAGTCTCGAATGCAGCATAGGACAGCGGTAGAGGCAGTCACAGCCACGAACAGCTCCACCAGTCATTGATTTATTTGTCTACTCCCAGGCAGTGGCAACGGCAGGACTTTGCTGATGCACTGACTTCATTGACTTCTTGCGTTTGCGTCTAGTTACTCCGTACATATCCATTCCAGCACCAGCACCACCACTGCGTGCCAAAAACACAGTGAATGTGAATGGCTTTGGAACACATTGAATACCGGCACTTTCAACATTCGCAGGAATACAATGAACTTAACCATCAATAAAAATGCATTCTGCACAATACCCCTTCAACCCGCAACACCCTACAGCAAAGGCAAAAAATGCATTTTTAACACCAACATAATTCATTTCCGTTCATTGTCATCACAAAATATTCAAAAAAAAAAATACGCAAAACTGCAAAAAATTAATCGAGAAGAATGGAAAACATTCTTTGTCTACGAATAACAATGAAAATGTATTATATGTGAAAAAGTAAAAACCTGTCAAAATGGTGCAGGTGTATATACAGAGTGTATTATCACCGACTTTTTTTTAATATTGATATAATGATGGTCAACAAATGGCTGTAGTAGAAAAACAACAGAATGATCCAAAAAATTTGCAAGTGAGGTCGAGAGAGAATTTGTTAAATCATATTGTGGCTCTAGCGCTAACGACACGCCAATTTAAATTTTTAACTTAGCGTTGTAATTTTAGGGTTTTACGAATCTCAAACTAGATTTTCGCTCCTCTTTTGGGTTTGCCACCGTGATGAATTTTTAATCCATGTCATCAAAATCACCTACAGGGCGATTAAAGTGTTAGCAACTTTACGTTGGCAATACTGGCCAATCAATATTGCCAGCTATGTCAAATTCATACCCAAAGACAGCTGCTTTTTTATGGGGTGAGCAATATGTGACAGCGCGTAGAGAAAAAGACCTGATGGTAAAAAAAATCAATTTTCACTTTTTTTTTTGATGTGGACAACATCTGAGCATCGAATGAGACCGATCCCATGCCCAAAAGTTTCCCTTCCAGAGATATGCGCCAAACACGCTCAGTGCTGGTACACCAAAGATACACGTATTTAAATCTTTAAAATGGCTCTCCTGAACAAAACTGGTTTTTACCCTTAGGTCCCTTTCTATTTTGCGTGTCACATATAGAGGTATTTTTTCAAAATAAAAAAAACAATTGTGGAACCTTTATTGTTTATTTATGCCACTTATACGTACTCGTATTTTCAATATAAGTTCCTTTAAATGTTGGCAACTGTATTATGGAAATGAGCGTTCAGTGAGAAACGGGAAGATTCGCTGTTTTCAACCCAAATGTTGTTCAGTGATGAGGTCCATTTCGGCCTCAACGGCAAAGTCAAAAACAAAAATGCAGCATTTGGGCTGAAGAGCAACCAGAAGAGGTGCAAGTTGTGCCATTCTACCTTGAGAAAACCGGGGTTGGGAAGGTTTATGGGCTGGTGGAATCTTCGGTCCATATTTTTTAAAAAATGATGATGGACGGAGCGTTACCTTGCATGGTGCTCGCTATCACGCCATGAGGCCGGACTTTTGCTACCAGAAATTGAAGCCCGTAATCTTGACTAATTTTACGTTTTGGACCGGTGAGTTGGCTGCCTAGATCGTGCGATACGAGGGCTGCTATTTATATTTCTGGCCTTATAATTATCATCAAAAATGGTTTTATTGTTTTTCAAAGTACTTTCAAGCATGATTTATACTCTTCTGCATGCGCTCAAACCAATTGCCGAAGCACTCTTTCCACTCCGATTGAGACACCTCCAAAACATGGTTTTTGAACGCTTCAACAACATCTTTTGGCGACGTAAATCGTTGACCACTCATTTATTTCTTAATGTGCGGGAATAAAAAGTCTGTGCTGTATGGCGGATGACCCATCAATTCGACGTTTTGGCCGGTCAACAAGGCTCTGGTTTGAGCCGATGTGTGAGAGCTCGCATTGTCATAGTGCACAATGATTCGTCTTCTCTTGTTCGTTTGTCGACTTTCTCCGAAGACCGAAGACGAGCCAAATCTAACGAACAACTTTCGTTAGATTTGGCTCGTCTTTGAAGACGCACACGGTCGATTGCTGTTTTGTTTCGGGCTCATACGCATAGATCCATGATTCGTCACCTGATTCGTCACGATCTTATAAACGTCTTTTGAAGCACCGCCATCGTATTTTCTCAAAATTTCTTTGCACCAACCGACTCGAGCCTTTTTTGAGCGATTGTCAAATTGTGCGGGATCCAACGAGAAGAAACCTTTTTTACGGCCAGGTTTTCAGGCAATATCGAATGTATGCTGGTGAAAAAATGCCCAAGGATGCCTCTATCTCACGGTATGTCACATGACGATCTTGCATTATCAGTTCACGCACGGCAACAATGTTCTCTGGCACAACGGCCGTTTGAATTCATTAAACCAGTTTTTCACAGTGCTATAGGATGGTGCTTCATCGTCATACAAAGATTTAAGTTCATCGATGCACTCACTCTTGTAATTCACGTCGAAATTGTGGAAAATGATCTCACGAAGATGTTCACGTATTCTACAGGGTTTTCCATTAAGGTCATAACAATTTTATTTATTAATAAAACACAAAAAATTAAGATAAAGAGGTCAAATTTATTCCAGATTAGTGCAAGATTTACATTTTAAGAATGAAATTCGATTTCCGCCATATGACCACCACGAGCCTGTGTATAGCGATCTGTTCTTTGGAACCAATTTTGCACCACTCTTGCACACATTTCGGCCGGAACGTTGGCAATCCCGCGTTGTATTTTGTTTCTGAGCTCGTCTTAAGTTGTTGGCTTGTTGGCATAGACCAATGACTTGATGTGGCCCCATAAAAAGAAATCCAATAGCGTTAAATCGCATGGACGAGGTGGCCATTCGACCGGACCATTTCTCGAGATAACACTTTCACCGAATTTGCCTTTCAGTAAATCGATGGTAACGCGACTAGTGGCACCGACTTGTTGAAATCACATATTGGCGATGTCGAGCTCATCCTATTCTGGCCAAAAATAAGTTTTTACCATGACAACATAGCGCTCTCCTTTGACGGTAACATGACGATTGTTTTGATCGACGAAAAAATACGGCGCAATCACAACTCCAGCATGAAAACCACACCACGCAGTAATTTTTTGTGGATGCACTTGTATCTCTTAAAGCACATGTGGGTTTGTTGCTGTCCAATAGCGCATATTTTGTTTATTGACAAATCCACTCAGCCAGAAATTAGCTTCATCGCTTAAGATGATTTTTTGATGAAATTCGGGATTTTTGTGAAACTTTGCCAGAGCCCAATCGGAGAAGTGTCGGCGTTTCAAATGATCAAGCGGCTTTATTTCTTGAGTCAGTTTGATCTTATAGGGATGAAGGCCAAGATCTTTTCGCAATATACGCTACAGTGTGGTTTAAGAGATGCTCATATCCTAAGAAACACGTGGAATCGACTGATATGACTCATTTTGAACCAATACACTTACGGCTGCGATATTTTCGTCGCATCGAGCGGTAGGGCATCTCTTTTGCGCCGGAACATCCAAAAGTGAAAATTTGGATCCAAATTTATCTACTATAGCACACATTTATCCGTTCCGAAATTACGGCCGAAAATTAGAGTAAGCGCTCTTAAAGTTGCGACCACCGACTCAGAATTTCGGTAGTAATTTTTGTAATGATTTTCAAACGTTGCTCGTAAGTGAACTTTACCATAATGACAATGTTGACTTCGACTAACATTTTGACACTGAAAGATCATTAAAAATGTTTGAGGGTGCGCTGACACAAGGATACGAAATTGTTGTGTCCCTATTGGAAAATCAGTTATGGCAAATGTCGACACTGGCGTTGCCAAATGAGTGAGTGGTGAGCAAGTAGGCGTTGTGGTTTTATTGGATCACCCTAAACAGATACTTTCAGCTTCAAGATCCTCGTTAAACCAATTTTGTACAAAAGCCGAGTCCTCATGAAAATTCTTCAGTGCTCGTCACAACAGTTTTCAGGACATGTGTTTTTTCAGCGGTATTTTTTCTTACATTTATTTGGGATTGCTATGCAATGAAGTTCACAAAACTTAAAAATTAAGTGATCTTTGAATGTAAGATTTAAACTATTTCCGATCGGTAGTGCCATATTTTGTAAGCCTTTTATGTAGTCTTCTATGTTCGTGTGGGGAAGGATATGAAATACTTCACTGCACCCTAACTTAGACCCTTCACTTGCAGCAACTTATCCAGCTGCAGAAAGTAAATATCTTACAAACCTATAAATGCTTTAAATATTTTTTTACTTAAATTGCAGGCAATTGAAAATAATAAATTTCACGGCCCATTTAACGCTGATGACTTGAACACTCCACTAGGTATGGCTTATGGTTAACGTCGTGCTTTTGGCTAGGCCGTGCTTGAAAACAAACTTCACGCAAATCCCGTGGGAAAGGGGTTGCCGTATATATGAACGTATATTTTTTTACAATGTAAGATCCAAAAATGCTATGTAAAAAACCAAACATGCACTTTAAACCAATTGGGCTGGTCTAGATTTATATTGAAAGAAACTTTTACACACTTCCAAAAATGCTTTTTTGTAAACGGTGAAAATGTCAGCCTACTCCTTCTTCCTGACCCTTGAAACAAAAAACAAAAACTCTTGATTGTGTTCGATTGCCATTGAGGGCGATGGTGTGCCATTCATGACGATGATGATGATGTTTACCGGAAACTTTTCAAGTACATCGCTTTGCTGTTGCCTGGTCATTTGCACATTTTTGTGCATTTCCTCTTCGTTTTTGTCTGTTTTTCGCCTTTGTTTGTTTTTTGTTTGGTTGTCGAATTCCCATACGATTTACACGTTTTATTTAATATTTTATTGGCGGGGGTTTAGCTGTGTAGTCGTCGGTGATTTTTGTACGGACAAATTGGACAACGCAACGGAATACCGCCAAGCGGGCATGGACAGAGATGCAAGCATCCATCCGTCCGACCGTCCATCCACCACTCACTTATGCTTTTACTGATAATCGTGTGCATTTCCGGAGGTTTTGCGCCAAATGCATTGAATGCATCCAATGGTCATTGGTTACCGTTTGTTTGATTGGTATGGTTTATTTGAAGGGCAGTGGTGGAAAGGAATGCCTTCTATTCCTGCTGATTATTTGGTTTCGCTGGAAGATATCACAATATACTAGTATTTGTTATGATGTTGAAAGAACGCGAATGTGAATTTATAAATAAAAAAAACAAACTGTATTAGGACTAGAGTGTTTAAAAACTTGAGATTGAAAAAAAACCCACTGTCGGATCTTCTTAAAATAAAAAAATCGCCGCCCCACGCAGTCGACCTGCAATTGTCTCCATTTCTAGACTCTAGAATGAAATAAAATTGATTCTATGCACATGACTTTTAGATACGCAGAAGATTTAATTGAAAACAGGGTTTGAACACCTTGATCGGGCTCTACATTTACACAGATTTTAAAATAAGGTTATACTTGAATTTGTCAGAAAATTTCATTGTTTTTGGTCCCCATATGTGAAAGCGCATAGAGAAAGGGACCTAAGGGTAAAAATATCAATTTTAATTTTTTTTTGCTATGAACAACATCTGAGCATCGAATGAGACCGATCCCATGCCCCAAAAGTGTTTCCTCCCAGAGATATGCGCGTTTTGTGAAAGTGAAGTCGACGATTCTAAGCGCAAATAGAAAGGGACCTAATCTTTTAAATGGCTCTCCTGAACAAAACTGGTTTTTACCCTTAGGTCCCTTTCTATTTTGCGCTTCACATATGTCTATGTTTAAATGGTGTAAATTTTCAAATTTAGTGAAACTGTAAATAGGATTTTATTTTTGGATCGTACGGAAACCAGCGTTACCGTTGTGCGACTTAAGTTCCACTGTGACCCTTTTTGGAGGCCAGACAAGTTTTGCTGTCCCTTTTTCATAAATCCCCTTCTTTTCCACTTTTTAATTTCAGCTACTTTCTACAACTCGAAATGAGTGTATTGCTCTTAAAAGATACGCGTATTCTTATTTCTGGGGTTAAGGTTAAATGCCAACAAATCGGAACATTTTTAAAATATATCAAGTAAGCCGTAAATGAGCCGCGGTTTTCACGGAACTTTCGATGCCGAAAATGTATCAAAAAAGTACTTTTGTATCAGCTTTTGCAACCTTGATTTGAGGAGTCCGAAAATCCGGCCCATTTATTTAGGGGCATATGGGTACCACGGTTTAAAATTTTACCACAGACCCTTATGAATGCATATGCAAATATTTTTTAAATCTGGATATATTAAGAACCCGGTTGATGACTTTAAGGAGCCCAAAAGCCAAGTTCCAGTTGGCTCATCTGCAATTCCAGTAGAGCAGGGTATAATATAGTCTGCCATGTCCGACTTTTGATGTTTGGATTTTTTATACCCTTCACGAAAGAGAATATTAAATTAGTCATTCCGTTTGCAGCATCACGAAATATTGATGGGAGACCCTATAAAGTATATAAAGGTATAATCTTGATTGTCGTAAAATTTTGAGACGATCTAGCTATGTCCGTCCGTCCGCGTGTTAGTTGAAAGCATGATATCATTCAAACGGATCAGCCTAGTATTCAGAAATGTTGCATGATGCAGGCTAGTGGTCACAAGCTGTTTGGGATTGTAAATGGACGAAATCGGCGCAGGGGAAAAAAGTTTTTTACCTTTTAAAATACCTCAAAAAAGAGCTAAGCTGCTGAAAGGTTAGGCTCAAGTGGCTTGCATGGTCAAAGACGGGCGATTAATAGTCAATATAGACATATGGGTACTAAAAAACCAAATTTTGCGCTTTATTATCGTATAGTGGAGGGTACATGAGGATCAGAAATTGAATTGTTATTTAGATTGAAAGTGTATTAGTATAAGTATTTTACCTCTCATTTCATGGAACTGAGTTTTTACTGTGATGTTTGTTACTGTTCTTTTTAAATTTATATGTATTGAACAGGGATTAAAACCGGCTCAAGACCTCTTGCTTATCCAATGATCCAAGATTGGTTGCTTGTCCATTGTTAAATACATCGTTTACGAGCGGTTACATGTATCGTTGGTGTCCCTGTGTCCCTTCTAAGGAAAAACCCGAAAATCCCGACAGAACCATAACATTAACATCAGTTTAAATGTAGAGTTTTCAATCCGGATATAATCAAACAAGTAAAAAAAAAGGTATCCTACACTACTCAGCTCATTAGTACATTCTCGTCGCTGTCTGGAGTATATAAGTTAGCATGGTTGGACTTATTATGTGACTTTTAGGGCAAGAGCGACATCTTGAGTTGGGGTTATTCGAAAACATATAACGAATTGAGCTAGATCGAAGTAGACAGAGTTCCTGTAAATTGGACATGTAATTTGTGTGGTGGCTATACCAATATGTTCGAGCTTTGGTAGAAAGGGTAAAGGGGCTTAGAGAAAGGGTTTGAACACAATCGGATTTGATGCGGGTCTTCTAGAGTAAAAACTTGCACCGATAAGGTCCAGCTGTACCGGGCTTTATTAGTGTTTGCTCAACAAGGGAGCGTTATGGTGCAATGTACGAGAGTAAACAAGCGAACAAATAGAGTTCGTGCGGGCTGATGCTTTTCAGGTATGTGCTGGATTTTACTAGTAATTCACAATCACAAGTGATTGTCAAATCGTCACTGTGAATATTTGTTGTCCTGGACGTCACCAAAAATCTTCTAAACTATTTTTATGTTTTTCCCTTTCAAGTTTTTTTGACAGAATCATATGACAATTGGAATAGCGTTGCCGTTTATATTAAACAGTCATTTAATTTAAATTTTTAGTTTCCACCTTCTTTTGGGTTTCTTTCTTACCAAAACCACCAAGATATAAACCAATACTTTTTATTTATTCAAAACGCATTTGTTAAGTTAAAATTATTGTAAAAATAAAATTTTTTTGATTAAGACTGTTAAGAAAACATCAAAGTTTGTTGTGTAATGTTTTAATTTGATATTTGGCTTATATAATATAAAAACAATGATTGATTGACAATTAACAATCGAAAGAATTTGGTCATCCACAACCACCCCGTCTGAAAAGTGAAATGTAGCACATACCTGTCGAGGATTCCGTCCCAATATGAACATTTTGTCAAGGTGACATAGCACCGTTGTTTTATACCAACATAATAAAAAACTTCTACTATCGCCATATCGGTATAAGTTCACTGTACATAGCAGTTGAATGCTCACAATTGTGTTGGCGTTGCCACGCCCCCTCGTCCAATTTTATCATAATGTAGTTTAAATAATATTATACGAGTAGTCATTGATTTAAATCTGTTCTAATTTACCATAAATGCGATTATATAAAGGGGGCGTCACACCTCCTATTTTCCAAATATCATATTCACATCTCTAATATACCATTCACTGAAGAGTGAATGTAATATAACATTTTGTCATTTGTCATTTCGTTTGCAACCCTATAAAGTATATAGAAAGATTGTATGCCAAGGTGGCATACAATACATACAAATATATATTGCCACATACAATACAACATAACATATGAGCTAAAACTACAAAATCCTATATGTCCATTGCTCAAGTAGGCCGATTTACGGGATTCTAGCGCCCAAATGGCTCGGTCTGAGTTCTAAATTGACATCAATCTTACATAAAGTTACATATTTGGATGTAGTAGAATTTTGTTTTCCTTATGCCAAAAGCTATCGACAAATCGATGACATAATATCGATTTCAGAATCAAGCCACCGAAATATATATTATTGATCGATATATGATATATATGATTGATAAATTCTAAACGATCCAGCCATGTCCGTTTGTCCGTGTGTCCGTTGAAATCACGATAGTGGTCAAACTTTTCAACTGTGGATTCTGAAATTTTGCATAATGGCTTATGGTCATAAGCTGTTTGTGGTTATATATGGGCAAAATTGGCCTAGGGAGAAAAAAGTTTACCTTAAAGAGACTAAAATTACCGCAATAAAAAGTATTTTTTGGAGTATTTGCTTATAAATCTTAATTTTTTGGTGACAGACAATGATTAAAATGATGGTGTTAGTTGGCTAAATACAACAAAAGGGCATAGTTCCTGGACTTTTTGCATCATGTGTGGCGATTAGTAGTCCATATGTGACGCGCAAAATAGAAAGGGACCTAAGGTTAAAAACCAGTTTTGTTCAGGAGAGCCATTTTAAAGATTAGGTCGCTTTCTATTTGCGCTTAGAATCGTCGACTTCACCTTCATAAAACGCGCATATCTCTGGGAGGGAACACTTTTGGGGCATGGAATCGGTCTTATTTGATGCTCAGATGTTGTCCACATCAAAAAAAGAAGATATGGACATATGGGTACTCAAATTAAAGAAAATTTGTCTAATAATGCATATATTGAGTAGTGAAGTTTTGGGCATATGGACATATGAGTACTCAAATTAAAAAAACAAATTTTCTAATAAAAAGGGAATAGTGAAGTTTTGGGTGAGGTTGGAGATATATAAGTACACATGGTCCAAAAGATCCCAAAAAACGTACCATTTATGCGCTTTATTCGCGTAAGGACGGTGCAGGGTACACTAAATGATGTTCGAACTTTTTACGAAACATTATTCTGATTAAGTTCTTCGTACATACTTCATATTATGGACGAAGGTTATCGTACGTTTCGGCTTCCTTAAAAATCTTAGAAAATTCGTAATTTTTCCTTTCAGTCTTAGTCAGTCTTAGACGAGCGTAATTATAACTCGTCTTAAAATACTAATTGGCAAGCATATAGAAATGGAATAGAGCGATGCATCAATATATCAAGCGAAATATACTCATCGAAACAAGCGGTTGATCTGGAAATCGAGGCTTTCAAACGACTTATTATTGCTGCGCAAACTTGTGCTACATTCTCTACTTCGGTGTCAAAAGATTGTTCTCTCCCTCAGAATATTGTTACTCTTATTAGACAAAGGAAAAAATATGAACGAAAAGAACAAAGATCAAACAACCTGCAACACAAAGTTTTTTTTTACAACCAATGCGTAAAATTCCTAAGTCATGTCATTGACAAATGAATTCAAGAGGAAAGAAACCAGAAGTGGACTAAACTTCTGCAGAGCTTCGGACCGGGAAATTAAAGGAAGTTAAGTCGATCATTAAGATGCAAACACAGGCAAGTTATATCGCATTTAATGGATAATGGTTCAAAAATCATCACAAGTATTGATAAAGCAGAGTTACTTGCGAACACATTTGTCAAATCCCACTATCTAACACTCGACTATATACACTCTGTAGATACGATGGTAAACTCTACTGCCACAAACTTAAAATATAAACCCCCAAACACAGACGGTGTCATTCGTATTACTTTTCCTGAAATTTCGCTCTTATTATCCAAGTTAAATCCATTCAAGTCTCCAGGATTTGAAAACATTTCAAATACTATGTTAAAAAATCTTCAAAGAAAAGCAATAAATCTTCTTATCTGCATTTTTAACAGTTGTATTCTCCTTAATCATTTCCCAAAAAGCGTTCAAGGAAGCTAAAGTCATACCGATTAACAAACCTATTTGTAATATCTGCAAACCATAATATAATATCTGCAAAGCAATTTGGATTCAAGGAAGGGCATAACATAATTCATCAAGTCAGTAGAATTAAGAATAAAATTATTAGCAACAAGCGCGCAAGAAAGTCTACTGGATTAATACTATTAGATATAGAGAAGGCATTCGACACTGTCTGGCACAATGGACTCCTATACAAGCTATTATCTGTAAATACACCGAAATATATCAGCAAAATTATAGCTAATTTTCTACAAGACAGAACATTCGCAGTATCTGTAAATAACATTTCATCATCCTTCAATTACTTATCAGCAGGATTACCACAAGGATCAATTATTTCTCCAATTCATTATTCTATCTACACATCTGACTTCAAAACACCAAAAGAAACCGATATTGCTTACTGTGCAGATGACACTGCCCTTATAACGTCGAGTAAACTGACAGGTGCACTACGGAAAAATATGGAACGCAGTCTTGTGGCCTGTAACAAATACTTCCCGAAATGGAAAATACAAATTAATCAACAGAAAACTCAAAGCATTATTTTTACGTGGAATAAATCACCAAAAAGAAATTCACCCAGGCAATTTTTTTTCAACAACAACTATATACCCGTTCAAAATGATGTTAAATATCTTGGCGTTATTCTGGACAAAAAGCTAACTTTTCGGGAACATATTGACAAGACGTGTGCGAAATCAAATAAGACCTTTCGAGCACTTTGATTTTTATTATATAGACGATCCTCATTAAGTAAAACTAATAAGAACCTCTTATACAAATGTGTCATTAGACCAATAATCACTTTTGCCTCTCCCATCTGGCATAAAGCGGCAAATTCACATCTTAAACGTCTGCAAGTCATCCAAAATAAATGTTTAAAGATGATTAACAACATTGGCGATATTCTACAACGGCACTCCACGCAGAGACCGGCTATGAAAAATCATTTTCGAAAAACTGAGGACTCTCCTTATGAAATATTAAGAGAATGTAACGAATTATTATAAATCTTTGTATTTTACAAAAAAATTAACAAACCAAAAATATTTTTTATATAGATAATTATTTGTCACAATAATGACCCTATTTTCAATATTTTTTTCTTATGTTTGACCCTTAAAGTAGAAAAATACAGAATAAGGTTTTCTTATCCTATCTTATATTCGTACAATAAACGAATTATTACTGACGTTAATTCTAAAAAACATCAGTAAAGTTCTCAAACCAGTATAAAAACTATTCAAGTCATAATAATGCTAAAAGAACGAATAAATTTGAACGAAACGAAGACTATTTCATGAAAAAGTTTATATTTTCATATAAATTGTGAAAAATGTTTACGATTTTTATAAAACAATTTCATATTTATTGCGGCAGACTTGTATTGTCATAAAAATTATGGAAAATTGCCAAAGAACATATGAAACAATTTCATTAAAAAGTATTATAATTTCATATACTCGTTAGTATAAACTATAAAACTTCTTCAAAAAATGTATGAAATAAATTCTTAAAAAAATAAGATAATCTTTGATAATTGTCTTAAATATCACGAATTTGTATCATCAAGCCGATTACGTAGTTTTTAAAATTATCTTTCATATTTCTTATAAAGGTAAATTTCGCTAAAAATAAGACAAATTTCTTCACTTAAAATGAATATGTTTACAGCAGGTTCCAAACATATAAATATTTGTTTGCAAATATATTTTAAAATTGTTATTGCATTTTATAGTACCTCGCCGAAACATTACTCGTAGTAATCTACTAACTAATCTACTAAATAGGCAAGGGAAGTTTTAATTTTTTTCAGGTGTTCCGCTCTCTTGAATATCAGCAGTTTTAGTTCGTAAGAACTAATAAGTGATGCCAATACAATCTGCATTTCCGAAGTAATTAACCCACGTGTTTCAAGAATATTATGTTTGTAAAATATATTATGCAAAACTAAAATTAAATTGTAAAGCTGAGAGGTTCCCTCATAGACAAACTTTTGAATTTGGAGCCACACTAGCAGCACAAATGTCTTTCAAGGCAAACACAGTGAGAGTGCTTCTGTGAGACCACATATTTTGCATTTATCACCAAAGTCACATTTTTCTAACGATTGCATTCCTTGAGACATCTCGACCACATATGCACTTCATTGATGTCCATTCATTTTATGCTGCTACACACTCGCACATCCGCTGGCGATGTGCTCTGGCCGTGTATATAATTTATGTTTGTGTAATAATCCATTTTAGTTTCATCATTCCAATATATTATTGCTCTTATTGTTTCCGTACTAATTGTTTGGCTTTTGACCAATTTTTCATATTTTTCGATTTTATCGGCACCATAGCGAGAGTGCGCCCAACGAGAAGCGAAACGGGGAAAAACCAAATCCAAAAGGTTGCAGAAAAAAATTAACTACAACGGACGGATGTTCACTAAGTGCGTCGATGGATGTCGAATGGTGTGAGTATTTGATTTATGGATTCTACACAAACACACACACACACTTATACAGAAAAAGAACAACAAGAAATAAATAATAGAAAAGGTATTTAAAAGAGTCTAAAACTATGGGACTAGTGATATGTTATTGAAGAGTCTAAGAGATGAATATATGTGTGGAACTTCGCTTTCTAAAGCGATTTGGATATAGCGTACTGTCCGTATATTCATACAGTTTTTAAGATTTTTTAAGTTCCTGTCACAGACGATATGGGCGAAAATAGTCATACACAAATGTATCTCTCAATTTGGGGTCTATTGAAACTCGGAATGATAAATTTTATAAAATTTCAAAAATAATTATATTGTTTGTACAAAGGACAAACGTCTTTAAAAGTATGTCCATTGAGCAAAATAGGCCCTGTTCACTAGAGCGCAAATGAAATACATAGCAAAAAGCAAAAGTGTTATTGTTTCCGCTCCCCGCTCATTGTCTAGCATTTTGCAATCGGATGGAAACCGGCCAGTCCGTCGCTACTTTTAGCCCTAAAAATGGAGTAAAACTAGTTCCAATCTTTGATGAGCTATAACTCGTAAGCCAGACGACTTCAAATATACAGGCAAACATTTTTCTCTTACACAATTTTTGACCAGCTATGACCCTTCGTGGTGTTTTCAGAGGTCAAACCTAAAATTTGAGTCAATTTTTTTTTTATACGTTTACGAGGGCGACCGCAAAACTAACTAACCTGGCACATTTTCTGTTTTACTAGCAACTTTTGTTTTTAGTTTTTTAAAGGCAATCTTTTATAAGCCATCTGTCAAAATTTTCGAAATATTTAATGATTATTTTCTTTGTTACAGGTGATTGAAGTAAACAAGTTTTATAATTTTTGAAAAATGGAAAATAAAGAGCTTCGTGCGGTAATTAAATACTTTTATATGAAAGGTTATACGCCACAATTAATCAAAGATGAATTGGATTCTGTTCATGGTGATAATGCACCATCATACTCCACCGTGAAATCCTGGGTTCAACAATTTAAAATGGGTCGTTCAAGTACGGAAGATGAACAACGCTCTGGAAGACCGAAAATTGCTACTACTATTGAAAACATTAGAAAAATATTTAATGAAGTAACTAAAGATAGACGAATAAAGCTCAGAGAACTTTCTGATATTGTTAAAATACACGAAAAACAAGATTGGAGTATTTTACATGATGAACTCCACATGAAAAAGCTATCCGCAAGATGTTTGCCGCGTTTGTTGACTTTGCCCCAAAAAATCGTCTGTTGGACCAATTCCGAGTAGCTTTTAGCGATCTATCAGCGTAATCCAATAGAGTTCTTGCACCGATTTATAACTGTTGATGAAACATGGATCCATCACTACATCCCAGAATGCAAAGAACTGTCAAAACAATGGATAGAAGCTGGTAAAAGTGGTCCCAAGAAGGCGAAAACTGTTAAGTCAGCAGGAAAAGTAATGGCCACAGTATTTTGGGATGCAAGGGGTATAATATTTATTGATTATCTTGAGAAAGGAAAAACTATAAATAGTGAATATTATTGTGCATTATTGGATCGGTTGAGTGAAGTAATCAAGATAAAACGACCGCATTTAGAAAAAAAAGTTCTTTTTCATCAAGATAATGCTCCTTTACACACTGCATTTTTATCTCAACAAAATCTGGCCGAATTACGATTTGAAATTGCTCCCCATCCACCATATAGTCCAGATTTAGCTCCTTCTGATTAGTGCTTGTTTCCAAATTTAAAAAAAAATCTCGGTGGCAAAAAATTTTCGTCCAATAGAGATGTTATTGCTGAAACTGAGGCATATTTTGAAGGTCTTGAAAAATCTTGTTTTTCGGATGGAATTAAAAAACTTAAGAAACGTTTGAAGTTTTGAAGTGTATTGAGTTGGAAGGAGATTATGTTGAAAAATAAATAAGAATAATTCCAAAAAAAACGGTTCTTTTTATGTTAGGCCAGTTACTTTTGCGGTCGCCCTCGTATATACAAAATTACTAATTTACGTTTGAAAAAAATTTTGACTTAAATTTAAAGTTTGACCTCTAAATTTGCTTCATATTTCTCATGACACTTTTTTCATAATTTCTATGACACAATATTTCACAATATACGTACATGAAATTCTTTTATATCACTTATAAAATTCGTCATAATTTATACGAAAACTTTTTACGAAAAATGTTAAACTTTTGTATTAAATATGTCATTGTGACCCTTGTCGTTTCTTTGTTTCCTTTTTGTTTCTTGTTTCAAAATCAACGTAAATAATTGGTGAAATGGTTTGCCTTTGCTTGTAAGGCGGACTGGGCAGCTGCTTTAACCCGTTACTGCCTGCCCATAGATCGGCTCGTTTTTATATTTTCTTTATTTTGACAATGATACTTTTAAATTGTCATTTGATATTTGTATTTAAAAAATAGCGGTATGACTTTCAGTTAATATCGATATATCGCAGTAAAAAAAAACATCACAATAGTCTAAGGAACATACGAACTATTGAACATATTTCTGTGCAAAACAAAATTTGTCGGATCAGCTGGTATACTTAATAACGCAGTGAGACAAATGATGACTTCTTGGAAAATACAAGCACACCATAGTATAGGTTCGATTCTACTACGAAAGGATACTATTGCCCTATACTTGGTTTGGGTAGATTGGTAACCAATTTTCTTTTATGGGCCTCAAAAGTTTTGAAAATATTGTAAACACTTAATGCCATAAAAGTAATTCATTCCTGACCGAAAAAAATGTTTCAATTTTTTCAGTATAACTTTGAAAGTGCCCGAACATTTTACTAACAATATTTCACAGAATTGTAGCCAACGTAAAGCTAAACAACTTTGGTGAACATCTCAAGACAATCTGAACGTGTCTAGGCACCATAAATATTTTTTTTTTTTTTTTAAAAATAGGTCAGGAATGAATTACTTTTTTGGCATAAAGTGTTTACAACATATGTGCACAGAGCTCTCAGCTACATTATTGCCGAACACAGTTAAGTGCTATCACGAAGTATATGTTAGCTGTTGGGCAAAAACTGATGACACCTTTTTTCGAGGGACCCACTGATTTTCAAAACTTTTGAGGCCCAAAAAAATTGGTCACCAATCTTGTATAGGGAAATAGTGCCCTTTGGTAATAGAATCGAACCTATACTGTGGTGTTCTTGCATTTTTTTCACTGTTGCACTGTGTAATCAATTAATTGAAATTAATTGACCTTTTTCCATTAAATTTTATAGTTTAGACATGCTTTATGATAAACTCTTTATTCATTCATATTAAACGCCATGTGACATGAGAACTTACACGACAACTCCAACCCACCCTTGAGATTTCCAACAGTTTAACAAGCAAAACACACCTAAGCGCTACGACAAATTTTGCTTTTCCAAAAGAAAAAAGACCATCCATTGCTAGTTTAGTTGTGCCAAGCCGACTGTTGTATGAACCAACTGCCATGAAAAACTTTACATCCGGTTTGCAGAGGAGTTATACTGGCGCAGCCTACTCTTGAACTATCAACATTTAGTTTCGTTTCGAAAATTACGAAAGTACTGGACATGACAGGTTTAGTTCAAGTCCTGTGCCGTATTCCACTCATGTATGAAATCATTTGTATCCGTATCCTCAATGTAACAGTGTGTGTGTGTGATTTTGTGTGTGTGTGAACAAAGATAGACAGACAATGACACTTGACAGTTCTGTAGGTGTAAAGGTATCATCAGCATCATCATCATCAGCATCATCTGTTTCGGAACAGACTTTTGAGATAAAAACTTTGGTTGTGTTACGGTCATTACTGCTGCGGGTTGGGCATCTCCGCACTCTCCTCTACCATAGCCACCTTCCTCATGGTCGCTTTTATCATTTTCATTCTGTACGGTATTGTTGAATTTCATACTTGAATGATTTCTGGTCGAGATTGGTAAAACATTTTTAAAATTGTTGCAAATCTGTTACATATTTTCCAAAGAATGGTTTGTTGTTTGCCCTTTTTACGTATATTTTCAAGTGTCATATGTCAAATGTCATAAGCAGTTGAAGGGCAAAAATGACGGTAAGTTATCTAATGTTATATACTTATATTTAATTTTCTCTTGTAATTTGACTAGATTTTAGAAGGCGATATCAGCAGAATTTAGTAATTTTTCCCCACCGCGGGAGCATTTGTGGAGTACCTAAGATTTCTTTATGTTGGTATACAAATCTGGCGAGTGGTCGGAAGATTTGATAAAAAGTTGTTACTTTATTTAGTTGCAAGCAGAATAATTCTGAAACATAAATATCGCGCTCCTTGATGTTAATTTAACACACAAATCGCTGGTACAAACAAAACTTGGAGTGGAGTTTCGTTTATTAACTGGGTGCTACGATTTAGAAAGCAGCAGATGTGTATGATAGTCAAGAAATCCTTTCCTAGGGGCACAAATGCAACAGCTCACCTGGTCAATTCAATTTTGGGCATGGTAAAGTTACCCCCAAAAATGGGCAACCCTTTCACCTTTCCAAATTGGTGCTGCATCCTTAAAAGGCTTCTGATCGAAGCAGAACGTGTTGGTCAAACGCCAGATTTTTCTCAAAATCTATATAGTTGGTACAACCAAAAAGTATTTGTGATAACAAACTTAAATACAACAGCTAAACCCAGTTCAATTAAAGGCAGTCTGGGCAACGTTTTAGTTTTCCATTGCTACCACATCCTCCCAAAGGTAGTACTAAATCCTTTAAAGGCATTTGTAGGATAAAATGTTAATTTGGTCAGAAGTCAGATTCATTTTAAAATCTATATGCTTGATACAACCAAAATAGACTTGTGACGAACAAACACAAATACAATAGCTTAACTGCCCAATTCAATTTTGTGCAGCCTTACAACCTTTTCACCTCTCCAAACTGGTACTACATCCTTTAAATACTTATGAAGGAAGAAAACGTATGTTGATCCAAAGTCGGACTCTTTGCAAATCCTATAAAAAGGATGGGCCATTTACATATTAAATTTGCGATTACTCTGAATTTGAAAGGTAAAATAACCTCCATTTTTATTTTCAGGTTTATATTTGACATTTGCAAAATGAGACGCTATAAGCTCGAAGAAAATTGGGAAACTTACTTTCAAAAAAAAAGGAATCTTTAACGCAAACTGTATGATATTGACGTGGAAATTTTTGAGAAGAGATCAACGTTCAGTTCAGTTTTTACGTCATTTTTTGAAGCCAGTTCATGCAAATGGATCCTTATTGGACAAACCAACCCGAGTGTCTTCTTGTCCAGTGACTTCAATCGAAAACATTTCTGCTGTGGCTGATAATGTTCAAAAGCATCCATCAATATCAACTCGTCATCTTTCTCAGGAAGCATACATTTCTCCCACTTCTTTGAGAAGACTTTTTTATAGAGACCTTACAAAGTTCAATTGTTTCAAGAACTGAAACCTCATGACCATCCGATGCATTCCGCTTCGCCCAATGGGCTGAAGATTGTTTAACAGGAGATGACGATTTTTATCGAAAAAATCTTGTTTTCTGATGGAGCTCATTTTCATCTCGGTTGCTATGCCAATAAGCAAAATTGCTGCATATGGGGTTCAGAGAACCCATACGTATTGAGAAGCCAATGCATCCACAACGAGTCACTGTTTGTTTGGATTTTGGGCTAGCGGCATCATTGGACTATTTTTTTCGAAAATGGTCAAGGAGCCGCCGTTAGCGTCAACGATGAGCGTTACCGCACCATGCTCAACGAGTTTTTGTTTCCAAAAGTTTTAGTGATTAACATGGACCTCATTAGGTTTCAATAAGCCACATGTCTCGCAGCCATCACAACCATGGATGTTTTATGCAGTGTTTTTGAAAATCGAATAACTAACCAACGAATAATGTCAATTGGCCGCCTCCGAGCTGTGATTTGAGCCCTTTGGATTATTTTCTGTGGGGAGTTATTATAGATAAATGTTACCCAAAGCATTCAGAGACAATTAAAGTGTTAAAACATGAAATTTAAATTGTCATTGAAGAGAAACAAACAATCGAAACGTGTTGAAAATTGGGTTGATGAGACGAGGTACTGCCGATCCAGTTGTGGTAATCATATGAATGTTATGTGTTTCATTATTAAATGCCAAGGTTTAACCGTGGTCATTAAAAATCAATTTTTTTATCCAAAACAACTCCAAGATATTTTACATTTTCTCCCCAGTCATTATCAGCATTGGCAACCCTAATCCTGGACTGCGGCAGAAAAATATTTTTCCTTTTCGTAGTAAAGAAAATTGCGGAAGTCTTGTCGGAACTAACTAAAATCTTCCATTTATTGAAATAATCAGCAACTAAATCTACTGCGTTCTGCAAGTTTGATAGAAATCGTCCCTGAGCTCAAAATAGCTGTATCATCCGCGAAAATTGAAGATTCGCATCCCATCAATAGAAACTCGTTAGTGTATATGTTATACAGAATTGGGGATAAACAAGATCCCTGAGGGCATCCTGCAGGAATGTCGTATTGATCAGAATGTCGATCTGCAATAAACACTCTAAATGTTATGTTTCTCAAGAAGTCCTTAATGACCCTAACCAACGACCGATCTAACCCAATATGTATCAATTTGTGTGCCAATGCGTCATGCCATACAGTATCAAATGCCGCTCTTATATCAAGTAGAATCGTTGCCGTAGATCTACCACTGCTGAAATTGTTCTTAACAATACTCTTAATTCTCACCAACGAACAGTGGGGCCAAATGCATGAAAAGTGGCGATTAATTCATAGAAGTCGTAATTTTAAAAAAAAAATATTTTTTATTAATGGATATTTATAAATACATAAAAAACCAACATTTAAAAAAAAACAGAGTGAAAAAACACATTTTTTAACCCTTTATGGGCCATTTTGTGTTCTGTAAAAAATCCTCTTTTTTCACATTATTTGCTGTAACTTTGGAACGGTGCGCTATTATTGCAAATTAAAGCATACTAAATGTACTTTAAGAAAAATAAGTAATATTTTTAAAAATAATAAGGAATAAATATTTTATATGTATTTTTATTAGAAAATGTTTAAATTAAAATCATACCTTTTTTCTCGAAATTTGAAAATTTTGCTCAAAAATGAAACATTTGAAAATCTAATTGTTTTTTTTATTGATAAATAACCATAAACACACTATTTAAAAAAAATTTAATTAAATTCGGTTATTCTATTTTTTTTTTTTGAAAACAACAATTTTTTATTATATTCCTTATTACCTTCAATGTTAGTATTTACTTCACATTCAATTTCATAATCATAAATTAATTCGTTACAATAATCTTAATCTTCATCTCCATCTTCATCTCCATCTTCATCTTCATCTCCATCTTCATCATTGCTATTTTGATTGCTGGGAAGTACAAGCAACTCCAATGCAGATTTTTTCTTTTTAGAACTATTGTTCATGCTTGTTATAAACGGATCTGAACTTAAGAGAAACCTATTAAAGATATCTTCCATTGTTTTTTCTCGACTGCATTTACGGGCAAAATTCTCCCTATAACTTTTAAAATCTTTATTTCTGGCTTCCTGAGACTCTTCGGTTAGCTGACCAATTGGCAATGGCGATAATGATATAATTTCAGGCCCATGAATAAAATATTTGTGAAGAGTAGGAGGCATATAGTACCATGGATATTTTTTCACAAATAGCCTGGCAGTGTTATTAGCGAAGTTTGTAAATTTTTCAATGTTGACCTCAATACCACTAGAAACTACAATTAATATTGTGTGCATATTTTTGATCAACTCTAAATCAATATTAGTAATTTCAGCAGATACTTCTGCATTCTTAAAAAAACGTCTTGCAGTATTCCCGTCATTAGAGTTACCAAAACCAGGTTTTGGTCGATCAATGATCAATCCCGTTCTCTTTTTAAATTCGCGTTGAATACGACTTTTAGTTTCAGCAATAATTTTTTTTTCTTCGTCACTTCTTGCCTGCCATTTTTGAATAGGAAGTTTATATGCCAAGTGAATAAGACATTCAAAAAATCTTATCCAGCCATGTAGGACAGACAAACCGAACTCCATGAAGTCTACGTTGGAATCTCTAGAAATCATTTGTTCAATATTGTTGAACTCCTTGCTGGTAGCGCCACATATGTAGCACTTTTGTGTGGACTTTGTGTCTGTAATCGCGTTACACACTTTACCGTCAATCATAACGAGAATTAGTTTGTGGTTCACTTGTATCTTTCTTTCTCCAACTGATATCACTGTATCGATAAGAGCATTTTTTTCTGTCTCCACTCTTTCTCTTTCTGTTTTAATACTGTTGACCGTTTCTTTCATAAATTCAATTTTTAATGGCCTGCAAAACCTAGTTGAAGACGGTCGAGGATTATGCCAAATGATTTTGTTTTTACAAACTAATTGTAATGGTACAATTGACGTAATAAATACAGAAGAATCAGATGCATTACTGTCATGAAAGGCTTGTTTGTAAGAACTATGCCCTGAACTTCCGTCAAAGCCCCACTTAGTGTATAAAGTAATATTTTCGATTTCTTCGTTGTCTAACGAATTTAAATCTGCATTTTTAACCGACAAAAGGCGTTCAGTGGTATGATCCAATATTCCTTGTAGGCTAACTTGCGCTGATGTTTCAGAAATTTTCATTTGTTCTCCCTTTGGGTAACATTTTTTCTTAGCTCTTTGGACCAATTTATATGATGGAAATTTCTCAGGTGCAACCTTTCTAATAACATTATATTGGTGGCGACTTAGCTTCGCTTCTACCAAAACGGACAGAGCTTCATCCGGAGTTAACTGCTGTGGTGGTACCTGTGCTATACTTTTTCGGTATTTTTTGGCTTTTGTTGGAGATGATATTATTTCCTTAACAATTTTCGACTCATCTATTTTTCCAGCAGCTCTCAAGCTCATTTGTGTGGCGTAAGCCAAAACAGGCAAAGAAATTTCATCTCTTATGTCTTTACATTTCTTAACTTTTGTTTTTTCTTTGCACTCTTCAAATGAGAGATCACTGCGACCTCTTTTTTGTTGTGGTTCTGGTGGTGGACTGAATGAGATTGAGGCATCCAGCCAATTCTTATTATTTTTTACAAAAACTTCATTCTTTCTATGACATTTTTGCCACCGAATCTCATAGCTAGAGCAAAAATTATGAAACCTTGTCATAAAATCTACCATATCCGAAGGGTCGACACGTTTTATTACTTCCCATCTCAAAAGTTTAAATTTATCCTGAAGTGATTTAGGTTCTGCACTCCTCATAAAATTATGCAACTCATGACGAGGAATGAAAATTGTTTTGGGAGATGTTCCTAAAATTAATAAGATTTGTATTCGTTTAAAATTTGCAAAAAGTAATTCCCTTAACCCTGTACCGAATAATTTACACTTTCACAACACTTTAAATATGTAACATCACATCACAAAACATTGACAGCTAAAACAATAAATAAACGTGTCAGTACCGAATCAATAATACCTTACGGATGGATAGAAATTCTTAAAAATGTATTATCATTATATTAGTAGATTGATATCACCAGCTTAAAACAAAATTAAAACTTTACTCGTATGATGCATGTATATGACCAACAGTTATTATGTAGGACTCAAATAAATGACAATAATAAATAGGGATGGGAGCGTGACCTCCTTCAATTTTTCAAAATAGTGCACTTGTGCCATATACAATTTTCTAATAATTTAAAATTAACAAATGTTTAAGTAAAATTCATTGAAATATCATAAACACATGTAAAATAATTTAATTAGTTTTATTCATAGTAAATAAACCCAACATACGCAATCACGTGAGTATGCGTGAATTAAAGTTACTCACGCCCCCATCTCTAATTAACAACACATTTTTTAGCTACAATAACAACTACTATAACGAAAATAATGACAAAACAAAGTAAAAACAACTTGATGTTTTGTTTTGTTGTTTTTTTTTCATATTTGTGGATTTTTAGCATCTTGAGTTATTTCACAAAAACAAGCATAACAGAAAAATCGCAACAAATCGCCAAAAAATATTTTGGGGTTTATTAGTTGAGATCTGATATTATAACACTATATAGACGATTTTACGCAAGCTCACGAACAAAGTTGTTGAAACTCCATATATAAATCAAAAATAGCCCATTTTTGGGCTAATTTTATTTTATTAACATTTAATATTTTTAAAACATTTATTTAAACAAAAAAACATGTACTATATAGTAAACTACCTGAAGTTGACGGTTCCATTATAAAAATTTAACTTTTAGAAGTATTAATAGAAAAAATTATCAATTGAAATATCAAAATTTTCACTTTTTTTCAATATGCACAAAAAAAATAACAATTATTCAACTTTAAGTGCTCACTTCAACTAAAGCAAACAACATAAAAGTAAAATTTTTGCAATTAGTGATGCAGAATTTTATCCACTTTAACCCGGTACCAAACACGATCATGAATTTTAAAGTTCATATTTTCAATTAATCGCCACTTTTCATTCATTTGGCCCCAATGTGCAACGGTTGAATGGTGTTATGTTCAGTCCTAAAACCAAACTGTTGCCGTAAGAGTATGTCATTATCCTCAATGAATGATACTATCTTCTCCTTTAGGACTTTTTCAAAAATTTTACTCATTGAGCTTAAAAGATTAATTGGACGGTAGGATTCTGGATTATCCATTTTCTTACCGGGTTTTGGAATGACTATGACCTTAGACTTCTTCCAGGCAGAAGGGAAAAAACCAAATTTCAAACAATAGTTAAAAATGCGTGATAAAAAATGGTGTCATTACAGATACCTAGTACATAGCTGTAATGTTTTTTGTATTCATAATCTACAATAACCACAATAATTATGTCTTTTACAAGACATTTCCTAGTAATAGACATAATTATTGTGTTATTGTAGATTATGAATACAAAAAAACGTACAAATGATCGTACTTTCACCAATACAGTCAAGGTTACAGAATACCTTAAAAAATTAAGGATATTTTATATCTACGGGCAGACAATGAAAATTCCGTCGATTAAACCATATTTTTGACCTTATACCAAAATTCTTCCAATAAATATCCTGCTTTAGCTACAGCTGTATCACCCTACTCCTTGTGAAGTTTATGCTAAAACACTTTTTAAAATATCTGTAGATGTACACAATTCTCGAAAACTTATTTAAAACAAAGGCTGTCAACACATCCTTCGATTCCACTTTGTCACCTTTAAACTCCACTTTATACAAGAGTCTCAATAAATATTCAAGCGAAGGAAACGGAAGTTGACATAAACCAAAACACCAACACATTTGCACTGAACAGCCAAAACAACGGGGGGCAACACGGCACAAGTGTGTCTCCTCTTTGCATCCTGTGCAAGGAAACACAGAGCATCACACAAAGGTTTTGCCACCGAGACGAAACCAGCAAAATAAAAAATAAAGGATCAGAATTGTCGTCTATTGAATTCCGATAAAAATCGCAACTGTGTTTCAATATGTTTCACTGTACTCGTAGATGCCAATGTTGTCGTTGTTTCATTTCCTGATTGTTTTGCCCCCGGTATCGTTGGTACACGTCCTACAACAGCGTCGTTGTCGTCGTCGCCGCCACCGTACACTTTTGCGGTTTGTTTCCAAGGGTGTTGTTAAAAGATTTACAGATTCCTTTCGCTTCTTTACGCTCCTTTCAATGGCTTTCTGCTGTAAGCAGCTGTTAACGGAGTGTACGTGTTCCCGATCCTTCGAGTTGACTGCTTCGGTGGTATTGATTGAACTTTTTAATAGATTGCTTCCGTCGTTGCACGCGCAGTCGAAAGTGTATGTAGACATTTCCGCAGCTTGTTTGTTTGTCTACCCAAAAAACCACGGATATAGGAGACAACAATATATTATGGTTAAGTATACAATTTGGGGATAAAAGGTGTTTATGATTATCGAAAAGTTTCCTATCGCAAAGTGGAGCAGATATTGTGGTGCCTTAACCCATCCAGTCTGTTACGCAGAGAAAAAGACAAGCTGAAATATTCCACAGTTTTAAGAAATAAAGATTTAATTTTTCTTACAGTGTTTTATATAAAACAATCGGCAGTGAAAATTTAGCTATACTTTTATGAAAACAGCAGTAGATCGATGAGATCCAATTAACCTTAGTCGATCTTACTTAAAACATATCTGGGTCAATTGCAAACATATTGCTATTTATTTGTCCCCGCTGTTTAAACTCACTTTTGAGGTAAAACCACAAAAAAAAAACAAAATGAAAATGAGAAAGTAGTCGTTGAAGAATATATCACAAGAAACACATTTCTCAGAATTAAAAATTTTTTTTTTATATTAATTGAGAACTGTATTTGATGCTCCCTCATATTCGTTCCATACAAAACCACTTGTCTCCAGCTACAGTTTTTGATACAAAATTTGAAAAAAAATAAAAAACGAAGTAACCTGAAGACATACAATAACTGTTTTCATAATATTGGAATTATTTCTTGCACTTTATTCTATTTTTTCCACCAAACATTACAAACGCGGATTATAATTTTTGAAAACATTTTGTCTCCGCACATTGTCGTGAACGTCACGCTATTTTCTTTTTTTCAGATTTACCAATATAGTCATCGTATTGAACTGAAGTGAATTAGGCTAAGAAAGTGCTTGCTTTACACAATACGAAATAAAAAGAATAAAAAAAAGACATTATAGTGAAGTGTTGTTCTACGTCTTTATTAGTATATAATGGTAAGTAAGTGTAAAAATGTCGTGAACGTCATGCAAAATATCGGGACAGAAAAAATATAAATATACAAAATTTAAGTTTAAAATCATTGTTTTATAAGTATTGATTCATTTATTCTGAGTTTTAGTACATTTGCGATATTCACTTCGTAAAAAAATACAAAAAAGTGGTAAATGTCTTGAACGTCACTTTTAAGATGTGTCGCACCAATATTAAAAATATTAATTTTGTATTTATCTTCTAACTTCTTCAGAGTAAAACGACTAAATTAACGGCGGCTGAAAGATGGCGAAGGTATAGAGAAAGAATAAAGCTGATTTTCAAAAAGATATGCAAAAGTTTAAGAAACACTCCTTCAATGTAAAAAATCAGTATAACGCATATCGTTTTTGCGTTATACATTGACTTTTCTGAAAACTATTTATGTAAGCTTTCAGAAGAAGTCCAAACTTTTCACTTTGGCGCTTCGCGTAACCAAGCATCTCTCCATACGGGCTTACTTTATTTTAAAAAGTTTGAGAAGCCTATAAGCTTTTGCACAATTTCAGAAAGCTTAAACCATGGACCTGGTGCTATTTGGGCTCATTTAAATCCAATATTGAATTATATAAAAGAGTGTTCTCCGGAAACAACGACGGTGCACTTTTTTTCAGATGGCCCATCTTCTCAATACAAACAAAAAAATAATTTTTTCTTTTTTTGTAATCGAATTTTCGAAAAAAAATTTAAATGCGCGAGGTGGTCATTCTTTGAAAAAGGGTGCAGCCGACGGTGTGGGTGCTGTCATTAAGCGAACAGCAGACGCTCTTGTGGCTCACGGATTAGACATAGCAGAGGCAGAGAAATTGTATCAGTCGCTTTTAGGCAAAACTAATGTGCAATTGTTTTACGTAACTCCAAAAGAAATTTTCAATAACAACAAAATATTGCCCAAAAATTTGAAAACCATTCATGGCACGAGAGATATTCACCAAATAATTACAAGATCCAGAGGTGAAATAATACACAGAAATCTCTCTTGCTTCTGCAATACAAACAACTGGTTGACAGGGAAACTATGTTATTGCCATAAACTTTATCCAAAAGTCGCGAAAATAGGCTGCAAAGAAAGGATGTCTCGTAAAATGATGTATTCCGACGTATACACTGATTCTGATTAAAAAATTTGTCGAATGAAATATACCCATACCTGTTACTACTACTATTAATAATACTACTTACTAGAATAATGTACTTATTTTTAATTATCTCTTTATAAAAGAATAAACCTATATCCGTTTAATGTTTACTCGTAACTTGGTTTATATTTTTTAGTTAAGCACAGGAACCTTCATTGAGCGCTACAAGATGTCTTGTAAGAAAAAACATAATTATATTAATTTTTCGAAGAGCCTAACGCCTTTATATTCTTAATCAAACTTGTCTACTACTCTACCGGGAAAATTTAATAAACTTTTAAAACAAAACAACAAAAACTCTTCGTGTACGTTTTGATTGAAATTGACCCATCTAGAAAAAATCACAATTCCAATTAGCTAAAGTAGCTACGAGTATAATCGGGCGTGGCCTACTGAATTAATGTTCAGAAAAGCCAACAGATGTTCAGAAAAGCCAACAGATTGTGGGGATCATAGTATGGTTATGTGTGAATCATACTATTGTTGTGAGGATCATAATATTGTTGTGTCACAACCATATACCCAACAATAGTATGATCCTCTTCGAATATTGTCACCCCAACCATACTTTTTTTCTGCGTGCACACAGCGAGGGTTACCATGAATTGTTTAAGGCAAATATTTCCTGGTCGGCATTATCTCTGTTAAGGGGTGATGTGAACTGGTACCAGACTTAGACCCATGCGTTTTTTCTTTGGGGTTACCTATAGTCGAAGAAGCGTAGCAACCATCCCAACACCTTCAAAGACCTAATTAACATTATTGAGGCTGAAGTTGGCAGAATACCTGTGGACATGCTTGTTAGAGTTCATGAAAACTTCAGTAAACGTATGCAGCAGTGTGTGGATAGCAAAGGTCGACACTTGCCAGATATACTATTTAAAACCATGTATTTTAAAATTCCCTTTCTGTTCAATATTATTAAAATATAAAATAACTTTTTCTAAGGTTCATAATTTTTTTTATGTCATTTCCAAATAAGAAAATTTCCGCATTCCACCAGGACATGGTTAAACGCAGGTTGCTCTCCGGTTAAGAGCATCTAATAATTTTTCACGGCGGGTATCACAAAGACAACATAAATTAGAGTTTTATTTCCAAAATATTTATTTTTAACTATTGTTTTCGTAGGGTATTCGGAGGATTGTTTTGGCCTAGCAATACTTGATTTATTACATTTCATGAAAATCTTTAGGTTTTGAATGAGTGAATCAACATCCTGATATAGAACTGTATCTTTTCAATTTAGAAAAAAACTTAAATATCTAGATAAACCTCATCCTTTGTTTTTTTTTCTTTTGTGCTGTTTTCCCACATTTGCCGTTATTTATGTAAAATATTAACATGGAATTTCCTGGATTTTCTGCATTTTCTGTGTTTTTTCTCCTCCCTGTTCTTTACAAATGTACTTGTGAATAATTTATAACTTCAACCACAAAACAGATTACAAGATTAAATTAAGGTTACAACGGTATTAAGTACTCACAGCAACTACTTTGCATAATTTATGGCAACACAACGAACGGCATAAGCAGCACCAACGGAATAAACAACATCAGGAACTTATGCTGCAAGTCAACATTTTAGTGCGAGAAAAAAGAAAACCCCTGGAAAGCTGCCCTCCATATTCAAAAGGCTCTAAAGGAATAAAGAAATAATGTTATTAACAACAAGGAGAACAATACTCCCGAAATAGGTAAACAACTTCTGGAGACAGTTCACATATTTTCGTTCAGCCACAATGGAAATCCCTTTGGAGACCTGGTGTCAAGATGGCATTTTCTGCCGGTCCCTCACCTCACTCACGCAAGTACACCTAAAGTAAACATTTTTGTGTTGGAACCAAAGGCGTTATTTGTCACTTCTTAAGCACCTTTAAGGAGTTCCTAACACACGACCCTCCTTTACATGGCTGCTCTGGAGTTTTGGCTGGCATTCTTTCTGGCACAGGATCTTCTTTGCTGCGGTGCGGTTTTGTGCGCGCCTTTCAAAGAAATTTGCATTTTAATTTAATTTTTTTTTTTGTCCTCACTCGTTCTGTGGATTCTTTTCGTCGTCATGTGACATTTTCGTTTACACTTCTTTTTGTTTCTTACTTTCGTTTTTGTATCTTTTTTGGTGTGGATGTTCGGTCCTTGTGCAGTAGCAACAATTGTCTGCGTTGCATAAAAACGGCAACTTTGTTGTGTTGCGTGGCAGAGGGGGTAAAAAAATCCGCAAGAAAACACAGGCTGGCGGCAGACACCGCATGTTGCAAGTATGTAGACAGGCGTTGGAACAGTATTTATGGATCTTACATGTTTGGAGGAACTACAAACAGATTTATTTGGAAAGGACAAAAGTAAACTTTATGGGGGTCAATACAAATTTCACAAACCTAAAACACACAAAAACTAAAAATAATAGTAAACTGCAACGAATGGTATCCGAAAATGAAGGTAATCAATTTATTTGGCAATGTGGTACTCAAATGAAGAAACATTTTCATACGTGGTAAAATTTTAAGGTAAAAAATTCGATTAAAGGTAGTAATAAAGATAATGGCCGACTATATTAATACAGATGTGCTGAAAGGCCAATTGAAAACGATTTTTTAGACCTATCGAACGGACCATATGTCTATATTAAAATGGGATGGATTTTCAGACCCGTCATGCAAATTTAGTCATTTAGTCAAATTGCAAACGAAATTTCATTTTGAGCTTCGTAAAAAAATGTTCCTTTTATTTGTTACACATATTTCCGTTGCGTATGACTATTGCGTAAGATTTGTAACAATACTAATGTTCCAAAAATCATATTAAAATTTATAAAAAATACAAAAATGCCGTCATAGTATTACTGGTAACTTAAAACCCAAAAAACAATACTTTTTATTGTAACTATATTGTTGCTACAACCATAATTTAATGTTAAAATTTGTTTTTAACTCTGTTGTTGTACACAGATAACAAATTCGATGCTACAACATCAAGTATTCGATCAGTTCAACCGATTGTTAGTTGGTACTCTGTAATTTGCCGTAATTCAAACATGCGAAGTATCTGAACCTCCAACAAAAAAAAAATTGTATCTAAAAATCCACATGCCGAACTTGATCAACAAAAAATGTAAAACTTTTTTCAGAGGCAAAAATCATTTTGCTTACACACTTGAAGTATAACACAGTACGTTCGAGGGCGGTTCGGAAACTTCTTAGCCTAACACAAAAAGCGCGGTATAAACAGAAAAAAGTTAAGTGTTTTGGAAACTTCCATCTCTGCTATGAACACATGTTAAATTTTGTTTCGATCTGGCAACTCCTTCATATAGAAACAGGTGTTCACAAAAGACGCATCCGCGATTTTTTTACAATGGAAAAATTAGAAATGCGTGGTGTCATTAAATATTTACATAAAAAAGGTTTATCGGGACAAGAAATTCATAATGATATGGTGAATGTGTTACGTGAAAGTGCTCCTTCATATGCAACAGTAAAAAATTGGGTTGCTGAATTTAAACGTGGTCGTACAAGCATTGAAGATAAACCACGTAGTGGACTTCCAAAAAAAAGCAACAACAACAGAAATTGTAGCCAAAGTGCATGATATGGTATAAAATGATCGACGAATAAAAGTGCGTGAAATAGCTAATATCATGGGAATCTCAATTGATCGAGTCCATTTAATTTTGCATGAAGAACTACAGATGAAAAAGCTTTCTGCAAGAAAGCTTGTTAACAGTCGACCAAAAACGCATAAGAATGAACATTTCTCAAGCTTGTTTGGATCGTTTTCATAACTGTTGATGAGACATGGATCCACCACTATACTCCAGAGAAAAAAGAACAATCCAAACATTGGACTGAAGCTGGAGGAAGTGCCCCAAAGAAGGCAAAAATAATTCAATCGGCTGGTAAGGCTATGGCAACGGTTTTTTGGGACTTCAAAGGTATTTTATTGATTGACTATCTGCAAAAGGGTTAAACAATAAATTTAGAGTACTATTGCAACCTTTTAGATCAATTAAATGTACAAATTCGAGAAAAACGTCCTGGCTTACAACACAAAAAAATAATTTTTCATCAAGAGAACGCACCAGCGCACAAGAGTGTTTTAACAATGGCTAAAATCAACGAATTAAAGTACGAGTTGCTGACCATCCACAGTGACTGTTACCTGTTCCCAAATCTAAAAAAATGTCTTGCTGGCAAGCATTTTACCTCAAATGAAGATGCAATTACAGTTGTAAACCACTATTTTGAAGACCTTAAGGAAAACTATTTTAATCAAGGGATAGAATTACTAGATAAGCTTTGGACTAAGTGTATTGAAGTTTCAGGAGATTATATTGAAAAACAAAAATATTTTTGAAAAAATAACTATTCTCTTTCATTGATAGGCTAAGAACTTTCCGAACCGCCCTCGTACATCACATGATTTCGGTACTTAATTCTGCATCATTCTTTTGGTCGAGGTACATCAAATATTAATTTAATAATTAGTTTAAAGTTAGTAAGTATCGTATAGGGTAATTTATCACGTTTTAGGCTCTTTTAATTGTCATAACTCGAGAACCACTAGTTCGAATAAGCTGAAACAGATTTAAAAAAATTAAAAATTACAATTCCTTTTATCTGTTCATACAACGTTTCGCTACATAAGCAACAGTTTCGCAGTTATAAAAAATGTATGAAGAAAAAAATATTTTTTGGCTAAAAAAGTAAAGTTTTTTTTTTTAGTTCATAAAAAATACAAAACGGTAAAAAGTGTCAAGTCCTATAACTTTCACGTAAAGTCACATAACCTATGAACAAAATGAGACATAGATCATGAAAATCGATTTACGCGTTTCGCTTATATGCACAATTAAGTGAAGGAATGAATTTCAAAAATTTGAAATTCATACCTTCATACGTGATATGTACAAAATTCTTTGGAAAAAACATTGATGACTTTTTTATTGATTCTTTATTTTGCATGAAAATAAACATTCTGATTCATATAACAGCTATTCTTACATAGAAAATATGAGATTTGTATATGTTATCTATGCATGGAAACAAAATTTAGAACATTTTCAATGATTGTACATATATTTTTTTTCTTCATACATTTATTTATAACTGCAAAACTGTTGCTTATGTAGCGAAACGTTGTATGAACAGATTAAAGGAATTGTAATTTAATTTAATTAATTTTTTTTTATTTGTTTCAGCTTATTCGGACTAGTGGTTCTCGAGTTTAACAAACAACAGAGCCTAAAACGTGACAAATTCCCCTATACGATACTTACTAACTTTAAATTAATTATTAAATTATTATTTGATGTACCTTGACCAAAGGAATGATGCAAAAGTTCTTCTTTTTGGAGCTACTTTCACAAACAATTATCAGAATTGAGTCCCGAATCAATCACCTGAAAAATGTTGTACTGTGTAATCCAATAACAAAGCATGAAGCATCTAAAGGTAACTTGAAAGGACATTTTATGGCATTTATTTTTTGAAAATAATTACCTTCAAATGTTGGCAACTGTATTATGGAAATGAGCGTTCGTAGAGAAACGGTAAGATTCGCTGTTTCGACCAAAATTTTGTTCAGTGATGAGGCCCATTTCTGGCTTAACGGCAAAGTCAATAAACAAAATTGCCGCATTTGCGCTGAAGAGCAACAAGAAGAGGTTCAAGAGGTGGCATTATACCCAGAGAAAACCACGGTTTGGTGCGGTTTATAAGATAGTGGAATCTTAGGAGCATACTTTTTCAAAAATGATGATGGCCGGAACGTAACCGTGATTCGTGCTCGTTATCGCGCCATAATATCGAATTTTATGCTACCTGAAATTGAAACCCGTAAACTTGACGACACTTGGTTTCAACAGGAAGGTGCCACTTGCGATACAGCTGCTCAAACAATGGATTTATTGAGAGGTCATTTCGAAAAGCAGCCAATTTCATGTTTTGGACAGGTGAGTTGACCGCCTAGATCGAGTGGTATCCCACCTTTAGACATTTTCTTTGGGGTTACGTAAATTCCAAAGTCTATGCTGACAAATCAACTACGATTCAGGTTTGGGAAGCCAACATTACGCGTGTCATTAAAGCCATACCGGTCGAAATGCTCGAACGAGTCATCCAAAATTGGAGCCTCAGAATCGAAACCCTGAGGCGAAGTTGCGGCCAACATTTAAAGGAAATTATATTCAAAAAAATAAATGCCATGGAATGTCCTTTCAAATTACTAATAAAGATTCCACACTAGATTTGAATTTTTATATTTTTTTTTTCTGAAAAAGTACCTCGAAATGTATCACCCAGGGGTTAGAAGGGGTTACTATGAAGAATAAGTGGAAAAGATGACAGACTTTCCCTGAAAAAAAATGAATAAACGATTGGCTTAAAGTCAGTAGTAAATCCAAAGCAAAATTACCGTTAAACAACACATTTTTTGGTTATGATACAATTTAAGTTACCATCACCAATAGTTGGTGACACAAAAAAAATGTTTCCAAAACTATTGGCCACCAGTTGTGGCAACTACATACATTTTTCGGGTTTTATTGGTATGACCTTTCAAATAGTTGTGTGTACAATACGATGATCACATTATCCATTACGACTATAAACAATATGTCATTATAAGGGAAATTCTTCTTTTGCAACGGAATTTTTGTAGTTCCAACCGATTTGCTACTAATTGTTTCTCTGTGTGTACATTTTAACACCGTTAATATTGCCGCAATTACGCTGTTGTCATAACCAAATTCAAGTAACAATACTACGGTTGCGGCGATCATATCTTTATTGCAGAGAACATTTTATTGTTGCCGTGACCATATAGTTACCATTTATTTTCTCTGCGTGTGGAATCCCAAAAACTGATTATCCCAAACCATTTTAAAGAGTGATTGTTTGTCCATCCTCATATACAAATTAGCGTTGAATCAGAAATGAAATTAATGTTTTAGAGCGGTTCTGTGTGAATTCGGGTAAAAAAAACTTTGTACTTGGACAGATGTCACCCATTTTAAACTGTGTCAACTTTTATCAACATTGGACTTCTTAGGTGGCTTCTAGAGCTATAGTCAAAACATCATTGGAATATATGTGTAGGAGCTATATTTTAACTTAAACCGATTTCCTTTACTTTTAATTAAGTCCACCCTTTGTCCAAAAAACGTAATTGTGGCAAATTTCATCAATATTGGATGCTATATGTGACTCCTAGAATGGAAATCATAAAATCTGATGAACATAGTGTGTGGGAGTTTTATCAAAATCGGAACCGATTTTTATAAATTTCTTAACTTTGGTAGCTTCTAGAGCTCGGAGTTCTAAAAAGAGATAATGCATTTTTATTATAATATAATAAAAATGTATTTTTATTATAATATAATAAAAATGCATTATCTCTTTTTCGAACTCCGCGCTCTAGAAGCTAACAAAGTTACGAAATTTATAAAAATCGGTTCCGATTTAGATAAAACTCCCACACACTATGTTCATCCATATTATGGTAATACGCTTTGGGATAATGAACAAAGTTTCGTCAGAATCGTCTCGTATTTGCGTTCCTTACTTTGATTACAACGATAGACAGGCGATTTCGAATCAATCGGTATTACTAACATGGGTATATCTTCAGTCCCATCTGGTGTTGCAGACATCAGAACTATCAAGCTTAAATTCATTCATTTCTCCCAAAAGAAGAATTTTTTTTCTGGAATGAAACGAAGTACTGAATTAGCACACGGCGGACTCAATGAAACTGTATATCAAATGAAGTACGAAATATGTCAGTTGAGGGCTAAACAGCTTTAACATCTCATTTCACTGGTTGCAGAACACTGTGATTCGCCCGAGTATTGCATAAATACATATTGTGCATATTGCATTTCATTTCATTGTATTGTATTTGATTTTTTTTTCTTTTTGTCTGAATAGACTCTATTACAAAAATGTTTAAGTTCAAATGGTGCAGACGCAAGGTCGTCTGTTTACACTTTTCACAATAGAATATTCACTTTAGAGATTTTCTTTCGCAACCAACTTAAATCCAACATTTTAATGTAATCTACAAAAAATGCTTTAGCTTCAAGGAAATATAAAAAATTCTCTTTAATTCATTAGAGATTTTAAGATTTGGTATTCCTTTAATCCTGTCAATTTATCTCTTTGCAACGCAATGAAAAACAAAAAACACAGAGTTCCGTTGAATTTGTAATCAAACTCATTACACCGAAAGCCAGCCAAGCCACTTGTGTCTCCCCACAGTCATCAGTTGGAGTTTAATTTTTGGCTTTTTAGAAAAGCAGCCAAGCAGCGGCCTGAACAAGAAGAAGAGGAAAAAAGCGCACAATTTAATTACACAAAACAAACATTTGTTTACAGTAAAGTAAAGTCCTGAAAGTAAAGAACAGAACAATTAATGCATAAATTAACCTTCTTAAGGAACTTCGGGCACAACTTTGCACAGGAGATAAAACTCTTTCTCGAAGAATCAAGACAGCACAAAAAAAAAACAACAACATGAGGTCTGCACAAAATATGGAGGAGAAGAAAAGTCACAAGAAAAACACAACCGGGAGGGAGAAAAAAAACCTGAAAGCAGCTCACCGAACTTGAAGCGTTTGACAGGCGCTTCGACACGAAAAACAAAGAAGTGACTTACAAAACAGAGACACTCCAATATTAAGTCAATGTACACTGAAAGAAAAAAATACGGGCATTAGATGGGAAGCAGCCCTTGTGTATTTGGACCTTGTGTGAGAATAGCGCCCATACAAAAGTCCCTGTCGAGTGTATACCACAGTTGAACACAATTTTCTAAAGTTTTATGAATGTATAAGGAAAAACATTTGACCATCTTCCAAAACAGACCACATATATAGGATATTAGGGCCATGTAGTTTTATAAACCAAATATGAGGTCCGATATTTACAAATTCAGAACAGTTTATTTAAATGGACCAGTTACCAGTATTAGCGTAATATGGACAAGCCTGCGCCGAGATGAGTGGAGTTGGCTATCATGTAGGCCACTTCCCCACTTTAGCCGCATGTTACACGGGAGGGAAATCCTAGGAAACAGTGTTTAAAAAATGACCGGGATTAGAAATTCATTATTTCTATCCGGTGATCAATCAAGAGAATATTTAAAATAAATAAAAAAATTAAATCAAGTGTGGAATGATATTGTTCATTCGAAAGGATATTTTATGTTATTTATTTTTTGAAAATAATTTCCTTTAAATGTTGGCCTGGACTCCGCTTCAGGGTGTACATTCTGTGGGTCCAATTATGGATGACTCGTTTGAGCATTTCGACATTACAAGCGTAATGTTGGCTTCCTAAACCTGAATCGTAGCTAGTTTGTTGGCATATCCTTTGGACGTACCCCAAAGAAAAAAGTCTAAAGGGGTGATATCACACGATCTAGGCGGCTCTTCGAAATGACCTCTCAATAAATCCATTCTTTGAGCAGGTGCATGGCAAGTGGCAACGTCCTGTTGAAACCAAATGTAGTCAAGATTAAGGGCTTTAAACTCAGGTAGCAAAAAGTTTGATATCATGGCGCGATAGCGAGCACTATTCACGGTTTTTAAATAATATGGAGCGAGGACTCCACCATCCCATAAACCGCACCAAACTGTGGTTTTCTCTGGGTATAATGACACATCTTGCCCCTCTTCTGGTTGCTCTTCAGCCTAAATGTGGTAATATTATTTATTGACGTTGACGTTGAGTCAGCAATGGGTCTCATCATTAAAAAGGTTTAAGCGCACGTAAAACTTTTCTCACCGAACGCTTATTTCCATAACACAGGTGCACAATTTGAAGACGTTGTTGTGTTGTAAGTATTTCCATCTTGAAATGGCTACTAATGCTGAGAAGAAAAAACTTACGGGTAATCTGTGAAAAACCCCTATTAAAAAAATATCTCTAGGTTAATACCCGATATTACCACAGTCACGACACTACCAAGTGGAATTCGATAGTTCATATGTTGGAATAGATTTTACGTTTGAAAAAATCTATAAAAAAAGCTCTAATTAACTTAGATCTAATTGAGATTTGAATTGAAGACACTTCAAACCTATTAGCAGATCTACTTTATATTTTGTAATCATTTAGATTGGCTGTGGAAGCGCTTTACAGACAAAATATGAATTTATTTCTCACAGTCATACACCTTTGGGTGAAAAAAAAAATTAGAAGTTTAATAAAGTTACAAACGAATCATAAAACTTTAACTATGTTTAATCACAATGAGAGCAATTTTTTTCAAAACGCTTCAAAACAAAATGTGCTGGCGTCCGCGAAAAAAATATAATCTCAGATATTTAAAAAAGACAGCGTAGTCGACGTATTTGTGGACTTGCTCAAAATTTCTAAAAGTGACATTACTACAGGTAGATCCTTTGAGGACATTTAAAGTAAGGTCATAACAAATGCAAAAATATTGAACAGAATAAAAATCGACCTGCTTTCAAACTGCATATACAAAATCTGAAAGTCATATACTACTAAACTAAATCCTTATGTAGATCATAAATAGGCAGATAGCCTTAGTTGCTAGTGCTTTTTAAATTAGTTTTTATTATAATTTTAATTGTAATAAAACGATAAATAAATAAATAAAAAATCGATCATCTGATAATTCAATAAAAATGGATTTTATGATTTATTGAGTAAGTTGAAATACGGAAAACGTCACAAATTTATTAAATGCTCTTCTGACAATTAGTTAGTGGAAAGAGAAAGAATATTTTCTTCAATTTGGCAAATTGTAATTAAAAATAGAAACAGACTGTCTGATGATTCCATAAATGATCATTCTGTTGTAAAAACATATTTTCAAAATAATTTTATTTAAATTTTAATATGCAACTTTAATTAAACATATTATACTTATATACTTTGAAACGTATATGTTTTTTATATTTTTGCGTTAACTGCAGTTTGTATAATTTTTGATCTCAAGTATTAAAGAATTAAAAACTTCATTATGTTCGGCCCAGCCGAATTTTATGTAACCTCCACCGCCAGCTTGCAACTGAAACATTTTTACTTTCACTATTTCTCCCTTAAGAAGTGCTCGTATCATAAAGTTTTGCATCTTTGCATTAAAAATGTTTTTTACATCAAGGATTTTTCGATACTCTCCCTGAACAATAGTTACTGATATTTTTATTTTGAATTAAGCGATTTTCTCCATTAGAAGACATGCTCTTATCCAAATTCGACCGTACATTCGATATTTTGATTCAGTCTAAAAATCATAATGACTGTGACTCACAAAAAAAAAAATGTAAGTGTTTCGGTCGGGATTTAAGTGTCGGTACGCGTAAATATTAAAAGGAACAAACTCTTTCCGTATACACGGTAGCCCAAATCGCAGTATACTTAGTAGGGACATAAATACTGTTACAACATTGAACACACCCATTTTGAAAGATAACCTCAACAGCGTTAGTCTGTAACGGTATTTAAAAAAAAAATCAACTTTCATCATGGAGTGGTCAGATAATGAGAAGAATCGCTGTAATAGCGCTTTTCAAGTGTGAAATGAAAAAAGCGATATTTTCAAAACGCTCCGGCAACTAGGGATTAGTCGTATGTTCGTCTACCGATGCATAAAACTGTTTAAGGAGACTGGATATGTAAAGGACCGCCACCGGTCGGGCCGCCCATCAAGACTTCACAGAAATCCGTTCCGAAAAAAGAAAATCATGACCCCTGAGTCCATGAGTCGAATCATTAAAAAAGACTTGGGACTTTCAAACAACTTAACGGACATTTATTGACTGCAGCTTTAAAAAAATAGGATTGAACAATGCAAACATCTTTTGGTGAGGCACGCTGATAACTTGCACAGAAAAATTATGTTCGCCGATGAAAAATTTTTTACCGTTCAGGAAAAATTTAACAAGCAAAATGATAGAGTGTATGCGCGGTCATCTAAGGAAGCATCTGAACTGATCCCAAGGGTGGAAAAGGGTCCAGCTTCAGTCACGTTTTGGAAGCTGTTGTGAAGTATCTTAACAGTTCCCTGTTCCAAAACCAGCCATGGATTACAAATTGTGGAAGGTTTTAGAAGACAGGGTTGGTCACAAAAGATACCCCAACATTGGATCTCTTAAGACTACAGTGGTTCGAGCTGTGGCCAATTTTCCAATGGACGAGGTTCGTGCAGCTATTGACGATTGGCCAGTGCGACTTATCGTCAATAGCCATCAATAAATATATTAAAAAATATTTGGTCCAAAACATTCCGTACTTCTTATGTACCTACTAAGTATTCTTAAAAATTCCAAAAAAAAATAAAAATGATTTTACATGTATATGTAGTTTGAGTGTAATTTGTAATTTATACTCTCTATTATAGGATCGTGGCTATATTCACATTGTCATTTCGTTTGCAACACATCGAAATACTGGTCGGAGACCCCATGAGCTACATATACGAGGGTTGCTATATATATTTCTGGCCTAGGCAACACTAAGTGTTGTCTGGCGCCATCTGACATTTCCATTGGAAAGTTTGAATTTTTTTAGCATAAACGTACTTCCAACGTTTTGACGTACGACCATCATTTGTGTTGTTTACAGTGACTTGAAAAAATCAAGCATTTTTCACAACTTTCGACGTGGATTATCACGACAATTGTGCATCGATGAACCTAAATCTTTGTATGGCGATGAAGCACCATCCTATAGCACTGCGAAAAACTGGTTTAATGAATTCAATCGTGGCCGACGCTCGCTCAAAGACTAAGGTCGTGAAGGTCGTCCAAAACCGCCAGAGAAGATTGATGCCGTGCGGGAACTGATAATGCAAGATCGTCATGTGACATGCCGTGAGATAGAGGCATTCTTGGGTATTTCTTCCACCAGCATTCGATTTAACATGAACACCAGGCAGTAAAAATGGTTTGTTCTCGTTGGATCCCGCAAAATTAGACAATCGCTCAAAAAAAAGCTCGAGTTGATTGGTGCAACGAAATTTTAAAAAAATACGATCACGTTGCTTCAAAAAACGTTTATAAGATTGTCACAGGTGACGAATCATGGATCTATGCGCATGAGCCCGAAACAAAACAGCAATCGACCGTGTGGGTCTTCGAAGACCAGCTAAATCCTACGAAAGTTGTTCGTGAAAGCAAATGGTCGCCTATTTCTTCGGCAAAACTGGTCATGTGGCGACTGTTACTCTTGAGCAACGTAGATCCATCCATTCTGAGAGCTACACCACAATTTGTTTGCCTGAAGTCTTCGGAGAAATTCAAAAAACGAACAAGAGAAGCCGAATCATTGTGTACCATGACAATGCGAGGTCTCACACATCGGCTTAAACCAGCACCTTTTTGACCGGCCAAAACGTCAAATTGATGGGTCGCACTTCAAGAAAATAATGCGTGGTCAACGGGTTTCGTCGCCAGAAGATGCTGTTAAAGCGTTCAAAAACCATGTTTTGGAAGTGTCTCAATCGGAGTGGAAAAAGTGTTTCGACAATAGGTTTAAGCGCATGAGAAAGTGTGTGCTGGAGAATACTTTGAAAAACAATAAAACCATTTTTGATGATAAATATTCACATTTTCATTATTGTGCCAGAAATATATATAGCAGCCCTGTAAGACGATTGTAATCATCGGCGAGTGTTGTCCACTAGCACGAACACGATCCAACCATCACATGATTTAGCTAGTTCTAATACTTAAATTTCCATACAATTATTAACGTCTTACAAGATCAAATATGAGAACTCCTTGATTATATGGTTTATTTCCGACCTTTATGCCCAGAATCGATTAGTTCGTATCAATTAAAAACATTTTCTTTATCTGGCGTTTCATTGTAGGTTGCCTTGACATATTTTCTCTCAGTGTTCCCCGTCATTCAATAGAAATGACGAGCAAGTTGTAGAAGTTGATGAAGTTCTTAAGTTAATTATAAATTGTAAATGGCAACCACACAACACAAATATAAAACAAACAGGTTTTACTGCTTCTTTTTTTTACTTGTTTAAAGGATTCCCATGAAAGGGTTGTTTTTTTTATTATTCAGTTGCCCATGTTCCTTGAGTAACGTGGAAAGGGTTGAACTGGGGATTACGCAGAATACGTTTTGTTTTGCTCTTTACAAATAAACAAACCTTAAGGAAGACAAATTGAATTAGTGCGATATGCACAAGTCGGAGAAGAATTTAACATGTATCAAAGACGAATTTTCATAAAGTAGCATAACTGAAATACCTGCAATTAGGGGACACTAAAAAGGATATTACACAGAACGTCGGTAACGGGAGAGTAGGAAAATTAATTTAAAGTGGTATCTACATTTTGCTTTAATAATGGTGGTAGTTTGTTTGGAAGCTTTACAAAATACCCGTAAGAATAATCTACAATTGAAATAATCCAACCCGATGCAGTCAGTAGAACTCACTTTCTTGCTTTTTATAGTACCTATTGAGAAGACAATGTGAGCTGCCGAGATTGAACGGGCGTACGTGCTTTCTTAACATCCCTAAAGGAAACAGGTATTGAAAGCTTCTTTTGAATCAGCGAGGAAAATAATTTCAGTTTTAAGTCGTGTTCGAAAGGATACTTTTTTTGTAGATAAAAATGGTTTTTGTACTCAACTTGTAACGCCACTAAAAAAAAGAGATATTCATTACTAAGTTTTCAGTTTGGTAAAATCTCGAAATAACGGGTGATCAATCTTCAGGTACAGGGTGGGCCAAAAGTTACCATGGGGTTTCAAACTTTAATAACTTTTTGGTTTATTTTTTTTATATCAGATTATATAATATACAAACTGGAAATTTTTTACACTAATTATGAAAAATAATGCCGCTTAAATAGCCCCCATTTTCAGCTTCGCAATGATGGGCTCGTTTAAGAGCATTTTTCATAACATCTTTCAAAATTTATGGTATGGTTGTGGTGACAATATTCGAAGAGGATAATACTATTGTTGGGTATATGGCTGTGGTACAACAATATTATGATCCTCACAACAATAGTGTGATTCACATATAACCATACTATGATCCTCACAACAATAGTATGATTCACACATAAACATACTATGATCCCCACAACCATAGTATGATTCACACTCAACCATACTATGATCTCCACAACCATAGTATGATTCTCACAACCATAGTATGTTTCTTATACAACCATAGCATGATCCTCACAACCATACTACGATTCACACGCAACCATGTTGTGATCCCTACAACCATAGTATAATAACACACAATTATACTATCATCCTCAATATAATTTATTAGAATTTGTTATTTATTCAAAAATACATTTAATTCAAAATAATAAGGAGTGATTTATTTCACAATAGAAAAAATAAGTTTAAATAAATGTAAGCGTTTTTATTAAAAATATTTCAGTTAAACAAAGCCAAAGCAGCTGGTTAAAAAAAATTAATTTAATAAAAAAGTACTATTATTGCATTAGATCCGTACCAAAAGCATTTGTTCTTAAAAACATATTTAAAAGAAGAAAAGCTACAATCATACAGTATGATTGCCGTAATCATATTATTGTTAACATAAAACGCAAAATACAATACTTTTGTCGCACCAACCATATTTATATTGTTGTTATAACCATTTTTTTCATTATTAAATTGGGCATCAATTCTATTGTTACATTTCAACAATATTAATATTGCAGCAATTATACTATTGTCAAAAATAAATTCAGTTAACAATGCTATGGTTGCGACGAACATACTTTTATTGCGGAGAACATATTATTATCGCCGTGACCATGTAGTAACCATGTTTTTTCTCTGCGTGTAGCGTTCGAATTTCCGTTAATTTTACGATTTGACTGAATTTGAGGCGTTGTGCCTAGCGCCAAAAGTCCATAGGGTCCATAGCAATCGGATCCTGTCAAAACATGGGCACATGGTACTCAAAAAACAACAAAAGTGTTTAACGCATCTAATTTTGTATGAACCTATTTATTTAAAGGTTGTGTGAATTTGGGTCCCGCAACACGGACCTAAGCGGCATGGATATGGACACTCAAAAACCAAACATTGATGCCGTTTGTAAACTAAAAATGAAGATCGTCATGTGACATACCGTGAGATAGAGGCATCCTTGGGCATTTCTTCCACCAGCATACATTCGATATTGCATGAACACCTGGCCGTAAAAAAGGTTTGTTCCCGTTAGATCCCGCACAATTTGACAATCGCTCAAAAAAAGGGCTCGTGTCGATTGGTGCAAAGAAATTTTGCAAAAATACGATCGCGGTGCTTCAAAAGACGTTTATAAGATCGTCACAGGTGACGAATCATGGATCTATTCATATGAGCCCGAAACAAAACAGCAATCGACCGTGTCGGTCTCCGAAGACGAGCCAATTCCGACGAAAGTTGTTTGTAGTCGCCTGTTTCTTCGGCAAAACTGGTCATGAGGCGACTGTTCCGCTTGAGCAACGTAGGGCGGTCAATTCTGAGTGGTACACCACTCTTCGGAGGCATTCGAAAAACGAACAAGACAAATCATTGAGCGAAGACAAATCATTGTGCACCATGACAATGTGAGCTCTCACATATCGGCTCAAACCAGCGCCTTTTTGACCGGTCAAAACGTCGAATTGATGGGTGACCCGCCTTACAGCACCTACTTGGCACCCAATAACTTCTTTTTATTCCCGCACATCAATGTGTGGTCAACGATTTTCGTCGCCAGAAGATGCTGTTGAAGAGTTAAAAAACCATGTTTTGGAGGTGTCTCAATCGGAGTGGAAAAAGTGCTTCGACAATTGGTTTGAGCGCATGCAAAAGTGTATAAATCATGCTGGAGAATACTTTGAAAAACAATAAAACCATTTTTGATGATAACACGCTGCTACAGTCAAAAATAACTTCTGATGCGACATGGTTCAGGTTGTAGGTCTCATCGAGTACAAATTAAAAAATATTTTTTTATAATTTTTACACCCCCAAAATCTCAATTTACCGTTAAAAAACCGTTATTTTTGACTTTTTATACAAATCGGCTTACTAAAATGTTATTGTTAAACCGATTTTGGATTATGAGACGGCTTTCGAAAGAAGACAAATGGAGCTTTAAAAATATGTATATTTGATGGGGCTTTTAATAAGAACAAGCAGAGTTACAGGTGAGTAAACTTCAAATTTCCAAAAATTTTCTCAATTTTTCAACTTTGACAGTGATGCATTGCACTATTTTGTTCCCAATGAGGGTATTTAAAAGTATTATTCTGAAACTGTGTTTATTTCCTATTAAAATAAGCGTTATATCGTATGGGTAGGATAAAAAGTGCAAGAGTTATAACGATTTTTCAAAATAAAGAAAAAATCGTTTTTGCTCTTATATGTGGTTATTACCCATATCACATTGAATTTTTGTAGTAAGACAACTAGTGGTTAAGTTATCGTTATCTCATGACAGATATATTTGTCAGCGTTTGTTTAACCGAAAACCGGTTTCATTTCAACTCAAAAAACCCAAAGAACTGTTATTTTAATTTCATAGTTGTTACTATCAAAATGAAATGCAGCTCTGAAAATACCCAAATATATATAGGAGAGACAGTTGACGTCTGCTCTGAATTTAACAGTCCGAAGATATTGCAGCTCTGCTTTTGCTTTACTTTGCTTATTTTATCATAAACTTCTTATTGGTTTGATGTTCTTAATTTACTGTTATACATACATATGTGTTAAAGCGGGACAGGCGAAAGATGATTTGTAACAAAATTTCCTACGATTTCACAAACCTGATCGTGAGTTCCGCCAAACAAATTGAAGTAAAAATTAAATCGCGTAAGTGAATGAGGAAAAAAAATAAATGAAACAACAAAATTATAAAAATTCATTACATATCATTAAACTCTTATTTTAAAAAAGTCGGTGATTTAAAATGTGTGATAAACGAAACTACTTTTGTTATCTCTGCGGCCTTTTTGTTGATGTTAAATATCGTTTAAATTTAGAAAAAAATAAAGCGTTGGTTGAAGCTATCAAAATGACATTTAACATCGAGTTTGTTGGCAGTTGTTGGTACGAGCCAGAGTTTATTTGTACCAGATGTTCTGGATCCCTTAAAAAGTGGAAACATGAAAAGTGTCACAAACATCCTTTGCCATTTTCAATCCCGGTGATTTGGCACCGCATATTAATACACAAGTCGGATGATTGCTACTTCTGCCAAACTGATATAGCTGGATATAGCTACAAAAACCGCGACCGTATATTATATGCCGATGTGCCATCCGCCTCTAAGCCAGTTTCAAAAGCATACGGAGAATCTGAACTCGATATTTTAAATCGGGAAGATGATTGCATACCCGAAATAAGTTCATCCCGTAATGACAATGATACACCGTTCATTCCAGTGCCGACACAATTGACGGAAAGGCATTTCATATCTAATTCAGATTACCACGATCTAGTTCGCGATACGGGACTGTCATGGAGGCAAACGGAGATTATAGGATCACGACTGAAGCAGTGGAACCTTGTCGAAAAGGATTTTAAAATCACATTTTCGAGGGAGAAGAACCGAAGTGCATTTGAAGAACTATTTAAAATTGATGATAACAACAGTAATCTTGTGTATTGCACCGATGTACAGGAATTGTTTATATGTTTCGGGCACGAGCACAATCCAAAGGACTGGAGACTATTTATTGATGGATCATGCAAGAGTAAGTGTCAAATTAGTTGCATTTAGAATATAGGGAAAAACACTATCAATATAAAAGTACAACTTAAAATGTACTTATGTAAATATATGTTTTTCTTAGGTTTAAAAGCTGTATTGTTGCACAATGGGAGTCAATTGCCATCAGTACCTCTTGCGTATGCTACTGACATGAGAGAGACCTACCAAACTATAGCAAACATTTTAAGGGTTATTAATTACGCCAAATATCAATGGCAAATAGTGTCAGATTTAAAAATGCTAACAATACTGTTTGGAATGCAAGGAGGTTACACAAAACACCCCTGTTACCTTTGTGAATGGGATAGCCGTGCACAGAACCACTATCAGCAAAGGAATGGCCATCCCGCACCCAAATCACAATAGGGAAAAAAAATCTTATTAACGTTCCTCTGGTGCGAACTGACCAAATTATTCTCCCTCCATTACACCTTAAATTAGGCTACATGAAGACTAAGTGAGGCGAAAATCAAAGAAGGTATCTCATGCGTTTACGTTGCATAATACTTTTTACATATGTTGTTCTTTGCAGGAATATTCATAGGTCCACAAATTCGAAAAATTATGCGAGACAAAAAATTTACACAGAAGCTGAACCCAGTCGAAAAAAGGGCGTGGCTGAGCTTTATTGATTTATGTAAAAATTTTTTAGGTAACAAGAAAAGTCATGATTATATTGAAAAAGTGAAGGAATTTTTAAAATCTTACGAACTAATGGGGTGCAGAATGTCCATTAAAATTCACTTTTTGCACTCACATTTAGATTTCTTCCCAGAAAATCTCGGGAAATTTAGCGACGAACAAGGTGAAAGATTTCATCAAGAATTGGCATCAATTGAACAGCGCTTCTTAGGAAAAAGTAAAATAAGAATGATAGCAGATTACTGTTGGTCTTTAAAACGCAATACTGATGATTCGTCATATAAGCGTCGCAGATACAACAAACATTTTTAATAATATTAATAAAAATATATTGTTTATGGAATATTTACATAAAATATTTATGATATGAATACATATACATATGTATGTACAATAAACTTCTACAGAATTATTAAAGAAAACTTAACCACTAGTTGTCTTACTACAAAAATTCAATGTGATATGGGTAATAACCACATATAAGAGCAAAAACGATTTTTTCTTTATTTTGAAAAATCGTTATAACTCTTGCACTTTTTATCCTATTCATACGATATAACGCTTATTTTAATAGGAAATAAACACAGTTTCAGAATAATACTTTTAAATACCCTCATTGGGAACAAAATAGTGCAATGCATCACTGTCAAAGTTGAAAAATTGAGAAAATTTTTGGAAATTTGAAGTTTACTCACCTGTAACTCTGCTTGTTCTTATTAAAAGCCCCATCAAATATACATATTTTTAAAGCTCCATTTGTCTTCTTTCGAAAGCCGTCTCATAATCCAAAATCGGTTTAACAATAACATTTTAGTAAGCCGATTTGTATAAAAAGTCAAAAATAACGGTTTTTTAACGGTAAATTGAGATTTTGGGGGTGTAAAAATTATAAAAAAATATTTTTTCATTTGTACTCGATGAGACCTACAACCTGAACCATGTCGCATCAGAAGTTCCAGAGATTTTTTTAATTTTGTAGCAGCGTGTAATTATTCGCATTTTCATTATTAGCCCAGAAATATATAGCAGCCCTTAGCCTTTCATCATTGTAAGAACTCATTTCTTTCCTAAGGGTGGTGAATTAGCTTTCACCGAAACTGCAGTACCTTAGCTTACAACTAAAAGTTTTTTCGACTACCTTTAAATTAACTTTTTAGTTTTTCTTTGAACAAAATGTTCTAAAGAAACATGGTCTCAAATCTGACTATAAACTAAGCCTAACTTGGCTAGATTTAAATTACAATTCCAAGGTTTCTAGAGCAAAAAATGGTCCTTCCAATATCAGCACAAAAAGCAAATATGCACCTAGTTTGAAAATGTCACTGTGATTAGTTCCCCTCTACTACAGATGCCATACATGAATGAGAAATCGCTTGGGTAATTTAGTGCAAATAACACTATCCCGCCAATAACTACATCCCCGCTGGAATAATGTGATATATTCTTACTCCAGATTTGATCCTAAGTTTCGGTGTGATATCTCACCATAACAAACGGGACGATATAAGGCTCAAATTTATTAGAATGCTCTGTTGAATTTTCAATATCCCTATAACAGCATTCAATATTAATCAAGTTTCTGCCTTACTTTGCGAATACTTGTTCTATATTTACAATGCGGTTTAATTCTGCAAAGCTGCAAAACGAAAAGGTAAACGATTTTCGAAAATACCCCAAAGACACCCCCTCACCAAACTCACTAAGCCAAATCCCTGCCTCACTTTACCAAACAATGCCAAGTAAAACAAAGGAGCATAAATGCAAAAACAAAAAACAAGCCAATATTCCAAGTCTGAACAAATAAGGAATAATAAGGAAGCTATTAGAAAGCTATAAAGATTGCTAAAGCTGAACAGGAACACGAGCAAAAAAAAAAGAATCGTAAAATTATGACGAGGAAAATGATAAAAATCTTTACAACACGGAACCCAATGAAAGGTTGCGTTTAAACAGAATTTTGCGACTGAAGGATCCAGGCAGCAACAAAAGAACAGAAGGTGGCTGACGGGGGATGGTGCTAAGTGATGGCGGGGGTATGTTATACATTTAAGCATACGAGGGTTATGTATTAAGGCAGTACACTTAACATTAAAATTAAAGGTTAAAGTAAACTGTCTATTCTACTATCACTTTTCCTTTTACAACATCCCTCGTATGCCACGGTCTATTGACGTCGAACGTAACATCATAAAACCATTGAACACAAAAAATATTATTCATATTTCGCAATTTACAAAGCCTTAAGGTAGAAAATATTATGAGAAATTATTACATTATCGAGGGCACAAAGAATCCTCCTGCAAAAATGTTCAATCTCAGAGTTTTGCAATGAAATCGACTTAATTTGTTTGTTGTTCTTCTGCGGGCATAAGAGAGGATGCAAGGATGTCTTCCTATCCATTGAAGGTATGGAATTTGGGTTTAAGGTATTATTTACGTACCAAACAACGGATAAATATTGTTCAAATTAGAAAATTTATATTGATTGAATCATAAAGTTTAATAATTTCGTTAGAATGTGCCTTTTGTTGTTGTTGATTCGATGCCAGAAAGAAATTATGGAATTTTATGCGATTTTCTTTAACGGGGGAGAAATATTTCAGTTTTTTTGATATTGGGTAAATTTATTCAAAGACTGTAAAGGTTTATGAATATTTTGTAAGATAAAATATTCTAACTTTTTTCATCGGTATTTGTTAAGAAGCAAATAACGCACAGTGGTTGCAGTGCCCGATTCAAAAAAGGAGAATTCGAAAAGAAATTATATATATAATGGATTTTAATACCCTACACCATACTGTGGTACATTGTATTTTAACTTCCTGATGTTTGTACAACCTAAGGAAAGCGATTGTGATGGTTTACGTATTTCCAATACGTTCGAGGTCAAGTCGGCAAAGTTTCATATGCCGTCTACCTGTAAAAATATTCAGTTAGGTTTGGCCATGCCGAACCTTATACATTTATCCTTCACCGTCAATTAAAGTGGATCCTTTATTGTGCACCATGGGACCATGAGCACAACAGTTCTCTGTCAATTCTTCAAAATAAATTCGGATTTGGAAATTTAGATTTGTAGCCAGCCCATATTTAAGTTAATCGTAGTTTCGAACTGTGATTGTAATATTTTTTTATACCATTTGCCGAAGGGAAAATGACATATAAAATATGTCATTTCGTTTGCAACACCACGATATACTTAGTAGGGACATAAATACTGTTACAACATTGAACACACCCATTTCAATAGTAGAACTGAACATACCCCGTTAATGTCAATAAAAACTAACCTCAATAGCGTTAGTCTGTAACGGGATCTTAAAATTGTTTCAACTTTCATCATGCAGTGGTCAGATAATGAGAACCGTATCGCTGTGATAGCGCTTTTCAAGTATGAAATGAAAAAAAGCGATATTTTCAAAACGCTCCGGCCACTAGGAATTAGCCGCATGTTCGTCTACCGATGCATAAAACTGTTTGAGGAGACTGGAGATGTAAAAGACCGCCACCGGTCGGGCTGCCCACGTCGAAGTCAACATTTTCATTATGGTAAAACTTACTAACAGGCAAAGTTTGGAAATTATTAAAAATTACTACAGAAATGTTACGTCGGTGGTCGCAACTTTAAGAGCGCTTACTCCAATTTTCGGCCCGACAGGATGAGCGATGAAGCTCATTTCTGGCTGAGTGGGTTTGTCAATAAACAAAATATGCGTTATTGTACAGCAACAAACCCAGATGTGCTTTAAGAGACACAAGCGCATCTGCAAAAAATTACTAAGTGTTGTGGTTTTCATGCCGGAGGTGTGACTGTGCCGTATTTTTTTGTCAATAAAAAAATGGTCATGTTACTGTCAACGGAGAGCGCTATCGTGCCATGATAGAAAATTATTTTTGGCCTGAATTGGATGAGACTGACATCGCAGATATGTGGTTTTAACAAGACGGTGCCACTAGCCACACCGCACGCGCTACAATCGATTTACTGAAAGGCAAATTTGGTGTACGTGTCCTCTCGAGAAATGGTCCGGCCGAATGACCACCTCGTTCATGCGCCATTGATTTTTTCAAGTCACTGAAATGATGGTCGTACGTCAAACCGTTCTGAGTACGTTTATACTAAAAAATGTCAAACTTTCCAATGGAAATGTCAGATGGCGCAGAAATATATATAGCAACCCTCATACACGGGCTCGTGGTGGTCATATGACCAATATCGAATTGCAATCTTAAAATTTAACATTTGCACTATACCTGGAATAAATTTAAACTGTATATCTTTAATATTCTGTGTTTTAATAATTCTTACGAGTGCGGTTCGGAAAGTTCTTAGCCTATCAATGAAAGAGAATAATTAGTTTTTCAAAAATATTTTTATTTTTCAATATAATCTCCTGAAACTTCAATACACTTAGTCCAACGCTTATCTAGCAATTCTATCCCTTGATTCAGGAGAGCCATTTTAAAGATTTAAATACGTGTATCTTTGGTGTAGAATCTCTTGTAAAATTGGACCACATCAGTGCATGTTTTGTGAATATCCGCCACACAAAGGTCCCAACCGATTGGATGTCCTATTGCTTTAGAAGTCACAAATTAAATTCATAATGATGGCTTAAAGTGACAACCTATTTAGAATTGTAAATGTGCGAAATCGGCTCGGAGAAGATGTATCCCCTGTTAAAGTTTAATGTGAACTGTAAGTAAAGGCTCACTTAATACCTGTCAAAAAGGGCATATTTGCTGCATGTTTCAGGTCTTTTTACCGAATGTAAATATGCCATATTTCACTATGAATCCACTCGAAGAAAAGAGGTTGGTTGGGGCAACAATATTCGAAGAGCATAGTACTTTTGTTAGGTTTATGGTTGTGGCTTTTATGTGATCCAAAATCATTTGACATATTGGCTTGAGAGTTAAAACTATTTGAAATTCTATGCGATGTCCTGAGTTCAGAATAGGGAACTTAAATTAAAGCCTCGGGCACAGTGAAGATTTTTTTGTTACGCTGCATTTTCGTAACTTCCGGATGTCTGAGAATCACTGAAATGTATGTTGAAAATTTACCAAAATTCAATGATATTGCATTGTCGGTCTAGAAATGCTGCCACAAATTTATTGTGCTATCTGGGCCTTAAAGCAAATATCTCTTCCAATCCAAATATAGGTTTTTTGTATTATATGCGAGCAAGATAATAACCTCTTGGTAACTTTGGTGCGATTTTTTACAATCCATTAGGCGGCATTAAACTGTTGGTCCATGTCAGTAGGTTTAAGAAGTTTATCGTGTACTTTTTCCCCTTTTTTCCTTAATGATATATTGAGAATGTCTGTCCACATTTTTCTATCCCTTAACATCTTCATTGCACGCATGTTGTTGTGGTTACATTGACTTCAACTTACAAATTCATTTACATTAAGTTGGGGTGCTTGAAATGAATCCCGTTGCCTGATTTGCAGACTTTTCCGTCTCTGAATTATGCCGAGCGTGCGATAGTCATAATGTATAACAACTTAAATGAATTTCGATTATATCATATCGAAATATAGATTGAAGATTCCATGAAGTATATACAGGGTGGCGCAAAAGTAATGGCATAATAAATATAACATCTTCAGATACAGTTTTCGTGATAGTAGAACCTCATTTTTTCATTTATAATAAAATTGCATTACGTTTTTATACCCTTTGATTCCGATTTATATACAGGGTGACACAGAAGTAATCTCATGGTATATTTAACATCTTCAAATATGGTCTGCGTAAAAATAGAACGTTATTTTGGATGATGGGCTAACCGACAAACGGAGTTCATATGAAAACTGAACTTGTATATATATATATATATATATATATATATATATATATATATATATATATATATATATAGTATGGTCATACTCAACGATGTATATTGTATCCAAAAAGAATCTACTTATTCGAAATGTCCGTCTTTTGCCTTTACACACGCCTTAAGTCGCACTGGCCAATCGTCAATCGGAAAATTGGCCACAGCTCGAACCAAAGCAGTCTTAAGAGATCCAATTGCGCATACACTATCATTTTGCTTGTTAAATTTTTCCTGAACGGTAAAAATTTTTTCATCGGTAAACACAATTTTTCTGTGCAAGTTATCAGCGTGCTTCACCAAAAGACGTTTGCTTTTTTCAATGCTATTGTTTTAAAGCTATGCGGTACGTCGTTGGAAAGCCCCATGTCCCAAGTCTTTTTTAATGATTCGACTCATGGACTTTTGCTTGATATTCATCTCATGAGCCATGGTTTTCTGTTTTCGGAGCGGATTTCTATGAATTCTTGATTTAACGGCTTTGATGACATGCGGTGTTCGAACAGAGAGCGGGCGGCCCGACCGGAGTCGGTCTTTTACATCTCCAGTCTCATCAAACAGTTGTATGCATCGGTAGACGAACATGCGGCTGGAGCGTTTTGAAAATATCGCTTTTTTTTCATTTCACACTTGATAAGCGCTATTAACGCGATTCCACTCCTTGATGAAAGTTGAAACAATTTTAAAATCCCGTTACATACTAACGCTATTGAGGTTAGCTTTTAAAACCCATGTGACATTAACGGGGTATGTTCAGTTTTACTATTGAAATGGATGTGTTTAATGTTGTAACAGTATTAATGTCCCTACTAAGTATAGTTGCGACATATATGCTTATATTCCAGAGAACATATTATTGTTGCCGTGCCCATATAGAACCCTATATTTATTTCTGCGTGTGTATACAAAATTTCTGATTCCGTTTGCTTCACCCTGTGTGTCTGTCTGTTTTAATGAAGGCTTATATGGTCGTACGTGGGTTGCTATATATCTTCCTGGTCTAGGCAACACTATGTGTTCCATTATAAAGTTTGAAATATTTTAGCATAAACGTAGTCAAAACATTTTGACGTACGATCATCATTTGTGTTGTTTACAGTAATTTGAAAAAATCAATTTGGCAAAAAAATTAAATTAACTCGTGAACATTTTCGTGCGATCACTCTTCACAACTTTCGACGTGGATTATCACGACAAGAATGCATGATGAACTTAAATCTTTGTATGGCGATGAAGCACCATCCTATAGCACTGCGAAAAACTGGTTTAATGAATTCAATCGTGGCCGCTCGCTCAAAGACGAAGGTCGTCCAAAAAGGGCCGTTGTGCCAGAGAACATTGATGCCGTGCGTGAAATGATAGTGCAAGATCGTCATGTGACATCTCGTGAGATGGAGGCATCCTTGGGCATTTCTTCCATCAGCATATATTCGATATTGCATGAACACCTGGCCGTAAAAAAGGTTTGTTCTCGTTGGATCCCGCACAGTTTGACAATCGTTGAAAAAAAATGCTCGTGTCGATTAGTGCAAAGAAGTTTTGAAAAATCCGTCGCGGTGCTTTAGGAGACGTTTATAAGATCGTCAAAGGTGACGATTCATGGATCTATGCGTATGAGCCCGAAACAAAACAGCAATCGACCATGTGGGTTTCGAAGACGAGCCAAAGTTGTTCGTGAAAGAAGCAAATGGTCGCCTGTTTCTTCGACAAATCTGGTCATGTGGCAATTGTTCCGCTTGAGCAACTAAGTCATCGGAGAAATTCGAAAATCGAGCAAGAGAAGACGAATCATTGTACACTATGACAATGCGAGCTCTCACACATCGACTTAAACCAGCACCTTGTAATGTGTAAATCGGCCCGGAAGGAAAATCTTATCCTGAAGGAAACCATCACTTAAATAGGAACTGTAAATTGAGGCGGGCTTAATACCTGCCAAAAGGAGCACAGTTGCTGGATGTTTCGGCTCCTGTTGCACAATGTAAAAATGCCAAAACTCACTATAAATCCAAATATTTTTTTATTTGGATGATGTGGCGGAGATTCGGGGTCGTACTAAGGGGCCCAAAAACATTTGTTAAGATATTTATAGTTTTAATTATACAATTTTAATGGCCTGCCTTACATTATGAACATTTTTTTCCAAAACTTTAGCTTGCATTTTCTGTGTATTTAACTCAATTACATATTGGCGATTTTGGCCATTTTGAAAACACCTTATGTGCGTTTTTAAAACTGGTCGAACGCCTAAGAAAATATTCAAACCCATATACTCAGATATATACTAGAATTTATATGCGGTGTATATGTAAATTATGCGAAAATACCTACTGTTTCGTCTTCGGCAGACGTATCAAGACTTGTCCCACATATCGTAAGCAAACTCATGTGGCCACTTGAAAGAAACAAGGGTTCGATGCTTAAACTCTCTTTACATTTCATCTCAGCACACACGCACATGCATACATTAGCTACCGTTCAATACGATACGATTCGAGTCGATTTTATTCATCACATATGCAAACCCAACCTCCACATATCCTGGGCGTGTGTCTGATAAACGAATTTTTATGCATTTTCTTAGCGGCGATTTTTATGCTAAAACACGTTTTCTATTAAATCTAAAAGACAATTTTCCACCATCGCTTCAGTCTTGCGAAAACACATCAAATCGCATGTTTGCTGAAACTCTTATCAAACCGAAGGACAGCGGATTTTGGACGAAAGAAATTTTAATAAAATTCAATTTCACTTTAAGACCACGTCCGTCTGTCCACGCCATCCGGGCGAATAATTTGAAAGTAAATAATTTTTATTACCTGCCAAATGGCCCGCATTTTCAACTCAGGCCAACAGAATTTTAACAAAATAAATTGCCAACACCTCCATGGAGACCTTGGAGTAATTATGCAATGCAGGAGAGTCTTGTCTTACTTCAAGCGTACAATACTGGCAACGCCACTGCTCAGCGCCGCCATCACAAGCCTCATAATCATCGTCATCCTGTTTCTACCAAGGACACAATGGTATGTCAGTGTCACTGGAGTACGGCGCTGTTCCAGCACAGGTTACGGATAATAATTTTTAAAATTTATGAACTGTATTCATAAAATGTCGCTCTATTACAGGTCTCCTGGCTGTCGTTGGCCATTACCGGCCAACGGACCGACACTTCGTTGTTGTGGCTCCTGATCCACTCTCTGTGTTGTTGTTTGTTTTGGAACTTTTCCGTAGTAATTTTTAGTTACTTTGCCACAGTTTTTCGTACTGGCGGCAAGTGCACCATGCATGGCGTAACCACAAACAAGGTGAAATTTCCAAGTGACTTTTATTGTTTAGCTTCTCTTGTTTATGGACGAGATGGCACGACGGACCGTTGAACGCACCGGGACAGACCGGCTGTTATGGCATTTTTGTTAAATGATCCTTAGTGTCGTTATAAAATTATTAGAAAGGCAGAGGCTAGGATGCAGAGGGAGGGAGTAACAAATTATTGGTGATAATGGAAATTGCATGTGATGTGGTTTAGGTGCATGAAAAATGGTTATTTAAAAAGTTAAATTGATTTTCTTTTTGGGGAAGCAAGCAGACTTAGCGTTACTGTTGCACGAAGGGTAACTGAAATAGATTGATTGGTTTAATTAAAGAGACATTTTGCTACAGACACTCTGGAGGCTTTGGCAGCCTACACAAAATCCTGCAGCAGAGAACATTGAATATGGGTAGTTCCAAGGAAAAGCCCGACGGAAACCAAAAACTTAAAGTTAAAAAGAACAAATTAATTTAAAAAGAGAAATACTCAAAATTATTTAAATTGAAATGTTTAGATCTTAAGTACGGTAACACTGGGTAAATATTTGAAGAAAAACGTCGAATATTTCTTTGCCACAATCTGACCATAAAATATTTCTGAGTGGCAAACAACAAAACAGCTGATTTAGGGGAAACAAAAATATTTGCCAGCAAACAAAAATTGCCCAATGTCAATAAATGTGACCACCCGAGAAGAAATATTTTCGTCTATTTTTGGCAAATATCTATTTGATCCTACAAATCTTTTGTAAGATTAAACAATAACTAACAGCAGCTGGTAAAATTAGTGATGTCAGTGTAACAGCTAAACGTTCGGAAGCTGAAATTGACTCACGAAGTGACAGGAAAAAAATGCGTGGTCTACGTTTTTCATCGCCCGAAGCAGCTGTTGAACCGTTCAAAAATCATATTTTTGAGGTGTCTCAATCGGAGTTGAAAAAGTTCTTCGAAAAGTGGTTTGGGCGCATGCATTTCCATTTCCAATGATATATTATTGTGTTTTTTTTGCCCGATATATAAATAGCAACCCTCGTATACGAATGAGCAGCGCGTTAAGATTGTTGAAGCTTTTTCGAAAACGGCCGTTCAAACCAAAATAAGTTTCTTAATTCTTAATTTTTTTTGTCAGTATAATCGAGCAAAAGTGTCCACAGTCGGGAGAATTGTTCGAAAACTGCAGCATAGCGGGTCTGTAGGAAATTTAAAAACATCTGTGCATGTACGCACAGTTTGTTCTGCCGACAACATTGATGTTGTTCGCGATATTGGCACAAAATAGCCGTCACTCGTCGTTTTGCCGAACAATTAAACATTACACGAACATCATTGATGCGAAATTTAAAAAAACAAAATGAATTAACACGCTTACAATGTACTTAGTTGGGACATAAATACTGTTACAACATTGAATACACCCACTTCAATAGTAGAACTGAACACACCCCGTTAATGTCATATGGGTTTTGAAAGCTAACCTCAATAGCGTTAGTCTGAAACGGGATTTTAAAATTATTTCAACTTTTATTGTGGAGTGGTCAGATAATGAGAACTTTATCGCTGTAATAGCGCTTTTCAAGTGTGAAATGAAAAAAAGCGATATTTTCAAAACGCTCCGGCCACTAGGGATTAGCCGCATGTTCGTCTACCGATGCATAAAACTGTTTAAGGAGACTGGAGATGTAAAAGAACGCCACCGGTCGGGCCGCCCGCTCTCTGTTTGAACACCGCATGTCATCAAAGCCGTTAAATCAAGAATTCACAGAAATCCGCTCCGAAAACAGAAAATCATGGCCCGTGAGATGAAAATCACGCAAAAGTCCATGACTAGAATTATTAAAAAAGACTTGGAACTTGGGGCTTTCAAACAACGAAACGGAAATTTATTGAATGCAGCTTAAAAAAAATAGGATTGAAAAATGCAAACGTCTTTTGGTAAGGCACGCTGATAACTTGCACAGAAAAAATTGTTCACCGATGAAAAAAAAATTTACCGTTCAGGAAAAATTTAACAAACAAAATGATAGAGTGTATGCGCGGTCATCTAAGGAAGCATCTGAACTGATCCCAAGGGTGGAAAAAGGTCATCACCCAGCTTCAGTCATGGTTTGGTGGGGTGTCTCTTACGATGGGGTCACTGACCTGCATTTCTGCGAACAAGGAGTCAAAACATCGGCAAAAGTTTACCCAGAAACCGTTTTGGAAGCTGTTGTGAAGCCTCTTAACAATTCTCTGTTCCATAACCAGTCATTGACTTTCCAGCGGGATTCTGCGCCGGCCCATAATGCTAAAACATCCCAGGCCTGACTTCGAAACAATTTGCCAGCGTTCATTTTCGCTGAATAATGGCCCTCAGGCAGTCCAGATTTGAACCAAATGGATTACAAATTGTGGACAGTTTTAGAGGACAAGTTTGTTACAAAAGCTACCCCAACATTGGATCTCTTAATACTGCTTTGGTTCGAGCTGTGGCCAATTTTCTAGTGGACGAGGTTCGTGCAGCTATTGACGATTGACCAGTGCGACTTAAGGCGTGTGTAAAGGCAAAAGCCGGACATTTCGAATAGGTAGATTCTTTTTGGATACAATAAACATCAATAAATATATTAAAAAATATTTGGTCCAAAAACATTCTGTACTTTTTATTTTACAGCATAAAACGTGTGTAACAGTAATTATGTCGCTACTAAGTATATTAAGGTAATTCTCTGAAAACTTTTGCAATAAACATCGTGCGTTTTAGTTGGACCACCCTTTACATAGATAGGGTTTCCAACAAAAACTGTGAGTTGTTTCAAAAGGATAAACAAGCTTAGTAACCACTCTATCCTATGGTAAAGGCTGCATTGAATAACAACAGTTTCTTTTTTAATGTTCACTCATAAAAAGTACCTGTTTATGGGATTAAAGACTAATGCCTTCAACAACGTCTATAACATCAAAACTTCCTATAACTTCAGCAATTGTTAGAGAATTGCCTGAATAAATTGTGTTGAACTCATAAAACTGATTATCTGTTCACATTATGACAATGACGATGAAATCCTTAGAACATCATCATAACAATCACTCCAGTGACGAAGAGTTATCAAGGTAATAATAACGCTTGCTTTACATGCTCACTTCACTTGCCTTACGTTGACGAAGACTTTGAACGCCACACAAAAGTACGGAGTAGAAAAATATTCATAATGCGTTAAGTTGAGCTGTACTACGTCGTTGTATTCACCTCCTGGTCTATGGAGGAAGTGCTTAAAAGAGGTGGGGTGGCTGAACAACCTTAGTCTACTTTCAGGCAATTCGCTGTGTCATCGTTTTTTGGCTTTAGTACAAGAAACACAAAGAGAATATCTGAAGAAGGTACGTACGAGCGCAGATATGTACCACAAGGATAGATGGATATGCGAGCTAGTATGTATAATTTTTTTAAAAAACAAGTAAGAACGTCGAGACTTTCAGTCGAGCCGAATCGCATATACCCTCCGCCGTTTAACAAATACGCAAAAAAGTATAAGGGACTATAAGGACTTTTGAAGTCCTTATAGTCCCTTATTGGAAAAAGTTTTCCCCCTCGACGGATTTCGACCATTTTCTATTCTACACACTGTTTGACTATACTGCCCTCCTAAAAAAAAATTCACATCTCCATTTTTAAAGTTTAGAGATATTAAACTATTTTGAATACGAAACACGCTGTGAGTGGTAGATGTGCCCATTTTGATTAACGTTTTTCAGTCATTTACAGTTAAAAATGAGTCTTTTATGTCTAACACAAAAATCAGAAACTCATGCGACGTTCCGAAATTGCCCTTAAATCAATTTTGGAATTTTGGCGCTTGTGTTTTTCTTTCTTAGGACGGCATTATAAGCCTTTACCTTTTATGGTCCTAGCTCAACCTAGTCCTAGTCAAACATATGACCACAATCGTGCTTCCAACAGACATACGAACGAATATGGCCATATTCTCTACAGGGTCTCTGAGTTATATTTTGCGGTGATGCAAACGGAATGACAAACTTAGTATACACTTTATCCGTTGGTGAAGGGTATAAAAAGAACTTGTTAAGTGCTGCTTCTTAGTCTTCTTCGTCGTCGAGTAGAAGGATGTGTGAGTGTTACGTTTTTAAACGCGACATTAAGTGGTTGTTGTCGTGGTGGCTGTTGAGTCCTCGCCGTAACCGCTGTCGCTGCTGCCGCCATCGTCCTTGTCCTCGCTCCTTTGCAACCACAAAGTATTTTTATCTATCTCGGTTACAATTAACTCATGCACAGTAAAAGTGGAATAATGCCAATGAAGGCGGTAAAACAAACTTTCGCCTCCCCGCCCCTCACCATTTCACCGTGTCGTTTGCCAAACGGCGGATGATTCCTTTTGATTCGCATGTACGCATTAAACTCTCCAAGCAAATCTTAAGGTAAATTTCCCTTGATACATTTTCGGGGTATTACAACTTCCGTTTGTATTCCCCACAAATGGAAGAGGGTATTTGTTCTTCCCCCTTATCCTCGCCTTGTCTCAGTACTTTTGTAATTGTTTTAACGCATTTCTGTAGCATCTTCCATCCCCTCCCTCTCGACAGTGTATAGCAGGCCATCCTGCCCGGACCAGCAGAGTTTGAGGTTACACTGTGTGATCACACAAAGATTTTTAATGTTTTTAATTATCGCATTACGGTTAGCAAAAGTTTTAAATATTTATAAAGTTCTTAAGGAATGCTTCTCGACAAAAACCAGAGAACAAAAAAAAACAAGACAGATGTAAACATTAACAGCCAAACCATCATCGGCGCAATCCTGCCACTCAGTGGCTAAAATGTTGAACTGCAGTTAATTTAAATGTTTGTTTTACTACTCAACTTTTCCATTCAAAATGATAATTTCATTTTTTGTGCATGTAATACAGTAAAGAATGAACTTTTCAAAAGTATTTCTGGTGTTCGAATGAAATTTGATGTAATACGGGCGATGAATATATTTTAGCCAAGATCTAATCAAAATCGTAAAATTGCGAAATGTTATTGTGTAATGTTGGCACTTTAAATTTATGCGGGCCAATGAAGGCTGTGCTGGTGAACCAGTACCCAGCCGGGTAATCGAAAGCCGACATTCCGGTTTTTATGTCCAAACTTGACAATAATTTTCACAAAAATAACTTAAACCCGACGTGTCGGTTTAGCCGGTAGTTTGCTGTCGGGTTTTCGGTTTTTTTGATTGTTGTTTATAAAAGAAAAAAGTATAATAATTTTCAAGTACGGAATATGTACGAGGGTTGCTATTTATGTTTCGGGTCCGACAGTAAAAACACAATAATTTATCATTAAAAATTATTTTATTATTCTTCAAAATATTCTCCTTTAAGATCAATACACTTTTGCATGCGCACAAACCAATTTTCGAAGCACTTTTTTCACTCCGATTGAGACACCTCCAAAACATGATTTTTGAACGCTTCAACAGCTGCTTCGGGCGATGAAAAACGTTGACCAAGCATTTTTTCTTGATGCTAGGGAATAAGAATAAGTCATTGGATTCCAAATCAGTGGATGGCCCATCAATTCGACATCTTAAGTGGTCAAATAGCTCATCGTTTCAGCTGATGTGTATAAGAGCTCACATTGTCGTGATGCAAAATGATCCGTCTTCTCTTATTATCTTTTCTTCGAACACTGTTGGCAAACAGATGGTTATATACCACTCAGAACTGACCCTCCTGCGTTCCACTAAAGGCACTGTGGCAAGATGGCCGGTGTTACCGCAAAAATGCAATCATTTGCTTCGATGTACTTCTTCCACGAACAACTTTTGATGGATTTGGCTTGTATTGAAGGACCCATACGGTCGTTTGCTGTCTTGTTTCGGGTTGATATGTGACGCGCAAAATAGAAAGGGACCTAAGGTTAAAAAACAGTTTTGTTCAGGAGAGCCATTTTAAAGATAAGGTCCATTTATTCACTTCATAAAACGCGCATATCTCTGGGAGGGAACACTTTTGGGGCATCAGATCGGTCTCATTCGATGCTCAGATGTTGTCCACATCAAAAAAAAAATGAAAAGTTGATGAAAAGTTTTGTTCAGGAGAGCCATTTTAAAGATTAGCTCCCTTTCTATTTGCGCTTAGAATCGTTGACTTCACTTTTATAAAACGCGCATATCTCTGGGAGGAAATACTTTAAGTGCATGGGATCGGACTTATTCGATGTTGTCTACATAAAAAAAGAAAAAAAAATGTAAATTGATTTTTTTACCCTTAGGTCCCTTTCTCTATGCGCTGTCACATATGCATATATCCCTGATTCGTTGTTGTTTTTTTAATTAGCCAACACTCAGGTGTTTTCCCCCATACATGCAATGCATTGCGTTGAAAAGCAAGGGATCGAAGGGGGGATAGAGGGAGTAAAGTTTATTGACATTTGTCTTGAATTTCTGGATGTCGTAATTGGTGGGAAATATATTTGCCGAAAGTCGATTCCACATACGGACAGTGCGGGCGAAAAACGAATTGCATCTGTAGTGTATATTGCGGTCAACCGGCCAATCGATAACAAATGGGTGTGAATTTCTGGAAAGTCGTGTATCCCTGGCGAACATCCTCACGTCAGGAATAAGACCACGAATGTCTAAAGAACACAGACCATGGAAGTAGCGATAGAACAGCGACACACAACTCACATTCCGACGATGCTCCAGGGAAACCCTACTGTCACCTATCAGCACCATCGCTCCTCTTTGAAAAAGGTCCAGAAGCTCCAAGGATGATTTTGGAGCACCTGCCCATAAATGGGGCTGATGTAGGATGTATAGATATCGAAAAGATCAGAAGGAGTGAAATATTTCTTGCAACGCTATACACTTGACTTCGAATACAAGTCTCGCCCAACGAGCGTCACATTGTATTTTCATGCCCAAAACATCAAGAGCATCTGATTGTTCGACATCCATACCATCGATAGATAATGACGACACTGTTGGGTCAGTAAATCGCTTGTGAGACAACAAGCAGCACTGTGTCTTACGTGCATTAAAATCAACTCTATTCACTCGACCCCGGTCGGAAATGGCAAGTAAATCCCGGCCAAGTGTCTTTTCCATTATTCGCCTTTTGTCTTCAATATATTTAAGACTCGGCCAACGGTCGAATGAATATGAATGACATAGGTTGCTGTCATCCGCGTAAGAGTAGATTGGATTCACGGTCTGACCCAAAAGATCATCAAGGAAAATGAGAAATAATGTGGGAGAAAGGACAGAGCCTTGTGGCACACCTGCGGTCAGCCTATGTTTATTGGATGAGAACCCATCTACAACAACTCGTATAGATCGATCTCTAAGAAAGCTCGATATAAATCGAGCAAATGTATTGCCGACACCAAACGCGATCAGCTTTGAGAAGAGTGCACCGTGCCAGACTGTATCAAATGCCTTGGATATATCCAGAGCAACGACCTTACTCTCACCAAACTGCGGATATTTTCATATTCCTCGCAGTGAAAAGGCGTGCTAAATCAGTGAGGTAACAGTTGATTTTCTCAATATGTGTTTTGTTCGTCCATGATTCGTCACCTATAACAATGTCATACACTGCCTTTGAGCTACCGGAGTTGTACTTTCTCAACATCCCTTTGCACCAATCCAAACGAGCCTTTTTTTGAGCATTCGTCAAATTGTGTGGGATCCAACGAGAACAGATTTTTTTCACGGCCAAATGAACATGCAATATCTTATTGATGTTTGTTATACTAATGACCAAGTATGCCTCAATCTCACGGTATGTCAGATGTCGGTCTTGCTTAATCAGTTCACGCGCAACACCGATGGTTTCTGGCAAAGTGACCGAAGTTGGACGTCCTTCACGAAATTCATCCTGGAGCGAACGGCGTCTGAGACTGAACTCATGGTACCAGCGATTAACAGTGGTTTTTGATGGTTCTCCAAAAGTCGAAACAGATTGATTAAACACTCTTGTCTCGATAAACAACGCCGAAAATCGTAAAAAATCATCGCACGAAAATGTTCACGGGATAATCCCATTTTTTGACTGAGATGAATTTTTCAACACACTGTAAATAAAACAATTCGCCCTCAAATAGAAAAACGTTCTGAGCGAAGTTATGCTCAAAAATGTCAAAGTTTTCAATGGAAGTTCGCATCTAGGAAGACTAGTATTGTCAGGACCCGAAATAAAAATAGCAACCTTCGTAAACAAACTAAAACCACATTAAAGTGTACCGCTGAACTCAGAATTACCAGTTGATTCTTTTTAACGATATCTGTCTGACGGTAACTCCGTCTATTTAATTACTGTCTATCTAAAGCTTACGCTTGTTTTCACACAAAGGTCGCAATTGCTGTCTGATCTTCCTGAAATTTGGCAGAAATTAATTTTTTAGGACACCGGCTGTTGAATTTTGTGAAAATCGGCTAAAGTTTAGATATAGCTTACACACGTATATAAGGGTTTTCCATTAAGGACATAATAATTTTTTATATTAATTGACACAGAATATGTATGATATAGAGTTCAAATTTATTCCGGGTGTAGTGCAAATGCTTTATTTTAGGAATGAAATTCGATTTCGGTCATACGACCACCACTAGCCCGTATACAGCGATCTATTCTCTGGACCCAATTTTGCAACAGTTTGCACATATTTGAGCGGAACGTTGGCAATTTCGCGTTGAATGTTTTCTCTGAGCTCGTCTAAAGTTGTTGGCATAGACTAATGACTTGATGTGGCATGACAATCGTGGACAATCGACCGGACTATTTCTCGAGAATTTGCCTTTCAGTAAATCGATTGAAACGCGTTATGTGTTATCAGTTGCACCGTCTTGTTGAAACCACATATCGCCGATGTAAAGCTCACCAAGTTCTGGCCAAAAAAAATTTCTAACATGGCACGATATCGATGAAAAAATACTGCCCAATCACACCACCGGCATGAAAACCACTCCACACAGTTTTTTGCGTATGCAATTGTGTCTCTTAAAGCACATCTGGATTTGTTGCCGTCCAATAACGCAAATTTTGTTTATTGACAAAACCACTCAGACAGAAATGAGCTTCATCGATGAAGATGATTATTACGGCCAAAAATTGGAGCAAGCACTTGTAAAGTTGCGACCACTGACTCAGAATTTCTGTAGTATTTTTTTTTTTTTTGATTTCCAATCGTAGTTCGTGTGTTAACTTTACCTCAATGAAAGTGTTAACTTCGAATAACGTTTTGACACTGAAAGGTCATTAAAAATGTTTGAGGGTGCGTTGACATAAGGATACGAAATTGTTATATCCGTCTTGGAAAACCCTGTATATGTATAGGGTGGAGCCCGGAAATTTGCTTATTTTGGAATGAAATAAAAAAATATGAACCCTTGAAAAATTTATTTTATATTTTAATTATATTGAATAGTAAGCGAATTTTTAAAAAACAGGATTCTAAATAGTGTATCTGGTAAATGTCGACCTTTGCTATCCACACACTACTGCATACGTTTTCATGAACTCTAACAAGCATGTCGACTGGAATTCTGCCAGTTTCAGCCTCAATATTGTTAATTAGGTCTTCCAAGATGTTGGGAAGGTTGATATACACCTTCGACTTCAGGTAACCCCAAAGGAAAAAATCGCATGGGGCAAAGTCTGGTGAGCGTGACGGCCAGTTCACACCACCTCTCAAAGAGATAAGCCGTTTAGGAAATATTTGCTCAAACAATTCATGGTAACACTCGCTGTGTGTGCAGTAGGACCATCCTGTTGGAACCATGTATCTTCATATTGCATTGCCCCAAGATCCAGCTGAAAAAATAAGGGCCAATGATGCCGACTCGTGATATGGCGCACCACACATTGATTCGGTCCGAGTGCAGAGGTGAAATTCTCTGGGGTTCGTTTAACTCCAGTACCGCATATTTTGTTTGTTTACATACCCACTGAGGAAAAGCACGTTGCACTGCAATGATCGAGTGCGCATCTGAAAATTACGATTCGACACAAAATGACCTTTTCTCACGTGTCCAATGCTTGATGGCAACTGAAAGGCAGAAGAATACAAATCTCCCGTCAGCCTCTATAAGCCACTGATACTCTCCACTCTCTTCGACCAACATTGCCGCCACAGCCTGCAGTGCAGATAAGCAAAAACCGCGCTCCACCCTGTACAACCGATTGTATAAGTATGTCTTTAGCTTTCGAAGCTACATACATTCAATATTAATGAAATTTGGCGCAAACGATCAGCTCAGATAAAAATGGGTTAAGCTGGTGCATGTTTTGATATAGCCCCAGTTTAAAGGTCTCTTCCCATATACATACAACCGATCTAAAGGGCAAGCCATTACACAATTTTAATTGGAGTCCGGTTTTAAAAAAAAAGTACAGATACATTTTCAAATTTCTGGTTTTATTGGAAAGGTTGAACTTTGTCATTTAATAATGGAACACCAACCAAAGAGTTTTCGCTTTGCCCAATGTGCTGAAGATTGTTTGGCAGGTGAAGAAGAATTTTACCGAAAAATCGTGGTATCAAATGAAGCTCATTTTAATCTCGGTGGCTATGTCAATAAGCAGAATTGCAGCATATGAGGTTTAGAGTACCCACACGTGACTATTGATAAGCCAATGCATCCGCAACGAGTCACTGTTTGGTGTGGAATTTGGCCGACGGCATCATTAGGCCATTTTTCTGCGAAAATGAGCTAGGAGCCGCCGTTACCGTCAGCTGTGAGCGTTACAGCGCCACGCTCAACGAGTTTTTGGTTCCAAAAATTCAAAATGGAAGACATTTGGTTTCAACAAGATTTTGGGGTTGTCGATTTTCGAATAATCGACTTTTGGGTATAAAAAAAGACATGTGAAACCGATCACTTTTTATGAGGTCTTTGATTATAGGGAAACATTGTACATTGGTTTACTTTGGTGTTCTAAAAAAAAAACAGTTTGGGTTTATAAAAAAAACAGAATTCTGAAAATTACAGCAATGGCAACATTTTCAATACTTTTTTTTAAAAAAACTCATAGCTTTTGTTCTGATGTTTGAGAATTTTTGTTAAATTTCAGGATTAAATTGAGGTATACAAAATAATTTTTTTAAACAGAAGTTTCTTTAAAAAAAATTGTATAATTTGAAAAGAAATGTTTGTTTTTCGTGATTTTGAAAAAATGTACTTTTGATTTTTTTAAAAAAAAAAATTGGGTGGCCATGTTTCTAAAGTACTTTTCGAGTTAAAAATTAAAATGTTTGTCGGTCTCCACTTTATTTTCTATTTGTCATGTATGAGGAATTTTTTTGTGCATAACAAATCGCTACAAAGGGCCATAAATAAGCATTAAAAGAAGTAACAAGTTGTAGTAAGATGAACCGTAGCGCCATAGAGGAATACGTTGTAAAGTTTTTATTGATCCTAAAGGAATAGAAGGAATGGATTTTTTAAAAAAAAAAATTGTTTAAAAAGTTTTTATTTCGAAAGACAAAATTCCGCGATTATGAAAAGAAGTATTTTTTAAGTAAATGGCCACGCTTTAATATTTCAGCGGTCTCTACAATATTTTTAAACATTTTTAAATTAGAAAAACAACTCTCTAAAATTTTTTTAAAATTTGTTATAAAAATATATTTTGTAATCCTCAACCTCAAAAGTTAGAAAAAAATTCTAAAATATCATAACTAGAAAAAAAGTTATGAGTTTAAAAAAACGTATTGAAAATGTTGCCACTGCTGTAATTTGTTTTAAAAAACCCAAACTGTATTTTTTTTTAATACACCGAAGTTTATCAACGTATAAAATCTCGTCGAAATCGAAGACATTCTTGTAAATGTGATCGGTTTCACGTGAAATTGACTAAAAGTCTAAAAGTCGACTTTTTTATGTCGACTTTTTGTTTTATTAAAACGAGGTGGACACCGATCCTGAATACATCCTCAAAAAGTCACTGTTTGCTGTGCTCTTTGGGTAGAGGGAATCATTGGTCGACGTTTCTTCAAAAATGAAGCCGTTGACAACGTTACAGTAGGGAACGTTATAAAGCCATGATTAATGACTTTTTCGTGCCTGAATTGAAGGATGTTGCGGTGGACGAACTTTGGCTCTAACAAGACGGCGCTACATGCAATACAGCCAACGAAACAATCAATTTATTGAAGGAAACTTTTGGTGAATGAATTATCTTGTGTCGATCGATTTTACACCGATGGACTATTTTCGTGGGGTTAGGTGAAGTCGCTTGTATAAGCAGATAAGCCCGACACGATTGACGCATTTAAAGAGAACGTTCGGCACGTTATTGCTGACATACGGCAACATACTCGTATGCTGCAAAAAGTGGTGGAAAATTGGTCTCTCGGCTGGAATTTAGTCAACCAGCCGCAGCGGCCACTTGCCCGAAACCAGTTTTAAAACAAAATGGCAAACCCTTATCTTTATAATGTAATTAAGCTAAATTATTGGCCATAACATTAAATTATAGGAGTATGCGTTTTATTTCTTCTTGGAAACCACACTTCTGAAAAAAACACACTCTACAAATGTTTTTAAAAATATTATTTTTCTATCATTTAAGTATAGATCGGCTAAAATTATATCTGAATATGTTCAAGATAAATTGGGCCTTTTGCATCCGTATTGAAAAAAAATTAATAAGATATAGGTTGATCCAACTAGAGGTATTTTTCAGAACAAAAATATAAAAATTCAAATCTTTATTGGTAATTTGAAAAGACATTTTATGGCATATATATTTTCAATATAATTTCCTTCAAATGTTGGCCGCAACAACGCCTCAGGGTTTCCACTCTGAGGGTCCAATTATGGATAACACGTTCGAGCATTTCGACCGGTATGGCTTTAATGAGACGCGTAATGTTGGCTTCCAAACCCTGAATCGTACCTGGTTTGTCAGCATAGACTTTGGACTTTACGTAACCCCAAAGAAAAATATATAAAGGTGTGCTATCACTCGATCTAGGCGGCCAACTCACCTGTCCAAAACTTGAATTATCTGCTCTTCGAAAAGACCTCTCAATAGATCCATTGTTTGAGCAGCTGTATGGTAAGTGGCACCGTTCTGTTGAAACCAAGTGTCGTCAAGATTACGGGCTTCAATTACAGGTAGCATAAAGATCGATATCATGGCGCGACAGCGAGCACCATTCACGGTTACGTTCCGGCCATCATCATTTTTGAAAAAATATGCACCGATGATTCCACCAGCTTATAAACCGCACCTCTTGAACCTTTTCTTGTTGTTCTTCAGCCCAATTACCGCAATTTTGTTTTTTTGACTTTACCGTTGAGCCAGAAATGGTCCTCATCACTGAACAAAATTTTGGTCGAAAACAGCGGATCATCCCGTTTCTCACCGAACGGTCATTTCCATAATACAATTGTCAACATTTGAAGAAAATTATTTTCAAAAAAAGATGCCATAAAATGTAGTTTCAAATTACCAAAAAAGATTCCACACTTGATTTGAATTTTTAAATTTTTTTGTTCCGAAAAAAAGGGGGCGATTTAGTATTACATTTTTTTCAACCCATTTTTTTAAATAACTTAAACACATATAGCCAAGACTTCAGGAATTCATTTGAGGTATTTTGTGTCACGTTGCCCTTAAGTAGGCGGAAATGTTAAGGTTTAGAGTTCCAATTTAGTTCACTAAAATATTAATTCATAATCAGCTTTATCTTAAAAATATTTGATGAAAACCAAAGTTTAATTTTTTTGGTTCGAAAGTAAAAACCAATTTTTGAAGAAAACCTACTTTTAAGTCAAATAACAGAATAAACATTTTCAATTCGCTTAAAATCAAAATGAAATAAAAATCTTTATTATTTCCGTCATATAACAGAATACATAAAACTTAACCATCAGTTGGTTCAGTTAACAAATGCTCGTAATACAGACAACCGAATCAAAGAGTTCTTATAGCCAAAAATCGATAACAACAACTAAAACTTGTACAAATTCAGTTACAATAATCATCCTTAGTTAGGGTTAGTAATACTTTGTCTATTCATCCGATACTGTCATTTCCCACTACTGAAAATTGCCGTGTACCCAATCAACATTCGGTTGTAGCGATGGAATATATGGTTCGTATGTACTACCAGCATCATTCGGTTGGCAAAAAATTCGGTTAAGGCAACAAATCTGTTCTTTGTGTGTAAATTGTTATGAATATGGGGGCTGGTGCTTTTTCTCATTGCGTTTTTATCGTTTGTATAACTCAAATTTGTTTTGATTTTACGTTTCCTGAGTTTTTTCAGTTTAGATTCCTTTAATTTCGATGGGGAACGCCTTTTGTCCAACATATTTCGTTCCACCTGCTGTGGTCAAATAAGAGAGACTAAAAGCTTGGCTGCATCTTGTGGAAGTCTGCTCTGAAAAGGATAGATATTTCACCTATTTCTTGGGTCTAGCCTCAGCAGAATGAAAAAATATATTAGACCGAATTAAAACAGAACTTAAATAACCCTTGATAAAATTTTAGCTAAGCTGGCCCTAACTCAGTCTAATCGCAATTCGGTTAAACAATTTTCCAAGTACACCAACGGATTATTTGAATGGTAACAAATTGTACTACAAACCTTTAAGCAGGTATATTTATTGTTTAACATTAGAATTGTCACAACACATTTACGTCTTTGAAATTATTTCAATTCTCAAAAAAAAAACAAAAGTTTTCTCTAAAGTTTATGTCAAGTTAATTTAGTGGAAAATTACAAAATTGTTTGTTGTTGACCCTTTTTGTGTTCACCAATAATATTTGTTTCTTTCCGGCGCAGGGGTGGGGGTGGCAGGAGAATAATGTAAAATTTACGTGACATTTACTTTACAAAGTAAACATACGTACCCACACAGTAACACGTACACACACTCCCAGCAACTAAGGCTAACTCTTGACTTCCTTTTCCTTTAAAAGCTTACTTCCGCATTTCGTTTGTGTTTTTTTTAAAGGTTTTTGTTTAAGGAACAACAACAACGTCGCAAACATTTCAAAAATCAACTCACATCTGTTGGGGTTGTGTGAGTGTGACTCCGTGTCCGTGTTTGTGTTGAGTTCGTCCTGGAGAAGTCCTTTACAAATAGAACTGCATTTGACTTGCGACAAATTTCTCTCCTTGATAAGAAATACACATACACACATACAAGGCTGATGATGACGACAAACAAGTATTCTTACCTTACTTAAGTCATTCGGAAATAGAAAAACAAAACAAGAAGCCAAAGGACACCGGGTCCAGGATACTCACACACGAGGGCATACACGTAGCAAATGACAAATTTCCTTTTACTTACATTTCATGACTTAGACTTAGTCATGAGTGAAAATGAACTGCAGCCATTCGCATCCTCCGCCTCGTGGTCGTCCTCTACGTTGCCTTTGTCCAGTGGAAGGAAAACATGCCACATACAACATGTTGTACGAGCTGTGCGGCGAGTGGCACTTACTTGTATGCAGCAAGTTGTCGACAAATCATGTGTACTTTACAGAAATGTCTTGAAGGTCCTTTTGACTTTTGGAAAACGAGTGTGTTTTGCAAACGGGAAACAAGCAATAAGAAAATGTCCTTTTCCACATTTTCAGTGTAATGGACTGGACGTTATTTTTATGATTATTGTCGTTGTTTTTCCATAAAGAAATCTATGTTGCCGTAAATAATGTTTGCTTTGGAGAAACATTTAGGTGTTGGTAATCATCGGATGACGCACTGAAATGAAAAGCTGATGGAGAAAAAGGAAAATTATCTGAAAAATTTAAAAATTAATTTAAACGGTACTAGGCCTATCGAAGAGATCAGAGTGTATTGGCATATTCTATGTGAAATTCTAAAGGCAGGCGATAAAATCGTCGTCGGGCCATGTAAAAACTTCTCTATAAAATGATTTAGCCGTTTGGCATTTAACAGTAGCTCACTGATTTGAGAAAATTTCACCCTGTTCCATAATGGGATGTTGAGAAAAATATGTCTGTTTATAAGTTGGCCCCTAAACTTTCTATTTTTCTTAATCTACTTAAGAACTCTTCCAAGAACTTCGTCCCCGTCTGCTGTTATTGAAATGTAATGCTCTTCGGGCGAAAATTTTCAGACATATCCTGAGAACCTACACAGAAAGAAAAGAATCGTTGGCACAACCGAATTGTTTTGCCAACCGAATGATTGAGGTTGCCTGCACCTCAAGTATTCTATCTGTAGTTATTGCAACTGAGTTATCGGCAAAAAATACGAAGAACCCGAGAAAAAGTTTTGGATCTAAAAGTCTATATGCCGCACTTATTGAACAAACAAAATTTTAATTTTCAAAAGTGGCCAAAAACTGTTGCCTTGTATTCTTGAAGAACTCTTAAACATAGGGAGGGTCACGTCGAGGAAGAAGAGGAAAAGATGATGGACGATTTTTACTATATAAATTAAATTAAACGATTTGCTTAAAGCAGTAATAATAGCATTATTTACGCTTTTGATTACAACGAATGTTTAGATATCATCACCAATATTCGGTTAAAACAAAAAAATGTTTGCTAAGCTATTGGTTGCCACAACCACCAGTTACAGAAACTAAATACATTTTATGCGTTTCATTGGTATGATCAATCAATAAGTTGCGACTACAATACAATGATCATATTTATCATCTTGTGGTGAGTCGAACCGAATATTCATTACGATGATAATCATTTGTGTATTGCAGCAGAAATGTTTTCTTGCAACGGAGTTTAACCGATTTCTAATAATTTTTTTCAGTGTGTATATGTTCTCATAGTCTATAAATGGGATGAAACACTTCACTTCAAAATGGGAAAATATTTTTCACTCTTAGACAAAAGGTCGGAAAACCAGAATGGACGTTAATGCTGACTTTTAACTTAAAAAAACCGCCTGAATGCCGGTTTTTTGAAAACCCCGGTTTTTTAACTCGCTAAGTTCAACATATGTGGTAGTCGCGCAAACCTTCTACGATGAACCGTTGCATCGTTGTTGGTAGTAAAATTGGGAAATAATATGAAAGAAAAGAAAAATATACTGTAATGTCCTTCCCTCCATCTTCTACTTTAAGACTGCATGCAGAGAACAGATTTGTTGACACAGCCGAATTTTTTGCCAACTGATTGTTGGTAGTTACACGTACTATCCAGGTATTCCATGGCTACAACCGAATGTTGATTGGGTACACAAACATTTTTAGTAGTGGGAACTGACAGTAACTGTAGAACAGACAAGGTATCGGTAACCTTAAGTAATTAGAATGACTTTTGGAACTGAATTCCTATATGTATTGGCTGTTGTTATTGATTAATGGATATAGGGACTCTTTAAATTTAGTTGTCATTGAATAAGTACACGACAATTTTCAGTAGTGGGAACTGACAGTAACGGTTGAACAGACAAAGTGTCGGTAACCTTAACTAATTAGAACTGAATTTCTACATGTATTGGCTGTTGTTATTGATTATTGGATATAGGGACTCTTTAAATTTAGTTAACGTTAACACGTGCATTGGTTAATTAAACGACCTGATGATTACATTTTTAAACATTCATTCTGTTATTTGAATTATGAGCAGGTTTCTTTTAAAACTTGGTTTTTACTTTCGCATCTAATGAAGTTTGTAAGCACAAGTGAATTTTATGAGGAAGCTGATTATGATTTATTATTTAAGTGAAGTAAAGTGGACTTTTAAACCTAAATATACCTAATTGCTTAAGGGTAATGTGACACAAAATACCTCAAATGAATGCTTGAATTCTTGACTACAGATGTGTAAAAAACATATACTTTCATATCAGTAATATTTTGTAGGTTATTTAAAAAATGGGAGGAAAACAAGTTTAATTTAATAAATCGTCCCACTGTGTCGAGTTTTGTTTCCATTCTGAACACAGCTTACACGGTTCTGCAACAAAATCCTCCTTTGGTCGAAACCAACTGATCCTTATGTAAAATGATCTCCTGAATCTTAAGTGAATGTCCGATTTGTCCCATCACGTAAAGATTTCGAGATATTTTCTGACTTTTTTCATTAATTAGCCTTAAAATATGGCAATTCTTATTCCATTCACTTAAATATTTCATGCCAATTTATAAAATCGAATCAAAATTGTGGAAATTACATCCAAAAGAAATCAAAATGTTAAGGTTTTTAAAAAAAAAATTGTTTTCAACTGCCGATATTTTTTGATAATCGGACGAAAATGGCCTGAGTAATAGCAGTTTCTGTAAAAAATCATAGTATTTTTTTTCACTGTAAGAACGAGATCTAAAATTAAACATGTAATTTCTTTACAACATCTGAATAAAAAAATACTGTGATTTTTTACAAAGAATACAACGTTGGAATCGTTACATTGCGTTCTTTATAATTTTGTGCAAAAGCTTTAAAATTGGGGTACAATTGGCAGTTGCGAACAAAATTTTTCATCTTAAAATTTTTTTCTGATTTCATTTTGGCTGTAACTTGCACAATTAATTATTCGATTTTTATAAATAGTAATTTGAGATGCATTTCTTAGCAATAAAAATTACTCATTTTTTAGTAAATCGCATAAGAATTGTTAAAGTTTTAATCAGATTAATTTAAAAAAGAAAGAAAAAGGCGATTTATCGAAAACTATACGTGATGGGGCAAAACGGGCATTCAATTCGTATTCAGGAGATGATAAGTTGGTTTTGTCTTAAGGGGGGCGCAAAAGCTAATTTTTGCAGAACAGAGTTATTCATTATTTTATTTTAGAAATGTATTTTTTTTTGAAAAAAGGACACATCCCAACTGAAAATAATTAGACAACATTTTGTACCCTTTTAAACTCCGTTTATCACGAAAATTCGGTAAAACGAATGGTGACTCATCTCTAACTTATTTCAAATGGTATAGAGTTACAAAACAAATTTCCTTAGTCCATAAATAATTTGCACCTACGAGGGCTACCGCAAAGCTAGCTGGCCTGGGACATTTTCTGTTTTACTAGCAACTTTTTTGTTTTGTTTTTTAAAAGCAATCTTTTATAAGCCATCTGTCAAAATTTCCGAAATATTTAATGATTATTTTCTTTGTTACAGTTGATTGAAGTAAACAAGTTTTATAATTTTTGAAAAATGGAAAATAAAGAGTTTCGTGTGGTAATTAAACACTTTTATATGAAAGGTTATACGCCACAATTAATCAAACATGAATTGGATTCTGTTCATGGTGATAATGCACCATCATACTCCACCGTGATATCATGGGTTCAACAATTTAAAATGGGTCGTTCCAGTACGGAAGATGAACAACGCTCTGGAAGACCGAAAACTGCTACTACTTTTGAAAACATTAGAAAAATATTTAATGAAGTCACTAAAGATAGACGAATAAAGCTCAGAGAACTTGCTGATATTGTTAAAATACACGAAAAACAAGTTTGGAGTATTTTACATGATGAACTCCACATGAAAAATCTATCCGCAAGATGTTTGCCGCGTTTGTTGACTTTGCCCCAAAAAACCGTCCGTTGGACCAATTCCGAGGAGCTTTTAGCGATTTATCAGCGTAATCCAATAGAGTTCTTGCGCCGATTCATAACTGTTGATGAAACATGGATCCAGCACTACATCCCAGGATAAAAAGAACAGTCAAAACAATGGATAGAAGCTGGTAAAAGTGGTCCCAAGAAGGCGAAAACTGTTAAGTCAGCAGGTAAAGTAATGGCCACAGTATTTTGGGATGCAAGGGGTATAATATTTATTGATTATATTGAGAAAGATATTATTGTGCATTATTGGATCGGTTGAGTGAAGAAATCAAGATAAAACGACCGCATTTAGAAATAAAAAAGATATTTTTCATCAAGATAATGCTCCTTCACACACTGCATTTTTAACTCAACAAAAACTGGCCGAATTACGATTTAAATTGCTCCGCATCCACCATATAGTCCAGATTTAGCTCCTTCTGATTATTTCTTGTTTCCAAATTTAAAGAAAAATTCTCGGTGTCAAAAAATTTTCGTCCAATAGCGAGGTTATTGCTGAAACGAGGCATATTTTGAAGGTCTTGAAAAATCTTATTTTTCAGATGGAATTAAAAAACTTGAAAAACGTTTGATGAAGTGTATTGAGTTGGAAGGAGATTATGTTGAAAAATAAATAATAATAAATCCAAAAAAACGGTTCTTTTTATGTTAGGCCAGTTACTCTTGCGGTAGGGCCATCCTTTTGGGATTTTACTTTAATTACCTAAGCCTTACATTTCTAAAAAACAACATTTACCCCCCGAAAAAGTCCAATCTTTTGTTGCATAGTGTAATATGTTACAACAGCGAACTAAACGGGGTTTAGTGACTACAAAGAATTTATTTGTTGTCACCACCAATTATTAGTACCAATATAGCATGTCCTTGGTCATGTCATGTCATTGGTTGATTGTAATAGCCATAAGTTGTGGCAAACAATAGTTTTCTGCACTCGGTCGGTATAACCGATTTCTTGGCAGTAAGAATCGTGACATTATTGTAGCCTTGTGGTAAGTAGCACCGTGTAATATTGATGGTTACATGGTGCGGCTTTCCATAAGGCCGTGGGCTGTTGGTGATTGCAACCGAAAGTATGTGTATCCATCCGAATATCTGTAGTTCGGCCCGAATTTTAACTGATTTTTTTTCTCTATGTGATATCAATAAAAATCTCAGACGTTCGAAGTATTTATTGTCACATAGAATGAGAGAAACTATACAAATATACAGGAATATCTTCAAAACAATTTGGATGGAATTCTTTTACTCTCCCCGCCCATCCTAAATATATCCATACGCTGGCCGGCACGCACTTACCTAATGTTGACAATATGTTTACGATCGAACGTGAGTTGCATACGGCGTCTCGTTCAAAAGGAAGAAATACCCTTTTTCTTAACGACAAATGGCCATAGTTTCGCAGAGTGCCCAAAGAAAAATGTGCAACCATCCCCAAAATTATTTTGAAAACTTCATTAAAAAATCAAGAAGATTTTTCACAACTAAAGAAAACCCAAAACAAAGACCAAACTGAATAAAAAAAAAATTTAATTCGCCGATTTATATTTGTATTCATTAAAATTGTTTTGCTTGTACCTTTTGCTTGTAATCTCCGCATGATTGCCTCATGTCGCAACAATGTTGTACATCACAGACAGACAGACGGACAAAACAAAGAAAAAACACGGCGGCAATGTTCCTTAACCACAATTGTATCTGCACAGATCTTTTTTGGTGTTTGTCGTTGTTGTGGTTGTTGTCGCCGTGGCGGCTATAATGAGCCAAAAAAATACCTTATGGCAGAGTGGAAAAAATGAATTCATTATGCCTCAGATAGCAGCCAGAACATCAGTGGCAGAAGCCACAAAGGTTGCCAAAACAAAAGCGAGAAAAAATATAATGAAATTTATACTTATTCCCGATATGCCACGCATGGACACACCGGAGGACTGGAGGCGGTGTAATAATGAGCGCAAATGGCCTTCTAACTAATGTGCTAAACAAAATTGGACAAGATATGATTAATGGACAAGTATCTGAGAGAAGGAATAAGATTTGACTATACGGAATGTGTTACTTTATTACGTGTAATAATTTTCACCAAGAAATTTCTATATAAGCTATCTAAAGGATTGGTTATAAGTTACTCAAAACGCTCTGTTGCAGCGTCTAAAAATTATTGCGTATCCTTCTAAAGAGGAACAAAAATTATTAAACTACTTTATTAACCAGGCAATAATTCGCGAACCAGACTGAATTGGACAAATGAGTTATTATCGCAACAAAATTTTGTGATCTTGGAGAAGCTTTTCATTGAAATCATATGTGGTCGGGTTAAACACTTTTCGATCGGTGCACAGTGGGACATTTTAGAAAAAAGTGGTATAAAAAGAAGTTATAAAGTATTGGTCCGATCGTTGAAGCAGGATGAGGAAATAAAACAGAAAGAGTCAGTATTTTAGAATATGGATATTCGGCATAAGTCCCACATATTCATTGAAAATTGCATTGGGTTTAAGTAAACTAAAATGTGAAAAAACACAAGTTGTTTGAACGTGACCTGTAATCGTAAATACGAGTAGTTGTAATTTTTGTAGAATTTTCCTCCGACTGGCAAAGCAGCTAGTCACCAGTGCTGAAGTTTGCAACAACTTAAAGGAACGAAGACATGTTAAATATACCACTCGACTTAGAATCACTTTCTGATTCCCTTCCTCCATTGGCCCGTCTCTCCATCTACCGTTGTAATCGAAGTACAGGTCGCAATTATGAACCGATTTAGGTCAAGGACAAACCTTATTAAAATTCGGTCCATATTTTGTTAACATACGAGTACATAGGTTGTTTCCGATTTCAGAACAAACTGCTCTGAAAGCCAAAATATACATCCGATTTCGACCAAATATCGCACAGATGTTTTCAAGTGATCCGCATATCTCTGGTGTGAACCTATTTCATGTTTGCGAATAGGTCCCACATAAAAGGTCCTCATGACTTGAGGTCCTGCAGTCTAGGATCCATCAATTACAACTGATCCTCTTAATATCCGAGTGGTGTAGCGTATCATATAGTCGGCCACGCCCGACTTTAACTTTTTTACTTGTTATATTTCAGTTAATATATCTCTATAACCCTAAGAGATATGAACCACATTTGTTCGTGTTTGTGGAAAATTTCTCTGATTCAGACGATTTTAAAGCCAGGGAAGGACAAATCAATACCTTCCTCATACAGGCCGATCAGTTTGCTTCCCTGCTTATTCAAACTATTTGAAAAAGTTCTTTTATCGAAAATAAAACCGTTCCTCGTGTCAAATAACATAATACCAGACCATCAGTTTGGATTCCACGAAGGTCGAACAAGTAAACCGTTTGACCCAAGCAATTGAAAAATCATTTGAACGGCGAGAATATTGCTGCGCCGTATTCCTGGATGTTGCTCAAGCATTTGACAAAGTCTGACACTTTGGCTGGACCTACAAAATTTGCAAATACTTACCGGCAAATACGCATCGAATTCTTGAGTCTTACTTAGAAAACCGCAGATTCAGAGTCAAATGTGGACAACACGTCACCGATGACCGCAAAATACTAGCAGGTGTTCCCCAGCGAAGCGTCATGGGGCCTATCCTTTACCTTCTGTTTACCGCAGATATCCCTACCAGCCCAAACGTGCTAACATCCACTTTTGCCGATGATACCGCTATAATGGCCACACATAAAAAGCAGGATATTGCATCTATGAATCTAGGTGTACATCTCAGACGAGTAGAATCTTGGCTCTCTGACTGGAGAATAAAAGTCAATGAGGCTAAATGCACACAGGTAACTTTCACACTGAATTTTAGCACTTGTCCGACATTGAAACTAAACAATATCCCTTTTTCTCAATCTGATCATGTTACATACCTTGGAATCCACCTGGATCGCCGACTCACCTGGAGAAGTCATATCGAAGCCAAGAAAACTCAACTAAAACTTAAGTTCCATCAACTGCACTGGCTCCTAAAAGCGAACTCAAAACTAAGCCTTGAATATAAGGTCCTGCTATACAACAGTGCAATCAAACCTATCTGGTTATACGGTGCCCAGCTATGGGGCAAAGCAAGCTAGAGCAATCTCGACAAAATACAAAGAGTCCAATCGAAGACATTGCGGCTTATTACCGATGCCCCTTGGTATATGAGGAATGAAAACATCCACCGAGACTTGAAAATACCTCTCGTCAAAGAGGCAGTTCAAAAAATCATTATAAAGCACAAAGAGAAGCTCGAACGTCATGATAACATACTTGCTAGACAATTATTGTGCAGTCCAAGCTCTTTAAGACTTCGGAGAAACGAACGCCGTGTTTTCTAATCTGCACTTGTGCTTCATCCGTAACAGTAACAGCGAACACACGCGCCCGAAAGACTGTGTAGAATTCTTTTTGTCTACGTCACGTGTCTTAAATGCTCTTATACGTGATCTTTAAAACAGTCAATATCAATCGCAGACGAACACTCAAAAAAGACTGTGTAGAATCCTTTATTCTACGTCACGTGGCCTAAATGCTCTCATACGTGATCCTTAAAACAGTCAACACGCCCACTCTGCTATTCTAGGGTTATCCGTTATACATACATAACTAGAGTTCTTCACTCTACATAATATCGCAAACACTCTGTAAATGACTGTAAGGGTCCTCTGACCCTTTATCACGAGGTTTAGCCAAACTAGGTTTAAAATTCTCAGACATGTGATCCATACCAGTTATTTATTTTGACCAAATTAATTAAAATTCCTGCCAATAAGCAGAGATCCACATTACAAGAAATCCATACTAGGATTCATTATTGAATTATACTTAAGATTCGTATACTTATTGTTAGGCTCCTTTGGAGCAGATTCAATAATTCAAATAAAGCTTATATAAAAAAAATTGTTCGTGTTTCTTTTATATCGTACACTACACTGCGGTACAGGGTATTATGACTTAGAACTGTGTTTGCAACATCTTGAAGGAATGAAGATAGACCCTATGCTAATTATACCAATCCATTAAGAATCAATTTCAGATTCCATTGAGCGATGTTCCCCCGTCCATCTATCGATTCAAAGTAAAGGTCGCAGTTATATCCGATTTCGATGAAACTTGGAACATTCTTTAAGTTTGAGCCCAGGCCTAACTCTTTTGAAATTAGTGTACATCGTGTTACATTTTCATACATAGTGTTTTCCCGATTTCGTATAGCTTCGTTACATATGTCCTTCCCGATTCCAGAACCTATAGCTCTTAAAGCCATATATTAATTCTGACAAAATTTCAAATGGAGTATTATGAACGACCAACACTTAACTCTGACCAAATTAATCGTTATCGGTCCATATTTTTGAATAGCTTCCACACCAAGGACTCTCCCGATTTAAGGTCTTACAGCTCTGTAAGGCTCAAATTTAATCCGTGCACTCTCAAATTTTGTATGGCACGTAATCCAAGACCACTAAATAAATCTGGTGAAACTGGACCATATAGGTACAAGTTTCCGTATAGCTCCCAAAAAATGGTCCTTTCCAACTTTAGAACCTAGAGCTCTAAAGCCCCCGCGATTTGGTTAAATTTGGGCAAATCGGTTAATGAATTGGAATAGCTGCCCTTCACCTCCTGAGGTGAAGGGTGATGCATAGCGCCCTCTACCTAACTAAAAATTTTAAATTTGTTTTATTTGACTTTCCTAGGGATTACTACGAAAAGTAAATCGTTGCAAACAGTTTATATAGGGTTGGCCATTTACAATTTTAAATTCGAATCGGCGGTAAAAAAATATGATATGCGGCTTCGCTTCGCCTAATTTTACCGAAAAATCGTTTGTTTCGTTGATTTCGGATGAAAATCACTTCCATCTCAGTAACTATGTCAATAAGCCAAATTGCCGCATATGGGATTTAGAGAAACTACACCTGACCATTGAGAAGCCAATGCATCCACATTGAGTCACTGTTTGGTGTGGATTTTGGGCTGCCGGCATCATTGGACAATTGTTCGTAGAGAATAAGCAAGAAGCCGCCGTTACCGTCAACGGTGACCAATACCGCGCCAGCCTCAACGAATTTTTGTATCCAAAAATTTAAGAGAATGTCATGGACGACTTTTGGTTTCAACAAGACGGGGTCACATGTCACACAGACTACGCACCGTTTTTGAAAATCGGATAGTCAGGCGAAATTGTGATGTCATTTTGCCGCCTCGGAGCTGTGATTTGAGCCCTTTGGGTTATTTTCTTTAAGGATAAATTATACGCAAAGCATCCAGAGACAATTGAAGCGTCGAAAAATTAAATCGAAAATGTACTGCGAAATTTGGTTGATCCGATGAGGAACTGCCGAGCCAGTTGTGGTTGTCATATGAATAATATTGTGTTCCATTATTAATTGGGGAAGTTCAACCTTTCCAATAAATTCAGAATTTTTTTTACAGCCGTATTATATTTGAAATGTTAAATCGCCCACCCGGTAGTTATAAAAGACAATCATTGAAGATATCTCACAGCAATAATTTTTGGACCCCAAAAACACAGAATGTGGTCACAAAATTTATATTCTGACAGACTGACGCCTGCTCAATAATTTTTTCAAACATTGTATGATGTATAGATTAATAATGTAGTTGTCCTATATAAAGCTTAAAAAATAGCTCCCACATATATGTTCATCTGATTTTATGTTCTAAGGTATGTTTTAAGCCGTGAGGTGGCGGGAGAGATATGTAATTTCTAAATAAAATAAAACCCTTACTTAAGCAGTAAGGGAATTTTTGTATTACACGGTTTAAAATAGTGTATCTAGCAAATGTTGACCTTCGCAATCCCCATAATGCTGCATACGTTTTCTGAAGTTTTCATGAACTCTTACAAGCATGTCCACTGGCATTCTGCCAATTTCAGCCGCAATATTGTTAATTATTCCAAGGTAATGCGACGGTTGATTTACATACACCTTCGACTTCAGGTAACCCCAAAGGAAAAAATCGCATGGGGCTAAGTGTGGTGAGCGAGTCGGCCCCTTCTCATCACCCCTCAAAGAAATAAGCCGTCCAGAAAACATTTGCCTCAAACAAAAGCAAATCGTTAACGAAAAGCACGCTGTACTGCAATGGTCGAGTGCGCATTTAAAAAATACGCTTCAACACAAAGTGACCTTTTCTCAGGTGTCCAATGCATTATGGCAACTGAAAGGCAGACGAATACAAATCTCCCGTCAGCCACTTTAAGCCACGCACACTCTCCACTCTCTTCGACCAACAGTGCCGGCACAGCCTGCAGTGCAAAAAAAACAAATTACTGCGCTCCACCCTGTACATGAAAGCAAAGTAGTTTTTATTTTACGAATTGTTATAGTCGCCTGGGCCCGATTTTAGCATTTTCACTAGTTTTAAACGGCCCAATGTGTTGCGATGGAAATAACCAAAAAGAAAATATTTTTACAGCAATTTACCAAAATACAATTTTATATTTTTGTCAAGCATTTGACTGACTTTTATTTGTCCTTAGCACATGCGTCTGTCGTATTAACGACTAACTCTTAGTTTTATGATTAAAGCGTTGGCCTTTTGATCTGGGCATGGGCCAGTCATTACAAAGCTCTTAATCAATGTACTTTACATTAGTACAAATAGAACAAATAAGTACAAATACTGTAGTCAGATAACATTTAAATCTCTAAGTAAACTGTATACATACCATCCAAATATCTGCCTTTTTCCCAACTTATTTAGCCATCCTACTTAATTTGGTTCTTTGACTTTTTGCATTTTTTTGTTTTGCTGAGGTTGTTCAGTGTCTGAGGTGTGAGACATTTGCAAATAAACTTAACAAACACACGAAATATTCTCAAGTAGAAAGGCATACATATTTAGCCGCCGTTGTTTGTTGCAATTGTTGTCAACGTCTGGCGAAATGGATTTTCCTGAGTTACCTCGTGTATCTGCCTCACTGGCTGTTGGACTTGTATAGGTGGCTGTCTGGTTTTTTTTTTGGTTCGAATCGGCACCTCATTCTCCGAATGGTGCACGTAATTTAAGCATTATTTTCGCAGACAGCCACACAGCGATGAACAGACAATCCAACAAGACAGGCCGACATGTCATACAAATAACATTTTCAAACGAAAAACGATTTCACGTGGATAAATACGCCAAAGACCTAATCGACTAACCTAAAATCACTTGCAGTTAGTCAAAGGGTGGCGAAAAGTTTCTTTTGTGTTCTTTCTATAATTTCGAAGAAATTAACACGACAACAGTTCGGGCTTTGGCGGCAATTGAAAATGTTTGAGAAATTGATACCAAAGATAGCTACTGATGTACATTCTGTAGAGCACAGTGCTTAGAAAGTAAAATTTTTGCATAGGAAAATGTAATTTTATTTTTTTTTATGAAAAATACTACTTTGTTTTAATAATCTAGTGTATTTGCATATGTGACAGCGCATAGAGAAAGGGGCCTAAGGGTAAAAAAAATCAATTTGATTTTTTTTCTTTTTTTTTGATGTGGACAACATCTGAGCATCGAATGAGACCGATCCCATGCCCCAAAAGTGTTCCCTCCCAGAGATATGAGCGTTTTATGAAAGTGAAGTCGACGATTCTAAGCGCAAATAGAAAGGGACCTAATCTTTAAAATGGCTCTCCTGAACAAAACTGGTTTTTAACCTTAGGTCTCTTTCTATTTTGCGCGTCACATATATTTAAAACTATTGTAAGGTTAGTTACATCATGTATGTCGGAGCTACACAGAACCCGAATAGGGGAAACGTAAGTCGAAAGCATTGAAATGGGAATATTTATCTTTATATTTCAATCACAATTTCCGTTGATCTAACTATAAGTGTTTACGTCAGATAGCCTAGTAAGTTTCTAAAACTAATCAGCATAACTTCAGTTTAAATGTTTTTGTCGGAAATAAAAAAATGGTATACAAATAAGTTAAGTTAATAAGTTAATGTGTTTTGATTTTAATTTATACAGGGGTGTTTTGAGTTTATGCATTTCCTTAGCGTTAGTGCGGTAGCCTACTGGGATACACCCAGTAGAAGAATATCCAAAACTGCCAGAACGCTGCCCACCATCGAACCACCACCTTACGGAACTCCGGGTCTAGACATCGGCGAGCAACAAAAACAATTAATGAAAAAAATAATGAAGTAGAAATTAGTAACTTGACGATAGGGATGTAACAAATATGGGTTCGGTGAAAGCGAATATTAATTTACGAGTATTATGTTTTTCGAAAGGGAATAAATATGTTATGCTTTTTGTGAATGAAAATAAATTAAAAAAAAATCCAACAGTCTGTGTTTTAAATTCAAAACAAGTATTGCATTTCAGTTATTATTAACAATAAGTTTAAAGAACAATTTTATAAAGAAAATTTTATACTTAAACTTTCCGTAAATTTTTTGGAATTTGGCTCAAAATATTTATTTAAAGAATAAACATACTAAGTAGGGACATAAATACTGTTGCACACGTTTAATGCTGTAAAATAAAAAGTACTGCATTTTTTTGGACCAACTATATTTTAATATATTTATTGATGTATATTGTATCCAAAAAGAATCTACTTTTTCGAAATGTCCACCTTTTGCCTTTACACACGCCTTAAGTCGCACTGGACAATTGTCAATAGCTGCACGAACCTCGTCCATTGGAAAATTGGCCACAGCTCGAACCAAAGCAGTCTTAAGAGATCCAATGTTGGGGTATCTTTTGTGACAAACCTTGTCCTCTAAAACCGTCCACAATTTGTATTCCAATGGGTTCAAATCTGGACTGCCTGAGGGTCATTCTTCAGAGGAAATGAACGCTGGCAATTGTTTCGAAGCCAGGCCTGGGACGTTTTAGCCTTATGGGCCGGCGCAGACTCCTGCTGGAAAGTCCATGTCTAATTTTGGAACAGGGAATTGTTAAGAGGCTTCACAACAGCTTCCATAACGGTTTCTTGGTAAACTTTGGCCGGTGTTTTGACTCCTTGTTCGCAGAAATGCAGGTCAGTGACCTCATCGTAAGAAACACCCCACCAAATCATGACTGCAGCTGGGTGATGACCCTTTTCCACCCTTGGGATCATTTCAGAAGCTTCCTTAGATGACCGCGCATACACTCTATGATTGTGCCTGTTACCTTTTTCCTGAACGGTAAAAATTTTTTCATCGGTAAGCTATCAGCGTGCTTCACCAAAAGACGTTTGCTTTTTTCAATCCTATTTTCTTAAAAGCTGTCCGGTACTTTGTTTGACAGCCTCAAGTCTTTTTTAATGATTCGATCCATGGACTTTTGCGTGATATTCATCTCACGGGCCATGATTTTCTGTTTTCGGAGCGGATTTCTGTGAATTCTTGAATTAACGGCTTTGGGCAACCCGACCGGTGGCAGTCTTTTACATCTCCTCATACAGTTTTATGCATCGGTAGACAAACATGCGGCTAATCCCTAGCGGCCGGAGCGTTTTCAAAATATCGCTTTTTCATTTCACACTTGAAAAGCACTATTACAGCGATACAGTTCTCATTATCTGACCACTCCATGATGAAAGTTGAAACAATTTTAAAATCTCGTTACAGACTAACGCTATTGAGGTTGGCTTTCAAAACCCATATGACATTAACGGGGTATGTTCAGTTCTACTAATGAAATGGGTGCGTTCAATGTTGTAACAGTATTTATGTCCCCACTTAGTACTTTATGTGTATCTAAAAAGGATTCAATGATAACAAAAAAAACAAATAAAATGTTTTTCTAGCGTATACTTTATTACCATTTTAGTATTTTGTCTCAACATCAGCCATCTCCAACCTACTGTGCCGCCTGTCTATTAAACAATCACACTTTTTTACTTTCGCCCATCAACAATTCTCCGAAAAATGTTGTCTTTTGCAAAAAATTACAGAGAAAATGCATTTTAATTAAATCACTTGTTGTTCTTGATTTTGAAAATACATTCGCACAAATGAAAATTGTCCGTCCACTGTCGCAGTCGTATCTGTGAAAAACTTTCTCCGCACAGTCTGTCGCTGTTGCTTAAATGTCCGATGTTGTTTGTCACATTTCTATTGTGTGTTAATATTTTTAGTGGCTCTGCTTTAATTCTATTAAATTGTTCTTTGTTTTCATTATAAATTATTGTTGTTTCAAGTCTGCTTGTTGCTGCTGTTATTCTAAATGTTGTTTGTTGTTATAGTTTTCCTTTGGCAGTCAAGCAAACATTTTGCCAATGTCCGTCCCACCGTCTGTCCACCGATTTGTCCGTCTGGTGTCGTCTGGCCATTTGCCGCCCGTCCACATGTTTCATCTGCGGTTTGAGTTATTCTCGTTGCCGCTGGCATTTGTTGCAATTGTCACTGTGGCTGTCGCAGTCGGTCGCTGACGTAGCCGTCTGCCGTTTGCCATGGTGGTTGCTGTGCTGTGAGTAAAAGTCTGACAAATTAATAAAGTGCAAATAGTTTATGGCGCATAGCGAATTGTAATTTATTTGCAGTTTCGCTCTGCTCTGTTTGAGTATTTCTCAGATTTATTTCATACATAGAAATGCCATTCGTTGCCTTAATTTGACAGCTGCACTAGAGGAGAACTAACAATGCTTCAATTGTCTGAGCGCTCAAGTTGTATTGCGCTTTATCATAATAATTTTGACTTGCTTTCTTCGCCTTTAGTTGACCCAGTAAACACAAAATTTATATCGCCATAAGTCATTTTAGCCTAATTGTATGTTTAGAGTATCTGAAAAATACTCCCGAAAAAGACTCTTAAAATATCGAAAATTCATCGAAATCGAGATCTATATTGCAGCGATATTAAGTGTGTTCTTCTACTTATAAAGGGTGTTTTTTTATTGAGGTATAGAACTTCGAATTGAAATAAAACACAAGAAAATCGTTTTAATGTCCATCAATTTGGCTTTATTGGAAGGATAATTTTATGCCATTAATGTTTAAATATGATTTCGGGCATGTGGCCGCCGCGGCTGGCTCGAATAAAGCCAATTCTACAGGTACAATTTTCAACCACTTTTTCGAGCATATGGGGCCGTATGTTGGCAATAACGCCACGAATGGTGGCTTCCAAGTCCCCTAACGTTTCTGGTGTGTTGGCGTAGACGAGCAACTTCACATATCCCCAAAGAAAATAATCCAATGGTGTCAAATCACACAATCTTGGTGGCCAATTGACAGGTCCATTCCGCGAAATTATGCGCTCATCGAATGTTTCCTTCAATAATTCGATTGTGACGTGCGCTGTGTGGCATGTAGCGCCGTCTTGTTGGAACCACAACTCATCAACATTCATGCCATCCAATTCGGGAACAAAATAGTCGGTTATCATGGCTCTATACCGGTCTCCATTAACGGTAACTGACTTTCCAGCATTATTTCGGAAGAAGTATGGCCCAATGACTCAACCAGCCCATAGAGCACACCAAACAGTCAGTTTTTGTGGATGTAATGGCGTCTCAAGGGTCTCATGTGGATTCTCTTCACTCCAAATGCGGCAATTTTGCTTGTTGACGTAGCCATTCAACCAAAAATGAGCCTCATCACTGAACAAAATTTTGTGATGAAAATCAGCATCGAGATGAATCTCATTTTCGGCCCATTTTGCAAGCGTTGTTCTTTTGTCAACCTGTTCATGATGAAATGGCAAACCAAACTAAATATTAATCACCTGACAGCTGACAAAATGGCCGCCAGTTAAAAAAGTGATGCCAACTTAAAGTTCTATACCCCAATAAAAAACACCCTTTATATACGTACAATGCAGAGTTGTATAGAGTCGAAACTGTGTACATTTTCGTTTCAATGTCGACTAAAATACCGAGGTTTCTTATTCACATCACTTCAAAAACCTATCCAAATTAGATCCCTCATAATTTCTAAGATTTAATTTTTATCGAATCAAATACCAATTTTTCCAAATAGTCAGATTAGTTGTGCACGATATTATTTATTAACCTAATGACGATAAACAGCTAAACATTGTATGGCGTTTAGCGATTAATCACCGACTAGAAATTTTGCCAGAATTTGCTAGATGAACAAACCGCTAAAACGGTAAGACGTTCTTACTTCAAACTTGAGTTTGTTTTTTCATGTTGGGCAGACAGTGTTAGGTCACTACTCGGTTGGCTACGTTCCAGAAAGAAGCGGTAATATAGTTGCATGTAATGTCGGGAAACTTTTGATGATCATTGGCCATTATCATCCCTATTAACATAATACAGAAATATTTAAGTAAGCATATGTGACGCGCAAAATAGGACCTAAGATCTAAAACCAGTTTTGTTCAGGAGAGCCATTTTAAAGATTATGTCCCTTTGTATTTGCGCTTAGAACCGTCGACTTCACTTTTATAAAACGCGCATATCTCTGGGAGGGAACACTTTTGGGGCATGGGATCGGTCTCATTCAATGCTTAGATGTTGTCCACATCAAAACAAACAAAAAATGAAAATTATTTTTTTTACCCTTAGGTCCCTTTCTCTATGCGCTGTCACATATCACTATCACTATGTTGAAGAGAGTGGAGAGTGCGTGGCTTATACCTAGTAGGGACATAAATACTGTTACGACATTGAACACACCCATTTAAATATTAGAACTGAACATACCCCATTAATGTCATATGGGTTTTGAAAGCTAACCTTAATAGCGTTAGTCTGTAAAGGGATTATAAAATTGTTTTAACTTTCATCAGATAATGAGAACCGTATCGCTGTAATAGCGCTTTTCAAGTGTGAAATAAAAAAAGCGCTCCGGCCACTAGGTATTAGCCGCATGTTCGTCTACCGATGCATAAAACTGTTTGAGGAGACTGGAGATGTAAAAAACCGCTACCGGTCGGGCCGCCCACGCTCTGTTCGAACACCGCATGTTATCAAAGCCGTTAAATCAAGAACTCACAGAAATACGCTCCGAAAACAGAAAATCATCATGAGATGAATATCACGCAAAAGTCCATGAGTCGAATTATTAAAAAAGACTTGGGACTTTCAAACGACGTATCGGACATTTATTGACTGCCGCTTTAAAAAAAAATTAGGATAGAAAAATGCAAAATTGTGTTCACCAATGAAAAAATTTTTACCGTTCAAGAAAAATTTAACAAGAAAAATGATAGAGTGTATGCGCGGTCATCTAAGGAAGCATCTGAACTGATCTCAAGGATGGAAAAGGGTCATCACCCAGCTTCAGTCACGGTTTGGTGGGGTGTCTCTTACGATGGGGCCACTGACCTGCATTTCTGCGAACAAGGAGTCAAAACATCGGCCAAAGAAACCGTTTTGGAAGCTGTTCTGAAACCTCTTAAGAATTCCCTGTTCCAAAACCAGCCATGGACTTTCCAGTAGGGTTCTGCGCCGGCCCATAAGGCTAAAACGTCCCAGGCCTGGCTTCGAAACAATTTGCCAGCGTTCATTTCGGTCCAGATTTGAACCCATTGAATTACAAATTGTGGACGGTTTTAGAGAACCCCAACATTGGATCTCTTGAGACTGGTTTGGTTCGAGCTGTGGCCAATTTTCCAATGGACGAGGTTCGTGCAGCTCTTGACGATTGGCCACTGCGTTTGTAACGGCAAAGGCGGACATTTCGAATAAGTGGATTCTTTTTGGATACAATATACATCAATAAATATATTAAAAAATATTTGGTCCAAAAACATTCAGTACTTATAATTTTACAGCATAAAACGTGTGCACAGTATTTTTGTCCCTACTAAGTAGTGGCTGACGGGAGATTTGCATTCGTATGCCTCTCCGTTGCCTTCATGCATTGGACACGTGAGGAGAGCTCATTTTGTGTTGAAGCGTATTTTTTAAATGCGCACTCAATCATTGCAGTGCAGCGTGCTTTTCGTTTACGATTCGCTGTTCCCCCACGCGGACGTGTTGCTGGAGAAACAAACCTCAGAGAACTTCACCAGAAACCTCTGCATTCAGACGGCATCACTGTGTGGTGCGCCGTATCACGAGTAGGCATGGTAAATGGTTTTAAATAGTGTAACTGGAAAATGACGACCTTCGTTATGCACACACTGGCGCATACGTTTTCTGAAGTTTTCATGAACTCTAACAAGCTAGCGAATATCGACTGGAACGTAGTCTGCCATAAAAAATACATACACCTTCGACTTCCGCTAACCCCAAAGGTAAAAATCGAATGGGGCTAAGTCTGGTGAGCGTGCCGGTCAGTTCACATCACCCCTCAAAGAGATAAGCCGTCCTGGAAACGTTTGCCTCAAACAATTCATGGTAACCCTCGATGTGTGTGCAGTGGCACCATTTTGTTGCAACCATGTATCCTCTAATTGCATTTCCTCAAGAGCCGGCTAAAAAAGTTCTGTATAATAGCCAAGTACAGTTCGGAGTTGACAGTTACGGCCAGACAGTTATCGTGGAAAGAGTAAGGGGTCGATGATGCCTACTCGAGATACGGCTCACCACACAGGGACGCGGTCCTAATGCAGAGGTCTCTGGTGAAGTTCTCTGCGGTTTGTTTCACTCCAGTACCGCATATTTAGGGAAACAGCGAATCGTAAACGAAAAGCACGCTGCACTGCAATGATCGAGTGCGCGTTTGAAAAATACGCTTCAACACAAAATGACCTATCCTCACGTCTCCAATGCATGGTGGCAACTTAAAGGCAGACGAATACAAATTTCCCGTCAGCGTCAAGCCACGCACACTCTCAACTCTCTTCGACCAACAGTGCCGCCACAGCCTGCAGTGCAAAAAGGAAAATTTAACGCTTTCCACACTTTAAATTGACAAAATTCAACCTTTCCAATAAAACCAGAAATTTGAAAATTTATTAGTCCTTTTTTTACAGCCGATTCAAATAGAAAATTTTAAATCACCCACCCTATGTCTGCACTTGAGCCTCCTCCACTGTCAATGATACTGCCGAGGTAGCAGAAGCTCGAGGGCAGCGCCGTTCATCTGTAGGGTCTCCCAACTGTTTGTCATAATGTGCAGCGACTACGTCTTTGCCAGATTAACTTTTAGTTCTGCTGCCATTTAATCCATCTGCAGCTGTAGGAATTTTATACTCTTCATTGCGTAGTTAAATTTATTTTCCTGTCATTATTATAGAACTAACCTATAGTCAAGCCGATTTTAGCTCAGGTTATAACAGATTATTCACTGCCGCAGCCAAGATTTCGAAACTTAGCAAGGCCTCATCAAATGTCTAGATATATGTGGACAGCTTGGAAGTTATAAGGGCGCTTGGAATTCTACCAATGAGATCGAAGCACGTATCTGAATCCCAAGGTATTATGTTATACTGACATGTGTGCAGAGTCACAGATATAACCTAGACGACGAATGTGTATCTTATCCTAATTTGTTCTATTACCGGCAAAAAAACCGGGGTATTTTGGGGTTTGATTGGATTCAGAGTCTGACGCAAAAGATCGTAACGGTAGCCTTTTTTTACACTATACGGGTTGCTAAATATATTTCCGGCCTAGGCAACACTAATTGTTGCCTGACATTTCCATTGGGACATTTTTTAGCAAAAGCGTAATCAGAACGAGACGTACGACCATCATTTTACCATCAGTTTACAGTGACTTGAAAAAATCAGTTTGTTAAAAAAATGGAATTAACTTGTGAACATTATCGTGCGATCATTTTCACTACTTTCGACGTGGATTATCACGACAAGCCATCGATGAACTTAAATCTTTGTATGGCGATGGAGCACGATCCTATAGCACTGTATAAAACTGGTTTAATGAATTCAATTGTGACCGACGCTCGCTCAGAGACGAAGGTAGTGAAGGATGTCCAAAAACGTCTGTTGTGCCAGAGAACATTGATGCCGTTCGTGAACTGATAATGCAAGATCGTTATGTGACATACCGTGAGATAGAGGCACCCTTGGGCATTTCTTCCACCAGCATACATTCGATATTGCATGAACACCTGGCCGTAAAAAAGGTTTGTTCTCGTTGGATCCCGCACAATTTGACAATCGGTCAAAAAAAAAGGCTCGTGTTGATTGGTCCAAAGAAGTTTAGAAGAAATATAATCGCGTTGCTTCAAAAGACGTTTATAAGATCGTCACAGGTGACGAATAATGGATCTATGCATATGAGCCCGAAACAAAACAGCAATCGACCGTGTGGGTCTTCGAAGACGAGCCAAATCCAACGAAAGTTGTTCGTGGAAGAAGCACTTCGAAGCAAATGGTCGCCTGTTTCTTCGGCAAAACTGGTCATGTGGCGACTGTTCCAACGTAGGACGGTTAATTCTGAGTGGTACACCACAATTTGTTTGCCTGAAGTCTTCGGAGAAATTCGAAAAAAGAACAAGAGAAGACGAATCATTGTGCACCATGACAATGTGAGCTCTCACACATCGACTCAAACCAGCGTCTTTTTGACCGGCCAAAACGTCGAATTGTTGGGTCATCCGCCGCACAGCCCTGACTTGGCACCTAATGACTTCTTTTTATTCCCGCACATCAAGAAAAAAATGCGTGGTCAACGATTTTCATCGCCAGAAGATGCTGTTGAAGCGTTCAAAAACCATGTTTTGGAGGTGTCTCAATCGGAGTGGAAAAAGTGCTTCGATAATTGGTTTGAGCACATGCAAATGTGTATAAATTATGCTGGAGAATACTTCGATAAACAATAAAACCAGTTTTGTTGATAAGTATTCGCATATTCATTATTAGGCCAGAAATATATATAGCAGCCCTCGTAAATATCACTTTCCTCAAAATTAAAATGGTTTAACACACCGAAATTCCACCAGTTCGACTTACTGATTCATAATTTTTTAAATACTTTAATCCTTAATTCTTCTAATTTCAATCTTTAACCAAACTCATTCGTTAATTCACCACACGGAACTACTAACTATTCTTGAGATTTCGATTCATAAAGTTAAAGCAATGTTTACTTTAATACATGCTTACATGTAGAACTCACCCTTTTAAGTCTCGAAAACGGCAAAATTGATGACTTTTTATAAGCCTCCGCCATAAATCCGCATCAAATTCTTTAAAATTGTTTAACACACCGAAATTAAACCAGTTAGACTAACTGATTAATAATTTTTTAAATACTTTAATCCTTAATTCTTCTAATTTAATCTTTTACCAAAGCTATTCGTTATTCCACCACACGAAACTACTTTACTTACTATTCCTGAGATTTCGATTCATAAAGTTAAAGCAATGTGTACTTTAATACACACATATAGAGCTCACCCTTTTAAGTCTCGAAAACGGCAAAATTGATGACTTTTCAAAAATCTCCGCCATAAATCCGCATCAAATTCATTTCTCATAAAACAGCAACAAATTGTAATTTATCATAAAATTACAAGTGGAGCAGCCCACCTTCGCATCCACCTCCGGGTGGTAAATGAACGAGAGAGAGAGAGTTCACATCAATTTTACTCCTTAGTGCCAATAAAACAAAAACTCATCTAAACAATCAAAATAAGCGGTTTAACTGAACAATTCATCCAACCATCCATGCGGCCGTCTATACGAGCCAGCGAGGCTGAGACTTTCTTCCACCTCTAAAAATGAACATGTTTAACAGCATCAATCTATAAATATTACGTACGCATTGCACCGCACCACTCATTTCACCGGCAATCCCTAAAGGCAAATTGAAGTGTATCATCGCATGTACTTACGTATGTCGTATCATGTGAGCATAGGAATTGCCCCGTAACTTGGCGATGGGCTGAGAAATAAAGTTAGGGCATATTATAACAATCTATAAATTGTAATGTTACAATGTAACAACACAATTCACTCCTGGTGATGGCGATGGCGCTGATGATGATGAGAATACATTCATACGTCGCACGCATCCAGCCAGCCAGTCAGCCAGACAGACCGACATAGCCATACGCATATTGAGCGGAGGTGGTGTTGCGGCTCGACCGGGAAAAGGTACGAGAGTTGCTCGTACGTTCGTCTAATGGAAATACATAATGAAAGTTATTTGTTTTTATGGCCTAGAGGTAATAACAGCGCCAACAACAAAACACAAACACAGAAAGTGAAAATAAAAACAAACAAATGTCAGAAGAAACAAACACGAAAAGCCACCATCCATGGAAATCCCTCCTACTTTTTTTTGGGGAAAATCCTATTTAAGGCTTAGAAGTAGGAGGGCAAATTTTTGATGCTCTGCAAAAGTTATGGTTTGCCGAAAGTTATGACTGTACGGTAGTGGGTGGGTCTATCTACTCGTACATGCATATGTATCAGTGTGTAATACATATAAATTGTTATTTAATACATTTATTGGAAAATTTATGAATTTAGTTTGAAAAGTGTTGAATATATCGAAATCAGTACAATAGGCATTATTTTGGTTTATTTGCAGTGGAAAGGGGGAATTACAGTCAGTGTAAGAGAAATATATGTGATGGCCTACAACCTAAGAAAAGTAATAATTAATCCTATGCAATGCTAGGCAATTCCCGGGTGGAAACATCTAACAATTTCTCAAGGTCACCCCCTTGTAAATGACAGCGACTTTACGAATAAGAAATTTATATCCAAGCCATGTAAGAACTTTTCTAAACACAGAACAGATTTGTTGTCACAACCGAGTGTTTTGCTAACCTAATGGTTGCACGTACTATCCATGTACTCCATCGCTAAAACCGAATGTTGATTGGGTACACGGAAGTTTTCAGTAGCGGTCACTGACATTATCGGAAACCCTAACTAATTAGGATAATTATTGGAACTGTATTTGAACATGTGTTGGTTTTTATTATAGAGAATTCGCTATAAGAACTATTTGAATTCGCTTTTTACTAACACGAAGACATTCGGATTTTATATTAGACGATCTTTAATTAAATGATAAAAGTACACAAATTGAACAGATTTGTTGCCACAATCGAATTTTTTGCATCCGAATGTTGATTGTAAATACAGCAAATTTTAGTAGACGGAACATACACTTTCAGTTGAGGAAAAGAAGTATCGGTAATCCTAACAGACTAAGATGATTATTGGAACTAACTGTGTACATGTGTTGGACGAAAACAAAACTCCATTCTTAGAGATAGGATGTTAAATCGCATTACGAAAATAAACCCCGAAAGATTTCAATTAACACATCTCATCGCGACCATACAATAAAACGAAGGACTACGAGAATTTACAACTTTTTAACCATAAAAAAACTCGAACCTACGAAGGCGTCCTTTGGGAATTTACTATAATCACCTAAGACTTTCATTTCTAAAAGAAGCCATTCACTCTCTGGTTACTACAAATGCCATAACCATAACCAATTGTAGCAACCAACAGTTTAACTGAATACGGTTGGTATAGCCGACTGTTTGGCTATAATAATCGTAATATTATTGTAGCTACCATATTTCGGTAAGTCGAACCATGTTACCATTAATACAATTAAAAGTTGGTGATTGCAAACAGAAAGTATGTTTATTCAACCAAATATTTGTAATTCGGACCGATTTCCAACCGATTTTTTCTCTGTGTGTATAAAATGCATTAGCGGTTCGGAGCGTACGTTAAGCCGTAGGACCCGCTCTGTGAGTATAGGAATTGCATCGAGCAGAGCTTATTGATTTGAGAAAAGTTGATCCTTGTTGCTTAATGGGATGTTGTGGGACTTATGTATAAATGTGTAATCCTACAGAGAACCGATTCGTTACCACAACCGACTTTTTGCCAACCGAATGATCGAGGTATTCCATCAGACCAGCCTTAAATTTTTGGACCTGAAAGTCCACATACAGCACTTGTTTTACGAAAAAATTAAAAGTTTTAAGTAGAGGCAAAAAACGGTATTCTTATATACGTTCTTGAAGTACTCTTAAGCATAGACAGGGTCATGTCGAGGAAAAGAGGAAATATGATGAAAGATTTTCACTACGAGTATATACTTATGAATTAAATTAAACGATTTGCTTAAAATAGTAATTATAATTTTTTTTTCGCTTTTGGATATGATGAAAGTTTATATATAAAATATAACATTCGGTTACTATTGGTTGCCACAACTAGATTTTAAGCGTTTTATTGGCATGACCGATCAAGTATTTGCGTCTACATCAAGATGATCATAAGTATCATATTTTGGTATGTCGAAACGAATATCTATTACGACTATAAACATTTGGTGATTGCAACCTAAATTAATTTTTTCGAACCGATTTTCGACTAATTTATTTTCTCTAATTTGTTGCTTCGTTATCACTTCGAAATCTCATTACGAGTAATAATATAAATAATATCCAACTCCAACCTATTGGCACTTCGTTAAGATATGACAATGAAATTCTTATAACTGAAACGCCACGTGTGCTGATAATGTGAAAACAACATTTCTCCAGCTTACGAGGGCTGATATATATAATTCTGGTCTAACAATGAAAATGCGAATATTTATCACCAAAAATGGTTTTATTGTTGTTCAAAGTATTCTCTTAAACCAAGTGTCGAAGCATTTTTTGCACTCCGATTGAGACAGACATGGTTTTTGAACGCTTCAACAGCATCTTCTGGCGACGAAAACCGTTGATCACGCATTTTTTCTTGATGTGCGGGAAACAAAAAGAAGTCATTGGGTGCCAAGTCAGAGCTGTATGGCGGATGACCCATCAATTCGACGTTTTGGCCGGTCAAAAAGCCGCTAGTTTGAGCCGATGTGAGAGAGCTCGCATTGTCATGGTGCACAATGATTAGTCTTCTCTTGTTTGTTTTTTGAATTTCTCCGAAGACTTCAGGCAAACAAATTGTGTTGTTCCACTCAGAATTGACCGTCCTACGTTGCTCAGGCGAAACATTCGCTACATGACCAGTTTCGCCGAAGAAACAGGCGACCATTTGCTTCGAAGTTCTTCTTCCACGAACATCTTTCGTTGGATGTGGCTCGTCTTCGAAGACCCACACGGTCGATTGCTTCGGGCTAATATGCATAGATCCATGATTCGTCACCTGTGATCATCTTATAAACGTCTTTTGAAGCACCGCGATCGTATTTTTTCAAATTTTCTTTGCACCATTCGACACGAGCCTTTTTTTGAGCGATTGTCAAATTGTGCGGGATCCAACGAGAACAGAACTTTTTTACGGACAGGTGTTCATGCAATATAAAATGTATGCTGGTGGAAGAAATGCCGAAGAATGCGTCTATCTCACGGTATGTCACATGCCGATCTAGCATTCTCAGTTCACGCACAGCATCGATGTTTCAACGACCGACTCTGGACGACCTTCACGACCTTCGTCTTTGAGCGATCGTCGGCCTCGATTGACTTCAATAAGCCATTTTTTCACAATGCTAAAGGATGGTGCTTCATCACATCATCATCAAAGATTTAAGTTCATCGATGCACTCTTGTCGTGGTAATCCACGTCGAAAGTTGTATAAATTGATCGCACGAAAATGTTTACGAGTTAATTCCATTTTTTTTGCCAAATTGATTTTTTCAAGTCTCTGGTAAAAACACAAATGATGGTCGTACGTCAAAACGTTCCACGTACGTTTATGCTAAAAAATGTCAAACTTTCCAATGGAAATGTTGAATTGTTGCCAACCGAATGGTGGTGGTTGCACGCACGTACCCATGTATTCAATCAATACAACCGAATGTTGATTGGGTAACCGAAAATTTTCAATAGAGGGAACTGGCAGTGTCGTTTAAAGAGGCAGAGTATCGCGTAACCGTAACTACGTAGGATGGTTATTGGAACTATATTTGCACATACAGTGCGCTCGGTATAACGTCAACTAATTAAAACCGCGGGTGTTGACATTTACCACATTGTTGACGTTTATCAATGTACAAATTTAAGACCAAAATATTATTAATACTGTAGTTTAAAGCGTTTTTATTGCTTATAAATTCAAATTAAACAATAATCAATAATCGAAAGAAAAACAAAAAAAGGTTTTCAACCTAAATGCATAAAACAACAATAATATTCTGCATGAGATCATGCCATATGTAATATTTATTCTTAAACAGGTATTAAAAGAAATCTGTTATTTTATTCTGCTGTTTTTTTCTTCTCTAATAACACAGTACAACAGCCAATCTGGGGGGGTGAGAAATTCCAAGTCAGGGTGATGGTACTAGGTCAGTATATTAAAACCCTCAAAGGGTTTTGCGTTCGTATGTGCCAGTTTTTTTTATGACCTTTTACATTTTTTCCTTATCTTGATGTTTTTCCGCTTAGTTGTAAAATGTTGGCAAAACGTAGTTTGACATAACACGAGAACGACTAGTTCGATTTTGCTGAAATAAATTGAGAAAAATTAATAATTACATTTTCTTTAATCCATTAATATACTGTTTCTCTACCAAATCAACATTTTTGCAATTAGAAATAAATTTATGAAGAAAATTTTGCCAAAAATTTTTTTTTTTTTTTTTTAAAACATGATTTATATGTAACGGAAAAACGTGTAGAGTCATATAACTTTCACGTAAAGTCACATAACCTATAAACAAAATGCGACATAGATCATAGAAATCGATTAACGCGTTCTGCTTTTATTCAAAATTAAGTAACTTCACTTAATCACCCTGACTTGGAATTTCTCACCCCCCAGACAATAACCCCAAAAATGTTCCACAGTGTAATTGAAATACAGCTTTTTCCCTTAAACGTCTTAATACATTTAGGTCATCTTGTGCAACATTCTTGCATCCGGCTCAATCCAAAGCCCGGTTAAAAATTTCATGTAATAATACAAATAAAAAAGGGTTGACGGTTTGGGATGTTGACGAAATGGGGGGTTGACGTTATACCGAGCTCACTGTATGTTGGTTGCTGCTATATAATTTTAGTTATAAGTACTGTATGAATTCGGTTGAAATTACCACGAAATATTTTTTTTTTAATATTTTTATTTAAGGATTTTCAATTATTATAAGTAGTTTTATTTTCAAACATGCTTTTTACTGTCGAGTCTAATTAAGTTTGTAGGCATAATTGGAGCAATTTGCTGCGTCAAATTAGTCAAAGAGGTCAATAATTCAATTTTGGATTTAACGTGGCACAAAATTTTAAGACAATGCTAATAACGATATGTTAATTAAGTGAAGTAAGATAAAACTAAATATTTCCGGCTATTTTAAAACTGAATATTTCCGGATACTGATGGGTTAATGTGACACAGAATAACTTTAATTTATGCTTGAAGTCTTGGCTAGAGTTCTGATAAAAATTTGTACTTATATCGGTGATATCTTTTATATTTTGTAGGTTTGTTAAAAAATGGGGAACAAAATTTCATATTGAAATCACCCATCTGTGTCGTTTTTCGTTTCTGAACATAACTTATTGATTAAATTTTCTTATAAAATTATTTTTTGTTTGAAAAAAGAACTAAAAGCACCAGTTTATATTAAAGCTTGGCTGTAGTTTGTGACTTATCGCATCGTACATTTTTGGTTCACAGTGAATTTTTTAGCACTTTTTTGATACTTTGAGACGGCGATATTTCAGTAAACCGAAAGGGATATTGATATATACTCGTACGTAGTGTCTTAAACATACTTACCAAAAAAAATGAATCTACTGTCTTAAAATCATAAAAATGCCAATTTCTTCTTAGTTTTGGTCATTAACTTGGCTAAACATTCCCAAATATATATAGTTTTTGTTATTTCTCGTCATTTAGATCAAAAAAATGTTTTTCGATTTATTTTAAAGATATCAAGCGTGTTCTTTGGATGTACTTTCCGCCGCCATTGAAGGAACTTATTCCCAAGACTGTAACCCAAGGTGTTGCACTGTGTTATAGTCAAATTGATTTCAGATAATAAATATGGGTAAACACAGAGAACAGATTTGTTGTCACAGCCGATTTTTTGTTTTGCCAACCGAATGTCTTGGTTTACGTGCTCCTGATGGAAATCAGTACAGCCGAATGTTAGTTGGTGATCTGTAATTTCAGTTATTGGAACGGTAGTATCGGTGCAAGATACCCATTAACTGAACCAGAGAATTTTTGGATCTAAAAATTCACATACCCCACTTGTTCAACGAAAGAAACTAAACTTTTAGTCAGAGGCAAAAAAAATGGTTTGCTTACATAACTGAAGTACTTGAAGTTCTCATGATGAGAAAAAAGTGAAAAAGATGATTGTTCATTGTTACTCAGAAATAATCGAATTATTTTTATTTTTTAATAAAATGCCATTTAACAACCCGTTTTTTGGTTATGATGAAGTTTTAGTTATTGTCACTATTAATTGGTTACAAAAACCACCAGTTGTGGCAACTGAATACCTTTTCCGCGTTTCATTGGTAGGACCTATCATTTAGTTGTGTGCTCAATGCGATTATTACATTTATCATTTTGTGGTATTTCGAACCGAATATTCATCAAGATTATAAACATTTGGTGATTACAACCGAAATTCTTCTTTTGAAACCGAGTCATTGTAGTTCCAACCGATGTATTTTTATGAATTACCTAAGAAAGGGGCGAAAAAAATGTAATGGTGGTACCTAAAAAGAGTCCTTAAGCTAAAGTTTTTACGTGTTATGTATTAAGAAAACTAAGGTCTCTATCCTCCATCGGTACCTAAGGAATTCGAATCATTTTCTTTCATATGTTCTATGTTCACTAGTCTATCACTAAACCATAATTTACCCTAAACATCATGTAGAGTGCAGCAAATCCAATGCGCAGATAAATATGTGGTTTTGAGTGTTTTTGTTTCTGCGAACAAAAATTGCTATAATAAATTTAAGCCGATTTTTGGTCAATATAATCAGGAGCATATATATACAACATATGTCTGACTCCCTGCCTGTCTGCCACCTCTTTCGTTTGTGCATTTAGCATGATAAAGTATTCTGTTGTACTCGTTCGTGTGTGTATTTGCAACAGAGCATTTACTTTTGTGGCAGCATCCTTTTTATTATTGGTCTGTTGGTCTGTTTGCAAAATGCCGGGTACCTTTTGCACACAAATGCACACACATTTTTAAATCCCTTCACATGGTGAGGATAAATGTCGGCCACAACAGAACAGAACACAACAAAACAATTACATACAATTGATTTACATATTTTTTTTTGTCGGCCGGTGTTGAAAACTCCATCTGTGTGCAGTCATTTGTGTGGAAATTAGTGCTCAACTCAGAACCACCACCGAACCGACTCTGTAAAAATTAGATTAAAATTAACAATAGAATATTGAACAAGATTGTTGGACTAGCAGCATTAATAGGAACAATTAGTAGGAGTATTAAATGAGATTTCGTTGTAACAGGTATGGGTATTCGACTGAGCGCCAGCGGATCAGGTGGATAAACGATAATGGACTTTTCGATAATACACCGACGCGTTTTTGGAATACATTCGTGCAAATTGTGTGTTTTTGACATTAAAAGTCCTGTTTTGTATTTCGAATTGGAATTGAAGCCTTACTCGTATATGAATACGAGGGTTGCTATATATATTTCTGGCCTAGGCAATACTAAGTGTTGACTGGCACCATCTGACATTTCCATTGGAAAGTTTGACATTTTTTTGCATAAACGTCCTCAGACCGTTTTGACGTACTCGTACGACCATCATTTGTGTCGTTTGTAGTAACTTGAAAAAATCAATTTGGCAAAAAAAATGGAATAAAATCGTGAACATTTTCGTGCTATCATTTTTCACAACTTTCGACGTGGTTTAAGGAATTCAATCGTGGCCGACGCTAGCTCAAAGACGAAGGTCGCAAAAGTCGTCCAAAAACGGCCGTTGTGCCAGAGAACATTGAAGCCGTGCATGAACTGTTTTTTAATTATATTATAACGCAAGACCGTCATGTGACCTACCGGAGATAGAGGCATTCTTGGGCATTTCTTCCACCAGCATACATTCGATATTGCATGAACACCTGGCCGTAAAAAAGGTTTGTTCTCGTTGAATCCCGCACAATTTGACAATCGCTTAAAAAAAGGCGTGGGTTGGTGCAAAGAAATTTTAAAAAAATACGATCGCGGTACTTCAAAAGTCTTTTATAAGATTGTCACAGGTGACGAATCATGGATCTATGCGTATGAGCCCGAAACAAGACAGCAATCGACCGTGTGGGTCTTCGAAGACGAGCCAAATCCAACGAAAGTTGTTCGTGGAAGAAGCACTTCGAAGCAAATGGTCGCCTGTTTCTTGGGCAAAACTGGTCATGTGGCGACTGTTCCGCTTGAGCTACGTAGGACTGTGAATTCTGAGTTGCACTCCACAATTTGTTTGCCTGAAGTCTTCGGAGAAATTCGAAAAACGAACAAGAGAAGACGAATCATTGTGCACCATGACAATGCGATCGTCGAATTGATGGGGCATCCGTCGTACAGCCCTGACTTGGCACCCAATGACTTCCTTTTATTCCCGCACATGAAGTAAAAAATGCGTGGTCAACGGTTTTTGTCGCCAGAAGATGCTGTTGAAGCGTTCAAAAACCTTGTTTTGGAGGTGTCTCATTCGGAGTGGAAAAAGTGCTTCGACAATTGGTTTGAGCGCATTCAAAAGTGTATAAATCATGCAGGAGAATACTTTGAAAAACAACTAAAACCATTTTTGATGATAAATATTAGCTTTTTCATTATGAGACTAGAAATATATATAGCAGCCCTCGCTTCAGTAGTGTTCTGAATTTGTTTGCCACATGTAAGATTCCACGCACAGAGAACAAGCTTATTGCCACAACCGAATTTGAGGTTGCATGCACCTCGAGTAATCTCTCAGTACAACCGAATGTTAGTTGGTGCTCTGTAACACTCAGTAATTGTTGAAGTATTGGTAAAAAATACGAAAAAACCGAACGTGCATATAGGATTTTTTGGATCCAAAAGTCCACGTACCGTTAATTGTATATTTTAAGTAGAGGCAAAAAACTATTCCCTTATATAGGAAAAGATAATGGAAGATATCACTGAATAAATAAGATTAAACGATTTGCTTAACGCAGTAAAAAAAGGATTATTTTTGCCTTTGGTTATGATGAAAATTTAGATATCATCACTAATTTGCGGTTACAGCAACAAAATGTTTACAAAACTATTGGTTGCCACAATCACCAGTTATGTCAACTAAAAACATGTTATGTGCTTCATTGGCATAATCGATCAATTAGTTGCGTCTACAATACGATGGTCATATTTATCATCTTGTTGTATTTTGAACCGAATATCCTTTACGATTATAAACATTTGGTGATTGCAACCGAAATTCTTTTTATGCAACGGAAGTTTACTACTTTCAACTGATTTCCGAATAATTTTTCTCTGTGCCAAATTGGTTAAAAAAGTGATTTTTTCACTTAAAACATAGATGGAATATACAGAGTGTCCTTCGGAAAGGTATACTACTTTGTTTTGCTGCCATTTTGGTAAACATTAGTCTTGACAGTTCATATTTGGCAGTCGTGAAGTAGAGTCAAATTTATTATGGAAAAATATTCGATAAACCAACGTGTTTAATCGTTAAAACATTTTTATCAAAATCAATCATCGATTACTGTGACGATGAGAAAGTTACATGAAAGTTTTGGGAGAAACAACGTGCCAACAAAACGCACTATTTATCGTTTCGATTTCGAAGAAGCAGGGTCTGTAGCTGATACGCCCAAGCATGGACCACAACGTACTGCAAAATCGGCTGAAAACATTACTGCTGCTCAAGAAAGTGTTCAAAACAATTCATCAACTTAAATTTGACGCCGTAATTAGGAACTTTGTCTTCAAAGAATAGCTGGAAAATGTGCTCAAAAGAGTTCGCATTTGTGAGGCTAACAGAGCCGAAAATTTATCTGATATTGTATTCCATACATGTTTGCCGACATTATATAAAACATTTGTCAATATAAGATCCAATCTCTTTTTCATTTAATAAAAAATTATAAACAAACAAAGTAGTATACCTTCCCGACGGACACCCTGTATTATGATTTAGAACCCAATGATTTAGTCTTGTACACGAACATCGAAGATAAACTGCATGAACAACGATTATTGTCAGCATCGAACTACTCGTTTTTTGATGCGCTTCAATGTTCTTTAGCGGAACAAACAAAAAATAGTTAAAAATAGTTCCATCTCACGATAAACAGTATAAATTGGAATGCAGATAGTCGTGCCGTTTAAAAGACAAAATAATCGAAGTTGCCATTGAAGAGATTTGACCCGAAACAATCGAAAATGTACTGTAAAATTGGGTTGATCGGATGAGATACTGTCGAGCCAGTTGTGGTAGTCATATTAAATGAGTTCAGCCTTTCCAATAAAACCAGAAATTTAAAAAAACTCCTTAGTACATATTTTTAACAACCGATTCAAATTTTAAATCGCCCACCCTGTATATTTCCCATATCAGCCTTTTGAAAAACTACGCTTTTTCAAACTTGTTCTGATAAATCCACACGCAGAGCCACAACAGAATTTGTTGCCAACCGAATGTTGGTGGTTGCACGTACTATCTATGTATTGCATCGCTACAACCAAATATTGATTGGGTACACCGCAACTTTCAGTAGTGGGAACTGACACTTTTGGTTGAAGAAAACAAGTATCGGCAATCCTAACAGAATAATATGATTATTGGAACTGGATTTGTGCGTGTATTGGTTTTGTTACAGATTGTTTGTTATTAGTACTCTTTGAAAAAATGTTAAATTTTCTCCTTTGCAATGGGTCAACTGATCAGTAAAATAAACACGTCTTTCGATAGAAATTTTGATAAACATTGCAATGGTGTCTCAATCTGAAAATAAATAATTAAGATATAAAAAAGATTTATTGTCAAGCTTTGGGTGGGAGTAAATTAGGAAAAATGGGTCGCCGCCTAAGGAAATGGTTGTTGTTCCTCTGATCAAATTCTAAGTTATGTGGATAAATTAATCTTGTTTCTATATTCTGGAAAATAGTTTTTTATTTATAGTTCGTTTATTTATATGGCAGTATCGTTTGGAAGCCCTAACCCTTTAACATTAACTGTCTGACCATTTTTTGTTTGTTTTTATAAATTTTTCGGGGATCTCTAATTACGTTTTCGTCGTAAACAAAGATTTTGTTGTGATTAGAAGTATAAAATATTATATGGTTTATATGTTGATGCTGGAATAACCAATATTTTGTTACAACAGCCAACTAATCGGTTCCGGTTTGGTCACTACAAAAAACTAATCTGTTGTTATCGCCAATTATTGGTACCAAAGTAACATAAACATCACAATTGGTTGGTTGCCATAACCGCCAGTTGTCGCAACCAATAGTTAAACATAATTCGGTTGGTATAACTGTGTGATTGGATGTGAATACCGTGGTATGGTTGTGGCAACCATCATTTGATATATCCAACCATGATACCGTCAATACTATGGAATGTTGGTTATTGCAACAGAAAGTCGGTTCATCCAACCGAATTTTTATAGTTCGGACCGATTTTTTCTCTGTGTACATTTAAAGGATCTTTACGAATTCAGAGCCTACAGCCTTTAAAGCAACAAATATCAACTGGTTTCCACAAAATTTCACAAAAAGCGTTACCAGGGATTAACACATATCCCGGGTGAAATTGGAATATATCGGCCCATGCTTTCGAATAGGTCCACACAAATGTCCCTACCAATTTGAGGTCCTGCAGCTCTAGAAGCCACAATTATACCTGACCCCACACAAAGGTCCCTCCTAAAGCTGCAAATTTTGCCCGATCACGCTCTAATTTTGCATGCCATATGGTTACAGGGCATGGGCGTTGTTGCGTTCCGTGCGAAATTTAGTAGGAGTAGAATGTAAAATGTGACCTCTTACGTTGCAAATTCTCAAAACATTTGTGTGGGAGCTATAGGAAAATATGGTCCTATTTAGTCCGGTTTTACCACAGTAATTTAATGATCGCTCCTAACGTACCTTACACTCAAAAAAAAAGTGAACCAAGAGACAAGTAAAAATGAACTAAATTTTAGGAAAATTGAACTTCGTATGGCACTAAAGCTTTTTTTCCTTACGTCAAGTTCATGTATTTCCTTGAAATTAGGATATGGTTGAACTTGATTCTAGTTTATTTTTACTTCATATAACAATTTTTTTTGCTCATAATAATTTATTTTTGTCCTCAAATCAATAACGTTTTTTACATAATGTAAGGAAAAAATTTACTACAAGCTAGTGCAATTGAACTAAGACCGAGGAAATTTGAAAATTGTTTGTCTTGGAACCATGTACATTTTTCTTTGAAATTAGGACATGGTTATTGATGTTAGTTCAACATAAATTATAAAGCAGAAAATTGTTCAGTATACATGGTTTAGTTTTTCCTAGGTGTTAGTAATGTTGTGCTGTTCTGCAGTACAAGTAGTCATTCTTAGAAGAATGTTTTTCGTATTAGTTAGGTCATGGTGTCATAAGTTTAATGAAAAATTTACTTCATTCTAGTATGTAAAATCCTCGGTGTAAAAAAATCTTGTCGTTACAACAAGCAAAAATTTACTAAAGTGAAGTTCGACAAAAACTTGTTCCAAGTTCATTAATGAAAAAAATTACTCAATATAAGAAAAATTAGCATTTTATTGATTAAATAAAGTTTGAAATTTTCTCGATTTTAGATGTGTCTCGAATTGATACTAGTTGTGTTTTATTTGAAATAAATTTATTTATACAAAAAAATAATAAAAATTAAAGTAAAAATGTTTAAGTCAAATACAATAAGACATAATAAGCCAATAAAAAGAATAAATAAATCAGTAGTATACATAAAATAATTAAATGTAATAAATAAATCATTCTGAGTATTCCCATTCGCATTTGTGGAAGATCTTGAAAAAAAAGAAATTTTAGTTAGTTACAATTTCATATTTATTTCATATAAAACTCAATACGCACCATTATTTTTTGTCGGTTTTTATTTGAAATATCCGCAATATCCATTCCAAAGCCAGAGTAATACATCAGTCAGTGAGAAAAAGAAGAAACTATTTATAAAATTAATATTTTTACTATGAATTCCTTCATTAACAAAAAAATATGCACTACTCGTATTCTACACAGAAAAATTACATATAAGTATGTACCTTAAAGATTAAAAAAATGCCAGCTAAAAGTGTAAATTGACATCGTCCAGTGGTCCTGAACTTTATTGTTGTACCGAGATATTAAAAGTTCTAAACAAAAACTTTAATATGTTTTTAATGAATATATATTTTTTCCATTTCCACTGAAGTAATATGAATCTTAAATAGAAATCTTAAACATTAACTTTAAAAATTATTATGGTTTGCACATTCTTACAAGTCCAAAAACGAAATACATTTATTTGCATAACATTCATTTTGAATCCACTAATTGCTACCAAATTTAAAGTTTAGCTTTATGAGCAGTTACTCAGTTTATTATAGAAATGTTTTTGGTATCCATGCAAAATTTTGTATTGAAACATATTATTTGCTTATTAAATACATTGTTATAAAATTATCATAAAATTTATTTGTTCAGACTATGTGAGGTGTATTAATTTTTAAAAGTAAATGGGTTAATATTTTTTTAAATATTAATTATATAAGTAAACTAAATACACAAAAATGGTTTATTAATTGGTTTACTTAATATAAATAATAATAAAATGTACATAAATTAGGCTGTTAAGTTTATTTAAAGAATGTTAGTGACTGATTTTAACGCAAGCAAGAACACATGCAGTACTCGTAATTCGCCTCTACAACTATCGAGTGCAAGTAGGGAAAATTGTTGTTGAATAAACATCCAGACCTTTTTGCATTCATCTGGATACTTAAGATTAAGGACGTGAAATATTTTAAAAACTACATCAATACATACTACTATATTCGCAAGTTTGTAGAAAATATCGCCGTAGTAAACAAAATATTCATTTATTTCGTGATACGAGTTACCAATTATACATATAAAAGGCTGCAGGATGTTCTTCTGAGAAAACTGGTAATCAATTTTAATCTTAATTTTTGGCTTGAGCTCAGATGTATTTGAAGCCCAAATAAGAAATGCATCCCGTGAGTCTGCGATCGTTGTTTTAGTAAATTTTTTTTTTCTTCGTTTCTGTGTTTATGTAGCATTTTCTGGCACTTGACTTTAAAATACTATGCATTACATGAATTAATATAAGGTTTTGCTTTTCTGGAAAAAAAAATAATTAAACCATTATATTGATACAAAAACATTGTCCTTTAAGTTAAATTTTTTAAAAGTGCAAGTAAAACTAATAATGAACACCATAGGATTTAGCGCATATATAAATTTTTCAAACACGGAATGAAAAATTCGCTCACCACATTTCAGTTCATAGATTCGCAGTTTTAAATATATATATATATATATATATATATATATATATATATATATATATATATATATATATATATATATATATATATATATATATATATATATATATATATATATATATATATATATATATATATATATATATATATATATATATATATATATATATATATATATATATATATATATATATATATATATATATATAACGATATTTAAAACTGCGATACTATGAACTGAAATGTGGTGAGCGACTTTCATCAAACCGTACCAATAATTTATCATATCCGTTTCGCAGCACATAGTCTAGCAAAACTCAATTCCGCCAGTTAGATGAATATCGTTATAAGCAGTTTTGACTAAACAACTGTATGGGTAATCAACAAACATGCAACAATCTCACAACACTTATATAGGGTGTTTTTTATTGAGGTATAGAACTTCGAATTGAAATAAAACACAAGAAAATCGTTTTAATGTCCATCAATTTGGCTTTATTGGAAGGATAATTTTATGCCATTAATGTTTAAATATGATTTCTGGCATGTGGCCGCCGCGGATGGCTCGAATAAAGCCAATTCTACAGGTCCAATTTTCAACCACTTTAAAGTTGATGGACAAAGCTCCAATTGCTGTGCACGGTGGCGAATCGATTCATTCGGGTCCTCTTCAACACTTTGCTCTACAGCGGCAATTGTTTCTTCGGTGCGCACTGTTCGAAGTCTCTGCGGATGCGTATTATCACATAGAGTAAACGTAGTGCAAAAACGATCCATGGTTAACCGAATTAATTGCTCTGATGGACGATTATGTCGACCATAAAATGGTGAACTTCGCGAACTGAACCCTTACTTTCGAAATAAATTTGCACGATTTGCAAGCGTTGTTCTTTTGTCAACCTGTTCATGATGAAATGGCAAACCAAACTAAATATTAAAATGGCCGCCAGTTAAAAAAGTGATGCCAACTTAAAGTTCTATACCCCAATAAAAAACACCCTTTACTTACTACAAGAAAAACGAAACTATAGTTTTACATATTTAATTACCTGAATTATCTTTGGTTTCTTCATACTTTTCAATAAAATGCAAGATATCGGGGTTTTTGCTTTGTTCCTTGCTCAACTTAATTAATGACGTGGAGAAGTTATCCTAATTTCAAAAAAGACAGTCTTCTTTTCCTGGGAAAAAATTTGAAAAATCCGATGTAATCTAAAATACTCATAATAAGAAAAATTGTTCTGTATTGCAAAATCGTATGTTTACAAGTTGATGACCAAATGATTGCTTCAACGACGGCCACTCTTGCAATATTTCATAAAGCGAATGATTGCCTTTTACGATTTTTTTCCTGAGAGCAAATGTTTCTTCCCATTTTTGCAAAACTTGCTTTTCCGGCTCAACATTAAATTTCAACCACGCAACATTGGTTTCACCTAAGAAATTTTAAAAATTAAGAAAAGTAGCCTTACTTTGCAACTAAAGGTATAGTTCAAACCATCCAAATTTCAGTGTTGTCTGCATTAAGTGCCGTTAACAATAAATAAAGTAAATTCCAAGTGCAACTTACCCACTTTTGTATTTCGCTTAAGGTAAACTAATACATATTTCGTATTCTTCTAGAGCGGAAACATCTCTTTGAAACTGGTTCCGCAATGTTTGTTTTATGATAAAGTAATTACGTTTATGAAACTGAAGAAAATCGGTTCAGATTTAGATATAGCTGCCACACACATATGTCCAACCGGTTGCACGATTATAATTAACTATAGAAATCATATACTACATCCAATCTTGATGAAACTTTGCACAAGTGCAATTTTTGAGCTTTGGAGAAAATAGGTTTAGTATTTGACGGAGCTTCCAAAAAGGTGGCAAAACAATTTTACCAAAAAATGTAATTTTCTCACATTAGATTTAAAATCTGAGTAAATTATTTATTTTATTCCGTTTTAATTGGCTCAACGCACTTTCTTCTAGAAATTTTTGTTCTACAAATTAAAAAAAAACGACATTTGACAGGAAATTTGCACATATTATCCGCCAATAAGTAAGTTTATTTTTTTAATAGGATTTGAAATTTTAGCTTTGTCAAATTAAATAAGTCTTTTATCTTTATTGGTAACAGCCATACGTGTATATATATTTATTTATTTTTTGTTAAATGCCGTCAAAAAGAACACATACAACAAAACAATACATACCTCCTTCTATTGTATTGGTCTGTTCATGGTTGAAGGTTTCTGAAAAATGCCTTCCTTTCTTAATTTGTATGAGGAATAAATTTGCTGTAAAGGCAACCATCAGGGTTTCTTCCTTTCTTGTGAATGTAATATATTTCCTAATTATAAATAATAATATTTTAAGAAATGCCCACTACAGAACATTTTTATATATAATACTTACTTTATTTTCTGTTGGAAAAAACTTGAAATACTTTCTGCTATTATATCAAAATGTTTAGGAGAAGGCGTAATTGAAGTTTCGAGAAGGAATTCCGTAACACATCCCGAAATTCTTCGATACTTTTGGTTGAGCCTCGAATTATTTTTATAAATGTTTAGAACATTTTTCCCATTTAAGGTTCTTACTTAAACTTCTTCAATAGAAAACAAAAAAAAATTGATTAAGAAAAGACGTTAAATTCGGCTAGGCCGAAGCATTTAAAATCTCCACCATGGACTGTTTCTAGTACAACAAATGCAGGATTTTTGGGTCATGGGTCCATGTTTGACAGAACTTAATGAACCATTGTTCTATTCAGTTCGTAAAGAAAATGTCAATGTTTTTTGAGAACCATATGTCTATTGTTGAATAGGACCGAAAGGGTAAGAAGGGCAGCCCATAGATAAGGGTTTTTAATTTAGAAACATTTTTAAAGTTCATGCAACAGACGGAAAAACTTACATATCCAATGGTGGAAATTATAAAAATATGCAAATAATGTTATGTTGTTGAACAAATAAATTATCGTGAGGACTGGATATCGAAGAATACTAATTTAATTCAAAGTGTGCAATCGTAACTAACGGTGAAAAAAAATTATTCTTATTAACCAGATAATCAAACACTATTGCATAATGTGAACTCCAAGTGTTGAAAAAAGATGAAATACTATCGCATCGAAATCCAATGAATAATTGGTAAAATTCAATGGAACAATATTTCCAATTATAGCACTTGGAGTTTGACCATGCAACTGGGTAAAATAATCTAGAAGATGAACAATTTTTCAGAATCCTGCGGTAGTGGTACTCGTATTTATTATGGAAATTTATTCTTATTAACCAAATAATCAAACACTATTGCATAATGTGAACTCCAAGTGTTGAAAAAAGATGAAATACTATCGCATCGAAATCCAATGAATAATTGGTAAAATTCAATGGAACAATATTTCCAATTATAGCACTTGGTGTTTGACCATGCAACTGGGTAAAATAATCTAGAAGATGAACAATTTTTCAGAATCCTGCGGTAGTGGTACTCGTATTTATTATGGAAATTTATTCTTATTAACCAGATAATCAAACACTGTTGCATAATGTGAACTCCAAGTGTTGAAAAAAGATGAAATACTATCGCATCGAAATCCAATGAATAATTGGTAAAATTCAATGGAACAATATTTCCAATTATAGCACTTGGAGTTTGACCATGCAACTGGGTAAAATAATCTAGAAGATGAACAATTTTTCAGAATCCTGCGGTAGTGGTACTCGTATTTATTATGGAAATTTATTCTTATTAACCAGATAATCAAACACTATTGCATAATGTGAACTCCAAGTGTTGAAAAAAGATGAAATACTATCGCATCGAAATCCAATGAATAATTGGTAAAATTCAATGGAACAATATTTCCAATTATAGCACTTGGAGTTTGACCATGCAACTGGGTAAAATAAATCTTGCGGACTGGTATGGGCGAAAAGTGTAAAATATAAATACCTTACAAAATGATACCATTTAAAATGTTTAATGTAATAGTGGAAAAGTGCTAAGTCTTATCGCCTTGATTATCTTACGACATTTTAACAATGAGAACTCAAAATGTTGAAAAAAGATGAAATACTACTGCATCGAAATCCAATTAAGTTTTGGAATGATTCAATGGAACAATATTTCCAATTATAGCACTTGGAGTTTGAACATGATAATACATAATATGATCAGAGCGAAATTTTGAATGTATCCCTGCTTTTCTAGTGGTTATCCTTTACTTTAGTCAACAGAGACTTGCTGTAATCTCGGAACATCAGCAACCAAAGCAACCTTAGTAACGCCTGGGAAACTATGACATACGGACATATAACCAAGGTATGCGGATGTGATGACCTAATAGCGATTTATCAGGAAGCTGGACCTAAGCTAATTCATAAACACCGACCAGAAGAAAGCTCGGGATACATTCAATTGACGAATCATCTTTCAAATACCTACCTTTCTAATACTGATTATTAACATATGGATATGAAAGAATAACATTAAATGTGATTAACTGAGAGAAAAATTATGCAAACAAGTGCAGAATCAGAAATTTTTGTAAAGAAAATGATTCTTCTAATCACCCTGATTATCTAACACCATTGCATAATGAGAACTCCAAGTGTTGAAAAAAGATGAAATACAATTACATCGAAATCCCATGAATATTGGGTAGAATTCAATGGAATTTTATTTCCAATTATAGCACCTGGAGTTTGCATATGAAAATAGGTAAAATAAGCAAGGGGGCGAAAAAATTTGCAAAGTACAGCGAATCTGATATTGATTATACAGAAATCAAAATTAGCGAAGAGTTTAAAATACATTGCTGAATACAATTTCTTCTAATCACCCTGATTATCTTACACTATTGCATAATGAGAACTCCAAGTGTTGAAAAAAGATGAAATACAATTACATCATAGAATACAATGGAATTATATTTCCAATTATAGCACCTGGAGTTTGCATATGAAAATAGGTAAAATAAGCAAGGGGACGAAATATTTGTTTAAAATCCTAGAGATCCAATATTGATTATGCAAAAATAGATATGTATAGACAAAAAAGAACGTCCATCAATATTTTATATAGAATGTTGGAATAATATCATTGTTAAAAACTGTATCATCTAATCGCCCTGATACATTACAACATTACCATAATGAGAACTCCAAGTGTTGAAAAAAGATGAAATACTATTGCATACTATTGTATGGAACAATATTTCCAATTATAGCACTTGGAGTTTGAACATGATAATACATAATATGATCAGAGCGAAATTTTGAATGTATCCCTGCTTTTCTAGTGGTTATCCTTTACTTTAGTCAACAGAGACTTGCTGTAATCTCGGAACATCAGCAACCAAAGCAACCTTAGTAACGCCTGGGAAACTATGACATACGGACATATAACTAAGGATTGCGGATGTGATGACCTAATAGCGATTTAACAGGATGCTGGACCTAAGTTAGTGGATAAGTACCGACCAGAGTAAAGCCCGGGCTACATTCAAGAGGCGAATAATCTTATATCACGTGTATTTTGATTGTATTTTGTATTTTATTAGGTGTACTGAAAATGCTGATATTCAAAACAGTTAAGTATTCGAAACATCAAATGCAAGCAAGATAACATGCGTTTGATATTTCAGAAATCTGCTCAATTTTCAGTACATCCTTATTTGTTTGCAAATTAATTAGAGTAGATCGACTTTTTTAGACAACATGGAAAAGGTGTCACCGTTGACCATTAAGTTTTTCGTATGTATATTTCTAAAAACTGTCGCTGAAGAATCTTAATCTATCTAAAATCATTTTTGAACCCTTATGTGAACGAGGGAATTACTCGTAAATTCAAAAATGATTTTTGACTTAAGTTGTTGCAACAACGAAAATTCTTAAAAACAACAAAAAAAATCTGGTCAATAAACCAAAAAAAAAACCGATCCACTCTAACGTACAAACAACATACACACACAATCACTTTTCACATATGTATACATACACTAAATTTTCACTTTAGGTCACTTTAATTAACTAAAAATTCACTACACTTGCCTTAGATTTCTTCCTAGATACTCCCGAAACACCTATTGAGCCCAGGCCGCGCTTCTCTGCGACAAAAATCTGCAAAAATTGAAAGTTTAATCTCCTTTATAAACAAATTCTATCATTTTTTACTTACCCGTTGTTGTTACACCAAATTCGTTTGACAAATAATATTTTGTTTGTTTTTGTATGTATCACAAACCGAACAAAGCGAAATAAAAACACAACGCCTACTTCCTGCTTTTGAATTTCGTACTTCAATTTTCTCGTTGAGAATATTTTAGTTCATGTTTTCCTAGATTCAAGGAAATGTATGTTTGTATGTACGAAGTATTGAATTTGAAATAATGAAGTTGTATTCGTTGTTGGTTCATTTCTTTTCGTTTAAGGAAATTTTTAATGTTTGAAAAAATATATTGAACTAAAGTCTATTATGGATTTTTCTCTACATTAAAAGAAAATTTCTTTCATTCTTATATATTTGAACTTAACTGTAGTGTGTTTTTTTTTGCTCTTAATATATATGGAATACGGTTGAGTTAATTCGAAACATCCTTTCAGTATTTCTCTCCTCTGATCTATTACAATTTTCTGCACAGAAAGTAAATATTTACTATTTTTTATGATTTTTTTTATTAGCTTAAAAAAAAGTTTCCCACACCTAACGAAGTATATTGTTTAGTATTAATAAAACTATTATTTTAAACTAAGTAAATGTGTAGTACTGTCAAGAAGCGATTTGAACGACATGTTAGGATTATTTCATATTTTTTAGTAAATATTTCTTAAGTTGTTTTTATTTTATATGTAAAATTTTTTCAATATTTTTTTCCTAAAATTTATGTCAGTTTTACTTAATGAACGAAAAAACTTATGCAGTTATAGTAAATATTTACTCTAGCAATGGAAATTACTTTTAGGAAAAGTGCTTCTAAATTTCAAGTACATGCATTTTTACTTTGTCCTAAAAATAAGGAAAATTTTCTTGTACTGAATAAATTTTCCAACATACAAGTAAAATTGTACTACGTGGTAATAAAAACTATAAACTACATTTAAGTATGGATTGTACTCAAAAATGTATACCATATTTTTCTGAGTGTACAAAATTTGGTATGATCGGGTGTAAATTGTGGCTTCTAGAACTACAACCATATACATATTTATTTCTAAATTCGGTAACAATGCTATTGTTACATTTCAACATAGAAAGGGACCCAAGGGTAAAAACCAGTTTTGTTCAGGAGAGCCATTTTAAAGATTAAAATACGTGTATTTTTGGTGTATATCTCTGGGAGGGAATCCGCATATCTCTGGGAGGGAACACTTTTGGGGCATGGGATCGGTCTCATTCGATGCTCAGATGTTTTCCACATCAAAAAAAATGAAAATTGATTTTTTTACCCTTAGGTCCCGTTCTCTATGCACATATTTTCTCTGCGTGTAGGTATTGTTAAATGATGTAGCTTAGTGTAGTAATAAGTAGTAGTAGTATTCTTTTTATATAGGGTGGTTAAATTTTAAGGGCCGATGTTGAATGTAACCACACCTTAACGTCAAGTGCATTTCATTTGATATTTCTCAATTTCAAAGTAACTCAATTTGAACCATGGAAAGATACACAAGCGAGCAACGCGTTAAAGTTACTCAGGCTTATTATGAAAAAGAAAATCAATTTTCCAAAAAAAAACACATCTTCAGTGATGAGGCACATTTTCACCTCAGTGGATTCGTCAATATCGTAAGCAGAATTGCCGCATTTGGGCGAATGATAATCCAAGAGTGATCGTCGAAAAAACAATGCACCCACAAAGAGTGACTGTTTGCTGCGGTTTTGTGCTGGCAGCATCATCGGGCCGTATTTTAACCAAAATGAGGCTGGTCAGGCAGTTACTGTGAATGGTGTTCGTTATCGTAACTTTTTATGGCCCGAATTGGAAGATATGGATATGGGCGAAATGTGGTTTCAACAGGAAGGTGTCACTTGTCACACAGCTAACAAAACAATGGCTCTTTTGCGCGACAAATCAACATCGGCCCTTAAAATTTAACCAACCTTTACATTGGTTAATGATAATTATCTGTAGCCGATTCCTCCTCCGTCAGGCACGGTGTATAGTGCATATGGGGATGTACCCTCTCGGCCGGGCGATACCGGTTATTCTTTGAAGAGTACTGTTCTTAGGATCAACTTGACAGAAAATGTGGGTAAATATTAAACCACATAATCTGATTTTAAGCAATAAGAAAAAAATGTTTCAGTACGGAATAATAGCTAACAGTATTCATGTCTAAAAATGTTCATGACGTATCGAAACCTGAAACCTTGGTTACAGAAAACATGATACCGCAAAAGTCACGAAAATATGTTATCCAAAAGACGGTTGGTTATTTAAATGCATACAGAAACTCCACTGATATTTTCAAATCGTTCATTTTCAAAATTCATTTTTCCGTAGCTAATTCCAAAAATAGGTCAAGAGAGATATTCTTGTCTTCACTCAAAAATCGAAAATCAAATCATAAAACTCCACTGGCTATTACGTTGTCCTTGTATTTCCATTTGCTTAAAAAACTTTGATTTAAATATCCTCCATCCCACAAACACTAAACGTTTGAACATATTAAACAACCTGCCTCGGCAATAAATGAAAGCCATTAAATCGCTATTTATGCGAGCAAATCCAAAATAAACTCATATTTTATAGGGAAAATCTATAAATTACAATGCGGCTAATTCACAATTTGCCACATAATAATTCAAACATTAATTTGTCGCCACCCCATAATGCTGTGCAACACCGACCGAACAGTTCCTAATTCCCGACGACGCACATGCACTCACAATTCATATTCAAAACTTTATGCCATATTCCGTCTGCCCTGCCCCCACCGCATCAGGCGATTTAAAGGCAACGCATGTTTTATGGATGCGTAAATTTTCATAAAACACAAATATGAGATTATCAGCGAGCATGTAGTTTTTGACGCTTTAATGCCCAACATCCCAATACGAAACGAGTCCCCCTCCCTCCCATCAAGGCACAGGTACAACCACCCAACCAACCATCGAAACCATTGAAACTGAAAATATGGTCACATTTTCACTTCATGCTTTGGCGTGACTACGGGACAAACTCCTCATTATAATTATGATTATCGAGCGTATCGCGCCGCGCGCGTTCTGTTTGCTTTCATTTCGGCGCGTTGATGCCACACACACTTTAGCAGAACATCATCATTATTAGTAAAAGCGTCAAGTGGAAGTGGAAAGAACGTCTGAATACCGCCATCAAGGGAACGAAATGATCAACGCCCCTCGGTGGCTTTGTTTTATATCCCGCGATGGGAGTCCCCCCCACCTGAGGGGGCAAAACTGGGAAGGCGAAAAGAAAAATGACAATAAATTTAAAGTATCTTAAGGTATACAATTTGAGCCAATTTACACATGAAATCTTGGGATATTTGTCTTCGTTACCAAAAACAACAACGAAAGTAGCAGCAACAACAACGAAAGTAGCAGCAACAACAACAACATGCAAACAGAAACAATTTCTGTACAATTTTCCATGGATTTATCATTGCTAATGATGCATTTCATGTTTTAGCCTTGTAGTAGTGCCATTGCATGCGTTGCCTGCCTCACGGATGTCTGCAGTAAAACGAACTGCTGCTGTTGCAGCCGGACACAGTGGGATGAAAATGAAAAATTTCACATCTCATAAATCCCACATAAAGGAACAATTCTATTCAAACTTCAAGAAAAGAAGTTTCTCGAAAAGCAATACTTAGGACAGATTTTTGTCAAAAACTATATACGGGGTGAATCATTTACGACTTAACAAATTCACCAGCGAATATCTTGGCTCATTTTATTAAAATATATGAGAATATACGTTTATTTTTGAAATGAACCGTACACGAGTGATGGTACATACAACTGCACCAAGATTGAATGCACTCTTCTAACGACCCTTTACTCGTAGGAACTTCACCTACTAGTTCACGACTTTCGTAAACATAAACTTAACCGAATAGAAGACTTTTTCACTCATAAACACAAGGGATTTAATTTCAGTTTGGCAGGAGTTCGTGCACTAAAAACTTCATTAGCAGGTAGTAGCAGCAAAATGTAGTTTTATCTGATTCAGAACACATGTCCAATAATAAAATTGGAGATATAACAAATATTATACTTTTGTTACAGACTGTGAAAGTTGAATATTCTTTAAAAATATCCCTAATGCATTAGTTTTCTTCAACAAAATTTTGTATACAAAAAGATAAACAACGATTAAACAACTGCTCGTAGCATTTAAAAAGGTTTTGCTCTATTACTAAAGTATCTTTGAAGTTGAAGCACAAAAATGGCCCCACACAGAGTTTTGATTAAAATGATGTTCTGTATTTGGTCAGATAAACCTATTATGGGGCAAAAAACACAACATAGACTTTTATAGCTAGTATAAGTAACTACGGTTTACACTGTGTCGGCCATGTAGTTTGTAACGGTAAGGAGGATATTTTAAAACGAAGAAAGATTTTGATCAATTAACGTTCTTCGTTGGCCCGGGCTGTCTACTTTAGTTAAACAACAGATGGACTGAAGTACAGACATCGTTAAGTTGAGATAAAAGGATATCATGTCCAATAACATTTGAATTAAAAATTTACAAAGTGTCGTCGCTACCGGACAATTACTCGTAAATTGACCGAAAAAAATCACGAAGTGCACGATAAGCATTTTGATTTGAACGCCTATTTTCATAATAAGCCTGAGTAACTTCAACGCGCTACTTGTTTCCAATTGAGTTAGTCTGAAATTTAGAAATATCAAATGAAATGCAGAAAAAAACTTGACGTTTAGGCGTGGTTCACATTCAACATCGGCCCTTAAAATTTAGGCACCCTATTGTAATTTTCAGCGCTTTTCTTTTTATATATTGTTAAGTGTCCAAAACCGTAAACCGATTTCCTGGTTTCATGGCCAAACCCGACATTCGGTTTCTCAAAAGTTGCTAAAATTCGAAATGTCGGTTTAACCTGATTTTTGTTGTCAGGTTTCTCGGTTGTTGTACAAAAATGCTAAGAAAATTCATAATTTGCACGTATACATAGAATACGAAACTACCAAAATTATTTACGCTAGACCCATCTCAGCATCACCAGTTGATTCGCATTAACGATATCTGTCTGTCCATCCCTCTGTCCTAATGATAACTACTTCTTGTTTTCAAATAACAGTTTAAAACCATTGTCCGATACTCATGGAATCGAGCAGAGCAAAGTGTTTTATGGATAGGACGGCTGTTGACTAAGAAACAAAAATGAGATACAGCTCTTACATTTTGATGTGTCTTTAGCACTAGAGGCCACATATTATATAAGTAAATAATATTGATGAAATTTGGCACCGTTCATAGCGAAATTTGGCACAGATAGAAACGGCCATACCGGTCCTCATATTACTATAGTCCCAGTACAAAGATCCCTCAGTTTCTTACAGCAGCTCTAGAAAAACCATATGCATTCCGATATCGAACAAAAATGGTATAGTGTATTACGATGGACAAACAACCAATCTTGTACCCATATGGGTAACAAAAACCATGAAACACTCGAACAAATTCAAATATGGATTTATCGGTTAATTTAGAACCCGTTTAAGGGGTAGAAACCTGCACATATGGTTGGGGTAAAATTATTCGAAGAGCATCATACTATGGTTGTGGTACAGAAGATGTCGGATTTAACGTGATTATCGCCGAAATGGCCTGAACCACGGTGTGCCATCACACTGGGGCCGTAACAATGCGACTGTCAACGCCCCATTGGATTGATTCCGCCGGTACCAATTCGAAGCATGACTGTCATGGGTCATAACTTCCCTCTTGGTTAGGGGTCGAGGACTATCTAAGCCTCTACTGTTCTATGAGTCACAGCACCCGGTCGCAATGCAACTCCACATCGAACCGAAGTTCTCCCCGCGATTTGGGTATAAACCACAGCCACCACGATACTCCCCGAGGGGCCGCACCATATAGTCAGGCCAGAACAAGTTCTGGGGGCTCCTGACTATATGGTTGTGGTACAATAATATTATGACTCTAACAACAATAGTATGATTTAAATACAACCATACCATAATCCTCACAACTAATAGTATGATTCACATATAGCCATACCATGATCCCCACAGCCATAGTATGATTCACACTCAACCATTCTATTATCTCCACAACCATATTAGATCCTCACAACCATAGTATGTTTGACATACAACCATAGTATGATCCTCACCACCATAGAATAATTCACACGCAACCATGTTTATATCCCTACAACCATAGTATGATCACACACAATTATACAATTATTATAAAGTTGTAAACAAAAGATTTGAATTGATCTAAAAAGCACATTTGAATGGAGAAAAATTACAATAATACAGTTTTCATATTATTGTTAACATAAAACCCAAAAAACAATACTTTTGTCGCACCAACCATATTTATAATGTTGCTACAACAATATTTTCATTTTTAAATTAGGCAATAAAACTATCGTTACATTTCAACCATATTAATATTGCGGCAATCGTACTACTGTCAAAATGAAATTAAAAAAACACTACTATGGTTGTGACGTACATACTTTTACTGCAGAGAACAAACTATTATTACCGTGACCATATAGTGACCACCAACGAAAGTGGAGGGTATAATATAAGTATAGTCGGTCACGTTCCGACTTTAGCTATATCACTTCTTTATTTTTACACAAAACATCTACGATATTCGCAGTAATTGATTTTATTGTGTTCATATAGTCTGTAAATTGTGACAAGTACCTTACTTCTGATCGGGAAAATATTTTCTATTCAAGGCAAAGGGCTTAAGCCGGGACGTCGGATAATTCCTGTTTTTAACTTTTAAAAAACCCGAGAAGTCAGTGTTTTTAAAATACGGTTTTGAATAAACCCGAAATGCCCGGTTACTGAAAACCGTGGTTTTTCGACACTGTATTTGTTAACGAGTATTTATGCGCTTTTATTCTTCTTAACAAATAACTACACCCCTACTTGATATATAACAGAAATTTCTTGCTGTATACAATTTCTACATATACTTAGTAGGGACATAAATACTGTTACAACATTGAACACACCCATTTCAATAGTAGAACTGAACATACCCCGTTAATGTAATATGGGTTTTGAAAGCCTACCTCAATAGCGTTAGTCTGTAACGGGATTTTAAAATTGTTTCAACTTTCATCATGGAGTGGTCAGATAATGAGAACCGTATCGCTTTTCAAGTGTGAAATGAAAAAAAACGATATTTTCAAAACACTCCGGCCTCTAGGGATTAGCCGCATGTTCGTCTACCGAACACCGCCCACTCTCTGTTCGAACAACGAATGTCATCAAAGCCGTTATTTTTTTGAATTCACAGAAATCCGCTACGAAAACAGAAAATAATGGCCCGTGAGATGAATAGCACGCAAAAGTCCATGAGTCGAATCATTTAAAAAGACTTGGGACTTGGGGCTTTCAAACGACGTACCGGACATTTACTGGCTGCAGCTTTAAAAAAATAGGATTAAAAAGTGCAAAAGTCTTTTGGTGAGGCACGCTGATACCTTAAACAGAAAAATTGTGTTCACCGATGAAAAAAAAATTTACCGTTCAGGAAAATTTTAACAAGCAAAATGATAAAGTGTATGCGCGGTCATCTAAGAAAGCATCTGAACTGATCCCAAGGGTGGAAAAGGGTCATCACCCAGCTTCAGTCATGGTTTGGTGGCGTGTCCCTTACGATGGGGTCATTGACCTGCATTTCTGCCAACAAAAAGTCAAAACATCGGCCAAAGTTTACCAAGAAACCGTTTTGGCTGTTGTGAAGCCTCTTAACAATTCCCTGTTCCAAAACCAACCATGGACTTTCCAGCAGGATTCTGCGCCGGCCCATAAAACGTCCCAGGTCTGGCTTTGAAACAATTTGCCAGCGTTCATTTCCTCTGAATAACGGCCCTAAGAAAGTCCAGATTTGAACCCATTGGATTACAAATTGTGGACGGTTTTAGAAGACAAGGTTTGTCACAAAAGATACTCCAACATTGAATCTCTTAAGACTACTTTGGTTCGAGCTGTGGCTAATTTTCCAATGGACGAAGTTCGTGCAGCTATTGACGATTGGCCAGTGTGAATTAAGACATGTGTAAAGGCAAAAGGCGAACATTTCGAAAAAGTAGATTCTTTTTTGATACAATATTCATTAATAAATATATTAAAAAATATTTGGTCAAAAAACATTGAGTACTTTTTATTTTACAGCTTAAAACGTGTGTAACAGTATTTATGTCCCTACTAAGTATTATAGCAGATTATTTTTGGTCAGTTCTATTAAATCGGAAGCTAATATCACTCTACGAGTATAGTTTGAGAAATGTCATTCATCTGTTAGTGCAAATTTCTTTGTTTACGGGATTAGGCAAACATTTCAAATCAATCCATTCACCGGACGCTTGCTTGCTCCACCGTTCCACAGCATCGTTATGTATGTTGCAAAGGTAAAATCTCCTCGACTATATGCACATTTTCATTGTTGGCCCCTAGCCAATTACCCAACAGGCAAATTCTAATTCCCGGCTGCAATGGTCGCTGGCGACCACCGCCATCGGCAAGAAGATGAACAAGATTGCACCTATGGCTGCAACGAATGCGAAACGAATTTATTCATTGCTGTCCAATTTCAAGTTAAACATGAACGCTTCTACAATTAATTGCAGCGCGCCAGAGAAAAAACAACACGTTTTTTTTTTCAAAATTTATTGTGATTTTATTAAATTGCAATATTTTGCCATGAGATTCTGACACTGTGTGTGTTCTCCGTACGAATCGACCGCCCGACCAACGTCTGCTGCATCTTCGTTATGGCCTGGCCGTATAGTATTTCAGTTTCAGCTCGTATATATTTTATTATAAGAATTTATTACATTTTAAAAGTCTCCGTTTACTCAATTTTGTCATCGTGAAAGTAAATGCAGCAACGGTTATGTCGTTATTCAATACGGGCAACATCAGTAAGTCAGAAGGGAAAAACCTGGCGCTGGTGTTTGCATACACATCTTGTATGGATTTTATGAATGTGAAGTGTATTTGAGAAGCAAGACCTGATGGTGTTCTAGTCTTTTTTTCAGTATTCACGGCATTGTTTTTGTTGTTGTTGTTAAAGCATGATATTGGGCAATAATCGTTTTGAGTAGATCGTCTGGAAAATTCACTATTAATGCATAACATTGCACTTGAAGATATTTCATAAAAAAATTCTTTTAGACGAGTTATATTACAAATATTTCTTTTCTATATTCAGACTTAAGAATGAGGGCAGATATTTGCGGTAAGATGCAATGTTTTCTTAATGATATTTCTAAAATAACAATAAAACAAGTAAGTTAAGTTCGGCCAAACCATATATACTTCCAATGTCCCTACGCTTATAAATATAAAAAACAAGTGGACAATTCCTATGTTCGGCCGGCTGGAAGCTTTTATACTCTCCACCATGGATGGCGTTGTAGTAAGGATAGAGTTTCTCTCTCGAGAATTTCCACCTAGAAAATTCATCCAGAATTCCCAGGAAACTCATAATTTTTTATTGCCACTGTCATGACTTGGGATCGAAATTAAATCCCCTAAAAACGTGTTTTTAAATATGCTTCAAATTTTAAAAATATGCAGAAAAGATAAAATTATAAGCAAATAATTGAAAAATATGCGTAAAAATATGATCAAAAAATATTTTTTTGATATTACTTAGTAGGGACATAAATACTGTTACACACGTTTTATGCTGTAAAATAAAAAGTACTGAATGTTTTTGGACCAAATATTTTTAAACATATTTTTTGATGTATATTGTATCCAAAAACAATCTACTTATTCGAAATGTCCGCCTTTTGCCTTTACACACGCCTTAAGTCACACTGGCCAATCGTCAATAGCTGCACGAACCTCGTCCATTGGAAAATTGGCCACAGCTCGAAACAAAGCAGTCTTAAGAGATCCAATGTTGGTTTATCTTTTACGACAAACCTTGTCCTCTAAAACCGTCTACAATTTGTAATCCAATGGGTTCAAATCTCGACTGCCTGAGGGCCATTCTTCAGAGAAAATGAACGCTGGCAAATTGTTTCGAAGCCAGGCCTGGCACATTTTAGCCTTATGGGCCGGCGCATAATCCTGCTGAAAAGTCCATGGCTGGTTTTGGAACAGGGTGTTGTTAAGAGGCTTTACAACAGCTTCCAAAACGGGTTCTTGGTAAACTTTGTCCGATGTTTTGACTTCTTTGTTCGCAGAAATGCAGGTCAGTGACTCCATCGAAAGAGACACCCCACCAAACCATGACTGAAGCTGGGTGATGACCCTTTTCCACCCTTTGGATCAGTTCAGATGCTTCATTAGATGACTGCGCATACACTCTATTATTTTGCTTGTTAAATTTTTCCTGAACGGTAAAAATTTTTCATCGTTGAACAAAATTTTTCTGCGCAAGTTATCAGCGTGCTTCATCAAAAGACGTTTGCATTTTTCAATCCCTTTTTTGTAAAGCTGCAGTCAATAAATGTCCGGTACGTCGTTTGAAAGCCCCAAGTCTTTTTTAATGTTTCGACTCATGGACTTTGGCGTGATATTCATCTCACGGGCCATGATTTTCTGTTTTCGGAGCAAATTTCTGTGAATTCTTGATTTAACGGCTTTGATGACATGCGGTGCTCGAGCAGAGCGCGGGAGGCCCGACCGGTGGCGGTCTTTTACATCTCCAGGCTCTTCAAACAGTTTTATGCATCGGTAGACGAACATGCGGCTAATACCTAGTGGCCGGGGCGTTTTGAAAATATCGCTTTTTTTTCATTTCACTCTTGGAAAACGCTATTACATCATTATTTGACTACCTCATGATGAAAGTTGAAACAATTTGAAAATCCCTATTGAGGTTAGCTTTCAAAACCCATATGACATTAAAGGGGTATGTTGAGTTCTACTATTGAAATGGGTGTGTTCAATGTTGTAACAGTATTTATGCCCCTACTAAGTAATTACCTTATAATTCAAATACTAATTAAAATAAAACGAGCTATTACAAATAGATTATTCAGTCTAATTGTCTAATTGATGTTCAAATTATATACGTTTTTTGACAGAGATTATCAGACAGACGACAGTATTTTCTTAATTGACAACCCCTGAAGATGATTGACGAAGTCAATCGAAATATTGCAATAAACAAAAATTAAACCAAAATCTCAACGTCGAGTTTAAAAACATGACCTCAAGCCGAAAAATAATTTTTAAAGATGTATTTAGTTATGATGAAAAAATTTAGCAAGTTGTGAATAATAAATGCAGCACTGAAGGAAGAACTATGTTTATTTATTAAGAAGCAAGCTTGTGTGATTTTTTTTTTTTAATTTTTGTACAAACTAATATCGAGAACATCTGCAACCTGCATAATCTTTTGTAATCCAGATTTATTTTAGTATTTGTATAGTTGACCTTTTGTTGTTTATTTTTCAGTTATTGTTATGACCTCAAGGCTAACAATAAGTGAAAAAAAAAAATCCAGGATTATTGTAAGAAATTGCTACCGGTAACGCCATAAATGTTGGAATCATTTGTTATATATATTTATGTGGCTTATGGATAAAACCCCTTTTGTCGTTTTAAAGCGATTTGAAATTTATTTCATAGTTTGATGTTTTTTTAGTTTTGCTAAGGACTTTTTTTTATTATTATTGATGATTGAAGATGATATTTTTGTTATTTAATAAAAAAATATGAATTTCTTAAAAAAATATGCAAAATGCATTTTCAGTAAAATATGCAAAAATATGGACTAAAAAATTAATGGCATTTCATTGCTTGATTCGCAATGATATAAATGATTGATTTCTAAAGATATAAACTCAAAGTTAATTTTAGACTGACTATTACAAATATGCATTTGCATAGAACTCTGATCCCGAGTCATGACACTACCAAGTGGAATTTAATGGCAACAATGTTGGATACATTTTTTTCGTTTAAAAAATTTTATAACCTTTTTTTTTAATTAGAACTAATTGCGTTTTTAATTGAAGAAAATGTTAACATACTAGCAGATCTATAAAATATTTTAAAACCATTAATATTACTGTGGAAGTGCTTTGCCGACGAAATATGAATTTGTTAGCCGCGGATGCAATATACGATAACTAACTTCATGTCAACCAATTTCTCAAATTCATTCACATTTGAGTGCACACATTTTGAAGCTTTAAATAAGAGCTAAACTTCTTTATACTTTACTAAAGTATATTAAAGATCCAACAATAAATAAACACAGTAATAACCATTTATTTCAAAATGCTTCAAAACTTCAAAAATTGTTCGAGAGTTTGCGTGTAAAATTTCCATTAATGCTCTTTCTGTTCTAAAAATATGTTTTAAAAATGAATTTAATAAAATTTAAATTCCCGGTTTTTTTTTTTTGAACAAGTCCGGGAAATCTAATTGTGGCATTAGCCGTATTGAGGAACGTGGTTGTTGGTGTTTGGTCTATTTTTGCCGCAACTATATTTCATATTGTTCATATCAAGAATAGTGCGGAAATTCTCCTATTTCTGTGTAACTATATGTTCAAGTTAGAAGGAACCTCATTTTCGGCATTCTAGCAACGTTTGAATCATGAACCTAGTCCACAAATGCATTCGAATAGTATAAACAAAGTTAATAGAGACAAAAAAATTTGTTGTTCCTTTATACAAATTTTTTGTTGGACCCCTATGGGCAAGTCCTATTGTATAATGGGGCCAAATCTTAAATGTTGGTACATATTTGGACTTTTGAGAAAATTTCACTTTTTCTGGATAGCTATATGCCTCCTTACATTGACACATAGACCAAACACTAGCCCAAGCCCTTCAATTATCCGAATTGTAAAGTTAAAGTTATATTCAGATTCTTCATATGTCCATGTTCGAAGTAACCAATTTTAAAGACCCATTGGGAGCCATGGGTCAAGGAGAACCCTTGGTCCCATTTATGCCGGTCCGAGTCCCAAATTGGCACAAACCTTAAATATAAAAAGAATTTTAAAATATAGGTACTTATTTGGTTTTGACCTGGTTTTGGATACCAATACGTCCCTGAGCATTAGGAGACGGTTTTTGAGCCTCAGGACCCATAAACCATGCCCATTGGTCAAGGCCTTTAATTCAGCCAAATGGTCAAATTTATGTGATATTTTAATTTGTTAGACAATTCCATTGTTTTTAGTATCCATGTTTGAAAGGACAGATTTTTCAGTGCCCTAGGGACCTTACCCCTAGGGACCTTATCCCATGGACCATGCGGAAGTTTTCTGGCCACGTAAGCCAACAAAGCCACCGTCCATACGCCACTGTAAGTATAATAAAAAACGTTAACCCTTTCAGATCACACTTTAAGATACGGCTGTAAATACAGAAGATATAAAAAAATGTAACATATGTAAAATGTAACGTGACACCTACGTTCGGCAAAAAAAAAATTTCAAACTTTTTTTTGAAGTACTGTCAATGTCTATATTGACTATCGATGACCCGTATTGATCGTAAGAGACGTTTTTTGGTCCACAAGATCCAAAACCTCCAGCAACTGTACTCTTTTTGTGGTATTAAGTGCGTCCCAACTAACAGTACCCATTCTATAAACATTGTCCTTTTATAAAAAACTATGATTTGATAAGCAAGTACTCAAAAAATGTATTTTATTCCTTGAAAAGGAAATTTCCACCACCTTTCGAAAAAAAGGGTCTTGCCATTTTAAAATTAATAAATTGAAGTCGAGCAAATTTTACTTAGTGTCCCATTTTGAATATGTATAAACTTCCAGCGACTTGAGTTACTTCAGTTTAATGTTCGATTTCCCTGAAGCAAAACTCTTACAAACTTAAAATTAATCTATGTCACCAAAAATTCTCCAATAATTAACTAAGACTTCAATTTACACATTCCTCTACGAGTTCTTTTCATCTTTCAAGAAACAATCGACTACGGCTTCGCCCATCTAAAATTGTCGCTTGTAATGGATGAAATGCTAATTATTGTACACCAGCAAAGCGTACAAAAAGTATTTTGATGTTTATTTTTAATGACGCGAAACGTTTTAACATCCACCGCTGCTACAAAGGAAAAACATTCGTGGTAAAAAGTGCAAACAAATTTTAATGAGTCTGATGTCTGATCCAGGGCGTCAATGATATCTGCATAATTATTAAGTGCATTTCGAAAGACAAATACAATAGTCAAGGCAGCCGAATGGAATAGACGACGTTGAACACATGTTCAAAAGGTTATGGTCTTGTCTCATTTGTGGCAAGGTTTTTGCCAATGTCTGCCATTCATCAAAATGTGGTAATGAAAAATGTCATGATGAGCTACATCAAGCAAGATAAATGACTTTCGAATACAAATAGGGTGGGCCCCACCGTAGGGGGGGCAAAACTTGGTAATTTTTAAGCTGAAAATTGAACAATGCATTCGATTTTTCCTACCCACCTAGAAAAAAATTTGTTGGAAATTAGTATTAAATACAAAAATTTGCTTGGGTGAACACACTTTTTCTGTTGCAATACCAACTTTCCATTGTATTGACGGTTACATGCTCCGACATGCCAAAAGATAGTAGCTATAGTAATAACTCTGCTCTCACAGCCATTAAAATACAGCCATAAAACATAATATTCTTTTGAAAATTGTTTTAAACTTATAGATTATGCATCTGAACCGAATACTTATACATAAAATGTATAAGTTGGCCCAGTAAACCAATGTTCGTGGTAATGACAATCGAATTCAAAGAGAACTGTAAACTATCAATCTATAACTACTAATACGTGTACAAATTCAGTTTAAATAATCATCTTTAATAGTTGGGGTTACCACTTCCTTTTTTTCAACCGTTAGTGTTGGTTTACTCTACTGAAATTGCCGTGTACTCAACCAACATTCAGTTGTATCGACAGAATTTGTGTGTTGTGTCGTGCAACCACAATAATTCGGCTGTGGCAATAAATCTGAGCTGATTTGCTTCAATCTGGATTTGCTGGGCATCTGGATAAATCTGGGAGATCCTAAGGTCCCCGCGGGACATGTTTTTGGCAGACAGTCTTTAATCTGGTTACAGTACAAATTAAGGTCACAGCACTTTCCAAATCTTAACTCCGCTAAAATCACTGTGGTTTGTCGGAATAGCCCCTTCTCTTCCTCCTGCTGCTGTAGTAAACGCAGTTTGGCTTAATAAAATATTCGAAAGATCTCAAAAACGTTGGAGTAATCACAACCCAAAATGTGAAGTGGATTTGAATAAAATTTTGCTAACCTTCTTTTAAATGATTTTTAAATGTTCACGTGTTTTATCTGATGCTAAGATACTCACCATATATAAGTATTGTTGTCATTTCGTTTGTAAATAAATACTTATCTTGAACTCAAATAAGTGAGCGCTGATATTGGATATCTCCCCCGAAGGTTAAGCTACTTAAATCACGGACATCCTATGTCATTGTTGTAAAAAAAATGGATTAATGATTCCAGAAAACAGAAAAATGTAGCTTGGTTAGGATGAGCAGAGTCACAATCTACCTGCCAAGGATCCATCTAAGAAACATTATCCATCACTAGCCACTGATCTTAAGGATTGCAGACTAGGCTACATCGTTTGCTATACAACGACTTTTGTGGAAGTTGCTACACTCCGAAAAAATAAGTATGGTTGTGGTGACAATATTTGAAGGGGATCATCCTATTGTTGGGTATATGGTTGTGGCACAACAATATTATGATCCTCATAACAATAATATGATTCAAATACAATCATACTATGATTCTCACAACCATACTATGATCCTCACAACAATAGTATGATTCACACATAACCATACTATGATCCCCACAACCATAGTATGATTCACACTCAACCATACTAAGAAACCCACAACCATATTATGATCCTCACAACCATAGTATGTTTTACATACAACCATAGTATGATCTTCACAACCATAGTATGAGTCACACGCAACCATGTTATGATCCGTACAACCATAGTATGATCCTGCTCAACCACACTATGATTCCAAAACTTATTTATTAGAATTGCATTAAGTTGTCAACAATAGAGTTGAATTATGAAAATTAGTTAAAAATACATTAAATTTTAAATAATAGGAGTGATTTATTTAACAGTAGAAAAAACGTAAGCGTTTTTATTAAACATATTTCAGTTAAAAAACCAAAGCTGTTTGTTTGAAAATTTTTAATTTCCATTAAAAAATACTATTATTGCATTCGATCCGTAACAATAACATTGTTCTAAAAAGCATATTCAAACGAAAAAAAATTACCATCATACAGTATGATTGCCGTAATCATATTATTGTTAACAAAAAAACCCATAAAACAATACTTTTGTCGCACCAACTATATTTATATTGTTGCTACAACCATATTGTCATTTTTAAATTTGGTAATAATACTATTGTTACATTTCAACAATAGTAATATTGCGACAATCATACTAATGTCAAAATGAAATTCAGAAAACAATACGATGGTTGCGACGAATATACTTTAATTGCGGCGAATATATTATTATTGCTGTTACCATATAGTAAACATATTTTTTCTCTGCGTGTATAATGATGAAGAGAAGAATGCCACCGAATGTCTTCTGCGCCACTGGCCAGGTTTTGTGGACTAAAGACGGAAACTGTTTAGTCCAGGGATCCTAACAGACAAAACCTGTATCTCCGATGATAATTTGGCCAGAATCCACAGCTTTATTATGAAAACTGGCTGGGTGAAAGATAGAGGAGGCCGTGGCCTGGCAGCATAGGGAAAAATATTCGCGATGAGTTAACGGAATCACAACGGACATACCCATGGACTCCAGTGAGTCTTGTGTGCGCCGCTGCCAAGTCAACCTAAAGTTAAATATCTCGGACCCTATTAAATATTGACTGAGCAATACCGTCCAAAATGAAACGAGCTTGAGTCTTCTTATCTACCAGATACATAATATTTCGAATGGTATGAAAAATGGGCCAAATCGGTCGAAAATGTTTCTAGGCTTTCAAAAAGCCTAGAAACATTTCAAAAAAATCTTATTATTTTTTTTTTAAATTCTTATTTAAATAGTTCTTGTTTTTGAAGAAAATTATATTTGGTTGGGTGTCAAAGGCATGAAAATATTAAATATCCCACAAAAGGGCATAATCATAAGGCCATGCTTCCCACCAAAGGGACTAATGTTCCGCGAATCTTAATACTCGCTTATTTTGAAATAGGGGCTCAACTCGGTTTCTTATGGACATGAGACCAGCATTTTATTTCGCCACGTTTTCAACCTAATATGAAACTTGTATTACCGAATTAGAGGTCTTTTTCATGGATATGGTCTCAATAGGCCGAAAAAATTTCTTTTTAATATATTGGCTAAACTTTTTTGGCAGTTTCTCATTGAATTATAATGCTCCTGTATTTAAGTATAAAGCCTTTGATCATTGTGATGTAGCTTACACCAAAGCTTGCAACTAAAAGTCTTTTCGACTGCATTTTGAATAAATTTGTTGTTTGTCCTTGAACAAAATGTTCGAAAGAAACCTCAAATCTGACCATGACTAAGCATTTTGGCTAAACTTTTGCTCCACACCATGGCCGATATGAGGTACTCAGTTATAGGAAATATTGACACTTACGCTCTATTTGAAATAGGTACTTATTTTTTTCTAAAATCTGTTGAAAATTCGGACCAAGATTCACTGACCTTAGTACCAAAACGCATGGCCATCAATTCCCAAGAATTGAAAGAACAGATAATTTTATACACAGAGGAGTGCGCTAATTTGCTTTTTTGCACTGCAGGCTGTGGCGGCACTGTTTGTATAAGAGAGTGAAGAGTGTGCGTGGCTTATAGTGGCTAACGGGAAAACTGTATTCGTCTGCCTTTCAGTTGCCATAATGCATTGGACACGTGATGAGAGCTTATTTTGTGTTGAAGTGTATTATTCAAATGCGCACTCGATCATTGCAGTGCAGCGTGCTTTTCGTTTTCAATTCGCTATTCCCCCCTTGGTTAACTTTATTGATAACAGCAGGGAATGTTTCATGTGTACGAAGGGGACCTGAGAGAATGATGACGAAACCACAAAACATCGAGAGAGTTAGAGCAGTAGTACTGCAATCTCCGAAAAGCTCTGCTTGGGAGAAATCACTTGCTCTTGTAATTTCTAGACTTTTTTTCAGTCGGGTCTAGAGGCAATGCAATTAGAGGATACATGGTTCCAACAGGATGGTGATGGTGTTTTCTCAACGGATTATCTTTTTGAGGGTTGATTTGAACTAGCCACCACGCTTACCAGATTTAACTCCATGCGATTTTTTCCTTTGGGGTTACCTAAAGTCGAAGGTGTATATCAACCGTCCCAAGACCTTACCTTGAAAGACCTAGTTAACAATATTGAGGCTGAAATTGGCAGAATACCAGTCGACATGCTTGTTAGAGTTCATAAAAACTTTAGAATACGTATGCAGCCGTGTGTGGATAGCAAAGGTCGACATTTGCCAGATACACTATTTAAAGTCTTATAATTTTAAAATTCCCTAACTGTTCAATATAGTTAAAATATAAAATACATTTTTCTAAGGTTCATAATTTTTTTATTTCATTAGCAAGTAAGCAAATTTTTGGCGCTCCACCTTGAGAATTAAGTTTTAAAACGACTCTAATTGAACTGCTCGCGACATAATGGGAGAAATCTAATCGCATAGTAGCTTATTTTGTGCTACTTTGAGAGCAAAATAGACCTGCAAAAGAGATTTGCAATAAAACTACATTTAAATGTTGCTCAACGCTCCCAAAACCATGTTATAGAATATACGATTTGTGTGTTGAAAATGGAAGATAATGGTTGGTAATAAGTATTCTCTTCACTTGATGTGAGTACCTATTAATCAGTTTCTTTCCTTTACTAAAAAAATTAAAGCAAAGCATTTGAAGCAGAAATTAACCCAGGACCTCCCGATGCTAGAAAATTTACACTCAAAGCGTATAAGATGCGATAACAAGATTATAAGTAATTGTAGAATATGTATAGTGGGTTTTCAGTAATGATGAATCTAACATTTTTATTTCATTATATGACTATTTTTTTGATTTGTTTGGATTTTTGAACAAAGCACAATACTTATGAAAAAGGAACAAAATTAGCTGATATGCATAACAAATTCAAAAAAAAATTGCCCTACATTCTAACAATATTTTTGTTTTTAAGATTTCACTAAGTTTAACTCTTCCTGTACTAAAAACGACATATTCTGCCCAACTCCAATAAGAGCCGAATCCCCAATTCTGACTATGCCATATAGAAAAGCAATCAATGAAGCAAGGGAATGAAAGTTTAAAGCTTGTAATTCCTGATTTGTTGGCTTTCTACAAAGATCACATAACACGTTTTAGATGTTACATTTTCCTGTTCACATATATTTCACAACATAACGATCCCCCACCCGCTATCATCTTTTATCTGCTTTATAGGGAAATTATGTGCATTAACTGCATCATACGGAACAAACGACACGAAATTTTCGTGAAAAACATTAAGTTTTCTCTGCGAATGGTCCGTATGTGTGCTCAATATTTTAATAGTGTCGAAATGGCAACAGACACATTAACACACACACACGCATACTTACACGTATGTCATACAAACACAACACATGTTCGACTTTTTCGCGAAGACTACATTTTCGCCAATATATTGGGGGACATTTTTGCGCGTATTACGACTGTGACTATAAGTCATTTTAATGGTGTTGCCCATTAAAGTTGCTCCACAAGCAGCAGCAGTAGCTGTATAAGTACATAAGTAGTGAGACCGGGCTTGCAGTTCGCTCTGGGGTGGAACAGTGGTTTATGTTTATCCTGCGCAAAAGTACATCTATCACGCAGAGAAAAGATATGGTTACACTATGGTCACCGCAACAATAATATGTTCTCTCCAATAAAAGCATGTTCGTCGCAACCATAGTATTGTTTTTTGAATTTCATTAGCATGGTTGCGACAATATTGCTATTGTTGAAATGTAACAATAGTATTATTGCCAAATTTAGAAATGAAAATATGGTTGTAGCAACCATATAAACATGGTTGGTGCAACAAAAGTATTGTTGTTTAAAATTTACGTTAACAAAAATATGAACACGGCAATCATACAGTATGGTTGTGACTATGAACATAACAAAAAAGGTTTTGTAGAGCATACATGTGTGTGTGCGTCTGTTTTTTTGATATACAAAAAAAAACAGATACACACGATACAGTGAATGGTTACTGTCCATTAAAAAAAACAACAACAATCGGAAGGTAGTTCGAGGGATTTTTATTGTGTTTACTTTGCTTGGTGAAATTTTCTAATAACGACTGGTTCTCGTTTATTTAAAATTTGCCTGCACTTAAGAATATAGCCATTGATCTTGGTTTAATTACATTCGTTACTTGGTGTCTACGGATGGTAAAGTAGCATTCACCCCTGCTGGCAACTAAAAGTATTTTTGACCGTTGGAATATATATTTTTGTTTCTTGAATGAAATGTTTAATAAAAACATGGCTTCAATTCTGGCTATGAACTAATAGTAATGCAATTTAATTAAATAAAAACAATTTAATAAAAACCTCTATTTTTGAATAACAACAATAACCAATCCTAATAAATAATTTTGGGGATCATACTATGGTTGTGGGGATCATAGTATGGTTGCGTGTGAATCATACTATGGTTGTGAGGATCATACTATGGTTGTATGAGAAACATACTATGGTTGTGAGGATCATACTATGGTTGTGGGGATCGTAGTATGGTTATGTGTAAATCATACTATGGTTGTGGGGATCATAGTATGGTTATGTGTGAATCATACTATGGTTGTGGGGATCATAGTATGGTTATGTGTGAATCATACTATTGTTGTGAGGATCATAATATTGTTGTGTCACTACCATATACCCAACAATAGTATGATCCTCTTAGAATATTGTCAGCCCAACCATACTTTTTTTCTGCGTGATCTCAAGGCTTTTACCACATCCACTTGGTGGTCCTCCCCCAATTTACAATGTCAAGGTTTTTAGCATCATCCTCAAATTGGCCTCTCCACCGGATTCACGGTGTTTCCAGTCTGCGTTTTCCGCGGTAGTTATCGTTTAACGCCTTCTAGCTGGAGTGTTGTTTGCATCCGGCCGACATGTTCAACCCAGCACAATCGTTGTTTTTTGATGCGCTTAACCACATTCAGCTCACGATTACTCCGGGCCGTAGATTTACGAGGAAGTCTTCTCTTGAAAAAGATAATACATCTGCTGCTGATAGATCCCTTGCTTCAACGCCTATACAAGTATGAGTGTTTTGTAAAGTATAATTGAGAATGAACTCAGTTCTTACCAAGCCTAAAAAACTCCCATTTTCCAACACCATCCTTCGTTTTCTTTCAGTCCCGACATCGATTTTATACCCTCACTAAACTATGGTAAAGGGTACGTACTATGAGTTTGTGTAGAGGTTTGATAAAAAGGGTGAAAGGAACATTCAAAATTACTTATATAATCTGCGTCTAACCGTCCGTACATCAATTCTTGAAATTGTCTTTGTTGTGGCCCTTTAGACGTTATACTAACTTTTGCACCTTTCTTGCAGTACTTTGGAACTATCCATCACAGCATGACGAGCTATTCATTATATAGGGTGATCCATCTAGAGGTATTTTTTCAGAACAAAAAAAATCAAATCAAGCTTGAGACTACGTCTCAAGGTGTCCCTTCTAAAGGTCCAATTTTGGATGACTCGTTCAAGCATTTCGACCGGTATGACGTAAATGACACGCGTAATGTTGGCTTCCAAGACCTGAATCATAGCTGGTAATTTCAGTGTTACCTGCCACCGTAGGTCCAGGGGATCAAAACAACAGTTCATTCAACCTGGGTATTGAGCGCAGTAATTACCTTTTTCCAATTTTAGCATTTGGCTTAAATGGTGTCCTTGTCCACCGTCATTACATTCTTTACTAAACTCCCTGAACATTTTGTTGAAATAATTGAAATAATATGCACCGATCGGGACTAACCGTTTAATACCGGCTCGGAAAGGGTAATCTATTTTATAGAGAAGCTTTTACATGATTTAGAGTTAAATCTCCGAAACGTAAGCCCACTCAAACATGGCCATATGCAAAACATTCCAAATCTGACCCTATAATTAAATATCCACCCACACCAATCAGAAAAGCCAAGAATTTCGTTATGTCCTTATATACGAGTGCATATCAATAATTCCGTGACTTTTCGAATAAACACAGTTTTTTGCAAAAAAAAAAACATAATCTCCTATTAGCTCAACACACTTTGACCAATTTTTGTATCCCTTCCAAAAAATTCGATTTTTCGAGTTCCATAAAATAGGCATTTATTTGATCAATAATTTCATCGTTGGAGCTGAATCTCTTTCCACCGAGCCTTTTCTTTAGGTTTCGAAATAGTCACTGAGGGCTAAATCCGGAGAATATGGCGAATGAGGTACCAATTCGTTCATTATCTTGATAAAAAAAATATGTTTCTTGACCATACGGGGTCGTTTTTTTTAAATCCTCGTTTAATCAATCCAATAACACTTGTAAATTAGTTTTGGCGTTAATAAGGCAGTTGTGCCTTCTGTACTTTAGCTTGTCCAAAAACTACGCTAGACTGTAAGTGCTACTGGACAACATTTACGGCCGTCGTCGTACATCAAGAAGTGACGAGAATGTGGATGCCGTAGCCATGGGTGTGGCACTCAACCATCGAACATGAACTTGGCATTGATCTTAACCACTCAACACTTCACGCACCATTCTGATGCGAATCTTGCAGCAAAATTCGACTAAAAGGTCCAGTTGACTTAGCAGTTGAAGGCATGCAATGCTCAGCTTCTTACTTAAGGCCGAAAAACACCTTCTATGACAAAGCGCATTTTCATCTCTGTCGCTGTGATGACATGCAAATTTGAAGCATCTGAGGATCGAAAAAGCCACATGCGACCGACTAGAAGCCAATGCATCCACAGAGAGTAACAGTTTGTTGAACATGTTGGGGCGGTGGCCTTGTAGGGTGGACCAACCTCTTTATAGTATGTATACTTTTGTCATTCCATTTGTAAGACATTCACATACTCGTACTCATACCTATACTTATAAATATAAACTATATATGTATGTGACGCGCAGAATAGAAAGGGACCTACGGTTAAAAACCAGTTTTGTTCAGGAGAGCCATTTTTAAGATTAGGTCCCTTTCTATTTGCGCTTAGAATCGTCGACTTCACTTTCATAAAACGCATATCTCTGGGAGGGAACACTTTTGGGGCATGGGATCGGTCTCATTCGATGCTCAGATGTTGTCCACATCAAAAAAAAAATTAAAATTGATTTTTTACCCTTAGGTCCCTTTCTCTATGCGCTGTCGCATATATTATTGAACATCACAAAATTCTTAGACGATTTAGCATTGTCCGTCTGCTGAAAGCTCCATTCAGTCCAAACGAAAGAGGTAGAGTCTTCAAACTTACCACATATATACTTATATAAATACTGTTACACACGTTTCATGCTGTAAAATAAATAAAAGGACTGAATGTTTTTGTACCAAATATTTTTAACATATTTATTGATGTATATTGTATCCAAAAAGAATCTACTTATTCGAAACGTCCTCCTTTTGCCTTTACACACGCCTTAAGTCGCACGGACCAATCGTCAAGAGCTGCACGAATCACGTCCATTGGAAAATTGACCACAGCTCAAACCAAAGCAGTCTTAAGAGATCCAATGTTGGGGTATCTTTTGTGACAAACCTTGTCCTCTAAAACCGTCCACAATATGTAATCCAATGGGCTCAAATCTGGACTGCTTGTGGGCCATTCTTCAGAGGAAATGAACGCTAGCAAAATGTTTCGAAGCCAGGCCTGGGATGTTTTAGCCTTATGGGCAGGCGCAGAATCCTGCTGGAAAGTCCATGGCTGGTTTTGGAACAGGGAATTGCTACGAGGCTTCACAACAGCTTCCAAAACGGTTTCTTGGTAAACGTTGGCCGATGTTTTGACTCCTGTTCGCAAAAATGCAGGTCAGTGACCCCATCGTAACAGACACCCAACCAAACCATGACTTAAGCTGGGTGATGACCCTTTTCCACCCTTGGGATCAGCTCAGATGCTTCCTTAGATGACCGCACATACACTCCATCATTTTGCTGTTACATTTTTCCTGAACGGTAAAATTTTTTTCATTTCCGTGGTCAACGATTTTCGCCGCCAAAAGATGCTGTTGATGCGTTCAAAAACCATGTTTTGGAGGTGTCTCAATCGGAGTGGAAAAAGTGCTTTGACAATTGGTTTGAGCGCATGCAAAAGTGTATAAATCAAGCTGAAAATACTTTGAAAAACAATAAAACCATTTTTGATGATAAATATTCGCATTTTCATTATTAGGCCAGAAATATATATAGAAGCCCTCGTATGTTGTTCTTTGTAACTTCGGTGTTTATAGGCAGATGTTGAAGTGTGATACATCGATGTTTTTGTCTTGAAGAGACATATTTTTCTGTTTTTAAAGTCTGCCTCAAAATTCAACTAATTTTAATTCGTTGACCCTATTTCAGAAACAGAGGAATTTTCTAAAGAATTTAAATTTTGACGATTTGGCTGGATTAGAGGCCTTAACCTATGCATCCAGGGAACAAAAAGCCGTGCCGTAATGTTCGCGACGATAAGGTTATCCAGAACCTGTTACAGTTTGTTACAACACCAAATATGTACCTTTATTTAATATTTGGACCAATTTTTAGCTCAGATTGTTTCAAAGAGGCTCTAAAGTTGGCCTCATTAATTTATTAGCATATGGGTATTAAAAAACAACAAAACGTATCGCCACTTCTCAATTTGCATTATCTTTAAAGATTTGTCTAAATTTAAGGCCCTATTATACAAGCTCCCCATGACCCTTTCGACCTCATTCAGCAATAGAAATATGGGTTCTCAAAAAAGATTGAAATTTTCTTCACGAATCTAAATAGGACAATATTGCAGATTGAAATTTTCTTCACGAATCTAAATAGGACAATAGTGCATCGGGTCCGATGAATGTAGTTCTGTCAAACATGGACCGATCATGTATTTCGCATATGAAAGCTTCAGCCCGGCCCATCTTAATGACTTTTAGACTTGTTAAGTATTATTTTATCTCTCTTAATAAAGGATATATAGTGGAGGCTTTAAATAAAGGAGTTTGGCCAAATTAGAACGCTATGGAACGCTTTTCGCGTTCCTTAAACAATTATTGCCAACGGATGATGCCACTCTAGATTTAAATGGATTCAACACACCACTGTGACTTCCACATCGAGTATTGAATGTCGGCGAGTGCACCCCGAAAAAAAAGTGCCAAACGACAAGAAAAATGTGTGAAAATATTCCGCGAACATTATGCGTAATGATAATAATAATAATTTTAAATGTTACATGAGTTATGAGAGTATTTTTCAACCATTCAACCGGTCTCCCCACTCCCAAGCACTCCACAACTGGTGCTGCAACAAGGTAATGCAGCCACACAGACCGATAGACCAAACGAAGGACGAACACATAACAAAGGATAACAGCGAGGAGGTAGGGAAGTGTAAAACGACTCAGTCCGAAAGGATTTGCCAATGTGATACCTGTTTAAATATTTACTCAGGTTCATTTATTTTATCTGAGGCCAAATGAAATCTGATACCAGGTCTCACTCTGCGAGCCGCACTTAATAAAAAGTCAGCACGTACGCATCTACTCATTACAACTCTCGGTTAATTGCACGCACACACTTACACGGACAAATTTGTGGTCCCTAGAGAACAGGACTCTTTAATGTTGCACAATTTAATCGTTTACCTCCCTTTTAACTCCCACTCGTTACATGCAGACCTTAATGCCGCCGTCTGGCACTAAGAAGAAGGTGTATTTCGGACTCGTCCTCTGTCTTGGTAAGAAATTAAGCTACATGGAGAACGTTTTATTATTTTACGTAACCAATCTACTCCTTCTCCTCATCCTTCCTCTTAGTGCTCCATTACTGTATCCTTTGGCCTGACCATATATCGATATGGACGTCAATTCATTTCATCATCCTTAGCTCTGATAATGTTTATGCTTTTTTTGTGTGCAACTCGTATAATCAGTTGTGTTAAAGGAGTCCCCGAGCGTATTATCATCTCCGGCGCTTTTTCTCTGTTTGGTTTATGGTCCATTCAATATTCTCTGCACCTTGTTGCCTTATTATTGGCACAATGCGGAGCAATTGTATGGATAGTAGGAGAGGAAGAGGACGCAAGTGTCGGTCTGTTACATTTTGTTGTACGTTTACGCTTATTGGCGAAATACAATAAAGCCAATGAGGTGTATAACAATTGTCTCGTGGTATTAAATAAATACAGGGTGTTAAGTTGGCTTCATAAGACCAACTGATAACTTCGGACGCTCGTTTGTAAAGACAACTTTGAATAAGCTCTTCAAAATCGGCCTTTTAGCACGACAACTTCGGTTGGTGCTTTGTCATGACTTCTTTCGATGGTTTATCACTACATAATCGGTATACAATCGATATCCCCACAACTTCAGTTGATTGTTTATAACGACAATTTCAGCGAGAGGTGCCAAAAGTGAAGATTTTTTGTAATTTTGTCAATTTTTAGGAAAACATACACTCTTGTCCTTGGATGATTTTTCTTTAAACTTCAAATTCAAGAACAACGCAGGATATAAAAACCCGATAGATCACATTCTAATGATAACTTCTGAATTAAAAAAAGAATAATAAGATAAATAAGTTTTAAAAACTGTTAACTATGTTTTCTAATAACTACCATACCAGAGTTAACAATAGGCGTAATTTATTAGTACTCGCTCAGTAAACAATTAAGTGGTCGCTAAGGCAATAACTTCTAAACTTAACGAAAATTTTTTGAAATTTCTTTGTACAGAGAAGAGCAGAGAAAAAAACATGGTTACTACATGGTCACGGCAATAATAATATGTTCTCCGCAATAAAAGTATGTTCGTCGCAACCATAGCATTGTTAACCGTATTTAGTTTTGACAATATTATAATTGCTGCAATATTAATATTGTTGAAATGTAACAATAGTATTATTGCCAAATTTAAAAATGAATATATGGTTATAGCAACAATATAAATATGGTTGGTGCGACAAAAGTATTGCATTTTGCGTTTTATGTTAACAATAATATGATTACGGCAATCATACTGTATGATTGCAATTTTTCTTCATTTAAATATGCTTTTAAGAACAATTGTTATTGGTACGGATCTAATGCGATAATAGTACTTTTATATCGAAATTAAAATTTTTTAAACAAGCTGCTTTGAGTTTGTTTAACTGAAATATTTTTAATAAAAACGCTTACGTTTATTTAAACTTATTTTTTTCACTGTGAAGTAAATCACTCCTATTATTTAGAATTTAATGTATTTTTGAATAATTTTCATAATTCAAATCTATTGTTGACAACTTAAACCAATTCTAATAAATAATAATGGGGATCAAATCTATTGTCGACAACTTAAACAAATTCTAATAAATTATATTGGGGATCATAGTATAATTGTGTTGTAGGGATCATAACATGGTTGCGTGTGAATCATACTATGGTTGTGAGGATCTTACTATGGTTGTATATGAAACATACTATGGTTGTTAGGATCATACTATGGTTGTGGAGATCATAGTATGGTTGAGTGTGAATCATAATATGGTTGTGGGGACCATAGTATGGTCATGCGTGAATCACACTATTGTTGTGAGGATCATAGTATGGTTGTATTTGAATCATACTATTGTTGTGAGGATCATAACATTGTTGTACCACAACCATATTGCCAACAATAGTATTATCCTCTTCGAATATTGTCACCATAACCATACTTTTTTTCTGCGTGTAGTGATTGACTTTATGCATATTAAACCGTTTAATTTAAAAATTTGTAATTTTCGAAAAAAAAGATATGCAGTTCATACTATAAGCAAGTCATAGCCGAGCTCGCTAAAGATAATTCATGAAGATATCCTAAAAATTGTGTTTAAATAAAACAAAAGGGTCTAAAAGCACACGAGGGTTGCTATTTATATTTTAGGTCCGACAATAAAAACACAATAATTTATCATGGTTTTATTGTTTTTCAAAATATTGTCCTTTAAGATCAATACACTTTCGCATGCGTACTCAATACACTTTTCCACTCCGATTGACACACCTCCAAAACATGATTTTTGAACACAGCTGCTTCGGGCGATGAAAAACGTTGACCACGCATTGTTTTCTTGATTCTAGGGAATAAGAAGAAGTCATTGGGCGCCAAATCAGGGCTGTGCGGTGGATGGCCCATTAATTCGACATCTTGAGTGGTCAAAAAGCTCATCGTTTCAGCTGATGAAATGATCCGTCTTCCCTTTAGTCTTCCTCATTTTTTCAAACACTGTTGACAAACAGATAGTTTTATACCACTCAGAATTGACCGTCCTGCGTTCCACTAAAGGCACTGTGGCAACATGGCCGATTATAACGAAAAAAACGCAATCATTTGCTTCGATGTACTTCTTCCACGGACAACTTTCGTTGGATTTGGCTCGTCTTGAGAGACCCATACGTTCGATTGCTGTTTTGTTTCGGGTTCATATGCATAGATCCATGATTCGTCACCTGTGACAATTTTATACACTGCCTTTGAGCGACCTGAGTTATACTTTTTCTACATCTCTTTGCACCAATCTATACGAGCTTTTTTTTGAGCATTCGGCAAATTATGTGCCATCCAACGAGAACAATTTTTTTTCACAGCGAAATGAACATGCAATATATTATTGATGCTTGTCATAATAATTCCCATGGATGGCTTCAATCACACGGTATGTCACAAGTCGGTCTTGCTTAATCAGTTCACGCACAGCATCTATGTTTCTTCATGAAATTCATCCTGGAGCGAACGGTGTCCGAGACTGAACTCCTGGTACTAGCAATTAGCTGTGGTTTTTGATGGTGCTCCATCGCCTAAAGTCGAAACATGTTAATGTAAACACTCTTGTCTTGTTAAGAAAATCATAAAATCCGAAAATCGTAAAAAATCATCCACGAAAATGTTCACGGAATAATTCTATTTTTTGACTGAGATGAATTTTTCAACATACTGGAAACGAAACAATTCGCCCTCAAATGACATAACATTCTGAGTGCAGCTATGCTAAAAAATGTCAAACTTTCCAATGGAAGTTCCAGTTAGTACCTGGGAACACTAGTGCGGCAGGACCCGAAATATGAATAGCAACCCTCGTAATGTATACAGTTTTTTCTAAACAAAATCATTTTTATATTCTTGCAACGGGTCAACAATCTAGAGATATTTTTTAAATACGATGTTTTTGTGGTTTTTGTTGTGGTAAACTTTATTTTTTGTTTCTTTTCAGTATTATTTCCATTTTATCGTGGAACGGCTTACGCCGCGAAAACCACAGTCCGGTGCGGTTTATGGGCTGATGGAATCATCGGTCCATATTTTTTCAAAAACGATGGTGGCCGAAACGTAAAAGTGAATGGTGCTCACCAGTGTGCCATGATATCGGAGGTTTTGCTGCCTGAAATTAAAGCCCGTAATCTTGACGACATTTGGTTTCAACAGGACGGTGCCACTTGCCATGCAGCTGCTCGCACAAAAGATTTATTGAGAGATCATTTCGATGGGCAGTTAATTTCACGATTTGTACCGGTAAGTTGGCCGTCAAGCTCGTGGTCCAAAGTCTATGCTACCAAACTAGCTACTTTTCATTTTGAAAGCCGGTCGAAATGCTTCAACGAGTCATTCAAAATTGGACCCTCAGAATGGGGACCAGAGGCATAGTTACGGCCAACATTTAAAGGAAATTATATTCAAAAATTAAGTGGCATAAAATGCTCTTTCGAATGAACACTTGATTTGAATTTTTGTATTTTTTTTTATTCTGTAAAAAATATCTCTATATTAATCACCCGTTACAATGGTGTGAAGTTATTACGTTATGGACCTCCTTAGCGAATTGAAAATAAAACACGGCCAATGTAGTTAATGACTTTAGCAAATGTCAAAATAATTGATTTAAAGAACTGAAGTATTTGTAATAGTTGGACTTTTTATTTATTTGCTAAACACGATTTTTACTTAAAATCATGAAGTTCAGGTAAATTATACCTACATGTTTCAAACTATCAGAATATTTTTTTTAACTTTAAAGTGATACTTTTTGTAATAAAACTCTTTAAAGTGAGTTTTTTAATTGTTTTTTTTTTGAATGACGATTTTTTGATTTACCATACCAATTTTTTTACTAGGCGTCTTCACTCACTACACAATGTCTCCGTTGTAAAAGATAAAATTTATTATATAACTAACAGATTTTTCGCAAAAATGTTTTTACTCTCAGTTTCAACATATAAATGTTCTATCTACGAAGATTTTTTTTGTATCTTTAACTCTTGATTTTATCTCTATTAAACAAAATATGTATAAGGTTTTTTCAAAAATTTTCCTTGAATTTATTAATAATATTTATTATTTAATATAATATTAAGATATTCATATAACTTCTTTGTTGTATGTTTAAGTACAGGGTGCGGCTTAAGTAACTATATGATTTGTTTTTTAAATAACTATTGAATGGAATGAAAAAAACAAAAAAATTTATGATAAAAAGAAAGTTTATTTTATGTTATTTTTTTACATTAATTATGAAAAATAATATCAGTTAAATGAGAACCGTTTTCTCTAACGCAAAAATGTGCTCTTTTTATGGCATTTTCCATAACTTTGTTGATGTTTGTTTCTTGTGGCATTCGATCAATTTCTTCTTGAAAGTTGTCCATTAGTTGCTGCAAGGTTTGGGGCTTATTCACATAAACTTTGTCTTTGTGATAGCCCCATAAGAAAAAATCCGGTGCAGTCAAATCTGGCGATCGTGCTGGCCATCTCAAATCGCCGTTTTTAGAAATTATCCGATTCGGAAATTGTTGTCTTAATAAGTCCATCGTTGCACGGGCTGTATGAGCTGTTGCACCATCTTGTTGAAACCATATATTGGCGTTTGGTGGCAGTTGCGGATATAAAAAATTTTGTAGCATTACTCTGTAACGTTCTCCATTTATTGTTTCACATACACCTTGATCGTTTTCAAAAAAAAGGACCGTAAACTTTTTGGGCGGTAATGCCACACCAAACGGTTACACGAATTGCGTGTAAAGATTTCTGATGAAGATTTTTGGGATCCCCAAAATCTGTTGTTTTGTTTATTTACGAAACCGTTCAAGTGAAAATGCGCTTCGTCGTATATTCCGTAAACATTTATGTAAGGAATATATTCAGGCTTCGTAATTTAGAAATTCCTAGTTTAGTTGCTTTGCCGAACCACCAAAAGCTGAAATCTATTATTAGCCGAACAAACAGCCAGATGTAGCTGCAAATATCCCCGAGACCTGCACCAACTATACCGTATACCGATGCTGCTATAGGCTGCTACCTCGCCTAGACTACTAACTGCTAAATCTGATGTATACGACTACTGCAAGTGCAGTATACGACTACTGCAAGTGCAGTACACACTTGCGTTAAAAGTACAGGTACAAAAGTACTAATACTAAAACACAGAATATCATTCATATGACTACCACAACCGTAATATCGATGGTTTCGTTGGCTGTGTGTCTTGTTAAAACCTAATGTCTATGTCATTCTTTTAATTTTTTGGAAACAAAAATTCGTTGAGCATGTTGCGGTAACGCTTACCGTTGAAGGTAATGGAGGATCCTTTCTCTCACTTTTAAAGAAATATGGTGTGGTTCCCCATTTGCGTAAATTTTGCTTAGTGACATAGCACCGAGATGAAAATGAGCTTTATGTAAAAACACGATATTTTGGTAATATTCTTTAACTCCTGCCAAACAATCTTTAGCCCAATGGGCAAAGCGAAAACGCATCGGATGGTGTTCCATAATTAAATGACAAAGGTCAACCTTTCCAATGAAACCAGAAATTTGAAAAAGTATCATAACTTTTTTTTACAGTCGATTAAAATTTAAAATGGCCCAAACCCGATCATATACTTTGGGTAAATTTAACTAGCTGTTTCCAACTATGCAGAAAAATGTGTTTATTTAATTTTAAAGTTATATTTCTGTGTAATAAAACCCTTAAAAGTGTGTTTTATAATTTTAATTGTATGGCGATTTTTTTGACGATTTCTTTCTAAACATTTGTCAATGTTGAAAATCCTATTTGTATAGTAGGGATACAAAAATTAAAGGAGCATTGGATTAAGTGCATTGAGGTAAATGGAAATTATGTTGAAAAATATTTTATTTGCTAAATAAACTGTTTTATTCGAAAAGACACGGAATTATTGATCTTCCCTCGTATCTTTCGTAATACATTTAGCATTATTTAAAATATATTTTCGTTTAGCTCGTTTGTTTTATTTCGGTCTGTTGCTTTTACACATTGAACAGGGATTAAACCGGCTCAAGACCTCTTGCTCCTATATTTAAATAGAATACAAGTTTTTAACAAACTGGCAAAGTGACATTGATTTTCGTGGCTGCACACTACTTTTATCATGATTTCGGGTCCGTGACAACCCTCTTCAGAAAGCCTTGCTGCAATTGTTGAAAGTAAAACCGAACTCTATAAGGCCAGGCTCTCCACAAACGAATGAGAACTACTGTTGTAAACCTTACTTTTCAAGTGTTCTTCACACAATTGCCCACGAAAATACAACTCACTCGTTCTCATTCGTTTGTGGAGAGCCTGGCCTTATAGAGTTCGGTTTTACTTTCAACAATTGCAGCAAGGCTTTCTGAAGAGGGTTGTCACGGACCCGAAATCATGATAAAAGTAGTGTGCAGCCACGAAAATCAATGTCACTTTGCCAGTTTGTTAAAAACTTGTATTCTATTTAAATATAGAAGCAAGAGGTCTTGAGCCGGTTTAATCCCTGTTCAATGTGTAAAAGCAACAGACCGAAATAAAACAAACGAGCTAAACATACGTACATGCACGGCACGGCACACAAGTTGGCATAGTCAACTAAACTCTTTTTACAACACACACGTTGTTGTAAAAGAAATCTATTGATGGCTCTCGATGTGGAGTCTCTTTAGAGCTGGCAAGAGTGAGTTGTATTTTCGTGGGCAATTGTGTGAAGAAAACTTGAAAAGTAAGGTTTACAACAGTAGTTCTCATTCGTTTGTGGAGAGCCTGGCCTTATAGAGTTCGGTTTTACTTTCAACAATTGCAGCAAGGCTTTCTGAAGAGGGTTGTCACGGACCCGAAATCATGATAAAAGTAGTGTGCAGCCACGAAAATCAATGTCACTTTGCCAGTTTGTTAAAAACTTGTATTCTATTTAAATATAGGAGCAAGAGGTCTTGAGCCGGTTTAATCCCTGTTCAAATATATTTTCACCAACACAAGTATATCGATTCTCATAGTTTGAGATAATAAATTTAAGCGTGCGAAGTAGCAGGCTCCTTGCTGTTCTAACAAAATTTAGTTCAATCTCCAAAGTATAAGTAGTTCACCTTACACATCTTTTACATCGTACCCTGTATTTCCTGCTTAGCATCAGCAGGTTTAGTAGTCCTACCTACTTGGCTGTTCACTCATACACACACGCACACACATTCTTTTATGCCTTCATACGAGTACAATGGGCACAGTATGTGTGTTAATAATAGCTTTCACCGTCAGACTTGTGCGAGCGACCAAACAATGCAAACAACGGAAGCGGAAAACCAAACGATGTGATGACGCCTACACAACACCACATGAACACACAGACGCACACCACTACACTCGTGTATGCACCACTACGCCGAAAATGGTAACATTTACCTACACACTTAAACAGGCTCCCACTCACTTGAACACCGTGTGTGTGTGTGTGTCAAGCCAACCAGGATTTAATAGATGCTGCAGCCTGGCGAGAATGGGACATGGGAGCAGCGGCAGCAGCGCCATCGTAATAAGTGCCCTTCGCTTATATCCGTAAAAAGCTATTGGATTGGATTCTAATAATAATCAGCAGCAGCACCAACAATGGCTATGGGACACAACAACAGCAAAAACACAAAGAAAGATAGCAAATCAAGGGGGAGAGCGAAGGAGAGACGCCTTTGAAGCACACTGAACTTTTCTGCCTATTCAAGCAATTCGATCTTTTTTTGTGTGTTTGTTACCTATTCATACGTTTATTATTGTCACACAGATACACATACGTGCACCGACACAGGCAGAGGGATGCCTACACACGAGTACATACACTTTCACATGCTTTACTCAGCTTTACGGTGATGCTCGCCTACATGAGTGTACGAGTGTGTGTGTTTTGTAGCACGGTGCGATGCGGTCCTCGTTCCTGTCGCTGCTTTTGTGTGTTGAGCACTTTATGAAATACAAAGAATGTGCTTTATTGGCAATTTTTATGCATTGTTTGATAGTTTTAGCAGTAAATGGAGATGAATTTCCGTCCGGTATGAGTGATGATGATAAAGATGGCACTATATGGGCCATTCGATGGATAAGAAGCCATTATGGAGACGATGTCTTACCTTTTCCGAACCAAGAAAGAAAAACGGAGTTAATTTCGGTCAGGCCCAGACCCTTTACCATTGTTTATCAAATAATAACAAAATTCAGAACTATCCGACTTATGGCACCTATGACTATAAAGACCGTTTCTTTGTCACATAGTTACATGAGTTTTTCTCAATTAAATTTTTTAAAGTCCCTTTCGAGGGTTATTTAAATCTAAAGAAAAACTTACTTGGATTCGTAATAGAATTTGTTGCAATTTAAGAACCCGTGATAAATTCGAAACGCTATTTTATATTTGCATTCACAGTGAAATTTGTTTAATGTGAGTAAACAGATATGTACACGGAGAAAAAATGGTTGTGTTACAACAGTATTATGATGAATACAACAATAGTATACTTCACACACAATCATACTATGATCCCCACAACCGTATAATGATACACACTCAATCATACTATGATCACCAAAACCATATTGTTATCCTATCAACCATAGTATGATCATCACAATAATAGTTTGTTTACATACAAAAATATGTTCTCTACAATAAAAGCTATTCGTCGCAACTATGATATTGTTTTTTAAATTTCATTTTGACAATGGTCGATTGAAACAAAACTACTATTATTGCCAAGTTTATAAATGAAAATATGCTTGTGGAAACCATATAAATATGGTTCTGGAGATCAAAGTATCGTTGTTTGTGAATCATACTACTGTTGCGATGATCATAAAATAGTAGAGCCACAACCACATTCCCAGCAAGAGTATGATGCCCTTCGAATATTGTCACCCCAAACAATGTTTTTTTAACGTGCATGTTATGATCCTCACAACCATAGTAACATCATACTGAATCATACTATGATCCTTAAAAGTATTAAGAATAATTGGGTTTCGTTGCCATTCAACAGTTGATATTTCTATTAAGTAAATTATTAAAAAAAATACATTGAACAATTTGAACAGGAATTAACCGGCTCAAGACCTCTTGCATCTATAAGTATATTTAAAGAGAAGACAATTTTTTAACAAAATGGCAAAGTGACATTGATTTTCATGGCTGCACGCTGCTTTTATCATGATTTCGGGTCCCTGGCAACCCTCTTCAGAAAGTTTTTGCTACAATTGTTGAAAGTAAAACCGATCTCTATAAGTATAAGGCCAGGCTCTCCCCAAACGAATGAGAACTACTGTTGTAAACCTTACTTTTCAAGTTTTCTTCACACAATTGCCCATTCGTTTGGGGAGAGCCTGGCTTTATAGAGTGCAGCATTTGGGGACGTATGTCAGCAATAACGCGTCAAATATTCTCTTTTAAGGCGTCAATCGTGTCGGGCTTATCTGCGTAGATAAGCTACTTTACAAAACCCCCCAAAAATAGTCTAGCGATGTTAAATGGCACAATCTTTGAGGCCATGACAAAGGCCCACAACGCGAGATAATGCGCTCACCAAAAGTGTGCTTCAATAAATTGATTGTTGTATGTCATGTAGTGCCGTCTTGTTGGATCCAAAAGTCGTCCAAATCGACATCTTCCAATTCATGCACGAAAAAATCATTAATCATGGCTCTATAGGGTTCCCCATTGTCAGTAACATTATGGCCAACTTAATTTTTGAAGAAATATGGACCAATGATTCCCTCTGCCCATAGAGCACACCAAACATTGACTTTTTGAGTATGTAACGGCGTCTCTATAATTGCTTGTGGATTTTTATTACTCCAAATGAGACAATTTTGGCTATTAACGTCGCCATTAAATCAAAAGTGAGCTTCATCGCTGAACAAAATTTTCTTGTAAAAAGCAGGATCGGTGGCCATTTAATTTTGGGCTCATTCAGCAGGATTTGCAAACGTTGCTCCGGAGTAAATCTATTCATTGCAATGGCAAACCAAACTGAGCATAAATCAAGTGACGCTGTCAAAACGACTCCAAAAAAATGTGTCAAGACTGAAAACTGAAAAAGCACGCTTTATAACTAATAAATTTTTAGTAACCTTTACGTTATCAGTTTTTTAAATTGATTTTATCTATTGTTAAACCAATTACTGCTATTACTTTTATTGTATTTTTAAATAATTTACTTAATAAAAATCTGTACTGTGGAATAACCATCATAGTAGAGTTAGGTAGGATCATACTATGGTTGTACGGATCAACACATGGTTGCATGTAAATTATACTATGGTTGTGAGGATCATACTAGGTTGTTAGGATCATACTGTGGTTGTATATGATACATACACTGGTTGTGAAGATCATAATATGGTTGTGTGGATCGTAGTACGGTTGAGTGTGAATCCTAATATGGTTGTGGGGATCATAGCATGGTTGTGTAGAAATCATACTTTTGTTGTGTGGACAATAATATTGATCTGCCACAACTACGGGTGGCCCAAATGAGACTTAGTGATGTTAAACACGTATAACTCTTGTAATAACGGTTTATTTTTATATGTGACAGCGCATAGAGAAAGGGACCTAAGGGTAAAAAAAATCAATTTTCATTTTTTTCTTTTTGTGATGTGGGCAACATCTGAGCATCGAATGAGACCGATCCCATGCCCCAAAAGTATTCCCTCCCAGAGATATGCGCGTTTTATGAAAGTGAAGTTGACCAAGCGCAAATAGAAAGGGACCTAACCTTTAAAATGTCTCTCCTGAACAAAACTGGTTTTTAACCTTTGCTCCCTTTCCATTTTGCGCGTCACATATGTTAAATACATTTTTTGGAAATTTAACGTGACTATATGTGAAATATGACATCAGACAAATGACCACCATTTGCTCGATACAGGCATTGCCTCTTTTAAGCGCCAAACTGCTGCACAGCTGCCAAGCTGCTGCACAGCTTCCACGTTCTCTTTAGTACAAATATTTCGATGAGCACCTCTTCCTTCACGGTCGGCAACTTAACCCAGTTCCTCAAAACGGCGAATTAAACTTGTAATCATGGAAGATGTGGGCGCTGATCTTACGTTAAAAAACGGCGATACATTTGCGATAATTCGATAATTTTAATGCGTTGTTGTGGACTGTATGTATTCATTTTAATTTTCCAAGAGTTCAGTTATAATCTACAAAAAGAAAAAATAAATTATGTTAAAAAATAAAAAAGTTATTTGTGTTTCGCATCAGCTGGTCTTATTTGGGCAACCCGTTATACACTCCCGATCATATGAATAGGTTCAGTAATTGTTTTGTGTTCAAATGATTATAAATTTAAGATGTAGTGAAATGAAATTTTTTTAAAAATATGTCGTTTATAGAATAGCCTATTGGGAATCATTTTATAAAGAAAAAAATTTATATTCAATTTTAATTACTCGAAAAAAAACACAAATTTGGTAACTCGTTGAAAAATTGTGTATTTTTTGGGGTCAGCAGAATAGGTTCAGGAGCAAAAAATTAATAAAAAACATAAAATGTTTATTCATATTTTTACTTACGAACATAATAACTAGGAATATTATAAACTTAATTGATAATTAATTAAAAGTGGGCGGGAGCCCTTGTATGAAATTACTTCATAAATTCGATTTAAAATTGAATCTTATAATTTTTGGTTATATTGAAGAGAAATTTCAGCCCAATCTGTTTTTATGCCACGTATTAAGCACTCCTTATTCTAAAATTGTCTACCGGACTCGTATACTTTTCGTGACAGCATTCCCCACATGTTTTCAATAATATTCAGGTCTAGAGAATATGGCGGCCACTCCAATAATGGCACATTTTGTCTCCTAATCCACTGTTTTACGACTCGCGTGAATAGGAATGGGAGCATTATCAAGCTGATAAGTCCACGTTATGGGTTCAAAAATGATAGAAATGTACGGAAAAGCCTCCTCAATTACGGCTTTGTAGTTATTCGCATTACTTTTATATGTCAGAAACTGCAGCTCTCAAGTTCCATAATAGGAAATGGCTCCCCACACCATCACACCACCTTCACAACTATGATGACGAGCCAAATGATGTTCTACCTTTCGCAAATCATGGAAGTAGTAGTTATATCCATCGGGACCATCTAAATTAATTTTTTTTTCATCAGAAAAGACTACACGTTGCCGTTCTTTATTTCAGGTGATATGCTGACGACAACAGTGAAGTCGTGCTTCCTTGCGAGTGCTGTTAAGCGGTGGCTTTTTCATTAGTTTTAGTCGTTTTAAGTGACTGGCACTGCGAATAACACGTTTTACTGTAGCCAGACTAGCACTTACACCAGTTTTTTCATTTATTTTTAAAGCAGAATCATGCGAGTTAGAAGCAGATCTGATGATGGCTCTCCTATCAGCACTCGTAGTGGCTCTGTATGTACCTCCTTTCATATTTTTTTCATATTCTGATTCATTCCGTAAATAATTGTTGACAACATTTTGACTTCGTCCAATTTTTGTTGCGATATACCGATGATTTAGGCCACATTCACTAAAGGCTTCAATTTTGTTCTTTTCTTCGTCCGTCAATGATTTACCTCGACCCATTTTTAAATTAAATTATGCCAAATACTTCAAAAAATAATAAACAAATTATTATGCTTTGACTACTGCTCACTAAGAAAACGTATCGGTTTTGATTTCGAACCTATTGTGATGAGCCAAAAAAATTGCTAGGATTCTACCGAAGAATAAGCTAAAAACAATGCAAGAAAATAGATTTTTCTCCCAGTTGAGTGTGCTTATACGAGGGCGGCTCGGAAAGTTCTTAGCCTATCAATGAAAGAGAATAGTTAGTTTTTCAAAAATATTTTTATTTTTCAATATAATCTCCTGAAACTTCAATACACTTAGTCCAACGCTTATCTAGCAATTCTATCCCTTGATTAAAATAGTTTTCCTCAAGGTCTTCAAAATAGTGGTTTACAACTGTAATTGCATCTTCATTTGAGGTAAAACGCTTGCCAGCAAGGATTTTTTTTAGATTTGGAAACAGGTAAAAGTCACTGGGAGCTAAATCAGGAGAATAAGGTGGGTGGTCAAGCAACTCGTACTTTAATTCGTTGATTTTAGCCATTGTTAAAACACTCTTGTGCGCTGGTGCGTTGTCTTGATGAAAAATTATTTTTTTGTGTTGTAAGCCAGGACGTTTTTTTCGAATTTGTACATTTAATTGATCGAAAAGGTTGCAATAGTACACTGAATTTATTGTTTTTCCCTTTTGCAGATAGTCAATCAATAAAATACCTTTGAAGTCCCAAAACAAACCGTTGCCATAACCTTACCGATTGAATTGTTTTTTCCTTCTTTGGGGCACTTCCTCCAGCTTCAGTCCATTGTTTGGATCTCCTTTCTCTGGAGTATAGTGGTGGATCCATGTCTCATCGACAGTTATGAAACACGGTTCTTTTTATGTTAGGCCAGTTACTTTTGCGGTCGCCCTCGTATACTTTATTATTGAATTGCTGAAAGGAATTTTTGTATTAAAAGTAAATGCCGGTCAGTCAGTTACTGCGAATGGTGTTCGCTATCGTGAGATGATAACGAACTTTTTATGGCCCGAATTGGAAGATAAGGATGTGGACGATATGTGGTTTCAACAGGACGGTGCCTCTTGCCACACAGCTAACGAAACAATGCCTCTTTTCGCGACAAATTCAATGGTCGTGTTATCTCACTCGTGGCGATGTTAACTGGCCGCCAATATTGGTGATTTGATACCGTTGGACTTTTTTCATTGGGTTTATTTGAAAGAAAAGGTGTCGATAAGACAGCAACAATTCAAGAGCTAAACGATGAGATAATTCTGCACATTAACGGCATAGAACCTCAATTATGCCTCAGCGTCATCAAAAATTTGGACCATCGGATTATTTAAATGACAATAGTTTCCTAAAAAATTTGCCTTAATAATTAATCAATATCGGCCCTTAAAATGTAACCACCCTTATAAGTTGGTTCGTTTTGACAAATTAATATAAACTGGTCCATACAGCCGATGTTGATGGCTATGATGCTTTATATGATTCATGCATCATTTCTTCCATGCAGTCATTCATACGTACACCGACTATCAGAAGCATAAAGACGCATGGTTTATGAATAGATGTGCACGAAACAATATACGAATTTTTTAATATGAAGGTGATTCTTCATACGAAGTGGATGGAAACAATTTGCCATGGCATTTTAGGCCATATTTTATGGCCAACATTAAGTCGTACCGCACACACAATATTCTCGGTATATTTTTAAAATTTAATAAAATTTCCACTTACCTTAACGGAAATGATGGAATAGTCAGAATACAGAAGGAAATATAACAAAAGTACTCTTTGTTGCCCTGTCCTGATATTTGTTTGTTATGGAGGTCTCGCTTTATTGTTGTTGACAGACAGACATCAGCTGCAAAAATCTGTGCAATTATTTTGCCAACAATGAAATTGTTTTTCGAACCAGCCCAACCACCACGAACGCACCACCACAAGGTCTAACCAACCACCTTGTCTGTCGTGTTATAGGAGTGGAGAAAAAAAATTATAAAATTGTATTTACTTGTTGCAAAATCCGCCCCTGAGCAGGAGGGCCGACCATATTCCGGGTTCACCAGCAGCCCATATGGATGCGTTGCGGCATGTGTCACTTTGATGGGGATTTCATTTGGTTCGGTTTTGCCATGAAATGGCTGTAAATGATTGTTTTTGTGGAATCAGGTGTTGCATTCGTAACTTCGATTTGCCATTTCGGTTGGCGTTTAAATTCAAATGATTTCCTTTTGCGTCCCACCTAAAAAATGAAGTAGAAAAAAAAATAAATTGTATATTGTTCGTTGCCATTGCTATGGATGGGACGAGAGGGATATGTTTTTCAAATAAAAGAAAACAACGTGTTCGTTTTTTGTGCTACTACAATCGCACATTATTTTTATATTGACAGGAGCGGAGAACAGGTGATGGGAACATAAAATAGACTTGCTTGTCATTTTGTACGTTTTATGGCAGATTTATAGAGACCCACAAAAAGTACACACAAAATAACGAGAAATTGAAATTTCGAACACAAAAAAAATGTGTCATACTTTGAAATTTAAATGATGAATGGAAAAAGAAAAACACAATGTAAAGCCCAAAGAAGATATATCCAAGTTTGGCGTGGTATAATAGTTGGACACTTTGAAGCTTCGTCTAGGTGCTTTAGACATTTTTTGGTCCGTGCAGGTCCGTTGTTATTCGATTAATCCATTTACGATTCAGGCCATTAAAGCAAAAATTGAGCAAGTCATTCGAGGGAGAGACTCGGAAACCGTGACCAATATCTTGGAAAATTATGTTGTCATTTTTTTGTAATAATTGAAAAGTAGCTTGACCTCGGACAAACCTATATTTATGACAACTACAAGTAATACCTTTTGAAAACACCTTGCATTTTCGGATTAATGGTCGCCGTTAATATATTACAGGAAGGAGCGCTATAAGATGCTTTTTTGGGAATGAAATAAAAAAATATGAACCTTAGAAAAATTTATTTTGTATTTTAATTATATTGAACTGTAAGGGAATTTTTATGTTTCATGACTGTAAACAGTGTATCTGGCAAATGTCGACCTTCGCTCTCCACACACTGCCGCAAACGTTTTCTGAAGTTTTAATGAACTCTAAGAAGCATATCGACTGGTACTCTGCCACTTTCAAACTCAATATTGTTAATTAAGTCTTCCGAGGTATTGGGACAGTTGATATACACCTTCGACTTCAAGTAACCCCAAAGGAAAAAATGGCATGAGGGCAAAGCATTGCCTCAGAGCCGGCTGTAAATAAATCTGGAAATGCCAAAAGCAAGTGATTGCTTCCGAGCGTTTGCAGTACTGTTGCTTTAACTCTCTCAATGTTTTGTGGAGGACGAGAGAAGGATTACAACATCCTTCTCTCAGGTCAACTTCGTACACATGACACATTCCCTGGTGTTCTCAATGAAGTCACCCAATTTACAATTGATTGCTGTCCAGGAACACGTCCGCGTGGGGGGACAGCTATAACAAAATCTGAATCGACTTTCTTCAATTTCAATAACGTCCATTATTATTCCCCAAAACTAGATTCTTCAAAATCTTATCAAGATTGGATGGAGCATGTGGCTTCTAGAGCAAAAGACTTAAAAATTATTATTAATAAATGTTGGAGCTTAATCTAAAGCTGAGCTTTTTTTTCTACACAAGAAACCTGCTTTAGAGAAGTTTCATCGAGACTGGGTAAAATATCGAATAAATATATGCGTGAGAATTATATCTCATTCTAAACCTATTGTCATAATTTTCAATAGCATCTGCCCATTGCCCAAAAACATACTTATTGCTCTTAAAGGGTGTTTTTTTAAACTTGGGGTTTTCAAACTGGCCACGCTTTTTCCGGAGTTTGACAACTGTCACTTGATTTATGCTCAGTTTGGTTTGCCATTTCACTTACTCTAGAACAACGTTTGCAAATCGTGGTGAATGGGCCCAAAACAAGATGACCGATACTGATTTTTACAAGAAAATTTTGTTCAGCGATGAAGCCCAGGTTGAATGGGTACGTCTATAATCAGAATTGTAGCACTTGGAGTAATGAAATCCACATGCCACCGTTGAGAAGCCGTTACATTCTTAAAAAACCACTGCTCTATGGGTAGAGGAATTCATTGGTCCATATTTCTTCAAAAATTTAGCCGGTCATAATGTTAATGTTTGGAGGATGTTGATGTGGACGACCTTTGGTTCCAACAAGACGGCGCTACGTGCCATACAGCCAAAGAAACAATCAATTCATTGAAGGAAACTTTTGGTGAGCGCATTATCTTTCGTCGTGTGCTTGTGGCGTAGCTTTCAAGATCGTGCGATCTAACACCACCAGACTATTTTGTGTAGGGTTATGTAAAGTTGCTTGTCTACGCAGATAAACCCGGCACGATTGACGCCTTGGAAAAGAATATTCGGCGCGTTATTGCTTACATACGACCCAAATGCTGCAAAAAGGTGTCGGAAATTGGCCCCCTCGGCTGGAATGTATTCGAGGCGGCGAACATGCCCGAAATCATTTTTAGACCATAATGGCAAACCATCTTTTTCATAAAGCTAAATTCTTGGCCATAACATTAAATGTAATAAACTTTTACTTAATAAATAATAGTGATTAAAAAACTAATAAACATCTGGTGGTTTTATCATTATTTACATTCATCCTCCATCCGATGTTTCAATTTTTCGATGACGCTGAGGTTAATTGAGGGTCTATGCCGTTAATGTGCGGAATTATCTCATCTTGCTGGCTTATTAACGTGCACCTTTTCTTTCGAATAACCCCAAAGAAAGAATCGAAATCACATGATCTTGCCGGCCAATTTACATCGCGTCGACGTAAGATAAGACGGTCATTGAATCTGTCGCACAAAAGAGCCATTGTTTCGTTGTGGCAAGTGGTACCGTCCTGTTTTAACCACATATCGTCCACATCCATATCTTCCAATTCGGCCCTGTAAAAGTCTGCCTGACCGGCCTCATTTTGGAAAAAATACGGCCCGATGATGCCGCCAGCCCATAAACCGTACCAAACTGTCACTCTTTGTGGGTGCATTGTATTTTCGACAATCACTTTTGGATTATCATTCGCCCAAATGCGGCAATTCTGCTTATTGACGAATCCACTGAGGTGAAAATGTGCCTCATCGCTGAAGATGATTTTCTTCGAAAATTGATCATCCACTGTTGCCATTTCTTGCCACCATTCTGACCATTGACGACGTTCGGAATGGTCAGGAGGCTTTAGTTCTTGAGTCAATGCGTGTTAATGGATTGACTCAAGTGAGTTAATGCAAGTCTTTATGCATAATGTTCATCAACGATTGTTGGGCACGACGACGAGTTGAGATGGACAGCTCTTCAGCCACACTATCGCGAACAGCAGCAATATTTTCTGCAGTACGAGCATGCACTGGTGTTTTCACATCTCCTACAGACCCGGTTTGCTCAAATTTTTGCTCGATTTTTCCTATTGTACGCACATTTGGACGATTAAATTGACCGAACAAATCACGAAGTGCACAATATCCATTTTGAACGCCCATTTTCCTAATAAGCCTGAATAACGCGTTCCTGGCTTATGTATCTTCCCATGGTTCAAATTGAGTTAGTCTGAAATTAAGAAATATCAAATGAAATGCAGAAAAAAATTTGACGTTTAGGTGTGGTTCGCATTCAACATCGGACCTTAAAATGTAACCCTTAAAAAAATCGATTAGTTGAAAGTCGAATTATAGAACCCTGTGCCGAAGATGTAGTAAAAGTGCGGAAGATATCAACTTGTAAGGTGCAAGTATCAAAAACCTCTCGAATTTTCGCATATACGACGATTGCAATCTCGGTTTACTTTGTCCTTCTCAAAAAAAAAAAAACACAGTTTCTTAAACGTCATTTTTCAAAACCCCCTTAAGAAAAGAGAGGCAATTTAAGGCAAAATTCTGGTCAAACACAATTGTTTAAATTTTAAAGCCCTGCCCCTGTACTTCACAAGCATTTTGAAATAACCAGAAAGAAAAACAAAATCTGTAACGTCGACATACAGTCTTTCTACGGATTAATGATAACGTCAACAGCACATTATATATTTGTAAGGACAATTACACAAAGTCATTGTCGCCAACAGACATGTGTGTGAAACATCCAAGACCATGATCTCATTACACAGCAACTCCTTCATGTCACCTTTTGTCCTTTAAGGAGACACACAGCATTACGAACCACTAATGAAATTCAGAATAATCTCAGGACAGGATGACAAACGTTTTTAAAAAGAATTAATTTAAGAGGGGGCGACGAAGGATATAAAAGTAGTATATAGACGAAGGATATATTAAGTATATATACATAAAGGATACAGTGCCTAGTCAACTTACTTTTCTGATGAATACCCAAAGAGATGCTTGAAATAATTTTTAAAACTTTTTTGCAGCCCTTAATATGGTGGCCTTTGTTTTTCGTATGACATGAGAAACTAACAAATGCATTATTTAGCATGCCAGCCACATTATCAAATGTCCACCTTCGTGTCGAAATATTTCAATATAAGTGTGCATCACCATTCAAGTAACCACCCACCACTTGAAGTATTCCGACCTTCGAAAATGATCTTTTGATTCTGACAATTCCTAAAAGCACCTGAGTGCTAGCGCACCTCTTCCAGCCTTTCGAATGCCACACGACATTTTCCCACTACATTGTTGCCGCTCATCCCACAAATGATGCATGCAAATTTGCAATATTTCCTTGTGTTTGATCAAAATTTTAAAAATGCCTACCTACCTTTCGCTGCAGATACTTTGTAACGAAATTCTGCACAGCAGAAGAGACACAACATAAAAAAAATCTTGGCAAGCAGCGCAAAAATGCTTTTAAGATGTTCATCTTCAAAATCGTGTTAGCAATACAAAAATAAATGCCTTCCCAGACTGTCGACACATGCATCTCATAGAACAGCACCTGAAAGGTGTTTTTCACGCTATTTGAAATATTTCTTCGGCGATTTGGCGTGGCGAACAGCAACGAGCCACAGCCATTAGGAAAATACATTAAGCGTGTTGAAATTATTTTGATTTACATTCCTTTTTTATTTATTTATACAGCTGATGCTTAGTATGTGTTTTTATTTTCACAAAGTCGTATATATTTTATAAAGTTCAGGTGCATTACAAAGTACCCTAAAATATTAAGATAAGGATAGGAAGATACTGAAACTTTATTTAGATGTTTTGCTGAAAACATGTGCTTAGTAGTTTTTCTAAGTGTCGATTTTTGAGTTACCGCCTAATTGAACCTTCCATCAAAGACCTCGGCCTAGCCTTGTTCCGTCATAAGATCTCTTTGCGACTTCGGGTTACACCAATGGTCACCTGTCTACCCAAGGTGCCACAGTTAAGTCTCCGAGTACTTATGGTATCCAAATTAAACATCTATTTTGCATTTTATAAAATAAGGGAAAGATTATCCAAAATGTTCACATCATTATCTTTATACCTTTATGCATAAACCAGTATCAGTAAACGGTGGCAACGTATGGCTAGACCCAGTTGACTTGACAAAGCAGAGAGTTCTTAAGATCATCCTGTTCGTTTCTTAATTTTTTGCTTAGATTATATAGGAGGGTTGCAATATATATTTATACACTAGGTGGTGCCTGGCGCCATCTGTCATTTCCATTTGAAAGTTTGAAATTTTTCAGCATAAACGTACTCCGAACGTTTTGACGTACGACCATCATTTGTGTTTTTTACAGTGACTTGAAAAAATCAATTTGGCAAAAAAATGGAATTAACTCGTGAACATTTTCGTGCGATCGTTTTTCACAATTTTCGAAATCGTTGCATGGCGATGAAGCACCATCCTATCGCCTGGTTTAATGAATTCAATCGTGGCCGACGCTCGCGCAAAGACGAAGGTCTTGAAGGTCGTCCTAGAATGGCCGTTGTGCCGGGGAACATTGATGCCGTGCGTGAACTGGAAATGAATGCAAAATCATCATTTCTTCTACTAGCATACATTCGATATTGCATGAACACCTGGCCCTTACAAATGTTTGTTCCCGTTGGATCCCGCACAATTTGACAATCGCTCAATTAAAGGCTCGTGTCGATTGGTGCAAAGAAATTTTGAAAAAATACGATCGCAGTGCTTCAAAAGATGTTTATAAGATCGTCACAGGTGACGAATTATGGATCTATGCGTATGAGCCCGAAACAAAGCAGCAATCGACCGAGTGGGTCTTCGAAGACTAGCCAAATCCAACTAAAGTTGTTCGTGGAAGATGCACTTCGAAGCAAATGGTCGCCTCTTTCTTCGGCAAAACTGGTCATGTGACGACTGTTCCGCTTGAGCAACGTAGGACGGTCAATTGTGAGTGATACGCCAGAATTTGTTTGCCTGAAGTCTTCGGAGAAATTCGATAAACGAACAAGAGAAGACGAATGATGGTGCACCATGACAATGCGAGCTCTCACACATCGGCTCAAACCAACGCCTTTTTGACCGGTTAAAACGTCGAATGGATGGGTCATCCGCCGTACAGCCCTGACTTGGCACTTAATGACTTCCTTTTATTCCCGCACATCAAGAAAAAAATGCGTGGTCAACGATTTTCGTCGCCAGAAGATGCTATTGAAGAGTTCAATACCCATCTTTTGAAGGTGTTTCAATCGGAGTGGAAAAAGTGCTTCGACAATTGGTTTGAGCGCATGCAAAAGTGTGTAAATCATGCTGCAGAATACTTTGAAAAACAATAAAACCATTTTTGATGATAAATTTTCGCATTTTCATTGTTAGGCCAGCAATATATATAGCAGCCCTCGTAGTGTACAAAATGGATATTTTTTTACACCAAAAAAAATCATCAGCTTCGCAATGATGGGCTTTTTTTGAACACTTTCGATAACATCTTTCAAAATTTGTGGCTGTAGCGTTCGAATTTCTGCAACTTTGTTAGCCTTGAGTTAAAGGATTGTCGCGGTCTTGTTCACATACACTCGCTCATTCAAATAACCCCAAAGAAAATAGTCGGGTGCTGAAAAATATGTCGATCGCGCTGGCCAAATAATTTCTAAATTTCTGGAAATTAATCGCTTTCCTATAATTGGACTTTGAAGTGCTATTGTGTCTCGGGCAGTGTGGGCAGTGGTTCCGTTCTGCTGAGACCACATCTCAGGTCTGTTTTCAACAGCAGGACAGAATGTTCTACCATAAACCAATACCACTCTACAATTACGGTTACAGCACTTTTATCTTCATTCTCGCAGAAGTAAGGCCCAATGATATTTAGAGATGTGATCCCACACCATACTGTACACCTCATGGGGTGCAATTGGCGTTGATGAATGGCTCTTGGATTTTCAGAACCCCAAAACCTTCAGTTCTGCTTACTCGTATTAAGAAAGCCATTCAAATGAAAATGAGCTTTATCACTCAAGCGTTGGCGTTAAAATAATTGATCGCTGATTTAAATAAAAACAATTCTATGATTCTGGTTCTTTGTTCAATCTCTCTATTGTGGTGAATCTCTCTATTATTTATTCTCAAAGTGTTATTTATATGATCTGAAAAAAAATAAAAAAATATATAAACGAAAAAGTTTTTAAATTTTTAAACCCTATGGTAACTTTTGTCCCACCTTGCATAGGGTGATCCTTCTAGAGGTATTTTTTCTGAACAAAAAAAATATAAAAATTTAAATCAAGTGTGGAATCTTTATTCGTAATTTGAAAGGACATTTTATGGCATTTATTTTCCTTCAAATGTTGGCCGCAACTACGCCTCAGGGTTTCCATTCTGAGGGTCCAATTTTGGATGACTCGTTCGAGTATTTCGACCGGTATGGCTTTAACACGCGTAATGTTGGCTTTCAAAACCTGATCACCCATTATTAGCAGAAGTAGTTCTGGTAGATCTGGTTATTCCCAGTTTGTTCCGTATATCTTATACGAGTATGTAGACTAAAATCCCTGCATTTTTAAATGCCTTCATTTTAAATTTGAATCAACTGCAAAAAATAAGTATTAATTTTTTTTTTAAATTTCTGGTTTAATTGGAAAGATTAAGCTTTGTCATTTAATAACGGAACACAATGTCAGTCATATGACTACCACAACTGACTAGGCAGTACTTGATCCAATCAGCCCAATTTTGCAGTACGTTTTCGATTGTTTCGAGTCGAATTTCTTCAATGGTAACTTCGATTTCATGTTTTAACGCTTTTGTGGCCTTGGATGCTTTGCTTAACATTTATCCTTAAAGGCTCTCCACAGAAAATACTCCAAAGGGCTCAAGTCACAGCTCCGGCTGATTATTCGATTTTGAAGAACAATGCATAAAATATCGATGCTTGCGTTGGCAGTGTGACATATGGCCTGTCTCTCTTGAAATTTTGGAGACAAAAATTCGTTGAGCATGCCGCGGCAACGGCGGCTCCTTGCTCATTTTCGAAGAAAAATGGACCAATGATGCCCAAAATTCACAACAGACAGTGAATGCATTGGCTTTTCAATAGACACGTGTGGGTTCTATGAACCCCATATGCGGCAATTTTGCTTATTGACATAGCCACGGAGATGAAAAAGAGCTTCATCTGAAAAAACGATTTTTCGATAAAAAATTCCTGGAGAACAATCTTCAGCCCATTGGGCGATGCAAAAACGCATCGTACGGTCATGATGCTTCAGTGCTTGAACCAATTGAACTTTGTAAGCCTTAATATCGAGGACTTTATGATAATTATTATTCTTTATGATAATTATCATTATCAGAATTATAATTCTTCTCAAAAACGTGCGTGAAATATTTACTTCCCGATGACGAGTTGAGGTTGAAGGTGCTCTTGGACATTCCAAGCCACAGCAGCAATGTTTTCAATTGAATGCACTGGACGACAACGTACTCGGGTTGGTTTGTCCAATAAGGATCCATTTTCATGAACTCGCATCACGTCAAACATAAACCTGAAAATACAAATCAATGTTTTTCTAACTTTCAAAGTAATCGGTAGTTTAATAATAAATATTTAAAATTTCAAATGGCCCACCCTTTACAAGTGAGAATTTGGTGGACCACTACACGTTACTTGAATTATCTAAACAATAATCGTACATTTGTGTTATTTGTAAATTTAAAATAAGCATCCAATTTAAAATTAAGTCATTTGTATACAGGGTGATTCATTCACGACTGGTCACATTTTGCTAGCGAATTCTATGGCTCAATTCATGAAAATATGTCCATCTACGACCATGTCCGAAAATGCAAGAGGACGAAATGGCAGCGGTTTGAAAATTTTCATTGGTGGTCGGAGATAACAAGGAATTGTACAATTAATTACAACTATTAAGAGCTTTAAAAATATACGATTTTGAGTGAATTCGAACTTTATGTTTAGTTAGAGAAAAAACTAAGGGAAACTCCAGAACAAGTCTACATTGAAATTTCTATAATTTCGGTTATTTTTATTAATCACGAAGAATTGCACGTACCCACAGATTTGAATCGATATTGAATCGCAATGCATTTGAATTTTGACAGTTTTTTGAAAACAAAAATCAAAGCCGAATACCTTCTTATTAAGGTATGAGATAATTCGGCACATTAACGTGGCGAAAATGTGTCCGATATTTTATTTTACACATAGTTTTCATAGATCCTTCTATCATAGCAAAAAATAATAATATAGGGTTATCCATCTTGAGGTATTTTTTCAGATCAAAAAAAAAATATAAAACTTCAAATCAAGTGTGGACTCTTAATTGGTAATTTGACAGGATTTTTTATGGCATTTTTTTTGAAAATAATTACCTTCAAATGTTGGCAACTGTATTATGGAAATGAGCGTTCGGTGAGCAACGGGAAGGTCGGCTGTTTTCGACCAAAATTTTGTTCAGTGTTGAGGCCCATCTCCGGCTCAACGGCAAAGTCAATAAACAAATTGGAATTATCGGTGCATATTTTTTCAAAAATGATGATGGCCGGAACGTAACATGGTGCTCGCTATCGCGCCATGATACCGATCTTTATGCCACCTGAAATTGCTGCTTAAACAATGGATCTATTGAGAGGTCATTTCTAAAAGCAGCTAATTTCACGTTTTGAACATGTGAGTTGGGCGCCTAGATCGAGTGATATCACAACTTTAGACATTAGACAATTTTCTTTGGGGTTACGTAAAGTCCAAAGTCTATGCTGACAAACCAGCTACGATTCAGGTTTTGGAAGCCAACATTACACGTGTCATTTAAGCCATACCGGTCGAAATTCTCGAACGAGCCATCCAAAATTGGACCCTCAAAATGGAAACCCTGAGGCGTTGTTGCGGTCAACATTTGAAGGAAATTTTATTCAAAAAATAAATGCCATAAAATGTGCTTTCAAATTACAAATAAAGATTTCACACTTGATTTGAATTTTTATTTTTTTTTTGTGTTCGGAAAAAATACCTCTAGATGGATAACCCTATATTAAGTTTCGAAAAAGAACCGAATTTGGGTGTAAATTCGTAAAAAAAAATTTAAATAAAGGAACGACTTGACAATTTGCTTATTGTGATTGGTTATAAAGTTTCGATAAATTACATTATTAAATTTTTTTCACAGTGAAAAACTCATAAATTCTGACTCCCAAATGCACTGACATACAACGAGGCTAGATCTCAACAAGGATGAGTAACTGAGTACTAGCTTGCCGCAAAGTCATGAACAGTATGAGGTAAAAAGTTGAGTTAATATCTCAATTTCCAGTGCATCCGTTTCTTCTTTTTCCTGTTATTGGTCGCAACTTTCTACTCACATTACCATTGTGCTGGCCTTTGCTTAGGAACCCTCCTAGAATGGATATAAAACCTCCTGTGGTATTCCCCTAACAACTTTCTTCCTGAGCCTAAACATGAGTTGGCCATTCGACTGGGCAGCAATTTAATAAACAACCTTACTCTAAGTCTATAAGTTCGTCAAGGGTTTCTTCAATAGCCTATGTTTCTACATACTTACATACTTATATATAAATTGCAGAAGGCTCCTTTTATATCTTAAAAAGCGACAAGCGTATAATCTTTGATTGCCAGTTTCTCTTTTATAAAACCCGCCACAACGTGAAGAGCCCTCTCAACAGATTAATCTTCCAAATAAACATGTATCGATCAAGTTTTCCAAGTGCTTATCCAACAGGAGTTTAAAGTAAACAACACCCCGACCTTACTTCGCTGTTTCTTAATGTTTAATGTTCGCTATTTCCAAATAGAGGTCAACATAGCTCGACGTTTCTATTCTTAGAAATTTCTGAAGAAATATCGGAAATATAAAAGGTATAACGATGAAATTGTATGCATATATTTTAAGTTAAGAATTTTATTTATAATTTTAAATGGAAAGTTCTGTTTCTTGCCTCAATATAGAGATTATTCTTAGTTTTTAATTTTCGATAATGTATTCGAGTATTTCATTGACACGGACGGATGTAATTACTAGAAAAAAATCTATGAATTTAAAACGACCAGTACACCGATGTAGGGTACTCAATTGTAATTCTACCTAAACTGTCCGTCTGGCCAACCTGTCTGATTGTTGTCTGACATTTTGAGGTGTTGACAGATTTGTGCTGCAGACGACTTAAAGTAAATGCACCCAAAGGCATTTAGAACAAGGTGAGGTTAAATTCTTACCCATCGAAATAGAGAGACTGAGAGACGCATAGGAAAACATGTGCAAAGGCAATTCATGTAATTTTATGTTAATTTCATGTTATCATTTGTTTACTCACATGAATTGCTTCTGTGCAAATTGCACAAAAAAAAGAAAAACAATAGAAAAGTAAAATTTTTCTACGTTTCCACTGTGTCAACATATGGTAAGCTGAAACGCATAAGATGATAATTAACAGAATCGCCAGACTAATGCTTACATATGAAGCCCTTGTGTAAAAGAGTACGATTTGCAAATGTTGTTCCAGAGTAAGTCCATTCATTATGAAATGGCAAACCAAACTGAACATAAATCAAGTGACAACTGTCAAAAAGACCAACTCCGAAAAAGGAGTGGCCCGCTATTGCTTACGCTATTGCAAACATTTAGGATTTTAGGATTAGGATTTTAGGATTTTTCTAAAATCAACGCCAAAATAGCGATAATTTCCAAATTTCTAGGGAGTGGCGCGACCCCTAAAAATTTTTTTAAATTTTTTTCTTTATTTTTCCCCTTTTTAGGACCCCAGACTACATCTCTTTCCGAGGTTAACTTTTTCAAATTATAAAAAAAGCATGTTTTCACTCCACCCTACTATATATGCCTCAGTTTCAGCAATAACCTCGCTATTGGACGAAAATTTTTTGTCACCGAGAATTTTTTTTAAATTTGGAAACAAGAATTAATCAGAAGGAGCTAAATCTGGACTATATGGTGGATGCGGAGCAATTTCAAATCGTAATTCGGCCAGTTTTGTTGAGTTAAAAATGCAGTATGTGAAGGAGCATTATCTTGATGAAAAAGATTTTTTTTAAATGCGGTCGTTTTATCTTGATTTCTTCACTCAACCGATCCAATAATGCACAATAATATTCACTATTTATAGTTTTTTCTTTCTCAAGATAATCAATAAATATTATACCCCTTGCATCCCAAAATACTGTGGCCATTACTTTTCCTGCTGACTTAACAGTTTTCGCCTTCTTGGGACCACTTTTACCAGCTTCTATCCATTGTTTTGACTGTTCTTTCCATTCTGGGATGTATTGAAGGATCCATGTTTCATCAACAGTTATGAATCGGCGCAAGAACTCTATTGGATTATGCTGATAAATCGCTAAAAGCTCCTCGGATTGGTCCAACGGACGATTTTTTGGGGCAAAGTCAACAAACGCGGCACAACAAACGCGGATAGCTTTTTCATGTGGAGTTCATCATGTAAAATACTCTAAACTTGTTTTTCGTGTATTTTTACAATATCAGCAAGTTCTCTGAGATTTATTCGTCTATCATTAGTCACTTCATTAAATATTTTTCTAATGTTTTCAATAGTAGTAGCAGTTTTCGGTCTTCCAGAGCGTTGTTCATCTTCCGTACTTGAACGACCCATTTTAAATTGTTGAATCCAGGATTTCACGGTGGAGTATTATCTCGCATTATCACCATGAACAGAATCCAATTCATCTTTGATTAATTGTGGCGTATAACCTTTCATATAAAAGTGTTTAATTACCGCATGAAACTCTATATTTGCCATTTTTCAAAAATTATAAAACTTGTTTACTTCAATCACCTGTAACAAAGAAAATAATCATTAAATATTTCGGAAATTTTGACAGATGGCTTATAAAATATTGCTTTTAAAAAGCAATAAAAAACGTTGCTAGTAAAACAGAAAATGTGCCTGGCCAGTTAGTTTTGCGGTCGCCCTCGTAGTTATTCGAACTTTCCGCCTTTTGTCTTTACACACGCATTAGGTCGCACTGGCCAATCGTTATAGCTGCACGAACCTCGTCCATTGGAAAATTGGCCACAGCTCCAAAGCAGTCTTAAGAGGTCCAATGTTGGGGTATCTTCTGTGACAAACCTTGTCCTCTAAAACCGTCCACAATTTGTTATCCAATGGGTTCTAATCTGGACTGCCTGAGGGCAATTCTTCAGAACAAATAAAAGCTGGCAAATTGCTTCGAAGCCAGGCCTGGAACGTTTTAGCCTTATGGGGCGGCGCAGAATCATGCTGGAAAGCCCATGGCTGGTTATGGAACAGGGAATTGTTAAAAGGCTTCCAAAGAGCTTCCAAAACGGTTTCTTAGTAAACTTTGGCCGATGTTTTGACTCATTGTTCGCAGAAATGCAGGTCAGTGACCCCATCGTAAGAGACACCCCATCAAACCATGACTGAAACTGGGTGATGACCTTTTTCCACCCTAGGGAACTGAACTGATGCTTCCTTAGACGACCGCGCATACACTCTATCATTTTGCTTGTAAAATTTTTGCTGAACGGAAAAATTTTTTCATCGGTGAACAAAATTTTCCTGTGCAAGTTATCTGCGTGCTTCACTAAAAGACGTTTGCATTTTTCAATCCTATTTTTTTTAAAGCTGCAGTCAATAAATGTCCGGTACGTCGTTTGACAGCCCCAAGTCCCAAGTCTTTTTTAATGATTCGACTCATGGTTTTTTGCGTGATATTCATATCACGGGCAACGATTTTCTGTTTTCGGAGCGGATTTCAGTGAATTCTTGATTTAACGGCTTTGATGACATGCGGTGTTCGAACAGAGCGTGGGCGGCCCGACCGGTGGCGGTCTTTTACATCTCCAGTCTCCTCAAACAGTTCAATGCACCGGTAGACGAACATGCGGTTAATCCGGAGCGTTTTGAAAATATCGCGTTTGTTCATTTCACACTTGAAAAGCGCTATTACAGCGATACGGTTCTCATTATCTGACCACTCCATGATGAAAGTTGGAACGATTTTAAAATCCCGTTACAGACTAACGCTATTGAGGTTAGTTTTCAAAACCCATATGACATTAACGGGGTATGTTCAGTTTTACTATTGAAATGGGTGTGTTCAATGTTGTAACCGTATTTATGCCCCTACTAAGTACATGCAACTGCACCAAGAATGTAGGCACGTTTTTAACGATTTTTCACTCTCTTACTCTAACCTACCGGTTCAGGTTTTTCCTAATCTCTTCACCTATTATGTCAACAAGACTCAATCGGTCTAGAGTTCTACTTTATGATGTTTCTTTACACAGAAACACAAAGGATTTGACAGGAATTTCAAATTATATCAGGAGTTTGTGTGCTAAAAAGTGCATAAAAACTTCATAAGCAGGTAGTAGCAGCTTATCTGATACAGAATACTCGTTATAACATTCATAAAACATAAAAAATGGGAGATATAAAAAATGATGTATTTTGGTACAGACTGTGAAATTTTAAATTTCTTTAAATACATCACCTATAATAATATATAAGAATTCTATAACGTAATTTTGTATACGAAAAAATTAAGAAATATGTTAATATATTTTATTTATATTGTATTCTATTGAACTGATGAAAAAATTGAGAAAACAAAAATTGTATTATGGCCGCTGTCGCAACTTTGTGCGTCGTGGCCAGACGTTCGTCTACTTTTTTCAACCGCCAAACACGTTACATAGGCTCTTGGTCACAACAACTCCAATTACGAGCTAGTTTCGTCTGCATATTATTATACCTAAATTACAGTGGTACACCTCACATGATTTACAGACTGATCGATTCAAAAACAATATTTGACATATAAAATTTATGGTAATTTGTAAAAAAAAAAGAGTAGGTCTCAGTTATAAAGTGAACTTGCTAAAATGTTGTACGTAGGTTTGGGCCAAGGATGAACACAGTTCAACTCAGTTCAATCCATTCCACATTGATCCATGTTTTGATCAATAGCCCTTACAAAAATTCTTTTCCAAATCGCCGATGTTGATTTTGAATAAAACACAAATTATTTAGGAAATTATTTTTATTTAATTTTTGTTATGTTAATATTGGTATGGTTCAATTATGTATGCAACAAAATATCGGCCAAGGGGCCGCCGCGACCACGGAGGCACACCTCCATCCGATGGTCCAAATTTTCGTTGACGCTGAGCCATAATTAAGGTTATGTGCCTTTAATGTGCCGAATTATCTCATCCTTTAGCTCTTGCATAGTTGCTGGCTTATCGACGCACACCTTGTCTTACAAATAACCCCAAAGAAAGAAGTCCGACGGTGCCAAATCACATGATCTTGGCGGCCAATTAACATTGCCACGACGTGAGACAACATGGCCATTGAATTTGTTGCGCAAACGAGACATTGTTTCGTTAGCTGTGTGGCAAGTGCCACCGTCCTGTTGAAACCTCATATCACATCCATATCTTCCGATTCGGGTCATAAAAAGTTCGTTATCATCTCACGATAGCGAACACGATTCACAGTGACTGCCTGACCGGTCTCATTTTGGAAAAAATACGGCCCGATGATGCCGCCTGTCCATAAACCCCACCAAACAGGCAGTCTTTGTACGTGCATTGTTTTTTGATATTCACTCTTGGATTATCATTCGACCAAATGCGGCAATTCTGCTTATTGACGAATCCACTGAGGTGAAAATGTGCCTGACCACTGAAGATGGTTTTCTTGGAAAATTGATCATGCACTGATCATCTTTCCATGGTTCAAATTGAGTCTGAAAATGAGAAATATTAAATGAAATGCAGAAACAAATTTAATTTTTAGGTGTGGTTCACATTCAACATCGGCCCTAATAATTTAACCACCCTTTAGAAGACTCGTTTTAAACCATATCTTTTTCAAATTTAGCATAGTGATCAATCGAAGAAAATGTGTTCACACTTAGTTACCTGGCTTTAGTCAAAAAAAAGTTCTAAGCATTGCATCTGATGTTAAAATGTTGTTAAGCCAGTTTCATTTTCATCGTTACACAGGCAACCAAAACACGTTGCCTTTCGAACTAAATTAAAAAACCATAAATTTATTTAATCCATTTTCGAAAACTTTTTACCAAAAGCCCGCACAAGTACCTCGTACTCCCCCAAGAAAAGTCTTACAAATGGCATTTACTCTATAGTGTAACAACTAGTATTTAAATAAGTCCATACATACATACATTGTCGACAACGATATGTAATGAATATTGGCGTTGTTGTTGTTGTTTTGTCTGAAACTATTTTAGGTTAACACCCAAGCGTTGTATGGAATACATATCCTTTGCATTTTTACTCCTTTTTACGAAAGTTTTGTTTGCATCTCATCTCTCGACGATCTTCTTTTTGCCAAAGAATAACATATAATTTACAAAATATTTGAATTTTAGACGAAATTTACACGTAATGCTTCTGCTTACACTCATACATATTCCGGCATGGTTAGTTTACTTTGCAATATATATTTAGTGAGTGTAAATTTTATGCGAGGGCAGAGACAAAAGTCATAAGCATATAAACTAAATATTTTAGACAACAAAGTCTGAAAATATATAACACTTGTATACTCTTAGACATAAACATGTTTGCGGAATCTAATGTACCGGCCTACTTGGTGTTTTCAGTACACAACATAGACAGTTTTTGATTCCATTGGCGAACATCAAGGATAAATTAATCTTAAATGATGTTCTGACTCCTTTTAAGATCAGTATTTTGTTGTGCTTATGTGATCTACACACCCATGGACATTTTGATCCACGCACAGAGAACAAATTCGTTGCCAAAACCGATATTTTGCCAACCGAATGATTGAGGTTTCATGCACCATGACTATTCTACGACTACAGCCGAATGTTAGTTGGTGCACTGTAATTTTTAGTTTTTGCAACTGAAGTATCGATGGAACATGTGAAGTATCCGAACATCTAGAAAATAATTTTTGAATCTAAAAATTCATTAACATTTTAAATTTGCATGAGGCAAAAAACTGTTTTCCTACACAACTGAAGTACTCTACAACATAGGAGGGGGATCATGTCGAGAAAAAGTCTAAAATTATATGGAAGATTTTTACTAAAAAGGGGGAAAACTGACTTTAAGCCAATGGATTTGGCTTAAAGTCCGAAATAATTGAGTTATTTTATTTTAATAACGTATACACCTAATCCTGTTTTTGCACGGTACATGTGTTCCAGAAAATATCGTGTAAAAAAATCGTGTAAATAAAGACACTACTTAATGGAAAAATGTTAGATTGGTTCAGCAACCCAAGAAAGCCTACGAAAATTAATACATAATTCGATAAAATAAACATAAATTTTATTCTTCAGTATACCATCCCCATTTTATTTCACATATTATATAAAGGAACTAGTTTTATATAAAGGAACTTAAAAAATAAAATCATTTTAAAGTTTTTAAGCAATAAAAATCCTATTTAAAAACAAAAAAATCTCCTATGCAAGGAACATAAAAAAGTTGTATAGAAATATAAAAAAATGGTATAAGGGTAAATTCTATTCGGTATTAGTTTCTGAATGTAAGCGCATTCTTTTCTGCTGCGTTGGAGCAATATCTGTTTCGTCAGTAGAATTGTTCAGTTCTACGTCCACATCTTCAACTGCGTTCATTGGTAACTGCATATCAGAACTTGTTTCAGGCACAGGTTTATTTATTTTAATAGCAAATTCAGTTATAGTACGTTGCGATCCTACTTTGGAGAGTTCTTTGTACAGTTCCTTGTATCGAGCCATACAGGATTGTAGATCTGATTGAAATTTCACAGCTCCCCTAACTATCGGTATAATTTGCAATGAAATGTCAAAATCACATTGTGTTGCCATATTTAAAAAATATACGGAAAAATAATATTTGAATGGCAGTTCCTTGTGGAAACAGTGGCAAAACTTCATTATTAACTGGCAATGCTGAAGAGAGAAACAACTATGCATATGTAGATACAATCACAGTTAAATTCAAAATAGATTTTATTTCCGTCTAAAAAAACGTGTAAAAACAGGATAAGTGTTTTCCTGCTATTTAGAAAAACGTGTAAAAGCAGGATAAGTTTATTTCTGTCGACCGTGTTATTTCAAAATAGTGTAAAAAAAGACCGTGTAAAAACAGGATCAGGTGTATTTAAACCAACAAAACTTCCATTAGATAACAGTTTTTTAATGTAATGAAATTTTAGTTATCATCACCGAGAATTGGTTACTACAACAAAGTTTTTGCAAAACTGACGGTTGCCACAACCAATAATTATGGCAACTCAATACCTTTTCCACGTTTTATTGGTAAGACTAATCAATAAGTTAGGTGTTCAGTACTATAATTATATTTATTATCTTGTAATATGTCGTACCGAATATCCATAACGATTATAAACACTTGGTACGAGGGCTTATATATATACTTCTGGCTTAATAACGAAAATGCGAATATTTATCATCAAAAATGATTTTATTGTTTTTCAATGTATGCTCCAGCCATGATTTATACATTTTGCATGCGCTCAAACCAATTTTCAAAGCACTTTTTCTACTCCGATTGAGACACCTCCATAACATGGTTTTTAAACTCTTTAACGGCCTCTTCTTGCGACGAAAATCGTTGACCACTAATTTTTTTCTTGATGTGCGGGAATAAAATGAAGTCATTGGGTGCCAAGTCAGAGCTGTACGGCGGATGACCCATCAATTCGACGTTTTGGACGGCCAAAAAGGCGCTGGTTTGGGCCGATGTGTGAGAGCTCGCATTGTCATGGTACACAATGATTCGTCTTCTCTTGTTCGTTTTTTGAATTTCTCCAAAGACTTCAGGCCAATAAATTGTGGTGAACCACTCAGAATTGACCATCCTACGTTGCTCAAGCGGAACAGTCGCCACATGACCAGTTTTGCCGAAGAAACAGGCGACCATTTGATTCGAAGTGCTTCTTCCAAGAACAATTTTTGCTGGATTTGGCTCGCCTTCGAAGACCCACACGATCGAATGCTGTTTTATTTTAGACTCATACGCATAGAACCACGATTCGTCACCTGTGATCATCTTATAAACGTCTTTTGAAGCACCGCGATCGTATTTGTTCAAAATTTCTTTGCACCAATCCACACGAGCCTTTTTTTCGAGCGATTGTCAAATTGTGCGGGATCCAAAGCGAACAAACCTTTTTTACGGCCAGCTGTTCACGCAATTCCAAATGTATGCTGGTGGAAGAAATGTCCAAGGATGCCTCTATCTCGCGGTAATGTCACATGACGATCTTGCATTATCATTTCACACACATCGGCCATTTTTGGACGACCTTCACGACTTTCGTCTTTGAGCGAGCGTCGGCCAAGATTGAATTCATTAAACCAGTTTTTTACAGGGCTATAGGATGGTGCTTTATACAAAGATTTAAGTTCATCGATGCACTCTTGTCGTGATAATCCACGTCGAAAGTTGTGAAAAGTGATCGCACGAAAATGTTCATGAGTTAATTCCATTTTTTGCCAAATTGATTTTTTCATGTCACTGTAAACAGCACAAATGATGGTCGTACGTCAAAACGTTCTGAGTACGTTTGTGCTAAAAAATGTCAAACTTTGCAATGGAAATGGAAGTTGGCGCCAGTCAACACTTAGTAGTGTTGCCTAGGCCAGAAATATGTATAGCAACCCTCATACATGGTCTCAAAATTCTCGTGTCAGGTGTTTGTTACAAAACACCTTCGCAACGGCTAGACCATTTTGTATGCGTATCGTGGACCCGATAGGTGGTCCATGATGCAGTGTGCTGAAACAGTCTAAAATTATCATTCATAGCAAACATAAGCTTGAGGCAATGGATAGGACATTGAAAAATATAAAAAAACAACGACAAACTTAGATAGACGCTTCCCGTTTTTTCACGTTCAAGGTACGCTGATGAAATCAACGCTTTCTTAAAATCATTGAGACTGTGTCGTAATGTTGAAAAAATTTAACTGAAAGTGAACAAGCGCTTTCAAATGCTTTAGAATCCATATGCAGAAACTTTCTCAAAACAACTGTTAGATTTTGGCAATGGAAAAGTTGCTGTACATGAAAATACTGGATGCGTAAAACTCCTAACCGATTTCTGCACAGACATCAACTCGCAAAATACTCTTAGCGACCACATATATCCCGATGTAAACACACAACACAAAAATCTTGAGAGGCTGGCAGATAGAGAGATTTCGGCAGCAAAAAATGTGGACGTCAATGAATTAAATTCCAAGCTACAACAGTTGTGTCCAGGGGACATTGTGTCATATCGACGCAGTGCGATACCAACGTAGCTGTGCATTATCGAATTGAGTTTTTGAATTCATTGGATATGCCAGGCATGCCACCGCACCATTTACAATTGAAGATTGTATCTCCTGTTATTTTGCTCGTAATTTGAACCCTCCACGGCACACGATTAGTCATACAAAGATTAATAAAAAACGTTATTGAAGCTTGGATTTTGAATGCTCAGTTCCAAAGCAAAAATGTATTGCAGCCACGAATCCCTATGATTCCTACAGATGTACCAATTGAATTCAAACGCATTCAATTAGATTGGCATTCGCAATGACGATCAATATGTCACAGGGCCAAACGTTCACTGTTTGTGGCTTAGATTTGGGTACACCATGCTTTTCCCACGGACTACTAAATGTGGCATGTTCTCGAGTGGGACAACCATCAAGTTTGTTTACATTGGCTAAAGACGAACTGGCCAAGAATATTGTACACTCCATTGCGCTGAGAGATTAATCTTTGTTAAATTTTTAATTGCCATAATTATTAGTAGAAATGTGATAACTATTTTCGATGTTTAGATTTAATAAATATTTGTTACTTTAATAAGAATAATTTATTAACTTAAATAAAGTATACATTAATTGCCAACGCCTAATTCCTGTTTCAATTATAATAACATCCCCACAAACTTATAGTGTTACCTATTTTTTACTGAACTAAAAAAATATTTCCTAATGTAATGTAAATATAATGCAAAACATCGATTGTCGACAGCAAAAACCAATGCTAATAAATAATTTTGGAAATCAAAGTACGGTTAAGTGGGATCACGCTATGGTTGTAGTGATCATAACATGATTTCATTTGCATGGTTGCATGGTATGTTCTTCAAATATTGTTATCCTTACCATACTTTTTATATTCGTGTGGGGACTACACTCAACGTCAATAGAAAAATTCAGGAAATTCGGTCTAATAGGACAGAATGTATTTTTAACTTAAATTGAGTTTATCTTCAATAGCAGAAAATGACGTTTGGATCCAAATTGGCAAGAAATCGAATATAAATATATATTTATACGAGTATAAACCAACATTCTTTCAAGTGATTGTTTGTAAAATTTAAAAGTTTTTTATCTTAAAATTAACACTAACTTGTTTAGATTAAAATTGGTTGCACTAAATTATCCATATTTTACCCATAACTTTGCGACCACCCCACTTGAAGCTTCCTTGAGAATTATAGTTTTTGGTGTTTGGTTTTTTATGGCATACGATACTCGTATGTATTACATACTCGTACTTATGTACATATCGCACACAGCGTATGCACACATAAGGATGAGTTAGTTTCTCATTTGAATTCACTTACAATTTTCTTAGTTAAACATAATTTTCGAGTAGTTACAATTTACGCTTCCATAAGTCCATAGGTTTGTGCCGTTGCAATCATAGTCATTCGCAAAAAAAGAAATGGTAAAAATAAAATACAAAAATGCTGTACGATTTGTAAGGAGGATTGGTTGCGAAAAGGTTTTATTTTAAATTGGATATATGAATGGTTATTCATATGTAAAATGTTTCAGTTTTCATTGAAACAGTGGGTTGTCGGAGCGAAATATCAAAGTAAACATAAATTTTAATTTTGAGCAAAATCGAGTTAAATTCATAGTTTCTAGATGGGGTTAAATATGCCGATTTGGTCCAATTATACTAGGCTTGGTTAATGAACTTTCACAGTGAACTTAGCTGAATTTCAGCAATATCGGTTTAGATATGAGTCTCCTAGAAAACGGATCTCTAATTGTAAAGAACCTTTGTATGAAAATATGAACCGGAGTGGTCCAATTTGACCAGGTTTGGCAATATAGGAAGTTTAATGTGGCTTAGGAAGCGATATAATAAAATTTTATTTGGAAAAGTTAATGGTTATGTCACATTTGAGTAATGTCGCATTGAATTTGTCGCATAACAGCGGCACTTTATAATGGAGGAAATGCACCTGACGTTATACTAAATTTGTTATTCCGTTTGCAACACCACAAAGTATTGGTCGGAGACCCAATAAAGTACATGGTTGCCCTTATTTCGGCTCAACCTGTTTTTTACTAAAAACCCGCATTAACTGACATTCCCTTTGCCTAAGAATGGAAAGTATTTTCCCTTCATAAATAAAGTGATTAACCCTATTTTTAGACTGTTTGGTTGACGGCCTCATCGAACCGTACTTCCCGAAAAAGAGGTCGACCCAGGTGTTACCGTAAATGGTGTTCGCTGTCACGAAATGATAATGGACTTCTTGTGACTAGAAAATGAGAATATAGGAGATATGTGGTTGCAGCAGGATAGTTAGTGATACTTGCCGCACAGACAAGGAAACAATGGCTCTTTTCAATGCTCATGTTATAAAACGTCGTGGTAATCGGCCGTCACGATCATGCTATTTGACATTTTAAAGAAAAATGTTCGTCAGTAAGCCAAGAACAATTCAAGAGCTAAAGGATACAGCACATTAACGACATTGAACCATTATTGTGTCTTAGAGTCATTGAATATACGAGTATAAACCTTTGAATAGAGGTATGCCACCGAAGCCGTGACTAGCATTTGGCCACATAATTGTCATAGATACTTCTACTATATATACTCGTACTTTAATCATAAGATAATTTTTTAAAAAACTGTTTGCTTTATTTACAATAAACATCTTGCGTTTTAGTTAGACCAAACTTTACATTCCGTCCTTGGAACAAATGTCATGAAGGTCGGACAACGATTGTTACCTTTAGTTTGATTACTAGCTTTAGATTGACAAAAGACGGACGGAGAAGTTATTACATTGCATGAGTTGGTGATTTTAAGTCGATGGATACGAGTACAGTTAAAGATTAAATATTTTGGGTCAGTGGTACAGGGTATCAAAACGGGTATTACGTATGTGCAAATTATGAATTTTCTTTAACTTTATAAACAACAACAACAAAAAAACTAAAAACTGACTGAGTGGGAACTTACAGTATCGTTTGAAGGGATAAAGTATTGGTAACCCTTACTTGTTAGAATGATTATTGGAACAGAATTTGTACATAATAAGAACTCTTTTAATTTGGTTGTCATTACCACGACAACCAGTATTAACGATTTGAAAATATTTCTTCTGTTACATGAAGTATGAACAGGTTTTTTTAAAACTTGGTTTTTACTTCCAAATCTAATAGTTTCTTTACACAAGTGGAACGATTTCATGCATCAAATAAGTGAAGTGAGAACAAAATTAATTTTGGGTTTCAAGTGTCAAAAAATGTTAAGATATAGCTGATATAGCAGTAAAGTCGTATTCAAAACCTGAATATTTCCGGCTACTTAAGTGTTATCTTACACAATGTACCTAAAATGAATTCTTGGCTTCATGTAATAGAAAAATATAGTTTCACACAGGTCCTAATTTGTAGGTTTTTTAAAAAATTGGTGAAAAAAAATTATTTTGGTTTCCATTCTGAAAATTGCTAATTCACTAAATTGTATTAAAAAATTATATTTTTGTTCGAAAAAAGGACAAAACCGTAGAAATTCTAATTTCGTTTTAGACGATATAATAATAGTATAACCCAAATAATAATAATAACCCAAACATTAAACGCTCAAACTGAAATTAATTGGACAACATTTGTTCACTTTTGCGAAAAAGAGCAATCCAAGCTTAGATATTGAATGTTTAAATTTTTTTAGGAAAATAAACTATACACAATTTGACTTAAGACATCTCATCACGAAAATTCGGTACAACGAACTTATTTCATATGCAAGAGCGATGGAAATAAAAATGTCCTTGTCCCATATAAAATAACTCGTACCTACTAGGACCGACTTTTGATAAATTCACTATAGTAATAACACTGTTCTGCAAAAAAATTCTTCTTTGGACGACACCAACTGAACCTTTTGTAAAATTATCCCCTGAATTCGAACTGATATAGTATAGTCCGTTTTGGCCCATCACATATTATTTTCGAGATATCGTGAACATGAAATTGTTCTGACATAAAAATTAATAAAAAATAATTGGTACAAGTAAGAAATGCATCTTTCATGGAAATTATAGTTTACAAAAATCGAGTATTATTGTGGAAGTTGCAGCCAAAAATCAAATTTATTTTTTTTTCTGTAGAAAAATTTTGTTTTAGGCAGGTAAATCAAAAAATTAGGAAAAATTTCATGTTCATGGGGCAAAATGGACGTTCAATTCGGATTCTTGAGATCATTTGACATAAGGATCAATTGGTTTTGTCAAAAGGGGAGCTCAAAAGTTAATTTTTGTAGAACAGTGTAAGTCTTCCATTTTTAAAAGAAATTATTTACCCCCGAGAAAGTCCGAACTTTTGTTGCATAGTGATATACTCGAATAACAACAGCGAATTAAACGGGCTTTGGTTACTACAAAGTAACATGTACTTCATAATTGCCTGTCATAACAACCAGTTGTGGCAACCAATAGTTTAACTGAATTCGGTTGGTATAACCGACTTTTTGCATGTAGGAATCGTAATATTATTATAGCTGCCATCAAATGGTAAGTCAAACCATGTTACCATCTACCATATGTGTAGTTATGTAAATGTGACGCGCAAAATAGAAACCCGTTTTGTTCAGGAGAGCCATTTTAAAGATTTAAATACGTGTATCTTTGGTGTACCATCACTTTCATAAAACGCGCATATCTCTGGGAGGGAATACTTTTGGGGCATGGGATCGGTCTCAATCGATGCTCAGATGTTGTCCACATCAAAAAAAAGTGAAAATTATTTTTTTTTACCCTTAGGTACCTTTTGCTATGCGCTGTCACATATATGGCCCATTCAAAAAAAAGTTAACGACGTTCTTAATTTAAAAATGATTGGTAGCTGTTTTAAAGGAAAAATGTATGTATAATTTTACATTTCTTTGCAGCCCACTGTCCCATAATTTTACCACAAAATATGTCTGTGGGTGTATCTTCCTCCGACAACACGAACGAAATCCAAATATATTTAAGTGTGTGCACACAATTCAAGTCGTATAGTTTTCCTTCCTTAGTATCTCTTCGGGTTGAGTGTATAAAATCTGAGAATTTATCTTATAAAATGCACATTTGCCCGAACGTGTGTAGACTCCAACACAAATCCGCCCGCTGCACCCACAATGGGATACGTAGCCGTACGAATTCCAGTGTGAAAACGTACGATATGAACGTACAACGTTGTTCCTGAACGTGCTCATGTGGTTACGCAAAACTTAAATAAATGAAATTGAAAATATAATTTCCGTATAATCTCCTTTTGTGCGGTAACAGGGTGAGAGCAGCAAAAAACCATTTGCAAAAAGTCTCAATTTCGCAAGAAACACAAGAATACCGAACAGAATCAAATGCAAAGAAAATAAAACTTATCTCAGAAAATTATGCACAAATTTTCAATTTACGAACGTAGCGAGGAGGACACAAAAAAAGTTTAAATAAATAAATTTAGAATTATAGCATGTATGTGTACACATACTCGTACATAGCAGTCTACCTAAATACATATGTATGTGTGTGTCCATGCATGGGCCTGTTGTGAATTTTACGATCAAATAAAAACCTAACAAAATCCTTTTAAAGACCATTAAATTTGCAAATCATTCTTTGATATGGGCGGTTTTGGTTAGCTCACCACCAACAATCCACCCAACCGCCGCCGCCGCTGATACACCACAATTGATATCGGCGTGAATTTGCATGTTTCACTTTTTTATGTCTTTTCACACCTTATCTACAATCCGCACCAAAAAAGTGACAACGACAGCAACCACGACACGGCCATCATCAGCATCACCATCGCCATCAACTCCAAATCAGAATCGTACTCTTTGCCACCTACGATTGAACGAATGAATGAATGGTAATAAAAATCAAATCCACATATGCAAATTTTATGATTTGCCTATGCGGGCTATCACCCTTTCCTGTCGTAGTGATACCCTTTCTCTTTTTTTCGTGGAACATGTACGTGTATCGGCCCCCACACATATTCGATACATAAAATCTCATATAAGGACTATAAAAATGACAATTTAAATTTCGATTATGTTAAAAAATAGAAAAACATTCGATTGCTGCTGCCATTCAACCCTTGATGGTTGTTTGCTCACATCCAATGATGATGGCCCAGCAAAACTATTGGCATAGAGAACTAACAATCAGCGCTGGGGTGTTGTCGCTCATTCCAACACGAGAGCTGAACCAAAAGTTTTGTGCAAATCTTTATTATTGATAATCTTGGTTTGGATCTATTCTCTGAATGAACGCAGTGCTCAGTGGTCGGTTTTAACCCCACAACTCAAAATCAACCTTTTTTGAGAGCGAGATCTTTAAAATGACATCTTTAGAATGATTCCTAATATTTTCGGCATAAAATCATTTTTTAATAACCTACACCACACTGCAGCACTAGGTGTTAGATTAAGTGCTGGCTTATATCTAACACCCTAAATAAATGATGATAGATCCCACGTTAAGCATACCGATTGATTCAGAGTCACTATCTGATTCCCTTCGATAATTGGATGTCCGTTCATCTGTCCATCTTTCGTTGTAATCAAAGTAATTGGCACACTGTTCAGCTTTAGGCCAAGGATGAGCCCTATTGAAATTGTTCCGTATTTTGATATCATACAAATGTATTCCACGATTTCAGCACCTACAGCAGTCGGTCTTTGTTTTCGCTTCCAAGGACCTTCCTGATTAGAGGTGCTGCGTCTCTAGATGCCATACCAAGGCATTTCATGATTTTTTAAACAGAAGCTTTTAAAGCCACATATTACATCCAATGCCGACCAAATTTCGAATAGAGCATTACGAGCTCTAAACCGGACCATATCAGATCTTGTTTTTAACCCTAGGATAGGCGATAAGCTTTCGATCACTAAATTCACCTCTTGGTCTGGCCAGACCACATGACTATAATAGACAGATTTTTGGCTATAAACATACTGTATACCTAATCATGGGGTCTTAATTCATATGGAAATTGTTGATATGTGTTATACATAGTAATTTAAAGCGAAACTGTATCTACATACTTCCAAAATAAGGTAAAAAGGTCACAAAAAATAATATACAAAAAAGGTAAAACATCCTCTTTTTTGATAAAATCAAATTTCATGTTTATTTTTCAAGAAGTAAATTCAAGTTCTTAACATAAGTATTCTTATAATTAGTTTACCACTTGGCAGTCATCGCAAATGTAGGATTTTGACTCTTTTCCATGCTGCAGACACATAGCACTTCCGCATATTCCACACCGAAAACGGGTTTTGCGCTTAGTTTTCGATGTTAAATTACAAATGGCACATATTGGACGGTAGGTAGATGATGAAGATGATGGAAATTCAAATGTTTCTCCGCGAGTTTGTTCAGGTTACGGTGTTCGAGGCTAGAGAAAAAATAAAAGTTAATGGGGAAAATAGAAGTATAATATTGAAGGAAGGGAATAGTTTATACTTACAAATATATTAAATTTACTCATAGCAATTCTAATGTATGGATAACGCAATACACGAGGATTTGAAGCTCGTACTTCCATATGTGGGACTACTAACTGCTGCGCCAATTCTACAAGGAAACGGCGACGTCGGTCTGTTTGCTTCACAACAACTAACTCCTTGTGAATCACATAAGCAGCTAATGCAGATACATCCAGGATGTTGTAAAACATTGCCAACGGCCAGCGGTTTGTTCCACGTTTACAGCTGTAATAAGCTATATTTCTCATCATAATAACCAAATAAAGTTTCACATATTGTACGTTGATTTTTTAAAAGAAGACGGCACAAATGTTTTGTTCGATCGTACGGTTCCAACAAGAGAAAGACGGACTTCCATCAAATTTTGAGCTAATGCCAAAGTTGTAAAAAAATTATCAGAGTACACGGTCCGTCCTGTGTAAAAATAGTTTTTGGCCAAATCTAAAACAACTCATTCACCTTGGTTTACTTCTCGGACTCCGTCAGAAGATTTTCCCGTATAAATTTGGCCTCTTAGGGGATAATTAGTTATTGCGTCACAAATCCACCATACCTTCATACCATATTTAGCTGGTTTGGATGGTATATACTGCGTAAATCGTGTACGTCCACGATAGGGAAACAGCTGTTCATCCACCGTCAAGTTTGCGCCAGGAGTGTATGATGACTCTAAGTTTGTTACAAGCATCAACCAAAGGTCATCTATGGCAGCAGACTCGCTCAATTCTTGACGCATTTGACGAGTACTTCCGTTATCAAATCGAATGAACCGTAGGAGTGAATTAAAGCGTTTTATTGACATGGTGGCTTTATAGATGTCGTGATGATATGGTGCCCATAGCTCTTTTACCGGTTGAGTTGCGCATTTAAAAACGCCGGCAAATAGCAATAAACCTATAAAGGCGTACACCTCATTTTCATTAGTTGGATCCCATTCTATTTTTTGTTTGGCTGGGTACTTTTCATTCAATGATCGAAAGACATCTTGAGCCATACGATTGGTTTCCCGAACTATGATGTCTACCATCTCAGGTGTAAAAATTTCTTTGAAAATTTGTATGGGATTTGGTAGAAACTTTCTGGACGGGCCAGTTCTAGCAAGAATTGGAATGTTATGCGCTAGTGTTCTAACCGTTGATGGTGTTTTTTTCAACCACATTATGCCAGCTTTACTTTGGTAACATTCACCTTCACCACTTTCAGCAGCTAATGTTTCAACCTCATTTTCCACGTCGCCATCATCAAAATCTTCAACAAGCTCCGCGTCACAATCTCCAGTTTCCTCATCAGACGCAAAATCCTTAGCACTATATTCTGGAATATAATCGTCGTCGTCATCATCAGAGCAAGGAAATAGTTCTTGCTCATCGTCGCTATCAGCAAAAAATGACATCATGCGTTCTTCGGCAAACTTCTCTTTCAGCAGGTGTAAGACGCTGTAAAACACGTGTTACGCTTCGAATGTATGATTTATTGGAAAGCTATTCATGTAAAAATAGAAACAAAACAAAACTTCTAGATCGATTGCTTCGGTTTCATAGGCAGAACAAAATAAAAATCAAAACAAAATCAAAATGAAAAATAAAGAGAAAAACAAAGACAAAAGCAAACTTCTACCTTTCATGAGGGTTTCATGAGTAAACTCATAGCTTGATTGCTGTGGTCTACTCAGACCAAGAGGTTAGTTTAGTGGTAATTTTTTTCCAACGGGAATTTCTCCCCATTAGCTTGCAATTTTCGAGTCAAAATTGAATTCGTCCGATTCAGCATACTTCCCTTATAGATATCAACACCTCAATTTTTTAATTTTTGCCTTTAAAAAAAATTATAAGCGCTCAAAGTCAAATTTGGTCTGGCCAGACCAAGTAGTCTATCCTAGGGTTAAATAGCTCAATTTAAGGTCCTGTCGCTGGAGATTAAGTCAGATCGAACACTCACTTCGCACTCCCTCCGTTCTGCTCGAATTTAGGTAACAGAGATACAAAGGAGTCCGGATATACACGTAGAGAAAAAACATGGTTACTACATGGTCACGGCAATAATAATATGTTCTCCACAATTAAAGTATGTTCGTCGCAACCATATCATTGTTAACTGTATTTATTTTTGACAATAGTAAATGTGAAATGCAACAATAGTATTATTGCTGAATTTAAAAATGAAAATATGGTTATAGCAACAATATAAATATGGTTGGTTCTACAAAAGTATTGTGTTTTGCGTTTTATGTTAACAAAAATATGATAACGGCAATCATACTGTATGATTGTAATTTTTCTTCATTTAAATATGCTTTTAAGAACAAATGTTATTGGTATGGATCTAATGCAATAATACTATTTTTTAATCGAAATTAATTTTTTTTAAACAAGCTGCTTTGGCTTTGTTTAACTGAAATATTTTTAATAAAAACGCTTACGTTCATTTAAACTTATTTTTTTCTACTGTGAAATAACTCACTCCCTATTATTTTGAATTTAATGTATTTTTGAATAATTTTCATAATTCTATGGTTGTAGGGTTCATAACATGGTAGCGTGTGATTCAGAGTATGGTTGTGAGGATCATACTATGGTTGTATATGAAACATACTATGGTTGTGAGGATCATATTATGGTTGTGGAGATCATAGTATGGTTGAGTGTGAATCATACTATGGTTGTGGGGATCATACTATGGTTGTGGGGATCATAGTATGGCTATGTATGAATCATACAATTGTTGTGAGGATCATAGTATGGTTGTATTTGAATCATACTATTGTTGTGAGGATCATAATATTGTTGTACCACAACCATATACCCAACAATAGTATTATCCTCTTCGAATATTGTCACCACAACCATACTTTTTTTTCTGCGTGTACATAGTTGCTTAAAAAAACCCAAGACATTAAAAATATTCCGGAGAACTTCCAATAAAGTGTGTGCCGTTTTTAACTTGAATTACCGAGGACTTTGACTTTCAAAGGTAGAATAACATTAATTTTTATGGGACGATATACGCTCTTACCAAATTGGGAATAACTAAAATCTTATTTCCAAAGTAGTGAGTCTTTCACGCAAACTGTATGAAATGTACGTGGGAAACTTTCGAGCAAACATCAACTTGCCATCGTTCTCAGGAAGTGAACATTTCTCGCACTTCTTTGAGAAGATTTTTGCATAAAGACCTCGGTATTCAATTGATACAAGAACTGAAGCCTTATACAAATCTGACGCGTTTTCGCGTCGCTGAAGATTGTATGGCAGGAAATGAAGAATTTTACAGAAATTATTTTCAGATGAAGCTCATTTTCATCTCGGTGGCTATGTCAATAAGCAAAATTGCCGCATATGGGGTTCAGAAAAACCACACGTTAGTATTGAGAAGCCAATGCATCCACAACGAGTCACTGTTTGATGTACATTTTGTGCAAGGAGTCGCCGGATTCAACAAGACGGTGTACATGTCACACAGCCAATGCAACCATCAATACGAGTATTTTACGCACTGTGTTTGAAAATCGAAAAATCAGCCGAAGCTGTGATTTGAGCCTCGGAGCTGTGATTTGAGCCCTCTGGACTATTTTTTGTGGTGAGCCATCTACTCGTACTTAGTAGGGACATACATACTGTTACACACGTTTTATGCTGTAAAATAAAACGTACTGAATATTTTTGGACCAAATATTTTTTAATTTATTTATTGATGTATATTGTATCCAAAAAGAATCTACTTATTCGAAATGTCCGCCTTTTGCCTTTACACACGCCTTAAGTCGCACTATCCAATCGTCAATAGCTGCACGAAACTCGTCCACAGCTCGAACCAAAGCTGTCTTAAAAAACGGTTTCTTGGTAAACTTTGGCCGATGTTTTGACTCTTGTTCGCAGAAATGCAGGTCTGTGACCCCATCCTAAGAGACACCCCACCAAACCATGACTGAAGCTGGGTGATGACCTTTTCCACCCTTGGGATCAGTTCAAATGCTTCCTTAGATGACCGCACATACACTCTATCATTTTGCTTGTTAAATTGTTCCTGAACGGTAAAAATTTTTTCATCGGTGAACAACATTTTTCAGTGCAAGTTATCAGCTTGCTTCACCAAAAGACCAAAAGCTGCAGTCAACAAATGTCCGGTACGTCATTTGATAGCCCCAAGTCCCAAGCCTTTTTTAATGATTCGACTCATGGACTTTAGCGTGTTATTCATCTCACGGCCCATGATTATCTGTTATCGGAGCGGATTTCTGTGAATTATTGATTTAACGGCTTTGATGACATGCGGTTTTCGAACAGAGCGTGGGCCGATGGCGGTCTTTTAAATCTCCAGTCTCCTCAAACAGATTTATGCATCGGTAGACGAACATGCGGCTTATCCCTAGTGGCCGAAGCGTTTTGAAAATATCCCGTTTTTTTCATTTCACACTTGAAAAGCGCTATTACAGCGATGCGGTTCTCATTATCTGACCACTCCATGATGAAAGTTGAAACAATTTTGAAATCCCGTTACAGACTAACGCTATTAAGGTTAGCTTTCAAACCCCATATGACATTAACGGGGTATGTTCAGTTCTACTGTTGAAATGGATGTGTTTAATGTTGTAGCAGTATTTATGTCCCTACTAAGTGGAAACAATTGAAGCGTTGAAACATGAAGTTGCCATTAAAGACATTCGACCTGAAAAAATCAAACATGTACTGAAAAAATTGGTTGATCGGATGGGGTACTACTGAGCCAGTTGTGGTAGTCATATGAATGATATTATGTTCCCTTATTAAATGACAAAGTTCAACCTTTCCAATAAAACCAGAAATTTGAAAAAAATATCTGTATCTTTGTTTACAGCGGATTCAAATTTAAAATTTTAGATGCCCATCCTATAGTAAAATAGTAAGAGCGTTCCACATCTCAATGACTAGGGAGTTGAACGTGCTAAAGTTTCCAATTTTATGTACAGTTTATGGTTCAGCAGGCAATATTGGGTCTTGCAACAATTAAAGTCTGAAAATATCGCACGGACCTTATTGCTCTATACCTCTATCACTTCATCTTAGGCATTGGCAACGGTCCAAAAAATATGAGTAGCACAGTCTATAATCGGTAAAGCAAAAGGCCGAGTTTATGATAAGTCTGTTCCACAGAGCCCTTCAAAAATTTTAAAATAGTTGAGGCAAGAAATTAGTCTCCAATAAAAAATGGTACCTGTCGGCCATGTCGGCAAAAGAATATACAAGTAAAGAAAAAGTAGGGTAAACATCCTCATTAGATTGTGCTGACTCAAGAATTGAAGACAGACGATTATAAACAGCGGCGGACTTTCTTAATTGGGAGCTTAAAATATTCCCCAGAGACATCGATTTTGGCCTAAAAATCTTTTATTTAGAATTTCATTTTTGAGGCGAGCACAGTCCATTTGTAGTCCGTCAAACCCTAAATAATGAAGGAGACAATCTTAGAGTAAATGGTTCTCGGAATAGAACGATGTTAACTAACTTTCTGCGGTCGGAGGTGGACAGCAATTAATGGACCGAGTTGGGTTTCAACAAGGTGGTGTTGGTATCTCATAGTAGGCCAAGTCTTTAGTCTTTTTTTACATGTTTTAAAATCCTTTAGTACTCTTAAGTGAATGTGCAATGTATGTTTGTATTTGAGAAAATCAATAACAGTTTAGTTCGACGAAGAACAATTTCTAAAGTCATTTAATGTTTCTTAATGTTTCCGAATGGGTATTTAGAACGGTTTAGTTAAAAGGCTCAGCCGACTAAACTGTTGTTGCTTATTTTAAAATACTTTAACTAAGAGGATTTTCAAGTCAAGTCATTCAGTCTTACGAAATTTCTTGCTACAAGTTGTGCTGGGTTATTATGCGTATTTAGTTTCGCACAACACAGCGTCTTCGTATCGCACTCTTAAATCTGCTTAGCTGGCTTTAATGTCTTTTGGCCGGAGTACTAAAGTGAAAAGTTCTGTCAACACAAACGCAAGACACTCACTCACACACCCACCGGTCCACCCACCCACGAAGAGCACATCCTAAATAGCAAAATCCTTTTTTAGTCGCTTTCGACGCCGGCATCGTTCACAGAAAAACGTAAGGCGGCGAACGCATCGCACATTGGGAAATTTGTTTACCGTTTAAATTCGATTTTTATCCCCATTTATCCTTTAAATTTGTTGCAATTGAAAGGATTTTCTATTACATCGATACGCATTTACTTCCTTTGCACACATGCGGAAGTGCGACAAAACGTGCGTGTATGCATGTGTGTGTTAAAGGAGGTTTGTTTGTCTATCGGCACATCACAGTTTTTTTTTGTTGCTACTTTGCCGTCGTCGTCGGTGTTACTGCCAATTTTGAGGGGTTGTCAATCATTGCTGCCGTTATTGCGTATTGATTCGTCCGTCCTGCCGAATGTGAGCTTGCATGTGTGTGCGTGCGTGTTAGTGTTTGTTGTGATTTCCATGTGACACGTTTGATTTGATTTTAAAATTACCTTGTATCAGCAGGATATGCGCTGGATCTGGTGTCGCTCGCACTTGGGGTGACAGCTAACGTTGACACTGGCGGTAGGTTGTTAGGTGGGCGGGTGGCTGGGACTGCTGCATGTGTGTGTGTGTGTTCCCTAGGTGTTTCACGGTTCATGTTTGCCCTTTGATTTTGCCTGTCGTCGTTGTATTGACACTTTATGTACGTCGACATGGCAGCGGAACTAATTTGTTGACATTGTAAGGAAGTTTCAGTTTAGTTCGTGTTCCTTTCTCCTTTTTTTTATTGAATATGTAAACAAAATTAATATTGATAAAGGAAAGGATTGCGAGGAGTTGTAATACATTGTCTGCTTTAAACATTTACGCTAACCCTTTAATGTTTTTAATGGGAATTTGAGTCGTTCGTATTAAAAAGGTTCAATAGGGGTTTCAATTTTAATACGCTCGTTTTTTGGAATTATTGAGAAATTACAATACAAATGGTTTTTGGGGGACTTGTCCACGTATGGCATGATTCACATCCGGTGCAAGTCATTTAATATGATTTCCTACGTGACCAATGAGATTTGGTGCCAAAGCGGAACCGCATTTTTTAATTTCAGTTGGTTATGCTAACTAACATACATATTTTTAAAAGCTTCTCCGCAACAGTGCTCAAGAAAATTTTGAAAACGAACCAATCTATGGGAGTACCACAGTGGAAGTGGCTAGGTTTCCGAAAAATAGGATATTGTGGAGTTGACTTATAATATTCCTAACCATTAATACTAGTAAAGATTGATATGAAACAAGTTAAAAACTTCTCGATTTAAAACTTTTACGTGATTGCGGTACAAAAACAATTACAAAAAATGACTTCGATTACGCTCCTTACAGGGTGGAGCGTGGAAATTTGCTTATTTGGAAAATTTATAAAAAAATGTTGAACCTTAGTAAAATTTATTTTGTATTAAATTATATTGAACAGTAAGGGAATTTTTTGGTTTTAAATAGTGTATCTGGCAAATGTCGACATTCGCTATCCACACACTGCTCCATATGTTTTCTGAAGCTTTCGTAAACTATAACAAGTATGACGACTGGTATTCTGCCAATTTCAGCCTCAATATTGTTAATAAGGTCATCCAAGGTGTTGGGACGGTTGATATACACCTTCGACTTCAGGTAACCCCAAAGGAAACAAGTAAAAATGTTAAGTTTGTCTGTGCCCAACTTTGGATACCCTCCACCAGATTCCCAAATAAAAACTATTTTTTTAATTTTTATAATTTATTTATTGTAATTTATTTAAAGCAACTCGTCATAGTATTTCTCAAGGCCCATAAGACCGTTTGTATGGGAGGTATCAGAACGGACTACCCAATCTCAGCTCAAATTGGCCCAGAAGTGTGTTCTATATATAAATCTTTATGTGGAAAATTTCATATCGATAGGACAAGTTTGTGGTGAGTTATTATTAGTTATTATTTATCGAAACCTATAAGACCGTTTGTGTGGGAGATACCAGTAGGACTTTTCCGATCTCAACACAATTTGGCGAAGAGGTGTGTTCTACATAAAAATCTTTATGTAGAAAATTTCATCTCGATAGGTCAAGTTTGTAGTGTGTTATTGTCATATTATTTTTCAAGGCCCAAGAGACCGTTTGTGTGGGAGGTACCAGTAGGGCATTTCCGGTCTTAGCCAAATTTAGCGCAAAAGTTTGTTCTACATTAATACTAATCTTTATGCCGAAAATTTCGCCTCGATAGGTCAAGTGTGTGGTGAGTTATTGTCATATTATTTTTCAAGGCCCATGAGACCGTTAGTGTGGGAGGTACCAGTAGGACTTTTCCGATCTCAACTGAATTCAGCGTAGAAGTGTGTTGTATATAGAAATCTTGATGTGTAAAATTTCATTTCGATAGGTCATGTTTGTGATGAGTTATAGTCATATTATTTCTCAAGGTCCATACGGCCGTTTGTATGGGAGGTACAAGAAATGGTGGCCCAATCTAAATCATTTTTATATAGATGATTGCGCCTATATAGAGATTTTTATTTGGAAAATGTCAATGACTTTTCTCAAGAAACTGGACGGATATTTCCAAATAAAAAACTGATTTTTATAAGGTAGTATCGGTTGAGGGTCTCCAACACCAACTTCCCGTAGAGCTATGTAGCCCATTTTCAATACCAACCATGCTAGGTTAACTACACATGTTTGTGCCAAATTTCAGCTCCCTAGCTGTTTTCATGCAGGCTCTATCTTGTTTCAACAGACGGACAGCCGGACAACATGGCTAGATTAAGTCTCCGATGATTATTTCAAGGTGCTGCAGACAGAATGACAAAACTAATATACTCTCCATTGTATGGTGGAGGGTACAAAAATCGCATAGGGCTAAGTCTTGTGAGCATACCGCTCAGTTCACATCAAAGAGATACGCCATTCAGGAAACATTTGTCTCAAACAATTCTTGGTAACCCTCGCTATGTGTACAGTGGCACCATCCTGATGGAACCTTGTATCTTCTAATTGCATTGCCTCAAGAGCCGGATGAAAAAAAGTATGGAAATGCCAAAAGCAAGTGTTTGCTTTCGAGCAGAGCGTTTCGGAGATTGCAGTAATATTGCAATACTCAGCCACTATAAGCCACGCACACTCTCCCCTGTCTTCGACCAACAGTGCCGCCACAGTCTGTAATTCAAAAAAGCAGATTATCTCGCTCCACCCTGTATTTAGGTCAAATATTTGGGGGTTACTAAATGTGACGTGACAACCATGCCCATTGTACAATAATCAAAACGTTTCACCAGAGAAACTAGTTATGACAAATGAAGTAGCAATATATTTTCCTGAGTTCAGAGTAAATTTTTTTACCTGATCTGTTTTTACGGTACTATTAAGGTACGCCCCTATCATCCTATTGTTAAACAAGTTATAAACGTTAAAATTGGGCGTGGCCGATTATGAGATACCCTACACCACTCTGATATTCAGAGCCTAAAGCACCTCTATCTGGTACTTGAGCAAGGTCCGGATCAATATTTTATATTTAATTAGTTGTCGCTCATAACGTACCATAAACAATTTATGCATGATTGGGTAATATTTGTGGCTTCTGCAGCTGAAGGACCTCAAATTGGGGGCATATTTGTGAGGGACTATTTAAAAACATCAACCGATATGGTCTAATGTTACAGTACATGGCTTATGGTTGCACGTAACTCTCCATGCGAAATTCGGTAGAAAACGGATGCTAAAATATAGATGGATCTTTGTGTAGTACTATAAGGAAATATAGAGCTATGTGGTCTAGTCACCACCGGTAAAAAATGGCAGCTCATAACGTACAATGGAATATTTGGGGACGATCGGTCGCAGTTTGTGGCTGCAGGACCTTACATCGAGAGGAACCTTTATGAGGGACCTACACGAAAATATAAACCGATATCGCCCACATTCATGTGTGAAATTTGGTCGAAATTAGATGTAAAATGTGAGTTTTAGGTTCTTAAATCCGAAAGAATCTTTGTATGGGGGTTATACGATGTGTGGACCTATGTAGTCCAGTTTCGCTTATAACGGACCATGCAAAATTTGGGCCTTATGGTGTGTAACTTGTGGCATCTAGAGCTGCAGAACCGGCGAGGAATTTCAATCAAGTTCGTCCTTGAGCCAAACTTGAAAAATTTAACAAGTTTAATCGAAATCGTTTATAAGTGCGAACTTTTTCTTTGATTACAGCGATAGATGCATAGACGAGCGAACGGTCGGACATCACTAAATGGAATCAGATAGTGATTCTAGTCCTTTAGGTTGTTGCAAACTTCAGCGCTAGGTCATAATATGCTGTATCATAGTTTGGTGTAGGTTATTCTAATATAAGTCTATTTTTCATTTTAGCTAGTATGTATATGAGAATATAGACCGATATGGTCCAGTTTCAGCATAAATTATAATCAGCCACTTTGAACGTGCCATGCTAAAACTTACTTATGATATACAAGGTGATTCATTTACGACTGGACAAATTTCACCAACGTATTCCTTGGCTCATTTCATGAAAATATTTCTATCGAACCATGCCCAAAAATGCAAGAGGGCGAATTGGTAGCGGTTTATAAATGTTCGGGTTGGCGGTCGGAGGGTACTAGCGTAAAATTACTTTACAACGTGAACGGATATGAATCATTCTACCCTCACACTACTGGTTAGGAGGGGATATAACATTTATAACAAAACTGCCTATGGGATTCAAAATGGTCATTATTGCCACACCACTTCTGGGACCTAACACACAAATGTACCATTACACCCACCTATGGTATTCTTGTGATACTCGTATCTTCAGCACTATTTGCACTACCTCACTAAAAATCAATAGATAAGACTTGGCGACGAAGAGTAAGACTTTTAACCACGCCTCTTCTCCTTCCACACAAATCACACTGTTCCACTAAAGATTATAACGCACATGACGTATCATATAGTGCATAAAAATTATATACTGAAATCAGTGAGCTCAAAAATCCTAAAAACGGTTTTGTACTCGCATATGAAAAAAAATGGTTGACACGCCCTATTCTGATACCTTCATTGATAATGAGCATTTTGCCTTTCGGTTTTTGTGTGATATTTTAAATACGATATTCATACGATCTAACTCAAAATCAATACGTAAATACAGAATTATAAGATTAACTTGGTGACAAATAATAGCCACGGCCCTTTTGGTACCTGCCACACAAATGACCCTTTCAGTGAAGTATAGAAACCTCATAAAGTGTCTCCTAGCGGATGATCGCTTTTGTTGCGAACTTTAAAACTTTAAAAAGGCTTTATAAAAGTGAATGAAACGCCCCATTCTGATACCTCCTGTACAAATAAGCATTCCGCCCACATTTTGCTATGTGCATAATAAGTTTAATACTGTTCATAAGATTCGCTGAAATTTTGTCATTAAATGGAGTAAATATTTAAATTGATGGAGCCTTTGCTAACCCCTTCTTGCACGTCCCACACAAACTATCCATAAACAACCCACATAATTTGTTTCCTAATACATAATGTAAGCTTGAATTTTGTATTCTGCGATATGTTTTTTTAACTTTCTACGCACATAACAAATAATGAGATGCCACGCCCCATTATAGTACCTTCAACATAATAGTCTGTTTACGATATTTTAAGAAAATCGGCCCACGTCAGGTATTACATAACGGAACGAAGGTAAATATATAATCCATGAAAAGTGAGTTTTTTAGGCGTGTGGTTTTCAAGAATATCGGCGCGATTGTTGTGCTCCAAATGCTGCAAAAAGTGGTCGAAAATTAGGCCTCTCGGCTGGAATACATTCGAGCCAGCTGCGTTAGGCACTTGCCCGAAATCATTTTTAGAACATAATGACAAACCCTTATTTTTATAATAAAGCTTAATTCTTGGCCATAACATTAAATTATATGCATTTTATTTCTTCTCGAAACCACACGCCTGAAAAAAACACCCTTTACATATGGGTAAGGGTACGAGTATATGTAAAGTGGGTCAACCGACTGAAGCTTTTTTACTTGTTTTCATCTGAACTGTTACGGATTGTAAAGAAATGTGCTAATTTCAATAATATGACATATACACTGTGAGAACAGATTTGTTGCCACAACCGAATCTTTTGCTAATCAAATGTTGGTGTTTGCTCGTACCATCCTTGTGTTCCATCGCTACAACCAAATGTTGACAACGGGTCACGACAATTTTCAGTATGGGCACTGACAGTATCGGTTGAATAGACAAGGTATCAGTAACCCTAACTAATTAAGATGATTGTTGGAACTCAATTTGTACATGCATTGTTTAGTGTTATAGATTATAGGTAATATAAATTTCAAGCTGATCGTAATATATTATTTAAGTAAAGAGGAATTTAAAACCAAAATATTGTCGGCTATTTAAGGTTTAATTTGAAAACGACCATTTTTAAAAAAAAATATGCAATTTTATTATAAATATAAAAGGACACGCCTCAACTGAAATTAATTATTCCGTTTTTTCAATTTTTTAAATAAAACGACGAAAAGGACTCTCATGTCTCAGAGGTAGGAAGTAAAAATGTTCTACGAAAATAAGCTCCATACGATTTCACTTAAGGAATCTTATTACGAAAATTAACTAAAACAAGAAATACGAGGGCGGCTATATATATTTTAAAAATAAAAATGCCAATATTTATCATAAAAAATGGTTCATGATTTATACACTTTTGCATGCGCTCAAACCAATTGTCGAAGCACTTTTTCCACTCCGATTAAGACATCTCCAAAACATGGTTTTTAAACGCTTCATCAGTATCTTCTGGCGACGAAAATCGTTGACCACGCATTTGTTCTTGGTGTGTCATTGGGTGCCAAGTCAGGGATGTACGGCGGATGACCCATCAATTTGACGTTTTGGCCGGTCAAATTGCATTGCAATGTAATAGTGCACAATGATTCGTCTTCTCTTGTTCGTTTTTTGAATTTTTCCGAAAACTTTAGGCAAACAAATTGTGATGTACCACTCAGAATTGACCGACCAACGTTGCTCAAGCGGAACAGTCGCCACATGACCAGTTTTGCCGAAGAAACAGGCGACCACGAACAACTTTCGTTGGATTTGGCTCGTCTTCGAAGAACCACACGGTCGATTGCTGTTTTGTTTCGGGCTCATGCGCATAGAACCATGCTTCGTCACCTGTGACAATCTTATAAACGTCTTTTGAAGCACCGCGATCGTATTTTTTCAAAATTTCTTTGCACTAATCGACTCGAGCCTTTTTTTGAGCGATTGTCAAATTGTGCGGGATCCACCGAGAACAAACCTTTTTTTGCGGTCTGGTGTTCATGCAATATCGAATGTATGCTGGTAGAAAAAATGCTCAAGGACGCCTCTATCTCACGGTATGGCACATGACGATCTTGCATTATCAATTCATGCACAACATCAACGACCGTTTTTGGACTACCTTCGTCTTTGAGTGAGCGTCGGCCACGATCGAATTCATTAAACCAGTTTTTCACAGTGCTATAGGATGCTTTATCGTCCTACAAAGATTTAAGTTCATCGATGCACTCTTGTCGTGATAATCCACGTCGAAAGTTGTGAAAAATGATCGCGCGTAAATGTTCACGAGTTAATTCCATTTCTTTGCCAAATTGATTTTTTTCAAGTCACTGTAAAAAACACAAATGATGGTCGTATGTCAAAACCGTCTGAGTACGTCTAAGCTAAATGTCAAACTTTCCATTGGAAATGTCAGATGGCGCCAGAAATATATATATAGCAACCCTCGTATTTATTACTTTTTAACTTATTTATACTAAATACCGTTGCAAAATAAATATTTTATGGACCCAAAAAAAAAAAACTCTGACCTACTAGGGACGTTCTTTTGGAAATGTACTATAATGGCCTAAGTCTTTCATGTATAGAAGAACTCATTCGCGCTCGAGAAAGACCGCAAGTTTGTTGCATAGTGTAATATTTAACAACCGAGAACAATACTGTTTTCTGTTATTACAACAAAATTTTACTGTTGTCACCACCAATATTTGGTACCAAAGTTACATGTACTTCACAATTGGTTGGTTGTCATATGTATAGTTTTTCTGAATTCGTTTAATATAAACGACTTGTTGGCTGTAAGAATCGTAATATTATTGAAGCTATCATCTCATGGTAAGTCGACAAATCAATACCATGGAATGTTGGTGATTGCGCCAGAAAGTGTTTACATTTTCCAACCAACGAGTGGTGCAGCTTAGAAAAGTTAAGACGTGGACTAATTCACACTTATTATCGCATATCATTAGCGAGTTTCGTCAAGTAAAATGGACAAATTTTAATTATACGAGGTATGTTCATTAAAAAGGGTGAATTTTGAAATTCCCCAAGCTACGTGCGTGCGACTTTTTCCTGTTCCCTAAATTAAGGAGACCCTTGGAAGGACTGCGTTTTGCTATGATTGTGTAAAACAAACCGAATCACTGAGGCCATACTAAAAAGTACAACAGTGACAATTCTTCCAATAAATGCTTCTACTAGAAACAAACATAAAGTGAAGAAATCTGCAACACAACAACCAATAAAACGAATCAAAAAATAGAATGTTGAAGAAATAGCTAATATCCTTAGTAAATTTTGGTCGGACAAATCCTCTGACGACAACCGTATATCAAACATCCAAAAACAAAATTGTTACATTCCAAACAACTCCAACGACATGTCGCTCTGCAACATCAATTGAAAATGAAATCAAATTTATCGAACTGATATCTACACTACATAAACTAGTGGGAAAATCACCGGGTCTTGATAGAATCAACTACCCAATGATCAAACAGCTTCCAAACTCACTGAAAAGGGGCATCTTAAAGTTATATAACAACATCATTAACAACTACATCCCACAGCAATTTAAGAATAGTCTTGTTATACCCATAGGGGAACCCGGATACGAAAAACTCTTCGAACGGCATACAGGCCAATTTCACTTAATTCATGTTTGGGTAAAGTCCTAAACAAAATTTTAGCTAATAGACTATGGTGATTTGATCTGAAAAACAAACTACTCGATAGTCACCAGTATGGATTCAAGAAAGGGAAATCAACAACTGATGCTCTACTTTTTGTAGACCATCAGATTGCTGACACCATTTTCCAGAGAAAACACCTAACTCTTATTTCCCTCGATTTCGAAAAGGCATTCGACCGAATTGGAGTGCACGCAATTATTGACCAAATGGAAAATTGGTCCAAGAATCACATGATGGGTCCAAGTCCGACCACATAGTAAGATACAGCAGCGTGGATGAAACTGGAGAACGTAGAACCTCAATCTTACCATCATACTCATCAATTTTCTCAGCGGAATTAATTGCAATCTACGAAGCTGTTGCAGTGATTCCCTTTCCGCTGTAAAGGCTATTGCCAATATAAATAACAAAAATTATTACACCGCCAAGATCAGAGAAAGTTAGTTTATTTGACCCACATAGTACTTATGATATAATTTTAGTCTGGATCCCCGGACACTCTTCAATAGCAGGAAACGACTTTGCTGATAAGGGCACAAAAATGTCATTAAAACGACCCTTAGAAACCACAATGAATTATAATATCAGAGATGTAAACTGTCTTTTAAAGATAAGCTGTGACACCAACCTCATTAACTTAACATCTGACGGTTACCGTGCTATGAACCGATACATAACGACAATACTTGAATTCCCAAAATCTAGCAAATTTACCAGACAAGACATTACGAAAATAACCCGACTCCGGTTGGTGCATACAAGATTGACGCACGAACACTTATTACGACTACAGATAAATCCCCCCTGCAACTGTATTAACAAGGAAACCTACACACTTACCCACCTACTCATTTGATGTCCCCACTTTTCCATCATCCGTACTCTTTCACTACGAAATGCAGATAATTTAGAACAAATTATAATGTTTTTGAAAAGAAGCTATGCATACAATTTAATATAACTGAAGTACGAGGGCGGTTCGGAAACTTCTTAGCCTAGCACAAACAGCGCGGTATAAACAGAAAAGAGTTAAGTGTTTTGAAAACTTCCATCTCTGCTATGAACACATGTTAAATTGTTTTGATCTGACAACTCCTTTTGATCTGGGAACTCCTTCATATAGAAATAGGTGTTCACAAAAGACGCATCCGCGATTTTTTTACAATTGAAAAATTAGAAATGCGTGGTGTCATTAAATATTAACATAAAACAGGTTTATCGGGACAAGAAATTCATAATGATATGGTGAATGTGTTTGGTGAAAGTGCTCCTTCATATGCAACAGTAAAAAATTGGGTTGCTGAATTTAAGCGTGGTCGTACAAGCACGTCCACGTAGTGGACGTCAAAAAACAGCAACAACAACAGAAATTGTAGCCAAAGTGCGTGATATGGTATTGAATGATCGACGAATAAAAGTGAGTGAAATAGCTAATATCATGGGCATCTCAAATGATCGAGTCCATTTAATTTTGCATGAAGAACTACAGATGAAAAAGCTTTCTGAAAGATGGGTGCCGCACTTGTTAACAGTCGACCAAAAACGCATAAGAATGAACGTTTCTCAAGCTTGTTTGGATTGTTTTCAGCGAAATAAAATGGATTTTAAGCGTCGTTTCATAACTGTTGATGAGGCATGGATCCACCACTATACTCCAGAGACAAAAGAACAATCCAAACAATGGACTGAAGCTGGAGGAAGTGCCCCAAAGAAGGCAAAAACAATTCAATCGGCTGGTAAGGTTATGGCAACGGTTTTTTGGGACTTCAAAGGTATTTTATTGATTGACTATCTGCAAAAGGGTAAAACAATAAATTCAGAGTACTATTGCAACCTTTTAGATCAATTAAATGTACAAATTCGAGAAAAACGTCCTGGCTTACAACACAAAAAAATAATTTTTCATCAAGACAACGCACCAGCGCACAAGAGTGTTTTAAAAACTGCTAAAATCAACGAATTAAAGTACGAGTTGCTTGACCACCCACCTTATTCTCCTGATTTAGCTCCCAGTGACTTTTACCTGTTCCCAAATCTAAAAAAATTCCTTGCTGACAAGCGTTTTACCTCAAATGAAGATGCAATTACAGTTGTAAACCACTATTTTGAAGACCTTGAGGAAAACTATTTTAATCAAGGGATAGAATTGCTAGATATGCGTTGGACTAAGTGTATTGAAGTTTCAGGAGATTATATTGAAAAATAAAAATATTTTTGAAAAACTAACTATTCTCTTTCATTGATAGGCTAAGAACTTTCCGAACCGCCCTCGTATAGTTCGCCTACGTTCCTATAAAATTTATTAAAACTAAGAGCAAAAACTCACCAACTCTTCCATACAAAACTCAACAAAAAGAATTTAAAAGATAAATTTTAACAGTAGACCGACGACCACACATTGTTTCCGTAGCATAAATCATTTCCAATCCATTTGAAAAGTCGCAGACGAAAAAACGTTTAAAGGCTCAGCGCCACGTTCAATGGCTGTAATTCCCCAAAGACCGTGAGTGTTAAGTCAATGGCAGCAAATTGGTGGCTTTTCACAGGTGAGTGCGCGATATTGAAATGAATTCATGTGGAATTTTGCACTGAGTGCAGCTCAAACAAATGTCGGCGCAGCAACATGCCAAGGGTCAAATGGCTTTAACCAACAACATCAACAAATGATGCAAAACGTGCAACAAAAAAGTTAACTGGCGCGTTGCAACTTTAGCAGTCGTTTTTTTGTTTTTTTTTTTTGCTGCAAGGATTTATATGCTGCGCTCAACAATAAACGTTCGTACCTTTTGGAAATTACTGAAATTTATGGGCCTACCATACAGTTTTCTATGCCATCTAGTTTTTTCGCTGGACTTTTGCACTTTAAAAAAACACACACATACACTCACACATTTTTATGGCCTTGACAAAATAAAATTTATCGTTTTGGCGTAAACGCGTAACTTTCTTCTGTAAATAGGTGTCAAATGTGACATAAAACCGTTAACGTTTCGTTTGTCCAACAAACTGCCAGTGGCACCCGGACTATGTACCGGGACAAACGTGTACTGGGAATAGTTTTACTATGTTACGTTAAGCTTCAATATTCTAGCGTAAATGCAATGATGGCTTACTTTTTTTTGTAGTACAAAAACCCGAGGGGTACTCTTTGCGCGCTACATTTGGAGTGATGGAACAAGAGAACCTAAACGGGAAAATATTGGGTAAAAAGAAAAATAGATTTTGTACAGAATCGGAAGTTTGTTTTGAAACAATTCCTACATTAAAGTTTCTTCTTAACCACACACAGAAAACAGATTTGTTGCTACTGCCGAATGTTTGCCAACCTAATGCTGATGGTGGTATGTTAAGGGTGGCTAAACTTTAAGGGCCGATGTTGAATGTGAACTAAACCTAAACTTCAAGTTTTTTTTCTGCATTTCATTTGATATTACTTAGTTTCAGACTAATTCAATTTGAACCATGGAATGAAATAGAAGCGAGCAATTCGTTAAAGTTATTTAGACTTATTATGAAAATGTGCGTACAAATCCAAATGCATATCGTGCACTTCGTGATATTTCGGTCAAATTATTCGTCCAAATGTGCCTTCAATCGGAAAAATCGTGCAAAAGTTTGAGCAAACCGGGTCTATAGGAGATGCGAAAACACCATGCTCGTACAGCTCGTACTGCAGAAAATATTGCTGCTGTTCTCGATACTCGTAGTGTGGCTGAAGAGCAGTCCACCTTAACTCGTCATCGAGTCCAACAATTGCACCTCTCACGCTCGTCGTTGATGAACATTATGCATAAAGACTTTAATTTACACGCTTACACGGTGCAATTGACTCAAAAACTAGAGCCTCTGGACCATTCCAAACATCGTCAGTGGTCAGAATGGTGGCAAGAAATGGCAACAGTGGATGATCAATATTCGAAGAAAATCATATTCAGTGATGAGGCACATTTTCACCTCAGTGGATTCGTCAATAAACAGAATTGCCGCATTCGGGCGCACCCACAAAGAGTGGTGCGGTTTATGGGCTGGCGGCATCATCTGGCCGTATTTTTTCCAAAATGAGGCCGGTCAGGCAGTGTCTGTGAATGGTTTTCGCTATCATAAGATGATAACGAACTTTTTTCCAAATTGGAAGATATGGATGTGGACGAGTTGTGGACGATATAAAGGGACCTAAGGTTAACAACCAGTTTTGTTCAGGAGAGCCATTTTAAAGATTAGGTCCCTTTCTATTTGCGCTTAGAATCGTCGACTTCACTTTCATAAAACGCGTATATCTCCGGGAGGAAACACTTTTGGGGCATGGGATCGGTCTCATTCGATGCTCAGATGTTGTCCACATCAAAAAAAAAATGGAAATTGATTTTTTTACGAAAATTTGGACCATCGGATGGTGGTGTGCCGCCGAGGTCGCGGCGGCCATTTCGCCGATATTTTGTTCCATACATAATTGAACCATGCCAATATTATCTTAACAATAAGAAATGACAATAATTTTCTAAATAATTTGTGTTTTATTGAAAATCAACTTCGGCCCTTTACAAGCGAATGTTTGTAGGGTGCATGAAAATGTTTAGAAGCGGAAACTGACACTATCTGTTGAAGAGACAAAGTATCGGTACATTTATTGGTTTTTCATTTAGATTATTGGCTATAAAAACTATTTGAATTCGGCTGCCATAACCACGAGCATTTGTTAACTAGATCAATTAATGGTTAAATTTCATGTATTCAGTTATCTGACCCAAATAATAAATATTTTTTATTTAATTTGAAAATATTAATCTGTTATTTGAATGATGAGCAAGTCTTTTAAAACTTGGTTTTTACTTTCGAATCTTAAAAAGTTTGTATGCACAAGTAGGTCAAAATTATCCAAATGTAGTTTTAAAGTGTCATAAAATTTTAGATAAATCTGATTATGATAAATGATAAAACATAAAAATTGAATTTTTACCTAAATATTTCCCGCTTCTTAAGGGAATTGTGACAAAAAAATGGGAATTGTGACAAAAAATACCTTACATGATTTTTTGAAGTCTTGGCTACATGTAATAAAAGAGATATACTTTCATATCGGTCATAGTTTGTAAGTTATTAAAAAAGTGTTTAATTTAATTCAACAAATCGCCCCGATGTGTCGATTTTGGTTTTATATTCTGAACATAACGTACTCATTACATTTTATTAAAAAACTATTTTTTCTTTTTGAAAAATTTGCGAAAATCGTTTGAGATATTCTGATTTTGTACTAAAATGTTAATTAATTAATAATACAGGATGGCGCAAAACTAACGTTGTGGTTTGAATGTTAAATAACTTTTGAAATTTTTTATATTGTTTAGCTCGTTTGTTTTATTTCGGTCTGTTGCTTTTACACATTGAACAGGGATTAAACCGGCTCAAGACTTCTTGCTTTTATATTTAAATAGAAGACAAGTTTTTAACATAATGGCAAAGTGACATTGATTTTCGTGGCTGCACACTACTTTAACCATGATTTCAGGTCCGTGACAACCCTCTTCAAAAAGCCTTGCTGCAATTGTTGAAAGTAAAACCGAATTCTATAAGGCCAGGCTCTCCCCAAACGAATGAGAACTACTGTTGTTAACCTTACTTTTCAAGTTTTCTTCACACAATTGCCCACAAAAATACAACTTACTCTTGCCACCTCTAAAGAGATTCCACATCGAAAGCCATTAATTTTTTTATATTTTTAATTTTTATTTCAGAATTTTGTGGAGCAAACTTGGGGAGATTGAAATCGAACACTTCACAACAGAACAGCGATCAGCAATTGTTGAATTTCGAATTTTTGGTTACGGGACCTCTGTGGTGAACGCATTATTTCGCGCAGAAGCAATTTCAATTGGCCCACTCGGTTACCGGGCATAACAGCGCCAGACTTTTTACTTTGGGGTTATTTGAAAGAAAGGGTTTACGTAAATAAGTGACCATACCACAGCTAAAACAAAACAGTCGCCATGAAATTCAAGCCATAATACTGAAAAATTTTCAAAGAAATTTTTGAAAAATGCTGGAAAGAGCACGAATGTGCGCAGCCGAAAATGGCCACCACTTGCGGTATATAGTTTTTCATACTTTAGCCAAAAATATTCGCCATTAATATTCTAAATGGGTGATTCTGAGATTATGGACCAGATTTCGACATTTTTTTTCGCATTCGATTTTCTTTGCAGAATTTAATATTTAATTTAATAATAAGACTGTTGACGAAAAAACTATTAGATATGCACTAGGGGTATTCTATTTTTTAACCTATGTTTTACATGCCCATTCACGATGAGAAACATTAAAAAAATGTTAACTGCGTTTTTAGTTTTTTATTTCATTCAAAAGAGTTCACGCACCAAACGATTTTAAAATTTACATGCGCATTACAGTGTATATGCGCATGTAAATTTTAAAATCGTTTGGTGCGTGAACTTTTTTGAATGAAATAAAAAACTAAAAACGCAGTTATGATTTTTTTGAATGTTTCTCATCGTGTACAGCCATGTAAATTTAAAAAAAAAAAAAAGTCATAATAGAATACCCCTAATATGCACCCACTTCATGTAATGTTCAATCATAGTTGCTTAAAATCAAGATTGATTTGGATATTTGAATTTTAGCGAATATTAGATTTTACAGGGGAATACTGTGTATTTTCAGGGACAGAAAATAAACATCCATAAAAATATAAATTGAATAAAAAAGTATAATCATTAATAGCCACAAAATTAATTGAATATTATTTTTTACAATGCGTATTTTTGTAAAAAATTGAGAAAATTTCAATTAAAGGTAGTGTTAGGGACAACCAGGGTAATCATATTTTAACACTGCGGTAGGAAATTTTTTGAAGAACAAATAAATAAAAAAATAAAACAATTTTTATGACTTTAAAGGTCCTATAAACATTTATTGTATAGTAAATAATAAAGTATATTATATTTTCTTTTTCCCGCTTGAAACAACCAAGGACAGCAAAGTGGCCCACAATCTCAGAATCAACCATCATGTGTGACGCGCAAAATAGAAAGGGATCTAAGGGTAAAAACCAGTTTTGTTCAGGAGAGCCATTTTAAAGATTTAAACACGTGTATCTTTGGTGTAGAATCGTCGACTTCACTTTCATAAAACGCGCATATCTCTGGGAGGGAACACTTTTGGGGCATTGGATGGATGGGCCTCATTCGATGCTCAGATGTCGTCCACATCAAAAAAAAGTGAAAATTGATTTTTTTTTACCCTTAGGTCCCTTTCTCTATGCGCTGTCACATATACAAAAATAATAATAATTTACGATAAATAAAAAAGTTATAAACTATTCAAACCACAACAATAATTTAGTTGAACATTTTAACCCAAAAACTACTACTTATATAGGGTGATCAATAAAAAGGAAGTTTTTTCAAAATTGTTTTTTTACAGAATACCACGCGTAAACTGTATTTGTTTTCTTTTCAGTATTGTTTTTCATTTCATCCTAACGAGCCTAACGATGTTCCTGCGCTTCGCCGTTTTAGTGTTTGGGCTCTTCAAAAGCTCGAAGAAGATCCGCTGTTTTCGACCAAAATTTTGTCCAATGGCTCAACGGCAACTTCAATAAACAAAATTGCCGCATTTGGGCTAAAAGCAACCAGAAGAGGCTCGCTCAAGAGGTGTCATAATACCCAGAGAAAACGACGGTAAGGTGCGGTTTATGAGCTCCATCGGTCCATATTTTTGCAAACATGATGATGACCCTAACGTAACCGTGAATGGTGCTCCATGCCGCGATAGTGAGCACCATTCACGGTTACTTTTTGCTACTTGAAACTGAACCCTGTAATCTTTACGACATTTAATTCCAACAAGACAGCGCAACATGCCGTATAGTCAACGAAACATTGCATTTATTGAAGGAAGCTTTTGGTGAGCGCGTTATCTCGCATCGTGGGCCTGTGGCGTGGCCTCCAAGATCGTGCGACACCGCTAGACTATTTTTGTTAGGTTATGTGAAGTCGCTTGTCTGCGCAGATAAGCCCGACATGAATGACGCCTTGGAAGAGAATATTCGGCACGTTATTGCTAACATACGCTCTAAATGCTGCAAAAGTGAAATACATTTGGGCCTCTCGGTTGGAATTTTTTTCAAGCCAGTCGCGGCTGCAACTTGCTCGAAATCATTTTTAAATCATAATTACAAACCCTTATCGTTATAACAAAGCTATATTCTTGGCCATATCATTAAATTATATGCGTTTTATTTCTTCTTGAAAACCACACGTCAAAAACCACGCTATATTTATTCTGTTTCAATATTTTGCCTTAGTGTGTTCCTTAGTTATTAACTGAAATAAGGCCTATAGTTTCTAGGACAGAACTAGAATTGTTTGCGACATCTATCGGTTACTGCCAGCAGTGCCAACTTCCAAAACTATGCCACTTATTCGAAAAAGGGTACCCTTTTGGTACCCTTTTTTACAGGCTACTGTGCCATACATTAGTACGTGTTAACAACTGCAACAATAAACTGTAATTGATGTGCATTCAAACAATGACAACCAAAACAAAACAAAAATCTACTTTGTTGGTTTTTTTAGCACTACTGCAGAGCGGTTTTTCCTCGAGTTTTGCATAAATGCCTTTGTATTTGTATAGTTTATGTGTTTGCGTTCTAGCGTATGTGTGTGATTTTGTTTGATGGCGTTTTTAGAGCGACTATTTGCATTTGAAATATGTTGCCATTGTCTTTGTTTATGTTTGTTTTGCTTGATTATTTATTTTATTGTCATCTCCCCATATGGGGATTTCTTGTAATACTTTTAAGAATAGTTTTATTCCAAAAAGAAGCATTTAAGAAATAATTGCAGTGCTATTTTTTTGTATAGGGATATACATTTCAAAGAAAGTAATATGGTTGTAAGTTTTGCTATTGGAATCAGTTTAAATCTTTCCACACCCTACACCACACTGTGGTTCAGTTTAATACAGGGTGGAGCGCGGTATTTTGCTTTTTTGCATAGCAGGCTGTGTCGGCACTGTTGGTCGAAGAGAGTGTGTGGCTTATAGTGCCTGACGGGAGATTTTTATTCGTCTGCCTTTCAGTTGCCATCATGCATTGGGCACGTGAGGGGAGGTAATTCTGTGCTGAAGCGTATTTTTTAAATGCGCACTCGATCAGTGCAGTGTAGCGTGCTTTTCGTTTACGATTCGCTGTTCCGCCATGCGCACGTGTTCCTGGACGTCAATCAATTGTAAATTGGGTAACTTCGCTCTTGACGAATTAAAATAAATTGTGCAATACGTAAAACTTTGAACACTTTCATCATATAACCTAGCACAATCATCCTATGCTCTCAATGTCACGACCTGCTGCTGCATAAATTTTATATACAGGTAGACCCATAATAACGATAAATATCCAATGTGCCTTAAAGATGTAATACTCTCAAACATTTAAATCGTACATCCAATCTGAAATTAGCAAATATCCAATAATTACCCTTAATGTAAAGGGTAGTAACATTTTAAGGGCCGATGTTGAATGTGAACCACCATAAACGTCAAGTTTCTGCATTTCATTTGATATTTCTAAATTTCAGACCAACTTAATTTGAACCATGGACAAATACACAAGCTAGCAACGCGTTTAAGTTATTCAGGCTTCGGACAACAGTGGTTGATGAATTTTCGAAGAAAATCATCTTCAGTGATGAGGCACATTTTCACCTCAGTGGTCTTGTCAATAAGCAGAATTGCCGCATTTGGGTGAATGATAACACAGTACAACAGCCAATCTGGGGGGTGAGAAATTCTAAGTCAGGGTGATGGTACTAGGTCAGTATATTAAAACCCATAAAGGGTTTTGCGTTCGTATGTGTGTTTTTTTTATGACCTTTTACATTTCTTCCTTATCTTGATGTTTTTTCGCTTAGTTGTAAAATGTTGGCAAAAACGTAGTTTGACATAACTCGAGAACGACTAGTTCGATTTTGCTGAAATAAATTGAGAAAAATTAATAATTACATTTTCTTTAATCCATTAATATACTGTTTCTCTACCAAATCAACATTTTTGAAATTAGAAATAAATTTATGAAGAAAATTTTGCCAAAAAAAAAATTTTTTTTTTTTAAAAAAATTATAAATCCCAAACGGAAAAACGTGTAGAGTCTTATAACTTTCACGTAAAGTCACATAACCTATAAACAAAATACGACATAGATCATAGAAATCGATTAACGCGTTCTGCTTTTATTTACAATTAAGTAACTTCACTTCATCAAGATAAGGAAAAAATGTAAAAGGTCATAAAAAAAAACTGGCACATACGAACGCAAAACCCTTTGAGGGTTTTAATATACTGACCTAGTAACATCACCCTGACTTGGAATTTCTCACCCCCCAGACAATAACCCCAAAAATGTTCCACAGTGTAATCGAAGAGTGATTGTTGAAAAAACAATGCACCTACAAAGAGTCACTGTTTGGTGCGGTTTATGGGCTTGCGGCATCATCGCGACGTATTTTTTCCAAAATGAGGCCGGTCAGGCAGTTACTATGAATGGGGATGATAACGAACTTTTTATGTCCCGAATTGGAAGATATGGATGTGGACGATATATAGTCTCAACAGGACGGTGCCACTTGCCACACAGCTAACGAAACAATGACTCTTTTGCGCGACAATTTCAACAGCCGTGTTATCTCACGTCGTGGCGATGTTAATTGGTCGCCAAGATCATGTGATTTGACACTGTTGGACTTCTTTCTTTAGGGTTATTTGAAAGAAAAGGTGTACGTCGATAAGCCAGCAACAATTTCAGAACTAAAGGATAAGATAATTTGGAACATTAACGGCATAGAACCTCAATTATGCCTCAGCGTCATCGAAAATTTGGACCATTCGATGGAGGTGTTCCGTCGAGGTCGCGGTGGCCATTTGGCCGATATTTTGTTCCATACATAATTGAACCATACCAATATTATTATAATAAAAATAAATGACAATAATTTCCTAAATAATTTGTGTTTTATTCAAAATCAACATCGGCCCTTAATAACGGGTGGCGCAAATAAGACCACCTGATGTAAAACACAAATAATTTTTTTTTTTTTAATTTTTTAACATAACTTATTTTTTTCTTTTTGCAGATTATAATTGAACTCTTGGAAATTTAAAATGACTACGTACAGTCCACAAGAACACATTAAAATTATCGATTTTTTTATTTTTATTATTCAACGATCAATTGATCTGACGCAGCGAAATTATCGCCGTTTTTTTAACGTAAGATCAGCGCCCACATTTTCCATGATTACAAGTTTAGTTCGCCGTTTTGAGGAACTGGGTTCAGTTGCCGCCCGTCCAGTAAGAGGTGCTCATCGAAATATTCGCACTGAAAAGAACGTGGAAGCTGTGCAGCAGCTTGGCGCTAAAAAGAGCCAATTCCTATATCGAGCAACATGGGGGTCATTTGCCTGATGTTATATTTCACACATAGTCACGTTAAATTTCCATAAAATGTATTTAACATATAAAAATAAATCATTTAAAAAACAGCGTTATTACAAGAGGTCACATTTGGGCCACCCTGTATGTAACCACCCTTTATATTTTTTAAATACTTCTTAGAGAGTATAAATAAAATACTTCTTATAAGTGTCTTGCCTTAAGAAACTGCGAAGATTCCACACTTCAATTGACATCTGCGAATTAAGCGCACTGCTATGCTTGGTTCTACTCCCACCAGATACTGTATGCAAATTCCTTTATATCCCAGCTCCACCACCACCACTTGCCGTTTGCTTGTGCCACCATCATTAGATGTAGCGGAAACGATTTTTTCAAACATATCCCCAATTGTTCGCTAATTTGAAGTACATTTTGCGACATATCACGTGTGCGATAATCCAATAATCACCGTTTGCTTGCGAAAGCAATGCGTATTAACAGCATTCCCTTGACTTTGTCCTCCCCACCCCACCCAACTCTGGCAATTTCATTTAATTTCCACTTGTCACTTTTGTATTCAAATTGGCAAATATTGTGACAATTCGATTGGATTGGAAGGGGGGCTGAGGTATTCAGTTGAAGGAGATTGGGGGATGTGTAAGCGATTGTGCAACTTTCCATTTAATTCCATTTAAATGTATGTAAATTGTAATGATTGACAACCTGTTGATTAAGTATTGAATGAGTGTACATTTTTAAATGAAATTGAATTTTCTATGTAGTACGATTATAAAACTGGTACGAGTATAATGAGGAGGTTTGTAAAAATATGCTTGAACTCCATTCACTTTTGTTCACGAACTTAGGTAACAGAGAATTTGTTTTACTTTAGAAAAATAGAGACGACTGTGGAGAGGAAAATGAAACAATTGTTGCTGCGAGTATTCTCTTCCAGGGCCGCACACCAAACTTTATCCTTGCTTCTGATGCTACTTTTTAACCGACAAAAAAACGCCACCTTTATTTTCCAATAAACGTTGCTTAAAGCTACAAAATTATTAATCCTCAACATATGAACAACCCATCAACACTTCAAACATCTGTTTTGTTGGCAAGTAAGGAAAAAACGTTTTAGAGTAACGTCCTGCACAGTGGTTTGGATTGTCCTACAGTAAAATAAATCAAACTGTAAACTGTGTCCTATACTCACTGGCTTAGAACAGTTAACGTCCTTTTTTTCACGAACAAGTAAATACGTCGTTAAGTTCGGCCAGGCCGGACCTTATATTCCCCCACTGTAACTTCGCTATGGGTCTATTAGTCCGAAAATATACACAGCCAAAATTTCAATATAAAGCAATATTTGAATACTTTATGAAATAAGCTTCGGTTTGAATATCCATATGTGACAGCGCGTAGAGAAAGGGACCTAAGGGTAAAAAAAAATTAAATTTTATTTTTTTTCCTTTTTTTGATGTGGACAACATCTGAGCATCGAATGTGACCGATCCCATGCTGCAAAAGTGTTCCCTCCCAGAGATATGCGCGTTTTATGAAAGTGAATTCGACGAACAAAACTCTCCTGAACAAATCTTTTCATCACCTTTTCACTTTTTTTGATGTGGACAACATCTGAGCACCGAATGAAACCGATCCTATGCCCCAAAAGTGTTCCATTCCAGAGATATGCACGTTTTATGAAAGTGGAGTTGACGACTCAAAGCGCAAATAGAAAGGGACCTTATCTTTAAAATGGCTCTCCTGAACAAAACTTTTCATCACCTTTTTACTTTTTTTTGATGTGGACAACATCTGAGCATCGAATGAAACCGATCCCATGTCCCAAATGTGTTCCCTTCCAGAGATATGCACGTTTCATGAAAGTGAAGTCGACGATTCGAAGCGCAAATAGAAAGGGGCCTAATCTTTAAAATGGCTCTCCTGAACAAAACTGGTTTGTAACCTTAGGTCCCTTTCTATTTTGCGCGTCACATATGTTAATATTGACTATTTCCATAGGAGACAAATTTCCGGAAATAAGGTAAATATTAATTAGTATGAATGTTTACTGTCTAAACGAGTCAACAAAAAGATAACATAACATCCTGGCATGCTGAGTAATCATGTGTATCGAATTTTAAAAATAAATCATCAATAAATGTTTATACAGCAGCGGGTCTTCAAATCAGCGGGAAACTAATGGGGGCTAAATGAAAACTCTGTTCAATTGGACCATATTGGCATATGTGGCATATACGAGGGCTGCTATATATTTATTTCTGGCCTAATAATGAAAATGCGAATATTTATCATCAAAAATGGTTTTATTGTTTTTCAAAGTATTCTTCAGCATGATATCTACACTTTGGCATACGCTCAAAGCAATTGTCGAAGCACTTTTTCCACTCCGAAAACATGGTCTTTTGAACGCTTCAACAGCATCTTCTGTCGACGAAACTCGTTGACCACGCATTTTTTTCTTGATGCGCGCTAATAAAAAAGTCATTGGGTGCCAAGTCAGTGGTGTACGGCAGATGACTCATCAATTCGACGTTTTGGCCGGTCAAAAAGGCGCTGATTTGAGTCGATTTGTGAGAGCCTCGCATTGTCATGATGCACAATGATTCGTCTTCTCTTGTTCGTTTTTCGAATTTCTTTAAAGACTTCAGGCAAACAAATTGTGGTGTGCCACTCAGAACTGACCTCCTACGTTGCTCAAGTGGAACAGTAGCCACCTGACCAGTTTTGCCGAAGAAACAGGGATCATTTGCTTCGAAGTGCTTTTTCCACGAAAAACTTTAATTGGATTTGGGTCGTCTTTAAAGACCTACATGGTCGATTGCTGTTTTGTTTTGGGCTCATACTCATAGATCCATGATTCGTCACCTGTGACGATCTTATAAACGTCTTTTAAAGCATAAATTTCACCAATCGACACGAGCCTTTTTTGAGCGATTGTCAAATTGTGCGGGATCTATGAAGAACAAACCTTTTTGACGGCCAGGTGTTCAAGCAATATTGAAAGTTTGCTGGTGGAAGAAATGCCCATGGATGCCTCTATCGCACGGTATGTCACATGATTATTAGTTCACGCACGGCATCAGTGTTCTCTGACACAACCGCCGTTTTTGGACGACCTTCGTCTTTGAGCGAGCGTCTGCCACGATTGAATTCATTAAACCAGTTTTTCACAGTGCTAAAGGTTGGTGCTTCATCGCCACACAAAGTGATAATCCACGTCGTAAGTTGCGAAAAATGATCGCACGAAAATATTCACGTGTTAATTCAATTTTTTTGCCAAATTGATTTTTTCAAGTCACTGTAAACAACACAAATGATGGTCGTACGTCAAAACGTTCTTAGTACGTTTATGCTAAAAATTGTCAAACTTTCCAATGGAAATGGCAGATGGCGCCAGACAACACTTAGTGTTGCCTAGCCCAGAAATATATATGGCAACGCTCGTATAAGAAAGCTGTTATATACCTAGAGTTTTTTAATTCGTAATTTTACCTATTGTGAATACTCATTTAGAGAAAGGTGTTGAATATCCTTATTGCGGAAGATATCTTATCTATTATTATTCCCTTTGACATATAAATGTACCTGTGTGTATGTTGATGATTTATTGGTAAGGTGGGTTTCGTTCGTTAGGTTATAAGTACACTAAATACGTTGTTTCGCTTTGAAACTTTTCAATATTCAAAACTTATATTGCGATTCGGGTCGGTGGTCAGAAATGTACCCAAATATCATGACGACTTGCATGGATTCGTAAGAAAATTTCCTTTTGTTTGATATACGTTAAATTTAACTTCGTATTTGGATAAAAGGACCTATGTTTTATGTACAATATTTCCAAAGGATAGTGTTTTTGGCCACCCAAGTCTCACGAATTTGAACTCTTAGTGTATAAGGTGGGCAATTTATAATTTGAATCAGCTGTAAAAAAAAGTACTAACATTTTGTTCAAATTTCTAGTTTTATTAGAAAGGTTGAACTTTGTCATTTAATATTGAAACACTACCCCATGCGTGTTCGCTTCACCCAATGGGCTAATTATTGCACTGTCCAACAGCGTTTTTTGAACAGAGTCGCGACCCTTAAATTCTGATAGGGCATGTTGGGTAGATCATTTCTGTAGAACAAACTTATAGTCCAGCTGGTCATCGTTTTGTTTTACAGTGGGTCAAAGTTTTCATTTTGTGGTCGGAGGGAGCATAATGTTAGATAAAAAAAGTGCAGTAAGGTAATGTCTGAGAGAATTCTTATCATCAGAGTTCTATAGTGAAATTTCATGAGTATTATTTTTGTAGAAAATTTTAACATTCTAAGTCCTCTCCTTATGGGTTAATTTGATCAAAAAAAGTCCTTAAAAAGGGCGTTTAAGCATCAAAATATTCTTCAAAATTGTTTGCCGGAAAATTTCAGCGGGGGTCACTGAAGACACCAAAATTGAAAATAAAATCCTTTATGCTTATTTAGCCAAATTACTCGATAGGACACGACATTTGGGTAAACATTTATGTGGGGGGTATGCGAAACAATGGACCCATATCATCCACGCCTTTAGGAGTTCGTAAGCATCGCAAAAAATACTCTGTGCCAAATTTTATCAAAATCGTACAATAATTGTGGCTTCGAGAGCGTCAGGACCTAAAATCAGGAGTGAGGTTTGTGTGGGGGCTATATGAAAGAATAACCCGATCTGATCCTAATAATTAACAATTTATTGGCATGCTGTCAAAACTACATTATGCCAATTTGACAATTATTATAAAATTAAAATAAAAAATAAAAAATTTAAAAGACAAAAATTCATACTAATTTATTGCACAAAAAACCAAACCAAATCAAATTTAATATTTTAAATCGCCCACCTTGTAGCTCAACTTCAGAAACAAGTGCTAAAATAATTCGCTTATACTTTATTAACCCGTACTTAAGAGGAGCCAAATTTCATTTAAAAAAATGATCTGAAAGTTGTTATACCTCAGCGGGTCTTTAGATCGGGGGGATCTTTTTTAAAGGGGGCTATATTAAAACTCTGCTCAATTGTACCATATCGGTATGTCTGGCAGTGTGGATAATATGACGCACATCATCCACTGTGCTTAATTTGGGCAAAACCGGATTTATATTGTGGCTTGTATAGCGGAGGGGAACCAAATCGAGAAAGACATTTGCCTGGAGCCATTAGGAAAACATGGAGAGATAATGTCGAATTTTGTCTAGGGTGAGCAAGATCGTGCGCTAAATGTAACTCGTAGAGTAGCAGGACCTTTACAAAAGTGTCCAAAGCATGAGGAATACTGTAAAACCTTGACAAATATTTTCTAATTCACCATGGTTGATATGAGATCGTTCATTGTATTGCATACTAAAAAGCTATGCTATTTCTTGAGCAATGTCAGATTTAATATGTGGCTTACCTCAAATCGGCAGGGACCTTTGTGAGATGAATACAGGAAAACGCGGACGAGTATGATTGAATTGCACCATAATTAACAAAAAAAAAGGTACACCATCCTGCTTTTAAGGAGATTTCGCACCTCTGTCTAGAGTTTGAGCAAGGTCGGACTAAACGCGTGACTTATAGAGCGGTAAGGATATATTTCGAAGGCCTATATAAAACACAGATCGGTCCAATAATACCAGGAATAATAATAGATCGCCCATTATAAAAGAGAGGACATCGCTTAATGGAATCAGATAATGATTGTGCTTTGATCAATAAACATGTGATACAGCTCCGTTCCTTTATGAAAAGGAGATTTAAGCATAATACTGCCTACCACAGTGCGGTGCAGTGTAGAATTTGTTGTAAGCTCATGTCTTACCGTCCGAAATCTAAGCAAGATCCGGTTGAATTTGTGGCTTCTAGAGCAGTATGACCTCAGATCGGTTGTGTGTAGGGCACACAAACGTGGATCAAGAAGATCAAAGTTTCCATGGTCTGTGGCCCTTTCAAATATGACTTGGAAAGATGTTAAAATAATGAAGTACCTATGTTTTATATCAAACTATGTACCAATATGGGCATATAAAGGGTGGTCCAATCATAATTTACGATGTTACGAGTAGTTGTGAATCATTCGAGTTTCAGTGTTTGACCAATTTAACCATGGAGAGGTACACAATTAAACAGCTCGTTTAGATTGTTGTAGCCTTTTACAAAAATAGGCGTTCTAACCAAATTCATTTCGTTCACTTCGTGTTTTTTTTTGCCAGTATAATCGACCAAATGTGTCCCAATCGGGAGAATTGTGCTACTGGTCTGTAGGAAATGCGAAAAAAAAGCTGTGAATGTTGGCCCAGTTCGTGCTGCGAATAAAATGAATGTTGTTCGCGAATTTGTGGCAGAAGGGACGTCAACCTCGAACCGTGAATGGTGTTCGAGATTATAATGGACTTCTGGTAGCCAGAAATTAAGGATATAGACCTGGACGATATGTGATTCCATCAGGATGGTACATATTGCCACGCAGTCAACAAAATAATGCCTCTTTTTTCGGGAGAAATTCAATTGCCGCATTATCTAACGTCTTGGCGATGTTAATTGGCCGCCACGATCATGTGACTTGACACTATTGAAGTTTTTTCTTTAGGAATATTTAAAAGAAAGAGTGTACGTCCATAATCCAAAAACAATTCAAGAGCTAAAGAATAAGATAATTCGACACATTAACGACATGAAACCTCCATTATGTCTCAGAGTCAATGGAAATATGGATCATTGGATAGAGGTGTGTCACTGAAACCGTGGCGAGCATTTGGCCGCTATATTTGTTTTACACATAATTGTCGTTGATCCTTCTATCATAACAAAATTAAGATCTCTGAAAACTTTTAATTTTATTTATTTTAGTATTTTAGTTGAACCACCCTCTATCAATAGTGTTCGTCATTGGCTCAAACCTGAACAATGCGCAAAGTTTCGTCGATATAGGCATACATAAGGTGATCCATCTAGAGGTATTTTTTCAGAACAAAAAAATATAAAAATCCAAATCAAGTGTGGAATCTTTATTGGTAATTTGAAAGGACATTTTATGGCATTTATTTTTTTAAAATAATTACCTGCAAATGTTGGCCACAACTACGCCTCAGGGTTTCCATTCTGAGGGTCCAATTTTGGATGACTTGTTCGAGCATTTCGACCGGTATGGCTTTAATGACACGCGTAATGTTGGCTTCCAAAACCTGAATCGTAGCTGGTTTGTCAGCATAGACTTTGGGCTTTACGTAACCCCAGAGAAAAATATCTAAAGGTGTGATATTACTCGTTTTGGGCGGCCAACTCACCTATCCAAAATGTGAAATTAGCTGCTTTCCGAAATGACCTCTCAATAGATCCATTGTTTGAGCAGCTGTATGGCAAGTAACACCGTCCTGTTGAAACCAAGTGTCGTCAAGATTACGGGCTTCAATTTCAGGTATCATAAAGATCGATATCATGGCGCGATATCGAGCACCATTTACGGTTACGTTCCGCATTCGTCATTTTTGAAAAAAATATGCACCGATGATTCCACCAGCTTATAAACCGCACCAAACCGTGGTTTTATCTGGTTATAATGGCACCTCTAGAACCTCTTCTTGTTGCTCTTCAGACCAAATGCGGCAATTTTGTTTATTGACTTTGCCGTTGAGCCAGAAATGGGCCTCATTACTGATCAAAATGTTGGTCGAAAACAGCGGATCTTCCTGTTTCTCACCGAACGCTCATTTCCATAATACAGTTGCCAACATTTGAAGGTTATAATTTTCAAAAAATAAATGCCATTTCCAATTATTAATAAAGATTCCACACTTCATTTGAATTTTTATATTTATTTTTGTTCTGAAAAAATACATCTAGATGGATCACCTTATATTTACAACCTTTTTTTTCAACGATAGATAGACAATGTTCATCTACTTAACACTTATTTCCTTATATGAATAAAGTCCACTTTAATTTCAATGTTTTTCACACATTCAAAAGGACTTCCATTTCCGCACAAATCACTGTTCACCGCTCGCATCACATACAAACTTTTAATGCAGATACTTTTGGAATAAAACCCCCTCCAAGCATGTGGCCAAAGACAGTAGTAGCTTAAGCAAAAACACAACAAATCCAGCAATGGTCAGCAAAATGACGCCTGACTTCCGCCCGAAAAGTAGAAAGAAAAACTTTCGCATATTAGCACAACATATGTTACACAGATGCGCTGGCTGATATCGAATCTGATGCTCCATCCAGCTCCTGCTAATGCTGATGTAGTCGGAGAGTAGGTAATGGATTTGTGTGTGTGTAAATATATGTGCATACATTTATATGTATGTGTGCTTCTCACAACTCCTACAAATATTCTGAGTGGTTGTACGTTTTACTTGGTAACATCATACTTCACACATACACACACACACTCAGGTTACCTACACTCTCAAACATTCATATTTTATATTACGTTTATAAGGTACGAGAACACGATAAGTAAGTGCAAAAATAGAATAAAAACTTTCTCCTCACATCCTGCTAGAGTAGAATATGCGGCGGTGGTGGGTGGGAGACAGAGAGAGATTTGAAAGACAATGTCCAGCGGAAGCCTTCTTCGATATTGAACTAATGGTTCAGTTGACCGACCGAGCAAGCAACAGCAATAAAACGGAAAAGAACTGCGACGACTACGACGATTTCCATTGAACGTAAAATGATGTAAAAAGTGTTCGTTTGTTGTTGCTGTTTTTGGTGCAAAAGTGTGAAGGTATGTTGTTAATACTTGTCCGACGTACATATTCCACTTTTTGACACCATATCATATGTGCTTATGGACGATGCAAACGATAAATTATTGGTTACACTCAGAAAAAAATTGTGTTTTTTTTACTTGTGAACGATAAGAATAGATTTCTTTGGTAGCACTAAGACATCCAACGAAGTTAAAGCTCTAGTAAAAGTCACCGCTTCTTATTGTGTATGCATAAAATAAGTAATCATTTAACACTTAGGGATTCAACAAATGTTTACTTTTAATCAAAAACTTAATCTCCCAAACAACATCGACATATCGGTATTAACATTAAAGAAATTTTTTTTTGGTATCCAAATCTAAGTGCGCTATTAAGATACAAGAAGCATAATGATTTCAACCTTGTCTAATCAGTTGGTTATGAAAGGGATATGATCAAGATACGTGCCGCATAAGCTCAAAATTGGCCAGCAAAACGGCCAATAGAGAGCCCGGCTATCATACACCTTAACGAATGTTTCACAACGGGTAAGAAAATCTATCAATTTTTTTCAGCGTTGGGTTTCCACCTTGTAAATGTCGGCATCCTTACGAGTAAGAGATTTATTCCTAATTTTCTGCAGAAAATCAATTGGCAGTTCGGAGCCGGTATTAAATAATAGGTCTTGGTCACTGAGTATAATAAACAAATCATGAGCAACTCACTTGTTTTTAATGGAATTTTGAGGGAAATACGAGCTGTTATTACACATTAGCGTTTTCTTTTCGTACTGTATATATGTTATGCGATACAAATTTTTAACAAGAATGTTACGAGGTTCGCAATATATATTTCTGGCCTAGACAAGTGTTGCCTGGTGCCATCTGATATTTCCATAGGAAAGTTTGACATTTTTTAGCATAAACGTAGTCAGAACGTTTTGACGTACGAACATCATTTGTGTTGTGTACAGTGACTTCAAAAAAATCAATTTGGCAAAAAAATGGAATTAACTCGTGAACATTTTTGTGCGATCATTTTTCACAACTTTCGACGTGGATTATCAGTACAAGAGTGCATCGATGAAATTTAATCTTTATATGTGACAGCGCATAGAGAAAGGGACCAAAGGGTAAAAAAATCAATTTTAATTTTTTTTTCTTTTTTTGACGTGGACAACATCTGAGCGTCGAATGAGACCGACCCCATGCCCCAAAAGTGTTCCCTCTCAGAGATATGCGCGTTTAATGAAAGTGAAGTCGACGATTCTAAGCGCAAATAGAAAAGGGACCTAATCTTTAAAATGGCTCTCCTAAACAAAACTGGTTTTTAACCTTAGGTCCCTTTCTATTTTGCGCGTCACATATGACGATAAAGCACCATCCTATAGCACTGTGAAAAACTGGTTTAATGAATTCAATCATGGCCGACGCTCGATCACATACGAAGGCCGTGAAGGTCGTCCAAAAACGGCCGTTGTGCCAGAGAACATTGATGCCGTGCGTGAACTGATAATACAAGATCGTCATATGACATACCGTGAGATAGAGGCATCCTTGGGCATTTCTTCCACCAGCATACATTCGATATTGCATGAACACCTGGCCATTAAAAAAGTTTTGTTCTCGTTGGATCACGCACAATTTGAAAATTACTCACAAAAAGGCTAGTGTCGATTGGTGCAATTTTGAAAAATTGCGATCGCGGTGCTTCAAGAGACGTTTATAACCTCGTCACAGGTGACGAATCATGGATCTATGCGTATGCGCCCGAAACAAAACAGCAATCGACCATGTGGGTCTTTGAAGACGAGCCAAATCCAAAGATTAGGTCCTTTCTATTTGCGCTTAGAATCGTCGGCTTCACTTTCATAAAACGCGCATATCTCTGGGAGGAAACACTTTTGGGGCATGGGATCGGTCTCATTCGATGCTCAGATGTTGTTCACATCAAAAAAAGGTGAATAGGAGTGATTTATTTAACAGTATTAAAAATATTTCAGTTATAAGGACTGCTATATACTCGCGTAAAATAAATTGATTTTTAATCTTTGGATTTGGCTCACTCCTATTATTAAGAGTTTAATGTATTTTTACATAATTTGCTTAAAAAAATCTTTATTGTTGAATAACAACTTAACCCAATCATTACAAATAATTTTGGGATCATAGTATGGTTGTGTGTGAGCCGTACTATGTTTGCGAGGACCATAACATGGTTGTATATTAAACATACTATGGTTATGAGGATCATAGTTTGGTTGCGGGCATCATATTATGGTTGATTGTGAATAATGATATGATTGTGGGGATCATAGTAGGGTTGTGTGTGAATAATTCTATTGTTGTGAGGACAAAAATATAGTTCTATTGTTGTGAGGACATAATATTGTTGTGAGGATCATAGTATGGTTGTGTGTGAACCATACTATTGTTGTGAGGACCAACGAATTGTTTTGCCACAACCATATTTCCAACAATAGTATAATGCTCTTCGAATATTGTCACCCCAACCATATATTTTTTCTGTGTGTACTCGTAGTACCTCATCCGATCAACCCAATTTTTCGGTACATTTTCGATAATTTCGGGTCGAATCTCTTCATTGGTAGCTTCAATTTCTGTATGCTTCAATTATTTATGCGAAATTTTCCAAACAACCCCATAATCTTAAAAGCCGTTTATGGAAACTTGATGTCTAAGTACATAGGTATATACTAAATTGCAATTGAAAATTATCACAATAATTGTTGCATTTTTAGGAGGTTTTCGTTTTTATAAGAAAAATATCAACTAGTTACTATCCTAACCGCCTATACTTACAGATTAGGACATACTGTTGGCGACATACTGTAAATAATTTTTACAAGGCTAAGAGAAATAGCCCCCAGCATTCACGAGGTTAAAATCTCTCGGCTAATAAAATGTACACGTTCCTTCCCGTATTTGAACCTGTGTTTACAAGTCTGATAGTAGAACTAAAAAATGCGTCAATTTTTCTTTACAAATGTCACTCCCTAAGGACGCATTTGCTTCTCGCGCGACTTGGCGGTTTTTCGTTTACAGAAGAGATTCGCTATTACATATACTTATAGAGTATGAACTATTGCTCTAAGTCTAAGAATGAACTATTACTCTATAAACACAACTATCAAAAAATTAAATTAATCCTTCTGAAGGCTCTGGGTTCACCTGTAAGAATTCTGATGATCCCACTCTTTCCCTGCGGGTATCTTCCAGTTTGAACAGATTTCTCCTCGAGTGTATCTGAATGTGTTATTACATGTAGCATAAACTTTATTGCAGTTTTACTTTGTGTCTTGTTCTCGATATCTTTCATTTTGTTATGGATGACTACTTGCCACTCACCTCCTGCTGGCGTTTATCCTTACAACGGAAGCGTCTAATGTGTGCGGGTAACATGTGTGTATGTGTGGATGTTGCACAGGAAGTATGATTTATGTTTTGCATTGAACTTTTAACTGAACTGAACTACAACTACCCGTACTGCTGCCTCCATCACTACTGCAGATGGTGCTGCCGACACGACACGGTGTATCTGCGAGTGTCTGTCTCATCCAAAAGTGTCTAAAACTTTTAACGTAAGTGTAGCTGTGCGTGTCGTGCAGTCTTTATGTGTGTGTGTGTTTGGAAGTGTGTGTGTGTGCATGTGAGCCGGAAAGTGACCATTGTTTTTCATCTTCGGAGGAAAGTCGGAAAACAATTCTTAAAATTCCTGTTGTAGTTCTATCGATTACATTGTATTATTCTATTAGTATCTATTAGTCTCTGTCTGTCCGACTACGACTCCGTGTCCGTGTCTGTCCATCTGACAAAGCTTATAATTGCTTTATAAAAGCATTTTCGAACTTACGTACGTGAGGTTATTTCCGTATGGCGTTGTGATTTCAGTGTGGTATGCTGTTCTTTTAGGTTAAGGAATTAAGGATAACATTAATATCTGATGATGATGGTTTTAATTGATTCTTTAAAAGCTTATATTTTTTATTTCTTTTCAGGATTAAGTTGTTGCAGAGATGGTAAGTAGATTTTGTAGTTATTTAATATTTGGTTTTAGTGTGTATGTATTAATAAAAGTTTTAAAGGCATAAAGCTAGGCTTGTTTGATTTTTTTATACATAAGTGTCTAAAATTTCCTAATATATTTACGATTCCTACTAAAGGATGTATTTTGTTGCGTTCGTATTCTCATCATGCCATTATGGAAACAACAAGGAACTGCTATAAAAACTTTCAGACTTGCTTATCGAAAGGTAGCTCAGGCGCCTCAAAAATTTAAAGTATTCCGTAGATAGCCCCACCTTTGGAAGCACAGCTAAGTGCTATTAATTCCGTCCATGAGACGAACTTCCCATAGTTACATGTGGCAGCTGCGAATGAAATAAGCAATTACGGACAGCTTAGCGTTTTTGAAAAGAAGGTCTCAAAAGTGATTGCTAATGATGCTCAAGGCTACATGGTGAGTATTTGGAGCCATCGAATAACCAACACTAACCTATGCCTGTGTGTAGGTTTTCTGGCAGCCCCAACATCAGCATCGAATGCTTTAGCCATTGCAAAAAAATGATCCAACCACAATGCACGATGTTAATTGTGAGTCACACCTTAACGAAGAGCTTTTTGACCAACTTAATTTGACATTTTTCTGTTTCAGTATTTGATAAATTTAGCCATTGAAAGGCTTACAATTGATCAGCGTGTTGAAATTGTTGAAGTCTTTTACGATAATGGGCCTTCAAATCAAAATGCATTTCGTGATTCTTTTGTTCAGCATAATCGACCAAATCTGTCCACAGTGGATTTATTAGAATTGCTGCATTTCAGCAAATGAGAATCCACGAATGATAATGGAAAAGCCGATGCATCAACAAAGAGTGACTGTTTGGTGCGACTAATGGGCTGGCGGCGCCATCGTGGCGTACTCCTATGAGGTCGGCAAAGCAGATACCGTGAATGGTGTTCGCTATCGCGAGATGTTAATGGACTTCTTGTGGCCAGAAATCGAGAATATGGACATGGGCGACATGTGGTTCTAACATAATGGTGTCCCTTGCCTCGCAGCCAGGGAAACAATGGCTCTTTTGCGCGAGAAATTCAATTGTCGTATTATCTCACGTCTTGGCGATGTTAATTGGCCGCCACGATCATGTGACTTGATATCGTTAGATTTCTTTCTTTGGAGATATTTTAAAAGAAACAGTCTATGTTAATAAAGGCTGAGATAATTCGGCATATTAACGACATTGAACCTCCATTATGTCTCAGAATCATTGAAAATTTGGACCATCGGATAGAGGTATGCCGACGTACCCGTGGCGAGCATTTGACGGATATTTTGTTTTACACATAATTGTCTAGAGGTATTTTTTCAAAAGAAAAAAATATAAAAATTGAAATCAAATGTGGAATCTTTATTGGTAATTTGGAAGGACATTTTATGACATTTATTTTTTGAAAATAATTACCTTCAAATGTTGGCAACTGTATTATGGAAATGAGCGTTCGATGAGAAACGGGAAGATCCGCTGTTTTCAAACAAAATTTTGTTCAGTGATGAGGCTCTACGGCAAAGTCAATGAGCAAAATTGCCGGATTTAGGCTAAAGAGCCACAAGAAGAGGTTCAAGAGGTGCCATTATACCTAGAGAAAACCACTGTTTGGTGCGGTTTATAAGCTGGTGGAATCATCGGTGCATATTTTTTCAAAAATGATGATGACCGGAACATAACCGTAAATGGTGAACGCTATCGCGGCATGATATTGGACTTTATGCTACCTTAAATAGAAGCTTGTAATCTTGACGACACTTGGTTTCTACAGGACGGTGCCACTTGCCACACAGCTGCTCAAACAATCGATCTATTGAGAGGTCATTTCGAAAAGAAGCTAATTTCACGTTTTGGACAGGTGAGTTGGCCGCCTAGATCGAGTAATATCACACCTTTAGACATTTTTCTTTGGGATTACGTAAAGTCCAAGGTCTATGCTGACAAACCAGCTACGATTCACGTTTTGAAGGCCAACATTACGCGTGTCATTAAAGAAATACCCGTCGAAATGCTCGAATGAGTCATCCAAAACTGGACCCTCATAATGGAAACCCTGAGGCGTAGTTGCGGTCAACATTTGAAGGAAGTTATATTCAAAAAATGAATGCCACAAAATGTCGTTTCAAATTACCAAAAAAGATTTAACACTTGGTTTAAATTTTTATATTTTTTTTGTTCTGACAAAATACCTCTAGATGGATCACCCTATATAATTTACTTAGATAATTCTCTGATTTACAATTAACATCGTGGTTTAATTTACAATTAACATCGTGTGTTTTTTTGTTGGACCACCCTTTATAAATGAAAACCAGCTTGATTTAGCGTTGACGAAAAAAAGGACACGATTTGAAACCTGGAATGTTAGAACGCTTAAGGGAGCGTCGAGGTTACCGCAGCAGTGTATATAACTTAAAATATATAATATACTTTTCCTTAGACTCCGCGAAATTGGATTGACTGAATCTAGCGTGGCTGCCACGCCTTAAGGTTGTACTATGGTTCAAAAAGCCCAGAAATTTGTCAAAATCAGGTGGTGGGTCGGATTCATACTTAGCAAGCGAGCACGTGATGCATTTATAAGCTTCACACTATATTCCGATAGAGTAATATCTATCAGACTTCGCATCTGTGCTCGGAAAATACACGCATCCAATGCTATGCCCCTACGGACCGCGACACGAAAGATGATTCTATAAAGTACTAGACCGGCCGATAGCAACAACTAACCGTGGTGACTTTTTAGTGGTTTTGTGGAATTCTAATGTTCAAATTGGTCCAGATAACACCAACCTTAGACTGGTCCTTAAAACCAAAAATGGGGAATCATTCTGGAAATGTGTACCTCAAATAATATCGTTATTTGAGGACCGTTGTTCCCCAGCAAACGTCTTCATAAAGTAACTTGGGTATCCCCCGATCACAATACTTAATATCAGATAGCCAACATTACATGTTACTGAATATAGAGCGGTTCTCTGTTGGATGTGCGCAACCGAAAAGGTGCCTATTTGGCAAGCGATCACCACCATGTCGTGGCCACTATGCGTATTAAACTTGTTGGCATTAATATCAATAAATCTAAAACACAGAGACGGGCGAAAAATGCTTCGATTACTATGCGGTACACTAAAAAAATCTTCATGGTACTCAAATCTAATGTAAATGGCTATACTGAGCGCATGCGAAAAGAGTGGATGTCGATTAGACATATCGGGTCTAATCAAATGACGAAAGGCGATGAAATCTGCCGTAACCAAGTCCAGAACACGAGCTGATAAAAACGAACTCAAGCGACAGCACATTAATATAAGTATAGGTCGCATGGTAAAAAAGTGCAAGGAAAGACAAACGCAACTGGGCCAACGAAGTTGTTTGGAAGCTCAAACAGGTGCTGATACCCACAGGACATAAAAACTATAAAAAGCTATAAATAAACGGTCCTCCAGTTACAAAACTACGTTAAAACCACTGAAAAAAGATAACATCTGCTAACGAGCAGATGGTTCTCTGAGAACAATTTTAAACATTGAACAGGGTTTGACCGATGTTTACAAAATGTCAAGTAACATGTACTTCCATGGCTGCCCACTGCTTTTTTACGATTTCAGGTCCTCGACGACCATCATCAGAGAGCTTACCAGCAATTGTTGAATAAAAACTAAACTCTTTTAGACAAGGTTCTCACCAAACTTACTGTTGTAAATCCCCTTTTTCGATTTTTTCCCCAAAAAATTGCCTACAAAAATACGTTTGACCATTACCACCTCTACGGAGACTCCACAATCAGAAGCAAAGTCCACAGAATTTAAGTAAAAGGGTAATTCTCAATCATTTCAGTGAGACTACTGTATAAGTCATTTGATTACACTAGTTTACAGCCATTTTTGTTCAGAGTTCTTGATATTTTTGTCCTATAGATGTTGACCTCCTAAACACGAATATGAATTTTACCAAAATTTCCTCTTATTAGTTTTCAAGATAGAAATTTTGAAATTTGTTTACGAATTCTTTTATGGGATGCCTCAGCCTTTTGGACCATAACTCCCAAACGCTTACCGATTTGATCAAAAGTGGTCTCAAGTGAAATAAATTAAGCTTTTCTAAAACTTGTTCATACAAGTTATTAAAATACTTTTGACGTTGGAGGCATTTAAAAATTTAAAGAATTGAATTTTTTGTGCAAAAACCACGATTTTAAAATATATGTTTAAAAATGTTACACATATATACTTGGTAATGGTAATGTGCTTATTTGGAAATGAAATAAAAAAATTACGAACTTGAGAATTTTTTTTTTATATTTAAATTATTTTGAACAGTAAGGGGAATTTTTTAATTACATGGCTTTAAATATTGTTTTAGGCAAATGTCGACCATCGCTATCCACACATTGCTGCATACGTTTTTTGAAGTTTTCATTTTCGTGGGCAATTGTGTGAAGAAAACTTGAAAAGTAAGGTTTACAACAGTAGTTCTCATTCGTTTGTGGAGAGCCTGGCCTTATAGAGTTCGGTTTTACTTTCAACAATTGCAGCAAGGCTTTCTGAAGAGCGTTGTCACGGACCCGAAATCATGATAAAAGTAGTGTGCAGCCACGAAAATCAATGTCACTTTGCCATTTTGTTAAAAACTTGTATTCTATTTAAATATAGAAGCAAGAGGTCTTGAGCCGGTTTAATCCATGTTCAATGTGTAAAAGCAACAGACCGAAATAAAACAAACGAGCTAAAACGTTTTCATGAACTCTAACAAGCATGTCGACTGGTATTCTGCCAATTTCAGCCTCAATATTGGTCTTCCAACCTGTTGGGACGGTGTATATCACACCTTCGACTTCAGATAACCCCAAAGGAAAAAAATCGCATGGGACATCAGCACATCACCCCTCAAAGAGATTTGCCTCAAACAATTCATGGTCCGCCGTGTCAAATAGTCCCGTGCTGAAAATTGTTGGACCACGCACGTTACTTAGCAGGGTCATAAATACTGTTACACACGTTTTATGCTGTAAAATAAAAAGTACTAAATGTTTTTGGACCACATATTTTTTAATTATTTATTGATGTATCCAAAAAGAATCTACTTATTCGAAATGTCCGCCTTTTGCCTTTACACACGCCTTAAGTCGCACTGGCCAATCGTCAATAGCTGCACGAACCTCGTCCATTATAAAAATTGACCACAGCTCGAACCAAAGCAGTCTTAAGAGATCCAATGTTGGGTTATCTTTTGTGACAAAACTTGTACTCTAAAACCATCCACAATTTTGTAATCCAATGGGTTCAAATTTGGACTGCCTGAGGGTCATTCTTCAGAGGAAATGAACGCTGGCAAATTTTTTCGAAGACAGGCCTGGGACGTTTTAGCCTTATGGGCCGGCGAATCCTGCTGGAAAGTCAATGTCTGGTTTTGGGACAGGGAATTGTTAAGAGGCTTCACAACAGCTTCCAAAACGGTTTCTTAGTAAACTTTGGCCGATGTTTTGACTCCGTGTTTGCAGAAACGCAGGTCAGTGACGCCATCATAATAGACACCCCACCAAACCATGACTGAAGCTGGGTGATGACCCTTTCCCACCTTTTGGGATCAGTTCAGATGCTTCCTTAGATGACCGCGCCTACACTTTATCATTTAGCTTGTTAAATTTTTCCTGAACGGGTACATTTTTTTCATCGGTCAACAAAGTTTTTCAGTGCAAGTTATCAGCGTGCTTCACCAAAAGACGTTTGCATTTTTCAATCCTATTTTTTTTTAAAGCTGCAGTCAACAAATGTCCGGTACGTCGTTTGAAAGCCCCAAGTCCCTAGTCTTTTTTAATGATTTGACTCATGGACTTTTGCGTGATTTTTATCTTACGGGCCATGATTTTCTGTTTTCGGATGCGGTGTTCGCACAGAGCGTGGGCGGCCCGACCGGTGGCGGTCTTTTACATCTCAAGTCTCCTTAAACAGATTTATGCATCGGTAGACGAACATGCGGCTAATCCCTAGTGGCCGGAGCGTTTTGTAAATATCGCTTGTTTTCATTTCAGTGTTTGACATATTCAATCATGGAGAGGTATACAATTAAGCAGCGCGTTAAGATTGTTGAAGCCTTTTAAGAAATTGGGCGCAAATTTCAGCAAACTGGATCTGAAGGAAATGTTAAAACAGCTGTGGATGCTCGACCAGTACGTTTAGTCATCGGGCCGTACTTCTTCGAAAATGCGTCTGACTTCTCACCAAAACTCATTTCCATTTAGAGGCTTTAAATAGATCCAGTCCCGTCTATGAGTTAACGAATTATTTCTTAAAAAGCTCACTGATTGGAAAAAGTGTTTGAGTTTACTCCTTAATGAGATGTTGAGAAAAATACGTATTTATCACATTGGCAGTTATGCTACCAAGCTCCACAAAATTATTTCCGTTCAATCTTCCAAAGAATCATTGTCATCTACACCCTAATTTACTAGCCATACCTCCCTTACATTCCTCTCCATCTGCTTTCCATCAAAAAATCCAAGCGAAACCATCGTCATTGTCAGTGTCAGCGTTACCGGTGCTGTTGCCATCATCTTAATGCCAGAATACAACCATTTGTAAGATGGAAATTTACATAATTACGCCTTTTGTCATTAGCATTATAATTATCATAAGCATTAAGCGGTTGCTCCCAGAGAGAGAGAGACAGTGAGTGATAGCGGGAAACAGCAACATCCGCCCAATGACACAAACACACAAAAACAGAAGCAGCCACAGTTTGAGTTGGAAGTGGTACTTTAGTCTCAACTTCGCACTTGGCAGGTGGTTTCTCTGGTATTAGCCTGCCCGACCCGGGTGCGAGTACAGTAAGGCGCCGTAAGTACTTACACGCCATGGAAGTATGCGTTCGTACTTGGTGGCAGGCGACGTTTGCCACATCATAAATTACCGCAAACATGTTAAACACACGCTGGAAATTTTTGAGGCTGATTTAAAGTGGTACCATTAATGGATATTCAGGAGGCTGTGGGCTGTCGGATATTAGAACGGTATACTAATTATGGCAAATTTATTAGAAAGCACAAAAACATGGCAGTTCAACAGTCTTGGAAAAGTGTAGGTATTGGAAGATGATCAGTTACTTCTTAGATACGTACACTTGGATATTTTTCTTTTCAGTATTGTTTTCCATTGCATCATGCAATAACTTACAACGCGAAAACCACTTTTTTCGACCATTTTACAATACCGGTCGAAATACTCGAACGATTCAGCTGCGGCCAACATTTAAAAGAAATTATATTCCAAAAAAATAGCATAAAATGTTCTTTCGAATGAAAAATAAAGATTTCGCACTTGATTTGAATTTTTGTATATTTTTTGTTTTTGAAAAAATACCTCTAGACTGATCACCCTCTACGTGGTGTAATGTCCTTCATAACGTTATCCTGTGGATGTCTATACTCGTATGGACAACCTATTTAACCAAATTCATATTGAGATTTGTATATTTCTTCCAAACATATGTTCATTCGGTTTTACGTATGTTCCATGTTCCTTGTGTCAAGGACGGACGCTGTTGAAATTGGAGAAAATTGGTTCAGATAATGTTATACTCCCACATATATATTTAATCGATTTTACCAAAAACAATCAAATTTACTTTAAATTTCAAATATGGTAAGTTAATGTAAATTAAGAGGGTAAATTAAGAGCCCGTCCAAGGGGGTTCAAAAACCTATTTTCAGTTGGCTTTTCTAAACAGCAAGAATTGCACTGTTTAATATAGTCGGCCACGTGCGACTTTAGCTCTTTTTACTAGTTTTTTTAATAGTTTTTTGAGTAGTTTTTTTACAACTTTCACATTGTGTTAGTAAAGTTTATCAGTTGGCGGAAGGCTCATCCAGAATCCACATAATGTACGATTTTTGATATGTTGAAAAGACCAGCCAAGCTGCATAAATCGTAGAAACTGCAAACTAAATTAAATGAAACATGTGCTGTTCCTTAGTACGAGAAGGAAGGCTGCAGTTTCTCAGTAATATCAATGATTGCCTAGTCTAACATTCCAGAGACCACCTTCTTAATCATCGACGTCTTCGAATTGGAGCTAAATATACAGCAGAGACTACCTTATTTATCATCAAGGCGTTGACGAGGGTTGCTATATATATTTCTGGCCAAGACAACACTAAGTGTTGCATGGCGCCATCTGACATTTCCATTGGAAAGTTCGACCTTTTTAGCTTGAACGTACTCGTACGTCAAGTACGACCATCATTTGTGTTGTTTACAGTGACTTGAAAAAATCAATTTGGCAAAAAAATGGAATTAACTCGTGAACATTTTCGTTCAATCATTTTTCAAAACTTTCGGCGTGGATTGTCAAAAGTGCATCGATGAACTTAAATCTTTGTATGGCGATGAAGCACCATCCTATAGCACTGTGAAATACTGGTTTAATGAATTCAATTGTGGGCGACGCTCGCTCAAGGACGAAGGCCGTTGTGGCAGAGAACATTGATCTCCTTGCGTGAGATAGAGGCATCCCTGGGCATTTCTTCCACCAGCATATATTCGATATTGCATAAACACCTGACCGTAAAAAAAGTTTGTTCTTGTTGGATACCGCACAATTTGAAAATCGGTCAAAAAAAGGCTCGTGTCGATTAGTGCAAAGAAATTTTTAAAAAATACGATCGCGGTACTTCAAAAGCCGTTTTAAAGATCGTCACACGTGACGAATCATGGATCAATGCGTATGAGCCCGAAACAAGACAGCAATCGACCTTGTGGGTCTCTGAAAACGAGCCAAATCCAACGAAATTTGTTCGTGGAACAGGCAAATGGTCGCCTGTTCCTTCGGCAAAACGTGTCATGTGGCGACTGTTCCGTTTGAGCAACGTAGGGCGGTCAATTCTAAGTGGTACACCATAATTTGTTTGCCTGGAGTCTTCGAAGAAATACGAAAAACTAACAAGAGAAGACGAATCATTTTGCACCATGACAATGCGAGCTCTCACACATCGGCTTGATTGGTCATCCGTCGAATTGATGGGTTATCCGCATACAGCCCTGACTTGGCACCCAATGACTTCTTTTTATTGCGTGGTCAACGATTTTCGTCACCAGAAGATGCGGTTTAAGCGTTCAAAAACCATGTTTTGGAGCTTCCTAAATCGGAGTGGAAAAAGTGCTTCGACAATTGCTTGAGCGCATGCAAAAGTGTATAAATCATGCTGGAGAATACTTTGAAAAACAATAAAACCATTTTTGATGATAAATATTCACATTTTGATTATTAGGCCAAAAATATATTTAGCAGTTTCTAACAGTATCTAGTGTATACATATAATCTTTTTCACCTAACTAACGTCAAATATTGAGATTTGGATTTAACACAATGGCTTGACTTATTGGGCTTCCAACTTATTTGGGCTACGGATCACAGATACATGCAAGGCACTAGAAGTGCTAGCGAGATATTACGTTTCATTAATAATGCTGTACTCGTAATGGCAAATTCGATCAGATATCGAAGTATACTTCGTGTATACGATCATGAAAGGACATTCTCTAATTGTATGAGCAGCAACGAGACTTAGTTTCTCAGTACTAGCGACCACTTAAGAAATTGTAAGGATAAAGAGGAGCCCATTATTTGTCATTGTTAAACGTGTCGTTTCGCGCTATATGTTGTCTCTAAGCTCGTCTAAAGTTGCTGGCTTGTTGTTGAAATCCTATACCGATAAATCGCATGAATGCTGTGGGAACTTGACCGGACCATTCCTCGAGATAACAGGTTCGCCGAATTTGCCTTTAAGTAAATCGATTGTAACGAGTGCTGTGTGGTTAGTGGCAGCGTCTTGTTGAAAACACATATCGGCGATGTCAAGCTGATCAAATTCTGGCCAAAAATAATTTTCTATCATGGCACGATAGCGCTCTCCATTGACGGTAATGTGACGATTGTTTTCATCGACGAAAAAATACGGCCCAATCACACCTCCGGCATGAAAACCACCCCACACAGAAATTTATTGCGCATGCAACTGTGTGGGTTTGTTGTTGTCCAATAACGCATACGAGGGTTGCTATTTATATTTCTAATCCTGACAATACTAGTGTTCCCAGATGCAAACTGGAACTTCTGTTGGAAACTTTGACATTTTTTTAGCATAACTTCACTCAGAGCGTTTTGTCATTTGATAAGGAATTGTTTTGATTACAGTGAGTTGAACAACTCATCTCATTAAAAAAATGGAATTATCCCGTGAACATTGTCGTGCTATGATTTCTGCGATTTTCGGCGTGGGTTGTCGGGACAAGAGTGTATAAATCAACTTGTTTCAACCTTTGGGGTTGAAGCACCATCAAAAACCACTGTTAATCGCTGATACCAAGAGTTCAGTCTCGGACGCCGTTCGCTCCAGGATGAATTTCGTGAAGGACGTTCAACTTCGGTCACTTTGCCAGAAACCATTGATGCTGTGCGTGAACTGATTAAGCAAGACCGACATGTGACATGCCGTTTGAATGAGGCATCCATGGGCATTAGTATGACAAGCATCAATAAGATATTACATGTCCACTTGGCCGTGAAAAAAATTTGTTCTCGTTGGATCCCACATAATTTGACGAATGCTCAAAACAAGGCTCGTATGGATTGGGGCAAAGATATGTTGAAAAGTATAACTCCGGTGGCTCAAAGGCAGTGTACAACATTGTCACAGGTGACGGATCGTGGATCTATGCATTTGAACCTGAAAAAAACAGCAATCGACAGTATGGGTCTTTCAAGACGAGCCAAATCCAACAAAAGATGTTCGTCGAAGAAGTACATCGAAGCAAATAATTGCGTTTTTTGTCGGTATAACCGGTCATGTTGCCACAGTGCCTTTAGTGGAACGTAGGACGGTTAATTCTGAGTGGTATACAACATCTGTTTGACAACAGTGTTCGAAAAAATGAGGAACGATAATAAGAGAAGACGGATCATTTTGCATCACGACAATGTGAGCTCTCACACATCAGTTGAAACAATGAGCTATTTCACCAATCAAGATGTCGATTTGATGGGTCATCCACCGTACAGCCCTTATTTGGCACCCAATGACTTCTTCTTATACCCTAGTATAAAGAAAAAAATGCGTGGTCGACGTTTTTCATCGCCCGAAGCAGCTGTTGAAGCGTTAAAAAATCATGTTTTAGAAGTGTATCAGTCGGAGTGAAAAAGTGCTTCGAAAATTGGTTTGTGCGCATGCAAATGTGTAAAAAAGAATATTATTAAAACAGTAAAACCATTTCCAATGATAAATTATTGTGTTTAATTTGCTGGACCTGAAATATAAATAGCAACCCTCGTATTTTGATTGACAAAACAAAGAAATGAACTTCATGGTGATAATTTTTCGATGAAATTATGGGTTTTTGTAAAACACTACCAGAGCCACCGACTCAGAACTTAAGTAGTCATTTTTAATAATTTCCAAACGTTGCTCGTACGCGAACTTTATCATGATGAAAATGCTGACTTCGACTAACTTTTTGACACTGAAGGACCAATAAAAATGTTTAAGGGTGCGTTAAAGATACGAAATTATTATTTCCCTATTGAAAACCCCTTATATTTAAAAATCTATGTGTTTAATTCAAATAAATATTCGAAGGGTATGGTCAAAAGAAACGACTACTTGTGAATATGGGCATATTACCAGGTAGCCCATCTCATAAGAGCCCATAAGAGACCATTTCACTAAATAACTATTTATATTGAAGATTTGGCAGAGATTGGGGTCATAACCAGGGAGCCAATAGTCCCAATATACAGACCTTTGTACAAAAAGACGTTTAAGAGTATAAGTATATAAATATAAAATTCAGCTTGGCTGAACTTTGAGGCGTTTTTGCTTGACTAAATTCTGCTGCGGCGTCGGCCTAATTTTCTTAACTCCGACACCAGAACTTTGACTTCTGAGCATTTTTGCCAGGGTCGACGTAAATAAGCGTCTCTTAGATACTTTTTTTTATCTGTCAACGAACTATTTTATATAAAGAGGTGTTGGTTAGATAATGTACATATCAGCTATTGAACTCGTCGTAAATGACCTTTTCACACATTAGACATAAGGCATACTTGTGAAATATCAAAATAAAGTGGTCAGTTATATTAATACTCGTACCTTGCTGACTGTACCACCCTCCATTAATGTTGCAAATTACCGATTTTTAGGCATTGCAAGCGTCATAACACCGCTGGTCGGCGGGGAAAAAACTGAGCCACTCACTAATTACCGCACAATTTGTGGTGTAAAATACGTTGTTGATTTGTGAGTCAATTAAAGTCAAAACCAAAGCTATTTTGAATGTCATTATGACACACACATACATGCACATTTACACTTACACACACCAACTGCGGCTACTAAGGATCCCATGTTGACACATGTGTGTGTATGTGAGCGCATATTGTCGAGGCGTTCCGCCTAATGTTATAGGTTTGTTTCCGCTTCCGTTAGACGTAACTGGTTTAAGTTTAAGTGTTCGTTGTTATGTCACGAGTGTAAGAGGGGCCAACCTTAATGTGATTACCGAATGTAAGTGCGTATATGTGTGTGTGCGCCACATTGTCGACACTGAAGGCCACACAAGGTATCCTCGTATCCTGCGTGGTATGTGTGTGTTGGGCCAGTGAAAGGTTGGGGCGTGTGTAATGGTTGCATTCATCGGCCATATGTTACATGCAATTTTAGGTTTTTAGCTAATGCAACTAATTAAAGTGGTTGGTTGTTGCCCACCACAAAATGGCTTGAAACATTTTCACTTGATAACACATTTACGGTCGCAAGGACTCATAATTCATGGTTAACAAACACGGTTCAAATGGCCGCCTGTATGTTGGGTTAGTTTGGTGTGATGGTGAAAGGGCAACTATGAAATTGAAATTACATCAGTTGTTCAAATTGAATACAAGTTTAGGGGAGCTCTTATACTTAAGTGGGTTACGAAATGCCGAAATACTCTTAATATTCTATTAACAGGATTTTTATATATATTAAAGGAAATTCTGAAAGGCATTCATTAAGACATATACCACTGTGGTTAGATGGTAACAAACAAGGACCTAGGCTTAAAGCCATTGACAATGTTATACACTGTGACAATGTTATACACAGCCTTTGAGCTGTGCGCAGTCATACATTTTCAACATCTTTTTGCGCCAATCCATACGAGCCTTTTTTTGGGCATTCGTCAAATTATGTGGGATCCAGCGAGAGAAAATTTTTTCACGACCAAATGAACATGCAATATCTTATTGATGCTTGTCATACTAATGCCCAATGATACCTCAATGTCATCTTATGTCACATGTTGGTCTTGCTTAATCAGATCACGATGGTTCTGGGAAAGTGACCGAAGTTGGACGTCCTTCACGAAATTCATCCTGGAGCGGACAGCGTCCGAGACTGAACTTTTGGTACCAGCGATTAACAGTGGCATTTGATGGTGCTTCATCGCCAAAAGTCGAAACAAGTTGATTTAAAAACTCTTGTCTCGATAACCCACGCCGAAAATCGTAAAAAATCATCGCACAAAAATGTTCACGGGATAATTAAACTTTTTGACTGAGATAAATTTTTAGCTCACTGTAAACAAAACGCTTTCAAATGACAAAACGTTCTGAGTGAAGTTATGCAAAAAAATGTCAAAGTTTCCAATGGAAGTTCGAGTTTGCATCTGGGAACACTAGTATTGTCAGGACCCGAAATATCAACCATCTTAGTATGATTACAGATTTTCAGACGACCTCGATAAGTTAGCGTTATTTTTGGATTTAAAAAATTTCTTAAAGATCCTAATTCGTTTGTAAACTACCCTAATTATGGAAAATAATAAAATTATTTTGCCCGAGTGTACATGTTTAAAGGAATAACATGGGAACATCCAAATCATACAAATATTCAAATATTTGGCTTCGTGAGAAAATATCATTGTCAGATGATACCCATGTCCATGGATTCAGAAAGTTTTTGGGCACCGGTGCTCCTTTGGCAGAGTACTTCGATTAAGGCTGGTTATTGTTCCACCCCAGAGCGATCTTCAAGATTTAGAAAGGGAAATCCAGCGCTACAAGCGTGAACTTCAAGACTCCGACGCTTGGAGACTATCTTTCGGAGGTAGCTAAGGAGGATAATCCGACAATCCAGAGTTTGGTTAGTCACATCAATCACACTCAGTCCAAGTCGCCAACTTCTTGATCCTAAAAACAAGCTTTGCAGAACCAGTAGAGAAAGTTATTGAGTTTACCAAATGTCGTTGTCACACCAAAAATGCCAGAGAATGCCAAGAACATTGAATATTTGCTGATATTTATACCCTGAACCCTCAGTGGTTTTAAGTATGAATAAATGTAGTTGAATGGCAAATGTTTGTGAATACTAAAAATATTTTAGCTAGATCCACCTTTAAGTATACCGATTGACTCACAATCACTAGCTGGTTCGATTCTTCGATCTGTCCCTCTTAAGCTTGTAATTAAACTACATGCCGCAAGTTTTGTCTGATCTGATTGAAATTCAGCAGAAGAAAGTTATTGTGACCAAGGACGGACGATATTGAAATTGGGAAAAGTAAAAAAGTTAAAGTCGACTATGCTATTAGAGGATTAAACATATTTGCCTGTAGCTTGAGCAAGGTCGGAGTTAGCTATTTGTCACTCAACACATACCATACAAAATTTTAGCGTTCTTGGGTGAAATTTGTGGCTTTTTAAGCTGCAGGACCTCAAATCGAAAGGGACCTACTGTGTGCGGGCTATTATAAAATATGCTAGAGTCTTCGTTGGCCGCAGCTTTTAAGTAGTCGTTTTTAAGGTACCGCGCAAAGTTTGGGCGTGATCGGGTGTAACGAGAGGGACGTTTTTGTGAGACCTATTCGAAAACATGGACCGACATGGTCTAATTTCCAGAGAGATATATGTTGGTCACTCGTAATTCTCTGCGCGGATTTCGAATAATTAAGTGTTTGGACCATTCCATATAGACCCAGGGGGCCTAAAAATAAGCCTTCCTAAACTATAGAGGGGTATTAAAAATCAATACAATTTTCTAATGGAAAAGATATCCAATTAATTTTAGATTCTAAGAAATTTGAGACTTTGACCCATGGGCGTGAGATCTCTAGGTCGCTAAAAATGTGTCATTAGTTTCATTGCTAAATAAGTATTTAGAAACAGTGGAATTTTCTGGGTAATGGAAGTATGACATAAACTTTACGATTTGGCTCAATTGGTATGCTTGACTTATGAGCGTGGCATATGGGTCCTGGGGGCCAAAAACCTTCCCGTTCTTTTCGGAAACATATGCGATTCCTATATGAGTAAAATCTCCTAAAAAGTCCTTTATTGGTAATTTGAAAGGATATTATATGGCATTTATTTTTTGAATATGATTTCCTTCAAATGTTGGCCGCAACTACGCCTTAGGGTTTCCATTCTGAGGGCCCAATTTTGGATGACGTGTTGAAGCATTTCGACCGGTATGGCTTTAATGACATACGTAATGTTGGCTTCCAAAACCTGAATCGTAGCTGGTTTGTCAGCATAGACTTAGGACTTTACGTAACCCCAAAGAAAAATGTCTAAAGGTGTGATATCACTCGATCTGGGCGGCCAACTCACCTGTCCAAACCGTGAAATCAGCTGCTTTTCGAAATGACCTCTCAATAGATCTAGATCAAGTGGCACCGTCCTGTTGAAACCAAGTGTCGTCAATATTACGGGCTTTAATTTCTGGTAGCATAAAGATCGATATCATGGCGCGATAGCGGGCACCATTCACAGTTACGTTCCGGCCATCATCATTTTTGAACAAATACTGCACCAAACCGTGGCTTTCACTGGGTATAATGGCACCTCTTGAATCTCTCTTGTTGCCCAAATGCGCAACTTGGTTTATAGACTTTGCCGATGAGGCAGAAATGGGTCTCATCCCTGAACTTAATTTTGGTCGAAAATAGTCGGTCCTCCCGTTTATCACCAAACGTTCGTTTCCATAATATAGTTGCCAACATTCAAAGGTAATTATTTTCAAAATGCCATAAAATGTGCTTTCAAATTACCAACAAAGATTCCACACTTGATTTGAATTTTTAATTTTTTTTGTTTTGAAAAAATACCTCTAGATGGATTAACCTACACTTACTTAAGACCCACAATATCCTATTAAGGAACAAAGAGAAACATCTCTGAAATTAGTGATCTGTGCACGATTCAATTGTTATACTCACTGCGCGGTACCCACTGTTTAACTTCAGCTTCAAACGGCGAATGCAGTTTATATAGAAGTTTTTACATGGCATAACGATAGATCTCTTACTCGTAAAGTCGTCGGTGAAAAATCCAAATTAAGGGGTAATTTTTTTCAGACGTGTGGTTTTTAATAAGAAATAAAACGCATCTAATTTAATATTATGGCCAAGAATTTAGCTGTATTATAAAGAAAAGTGTTTGCAATTATGTTTTAAAAATGATTTAGGGCAAATGGCGGCCGCGGCTGCCTCGAATAAATTCCAGCCGAGAGACTCAATTTTCGACCACTTTTGCAGCATTTGGAGCCGTATGTCTGCAATAACGAGCCAAATATTCACTTCCAAGGCGTCAACCGTATCGGGATTTCTGCGTAGACAAGCGACTTAACACCACAAAAAATGAACCCCACAAAAAATAGTCCAGCGGTGTTAAATTGCACGATCTTAGAGGCCACGCCACAGGCCCACGACGCGTGATAATGCGCTCACCATAAGATTCCTTTAATAAATTGATTGTTTTGTGGGCTGTATTGCATGTGGCGCTGTCTTGTTGGAACCATCAAAGGTCGTCCACATCAACATCCTCCAATTCAGGCACGAAAAATTCATTAATCATGGCTCTAGAGCGTTCCCCATTGACAGTAACATTATGGCCGGCTTAATTTTTTAAGAAATATGGACACTCTGCCCATATAGAACACCAACCATTGACTTTTTGAGGATGTTTCGGCGTCTCAACAATGGCTCGTGGATTTTCATTACTCCAAATGCGACAATTTTGGGTATTAATGTACCCATTCAACCAAAAGTAATTTTCGTCGCTAAACAAAGTTTTCTTGTAAAAATCGGGATCGGTGGCCATTTCGTTTTCACATTCACCACGATTTGCAATCCGAAGTAAGTCTATTCATTATGAAATGGCACACCAAACTGAGTATAAATGTGACAGCTTTTAAAAAGACCAACTCCGAAAAAGGTGTAGCCGTATTGAAAATTTCACGTTTAATAAACACCCTTTATATATTTAAGATTCAGTGCGATTTCGCACTCGGATCTGCAATTGCCAGGAAGGGGCTCCTTTGACTATGGTTATTGAAAAATTTAAAAAATTGCGCCACGATTGGATAATAACATTGATTCTACGATTTGACTAAAATGAGGACACGTGCTTACTGATAAACAGTAGATATTCATTCCTATCTAATCTCTGTATTCTCCAACTTTTAAGATTTGTCTTAATAATAGGCCCGAATCCAGCGGTTCCCTTCGAAAACCTAGATTCGGGTCTTTGCGGACATATGAGTTCTCCAAAACAATGAATTTTTCTTTACGAATCTGAATAGGACAAAGGTTTATACACGCAGAGAAAAGATATGGTTACACTATGGTCACCGCAACAATAATATGTTCTCTACAATAAAAGCATGTTCGTCGCAATCATAGTATTGCTTTTTGAATTTCATTTTGACAATAGTATGATTGCGACAATATTGCTATTGTTGAAATGTAACAATAGTATTATTGTCAAATTTAGAAATGAAAATATGGTTGTAGTAACCATATAAACATGGTTGGTGCAACAAAAGTATTGTAGTTTAAAATTTACGTTAACAATAATATGATTACGGCAATCATACAGTATGGTTGTGACTATGAACAAAACAAAACAAGTTTTTTTGAAGCATTCATGGATGTGTGTGCGTATGTTTTTTTGATATACAAAAAAAAAAACCTCTGCTGGCCACTAAAAGTATTTTTGACCGTTGGAATATATATTTTTGTTTCTTAAATGAAATGCTCAATAAAAATATGGCCTCAAATCTGGCTATGAACTTATAGTAATGCAATTTAAAATAAAACACTTAATATAAATCTCTATTTTTGAATAACAACAATAACCAATCCTTATAAATAATTTGGGGATCATAGTATGGTTGAGTGTGAATCATACTATGGTTGTGGCGATCATAGTATGGTTGCGTGTAAATCATACTATGGTTGTGAGGATCATACTATGATTGTATGAGAAACATACTATGGTTGTGGAGATCATAGTATTGTTGAGTGTGAATCATACAATGTTGTGGGGATTATAGTATTGTTATGTGTGAATCATACTATGGTTGTGGGTATCATAGTATGGTTATGTGTGAATCATAATATTGTTGTGTCACAACCATATACCCAACATTAGTATGATCCTCTTCGAATATTGTCACCCCAACCATACGTTTTTTCTGCGTGTAGCGCCCCAAAAATAAAGAAAATGTTGCTCAATGCATGACCCTGTACACGCAATACGAGGGTTTCTATATATATTTCTGGTCTAGGCAACACTAAGTATTCCGTGGCGCCATCTGACATTTCCGTTGGAAAGTTTGACATTTTTTTGGATAAACGTACTCAGAACGAACGGCCATCATTTGTGCTGTTTACAGTGACTTGAAAAAATCAATTTGGCAAAAAAATGGAATCAACTCGTGAACATTTTCGTCCATTCACACACACGTGAATTATCACAACAAGAGTGCATCGATGAACTTAAATCTTTGTATAGCGATGAAGCAACATCCTATAGCACTGTGAAAAACTGGTTTAATTAATTCAATCGTGGCCGACGCTCGCTCAAAGATGAAGGTCTTGAAGGTCGTCGTGAACTGATAATACAAGATCGTCATGTGACATACCGTGAGATAGAGACATCCTGGGGCATTTGTTCCACCAGCATACATTCGATATTGCATGAACACCTGGCCGTAAAAAAGGTTTCTTCTCGTTAGATCCCGCACAATTTGACAATCGCTCAAAAAGAGGCTCGTGTCGATTGGTGCAAAGAAATTTTGAAAAATACGATCGCGGTGCTTCAAAATACGTTTATAAGATCGTCACAGGTGACGAATCATGGATCTATGCGTATGAGCCCGAAACTAAATAGCAATCGACCGTGTGGGTCTTCAAAGACGAGCCAAATCCAACTAAAGTTGTTTGTGGAAGAAGCACTGGTTATGTGGCGACTGTTCCCCTTGAGCAACGTAGGATGGTCAATTCTGAGAGATACACCACAATTTGGTTGCCTGAAGAATTCGAAAAACGAACAAGAGAAGACGAATCATTGTGCACCATGACAATGCGAGCTCTCACACAACGGCTCAAACCAGCGCCTTTTTGACCGGCCAAAACGTCGAATTGATGGGTCATCCGCCTTACAGCCCAGACTTGGCACCCAATGACTTCTTTTTAAACCCTCACATCAAGAAAAAAATGCTTGGTCAACGTTTTTCGTCGCCAGAAGAAGCGTTCAAAAACCATGTTTTGGAGGTGTCTCAATCAGAATCGGCGCATGCAAATGTGTATAAATCATGCTAGAGAATACTTTGAAAAACAATAAAACCATTTTTGATAAGTATTCTCATTTTCATTATTAGGCCAGAAATATATATAGCAGCTCTCGTAGAGGCTCCCAATCTGCAGTTTGCTTCAAATAAAATAAATAAATCAACATCAGGAAAAAAATGTTGTGATTCTGATATAAAATCACTTAAGTTTTGTGGAACGTAATTCTATACTCTGAGAAAGTCAACCATAACATAATGGTGCAGCATATTTGTCCGATCCGAGGTTTAACCATATAGGACTTAATTAGAAGCCGTCTGTAGTTAATTATGTCGATGAACCAAAAAAACGTTTGCTCTAAAGATTGTGAGCTTATTACGACAAAGATGGTCCTTATGAAAAAATGCTATAGTTTCAGCAATACAGCCATGTTGAAGCAAACGTTGCATCGTGAGTAGCTGTGACAAAAAAACTAATGCAACACATTGCTCTCGGAGATTGCCTAGTGTGTACGAGTACCTAGCATACTTTCTCTGGAAATAGCTGATTTCCGGCTTTCTCCTAGTAAAACGTCTTTCGCACATAACGAATTGTACGAGAATAATTTTGGTTTTTATTCACTATATAATGAGTGATCCAAGTAGAGATACTTTTTTCAATGGCCTTTTTCGACAGATCACGTGTGAGTCGTGTCATGCTGTTATATTATTTTTGTTTAATATTGTTTGGCGTTTCATCATGGAAAGACAACGTTTACAAATTGTTCAACTTAATGTGAGAAATGTGTTTCGTGCACTTCGTTCAACTTATGGTCAACATAATCGGCCTACTGAGCATACTTTTCGCACCAACATCAACCATATTAAGCACCAGCATTCATTATTGGATAATATTCGACCGAATAGACCACGTCCAGCACGCAAGACCGTGGAGAGTCGATTCGGCGCCATTCGCAGCAACTCGGACTGACGTATGGAACGACTTGGCGGATTTTACGTCGAGATCTTCAATTGAAAGCGTACAAAATACAGTTTGTGCAAGAACTGAAGCCGCACGCCGTTGCCAAGCGACATCGCTTCTCTCAATGGGCTCTTGAAAAGTTCCAAGAAGATCCGACGTTTTCGAGCGAAATTTTGTTCAGCGATGTAAACAAGCAAAATTGCCGCATTTCGGATGAAGAGCAATCAGAAGAGGTTCAACAGCTGCAACTTCATCCAGAAAAACAACGGTTTGGTGTAGTTTGTGGGCCGGTGGAATCATCGGTCGATATTTGTTAAAAAATGATGCCGGTGAGAACGTAACCGTCAATGGCGACCGTTTTCGTGCCATGATGCCTGAAATTGAAGCTCGTGATCTTGGCGACATTTGGTTTCAACAAGACGGCGGCACTTCCCACACGTCGCATCAATCAATGAATTTATTGAAAGAACTCTTAGGTGAGCAAATAATTTCACGTTTTGGGCCGGCCGATTGGTCACCAAGATCGTGTGATATCACACCGTTAAACTTCTTCCTGTGGGGATATGTACAGTCTAAAGTTTATGCGGGCAACGCGCATCGATTTAGGCCTTGGAGCAAAGCATCACGCGTGTCATTCGCCAGTTACCAGTCGAAATGCTCGAACGAGTCATCAAAAATTTGACTCAACGGAGACGTAATCGCGGCCAACATTTGATAGACATAATCATCAAAAAATAAATGTCAAAGAATGTTCTTTCAAATAATAATTACCATTCCCCATTCAATTTGAATTTTCTGTGTTTTTTTCTTAAAAAAAGTAAGGAACCTCGAAATGGATCTCGCGTTATTATCATTCAGAAAGCCTTACTCAATTTTCCTTAAATTCTATTCACTTTATCACATTCTGTTAATTCTCCGTTTTAAATAAATTCAAGCGTTAGCACGACCCAATGAATCATTCTTCCGACAATTTTCAGCCAAGTCACTTGCACTCTATGTTGAACTTTTCACAAATCATTCTTGGGAGTTTGTTGAAGACATCCAACAGGTTTTTAAGCAAACCCACCACCTACGGTGATTGGATTCGCATTTACGTGAAATAGATTTCAGCTTAATGACATTCGATTTTTGTTGCTTCACGAAACTTTTAACTTTATTAAGATTAATGAGCCAAGAGTGCTGATAACTTCTAACTTAAAACTGTAATGTCATTACATTTCAATTAACTTCACGGCGTTTTTCATATACATGCCTTTTGATATTCTTAAGGTGACATTAGACATTATTTCGAGTCAACCAGTTCTTCCTTCCATCAATGGCCATGATTAATTGTCATTTACTTTGGCTACGAGAAAATCGCAATCATTTCTTGTGTTTTTAATACTGAAATAATTGATTTTATTATCATTTGACTTAATGTCCTACCATTATTTTTCATTTGCAGTAAGTCTGGCACAATGGCTGGTGTTTTTCACTTTGTCTCTCTGTGTTGTTGGCAGCCATTGTCATTACATTATTTTCACAGACAATTTCCTGCGTAATGTTACCTTTAGTTTTATTGCGCTTCGCTTTCTGACTATGGCTACTGGCTAGTTTTGGTAGTCCTTGGAAGTTTCTGCGTGTACCTTCTAATGTGTGCTTTTCGTGCATTTGACTTGTTAAGAGTCATTTTTTATTGTCATGGACTGTGTTTACAAGGAGCTGAATGCATTTTAGGGTGACCAGGTTTTCTTTATTCTCAGACCAGAAGGAAATGAGTATAGTGACTCAAGTTTGTCTTAAAAGAATCGGCGCCAGTCATTGATGGTAAGTGAACACGACCATTATAAAAGTATCACCATGCAAATTTTTCTATAAATTAGGAAAATTGTTTTATTATTTCAGCCAAAACTTTTCATAGGCAATATAAAAAAAGCAATTCTTTAAAGTTGATGAAAGAAAATAACTTAATAAAAGATTTTCATATTGTTTAGGAATCTCTTTCATATTTTTTAAGAATATGTTTCACACGGCTTATGAAGTAGTCTCATATTTAATAAGAAATATTACTTATTTTTCATAAAAATAAATAAATTTTTCATCGCACTTTTTCATAGTTTTTAAGACAATATTCAGAATAAGCATGAACTTATTTTATACTAATTATACAGGATGATTCAGTCATGACTGGACAAATTTCACCAGCATATTCCTTGGCTAAGTTCATGAAAATATGTCCATGTACGACCATGCCCAAAAATGCAAAGGGCGAAATGGCAGCGGTTAGAAAATTTTCGAATTGGTGGTCGGAGAGTACTAGGGTAAAATTGCTAAGTTCTGAACCTGAGTTTTGTCTGAACCTAAGATAGCCCTACCTCTTACCTTTCCAAAATTACCTTTAACGAAGCCCAGTGGTCCTACCGTTCCAAAGTAATGACCATTTTACTGAAATGCAAAAAAAAATTTTGCGTCAATTTTCAAAAGCAATTAAATACGTGCTGTTATTTCGTTTCAAAAAAAATGCATTTCAGTTAAATAAAAGTAGTTATAACTTCATGTATGGAGTATTTCATGTCAAGTGGTCAACTTTTGGATTCGTTCGATAAAACTTGCACCTAAGTTAGTTCTACTAGATAGTAGGGACACAAGTACTGTTACAACATTGAACACACCCATTTCAATAGTAGAACTGAACATACCCCGTTAATGTTATATGGGTTTTGAAATCTAACCTCAATATCGTTAGTCTCTAACGGGATTTTAAAATTGTTTCAACTTTCATCATGGAGTGGTCAGATAAAGAGAACCGTATCGCTGTAATAGCGCTTTTAAAGTGTGAAATGAAAAAGCGATATTTTCAAAACGCTCCGGCCACTAGGGATTAGCCGCATGTTCGTCTACCGATGCATAAAACTGTTTGAGGAGACTGGAGAGGTAAAAGACCGCCACCGGTCGGGCCGCCCACGCTCTGTTCGAACACCACATGTCATCAAAGCCGTTAAATCAAGAATTCATAGAAATCCGCTCCGAAAACAGAAAATCATGGCCCGTGAGATGAATATGACGCAAAAGTCCATGAGTCGAATCATTAATAAAGACTTCGGACTTGGGGCTTTCAAACGACGTACCGGACATTTATTGACTGCAGCTTTAAAAAAAATAGGATTGAAAAATGGAAACGTCTTTTGGTGAAGCACGCTGATAACTTACACAGAAAAATTTTGTTCACCAATGAAAAAATGTTTACCGTTCAGGAAAAATTTAACAAGCAAAATGCGCGGTCATCTAAGGAAGCATCTGAACTGATCCCAAGGGTGGAAAAGGGTCATCACCTAGCTTTAGTCATAGTTTGGTGGGTGTCTCTTACGATGGGGTCACCGACCTGCATTTCTGCGATCAAGGAGTCAAAACATCGGCCAAAGTTTACCAAGAAACCGTTTTAGAAGCTGTTGTAAAGCCTCTTAACAATTCCCTGTTACAAAACTAGCCATGGACTTTCCAGCAGGATTCTGCGGCGGCCCATAAGGCTAAAACGCCCCAGGCCTGGCTTCGAAATAATTTGCCAGTGCTCATTTCCTCTGAAGAATGACCCTCAGGCAGTCCAGATTTGAGCCCATTGGATTACAAATTGTGGACGGTTTTAGAGGACAAGGTTTGTCACAAAAGATACCCCAACATTGGATCTCTTAAGACTGTATTGGTTTGAGCTTTCCATTGAACGAGGTTCGTGCAGCTTTTGATGATTGGCCAGTGCGACTTAAGTCGTGTGTAAAGGCAAAAGGCGGACATGTCGAATAAATAGATTCTTTTTGGATACAATATACATCAATAAATATATTAACATAAATAAATATATTACATCAAGAAATATACATCAATAAATATATCCAAAAACATTCAGTATTTTTTTTTATTTTACAGCATAAAACGTGTGTAACAGTATTTATGTCCCTACTAAGTACACACAAACTTTGAACGAGATCGAGTTAAAGGGGGTTGACCTTTGACATTTTGCCCTAACAGTTGTTTTTTCGTAGCCATTAAACTTATTACCTATTCCAGAGTGCTTAGATAGCTATTTATTCAATGTTTTTAGAAAAAAATAAAAACAAAGTTTCACTTCGCCCCTTGCATTTTCAGGCATGGACGTAAAAGGACATTTTTTTATGAAATGAGCCAAGCTGTAAATTGTACAGCCGTAAATGAACCACCGTTTATAATGGTAACATACAAATATTTATATTAAATAAAAAATTATATATCTAAGTTTAACAACAGCTTCCAAAACGGTTTTTTGGTAAACTTTGGCCGATGTTTGACTGCTTGTTCGCAGAAATGCAGGTCAGTGACCCCATCGTAAGAGACACCCCACCAAACCATGACTGAAGCTGGGTGATGACCCTTTTCCACCCTTGGGATCTGTTCCTTAGATGACCGCACATTCACTCAATCATTTTGCTTGTAAAATTTGTCCTGAACGGCAAAAATTTTTTCATCGGTGAACAAAATTTTTCTGTGCAAGTTATCAGCGTTCTTCACCAAAAGACGTTTGCATTTTTCAATCCTATTTTTTTAAAGCTGCAGTCAATAAATGTCCGGTGCTTCGTTTGAAAGCCCCAAGTCCCAAGTCTTTTTTTATGATTCGACTCATGGACTTTTGCGTGATATTCATCTCACGGTCCATGATTTTCTGTTTCGGAGCGTATTTCTGGGAATTCTTGATTTAACGGCTTTGATGACATGCGGTGTTTGAACAGAGCGTGGGCGGCCCGACCGGTGGCGGTCTTTTACATCTGCAGTCTCCTCAAACAGTTTTATGCACTGTAAGACGAACATGCGGCTAATCCCTAGTGGCCGGAGCGTTTTGAAAATATCGCTTTTTTCATTTCACACTTGAAAAGCTGTATTACAGCGATACGGTTCTCATTATCTGACCACTCCATGATGAAAGTTAAATCAATTTCAAAGTCCTGTTTCAGACTAACGCTATAGAGGTTAGCTTTCAAAACCCATATGACATTAAAGGGGTATGTTCAGTTCTACTATTGAAATGGGTGTGTTCAATGTTGTAACAGTATTTATGTCCCTGCTAAGTAGATGCTACTCTCCAATCTACCTCCACTAGCAAACTTGTGGTCATTTACTTACAAATTTCCGTATGCTCTTCAATTATTTATGTAGTTGTTTTTCTCTGCCACTATTTCATTTCACTAATTTATTACCACCACAAAGTACAATTTCTATTGCTACTTTGCAAAAAAAAAGAACCAAGATTTCAGCATTTTATTTAATTAATCGTTTCTGCGAAATAAAAAAGCAAATAAAAAATGATTTTATTGGTACAAAGTTATTTACCTTCATTTTCATGAATTGTACAATATGTACTTAAATGATTAGACCCGCTCCACTCCCAGGTCTTTCATAGCACACACGCATACACATCTCGGCGCAAATACTAAATTATGATATAAAAACGATGTAAATTTATGGCTCATAATTAATAAAAACGTCTAAAAAACCCCATAAAAATCTATAAAAAAAATAAGAAAAACTATGTGTACAGCCAGACGCAAGATACTCGTAAATACTAACATGGGATGGATACCCAACGAAACATGATGCGGATGAAAGCATTTCAGAAAATGGGAATTTCGAAAAGTGGCTAAGGGGACGACCGCTTCCTTTTTTGGCACAAGAAAGAAATATTTTTAAATCATATCATATTTTTAGTTAGACTACAAGTGGGCAATACTTATGATACGTACTTACGGCGTACAGTGCGTAGTAATGAGAATTTGTCAAAAGGATAACCAAAATAGTTGCTTGCATAAATAATTATTTAAAAAATTTTAGTTAAAAAGAACACGCCAGTAAATGCCATGCTAATATAGAAGCAGTTTACTATACCAAATATGGTTCTTTTGCTGGCTGCTCTTGTTTTAGCCTCCTAACTGGTATTGAGAATTTTATTACAGTTCTACAGCTAAACACTAACATTAATTGTGGGAGTCCATCCCTTTTGTATAGGCCACATTAAAGCACCACATTTAAGATTTACGACAACGCGAATTATGATGATTTAGCTTGTTCTTCATATTATTAGGGCTATTAAAGTTGACATGGTATTCTTGATATGAATCGTTTCTGTCCAAGGTTGCAGGATGTGTATATTTTGTTCTGCCTTTAACTTGTTACATTAAAGCTACGTATACGTATTATTTTAAGAGCGTTTGAGACAAAAAATGGTAGACCATTAAGCTTGCTATGATTTCTAATAGTTGTAACATCAAATTTGAGAAGCTCTGTTATTTTTTATGCCTGAGAACAGCGATTTCCTTTGGTAAGGCGATGCTGGAACCAGCGCAAATGTTTGTTACTACAAAAAATATTTGAGCTAGAGGGCGGTTCGGAAAGTTCTTAGCCTATCAATGAATGAGAATAGCTAGTTTTTCAAAAATATTTTTATTTTTTAATACTGAAACTTCTGAACTGAAACTTCAATACACTTAGTCCAACGCTTATCTAGCAATTCTATCCCTTAATTAAAGTAGTTTTCCTCAAGGTCTTCAAAATAGTGGTTTACAACTGTAATTGCATCTTCATTTGAGGTAAAACGCTTGCCAGCAATGATTTTTTTTAGATTTGGGAACAGGTAAAAGTCACTGGGAGCGAAATCAGGAGAATAAGGTGGGTGGTCAAGGTACTCGTACTTTAATTCGTTGATTTTAGCCATTGTTAAAACACTCTTGTGCGCTGGTGCTTTGTCTTGATGAAAAATTATTTTTTTGTGTTGTAAGCCAGGACGTTTTTCTCGAATTTGTACATTTAATTGATCTAAAAGGTTGCAATAGTACTCTGAACTTATTGTTTTACCCTTTTGCAGATAGTCAATCAATAAAATACCTTTGATGTCCCAAAAAATCGTTGCCATAACCTTACCAGCCGATTGAATTGTTTTTGCCTTCTTTGGGGCACTTCCTCCAGCTTCAGTCCATTGTTTGGATTGTTCTTTTGTCTCTGGAGTATAGTGGTGGATCCATGTCTCATCAACAGTTATGAAACGACGCTTAAAATCCATTTTATTTCGCTGAAAACGATCCAAACAAGCTTGAGAAATGTTCATTCTTATGCGTTTTTGGTCGACTGTTAACAAGTGCGGCACCCATCTTGCAGAAAGCTTTATCATCTGTAGTTCTTTATGCAAAATTAAATGGACTCGATCATTTGAGATGCCCATGATATTAGCTATTTCACGCTTTTTTATTCGGCGATCATTTAATACCATATCATGATGCACTTTGGCTACAATTTCTGTTGTTGTTGTTGCTTTTTTTGGACGTCCACTACGTGGTTCATCTTCAATGCTTGTACGACCACGTTTAAATTCAGCAACCCAATTTTTTACTGTTGCATATGAAGGAGCACTTTCACCTAACACATTCACCATATCATTATGAATTTCTTGTCCCCATAAACCTCTTTTATGTAAATATTTAATGACACCACGCATTTCTAATTTTTCCATTGTAAAAAAATTGCGGATGCGTCTTTTGTGAACACCTGTTTCTATATGAAGGAGTTGCCAGATCGAAACAAAATTTAACATGTGTTCATAGAGATGGAAGTTTCCAAAACACTTAACTTTTTTCTGTTTATACCGCGCTTTTTGTGCTAGGCTAAGAAGTTTCCGAACCGCCCTCGTAGACTCACCTTTTAGTATACCGATCGTCGTAAAATCACCAGCATCTATTAAAAGATGTCTGTCCGTTTGTCAGTCTAAAGCTTGTGATCAAAGCTTGATATTAAGGTCCCAATTAATGGCTGATCCTAATGAAATTTGACTGAAGTTTTTTGGACTAAACAGTTTTCGAAGAATTTCCATTGTGACTCTTGTTGCTGTGTGCACATTGGCTCCATCTTGTAGGAACCATATTTTGGAATTGTTTTTAAGTAGCGGACGCAAAAATGTTCAATCATTGTCCTATACAGAGCGCAGTTGAGTGATCAGTCTAGAAATATTTTTTCAAAAAAAAAAATCAAATCAAGCGTGACATCTTTTTTATTCATTCGAGAAGACATTTTATGTCATTTGGTTTTGGAACATAATTTTCTTTCAAATGTTGGCCTTAACTACGCCTCAGGGTGTCCATTCTGAGGGATCAATTCTGGATGACTCAATCGATCATTTTGACCGGTATGGCTTTCAAAGCCTGAATCGTAACTGGTTTGTCAGCATAGACTTTAGACTTTACGTAGCACTAAAGAAAAAAGTCTAAAGGTGTGATATCCATCGATCTGGTTTTCGCCGTCTTAGACTTTCCGTGATGAAGTGGTCAAAAATACTAAAAAGAAATAAAAAACAAATACAGTTTACACACAACTCATATGTAATCTGTGTAAAAAAACCTTTAAAAATAAACCTTAGATTGATCACCCATTCCAAATTTAATATATAATTGGTGATCCAAGTAGAGATACTTTTCCAATAGCCTTTTTTGACAGATCACATGTGAGTCGTGTCATGCTGTTATGTTTGTTAAGTATTGTTTGGCATTTCATCATGGAAAGACTTACACCTGAACAACGTTTATAAATCGTTCAACTTTATTACGAAAATTCACCTTCTGTAAGGAATGTGTATCGTGCACTTCGTTTAACATATGGTCAACATAATAGGCCTACTGAGCGTACTTTTTGCACCACCATCAACCATCTTGAGACCCAGCATTCATTATTGGATAGCATTCATTATTGGATAATAATCGATCGAATAGACCACGTCCAGCTCGCAGTGAAGCAAATGTAGCGGCCGTAGCTGAGAGTGTACACCAAGACCGTGGAGAGTCGATTCGGCGCCGTTCGCAGCAACTCGGACTGACGTATTGAACGACTTGGCGGATTTTACGTCGAGATCTTAAATTGAAAGCGTACAAAATACAGTTTGTGCCAGAACTGAAGCCGCTCGACGTTGCCAAGTGACATCGCTTCTCTCAATGGGCTCTTGAAAAGTTCCAAGAAGATCCGACTTTTTCGACCCAATTTTTGTTCAGAGACGAAGCCCATTTCTGGGTCAATGGGTATGTAAACAAGCAAAATTGCCGCATTTGGGACGAAGAGCAACCAAAAGGGGTTCAAGAGCTGCCACTTCATCCAGAAAAAACAACGGTTTAGTGTGGTTTGTGTGCCGGTGGAATCATCGGTCCATATTTCATCAAAAGTAGCGTTCTCGTTTCATGATAACAGACCATTTGATGCCTGAAATTGAAGCTCGTGATCTCGGCGACATTTGCTTTCAAAAAGACGGCGCCACCTCCCACACATTGCATCAATCAATGGATTTACTGAGAGAACACTTTGGTGAGCAGATAATTTCACCTTTTGGGCCGGTCGATTGACCACCAAGATCGTGTGATATCACACCGTTAGACTTTTTCCTGTGGGGATATGTAAAGTCTAAAGTTTATGCGGACAAACCCGCTTCGATTCAGGCCTTAGAGCAAAACATCACACGTGTCATTCGCCAGTTACCAGTCGAAATGCTCGAATGAGTCATCAAAAAATGGACTCAACGGATGGACCATCTGAGACGTAGCCGCGGCCAACATTTTATAGACATAATCTTCAAAAAATAAATGCAAAGAATGTTCTTTCAAATGATAATAAACATTCCCCATTCAATTTGAATTTTCTGTGTTTTTTCTTTAAAAAAGTAGGGAACCTCGAAATGGATCACGATGATTCCACCAGCCCATAAACAGCACCAAACCGTGGCTTCAAGGTTTAAGTCTTTCCATGATGAAATGTCAAACAATACCGAAAATAAAAAAATAAAGTTAAAAACAATTCATGTGTAATATTTGAAAAAAACCCTATTGAAAAAAATACCTCTAAGTCGCTAACCCTATAGTATGGTCTGTTGGTCCAAAAACGGCATCCAGTGGACATGAACATATGGGTACAAGATAACAATACAATTTTCTCACAAATTTAAACATGATATTAGTTATAAATATCTGGGTTAATTCAATGACAGTTTAAGGGGGCCCAAAACTGTTTTCAATTGCCTTTTCTGAACATCCAGAAGAGCAGGGTATACTATACTCGGCTACGCCCTACTTTAGCTGTTTTTACTAATTATTTATTTTTCCTATTCCTCCTGCTGAGGAAATAAAGAAAACGTCTTCTCAATTAGCTGAAAGTTTAAAGACAACATTTTCTTTACCCTGTTAAAAGACATGATGATTTTTATAAAAAAAATCTCCGGCTGTTCTACACAAAACTTTTTTTCTCGTGTTTTTTTATAGAAAACCCAGCTATGAGTTATTTTTGAATAGAACAAATGTTTAGATGTTCTTCCCGGATTTGAACATGGGTTTGCTGTCATGATCGGCATGCACACTCCCATTATACCACGGCCGTACAAGAGACAGCGACATCAAATTCGGCAAGACCGAATCATTTAAAGGGTGGTGCAACTTAAACGCACAAAGTTTATTGTAAATAAAACGAAACTTATCTTAATATTTCTTATTATTATAGAAGGAATAGGTCTACTTAGTAGGGACATAAATAATGTTACAACATTAAACACACCCATTTCAATTGTAGAACTAAACATACCCCGTTAATATCATATGGGGTTTGAAAGGTAACCTCAATAGCGTTAGACTGTAACGGGATTTTAAAATTGTTTCAACTTTCGTCATGGAGTGGTCAGATAAAGAGAACCGCATCGCTGTAATAGCGCTTTTCAAGTGTGAAATGAAAATAGCGATATTTTTAAAATGCTCCGGCCACTAGGGACTAGCCACATGTTCGTCTACCGATGCAAAAATCTGATTGAGAAGACTGGAGATGTAAAAGACCGCCACCGGTCGGGCCGCCCACGCTCTGTTCGCATGTCATCAAAGCCGTTAAATAAAGAATTTACGAGTACAGAAATCCGCTGCGAAAACAGAAAATCATGGCCCGTGAGATGAATATCACGCAAAAGACCATGAGTCGAATCATTAAAAAAGATTTGTGACTTGGGGCTTTCAAACGACGTACCGGACATTTATTGACTGCAGTTTTAAAAATAAATAGAATTGAGAAATGCAAACGTCTTTTGGTGAAGCACGGTGGTAACTTGCTAAGAAAAATTTTGTTCACCGATGAACAAATTTTTACCGTTCAGGAAAAATTTTACAAGCAAAATGATAGAGTGCATGCGCGGCCATCTAAGGAAGAATCTGAACTGATCCCAAGGGTGGAAAAGGGTCATCATCTAGCTTCAGCCATGGTTTGGTGAGGTGTCTCTTACGACGGGGTCACTGACCTGCATTTCTGCGAACAAGGAGTCAAAACATCGGCCAAAGTTTACCAAGAAACCGTTTTGGAAGCTGTTGTAAAGCCTCTTAACAATTCCCTGTTCCAAAACCAGCCATGGACTTTCCAGCAGGATTCTGAGCCGGCCCATAAGGCTAAAACGTCCCAGACCTGGCTTCGAAACAATTTTCCAGCGTTCATTTCCTCTGAAGAATGGCCCACAGGCAGTCCAGATTTAACCGTTTCGGGACGACAGGGATGTTTTTATCCCAGAAAAATTTGAAAAATCATATCTCTGAAAATTCTCACACGATTTGGTTGAAAACCGTCCCAAATCATTATTTATATTCTTCTCTACAAAAAATTTAATACAGCTGTCAATATAACACATGAAGCTTATGTCAAAAGTCATAAATCAGTTCGCGCGGTTTGAGTTGCTAATAAGACCATCGACAAAAGCTCAAAAAACAAGTGTTTTAATTGTGGAAAAAAGTGTCATTTAGTAAAGTTTTAATCAAACAGTTGTTATTTCATAGAAAATATAATCGAAAACCAATAAAAAGATATTTTTCTGAATTTGCGGCAAAGGTAAGTTTCGTGGGATAAAATCATCCCAAAACTGTTTATTTGTGGGACGTTAACATCCCAACCGTACTCATTCACATTATTTTTCTTAGAAAGATATGGACGGAAAACGTAAACTGGCGACTCCAGAAATTGAGGATTTTCTTAATAATTCAAGCGATGATGAGGATGATCCATTTGCTGCTAGTGATTCTTCTTATAGTCCCAGTCAGAAAGGCAGTAGTGCTTTAGAAGAGGAAGAAGACACGGATCATAGTAATGAAGGAATGGAAATTGTTGATGCAAATGAAACTGCAAATGATATTTCCGATGACTCTGACGAAGAAATATTTGAAGTGGAACGTCTGGATGAAGAAATTGTTTCTGATTGGCCAAACAATGTTATAATTTGGTCAAACCCCCTACCAACATTCACACCACGATTTACAGTTAGTGAAGATCGCACCCTTAGCCATGGAGGAATACCTCGAGGATTGAAGCCTGTGGAAATATTTTTCAAGCTGCTGCCTAGAAGTTTTGTTCATCACATTGTTCATTCTACTAGAAACTAATTAAAATAATTTTATGCTACAATAAATATATAAAAGAATAAAATAAATTGAAATAAAGTAAAATATATTCTGATTTTATTATTCAAATTTTGCTTTTCAGGTGTGTTTGGGATGTTTTTGTCCCAGGACGATATCTCCTTTTCGGAACGTCCTAAAAATATATTATGAAATTACTTTTCTTAAAACAACATTAGGAGACTATATCTAAACTCTTTTTTAAGATTGATGGCCACAAAAGTTCTCGTCCCGAAACGGTTAAACCAATTGGATTACAAATTGTGGTCGGTTTTAGAGGACAAGGTTTGTCACAAAAGATACCCCAACATTGGATCTCTTAAGACAGCTTTGGTTCGAGCTGTGGCCAATTTTCCAAAGACGAGGTTCGTGCAGCTATTGACGATTGGCCAGTGCGACTTAAGGCAAAAGGCGGCATTTCGAATAAGTAGATTCTTTTTGGATACAATATACCTCAATAAATATATTAAAAAATATTTGGTCCAAAAACATTCAGTACTTTTTATTTTACAGCATAAAACGTGTGTAACAGTATTTATGTCCCTACTATGTATATCGACAATTTCTGGCCACATGAAGTCCGTTATCATCTCGCCTCATTTTCGAAGAAGTACGGCCTAATGACCTTAAATAGAACCAAACAGTCACTCTTTACGGATGTGACGAGTTTTCAACATAACCACTCTGGATACATTTGGTCGATTATGCGGAACAAAAAAATCAAGAAGTTCATTTTTATTAGAACGCCCATTTTAGTTAATGCTTTAAGAATTCTAACGCGCTTCTTAATTTTGAACTTCTCTATGGTTGAATTTGTCAGACACTGAAGCAATTAAATGACGAATTAAGGTGGGCAAAAAAACTCGTTTTTGAAATGGGTTTAATTATCCACAATAACAAAAAGCACTTTTTATAGCGTTAATAAAATACCATGTGCCAGGTAACTCATTATAGTAAATCTTGCATAAAACATGCATTACTTGGAGTAGCCATATGCTGGTCGCTTATCCTTCTCAATTTTATAAGTTAATATTGAAAGCATCGTCCCAACAAACCATTCCCTAAGCGTAATATAACTAAATTGGAGAATAAACTTACTACTAACAAATTTCTACAACTTTTCTTAAACATACATCATTTAAACCCATAGATTTCGTAACAAAGAAAAATTAACACAAAGTCGCTGCGACGTATATGATGTGCCGTTATTTGTACACGTGCATTTTGTTTTCTTTGTTAAAGTTCTCAGTTGTCTTGTTCATGTTGAATTGTGAAGTTGGAGTAACAAAAAAGTGAAAATTAAAGAGAAGTAAAAAAGTGAAGAAATTAAATAGAAGTAAAAAAGTGAAGAAATAAAGTTTGTAAAAGTAAAATAAAATATATAAAACTATAAAAAAAACTCCTTACAAAATTAAACACAGTGTTCGTAAAGCTTATATTTCTAAGCTTGTTCAAAGCTTACATTTCTAAGCTTCTTCAAAGCTTACATTTCTAAGCTTATTGTATATTTAGACTAGCAAGCTTATAACAGGGTTCAATTTTGTTTATTATATAATTGTTACCAAGCGTATTACTATAGTTTTCACTAACGTTTTCTAAGCTTAAGGCTTATGATAGTAAGTTTGTTACAAGTTATTTCTAAAGGGTTTTGGTTTGTTGGGGTAGGAGCCGTTAATTGGGCCACCTTTACCTTTGACCTTAGGACCAATCACCATACACATTTTGATTGTGTTAAGTGTATCTCCAATAACTATCTCAGTTTAAGCTAAAGTCCATCCGCAACTTATGTAGTTAGGTAAAGCAATTACTCAGCAGGTGTATTAGTTTCAGGGTTACCTAAAAACAACTTTCTTCCTTCTATAGAGAGATTTCGCACATTTACAGTCTCTAGCAGCTAATGACTATAAGTAATCAACGTAAGAAATTTAAGGGTCCTAGCTTACTTGGTTTGACGTACTCGGCTAGAATTATAATAATTTTACAGCGAGCAACAGTATATAATTTACTTTATACTCGCAGGGTCTCCGATCAATGTTTCGAGAGGTTGCAAACGGAATGATACGAAGGTTGCTTTATAAATTTCTGGCTTAGGCAACACCAAGTGTTGCCTGGCGCCATCTGACATTTCCATTGGAAAGTTTGACTTTTTTTTAGCATAATCGTACTTTGAACGTTTTGACGTACGACCATCATTTGTGTTGTTTACAGTGACTTGAATGAATCAATTTGGCAAAAAAAAATGGAATTAACTCGTGAACATTTTCGTGCGATCATTTTTCACAACATTCGACGTGGATTATCACAACAAAAGTGCGCCGATGAATTTAAATCTTTGTATGGCGATGAAGCACCATCCTATAGCACTGTGAAGAACTGGTTTAATGAATTTAATCGTTGCCGACGCTCGCTTAAAGACGAAGGTCGTCCAAAAACGGCCGTTGTGCCAGAGAAAATTAATGCCGTGCGTGAACTGACATACCGTTAGATAGAGCCATCCATGGACATTTCTTCCACCAGCACAAATCGATATTGCATGAACACCTGACCGTAAAAAGGTTTGTTCTCGTTGGATCCCGCACAATTTGACAATCGCTCAAAAAAAGCCTCGTGCCGATTGGTGCAAAAAATTTTTTTGTCAAAATACTATCGCGGTGCTTTAAATAACGTTTTTAAGATGGTCACAGGTGACGAATCATGGATCTATTCCCAGATCTATGAGCCCGAAAAAAAGCAATCGACCGTTAGGGTCTTCGAAGATGAGCCAAATCCAACAAAAGTTGTTCGTGGAAGAAACACTTCGAAGCAAATGGTCGCCTGTTTCTTCGGCAAAACCGGTCATGTGGCGACTGTTCCGCTTAAGCAACGTAGGACGGTCTATTCTGAGTGGTACACCACAATTTGTTTGCCTGAAGTCTTCGGAGAAATTTGAAAAACGAACAAGAGAAGACGAATAATTGTTCACCTTGACAATGCGAGCTTTCACACATCGACTCAAACCAGCGCCATTTTGACCGGCGAGAAAGTCGAATAATCCGCCGTATAGCCCTGACTTGGCACCTAATGACTTCTATTTATTTCCGCACATCAAGAAAAAAAATGCGTGGTTAACAATTGTCGTCGCCAAAAGATGCTGTTGAAGCGTTCAAAACCCTAGTTTTGAAGGTGTCTTAATAGGAGTGGAAAAAGTGCTTCGAAAATTGGTTTGAGCGCATGCAAAAGTGTATAATTCATGCTGGAGAATACTTTGAAAAACAATAAAACCATGTTTGATGTTAGATATTCGCATTTTCATTACTAGGCCAAAAATATACGTATATATCAGCCTTCATACATTTAGTACGCACTCCATTCCTCAGTGGGAGGATCAGATAATCTTACCGCCATTTGAATCGGGGTGTCGATTTAAATAGACGGTCATACTGCATATTACACCACCGTGGGCACTCGACCACTGATTATATCTGCTTCTTTGCTATTTCTTTAAATGGCGGGCGCTTTAGCCTGGATAGGGTATTCTGCATTCGTCTTAAAGTGGCTTTTTACTTCCCGTAACCGAATCAAGGTTAAGGTAAATTTGGAATGAACAAAAACCACAGGGCACTCTTCACATTATGAAATATAGACTTAAGATGTTTGTATGTATTCTCAAGTATATCGACATGTCTTGTCTACTAGTTATGCCATGTATGTACGTGTGAATGTCTGTTGACATATTACATTTATACGTGAGTATTTCAAATGAAACATCATCACATTAAGACACCCATCCACTTCCGTAACCTCTCCACCGACACAAAGACTCGGCCGTGTGAGTGTAGAAATAATAGTGTGTGTCCAACGCGCGCCGTATCATGGTGTGTTAAAATGATGTAAAAGTGCCAGACTGGCGCCAGAACTGTTTCAGTCTTAAGGTTTTCGTGAACTACAAACAATACTCATCCCATATCCGTATCCGCACACACACTCATACACAAGACGCTCTGAAATGTTTAATAAATGATAGAGTCGTTGTAATAGTTTCTCCCTACGTGCGAGTGTGGGTGAACGACATTTGTTCCTATTCCATCCTACATATGGCCCAGTGTACGAATTTTTGTAGGGTAAGGGTATTGGGAATGTGTATGCGAGTGTTTTGTGATAAAGTACCTTTTCGGCCTCTCGCACACCCATTTTCAAAAGTCTTTCAGTCTTTAATTTTTAAAGGATGTCATAAAAAGTAAGTTTTTTTGTGTATTTTTTGAATTGCCTTTTAATAAATTCTCAATTAATTTTATTATCTGCAACGTTTGTTTGTTGTGGAAAATTGAAAATAAAATTTTTAAAAATTATTATAAACGGAAGTCATTTGGAAGGATTTTATGTTTCTCGAATCGTGATGAGGGTAATATTTTTCAAGTTCATTAACACAATAGGGTCCGACTATTTTATACGTAACTAAAAATTTTTTTCTTATTCGAAAAGTTTTTGAACCGCTTCATTATTTAGTAGGGACATAAATACTGGTACACACGTTTTATGCTGTAAATAAAAAGGACTGAATGCTTTTGGACCAAATATTTTTAATATATTTATTGATGTATTTTGTATCCAAAAAGAGTCTACTTATTCGAAATGTCCGCTTTTTGCCTTTACACACGTCTTAAGTCGCACTGGCCAATCGTCAATAGCTGCACGAACCTTGTCCATTATAAAAATTGACCACAGCTCGAACCAAAGCAGTCTTAAGAGATCCCATGTTGGGGTATCTTTTGTGTCAAACCTTGTCCTCTAAAACCGTCCACAATTTGTAATCCAATGGGACTGTCCGAGGGTCATTCTTCAGAGGAAATGAACGCTGGCAAATTGTTTCGAAGCCAGGCCTGGGACGTTTTAGCCTTATGGGCCGGCGCAGAACCCTGCTGGAAAGTCCATGGCTGGCTTCAAAACAGCTTCCAAAACGGTTTCTTGGTAAACTTTGACCGATGTTTTGACTCCTTGTTCGCAGAAATGCAGGTCAGTGGTTGAACAAAAACTGTATTTTTAGGTTTTACTAAAAATCTTGCTCTAGTTTATAAATACAGAACCGTTTTATATAGGTAAGACTTATGTGCAAATTTGGTCAAATTTTAACAAAACGATCCGTTGCAGAAGAGCATGATTGTTAGTAAAGCGCAAAAATGAATTTTTAGCCATTTTAAATTTTTCTACCCATTAAAGAAACAATGCAAAAAGAGTATATCAGCAATTTATAGTAATATATAGAAACGATTTATAAACCTTTTGAGCAAAAAAAAAATTAGGTAAGTATTAAATATATTGCCATTAAATACAGTTAAAAAGATAAAGAAGGGTCCGCCGTGCCAACCTGTTGTTAGGATAACTTCTCGCCTCTGCCAGGGGAACATTTGTTTGGCTATTCCAACTTAGGGACTGATATTTCCAAATTTCACTTCCATTTCCAAAATTCATATTTCCAAATTTCATTTCCATCTCATTTCCATCTCACCAGAGATGGTGATGCTGGTCGTTCGTATCGTTCCATGTGAAATTTGGTTGGAATCGGTTGTAATATGTGGCTTATAAAGCTTTAAGTTTCGAAATCCGGAAGGACCTTTATACGGGATCAAGACTAAAACATGGACCTACTTGGTCCAGTTTCACCAGATTTAACTATTGGTCACTGAGTAAGCAGTATCGGGTTTAAGTAGCTCCTTCAGCTGTGTGGGACCAATTCGAAAACATGGACCGACATCGTTGAGTTTAACTAGAACTGGGTGTTGGTTGCACATTACGCTCCATGCGAATTTTTGTCCGAATATAATAGGCAGCTAAGTGTTCTGTAATAAGGGAGTTATTTAAAAACAAGGTTGTATATAGTTTGGTTCTACCAGATTTAACTATTGCTCAATCATACGGTACCATGGTAAATTTGAGGGTTTAATTTGTAACTTCTAGAGCTGCAGGAATAGCGAAATGACGGCTGGAGTATTTTAAACAATTTGGAGCACTAATTAACCTAAAACTACTGGTTTTATAGCAAAGAGCAAAAAAACTTTTTCAAGCTCGAGGTCAGTATTTGTGATGTGATTAATTTTTATATTTATGTGCCCAATATATAGGGTGATCCATCTGGAGGAATTTTTTCAGAACAAAAAAAGGTATAAAAATTCAAATAAAGTATATAATCTTTATTGGATTTTGAAAGGACATTTTATGGCATTTATTTTAGAAAATAATTCCCTTCAAATGTTGGCAACTGTATTATGGAAATGAGCGTTCGCTGACAAACGGGAAGATCCGCTGCTTTCGACCTATATTTTGTTCAGTGATGAGGCCCATTTCTGGCTCAACGGCAAAGTCAATAAACTAAATTGCCGCATTTGGGCTGAAGAGCAACTAAAAGAGGTTCAAGGAGTGCCATTAAAGCCAGATAAAACCACGGTTTGGTGCGGTTTATAAGCTGGTGCATATTTTTTGAAAAATGATGATGGTCGGAACGTAACTTGCTATCGCGCCATGATATCGATCTTTATGCTACCTGAAATTGAAGCCCGTAATATTGACGACACTTGGTTTCAACAGGACGTTGCCACTTGCCATACAGCTGCTCAAACAATGGATCTATTGAGAGGTCATTTTGAAAAGCAACTAGTTTCACGTTTTGGACAGGTGAGTTGGCTGCCTAGATCACACCATTGAACATTTTTCTTTGGGGTTACGTTAAGTCCAAAGTCTATGCAGAAAAACCAGCTACGATTCAGGCACTGCGCGTGTCATTAAAGCCGATATGCTCGAACGAGTTATCCAAAATTGGACAGTCAGAATGGAAACCCTGAGGCGTAGTTGTGGCCAACATTTGAAGAAATTATATTCAAAAAATAAATGCCATAAAATGTCCTTTCAAATTACCAATAAAGATTATTCACTTGATTTGAATTTTTATACTTTTTTTTTTGTTCTGAAAAAGTATCTCTAGATGGATTACCCTATATATTTGGCACATAAATATTAAAACTAAACATCACAAACACTGACCTCGAGCTTGAGAAAGATTATTTGCTCTTTGCTATAAAACCAGTAGTTTTAGGTTAATTAGTGCTCCAAATTGTTTAAAATACTCCAGCCGTCATTTAGATTCCACGCTTGATTTGAATTTTTATATTTTTTTGTTCCGAAAAATACCTCTTGAAAGATCACCCTATATATACATGCGTCTTTCCATAACGTAAAAGTTTAAACTATTGAGAAAACAATATAATAAGAGGCCAGAGAAGCAAGGCTCTACAAATTGACAGGTGAGATGGCCGCCTAGATCGAGAGATATCACACATTTCGACATTTTTCTTTGGGGTTACGTAAAGTCCAATGTCTATGCTGACACCCCAGCTACGATTCAGGTTTTGGAAGCCAACATTACGCGTGTCTTTAAAGCCAAAATGCTCGAACAAGTCATTCAAAATTGGACCCTCAGAATGGAAACCCTGAGGCGAAGTTGTGGCCAACATTTGCAGGAAATTATATTCAAAAAATAAATGCCATAAAATGTACCAATAAAGATTCCACGCTTGATTTGAATTTTAATATTTTTTTCTTGTTCTGAAAAAATGCCTCTTGAAAGATCACCCTATATATACATGCGTCTTTGCACAACGTAATAGTTAAAACTATTGAGAAAACAATTTAATAAGAGGCCAGAAAAGCAAGACACTACAAATTGAAATAAATTAAAAAAGAAAGAAAAATAATCAATTAAAAACACCGCTAAGTTCGGCTTGGCTGAACCTTATATATCCTCCACTGTACATACGCTACTAAAGCACAAAAAATGTCCGTTTTTTGGGACCTTTCAGTCCATGCGTCCGTCCCTTATGTTTAAAAAGCTAAAACTACAAAATTACTCTATATTTTGATTTGCAGCAAAATTTTCTTTAATGGGTACTACCATATGTCTATATTGACTAGAAATCGCCCGTTATAACCTGTGGGCCGTTTATTGGGCCGCATGATCCAAAAGTCCAGCAAATATGCCCTCTTTTGTGGTATTTAGTGCTTCCTAACTGACAGTACCGATTTTAGCTAATCATAAAAAATTATGATTTGCTAAGCAAATACTCAAAAATTGTTCTTTTTACCGAGGTACCTTTAGTCCCTTTAAGGGAATTATTTTTCCCTGGGCCAATTGTGTCTATTTACAATCTCACTCGACAGTTTTATAATAGACGTTGCTTACTTGTTTTGGACTGCAATCTCTTGTATATATGTTCTCGTATACGTTGATATTGTTCTAGAATTTCGGTATACCCTTTCGTAATATTATTTTATAGATGTAAATTAATACGATTATCTTTTATTACTTGAATGAATAAAAACATAAATAAAATAAAAATTACAATCCCAAATAGCTAATGACCATATGTCATCATCATGCTAAATTCTAGGTTCCAAGATTGATTCGTTTGACGACTATCGATCTTCCAAGAGACACACGAAGGGACCTACGACAAACATGGCTAGATCATTTTAGAATTATGTGACGATCACGAATACGAGTATATATATTCTATGGGGTCTCCGCTATATATTTAATGGTGTTCAAATGAACTGATAAATTTAAGATACTCGCTACTCTTGTTAGGAGAAAAATTGTGAGGGCAACGGCAGGAGGCTCGCGGGTGGTAGCGGGGAGAGGTGAAGTAGAAGTAAAAGTCTGTGCGAAATTTGGTAAAAATCTAATGTAATGCAGGGCGGAAATCGGGAAACATCTATATATGATAACAAAATGATGACCAGGATTTTTGCATGGTTCGTTATGAGCGAACATTTATTAACTGTGGTGCAATTGTTCGACAGAGGTCTATATTTTCGAATAGGTGCCACACAAAGGTCCCTAATGATTTGAGGTCCTGCAGCTCTAGAAGCTACCAATTACCGATCACTCCCAAATTTTACATGGTTCTTTATGTGCGGCCATTTATTAACTGCGATGAAACTGAATAACCTAGCTCCTTGTTTCCTTATAGCCCCTCAAACAAAAGTCTTTTCCGATTTAAGAATTTGCCGCTTTTGAAGCCACATTATGCATCCGATTCCTAACAAATTTCGCATGAAGTGTTAAGAGCAACCAACGACCATGTCATGTACCCAACATCCATGTCCTTACAGCTTCCACTCCAAGGTCCCTCCAAGAGGCTACCAATTACACCCGATCACTCCCAAATTATACATGGTACATTATGTGCGGCCATTTATTAACTGTAAAGAAACTGGATAACCTAGCTCCATGTTTTCTTATAGCTCCCAAACAAAGGTCCTTTCCGATTTAAGAATCTGCGCCTGAGAAGCCACAATTGACATCCTATTCCTAACAAATTTCGCATGAACATTAAACCATATCGGTCCGTGTTCTCGAATAGCTCTCACACAAGGTTCCCTACCTATTTGAGGTCGTGCAGCTTAAGAAACCACAAATTATACCCAAGCACCCTCAAATTTATGTTTTGAGTAACACAAAATGTTACAGTAGAGCGTTTTTCTTGTTTTTTTTCTAATTCATCCGGAGGACTCAAATACAATTGAATTTGTTATATTTTTCTAAATATTAATAAATAATTTTTAAAGTCAAAGCTTAAGAGCGTTATATTATATTCTATTGAATTTCATAAAGAAGGGAGTGGCACTTACGTCTTTTCCGCGGTAAGGGCACGAAATAATTAACCTTATCATATTAAGTCCGACCTTGCTCAAGCTGCAGATATGATTAAATTTCTATATTGCAGAGTAGCAGAGTGGTGTAGGGTATCTCATAGTCGACCATGATCTACTAAAGACTTTCCTTAACGGTTTTTGTATGGATTACTCATATTCTCGTTAGGTGGCTGACATTTACGAGATAAAAAGCCGCCCCTACATTACTAAAGATAACCTTACCCGGATTTCAACCTGGGTGTACGATACCATCCTTCATGTAGGTAGTCGGACACACTAACTACCCCACTAAAAAAATGTCTTTAATCAGGATTTTTCCTTTAAGTTAACAGTAAGTAAGTACCAGCATGCACGCAATGTTAAGTAACAGTTCCAACTAACATAACATACCGGATAATGGCGGATAAACACCAAATGTTTTCCTACCCACACACTCACAGTCATACACACGGCACAGCGCATGCTCTCTTCAAAGAAAGTTAAACAAAAAGCTTTTATCCCCTTGTGGTGCAAAGCATAGCAAATTCTTAGCTCTGTAGGCGCTTTTTCATACTCGTTCTCCAATCCGTAACCAGTGTGTAACATCTGTTGGTCCCTATCATTTCGTTACGTCGTATTTCAAAAATTCCATTTCCTGTACATGACATCAAGTCCTCGTTCGCACAGGTGAAACTCTTCCTTTGAATTGGATTACACGAATGAGGCCCACTGAGGTGCGTTTGCATGGTATCCTCGGTTACGCAACCACCTATTCAGTGTGTGATTTGTTATGCTCACCGGCTACACGAAATGGGAGGTGTTTTGTGCTCTCATTCGTTAAATGAACGCATTTGTTTTTGTGGTCTAGACGTACCTCAAACTGAACCACGTGAAGGATGGATGATGTATTGCGCACACCTGAACTTTTTATTTGCGATGGTGAAATGAAATATTGCAGCTTTATGATGATGTTGTGGCACGGCTAACCACAAAAGGATTGTGTGGAAATATGCCATGTTGCATCTCTGTCGCTCTTTCGGGGATGTGTGAATAATATGAAATGGAAGCGTGTTATGTAATACTTAAACGTGATTTAAATTTATCAGAAACTTCACTAAAAATAAGTAAAAACATTAAAAAAATCAAACCAGAGCAGAAGGATAGGAGTATTATGAAATTTACATGCTTCCATTAAATCATTTTCTTCGAAATAGAAAGTATATTTTTTATACAACGTATCCTTATTCAAACCAAACTGAATCTGGTATATTATAAAAATCATTCAGTTTTAGTACTCGTATGCTCATTGTAAAAATTAGGGCCAAGGACGAAACATGATATTTGTTGTTGTTGTCTGTAAATAAGTCGTTAATTTCGGCCTGGCCGAACCATATACTTTATATCACCTTCCCTACGCTACTCAAGCGAAAATTGGTACGTTTTTTGGGCCGTTTCGGCCCATGCGCCCATTCCTAATCTCACCAAAACTTCAAAAGACGGATGGACGATAATAGTTAGATCGTTTTAGAATTTTACGACAATCAATTATAATATATACATTTTAGGGACTTTGATCAATATCTCGTGGTTTGCCACACGGTGATTAAATTACAAGGGCTGCAACATATATTTCTGGCCAAGGCAACACTTAGTGTTGCCGCCATCTGACATTTCAATTGGTTTTGCATTTTTTAACATAAACATACTAAATCGTTTTGACGTACGGCTATCATTTGTGTTGTTTACAGTGTCTTGATAAAATCAATTTGGCTAAAAAATGGAACTAACTCGTGAATATTTTCGTGCCATCATTTTTCACAACTTTCGACGTGGATTTTCACGACAAGATGAACTTAAATCTTTGTATGGCGATGAAGTACCATCCAATAGCACTGTGAAAAACTGGTTTATTAATTCAATCGTGGCCGACGCCACGAAGGTCGTCCAAAAACGGCCGTTGTGCGAGAGAACATTGATGCCGTGCGTGAACTGATAATGCAAGATCGTCATGTGACATACCGTGAGATAGAGGCATCCTTGGGCATTTTCACCAGCATACATTCGATATTGCATTAACACCTGGCCGTAAATAAGGTTTGTTCTCGTTGGATCCCGCAAAATTTGACAGTCCCTTAAAAAAAAGGCTCGTGTCGATTGGTTCAAAGGACGAAATACGATCGCGGTGCTTCAAAAAACGTTTATAAAATCGTCACAGGTGACGAATCATGGATCTATGCATGTGAGCCCGAAACAAAGCAGTTATCGACCGTGTGTGGGTCTTCGAAGACGAGCCAAATCCAACGAAAGTTGTTCGTGGAAGAAGCACTTCGAAGCAAATGATCGCCTGTTTCTTCGGCAAAACTGGTCATGTGGCGACTTTTCCGCTTAAGCAACGTAGGACGGTCAATTCTTAGTGATACACCACAATTCGTTTGCCTGAAGTCTTCGGAGGAATTCGAAAAACGAACAAGAGAAGACGAATCATTGTGCACCATGACAATGCGAGCTCTCACACATCGGCTCAAACCAGCGCCTTTTTGACCGGCCAAAACGTCGAATTGATGGGCCATCCGCCGCACAGCCCTGACATGGCAAACAATGACTTATTTTTATTCCCGCACATCAAGAAAAAAATGCGTGGTCAACGATTTTCGTCGCCAAAATATGCTGTAGAAGCGGTTTTCGTGAAACTTTGATAAAGCCACCGACTCAGAATTGCGGTAGTAATTTTAAATGGTATACAAACGTGCCTCGTAAGTGAACTTTACCATGATGAAAATGTTGACTTCGACTAATGTTTTCTCACTGAGAGATCACTAAAAATGTTTAAGGGTGCATTTACATAAAGATACGAAATTTGTTTGTCCCTATTGGAAACCCCTGTCTTCTAAGTTTCACAATGCATTTTTTTGATGTCTGCTTTAAAATCCAAATAAAAGCGCATATAACGTACATACAGATTGTAGACTTTATTGTGAAGTTAAGGAACTTGTTTAATAGGTATCTGTCCATATTTTGACATAGTACATAAGGTTCCAATATTAGAAGGCACATAATATTTAACATTCTAGTATGATACCACTACGCACCGAACGTTTTGGCCGATCTTATCATTGTCAATGTATTTTAAGTAGCCCCCACTACTCGTATAAAGTTCCTCCCGCTAAGAGGTCGTGGCCTGCCGAAGCCATCATTCATTTAAGATCTTAATGAACATTTTTCGCCACAAGAAGCATATTACATATGATGATGCTTAAATCCCTGGTAAAATTTTACTATATCGGTTCACTTTTTCAAGAAGCCCCCCATCTCAAAATGGTCTCTCAACTTTAAACCGTGTCACTGTAACTTACTTCTTTGCACCATATCGGTGAAGCGTACTTTATAGCCCTGTGCGGCTATAAAGTATTTGTGTTATAGGCGTGGTATGAGTGATATTACAGAAACCAGCAAAACCGACCGTCGGTGTTTTTTAAAAGTAAAAAAACAGCATTAATCGACATTCTGGTTTAAGCCATTTGCCAAGGAATGGAAAATACTTACTTATATATATCCCCAATCAGAAGTTAGGTAATTGTCTCCATTTCTAGACTCTAGAATGCACTAAATCATTTGCTGCGAGTGGAGGTTATTTTATTTTAAAATAAACGATCAAATAGTTTAAGTCTGGCATGGCCGACAACAAAAACAATTTAAAACAGGATTTATAACTCGTTGAATGGTCTCTAAATGTATCTAGTTTTAAAAATATGGTCATATTTGAATTTGTTGAACAATTTCATCGTGTTTGGTACTTATATGTGCACGTTTAAATGGACAAGATTTTAATGCTTAGGGTCCGTCACCCAAAGTTAGTCAAACTGCAAATACAGCGTATTCCATGGCTCATTTCATGAAAATATGTCCATCTACGACCAAGCCCGAAAATTCAAGGGGGCGAAATGGTAGCAGTACTAGGGTAAAATTGCTAAGTTCTGAACCGGTGGTCGGATTTTTTAAATATAATATAACTTAACTTAATAACTTATTTTTCTAAACTAAAGTTTTTTCAATCACCAACTTGATCATCATTTCATGAATGAGCCTGAAATAATCTCCATATACGAGGGCGACCGCAAGACTAACTGGCCTGGCACATTATATGTTTTACTAGCAACTTTTTTTTTGTTTTTTAAAAGCAATCTTTTATAAGCCATCTGTCAAAATTTCCGAAATATTTAATAATTATTTTCTTTGTTACAGGTGATTGAAGTAAACAAGTTTTATAATTTTTGAAAAATGGAAAATAAAGAGTTTCGTGCGGTTATTAAACACTTTTATATTAAAGGTTATACGCCACAATTAATCAAAGATTAATTGGATTCTGTTCATGGTGATAATGCACCATCATACTCCACCGTGAAATCCTGGGTTCAACAATTTAAAATGGGTCGTTCAAGTACGGAAGATGAACAACGCTCTGGAAGACGAAAAACTGCTACTAAAGGGTGTTTTTATTGAGGTATAGAACTTCGAATTGAAATAAAACACAAGAAAATCGTTTTAATGTCCATCAATTTGGCTTTATTGGAAGGATAATTTTATGCCATTAATGTTTAAATATGATTTCGGGCATGTGGCCGCCGCGGCTGGCTCGAATAAAGCCAATTCTACAGGTCCAATTTTCAACCACTTTTTCGAGCATATGGGGCCGTATGTTGGCAATAACGCCACGAATGTTGGCTTCCAAGTCCCCTAACGTTTCTGGTTTGTTGGCGTAGACGAGCGACTTCACATATCCCCAAAGAAAATAATCCAATGGTGTCAAATCACACGATCTTGGTGGCCAATTGACAGGTCCATTCCGCGAAATTATGCGCTCATCGAATGCTTCCTTCAATAATTCGATTGTGACGTGCGCTGTGTGGCATGTAGCGCCGTCTTGTTGGAACCACAACTCATCCACATTCATGCCATCCAATTCGGGAACAAAATAGTCGGTTATCATGGCTCTATACCGGTCTCCATTAACGGTAACTGACTCTCCAGCATTATTTCGGAAGAAGTATGGCCCAATGACTCCACCAGCCCATAGAGCACACCAAACAGTCAGTTTTTGTGGATGTAATGGCGTCTCAAGGGTCTCATGTGGATTCTCTTCACTCCAAATGCGGCAATTTTGCTTGTTGACGTAGCCATTCAACCAAAAATGAGCCTCATCACTGAACAAAATTTTGTGATGAAAATCAGCATCGAGATGAATCTCATTTTCGGCCCATTTTGCAAGCGTTGTTCTTTTGTCAACCTGTTCATGATGAAATGGCAAACCAAACTAAATATTAATCACTTGACAGCTGACAAAATGGCCGCCAGTTAAAAAAGTGATGCCAACTTAAAGTTCTATACCCCAATAAAAAACACCTTTTACTATTGAAAACATTAGAAATATTTTTAATGAAGTGACTAAAGATAGACGAATAAAGCTCAGAGAACTTGCTGATATTGTTAAAATACACGAAAAACAATTTTGGAGTATATTACATGATGAACTCCACATGAAAAAGGATCCATCACTACATCCCAGAATGCAAAGAACAGTCAAAACAATGGATAGAAGCTGGTAAAAGTCCCAAGTCCCAAGAAGGCGAAAACTGTCAAGTCAGCAGGAAAAGTAATGGCCACAGTATTTTGGGATGCAAGGGGTATAATATTTATTGATTATCTTGAGAAAGGAATAACTATAAATAGTGAATATTATTGTGCATTTTTGGATCGATTGAGTGAAGAAATCAAGATAAAACGACCGCATTTAGAAAAAAAAAAGTTTTTTTTCATCAAGATAATGCTCCTTCCCACGCTCATTTTTAACTCAACAAAAACTGGTCCAGATTTAGCTCCTTCTGATTATTTCTTGTTTCCAAATTTAAAAAAAATTCTCGGTGGCAAAAAATTGTCGTCCAATAGCGAGGCTATTGCTGAAACTGATGCATATTTTGAAGGTCTTGAAAATCTTATTTTTCGGATGGAATTAAAAAACTTGAAAAATGTTTGATGAAGTATATTGAGTTGGAAGGAGAGATGTTGAAAAATAAATAATAATAAATCAAAAAAAAACGGTTATTTTTATGTTAGGCCAGTTACTTTTGCGGTCGCCCTCGTAAATTACTATAACGCCTTTACGTTGTTTTCCGAATTAGCCAAAACGGTCTAAGCCTGAAAAAATGGTTCTGAGAAAAACGAAGTTGAACGAAAATAAGTTTTTAAAATATTTTTATTTTTTTTATTAATCGTCAATAAATATTAGTTGTAATATTTGGTTTAGGTTAATCATTAGGTCTAAGTTAACTTAGATAAAGACTTTTAAACAGTTAATACAAAAATTAAATTGACTTAGGCCAGTTTGGAATCCATTTAAAAAAACTATAATGACAGGAATTAAGGGTTAGTTCTTTTTGGCTCCATTTATTAAGACATACAAAATTTCTTCAGATAAATAATAAAAATAATTGTTAACGTTTTTAATAATACAATTCTTACAAATTCTTCCTGCATATCTTCTTCTTGTGCTCTCGAATTATAATTGAGGCGCTCAGCGCCAAAACGGCCTAAGCTCGAAAAAATGGTTCTGAGAAAAACGAAGTTAAAAGAAAATAAGTTTTTAAAAATTTTTTTTTTTTTATTAATCGTAAATAAATATTAGTTGTAATATTTTTTAGGTTAATCATTAGGTCTAAATTAACTTACAAGTAGATAAAGACTTTTAAACAGTTAATACAAAAATTAAATTGACTTAGGCCAGTTTGGAATCCATTTAAAAGAAAAAACTATATTGGCAGGAATTAAGGGTTAGTCCTTTTTAGCTCCATTTATTAAGACATAAAAAATTTCTACAGATAAATAATAAAAATAATTGTTAGCGTTTTAAATAATACAATTCTTACAAATTCTTCCTGAATATCTTCTTCTTCGGCTCTCGAGTTTGTTTTTAAATTATTAAGTATAAAATGCATGCTTTATAGGAGGTATGAACTCTTTGAGTTCCTGTAAATTCTTAAACTTTGCAGCTTTAATGAATTTTTCTCCAGGATAAAGCGGTTCCAATTCCAAATTTACGAACTTGCTGGAGTTCCTCTTTGAAATATCAACTTCTTGAAATAAAACATCTATGTTATTTGCGTATTTGAATTGAATTATAAATGACTCCACAGTTTGGAATCGAAGCCACTGAATCTTAAGCCATTTAACTTCTATTCCCTATTTCTAGGTATACATGAATGACTTATTCGTGATAAGATCATGAATACCAAGACAATAGGTACATAGCTGCCTTTTGTAGTAAGCTACCCCTGTGGAAATGGCTGGTGTCGGCACAGTTTTCATAAGATCGAATGCTATAACTGCATATTCTTTCTTGTTAAGTTTCGAGTCCAATTACATCGCAGTTCTAGCTGATTCAGCTTTTCGATGATGTAAATCTCTTTCGCTCGTAGTCCTTTCCTTTTCAGAAGGATCACCTGCGGCTTCGATTTTTACTTTAAAAGAATCACATTTTTTGCAGCTGTTGGAAAATGGGAGCTCGAAAATTCAAATTAAAGTTTTCAAAAAAGATTTTGGTGAAAACGTTAAATACAACTTTTTCCATTTCTACAGTTCCACGATATATCTGGTACGTATTCGATATGTTTAAGGTAGGTGCAAGAAAATCCCTTTGAATATTCTTATTTTTTGAATAGTGGGAGCTATACCTCCGAAATTTATTGATAAATTCTATCATGATTTTTTTTCAACGCTGGTCTTATTATGTGGGTTGTGGGTGTCTTCCTCTTTGGTCCAATTTTGGTGTAGTTGTGCCTCTTCCAGGTGCTCTATGGTTAAGTGCACGTGTATTACGACCATCGGTTATTTGTAAGATCTGCTTAAAATATCTTTTGCAGACATGCATTCCGACATTATTTACTCCAGGAAGTTTGTAAATTCTTGTACTAGATCTTTGGCTTTCGCCAAAAGACTTCTTATAAGATCTTCTTGTTTCAATTACCGCAATTTGTCCACATAAATAAGCATTTTGCAAATCATGATCACCAATTTTATAAAAAAATTCAGAAATACTTCGCAAATTATTTTCATTGAAATGCGGATGAGATTTTAACGGACAAAGTTCAAGTGCATTAAGTGTTTTAGCTGGCTTCATAACGAATATATTCTTGACTAAAACGTTTTTGGCCTAACCCACACATATTTTTTATTTCTAGGATTCGATTTGGCCCAAGCGGCTTAGGCCATTATGACATCTACATTTTTTTGAACTTTGTATAGAGGAAAAACAGTTTTTAGCAGGTAGTATAACCTAGTGTTATGCTATGCAATAGGGAGTTTTTTAGTATTTATTTCAAAAGGTTCCGGTTAGATCAGCATAGCCAGTTTGTCCATCTGTCCATCATATTTTTCGCTTTTTTGTTCATATCAATTCCTTAAATGCATTTTATAAAACTCTTGGAATCATATCTTATGAAATATTCTTCGAAAGTTAAGCGCTTAAAACGGGGTTTAGGTGTGTTTAAATTATTTTAAATGAATACCGTATTGGACTTCAGTTGTAAATATCTAAAATAAATGTTGTTTTGAGATCGTCTGAGGCCATGGGTTCAGTGTGCAGGCACTTCGTCGCGCCATGGAAAAGTTAACAGAAAAGAGTACAGACTGGAAGGAAGGAAGCTCCAGTCGAAGGCCAAGTGATTTCTAAGACAAAAAACATTAAAAACTGCATTGCTTGGAAGGCATTTTTTAAGCAGGTTGAGTTCAGCAACAGTTTATAGAGCCGTAGTCCCCAACTTTAAACCCGCTATGTTGCTATATGCAATATAACAACGTCATAGACAAATTTTACCACCATAAGCGTTATTAAAACGCTCTGTGAATAGACATCAAACGACTTAAAATGTTAACACATCTGCTAACATACACACTCGCACACATAGTAAAGTTCCTTATTTCCCTAATGAATAGTTTTCCATTAAGAAGGGTTAATTCATGCATTTCATCCTTTGTCGCACGCTTTCACACAAATTCACTTAAGTATTCAACACCGATTTTGTACTTGAAAGCTCTCATTTACACTAGAAATAATTACTCGCCGTACGTCGTGCTAGCACAACGAAATTGTGTAATGGCACATACAAGAATAGAATATTAAATTTTATAGACATTGAAACCTAATCCACCTGTGGTTTCACATAATCACTTCAACACTCCGGCATTTCGGAAACTACAAATTTTAAAACACACACACGCCAATACATACACCAACACACGCTTGTATTAGGGTATTTTCAGGATACATGGGCTGTTTGTGAGACGTGCAACAAGTGTCGAAATATATACGGACACATGTGTGTACTAGTGGGCGAAAACGAATGTGCCTGGTAGATGTGAATGTGTTTAAAACGTTTTTGGTAAACACGTTTACATTTCATTAACGCATTTTGAAAAGCAATTACGCATTCAACTATGTATGGGTAGCTGCATTTGTGTGTGTGTAGTAGTGTGAATGTAAATGTACATACATTTGTAAATGCCTGCGTGAACAGTAAACAACCATAAAACTAAACATGCATACGGGTGAGAGGGTGTATGTGAAAAAGTAAAGTATGATAAGGCCATATAAAATCGAAGCAAAGCTTTGTTTATGCTGTGAGGGCCCCTAATCTGGTGTACCTCTTTTCTGGGTCATTTAAAATATAACGTTTTTTTATATCCTCTACATTAGAAAGAGGGGGATACTAATTAGTAATTCCAATTTTGAGACCTCAAAATGTTGATTGGATTCCCTATTATTGACAACCGCAATATTCTAAGGTGTTCTAGCCATGTCCGTTGAAAGCACGATATGAAAATTGTAATTTCTGCCGCTTCTACACGCAGAGAAAAAAGATGCTTACTATATGGTCACGGCAATTATAATATGTTCTCCACAATAAAAGTATGTTCGTCGCAACCATAACATTGTTTAATTAATTTAATTTTGGCAATAGTATAATTGCCGCAATATTAATATTATTGAAATGTAACAATAGTATTATACCCAAATTTAAAATTGAAAATATGGTTGCAGCAACAATGTAAATATGGTTGGAGTGACACAAGTATTGTTTTTTGGGTTTTATGCTAACAATAATATGATTACGGCAATCATACTGTATGACTGTAATTTTTCTTCATTTGAATATGCTTTTGAGCACAATGTTATTGTTACGGATCTAAAGAAATAATAATACTTTTTATAAAGAAATTAAAATTTTTCAAACAAGCTACTTTGGCTTTGTTTAACTGAAATATTTTTAATAAAAACTCTTACGTTTTTTTAAACTAATTTTTTCAAATATAAAATAAATCACTCCTATTATTTTGAATTTAACGTAATTGTAAATAATTTTCAAAATTCAAATCTATTGTTGACAACTAAACCCAATTCTAATAAATACTATTGGGGATCACAGTATAATTGTGTGTGATCATACTATGGATGTCGATATCATAACATGATCATACTATGGTTGTGAGGATCAAACAATGGTTGTATGTGAAACATACCATGGTTGTGAGAATCACAATCTAGTTGTGAATATCATAGTATGGTTGAGTTTGAATCAAACCATGGTTGTGGGGATCATAGTAAGTTTATGTGTGAATCTTACTATTGTTGTGAGGAACATAACATTGTTATTCAGTCACGAAAAAGTCATTAATCATGGCTCTATTGACTGTAACATTATGGCCGGCTTAATTTTTGAAGAAATATAGACCAATGATTCCCTCTGCCCATAGAGCACACCATACAATGACTTTTTTAAGATGTAACGGCGTCTCATCAATGGTGCGACAATTTTGTTTATTAACCAAAAGTGAGCTTCATCGATAAACAAAATTTTCTTGTAAAAATCAGGATCGGTGGATTTGCAAACGTTGTTCCGAAGTAAGTCTATTCATTACGAAATGGCAAACACAACAATAATTTTATTCTGCGGGTAAAGCGAATACACATATGCGGGTATATAAGAATCAGCCTAGTTGAACTTAACGCATTTTCTACTAGAAATCAAAGAGTCCAAAACCGAAACCGAAAACCAACATTCCGGTTTTGTGTCCAAACCCGACAGCCGGTTGCTCAGAAATAGCTAAAACCCGACATGTCGGTTGACCCAAATTTTTCTGTCGGGTTTATTGTTGTTATATAGGGTGTTTTTTAGACGTGTGGTTTTTAATCTGGTCACATTTTTTTCGGAGTTAGTATTTTTGACAGTTGTCAATTGATTTATGCTCAGTTTTGTTTGCGATTTCGTAATGAAAAGACTTATTCCGGAACAACGTTTGCAAATCGTGGTGAAAGGGCCGAAAACGAGGTGGCCACCGATCCTAGTTTTTACAAGAACATTTTATTTATCGATGAAGCTCACTGTTGTCGCAAACTGAAAATCCACAAGCCATTATTGAGACGCCGCTACATCATCAAAAAACCATTGGTTAGTGTGCTTTATGGGCATAGGGAATCATTGGTCAATATTTCTTCAAAAAAGAAGCCGGACATAATCTTACAGTCAATGGGAAACGCTATAGAGTCATGATTAATTACTTTTTTATGCCTAAAATGGAGTTTGTTGATGTGGACGACCTTTGTTCCAAGAACTGCGCTACATGCCATACATACAACGAAACAATCAATTTAATGAAGGAACCTTTAGTGAGCGCTTTATCTCGAATCGTGGGCCTGTGGCGTGGCTTCCAAGATCGTGCGATTTAACACCGCTAGACTCTTTTTTGTGGGGTTATGTGAAGTCGTTTGTCTACGCAGATAACACCGACATGATTGCCTTGAAAGAGAATATTTGTCGCGTTATTGCTGATATACGGCCACAAATGCTACAAAAATTGGTCGAAAATTGGGCCTCTCAAATGCAATTTATTCGAGCCAGCCGCAGCCTGAAACCACTTGCCTGAAATCATTTTTAAAACATCACTAGTATGGGAGCTATACCCAATTTTATGGACACCGATGTACTCTGTATGTTGATGCAAATGGGTTGAATTGAATAGATCCACTTAGAGTTTTTTTTTTCAAAACAAAAAAAATATAAAAATTCAAATCAAGTGTGGAATCTTTATTGGTAATTTAAATGGACATTTTATGCCATTTATTTTTTGAATATAATTTCCTTCAAAAGTTGGCAACTGTATTTTGTACGTAAGTCGCACCTAAAGTACCTACACATTTTTTCCAACTTAATTTGACATTTCTATGTTTCAGTCTTTGGCAAATTCAACCACAGTTAAGCAGTGCGTTAACATTGTTGAAACCTTTATATCGACGTTCAAATCAAAGTGTATTTTCCTGAAGTAGAAGAGCCGACAACCTCGACAGGCCGTCGTGCCCGACAATTAAACACTTCAGGAACATCACCAAAGTGAATTTTGTATAAAATTTAAATTTACACGCTTGAGAGGCTCACTTTCACTTTAGTGAATTCGTTAAATAGCATTTGAGCTAATACGAATCCACGAGTCATTGTTGAAGAGCCAATGCATCCATAAAGAGCGACTGTTTGGTGCGGTTTTTGGGTTGATGGCGTCATCGGGCCGCACTTCTAACATAATTAGGTCAGCCAAGCAGTTTCCTTAAAAGGTGTTGGTTATCGCGAGATGATAACGGAAATTGAAGATGTTGATCTAGAAGGTATTTGGTTCTAACATTATGGCGTCACTTGCCACACAATCAACAAAAAATGGCTTGTTTGCGCGAGAAATTTAATGAAACTCACGTCGTGGCGATGTTAATTGGCCGCTACGATCATGCGATAAGACACCGTTGAAATTCGTTTTTTGGTGATATTTGAAAGAGAAAGTATACGTGAATAACCCGAAAACAATTCAAGAGCTAAAAGATGGATAATTCGGCACTTTAACGGCATTGAACCTCCTTTATGTCTCGGAGTCATTAAAAATATGGCCCATCCGATAACGGTATGTCAACGAACATTTGACCGATATTTTGTTCCACACAGAATTGTCATAGATCCCTCTATTATAAAACGAAATATTATAATATTTTTATGAAAATGTACACTTAATTTATACTTAACATTGGAATTGGAATTTCTTCAAAGAAGTATGTCCCCACAATGTAGTTTAATGAAACTGTGCGCCACACAGTAACTCGTTCTGGATGCAGTTCCGTCTTTAGAGCATTTGTGGATTAGATTTACTCAATATATGGAAATTTTACATTACCGTTGAGATCAAAATAGGTCTAATCAGGCATAAAACAGGAATTTATCAAGCTATAAGTAAGAGGGAAAATTCCGTTCGAGTAGCCAAATCCAGAGGGTTTAACTTGCTTGTAATTTGACTTCGTACGAAAAGCAGTTTAAGTCATCATGAATTATCCGTTGTAAAGATAGTCTTTTTACTGAAATTTTCTCCGATTTGTTTCGAGTCGAAATGCTTGGAGTTGCCTGAATTCACGATGCTACAGCCTCGATGGAGTCTTGAACCCGAACATAGGGACCTCGATGGTACGGTATTCGTGCGTTGATTTAGATTCGACAAACATGTTTACCAGCCTTATAATAGTCCAACTTCTCGGAGGACTTCCGCCAAACTTCCGCCTAACTTTTCGGAAATGCAGGACTGCAAAGCATGGTAGCGCTACACTATCCAAATCCTAATTTCGGTTTTCAGTGCATTCATTTTAATAAATCCAAATACTAACCTTGCAAATAAAATAAAGAATTTGCTAATTATGAACACAGGAATAATTTAAAACGTTTTGTTTTTGTAGCACGATTCGTGCGTTACCCTGTAAAAAAGTTTCTTTTGTTTTGAAGTCCTTTAAAAACCAGAAACAAAACACCAACGTACTTCAATTTAGCATGTTTCGTTTTGAGCGACCAACAATTAACTATAGTGGACCATATAAGCCGGTGTTTTTCGTCTAACCGTCACACAAAGGCTACTTCCAATTTAAATCTCTGTAGCTCTAAAAGTCACCTTAAAACTCCGATCGTTCTTAAAATTTAACATATTACGATATTAGCGAATTACCATTCTTATCGAAGCCCTGAATATAGCCCCCATACAAATGACCTTTACAACCTTGCTTGTAAAGGTCGTATATAGCTTGCCGCTATATACGATTTGGGACTTTGTCGCTCAAAAAGTCAACTTAAAACTTCGATCGTGTTTAAATGAAACATATTACGTTATGGGCGAAATACCATTCCAATCGAAGCTTTTCCTTAAGCCCCCATTAAAATGACCTTAACAAACTGAGGTCCTGTCGCTATACAGAAAACCTTTAAATATTTAATCTAGCACAAATAAAGCAAAGAGTGTTATGTGTCACCTATCAGTATATGTGACAGCGCATAGAGAAAGGGACCTAAGGGTAAACAAAATCAATTTTCACTTTTTTTTGATGTGGACAACATCTGAGCATCGAGTGAGACCGGTCCCATGCCCCAAAAGTTTTCCCTCCCAGAGATATGCGCGTTTTATGAAAGTGAAGTCGACGTCTTTAAAATAGCTCTCCTGAACAAAACTGGTTTTTACCCTAAGGTCCCTTTCTATTTTGCGCGTCACATATATTTTTTAATATAACCTCAACGATGTATGACCTTACCGCTGTAGAAGTATAATGTCCCACCTTGCTAAAACCTCTCACAAAGGCTCGTGAAGGGTATCTCATAGTCCGTCCGTGACAGCGCATAGAGAAAGGGACCTAAGGGTAAACAAAATCAATTTTCACTTTTTTTTGATGTGGACAACATCTGAGCATCGAGTGAGACCGATCCCATGCCCCAAAAGTGTTCCCTCCCAGAGATATGCGCGATTTATGAAAGTGAAGTCGACGTCTTTAAAATGGCTCTCCTGAACAAAACTGGTTTTTACCCTAAGGTCCCTTTCTATTTTGCGTGACATATATATTTTTTAATATAACCTCAACGAAGTATGACCTTACCGCTGGAGAAGTATAATGTCCGACCTTGCTAAAACTTCTCACAAAGGCTCGTGAAGGGTATCTCATAGTCCGTCCGACTTCATTTTTTTATTGCTTTGTTTGTTTTTATAAAATTGATGTGGAAAACTAAACGCCTTTTCTTGGTTTTCTACCGTCAAAATCAAAATGTACATTTTTAAAAAGTAGAAAGTACAAAAATAGATAACCTGTTTTAAAAACCTGTCAGGGCTACGACAAACGCCGCCAAATCATTTGCCAGAAAAATCTGTAAAGATTTAAATCTACGACAAACACCTTGAAAATTATTAATTACAAACGGAAAATAGGGTTTAGGAAACTTGGCTTTCGAAGGAAGCCATAATATATCTTATTTATAAACACCCAAGCCGGTATTATAGGAATCCTGATCTAAACCACATTTATTACACTTCCCTTGTAAAATTTCCGCACACAGGAGTACTCACATGTGTATGGCTACATCAGCGTATGTGTACTGTATGTAGATATACAGGGTGGCCCAAATGAGACCTAGTGATGTAAAACACGTATTACTCTTGTAATAACGGGGTTTTTTAAATGATTTATTTTTATATGTTAAGTACATTTTATGGAAATTTAAGGTGACTATGTGTGAAATATGACATCACACAATGGACCATCATTTTGCTCGATACAGACATTGGCTCTTTTGAGCGCATTTTGCATTACACGGCGTTATGTTTCTGGTTGCAGGCGCCGTATTTCGTCTCGAATATTCTGCTTGAGCTGTTCAAGTGTCTGTGGTTTGTTAACATACACTTTGTCTTTTAAATAAACCCATAAAAAAAATCGGCCGCAGTTAAATCTGGTGAACGAGGAGGCCAAGGGAAATCTGATTTTTTTGAAATTATGCGTTTACCAAAAATTTCACGCAGCATGTATGTGCAGTGGCTCCATCTTGGTGAAAACATAAATTAGGATGTTGCTCTACTATTGGCCGCAAAAAGTTGTCGATCATTGTTCTGTAAGAAGCCCCGGAGACCGTTTCTGGCATTTCATCCTCATTATCAAATAAATATGCAACACTCTGCTGCACAGCTTCCACATTGTCTTCAGTACGAATATTTCGATGAGCACCTCTTCCTAGACGGTCGGCAACTGAACCCAGTTCCTCAAAACTGTGAACTTAACTTGTAATCATGGAAGATGTGGGCGCTGATCTTACGTTAAAAAAAGGGGCGATAATTTCGCTGCGTCAGAACAATTGATCGTTGAGAAGAATAATAAAAATCAATAATTTTAATGCGTTGTTGTGGACTGTACGTATTCATTTTAAATTTCCAGGAGCTCAGTTATAATCTGCAAAAAGAAAAAATAAATTATGTTGAAAAATAAAAAAGATATTTGTGTTTCACATCAGCTGGTCTTATTTGGGCCACCCTGTAGTAATGAAACTAATTTTCATGTATGTGAAGCTCAAAGTAAAACAAATGAATGACTGAACTGAACTGAACGTATGTACATACCGACGAACGAATGACAAGTAGTTGCTAATGTGTGGGTAATTCAAGTACGTTACGGCAAAATAGGATGCGCTGTCTGAAAGTGTGAGGCTAGTGCGAGTAGCGTGAGAGTGTATGTGTATGTTAAACTGCTTTGTTTGTAGTAGTCGTTCATTATTAATGTAATCCTTCCGCAAAATAAAGTGATACAACCACAAACAAAACCAACACACTTGAAGTGGTTCCACACCCGCCCGCCGATGAAAAGCAACCAAACAAACAACTCAGTTTAGTTTGGTGCCACCACACATCAAAGGCGGAAGGCTTTTTGCGGCAGATCAAAAATAAACAACTCAGCTCAGTGTATGTAAACCACCTATCCCAGTCGTCTGCCGACAACTCCGAAGGCTGCCAAATTAACGTGGTTAACAAATTTCATTTAAGCCACGCTATACTCTTGAGGTAAAACACATAATTCGCCACCCCACCAAAAGTAAGTATCATCCGTTTGTCTACTTTGCAAAGGATTAAGACAAGTGCCTCCGCCACACACATAGTATATGTGAGTAGTAAACATTGTGCTGGAGTCCTTTTTTATGCGATGTAATGTCTTTATTGTCTCCAACACTCGGTGTTTAATCTGCCCTTACACACACACACGCTCACCTCTTTTTCAAAGTAAAAAACCTTTTTCAAAATTAAATCGAAAATGTAGTACTCAACACACTTACTTTGTGTTCTGCAGATCCTTGCCAAAGTTCATCACCCAAACATTAACTTGGGCTCGGTGTCTGCGATGATGAATTTTCCTTCACATGCTCACTGACACGAGAGTGAGAGACTCTCTCTCTTCCACATACTCACACACACACACAGCCAAGCATAAATACTTTGAAAGTGTCAACAGTTATGTTATCTGTCATACCATCTTTCACTTTTGTCAGCATTTTAAACAATGGCCTCTTAATTACACAACGTTGACAGAGTGAGTGAAATTTTCGTCCTGTCTAAGTAAATGAAGTAGTATGAGTCGCTGTATGTGGACCTTAGAGTGGAATGTAGGATAAATTAAATCGGAATATCACTTAAAAAATCTTGTTTTGTTGTTGTTTGTACAAAGATATGGAAAACCTATTCAGCTCGAAGATATGCAGGTCCATCTCATAAAATAACTTCTAAATGGCTGCGTTCTCTGATCAAAAACTCATTTAATTAAAACTTTTAAAATTACACACAGAGAACAGATTTATTGATACAATCGAGTTTTTTTGCAAACCGAATGTTTGTAAGTGGTTGCACCTACAATCCATGTATTCCATCGCTACAATCGAATGTTGAATGGGTACATGGAAATTTTCAGTAGAGGACAGTATCGGTTAAACAGACAGAGTATCGGTATCCCTAACTAATTAGAACGTTTATTGGAACAGAATTTTTACATGTATTGGTAATTGTTTTAGATTATTGGCTATACAATTTTTTGAATTCGGTCATTAGCATTACCACGAGCATTTGTTTACTGGATCAACTGATGGTTAAATTTTATATGAGGTATATTTGTACATGTATTGGTTGTTGTAATTGATAATTGGCTATAAAAACTATTTCAATTCAGTGGTCATTACCACGACCATTTGTTAATTGGACCAACTTATGGTTAAATATTACGTATTCGGTTATCTGACCAAAATAATAAAGTTTAAATTTTATATTTAACGATTTGAAAATAAAGGGTGGTTAAATTTCAAGGGCCAATGTTGATTTTGAATAAAGCACAGATTATTTAGGAGATTATTGTCATTTCTTTTTATTATGATAATATTGGTATGGTTCAATTATGTGTGGAACAAAATATCGCCCAAAGCGACCTCGGCGGAAACCTCCATCCGATGGTCCAATTTTCGATGTCGCTTGGGCATAACTGAGGTTCTATGTCGTTAATGTGCCGAATTATGTCATCCTTTAGCTCTTGAATTGTTGCTGGCTTATCGACGTACACCTTTTCTTTCAAATAACCCCAAAGAAAGAAGTCCAACGGGGTCAAATCACATGATTTTAAAGTCGCCACGACGTGAGATAACACGGCCATTGCATTTGTCGCGCAAATGAGCCATTGTTTCGTTAGCTGTGCGGCAAGTGGCACCGTCCTGTTGAAACCACATATCGTCCATATCCATATTTTCCAATTCGGGCCATAAAAAATTCATGATCATCTCACGATAGCGATCACCTTTCACAGTAACTGCCTGACCGGCCTCATTTTAGAAAAAATACGGCCCGATGATGCCGCCATAAACCGCACCAAGCAGTCACTCTTTGTGGGTGCATTGTTTTTTTGACAATCACTCATGGATTACCATTCGCCCAAATTCGGCAATTCTGCTAATTGACGAATCAACTGAGGTGTGCCTCATCACTGAAGATAATTTTCTTCGAAAATTGATCATTCACTGTTGACATTTCTTGCCACCATTCTGACCATTGATGCCGTTTGGAACGGTCAAGAGGCTTTAGTTCTCGAGTCAATTGCACCTTGTTATCGTGTAAATACAATTCTTTATGCATTATGTTCATCAACGACGAGCGTGAGAGGCGCAGTTGTTGGACACGACGACGAGTTGAGGCGGACGGCTCTTCAGCCACACTATCGCGAACAGCAGCAATATTTTCTGCAGTACGAGCATGCTCTAGTGTTTTCATATGTGACGCGCAAAATAGAAAGGGACCTAAGGTTAAAAACCAGTTTTGTTCAGTAGAGTCATTTTAAAGATTAGGTCGCTTTCTATTTGCGCTTAGAGTCGTCGACTTCACTTTCATAAAACGCGCATATCTCTGGGAGGGAACACTTTTGGGCATGGGATCGGTCTCATTCGATGCTCAGATGTTGTCCACATCAACAAAAAAAAAGTGAAAAGTTGATGAAAAGTTTTGTTCAGGAAAGCCATTTTAAAGATTAGGTCCCTTTCTATTTGCGCTTAGAATCGTCGACTTCACTTTCATTAAACGCGCATATCTCTGGGAGGGAACATTTTTGGGGCATGGGATCATTCGATGCTCAGATGTTGTCCACATCAAAAAAAGAAAAAAAAATTAAAATTGATGTTTTTACCCTTAGGTCCCTTTCTCTATGCGCTGTCACATAACTCAAATTTTTGCACGATTTTTCCGATTGTACGCACATTTGGGCGATTAAATTTACCGAATACATTTTCATAATAAGCCTGAATAACTGCTCGCGTGTGTTTCTTTCCATGGTCCAAATTGAGTTAGTCTAAAATTGAGAAATATCAAATGAAATGCAGAAAAAAACTTGACGTTAAGGTGTGGTTCATAACATCGGCCTTTTCAATTTAACCACCCTTTATAAAATGAACCGATCGTGCGCTTCTTATGTGCTGGATGTTGCAACGAGCATAGGACTGAGCATGTAAGGGCAAAAACGAATTTAAGTGCCTTGACTTTCTAAAGGGGCATATTTAAGTGTCTTTATATACGAGTACATACTAAGATGGAAAACAACACTCTCATCTGAGCCTGAGCTCAAAAATAATCGCTTAGCCATTTGATCGCTCCGAGCATTATGGTGAATTTTTTTCTAAAGCCATAATGTGGAGAATACTCGTCTAACATGTTATTTCTTAAACATGAATATCGACCTGGTCTAGTGTACATGAGAAGGAAACTGAGCATGTGTGTATGTGTGTTTTGTTTGTCTCCAGTGTTTGCCGGGATACGTTTTGTAGTCGCATACTTTAAGTTTGTTGTTTACTTAACAATTTCCTTGGTGGTTTTTCAATAAAGTGTTAATGGCATGCGACACTTTCCTTTACACTGCGAGGAGCGTGGACGTATTCAAAGGTGCTGCAGATTTTGGAAGACAAACGTGATATGTGGATAGACAAAGGATTAAGCAGATATTTTCCCCCTTTTTTTAGACATTCTATGTTATGCATATAACTTTTAATATAGCCACAGTTCACAAATTTGTCTCGTAATTTAAGATTAGGGGTTTATGTCGGTTAACACAATCTGAGTAAAATTTTTTAAATAAAATCAAATTTAAAGAATAGACAAATACTAGTCGTAATCCTTTATATTCTATACATAATTAATACTACATGAGTCTACACATATGTGGCTAACTGGTAGTTTAGGTGAGGAATGCAAAAGTTTAGTTTAAATTATCGCTATATATAAATAGTGACATTGTTGGAAACAACATACACTGAGCCGAAAATACAATGATTTTTTTAACCACGTGACTGGTTAAATTTTCATGGTAAATGTTTGATAACGAAGACAAAATAACGTTATATAAGGTCAAATGTACATACAAAATTGTTGAGTTAACATTATAATAGGTTGATTTTTCAAGAGAGAGAAAGAAAAATGTGCGACATAAACAAAAATGTAAAGCTCATTCGGCTCTGTTGTATCGACGTTTTTGATCTGCTTTGTGTTATACGAAGTTTAGAATTCAGTTACACGAAGTTGCAACGATTGCGAATGTCTTATCCCCCCACTCTTTTTCCTTTCTTACTCTGCTCTGAACGTGTGTGTAATTGTGAGAAAGATCATAAGACATTTTATCTCGCTATTTAAAAAAACAACCACCAAATACAAATGCTAGCTTCACTGCTTGTTGAGCTGTGAAGACGTTTCAGTTGGTCGTGAATATTTGATAAGTGCTGGTGTCGGAATCTTCGGAAACTGGTGGTTAAAGGAAAAAAGTATGTAACTCTTGTACTGTTAAATGTACAAACATATTTTGATAGAAGTGTTAATAGTGCTATTTGCGAATAATTTCCAATCCTTTTTTCTTGTTTGTTAATTGACTGCTTGTGCTGAAAACTTCAAACTGCGATGAGTGAGCGTTTAAAAAATCTTCAAAAATATGTATGTATAAGTACATATGTTTATTTTTTTTTTGCTTTATTTAAATATTAGTAGGCTAATTTAATATTAAAAATTGTTACAGTAGCTATATTTCTGCTTAAAAGAGGTAACAAATAAATAGTTAACTTAACAATAAAAAAGATTTACGTAACAATCTTCATAGTTAATAATATTAACAATTACCCCAGGAGGATGAAAGAAAGTCGTCGATAGATATAAATAATGATGTTGTTATTGCAAGATGCAGCGATAATCCAAAGAGCAACAAGTTGACTTTGGAGAAACTGACATCAAAAATGCATAGGTTTGGAATACGAGATCTAGCTTTAAACAAGAAAGATGGTATATTTAGAACTATGTCCGTGGAAGAATTTAAATCAGTGTTTAATGAGATATAAGGAAGAAGAGAAACAGATTTGAAGATTTTATTATATGAGGAACCAGAAAGGGTATAGTTTGCAGAGACAAACAATCAAAATTAATAGCTGAATATCATAACTCGCCGCATGGTGGACACTTGGGTGTCAGTAAGAATACGCTGAAGCTAAAACAGCGTTACGTATGGAAAAATATGTGCAAAATGATAAAGAAGTATATACTAGGCTGCTCACAGTGTAAAATGAACAAACAAACCAAGCATACTAAAGAACATCTTACTGTAACTGTTACTCCGGAAAGATGTTTTGAGGTAGTATCAATAGATACTGTCCGTTGAGATTATCTAACCACAACAGATACAATAACAGATACGATAACCGATACAATAACCAGGCAGGCCTACTATAGAACAACTATTGTTAAATTGAACATGTATCGTTTCAATAAATTAACTATGAAATTTTAATATTAAAAATGTTCATGGTTAACACAATGCATTGTTAAAACAACAATACTTATTTTAATAATCACAGTTTTAATGGTTAAAAAACTCAACAATGCATTGTTAAAATAACAATTATTTTTTTAAAATTAACAATTTTCTTGGTCAAAAAATTTAACCATAGAATAGTTATATTAGCCATAAGTATTATTATTGTTAAATGCCAGTCAACAACAAAATGACAACAAATTAACCTTATATGACGTAGACTCCAAATCATGTTTATTTATGGTTAAGTTAACCTTATATATGGTTATTTTTCTTCTGAGCGTAAGAGGAGCAGCATTCAGTTGTAAATAGTGGTTAAGCGTTCTGGACGGCCAATTGAGGTCAATATACCCGAAAATGTACAAAAAATCCACAATATGGTGTTGGCCGATCGAATAGTAAAAGTGTGTAAGATTGTTGATGCCATACGCATTTGATATGGCAGTGTGGTTTAGAATTTACCTGATCAGCTGGGTTTAAGAAAGCTGTCTGCAAGGTGTCTGCCGCGTTTGCTCTCGATTGACCATAAATGTAATCGTGTGACATCTTCAAAGGATTTTTGCAGTTCTTTAACCGCAATTCGCAAGAGTTTTTGCGCCATTTTGTAACTGTGGGTAAAACTTGGATTCATCACAGCACTCCGGAGACCAAAAAGCAGTCTAAACAATGGGTTTCTGGGTGAACCGGCTCCGAGGATGGCCAAAGTGACTGGCAATAAGGCGATGGCAACAGTTTTTGGGACGCGCGGGATAATTCACATCGATTTTCTTTAAAAGGTTCAATAAATAGCGGATTTAACGAGGATTTAAAAAAGAGGATTTTTTTGCAGTTTACAGTCGCAATTGCAAAATTACATTAATTGGGTTACGAATTTTTACCTTGTCCTACATATGCTCCGGATTTAGCCCCCAGTAACTATTTTCTATTTCCAAACCTAAAGGAATGGCTCGGTCTAAAGAGATTCAGCTCCAACGATTAAATTAGTGATCAAACAAATGCCTATTTTATGGACATCTAAAAATCCTAGTTTTTGGAAGGGATACAAAAAATAGAGAAACGTTGGACTAAGTGTATTGAGCTAAAAGGAGATTATGTTGAAAAATATTTTTTTTTTTTTGCAAAAAAACTGTGTTTTATTCGAAACGTCACGGAATTATTGATATGCCCTCGTATTTATGAACGCTACCAAGTTTACTTCTTTCTTTTTCATACCTTGAACCACATAACTCGATGAACTTGTTCTAATGTTCAGTGTTTTTCCATGAATCCAAATTGATGACCTGGTATAATTTTCTTCTTTTGAATGAATTCATCAAGTCTACAACAAAAATTTGTTTAAAGAGTTTTCCAATTACAGGATGTTTTTTAGGATCTTCTTCTTTAAGATATTGTTAATGGTACTGTCTGAGGCTTCTTGCCGTAGTAACTGGTTTTTAGAAGCCAATCCCATTTGTAAAACGAAGGATCTGGTAATACTTAGTGTCATTCTATAAAATACTCCCTGTTCATTCAAAAGAACATTAACTTTTTGATTATATTTTCCTTCAAATGTTGGCAACTGTATTATGGAAATGAGCGTTCGGTGTAAAACGGGAAGATCCGGTGTTTTCGACCAAAATTTTGTTCAGTGATGAGGCTTATTTCGGGCTTAACGCCAACGTCAATAAACGAAATTGCCGCATTTGGGCTTAAGAGCAATCAAAAGAAGTTGAAGAGATGCCATTATATCCAGAGAAAACCACGGTTTGTTGCGGATTATGGGCTGGTGGAATCATCGGTCCATATTTTTTCAAAAATTATGATGGCCGGAAGGTTACCGTGAATAGTGCTTGCCATCGGACTTCTTGCAACCTGAAATTGGAGCCCGTAGTCTTGACGATATTTGGTTCGAACATGATGGCGCTACATGCCATACAGCCTACGAAACATTCAATTTATTAAAGAAAACTTTTGGTGGGCACATTATCCCGGATTGTGGCGTTGCCTCCAAGATCGTGCGATTTAACACCGCTGTACTATTTTTTGTGGAGTTATGTGAAGTCGCTTGGCTACGCTGATAAGCCCGTCACGATTGACGCCTTGGAAGAGATTATTTGGCGCGTTATTGCTGACATACGAGACCAAATGCTGCAAAAAAAAGGTCGAAAATTGGGCCTTTCGGCTGGAATTGATTCCAGCCAGCCGCTGTAGGCACTTGCACGAAATCATTTTTAAAACATAATGGTACACCTTATCTTTATAATAAAGCGAAATTCTTGGCCGCAACATTAAATTATACACAGGCGTACACGTTTTGAATAAATAACCACTTTTTCCACTCCGATTGAGACACAAAACATGATTTTTGAACGCTTCAACAGCTGCTTCGGGCGATGAAAAACGTTGACCATCCATTTTTTTTTCTTGATGCTAGGGAACAAGAAGAAGTTATTGGGTGCCAAATCAGGGCTGTGCGGTGGATCAATTCGACATCTTGAGCTCATCGTTTCAGTTGATGTGTGAAAGCTCGCAGTGTCTGATGCAAAATGATCCGTCTTCTGTTATTATTTCTTCGAACACTGTTGGCAAACAGAAGGTTGTATACCGCTCAGAATTGACCGTCCTACGTTTCACTGAAGGCACTGTGGCAACATGGCCGGTTGTACCGAAAAAAACGCAATCATTTGCTTCGATGTACTTCTTCCACAAACAACTTTTGTTAGATTTGGCTCGTCTTGAGACGGTCGATCGCTGTTTTGTTTCGGGTTCATATGCATAGATCCATGATTCGTCACCTGTGACAATGTTATACACTGCCTTTGAGCTAATGCAGTTATACTTTTTCAACTTCTCTTTGCACCAATCCATACGAGCCTTTTTTGAGCATTCGTCAAATTATTTGGGATCCAACGAGAACAATTTTTTTTTTCACGGCCAAATGAACATGCTATATCTTATTGATGCTTGTCATACGATTACGAATGCCCAAGGATGACTCAATCTCATGGTATGTCACATGTCGGTCTTGCTTAATCAGTTTTCGCACCGCATCGATGGTTTCTGGCAAAGTGGCCGAAGGTGGACGTCCTTCACGAAATTCATCCTGGAGCGAACGGTGTCCGAGACTGAGCTATTCGTACCCGCGATTAACAGTGGTTTGCTTGTTTCGACTTTTTGCTTCATCGCCAAAAGTCGAAACAAGTTGATTTAAACACTCTTGTTTCGATAACCCACGCTGAAAGTCTTAAAAAATCATTGAACGAAAATGAATAATTCCATATTTTGACTGAGCTAAATTTCTCAACATACTGTAAACAAAACAATTCGCCCTCAAATGACAAAACGTTCTGAGTGAAGTTATGCTAGAAAATGTCAAAGTTTCCAATGGAAGTTCCAGTTTGCATCTGGGAACACTAGTATTGTCAGGACGAAATATAAATAGAAGCCCTCGTATCTTTATAATAATGCTAAATTCTTGGCCGTAACATTAAATTATAAATTATATAAAAGAAACTCCCTTTGCGAAGGCGTATAAGTTTGGATTAAAGCAGCCATAAAGTCCATGCATCCTTATAGTCGTTGCAGAGGTGTTATTTGTTGATTTGGTGCTTGTGGGTTTTTTCCAGAATTTTTCTCAGTGTAAAGCCATGCGTATTTAGGTGGGTTAGGTCAGCGAGTTTGTTCTAAATTTTTTTTAGTGAAGTCGAATGTGTTTTTAATTCCGTGATAGTTTGCGCAAACGATATTGTCTCCGTTTTTAAAAATTGGACATTGTACGCTGAGGCTTCAATCATCGAGCATGTTTTGGGTCTTCGAGTTAATGCAAACTATCTGAGCCGGCACCCTATCAGCACGTCTTCTCCGGTCTTGTACTCCGCCGGTATTCTGGCAGGTCATGTGGCTTTGTTGTTCTTGAGCAGGAGTTTTTCGATTTTTGTTTTGACCTCTTTCAGATTCGGATTTAAGGATTAAACTTTATCATCAGTGATTCGTACCATGAAATTATCATCGGCAAGGTCTTCTTGTTTGACGTTAATTTTTTTGTACTAACAAAAAATTTTTAAAATTTTTTTATTACCCATACTATGACAGCATTTGAGAAATACTCATGATGGAAGGCCTCTGCTATATTCGGCATATCTACCTTTGCCACTAAATGGAATGACGTTATCATGGCAATCATCATCAAAATCATTTCGAATGAAATTAGATTGAAATCATATTTCACATGGCCAACATGCCTGTGCGCACACAAATGTCATTAAACCATAATTTGTTTAGGGCCTAACAAGCGTTCGTACGTTTCACATGTACATGCGTTGATTTGCATTCGATACATATACACGTAATAGTATGTGTGTGCATCTGCACGCATCACATTGAATCCTTTGGCCATTCGACTCGTATATCAATTTGTTGACAATCAAAATCATACCAAAAATCGTTTGTAACGAATCGAAACGAATAAAATGCCATAAAATACAGACTGAAACGCACTCTCTCTTCCTCTGTCTCTCTCTCGCTCTTACCCAATCACTCTGTGAGCGTCCAAAGTGCATTTACATAATTTACATTTTCTAAAGCAGCAACAACAACTAATCGCATACACTAACCCACCGATACAGGACCAGCCAAGGATATCAATGTGTGTAAGTGCATGTGTGCGTGTGTCTATAAAGGAATGCTGTTGGTTAAGGTCATTTGTGATTGTGTGCCTGAGTGTGCGAGTCTACATCCGTGTGTGTCTAGTTTAACATCACTGATGTGTATGTGTATTGCTGCAATGCTAATGTTGTTGCCTTTACTGTTGTTATTGCTACTTTCATTGTTATTGCTGCTGCAGTTGCTCGGCTTTGCATGTGTTACTTTTTGCCGATTGTCGGGGGCCGGGCGGCCAGGCTTGTCTGGTCGACGGGGACATCCATCCACATGTGATTATTTAGGAGTTGGAGTTGTAAATCACTTACGTACTTGTACAATCAGGATTTCGACAACATTAAGCATTTTAAACCAATAACCATGGAATCTCTGTCTGATTGTAGCAGCATCTGTAAGCAGATGTAAGTTCGAGTGCGTACGAATATTAGTAAAGGGTTTCGCATTTCGGGTGTTTGGACCTTAAAATTTAAAAAAAAATGATTGAAGTAAAAAGAGTAAAACTAGTGTGGGCAGTTTTGTCGAAACCACAATTATGTTTCGAAAATTAGTTAACTGGCCTTAGCGTTCTCGTTGACCAGACCCGATTGGAATGGTAAACTTTTGTAGTATAAATCGGGCTGTGTCTCAACAACTATATGATTGATCCCGTTAAGTATTTTCCTCTTAGCAGCTCATCACATAGAAAAAAAGTCATCCAATCTTGGCAGTTTTCCACATCGGTAGTGATGAAAAAACTATTTTGGAAATTGTCTCTACCTTCTGTAATGTTTGTACAGGATGGGCCAAAAGTTATCATGGAGTTAAAAACTAATAACTTTTTCGCTTATTATTTTTATTTTATTTTTTTACTTAGATTATATATAAGTAACATACAAAATGGAATTTTTTTTACACTAATTATGAAAATTAATGCCACTTAAATGACTCCCGTGTTTAGCTTCGCAATGATGGGCATGTCTTAGAGCATTTTCCGTAACATCTTTTAAAGTTTGTGGCTGTAGCGTTCGAATTTCTGCAACAATGTTGGCCTTGGGTTGAAGGATTGTCTCGGACTTGTTCACATATACTCGCTCCTTCAAATAACTCCAAAGAAAATTGTCGAGTGCTGACAAATCTGGCAATCGTGCTGGCCAAATACGAGGGCGGTTCGGAAAGTTCTTAGCCTATCAATGAAAGAGAATAGTTAGTTTTTCAAAAATATTTTTATTTTGCAATATAATCTCCTGAAACTTCAATACACTTAGTCCAACGCTTATCTAGCAATTCTATCCCTTGATTAAAATAGTTTTCCTCAAGGTCTTTAAAATAGTGGTTTACAACTGTAAATGCATCTTCATTTTAGATTTGGGAACAGGTAAAAGTCACTGGGAGCTAAATCAGGAGAATAAGGTGGGTGGTCAAGCAAATCATACTTTAATTCGTTGATTTTAGCCATTGTTAAAACACTCTTGTGCGCTGTTGCGTTGTCTTGATGTAAAATTATTTTTTTGTGTTGTAAGCCAGGACGGTTTTCTCGAATTTGTACATTTAATTGATCTAAAAGGTTGCAATAGTACTCTGAATTTATTGTTTTACCCTTTTGCAGATAGTCAATCAATAAAATACCTTTGTAGCCCCAAAAAACCGTTGCCATAACCTTACCAGCCGATTGAATTGTTTTTGCCTTCTTTGGGGCACTTCCTCCAGCTTCAGTCCATTGTTTGGATTGTTCTTTTGTCTCTGGAGTATAGTGGTGGATCCATGTATCATCAACAGTTATAAAACGACGCTTAAAATCCATTTTATTTCGCTGAAAAAGACCCAAACAAGCTTGAGAAATGTTCATTCTTATGCGTTTTTGGTCGACTGTTAACAAATGCGGCACCCATCTTGCAGAAAGCTTTTTCACCTGTAGTTCTTCATGCAAAATTAAATGGACTCGATCATTTGAGATGCCCATGATATTAGCTTTTTCACACACTTTTATTCGTCGATCATTTAATACCATATCATGCACTTTGGCTACAATTTCTGTTGTTGTTGCTGTTTTTGGACGTCCACTACGTGGTTCATCTTCAATGCTTGTACGACCACGTTTAAATTCATCAACCCAATTTTTTACTGTTGCATATGAAGGAGCACTTTCACCTAACACATTCACCATATAATTATGAATTTCTTGTCCCGATAAACCTTTTTTATGTAAATATTTAATGACACCACGCATTTCTAATTTTTCCATTGTAAAAAAATCGCGGATGCGTCTTTTGTGAACACCTGTTTCTATATGAAGGAGTTGCCAGATCGAAACAAAGTTTAACATGTGTTCATAGCAGAGATGGAAGTTTCCAAAACACTTAACTTTTTTCTGTTTATACCGCGCTTTTTGTGCTAGGCTAAGAAGTTTCCGAACCGCCCTCGTAATTTCCGAATTTCTGGAAATTATTCGCTACCTAAAATATGACTTAAAAGTGCCATTGCGTCTCGGGTAGTGGCTCCATCCTGCTGAAAGCACATCTCTGGTCTGTTTTCAAGAGCAGGACGTAAAAAATGTTCTCTCATAAACCGATACCGCTCTCCATTTACGGTTACAGGACTTCCATCTTCTTTCTCGAAGAAGTAAGGCCCAATAATATTTGCAGAGGTGATCCCACACCATACTGTAACCTAATGGGGTTTAATTGGCGTTGATGAAGGGCTCTTGGATATTTAGAACCGCAGAACCTACAGCTGTGCTTATTAACAAAGCCATTCAAATAAAAATGAGCTTCATCACTCATGCGTTTGCTTTAAAATAATTGATCGCTGATTAAATAATAAAATTCTATTATTCTGGTTCTTTGTTCAGTTGTGAATCTCTCCATTAATTATTCTCCAAGTGTTATTTATATAATCTGAAAAAAATAAAAAAAATATATAAACGAAAAAGTTACCCCATGGTAACTTTCAGCCCACCCTATATTAGATCTACATTGATATAGACAAGGTGCGGTGAATTTGAGTGTCCTGGAACATTTTTGGACCTCTAAAGCAGAATACGTGTTGTGTAGGACGGCTTCGAAAATTGGACGAAAAGTGATTTTTTTGGAAACGCTACAGTAAATTTAGGAGCGTCAAGTAGTGTCATGTGGAATTGTAACCTACAGTACGAGAGTACATTTTGAGAGTACTACGTAAGTCCCACAATATTCCGCTTAGGATCAAGGGATAAGTTAGCTGTGCACGATATAATTCTCATACTTACTGACCGGGACCCGCTGCCTCCGAACGAGTACTGCATTTTTTAAAGAAGTTTTTACATGGCATAGTGATTAATCTACTCATAAAATCGCAGGCATTACGAGTAGCGTGTCCAAAACCGAAAACCGCAAATCCGAGTTTTATGTGCAAACCCAATAGTCGGTTCTTAAAAAAATAAGCTAAAATTCTACATTACCCGGTTTATTAATGTTCGGTTTTCTGTTTTTTTTGTTGATGTTGTATGAAAAACAAAGAACAATTCATATTTTTTAAATACGAAATACGTTACTACCAAAAACATATAAACTAAACTCGCGTGTACGAGGGCGACCGCAACCTGTTTTACTAGCAACTTTGTTTTTTGTTTTTTAAAAGCAATCTTTTATAAGCCATCTGTCAAAATTTCCGAAATATTTAATGATTATTTTTTTTGTTACAGGTGATTGAAGTAAACAAGTTTTATAATTTTTGAAAAATGGAAAATAAAGAGTTTCGTGCGGTAATTAAACACTTTTATATGAAAGGTTATACGCCACAATTAATCAAAGATGAATTGGATTCAGTTAATGGTGATAACGCACCATCATACTCCACCGTGCTCTTGGGTTCAACAATTTAAAATGGGTCGTTCAAGTACGGAAGATGAACAACGCTCTGGAAGACCGAAAACTGCTAATACTATTGAAAACATTAGAAAAATATTTAATGAAGTGACTAAAGATAGACGAAAAAAGCTCAGAGAACTTGCTGATATTGTTAAAATACATGATAAACAAGTTTGGAGTATTTTACATGATGAACTCCACATGAAAAAGCTATCCGCAAGATGGGTGCCGCGTTTGTTGACTTTGCCACAAAAAATCGTCCGTTGGACCAATTCCGAGGAGCTTTTAGCGATTTATCAGCGTAATCCAATAGAGTTCTTGCGCCGATTCATAACTGTTGATGAAACATGGATCTATCACTACATCCCAGAATGCAAAGAACAGTCAAAACAATGCATAGAATCTGGTAAAAGTGGGACCAGGCGAAAACTGTTAAGTCAGCAGGAAAAGTAATGGCCACAGTATTTTGGGATGCAAGGGGTATAATATTTATTGATTATCTTGAGAAAGGAAAAACTATAAATAGTGAATATTATTGTGCATTATTGGATCGGTTGAGTGAATAAATCAAGATAAAACGACCACATTTAGAAGAAAAAAGTTCTTTTTCATCAAGATAATGCTCCTTCACACACTGCATTTTTAACTCAACAAAAACTGGCCGAATTACGATTTGAAATTGCTCCGCATCCACCATATAGTCCAGATTTAGCTCCTTCGGATTATTTCTTGTTTCCAAATTTAAAAAAATTTCTTGGTGGCAAAAAATGTTCGTCCAATAGCGAGGTTATTGTTGAAACTGAGGCATATTTTGAAGGTCTTGAAAAATCTTATTTTTCGGATGGAATTAAAAAACTTGAAAAACGTTTGATGAAGTGTATTGAGTTGGAAGGAGATTATGTTGAAAAATAAATAATACTAATTCCAAAAAAACGGTTCTTTTTATGTTAGGCCAGTTACTTTTGCGGTCGCCCTCGTACCGCTTGACTGGAAATCACCAGTTAATTCAATTTAACGATATCTATCTGACCGCCCCTTCTTCCGTCTGATATCTATATAAAGCTTGTTTTAAGACTACAGATCGCAATTATTGTCCGATCTTCATGACTTTTATTAGAATCGGTTCAAATTTAGATATAGCTCCCACACATACATATGTTTAACAGATTTGATGTCTTTAGATCTAGAAGCTACATAGTATCCAATACCCATGAAGTTTGGCACAGTTCATAAAAATCGATCAGTATCAGCTCAGGTAAAACTGGGTCATCCCGGTCGACGTGTTTATACGTATAGCCTCAGTGCATATATCTCTCCCGTTGTAATATACAGATTTTAATTAAATGTTGAAAATGTATTGAAAAATAACCAATCTTGAAAAGATCTGAATCATACAGGCTTAGTTTTCGATAAAGCCTCGTACAAATTGGGGCCCAAAAATTGGCATCTGGCTTAACTTAAAAAACTTTATGAAACTGCTAAGTCATCATCATGCATAATTTCAGGATCCTACGTTGATTTGCTTGATTGGTATTGTGACACACGTACGGACGTATCGACGGACATGGCTAGATCGTCATAGAATCTACGACGATTGCTATTTTGTGGTGTTGCAAACGGAATGACAAATTTAATATACCATTTACCCTTCGGTTGAGGGTATAAAAAAATAAAAGCTGCATTTTATATAATTTCAACAAAATATTTTATTAAATTTTCAAAGAACAAACATTTTTTAAATATTTTCACCCATAGGCAACATGTTGATTACGATAAAAACACACATACACGCTAAAGAATGTGACAATGTTCCGACATTGCTATTGAAAGACCCTTCAATGTGTGTGTGCATACATATCAGCTTGTGTCTTAGTGCGGATCAAAACTAAATTCCGTCTAAAACGTTTGGTCAGATAAATGACCGGTCGGTTGGTCAGTCAGTTGTTGGCCATGAGATATGATTGAGAATGTTCGAATGTATGTCTACATTTCTATCGGGTACACTAGGGTGTCCATAAAAGGAAAAAAAATTGCATTGCAATATTGGTAAACTAAAAACAATTAAAAACGTCATTAAGTTCGGCCAGACCGAATCTTGTATACCAACCAACGCCCATATGGTTTTAAAAGACCCTTTTTAGACCCTTTCGGCCCATGCGTCCGACTCTTATCTCAGCCAAAACTTTGTGATGACTCTTTCTTTGAATTCGTACCCAAATTTACTTTAATTTTGTACCCACATGTCCATACTGACAATTAATCGCCGGTTTTGACCATACGGGACGTTCAATATATGAACTTTATAAGGTCTTCTATTAATATTTCAAGGTCTTGGGAATGAACTGACAAACTGAATCCCCCGACTGCCGGTTTTATGCACCGAATCGGCCCGAAGGAGGAACACATCGGGCAAGACCTGTCACCCCGATACTATCTCTAGTAAAATAGGACCATATCCGTAAAAGCTCTACAGACAATCACGCCCATACTTCTTTACGAGCCACCATTAATTGACTGTGGTAAAACTTGTTCACATAGGTCCATATTTCCGTATAGCCACAATACAAAGGTTCTTCTCGATTTCAGAACCTATAGCTCAAAAAGTCATATATTACACCCGATTTCGCACAGAGCATAACGAGTGGCCAACTAAAATAAGACCATATCGTTTCATGTTTTCGAATAGCTCCCACGCAGCGGTCCCTGCCGACTTGAGGTCCTGCAGATCTAGAAAACGCTCGTGCTCAAAAATTTGCATGGTGCGTTATGAGTGACAAAAGAATTAAATCCGACCTTGCACAATCTCCAGACGGATATACTTAGTAGGGACATATATACTGCTACGCACGTTTTATGCTGTAAAATAAAAAGTACTTAATGCTTTTGGACCAAATATTTTTTTAATATACTTACTGATGTATATTGTATCCAAAAAGAATCTACTTATTCCAAATGTCCGCTTTTTGCCTTTACACACGCCTTAAGTCGCACTGGCCAATCGTCAATAGCTGCACGAACCTCGTCCATTAGATAATTGGCCACAGCTCGAACCAAAGCAGTCTGAAGAGATCCAATGTTGGAGTCTCTTTTGTGACAAACCTTGTCCTCTAAAACCGTCCACGATTTGTAATCCAATGGGTTCAAATCTAGACTGCCTGAGGGCCATTCTTCAGAGGAAATTAACTCTGGAAAACTGTTTCGAAGCCAGGCCTGGGACGTTTTAGCCTTATGGGCAGGCGCAGAATCCTGCTGGAAAAACCATGGCTGGTTTTGGAACAGGGAATTGTTAAAAAGCTTCACAACATCTTCCAAAACGGTTTCTTGGTAAACTTTGGCCGATGTTTTGATTAATTGTCCGCAAAAATACAGGTCAGTGACCCCATCGTAAGAGACACCCCACCAAACCATTACTGAAGCTGGGTGATGACCCTTTTCCAACCTTGTGATCAGTTCAGATGCTTCCCGATATGACCGCGCATACACTCTATAATTTTGCTTGTGAAATTTTTCCTGAACGGTAAAAATTTTTTCATCAGTGAACAAAATTTTTCTGAGCAAGTTATCAGCGTGCTTCACCAAAAGACGTTTGCATTTTTCAATCCTATATTTTTTATAGCTGCAGTCAATAAATGTCTGGTACGTCGTTTAAAAGTCCCAAGTCTTTTTTTATGATTCGACTCATGGACTGTTGCGTGATATTCGCGGGCCATGATTATCTGTTATCGGAGCGGATTTCTGTGAATTCTTGATTTAGCGGCTTTGATGACATGCGGCGTTCGAACAGAGCATGGGCGGCCCGACCGGTGGCGGTCTATTACATCTACAGTCAAACTGTTTAATGCATCGGTAGACGGACATATGGCTAATCCCTAGTGGCCGAAGCGTTTTGAAAATATCGTTTTTTTTTTATTTCACACTTGACAACCGCTATTACAGCGATACGGTTCTCATTATCAGACCACTCCATGATGAAAGTTGAAACAATTCTAAAATCCCGTTACAGACTAACGCTATTGAGGTCAGCTTTCAAAACCAATATGACATTAACGGGGTATGTTCAGTTCTACTATTGAAATGGGTGTGTTCAATGTTGTAACAGTATTTATGTCCCTACTGAGAACTTTATTCTCTAAATATCATAGTGGTGTATGGTATCTCATAGTCGGCAGAGCCCGACTTAAGACTTTCTTTACTCGTTGTTCTTAATTTAGTGTAAAATATTTACAAAATTTTCGTTATAACGTCTCATTAAGGAAAAAGTTTAAATTTGAATACTCAATGATGAGTCCTGATACTTTAAACTGATAATACTTTTTAAGTGAATCTTTAGCTGACTTTAGAAATAAACTTTTTGTCGAAAAACGACAACTCCTACTTGCTTTTCGACTTTTGTTTCGATTGCAGCAAAAGTGTAGCATGGTACTTATACTGCTTGTCATGTTGATGTTTGTGGCACCCTAATATACGCATATACGCATACATTGTGCGGTATATTTATTTGAATGCAGACGTTTCATACATGTATGACATGTAATCAATTTATGTGTTTTTTTCTGTAGATGCTGCTTACATTGTTTACAGTGCAATTCAGAGAAAAGGTCATAAACAATTGTCCGATTGATGAACACTACGAGGGTTACAATTTATATTTCGGGTTCTAGTACGAGTATTGCCAGATGCAATCTAAAACCTTTTTTAGCATAACTTCACTACGGACATTTTGTCATTTAAGAGCGTAGTGTTTTTTCGTGCGATGATTTTTTTGCGATTTTTGGCTTGGTTTCGACTTTCGATGATGAAGCTCCTTCAAAAAACACCTACAAATCGCCGGTAACAAGAGTTCAGTCCTGAACGCCGTTCGCTTCAGGATGCATTTAGTGAAGAGCGTCCAACTTGAATTGTTTTGCCGGAATCCATCGATGACGTGCGTAAACTGATTAAGCTAGACCGATATGTGACAAACCGTCAGATTAAGGAATATTTAGGCGTTCGTATGACAAGCATCAATGTGATATTGCAAGTTATTTGGCCGTAAAAAGGATTTGTTCTCGTTGGATCCCACATAATTTCACAAATGCTCAAAAAAAAAAGGTCATGTAGATTGGAGCAGAGAAATAGTGAAAAAATACAACTGCGGCAACTTAACTATGGAAGTATTAAGCGGATACGTTTAGTTGGAGGACCCTTTGACTGCTAGTCATATAAAGTCCAAACCTATTTCAAACCTACGAGCGTATACCCGGTGTGTGTAAATTTAATACGAAAATTAGAAATTTAAATTTTGTTTATTTATTACTCGTACTTGGAAACCCTCCATCCTGAAGTCTTCGGAGAAATTCGAAAAACGAACAATAGAAGACGAATCATTTTGCACCATGACAATGCGAGCTATCACACATCAGCTCTAACCAGCGCCTTTTTGTCCGGTCAAAACGTCGAATTGATGGGTCATCTGTCATACAGCCCCGACTTGCCATCCAATGACTTATTTTTATTCCCGCACATCAAGAAAAAAATGAGTGGTGAACGATTTTCGTCGCCACAAGATGCTGTTGAAGTGTTAAAAATGCAGAGGGAATCATTGGTCCTTATTTCTTCCAAACTAAAGCCGGTCATAATGTTACAGTCAAAGGGGAACGCTATAGAGCCATGATTAATGCCTTTTTCGTGCCTGAATTGAAGGATGTTCATGTGGACGAACTTTGATTCTAACAAGACGGCCAACGAAACAATCAATTTATTGGAGGAAATTTATGGTGAGTTCATTATCTCGCGTCGTGGGCATATGGCGTGGCCTCAAACATCGTGCGATTTAACACCGCTGGACTATTTTTTAACACCGCTGGACTATTAGGGTAATGTGAAGTCGCTTGTTTGCGCAGATAAGCCCGATACGATTGACGCCTTGGAAAAGAATACTCGGCGCGTTATTGCTGACATACGGCCCTAAATGCTGCAAAACGTGGTCGAAAATTGGCCTCTAAGGTGGAATTTATTCGAGCAAGCCTTGGCGGGCACTTGGCCGAAAGGATTTTTAAAACATAATGGCAATCCCTTATTAATTCTAGGCCATTACATTAAATTATATGCGTGTTATTTCTCTTAAAAACACACGACTGAAATAAACACCCTTTAGTATTTTTCGGGTTTTTGCTTATATAACACCACTGTTATCTCCGGTCGTTACGAAATGTTGACATTATAAAGGGTGATCCATCTAGATTTTTTTTCAGATCAAAAAAAATATAAAAAATCAAATCAATTGTGGAATCTTTATTGGTAATTTAAAAGGAGATTTTATGACATTTATTTTTTGAAAATAGTTTCCTTCAAATCTTGGCAACTGTTTTATAGAAATGAGCGTTCGTTGAGAAACGGGAAAATCCGCTGTTTTCGACCAAAATTTTGTTCAGTGATGAGTCCTGTTTCTGGCTCAACGGCAAAGTCACTAAACAAAATTGCCGCATTTGGGCTGAAGAGAAGGGATTCAAGAGGTGCCATTATACCCAGAGAAAACCACGGTTTGGTGCGGTCTATAAGCTGGTGAAATCATGGGAGCATATTTTTTCAAAAATGATGATGACCGCGACGTAACCGTAATCTTGACGGCACTTGGTTTCAACAGGACGGTGCTACTTGTCATACAGCTGCTCAAACAATGGATCTATTGAGAGGTAATTTCGAAGAGCAGCTAATTTCACTTTTTGGACAGATGAGTTGGCCACCTAGATCGAGTTTCTGTGGGGTTACATAAAGTCCAAAGTCTATGCTGACAAACCAGCTACGATTCAGGTTTTGGAAGCCAACAACGCGTGTCATTAAAGCCATACCGGTCGTAGCCAATATTTGAAGGAAATTACATGTGACGCGCAAAATAGATTGGGACCTAAGGTAAAAAACCAGTTTTGTTCAGGAGAGCCATTATAAAGATTAGGTCCCTTTCTATTTGCGCTTAGAATCGTCGACTTCACTTTCATAAAACGCGCATATCTCTGGGAGGGAACACTTTTGGGGCATGGGATCGGTCTCATTCGATGCTCAGATGTTGTCCAAATCAAAAAAAAGTGAAAAGTTAATGAAAAGTTTTGTTCAGGATAGCCATTATAAAGATTAGGCCCCTTTCTATTTGCGCTTAGAATCGTCGACTTCACTTTCATAAAACGCGCATATCTCTGGGAAGGAACACTTTTGGGGCATGGGATCTTTCTCATTCGATGCTCAGATGTTGTCCACATCAAAAAAATGAAAATTGATTTTTTTTTACCCGTAGGTCCCTTTCTTTATGCGCTGTCACATATTCAAAAATAAATGCCATAAAATGTACTTTCAAATTACCAATGCTCATGTAATATTAGAGATTCTCGTATGACGATGATGTTTTTAAAATATACTGGCACTGAATACCTGCTAGGAGAAAAGTGGGCGGCGCCATGAGCTCGGTAAAAACCCACAAATTTGCCTATCTCGTGATCTAATACCGCTACAACACCCCTTTTCATAGTGAACCGGAATACGTCAAGGTCGGAATATAAGCTTCGCTCCGGTGATAGTGTTTTAACAGAATGTTTTGTTTTGTTGTACAATTGTCAGATCTTAGTTGCGCATCAGCAGTAAAACAACTTTTAATGTTAAGATGTGTAATGGCATTTCAGATGGTTCTTTAAGTTTAAAAAATCTCTTTTTAATCGATTCTTATGTTTGGCGAAAATGTTTTTTCACATGAAGTCAGATTAAACGGAAGTTTTGCTGCACCCATCTTCAAATGCTGGTTGCCGATTATTTACGTTTAAATACTGCTGCTGTTGGTAGTGATACCAGTTCCCTAGTAATATTTTGACGAGTACCGTCGGGTTTTAGCCAGCGATAACCAAGGATAACCTTTGGGAAAAATTTGATCCGCCCAATTTCATATAAAACTTGCCAAGGCCAAAAACTTAAAATATGTATATTCTACAAATTCAACTGAAACGAGCCCATCATTGCGAAGCTAAAAACGGGTGTCATTTAAGTTGCATTTTTTTATAATTAGTGTTAAAAAATTTCCATTTTCTATATGTGACGCGCAAAATAGAAAGGGACCTAAGGGTAAAAACCAGTTTTGTTCAGGAGAGTCATTTTAAAGATTTAAATACGTGTATCTTTGGTGTACCATCACTTTCATAAAACGCGCATATCTCTGGGAGGGAACACTTTTGGGGCATGGGATCGGTCTCATTCGATGCTTAGATGTTGTCCACATCATAACAAAAAAAAGTGAAAATTGATTTTTTTTTACCCTTAGGTCCCTTTCTCTATGCGCTGTCACAATCATAATCTGAGAACTGTCATAATCTGAGAACAAAAAATTAATAAACGAAAAAGTTATTAAAGTTTTTAACCCCCATGGTAGCTTTTGGCCCACCCAGTATAATGGCGGCGAGTTAAAAGATTGTCGCTGGCCAATATTGAAAATGTAACCATCTTGTTGACCGCACTGTATACGATATGTGCACATGGCTTTGCCAGCATTTCGATTTGCCAACGTTGATGTTTGCGATGATATTTGTGAAAAAGGAGGAAACATCAAAAATTCTGTAATGTATGTAACAAATCAATTTGGTTCATTTTACATGCGAATGATTATGACTCACAAAATTACACACATAAATTAGGCACATATGAATGAAGAATACATTTGACATGGCCATGATCGATTCAAAATTTTACCTATCTTTGCATTTTGAATGTCAAATTTGTCGATTTGATGGGAACCAGTGGGTGCATATATACAGTGCCGCATTATTCTAATATTCAGTATCCATGATGTTGTAGGATTTAGAGATGTTAAAGCAATTAATTTAATTGTCTAATGATGCCAGAATGTATGCACTTAATGGTTTTTGGGGCTTCTAGTGATTAAAGGACATTGGCTTAGTTGGCATAGTTTAAGACAATTTTTTGAAGTGAAATGTAGTGGAAGATCTTCTTACATACTTCCATAGTTCTATTACTAAATTTTAAATAAGGCGATAATATGGATAAACTTGGTTTAAATGGTATATTTTGAGGATTTTGCGGCATGCAACGTTCAGTGGTCAGTTTAAAATTTAAAGCCGCACTGCCATGGGTGGAGCATAGAATTTATTTAGAAGATCACTTAATACCCTCCATCATATGATGAAGCATACAATACCTTTGTCTTCTGTTTTTAAATCCCCGAAATATAAACCGGATAAAATACACCGAGTCACACAAAATGTATTAATTTTATTTATTTTCAAATTCTTGTGGCGCTGAATGCATGAAGTGCACTTTTCTTTAAGGAAAAGTAAGCGAAATGCAGGGGCGTGTATGCAGCCGTCAGACGAAAGTGTAATGCATGCGAGTTGCAGGCAAATTAGAATTTCGCATTATGCCCGATAAAACCAAAACTCGAAAATGCCCCTTCATTATTTGTCTCTAACGTAAACTGTATTTTTTTTTTTACAAATTGCTTTAAACTTAAATGTTTTGGTTTTATTTTCTTTGTAGCAGTTTGTCGCTTTTCAGTGTCACAGTGTAGCGCAAACGAAAAAATCTTTAGACTTTGCATTATGGATTGCCTTCCAGTGTGACATTGACAGTATTAGTACGTATAAGAAGAATATGGTTACTGATGATGGATCCATGTTTGACGGGACCTACGAACCGAATATTAGAAAGTTTGTAAAAGTTAGTGCATTTTTGGATTGGAGAGGATGGGTCATTAGTAGAGGTACCTCACTTAGACCCATGGATCGAATGTTGTACAGGGTGGCCCAAATAAGACTGAAGGGTTAAAAAAAAAAGTTTACGACTTTTTTTTTTTAAATTATATTGTTACATTTTTATTAAAATCTACAATCACAACATTTCAAAAAAACATTACAATTTTCTTAAACTAATAATTTAACAATAATAATGCCGTAATAACAATTCTACAAAACACATAGATTATATCCCGAAAACATAAGTAACACCTTATAAATACTGGCGAGCATAACAGACATCGGCCATAATAGTATCGCAATGCTTTGCATTTGTAATGCCCATTTGCTGAAGATCCCGCACTTGCAGCAACCTAAAACTAAACGAATCGATTTCTTCCCTTTGGAAAACACCACAGTACATGGACAGGCCCCTTTGGTGGAGTATTTTGGAAATGCGAGAAGATAGCTGTAGTATATTGTGGTAACACTTATTAAAAACGCTAATTTGCATAGCTCTAATACTATTACCATAATCCTGTAAATAGCATCTCTGAATTCCATACCTTAAATCACATCTCTGTAAATAGTAGTTATAAGATCATTTGAAATAAACACCAGTTTCGTTACAACCTTCAACGCGTGCGTTTCATATTTAACAATTGGCGACGAGTGATAAAAAACAAGACAAACAAACAATTTTCGCGGTCGTTTTCTATTTTTTTCTTGTGTGTGTACAACAAAGAACAAAAACAACAATGGCAAACGATCTTAAAGGCTTTGAATTGCTTTTACAACAGCAGCAAGAATTCACAAAGAATTTGCTCTTACAACAGCAGTTGTGGATGCAGTCAGTTTTGGACAAGAAAACAAAGACTGATCCAGTAACGAAACTCAAAACTGAACAGTTCATGGTACCTGCGTTCCACAAATTTAACAAGGAACAACAACAATGGGACTCATACCTGCAACAATTACAACAACATTTTGTGGCATATTCAGTGACGTCATCAGAAAAACAGAAATCATTTTTCTTGTCGTGGTGCGGAGCTGAGGTGTTTGATTTACTAAAAAATTTATTCGGCGTAGCAAGCCTTGAAAATCAAACATTCCAAGATTTGTCTGAAAAACTAACGGATCATTTTGCCATCAGCCAGCACATAGTTGCTGCCCGTTATGAGTTTTTTAAGAGACAAACGAAGCGCACACAGACATACAAAGAATGGATTGCAGACCTTCGAGGGTTGGCTAGAGCATGTAAGTTCGTTTGCAACTCCGACGCGTGTGCAACCAGCTACGTTGACGACATGATTCGCGATCACATCATCGTTAACACACCACACGACTCGGTTCGGTCTGCGGCGTTGCAAAAACAGAGAGCAACTCTCTCTGATGTTTTGCTCATAGCGGAATCTTATGAAGCAACAACAAGAACTGTTGCTGCAATAAAAGACATTTCGAATGAAAAAACAATAGACATAAACGTCGTAAAGAAGAAACAACCGTTTGTTAAAAAGGAAAATAAAAAATACAAATCGTGTTCGGGGTGTTTTAACTCGCATAGGAGAGATGAATGTAAATTCAAAAACGCAATTTGTAACAAGTGTGGAAAAAAGGGACACATTGCGGTCGTGTGCATGTCGAAAAATACCAACGAAAATAAAAAACCGTTACACAATAAAAAACAATTGAATAACATCGATGTTGTTGAGACAATTTTTGACATTACTGGCGAAATAAAAACTGAAAATTCAAAGAGTTTTATTGTCGTTGAAATTAAAAATCGATCGGTAAGGTTTCAAATGGATTCTGGCGCGTCGATTTCGATAATTAATTTGAAAACATATGAACGATTGGAAAAACCAAAACTTGTGAAAACAAACAGAATTTTGTACGGATTTGGCAAAAAAGAAATACCAATCTTAGGCGAACTACAAACAAAAGTAAGATGTGGTAACCGTGAAAAGGACGTTGTTTTAATAGTGGTTAATACTAATTCGGGAGAAAATTTATTTGGCTTTGATTTGTTTAATGCATTCGGGTTTCAGATAATGCAAATTAATTCTATATCAGAAGAAGACAATAAAAGAATTACAAACCTTTGTGAAAAATTTCGCGATGTTTTCGAACAATCTCTCGGTACGGTGAGAAACTTTAAAGCGAATATAAGAATAAAACCAGACGCTCAACCGAAATTTTTCCGTAGTCGACAAATTCCGTTTGCACAAATGCCACAATTCAAAAGTGAAATACAAAGACTCATTGCACAAAAAATAATTGTTCCCATCAAATTTAGCGATTGGGCTTCTCCCATCGTTTTAGCAAAAAAACCGAATAATTCTATTCGTATATGTGGCGATTTTAAAGTAGCTGTCAATTCGCAAATAGACATGGAACAGTACCCGCTTCCTACCCGTGAAAGCTTATTCCATACAATTCGCTACGGTAAATATTTTTCAAAAATCGACCTCAAAGATGCATATCTGCAGATGGAGTTGGATGATGCATCAAAAGAAATAATGGTCATCAATACGCCGCTTGGACTTTTTCAGTACCAACGCTTACCTTACGGTATCGCTAGCGCCCCAGCTATCTTCCAGAAATACATCGAGCAACTTCTTCATGGCATAGAAGGCTGCGCAAATTATCTGGATGACATTATAATATCAGCACCAACTCTATCTGAGCATATTCAGCGTCTTGAAAAAGTACTTTCAATTTTGTTAGCTAACGGCATTCGCTGTAAGAAAGAAAAATGCGCTTTCTTTCAAAACAAAATTACGTACCTAGGCCGTCAAATTAGTTCTGAGGGTATTTTACCAGACGAATCGGGTGTGACTGCCGTCAAAAATCTGAAGCCACCCAAAGACATCAAGGAACTCGAAGCTTTCATGGGCAAAGTTAATTACTACCACAACTTTGTGCCAAACTTTTCCAACGTTGCAGCTCCAATCAACATGTTACGAAGAAAGAATGTCTCCTTTCGTTGGGGAAAAAATCAGCAAAAATCTTTCGACGAGCTCAAATCGTACATAGCCAATGCAACACAACTTGCACACTTCCAGGAGAATCTCCCTCTTGTTCTTGCTACCGATGCATCATCCTTCGGTATAGGAGCTGTAATTTCACATCTTTATCCAGACGGAACCGAAAGACCTATCGCATTTGCTTCGAAAACATTGGATAAACATCAGGTAAACTACAGCCAAATCGAAAAAGAGGGTCTTTCAATAGTTTTTGGTGTTAAGCGTTTCCATCAGTTCCTGTACGGTCGTAAGTTCATCCTTATTACGGACCATAAACCACTGGTAAGCATTTTCAACCCTAACAAGCATTTACCATCTATGGCTGCACACCGAATTCAACGTTGGGCGGTAATTCTTATGGCTTACCAATTTGAAATAAAATATCGCAAAACTGCCGATCATGGTAATGCGGATGCATTATCGCGTCTACCTCTTGGAACTGACGAAAAATTTGATAAGGAGGAAGAATCATGCTATCAAATATCTTTCGATGATTTTCCCATCAAGTCTGATATCCAAAAGTATTCCAAAGCCGATAAAGTATTGTGCGAAGTATGTAATTTCGTGAAAAATGGTTGGCCAGAACGACTTTTACCTGAGCAAACATATCTGAAACCATTTTTCAATCGAAGAAACAATTTGACGATTTACAATCACTTGCTTTGTTTGGAAACGGAATACATTCGTGTTGTCATACCAGATGCTTTGAAGAATCAAACGCTGAAAATTCTTCATGAGGGACATTGGGGTGTTGTTAAGATGAATCAACTCGCCAGACAATACATATGGTGGAATAATATCGATCTCGACATCACACGAATAGCGTCCGTCTGTGAAATCTGTAAAGTACAGAATCAAGCTCCTTCTAAGGTAATCGAAAGCTGGCCAAAATCAACGAAACCTTGGGATCGAATACATATAGATTTCGCAGGACCGATATTTAATTCCATGTGGCTCATATGTGTTGACTCATTTTCGCAGTTTCCATACATTTCATCAATGAAAAACACTACAACAGAGGACACTATTTCCGCTCTTTCTGCTATATTTTCCATCGAGGGTGTACCAGATACCATTGTGAGCGACAATGGACCGCAGCTAACTTCCGAAAAATTTGTACAATTTTCCACAAAGCTGGGAATTCGACATGTCACAACCACGCCTTTTCACCCTGCTTCAAATGGATTGGCTGAACGCTTTGTGAGAACATTTAAAACTTCTGTGCGGAAAAACTTCGACGACAACATTCCCATAAAAGATGCTGTACATAAATTCCTTTCAACCTATAGATTTATGCCAAACTTAGACGGTAAATCTCCTGCAGAGCTGATGCGTGGTAGACCGGTTCGAACAATTTGGTCACAGCTGTTAGAAACTCCGAAAATTGTTCATGAAAATCCAGCCATTCATCCAGCTAAATACAAAATAAATGACACCGTTTACATCAGAAATTACGGCAAGGGGAAGAAATGGATACCAGGCGTTATAAAATCTCAAATTGGTAAAGTAATTTTCACCATAAGCATCGAAAAAGGGGTTTGCAGACGACATGCGAACCAAATCAAGCCTCGCAGTTCACCAGTCATTAATCCAGACTTTCCTAGCGTAATCGACGATAATTCACAATTGCCAATATCTACAGACCTGACATATTCTACACCACAACCATCGATTATTGAACCAGGAAGTAATGAATCATCTTATACAACAAATTCAAGAAACGAAGAAAATTCCGACGTTAATCCACAAGATCAACAGCTTCGCAGAACTACAAGACATCGTCGAGAAGTATCACGTTACGAGCCAGAGGATTTCCGAAGACACTAAGATCTAAATTTTAGTATTAGCATATTTATACCATAAGAAATGATAATTGATAAATCTTGAATTTCACAATTATTAAGCCTACATATTCTTACATTCTAATGAAATTAAAAATTAATTGATCCATGTAGTCTTAAAAATAAGGGTGGAGTAATGTAGTATATTGTGGTAACACTTATTAAAAACGCTAATTTGCATAGCTCTAATACTATTACCATAATCCTGTAAATAGCATCTCTGAATTCCATACCTTAAATCACATCTCTGTAAATAGTAGTTATAAGATCATTTGAAATAAACACCAGTTTCGTTACAACCTTCAACGCGTGCGTTTCATATTTAACAATAGCGTTTTGTGTGCCACCGGCGAAGCTTGACGGAAATGTGTTGGCACCGTAGGTGCTGCATTCGTTCGACGCTGAGGTTATAGGAATGCCTTTTGCTGGTGCGGTTGTTGCGGCTCGTGTCGTGACTGTCTCGTCTTTGGGGGTAGAGTAAGGATAACATTATGATTTCTTGGTTTGAGAGGAGTACGCACATTCGTTGGTGTAGCCACATAATCATGATATAGGTTTTGTGGTGTAGCGCCGGTGTGGACTATTTTGATAATTGGACGAGGTGTGACATCCTGTTGTTGTAGACTATGTGACGGCGCCGCCTGTTGCTGTATCTGCGGCTATCGGTCTTACTGATGGTGGCAGTAATGCTTTGGCGGAACCTTGAGATGCAGTCGACAGTTGGACATTTCGTATGACCGCTGCCGCGGCAGTTGTTGTTGTGTGTTGGGTTCAAAAACATCTCGAATTTTAAGAGAGCGTTCAGAATAACGTTTAGTCTTTACAATTGGACTATCGCGTTTCGGTTTCTTTTCTTTCGAATGTTGATGCAGTTGCGCCGGCGACACTGACTGTTGCTGCTGCTCCTCACGATGCTTGTGGCGAATACAACGAATACTGAAGGGAATACCTAAAAGTTTACGAAGAAATTCCATTGTGGCTCATGCTGCATGCGCATGTGGCTTCATCTTGGTAGAACTGTAAGTACAGGTTGGTGCGCGGATTTTACTTTTTTGCACTGCAGGCTGTGGCGGCACTGTTGGCTGTACAGAGTAAAGAGTATATGCAGCTTATAGTGGCTGACGGGAGATTTGTATTCATCTACCTTTTAGTTGTCAATATGTATTAGACACGTGAGCAGAGGTCATTCTAGGTTGAAGCGTATTTTTCATATGCGCACTCGATCATTGCAGTACAGCGTGCTTTTCGTTTACGTTTCGCTGTTCCTGGGCGGTAATCAATTGTAAATTGGGTAACTTCATTGAGAACAGCAGGAAATGTATCATATGTGCGAAGGGAACCTGAGAAAAGGATTACAACACCACAAAACACCGAGAGAGTTAGAGCAGCAGTACTGCAATCTCCTAAACGCTTGGCTCGGAGGCAATCACTTGCTCTTGGCATTTTCAGACTTTTTTTAAGCCGGCTCTTGAGGCAATGTAATTAGAGGATACATGGTTCCAAGAGGATGCACACACAGCGAGGATTGCCATGAATTGTTTGAGGTAAATGTTTCCTTGACGGCTTATCTCTTTAAGTGGTGATGTAAACTAGCCGGCACGCTCACCAAACTTAGCCCCATACGATTTTTTCCCTGTAACCTGAAGTCGAAGGTATATATACTCGTATCAACCTTCCCAACACCTTGGAAGACCTTATTAACAATAGTGAGGCTGAAATTGGCAGAATACCAGTCGACATGCTTGTTAGAGTTCATGAAAACTTCAGAAAACGTATGCAGCAGTTTGTGGATAGCGAAGGTCGACCTTTGTCAGATACCCTTTTTAAAACCAAGTCATTTAAAAATTTCCTTACTTCTCCTTTTCTCAGCTTCATAATTTTTTTATTTCACTCCCAAATAAGCAAATTCCACCTTGAACATGAATGGATTAATCTGCACTTACGGACGCAAAAAATGTTTAATCGAAGTCCTATACAGAGCCCCGTCAGTTGTTTCTGGTTGACCCTCACCATTTAAAAAAAAATATATATAGCATAATACCGCAACAAACATTACAAATAAAGGGGTATAATTGACGCTGATGTAATACTCTAGGATTCTGACACTGACCTATGTTCTCAAAGCGGGAGACTAAGTTCCTAATTATGTTGTTACTAGGAACTGTTACGACATCAAAATGAAAACGATAAGTTTGTTGAAAAAACTAAAATTTTACAATTATGACGCATTTGTATTTTGTTCTGACGGCAAAAAACCTAAATTTTTTTTTCCAAAAATTCAAGAGAGTTGCATGAACGACATTTGTTTTCAACAAGATGAAACCGCATGTTACACATCCAACGCAACCATCGATATTTTACGCACTGTTTTTGAAAATCGAATAATTGTGATGTCATTTGGCCTCCTAGGTGCTGGGATATGAGCCTTTTGGATTATTTTCTGTGGGTAGCAAGTATTCAGAGACAATTGAAGCGTTAGAACATGAAATGGAAGTTGTCATAAAAAAGATTCGATCCAAAACAATCGAAAATGTACTGAAAAATTGGGTTGATCGAATAAGGTACTGCCGAGCCAGTTGTGGTAGTCGTATGAATGATATTGTGTTCAATTATTAAATGACAAAGTTCAACCTTTGCAATAAAACCAGAAATTTATGAAAAATTATCAGTTCTTTTTTTTTTACAGCCAACTCAAATATAAAATGTTGAATCGCCCACCCTGTATTTACATATTTTGATATGTGAAAAAATTGTACTGTCCCTAGGATATGTACCCTCAGGACCCGATGACAACGTCAATTTATGAGACGTCTACGACATTCCAGCCTAGCAAAATAGTTTTCCAATAGGGATATAAGAATCTCGTATCTTTAAGTCAAAACTTTAGTCGAAGTCAACATTTAAATCATGGTAAAGTTCAATTAAGAGCAACGTTTGGAAAACTTTAGTCGAAGTCAACATTTAAATCATGGTAAAGTTCAATTAAGAGCAACGTAAAAATTACTACCGAAATTCTGAGTCGGTGGCTCTGGCAAAGTTTCACGAAAATCCAGAATTTCATCGAAAAATCATCTTCAGTGATGAAACTCATTTCTGGCTGAGTGGTTTTGTCAATAAACAAAATTTGCGTTAGTGGATAGCCACAAACCCACATGTGCTGCAGGAGACACCATTGCATCCGCAAAAAAGTACTGTGTGGTGTGGTTTTCATGCCGAAGCGCTGATTGGGCTTTTTTTCGTCGATAAAAACAATCGTCATGTTACAGTCAATGGAGAGCGCTATCGTGCCATGTTAGAAATTTATATTTGGCCAGAATTGGATGGGCTTTACATAGCCGATATGTAGATACAACAAGACGGTGCCACTAGTTACACAGCACGCGTTACAATCGATTTACTAAAAGGCAAATTCGGTGAGCGTTTTATCTCGAGAAATGGTCCAGTCGTATGGCCACCTCGTTCATGAGATTCAACGCCATTGGATTTCTTTTAATAGGGCCACACCAATTCATTGGTCTATGCCAACAAACCAACAACTTAAGACGAGCTCAGAGACAACATCCAAGGCAAAATTGCCAACCTTCTGGTCGGAATGTGTGCAATAGTGATGGACATTTGGGTCCAAAGAATAGATCGCTGTACACGGCTCGTGGTGGTCCTGTGACCAAAATCGATTTTCATTCTTAAAATGTAACATTTTTATTAATAATTTTATTAATAATTATGTCCCTAATGGAAAACCCTGTATATTTAAAGCTGTTAATTTAAGATATAAAGTGGATTTTTTTATGCCTTTAAAGGAGAAATTTTTCCCCTTTTGCTAAATTTGGTCCATTTTAATACCAATTGATCTACAGCTTACTTACTTAAGTCCCTCAACTTCCCGTTACTTACAAGGGAAACTTCCCTGAAATCAGTTAGATGTGCACGATATAATCCATTTTACAGGGAAGTTTTTATCTGGCTTAGAGATAAACCTCTAACTCGTACAGTAGTCTGTATTTACAAAATAAATCCCGCCGATAAAATATTGTGAGAAACTCTTACCCGGAGTTGAACCTGGTTTACATGTATGAAGGACGCGTACACTAACCATCGCACTACAGCAACCCGGATTTTCGATTATACACGCAGAGAAAAGATATGGCTACACTATGGTCACCGCAACAATATGTTCTTTCTAATAAAAGCATGTTCGTCGCAAATATAGTATTGATTTTTAAATTTTATTTTGACAACAGTATGATTACGACAATATTACTATTGTTGAAATGTAACAATAGTATAATTGTCATATTAAGAAATAAAAATATGGTTGTAGGAACCATATAAACGTGGTTGGTGCAACAAAAGTATTTTTTTTTTAAAATTTTACGTTAACAATAATATGATTACGGCAATCATACAGTCTGGTTGCGACTATGAACATAACAAAACAAATTTTATAGAGATTACATGTATGTGTGTGCGTATGTTTTTTTGATATACAAAAAAAGTGAATGGTTGTTGTCCATTAAAAAAACAACGACAATCGGATGGTAGTTCGAGGGATTTTTATTGTGTTTACTTTGTCCGGTAAAATACTAAAATATCGACTGGTTCTCGTTTATTTAAAATCTGCCTGCACTTAAGTATATAGCCATTGATCATGGTTTAATCACATTCGTTACTTTGTGTCTACGGATGGTGAAGTAGCATTCACCGCTGCTGGCTACTAAAAGTATTTTTGACCGTTGGAATATATATTTTTGTTTCTTGAATGAAATGTTCCATAAAAACATAGCCCAAATCTGGCTAATTAATAAAATGTAATGCTATTTAAAATAACTTGCTTGATAAAAATCTCTTTTTTTGAATAACAACACCCAAACCTAATAAATAATTTTAAGGGATCATAGTATGGTTCATTGAATCATACTATGGTTGTGAAGAGTATGGTTGAGTGTGAATCATACTATTGTTTTGAAGATCATAGTATGGTTGAGTGTGAATCATACTATTGTTGTGGAGATCATAGTGCGGTTGAGTGTGAATCATACTATGGTGGTGGGGATCATAGTATGGTTATGTGTGAATTACACTTTTGTTGTGAGGATCATAATATTGTTGTGCCACAACCTAACCTCTTATCCTCTTAGAATATTGCCACCCCAACCATACTTTTTTTCTACGTGTACTATTAATTTTTAATAGTTTTTACACCGAGCCTTAGGCGTCGATCGATGCATGTTAAAAAAGCAAAACTTACTGAATATAATGACAGCTGATCGGCATTGTTAGCTTTAAAAGTTTTTGGAATAGAACAATTTGGAATACTAATATCACATCTGGCATCCCTTCCATATATTTTTGAATAATTTCACAATTGTCCGTCTATTATGTGGTGAAATTTATTTAAGTTCTGAGCACTGTACTTTATGACGCTGCCCAAAAAACACTTAGGCAATGCGTGAAATAAAGTGACTGCATTTTGGCGTGCACATTTCTTTTGCGCCTCAAAGGTAAAAGTGTAAAAAGATATCGTTACAATGTAAGGCCTTGCTAATGGCGTTACATTTAAACAACACCTCGTTCCGCCATAGACCAATATCTCACTAGCATCTCAAGGAAGGGGTAATACCACCATTTCCAGGGCGAGGGTGGGTCGCTGAGTGTGTATGTTGGTTTGAAAACAATCTTTGAATTACATGAAAAGACACGTACACAAAAGTTGTATTTTTTTCTCTCGCTCATCTTTTGAACGAATTTATGTTTCATCTTAATAAAGAACTTCCCGAGAATAACCTCCAAAAGGAAAGCAAGAGCTAATTAACGTTAATTTATTAAATCAACTTGCAAAAGTGGGAGATGGAGTGCGGAGTGTACAACGTATAATTCATACATATATTAAGCAAACCGCACCGCATCACACCGCTTACGAAGGCAGCAGATATTCCATGGAATGCCAACACTCAAGACGGAGAAGATGTGATTACGAAGCTCATTTTGTTCCTTTTGGTTTTCTTTTAGCTATCGCACACTGACTTGGCTAAAGTTTTTCCTGGTATGTGAGCATGCCAGAGTGTATGGGCGCTCTTTAGCTTCGAAATCCTGAAAACCACACGCAGTAATTATTAATTCAATTATTACAGTGTAAACAATACCTAAGAGCAAAAAGAAAATCTCTTTGATTTAAGCGAATGACTTTTGGCATTAAGTCCACCAGTGAAGAGGGGGAAGGAAATTAGGAAAGATAGATGAACACTGATAGGGTGGTTTTACTCAATCTGTATAAGTGAATGCCGAGCTATACCTCGTATTACAGACGGGAGTTCAAATGCAGGTATTTTTGTGTTCCTTACTTAGGCTTACTAACCGGAACCTACTGATTAATGTCGGCTCCGATCGGCACATGTATTTTTCTGGGAATGTTGTTACGTGGCTTAGAGATAAATCTCTTACTTGTAAAGTCGCTGGTATTTACTAGGTGAAGCCCGCAGCTAAAGATTGTTAGATGCTCTTACCAGGGGTTAAAGCACCGAAGGATAGTAGTTTAAACCTATCTAAGACGATGATGCCATGTCCGTCTGTTAGTCCAACCGCCTAAGTGTCTGTTAAAATCACAATAGGGGTGTGTAAATGGGCGAAATCAGCGAAGGGGGAAAAAGTTTCTCTTAAAGATAGTAAAGCCACCTCGGAAAGAGGCAGCTTTACATTTTTTGCTTTAAATAAGGACTATTAGTATTAGTTGGGACTCACCTACTAGTAACTCGTAGTAGCTGGCGGTTTCGGCTTTTGAAGACATCTGGTGATCAATATTGAGGTATTATTTCCAAAATAAAAACACAAAATTCAAATCAAGTGTGGAATTTTTTTTTTCCATTCGAAAGAATATTTTAATGCCATTTAATTTTTGAATATAATTTCCTTCAAATGTTGGCAAATGAATTATGGAAATGAGTGTTAGGAGAGAAACGGAAAGATCCAGTGTTTTCGACCAAAATTTTTTTCAGTGATGACCATTTCAGGCTCAACGTCAACGCCAATAAACAAAATTGCCGCATTTGGGCCAAAGAGCAACCAGAAGAGGTTGACTCGATGAAAACCACGGTTAAGTGGAACTAATAAGAGTGTTCTAGAACGGTTTTACCTAGTATGGAGATAGACCTTTGAACTGGGTCTATAACAAAAGGTAGACCGTTTTGAACCATTTTCACCTGAGCTCGTAATTAGCTGTGCCAAATTTCATCAGGATTGGATATAATATGCGGCTTCTGGGGCTAAAGACATATGTGTGGGAGCTAAATCTGAACCAATTTCCTTCATTTCAATAACATCAGTTCTTCTGCCAAATTTCATAAAGATTGGAAAACAATTGCGACCTGCTGTTTGATTACAAGCTTTAAATCGAATCAGCTCCTGATTCTGAGTCGATCGGTAAACTTAAATGAGGGTCTTGCTCAAATATATTTGCTAGTTACAAACATTTGCCAGAAAAAAACAAAATTGGGCTACAGAGCATTCAGAAGAAATTCAAGAGGTGTCATTATAACTAAAATATCTGAATAAATGTGAACAGCAGAACAGAACAGAAGCATATGTGAACAGCCATAAATTCGCTCGTCTTCATGACAGTGAAATAAAAATGTGTTAAGAGATGCATTAATTTACGCATACATATCTGGGGAGACAACATTACGCCGATATGAGTCACGGGTCACAGAGATATACTAGTCAACGAGATAACAGAAGAATGTGCTAGATTAAGATCAGGGGCAGTGGACACATGTGCAGAAGGTCACAAAAAGGTCTCGACCCAGAAAAAAAACTGTTCAACTCATAATAATGAAGAAAGACCGAATAAATGTAAACAAAACAAAAACATAATTAGTAGGTTAATTGAATATTAAAAATTGTAACAGCAACTATATTTCTGGTTAAAAGAGCTAACCAATAATAAGTTAACTTAACAATAAAAATGATTTCTATAACAATCTTCATAGTTAATAATATTAACAATTTCATTGTTAAATTGAACATGTATTGTTTCAACTATACAATTTTCATATTAACAATTTTAGTGATTAAAAGCAATGCATTGTTAAAATAACAAAAATTATTTTAATAATAACAATTTTAATGGTTAAAAAACTCAACAATGCATTGTTAAAACAACAATAATTATTTTTAAATTATGGTTAAAAAATTCAACCATATAATAGTTAAATTAAATTTTATGATTGTTAAATACCAGCCAACAACAAAATGTCCAAATTAACCTTATATAACGTAGACTCCAAAGCATGTTTATTTATTTAATCATGTTTAATTTAAACTTATATAAGGATATTTTTCTTCTCAGTGCACCAACAACCCCAGACATACACATCCCGCACGTCGAACTTATGAATGCAAGTGGCGGTTTTCGAAGCAGTGTCAAGGAGGAACTCAATTCACAACTGCAGAATAACCCGGTCTCTCTGGCCGAAAAAAGGCCAGAGAACAAGGGAATTGCTAACTTTTGCAGAATAAACGATGTTAACCCTCATAGGAGTTCTGGAGGCGCACTGCTAAATCAGGGCTATGGCAGCGCGTATAGGCATCCCGTACAAAGAATTTTGTTAAAGTTGCCAGAACGCAGAAAAAAAGAAGTCAGTAGTGCATTATGTTTGCACATGTGCGGGTCTTTAAGAAAAAAACATTTATAAGAAGTACATACTTTGAGGACCTAGCAGAAATAGCGGATGTACGTCTTTAATCACTCTTTAACTTTGTTGAACGGTCTGGCTGATTCGAAACTATTCGAACTAGACGACAAATAATTTAAAGCAAAATAAAACCGAATTGTTGCCACACATCTTTCTTATAAATATACACCCTCTTTCCTTCCTATAACTTTTCACTCTTACCCATTCTCTCGTTCTCCACCTTTTATCAGGGTTACACAATGGGCCTTTTTGTCCTCTGAGTGTACTCTCCATTTCTCCCTAGTAACCTATAGTTGGAATGAATTCAGAAGTAAATTAACAGAAAAGAAAATATATTGTTTGCACTAGCCGTATTTAATAATAATTTTACTTATTTTGTTTTTTTGTTAATTTGTTGAATATTTTTTACCAATTTATGTTGCTAATTTGCTTTGTCGCCTTTCAGGCTAATTTTCTAATTAATAAGGGTACATAATAATTGTATTGCAAGTCATAAATCTTATTTGGTAATTAATTAAAACAAATTTATGAATATGCTAGCATCACATATGTATTCAGGACATGTCACAGAAAGAAAAAGCAACATAACTAAAAATCAAATATAATTAAGACTCTCAGCTCAAAAAATTGCTGAGTAAAACACACCACAGAATACATGAATCATAAATCCCTAAAAGGGAGTATCAATTAAAAGGTGGACTGAGTTGTATTTCTGGTAACACAGTGTGATTCAAATAGAGTAAATTAGAGTTTAATGTAGACTTTTGCTTTTCTCATTTTTTCAGATGTCTTCGCCAACATGCCATGGACGTTTTAAGAATATAGCTCAAGACTATAACCACAATCGTCGATATTTGAAAATGTTCTTCTGTGTGCAAAAGAGCGCTACAAGACCATTTCACTGAAAACTGATGAAATTGTCGCGATAGGTTGCCTGGACGTAAAATCGGGAGAATAATTGTATTAGCGGCTATATCAAGATACATTTTAGATAAATTTTCTTTAGCTAGTTTGTTTATTTTGGTCTTTTGCTTTAAAACATTGGAATTGAATTAACCGGCTCCAGACCTATTGTATCAATATTTTAATAGAAGATAATGGTAATGTTACATTGCAAATGGTTATGTTACATTGCAAATTGCTTTTATAGCGATTTCGGGTTCGCCACACTTTATCCTGTGTGCAAAACAACTACACAAATCAAATTAAGTTATAATCAAATGGAATTGTACATGCATGTTCAATGGGCTATATTAGAACATTGGCCCCTTTCTCTCGCTTTTAATAGTGACCGTCAATAGTGAAGCCATCTAAAGTCTAGATCAAACGCATCGAGAATTACGTCATAACGTCGGTCGTTTTGCGGGCAATTCGTTGTAAGGTCGAAAAGTTTGAGCGCAAGAACACTCTTTTACACCTAAAAGCTTTAACGAGACAGAGATTGGTATAAAGCGAACAAATTATAGTCCTCGAAGATGCCTCAAAAAAAAGCGATTATAGGTTCAACTGGGCACATCCAGCGAAACTAGGACTATTTTTGGCTGAGCAGCTAAGTGATCAATAGACCTCGGTTTTTTGCACATTTGCATATTTTTATTAGAGTTGGATAGAAAAGTTCTGACTGCCCCAAAAAAAATGTTTCATTGAAAAAGGAGTAAAAACCCAAATGCATATTTTTTTTTTTTTTTTCTTATTTGCATAAAATACATATGTGACGCGCAAAATAGAAAGGAACCTAGGGTTAAAAACCAGTTTTGTTCAGAAAAGCCATTTTAAAGATAAGGTCCCTTTCTATTTGCTAAGGTCCCTTTCTATCGCTTCCATTAAAGAAATAATTTTATCGTCGAAAAAATAAATGATTAATACCTCCTTTAACAGTCATTGACACTTTTTTACAAAAAAATGTTCATCATAATTTTATAAATTTAAATAATTTTTTCTCATTTAAAAGAAAACTTGATTTATTTACATCAAACTTTAACCACTTTTCGTCCAACTATTTTGTACAGTGTCTTTACAGATAGAGTACATACAATTCTAAATTAATTCATATATCAATAAATCGAAAACCTAATAAAATATAAACAGAACTCTAATAGTCGCAATCATTCCAAAACAGTAAAACTTTTGAATTTTTGACATGTGCTACAATATACAAAATTCTTTTTAAAATTACGCTAGATTAAAACCACATAAAATGCAGTGTGAATTTAAATTTTCCGTTTAAGTGTTTTAACGATGAGCATATTTTGCATTTTTTTGTTTTGGATAATCTATTGCATGTATTTTGCATATTTTTGATATGTACTCAAATTTATTATATTTGAACTATGAAACATCTAAATAAAAAATTTGCTTCGAATGAAAAACAAAATATATGCAAAACTCTGAGGTCTAGTGATTAAGCATTAGTGTTATTATTTAGCGCACAATGTTGGAGCTAGTGTTCCACAGTTATTAATTGTTTGACGCGGTTATGACATCGGAGGTTACACCTTCACCGCTGCTGGACCTTGTTGCAGAGCGGATTTCTGTGTCCAGAGTTCCTCAACATTGATATAACTGAGCGGCAGTTCAAGCAATGATTTAAGAGATTACCCAGATGCTGCGGGAAATTCGTAAAAGCCTTACAATAAATTTACACCTATTCAAAACAAGTTCACTTCCATGGAAGAGTATTACCATTGAAACATTTATTTAGCACAGATCACTTAAACACATATAAAAATAAATAAATAAAACGGGGCTAATAGCAAACATTAGGCCCACATTTTGTTTGTCATTGCATTAATTTTTATGATGATTATAATGACAATGGCATGGCCATTGTATAAGTGAAAGTGTGATGCCTACTGCTACTCCTGTTCATTGCGGTGTCCAAGAAAGATAACTTGTCGTAATGATTGTGTACCAAATGTTCTATTTACAAAGACAACAGAAAGTTTTCACAACTTCCATAGAACATTTGAAATTTATAGAAGCGTTGAAAAAAAATCAAAAGCCTTATCTATATTATATTGGGTATCATTTAAAATGGCAAACGAATTAAGTCTAAGTGCCTCGCAGGGAATAACTTACAAATATTCTATGAAAATTGGCCAATTCCTTTAAAAAAGAATATTCGAGAAGACATTTTTGATATCACTTTTGCAGCTGTGGCTAATGAGATACTTAATGTAATAAAGAAATAGAACCCTCCGCTAAAGGATCAATACTGAATTTGTCTCCCATTTGCAACACTTCGAAATACTGATCGGAGACCCTTTAAAGTATATATAAGTACATTACAATGCCAAAAAACGGGTGTTTTTCAGGTTTTTGTTAAATATTTTCCAAAGTAAAGAATTGTGCCCTTAAAAATAAAGACTATAAAAATGAATTTGTGAAAATGCATTTGTTTTTGGTACCCATACGACCATGTTTAAGAAGGTCAGATTTACAGAAATAGGGTCCTTCGCCCAAACTGAATTATGATGTTATTTTCAGTTTCGTGAGAAATTGTAATAGTTATTTTAAAGTCAAATGTCCATGTATCTGGAAAACCATTTTTTGGGCCTACCAGACATCTTGTACCTTTATGACTCAAATCGGTTTCAGATTTGTCGTAATATAACATACCAAATTTAATTGAAATCGGAATTGATATGAAAGTTCTAGAGCGGTTGTATTTTATCTTATCTTTGCACTGGATCAACGTGGATCACTATGACCCATTTTTATCTGAGCTGATTACTGATCGCTCGTAATGCACTGTACGCAATTTCATCGGTATTGAATGTAATTTGTGGCTTCTAGAGCTATAGATATAAAATCGGTTTAACATATGTATGTGCAGGGGCTATATCTAAATTTTTACCGATTTTCATAAATGCCAATAACCTTTATCGAAAACGCTTACTTTAACAAATTTCATGAAGATCGAACCATAATTGCTTACTGAAGTTTGAAAACAATCTTAAGATAGACAGCAGACGGACAGACGATATCGTTTAATCAAATCAACGGGTTATTCTTAGTCGAGCGGTACTTAAAGGTGGGTATAGCATAAATATTTTTAGTATCTTAGTATTCCATACTCATAAATTATAAATTTTCTTTGCTTTTACATACAACAACCAAAAAACCGGAAAACCCGACAGTAAGCCTGCATGCGGGAGGCTTACGGTCATAGGTTAGGGAATACAACTGGAGGAAAACGGCCATGGGGAACAAATACAATTTTTTAAGAATTTCCTAAAAGAATCATAATTATTTGGGGACAAACAACAGTTTAAATGGGTACTTAAAGTTGGGGCGCACTCAATACTTTATTATTCGTAGCAAATAATAATACCATCAATAATACTATTTAAGTTGAGGTTTTTGCTGAAATAATAGTTGGGCTCATGGCCGATATCAAAATATCGTGGCCCTAAACTCGCTCTAAGAAAAGATATTCACCATTGTGGTCAGCTCTGATGAACTGAGAAAGGAACCAGCTACCTTAGAGATTGACTGTTCTATGAGAGGCTCTATGAGATTCCCCATACCGGAAAAACTAGAGGAATATTAAAAGGCGATTGCAAAGGCAACTAATTAAGCCGGAAAGGAATTATGTGGAATTATGTGTCAGTTTTACCTTCAAAATACTTTCTACAGAGTTGAGGTGGTAGTCAGTGACAAGGTGGAAAAGCGCAACCATAGAAGGGCTTAAGTGTTTTTACAAAGAGAACGATAAGGAGCATAGGGCCGTAACAATTGATTTCCATTTACTCTATTTAATGCACAGTATTTTAAAGCATTCCAGCCTAGGTTAAAGTTGCTGCTTCTTAATCAAGTTGCCGCCTCCAGGTGTATGATGGGCACCCCCCACGTCAGCATTTGATGGAAAACCGCGTGGCTACTCTGCCTGCCGCAAACTGTTTGGTACCAGTTTGTGTCGCAAACCGAAACATTGTTATACACTGTTTAATTAGAAAAATACTCAAATATGGATCGATTGTATGGTGGCCTGTACCGGATAATGTTAACGTTGAAAAACTCCTATATACGAGGGCGGTTCGGAAACTTCTTAGCCTAGCACAAAAAGGGCGGTTTAAACAGAAAAAAGTTAAGTGTTTTGGAAACTTCCATCTCTGCTATGAACACATGCTAAATCGATCTGGCAACTCCTTCATATAGAAACAGGTGTTCACAAAAGACGCATCCGCGATTTTTTTACAATGGAAAAATTAGAAATGCGTGGTGTCATTAAATATTTACATAAAAAATGTTTATCGGGACAAGAAATTCATAATGATATCGTGAATGTGTTAGGTGAAAGTGCTCCTTCATATGCAACAGTAAAAAATTGGGTTGCTGAATTTAAACGTGGTCGTACAAGCATTGAAGATGAACCACGTAGTGGACGTCCAAAAACAGCAACAACAGAAATTATAGCCAAAGTGCATGATATGGTATTAAATGATCGACGAATAAAAGTGCGTGAAATAGCTAATATCATGGGCATCTCAAATAATCGAGTCCAATTAATTTTGCATGAAGAACTACAGATGAAAAAACTTTCTGCAAGATGGGTGCCGCACTTGTTAACAGTCCACCAAAAACGCATAAGAATGAACATTTCTTAAGCTTGTTTGGATCGTTTTCAGCGAAATAAAATGGATTTTAAGCGTCGTTTCATAACTGTTGATGAGACATGGATCCACCACTATACTCCAGAGACAAAAAAACAATCCAAACAATGGACTGAAGCTGGAGGAAGTGCCCCAAAGAAGGCAAAAACAATTCAATCGGCTGGTAAGGTTATGGCAACGGTTTTTTGGGACTTCAAAGGTATTTTATTGATTGACTATCTGCAAAAGGGTAAAACAATAAATTCAGAGTACTATTGCAACCTTTTAGATCAATTAAATGTACAAATTCGAGAAAAACGTCCTGGCTAACAACACAAAAAAATAATTTTTCATCAAGACAACGCACCAGCGCACAAGAGTGTTTTAACAATGGCTAAGATCAACGAATTAAAGTACGAGTTGCTTGACCACCCACCTTATTATCCTGATTTAGCTCCCAGTGACTTTTACCTGTTCCCAAATCTAAAAATTCCATGCTGGCAAGCGTTTTACCTCAAATGAACATGCAATCACAGTTGTAAACCACTATTTTGAAGACCTTGAGAAAAACTATTTTAATCAAGAGATAGAATTGCTAGATAAACGTTGGACTAAGTGTATTGAAGTTTCAGGAGATTATATTGAAAAATAAAAATATTTTTGAAAAACTAACTATTCTCTTTCATTGATAAGCTAAGAACTTTCTGAACCGCCCTCGTAAGACACAGAGATCTAACTGCATTGAAAATGCGTACTTGACCTATCCTTGCCCTCAAGACGATGATATTTCTAATTTCAAATGATGCACATTGCAGCTTTGGAAACACCTTTAGTTCAGACTTTACGGGATTATGGATGAAAGAAACTCAAGGTCATGCTTCTATCCTAGATCAGCAGTCGGTTGAATTAAGAACTTCGTCAACCTATTGTTTTCCAAACATAACCTTTGGCAGGAGATTTGGGAAAAGATTCCCTTCCGTGTAGATGCGAACGGAAGGGAAATAAAAACAAGTAACAAAGTTTCAGTCGGTTGATCCAACTTGCATAAACCCTCAGCCATATATGGAATTTAAATTTTCCTTCCTTTGCATGAAGAGTATCGATTTTATCTGAATATCGTAAACCTCGATTGAGTGAAAGGTGCTAGAATAGGGCGTGGCATCCACTTATTTCCTATGCGCATACGAGTACCAGGATGAAATAAGTATATTTCAAGAAAATAAATACGATAGAAATTCGTTCATTAGGATATGTGGGTTTTAATGTACGTTTAATGAACGCTCGGATAACACCCGAGCGTTTGTGAAAGGTGCAAGAAGGGAAGTGACTAAGACTCTAAATTTTCATTAGCAAGTCTTATTTATATTCTTTTTGCTAATTGCTATTTTTTTAGCAGTATCGTACGAATGGTAATAAAATTATTATCCTAATACCAAAGGGAGGGAATGGTGCATTTGCACTGGAGGTACCGACATTGGGCGTGATATCCACTCTTTTCGTACACGTCTAAAATGCTATTAAAATATAATGGAGTTTTTAATTTAAGTGAATTTACAACTGCCCTAAAAAAGTCCCATTTGTGTGGGATGTACCTGAAGGTCGTGGCCAGGAATTCAATTATTTGTAACGAAGTTAACCTTATAATCCTAAGTAGTAGAAGTATCATTAAAGGTATTGCAGGAATAAAAAAGAGGGCGAAATGGTGCATTTGTATGGGAGGTATCAGAATGGGGCGTGCCAAACCCCTACTTCATATGTAAGTACAATTTTACGCACTGGGTGACAAATTGTTTTGGTTATAATCTGCTGTAAACAAAAATCATTTGTGTGGGAGGTACTAGAAGAAGCGCCGCTAGCAATCCTTTGCGTTTACGAGGGCTGCTATATATATGTCTGGCCTAATAATGAAAATGCGAAAATATATCATCAAAAATGGTTTTATTGTTTTTCAAAGTATTCTCCAGTATGATTTATACACATTTGCATGCGCTCAAACCAATTGTCGAAGCACTTTTTCCAATCCGATTGAAACACCCCCAAAACATAGGCGACGAAAATCGTTGACCACGCATTTTTTCTTGATATGCGGGAATAAAAAGAAGTCATTGGGTGCCAAGTCAGGGCTGTACGGCGGATGACCCATCAATTTGACGTTTTGGCCGGTCAAAAAGGTGCTGATTTGAGCCGATATGTGAGAGCTCTCATTGTCATGGCGCAGGACACGAGCATTTTTTTTGAGCGATTGTCAAATTGTGCGGGATCCAACGAGAACAAACGTTTTTACAGCCAGATGTTCATGCAATATCGAACGTATGCTGGTGGAAGAAATGCCCAAGGATGCCTATATTTTACGGTATGTCACATGACAATCTTGCATTACCAGTTCACACACGGCATCAATGTTCTCTGGCACAATGGCCGTTTTTGGACAACCTGCACGACCTTCGTCTTTGAACGAGCATCGGTCACGATTGAATTCATTAAACCAGTTTTTCACACTGCTATAGGATGGTTCTTGATCGCCATACAAAGATTTTACTTTATCGATGCACTCTTGTCGTGCCAATCCAAGTCGAAAGTTGTAAAAAATGATCGCATGAAAATGTCAACGAGATAATTCCATTTTTTGCCGAATTGATTTTTTCAAGTCACTGTAAACAACACAAATGATGGTCGTACGTCAAAACGTTCTGAGTACGTTTATACTAAAAAAGCCTAATGTAAGTTTAGCCCTAATCTTAAGTGTTGATTTTATGTTAGATCGGATGAATAGGGTTAAAGATATTTCAAGAATACCAAAAATGAAGGTAATGACACATTTGTTTGGTTTGTTTAGAAAAGGTAATATAATATACCTTTTCTAAAACTTGTTCACTTTTAATAGGTTCTGAGTGGTCCAAATAAGACTACAGGGTTCTCCAAAAATGAGACGTAGCACATCCGAATTTTCTCCTAGATGTGTTTCGATTAATGCCAACAGCATATATTCCAAATATCATTGACATATGAGTCATTCCATGCCAAACGGTACGATTTTGGGCAAAAATTTAACGCAATGATTCCGATTTTTATGAAAATTTGCAGATTTGGTCCTCTAGCAATTCTATTTCATCTGCGATTAGAAAAAAAAAATATAATTTTTTTTTTTAAAATTTATGACCAATTGAACTTTGGTAAAATGGAGATTTTATCAAGGAGGTGTGTTCATTCAGTCGCATGTAACTCCGGAAATACTTGACCGATTTTACTCTGCTATACCTTATTTTGAAGGTAATTTTAAGCACTTCTAAAATAACGAAACGGTATGGCATAACGCCATAGAATTTTTTAAGTTTGTATCATTTTAATCCTTTTATTTCGATTTTGAAAATGATTACATCTTTTTTTATTTTTGAAATTTTGCAGGCGTATTCTTACAGGTCTGTTTTACCGACTGTGTAAGTTTTAAAGTGGTGAAATAATGCGTTCTATTTTTAAATTTTTTTTTTTACCTTATACCTTTTTCGCTTCCATGAATATAAAAAATATAATATAGAAAAAAAATATTTTTTAATAGTTTATTGACACAAGATATAACAACAACAAAAAAACAAAGAAAAAAAGAAATAAAAAAATGAGTAATGAAATAAATGTTATGCCTTGTATACCATCTTCATACAGTACTGCTCAGAAGATGATTTTGTCTGGACTTTCATTATTTTATCGGGTTGTGGAATGAATGCATGGTAGCCAAGAGTTCCAGAAATTGTTTTCGCTTTTTCAAAACGCTCCTTCAGGTGTTTCGCCCTATCTTGATATTGATAGTTATTGAAGAATTCTGTATGAATATTCTTCACGTTTTTATTCACCCAATCATAAAATTTGACGGCACTATTAATGGGATTTATGAGGCTGGACAAGCTTGCACGTGCTGCTAGTCTTTTGACTGTTCCTCCCAGACCATCGCAGGGCCCTTTGCCATGAGACGTTGCAAAAAAATGCCATTCCGCTGGTATTCCAAAATCTTCTACGTGGAACGTCAGATTTAAAAAGTTTTTCTTGTTTTTGTATTGTACGCTTGCGCCATCAGAAAAGTAAAATATTTTACTTACAGGTCCTAAGGTTTTCTTTAAAAATTTTACAAGCCCCTCCTGGAATACGTGCACGGCTATTGTATCATGTTTCAGACATTCGGATATTGCAACGTAATTACAACAAACCTCTTTATCATCCTTTTTATAATATATTGCAAATGGATGGATTGTAACCTGGTCGTTATTCCAGTGAGCGCCCCGAATTGAGTCCTGAACCACAAACTATTCTAAGTAAACATTTATTTATTTAACATTTATTTCATTACTCATTTTTTTATTTCTTTTTTTCTTTGTTTTTTTGTTGTTGTTATATCTTGTGTCAATAAACTATTAAAAAATATTTTTTTTCTATATTATATTTTCTATATTCATCAAAGTGAAAAAGGTATAAGGTAAAAAAAAAATTTTAAAAATAGAACGCATTATTTCACCACTTTAAAACTTACACAGTCGGTAAAACAGACCTGTAAAAATACGCCTGCAAAATTTCAAAAATAAAAAAAGATGTAATCATTTTCAAAATCGAAATAAAAGGATTAAAATGATACAAACTTAAAAAATTCTATGGCGTTATGCCATACCGTTTCGTTATTTTAGAAGTGCTTAAAATTACCTTCAAAACAAGGTATAGCAGAGTAAAATCGGTCAAGTATTTCCGGAGTTACATGCGACTGAATGAACACACCTCTTTGATAAAATCTTCATTTCACCAAAGTTCAATTGGTCATAACATTTAAAAAAAAATTTTAAAATTTTTTTCTTGAAACACGTATATAATATTTTTAAGAGAAGAATGCATACACAAACTAGTTAAGCAATCCAAGCTTGTGATGTAAAAAATGCGTACCGTTTGGCATGGAATGACTCATATGCGAGTACATATCTATAAATGCATGCCATTTTCAATCCTATAGGTATTGGGTGGATCGAATAAGACTGAAGGATTCGCCAAAGCTAGGAAGAGGCAACGACTCTTGTATGTTGCGTGTTGCGATACATGCCAACATCATATTATCCAAATATCATAGTTTCTGCTATATTGTCTTTTAAGTAAAGGTTTGAGTGGGCGGTGCTACGCCCCCTTGACCAAATTTGTCCATAACAGTCAATAATAATTTTCTAGTCTATGGTTTTATTTTATTAAAATTGAAAAACGATCTGTCTATTCATTTAATCATAATTGAAATTTTGTAAGGGGACGTGGCGTTCCCCACTTTTCATTTAGGATATATTTGGATCTGTAAAAACACCATGTATTTTAAATAGCATCGTCATGTCTCTAAAATCATATGAGATATTTTGTTTTTAAGTACATTATATTAATTTTTTCAGAGGTGGACCCAGTCCCTTTGAGGGGAATTTTTTAACTCTTGAACGACCTAGCCTATTTGCGACATCAAGCGTATCAGTCTATTAACGCAATTTTTTTTCAAAATTTTAGCCACTGAGCTTTAAACGTGCGATCTGTAGTTTCCTTTATACAGACGGATAAACGGTCATGGCTGGATCACTTAAGAAATTTACAACGATTTAGAATATAATGGGTGATCCAAGTAGAGATACTTTATTCAATAGCCTTTTTTTGACAGATAACGTGTAAGTCGTGTCATTCTGTCATGTTTTTTTTGTTTAGTATTGTTTGGCATTTCATCATGAAAAGACTTACGCCTGAACAACGTTTACAAATCGTTCAACTTTATTACGAAAGTTCAAGTTTGTGAGGAATGCACTTCGTTCAACTTATGGTTAACATAATCGGCCTACTGAGCGTACTATTCGCAACACCATCACTCATCTTGAGACCTAGCATTTATTATTGGATAATATTGGACCGAATGGACCACGTTCAGCACGCAGTGAAGAAAATGTAGCGGCCGTAGCTTAAAGTGTACACTAAGACCGCGGAGAGTCGATTCGGCGTCGTTCGCAGCAACTCGCACTGACGTATGGAACGACATGGCGCATTTTACGTCGAGATCTTAAATTAAAAGCATACAAAATACAGCTTGTGCAAGAACTGAAGCCCTCCGACGTTCCGAAGCGACCTCGCTTTGCTCTAGGGGCTCTTGAAAAACTCCAAGAAGATCCGACGTCTTCGAGCCAAATTTTGTTCAGCGATGAGGCTCATTTCTGTCTCAATGGGTATGTAAACAAGCAAAATTGCGGCATTTGGGACGAAGAGCAACCAGAAGAGGTTCAAGAGCTGCCACTTCATTCAGAAAAAACAACGGTTTGGTGTGGCGTGTTGGCCAGTGGAATCATCGGTCCACATTTCTTTAAAAATGATGCCGGTGAGAACGTAACCGTCAATGGCGGCCGTTATCGTGCCATCATAACCGACTATTTGATGCTTGAAATTGAAGCTCGTGATCTCGGCGACATTTGGTTTCAACAAGACGGCGCCACTTCCCACACATCGCATTAATCAATGGATTTATTGAGAGAACACTTCGGTGAGCAGATAATTTCACGTTTTGGGCCAGTCGATTGGTGACTAAGATCTTGTGATATCAAACCGTTAGACTTTTGCCTGTGGGGATATGTAAAGTCTAAAGTTTTTGCGGACAAAACCGCTTCGATTCAGGCCTTGGAGCTAAACATCACGCGTGTCATTCGCCAGTTACCAGTCGAAATGCTCGAACAAGTCATCGAAAATTGGACTCAAGGGATGGACCATCTGATAAACATAACATTTGATAAACACATCTAATAAAAAATAAATGCTAAAGCATGTTCTTTCAAATGATAATAAACATTTCCCATTCAATTTAAATTTTCTGTGTTTTTTTCTTTAAAAATGTAGGGAACCTCGAAATGGATCACGTGTATTAAGGTTAAGAAAACGCCATCATAAAAAATAGTGAATGCAGCATAATGCAAATAAACATTACTTTTGAGCCCATGGCAAACCCACTCTTGAATTTTGATGTCTAGTAGAGCAAATTACTAACTATTTCCTAAATAATTTGTAGGGACAAAAATATTCTTTCTTGAAAAGTTGAAGGATTAAAGATATACAATTGATTTAGAGTCCTGCAAGGGCAATATATTTATTTACACTATTACAAAGAGGCTATTCAGGCGACACCTCGTTTGTTAAGTTCTGCTGTCGCGTTCCCAAGATATTTGACATCTAACACAGCTTACTTTTCCGTAAAATGCTAGTCTAGGCCTACTTTGGATGCTATAGAATTTGAACAAAATCGAATTTGAGTATAAATTAGGTGCCATATGGCAGGCAGCAACTAGGAGAATACATTAAAATCGGTAATGTTCAAAATCCAGACTGGCTCGAAAATTTTTGGAATTACCCAATGGGGTCGGAATGACCATTTCTGTGGTACACAATTTATTCAGCTGTGTTTAGCTTACAAAGCACGTCTTTTATGAAATGTTCGAAAATAAAGAAACATCTATGTTTAGACAATTTAGTCCAACAAATAGTCAGCTCAATCAATTTATATCTAATTGACATGAAGTCAATGGGATCCACTAAATGTCAGCAGCATCTGTAGAATGCCATTATCAGCAAAACGGAAATAAATATAAATCTTCCATTGTGCCTTTTGGTAGTCATTGAGCGGGTAGAATTGGACTCGACCACTTAAATAGCCATTCAAAATTTATGGCCACACATTAACAAACTCTTTTACGGTTATTGTCACACCTGAAACACATACACACACCCACCCATACAGCCTTAGCTGTACACATACACTCACACAGTCACACAGACGTAACTCAATCAACTCCAATTGAAACATTGGTGGACTCGAAATCGGGCAAACAATGCGAAACGAAACGAATAGAATCGATTCGAATCAAACAAAAACAAAACGAAATAAAACTTTGTTAGGCAACAAAACCAATAAACTTCAATCGTAACGAGTAATAAATCTAACGCTGATGATTGAGCTTCCACAACCAATTGATACTACTCCGCTAGAACGGAAATGGACGGTTGCCTCCATGGCTACCTACTGCTCTGTTTGTTCGACGAGCGAACGATGCTTTCGTCCGCCGAAATTACAATTTATTGGTGTGCTGTTGTTGTTCTTGTAATTTCTGCTTAAGAAAAAACGAACGAGAGAAAAAAGCACCAGCAGCAACAAAAGAAACAAACGCTTCACAACATCCGTAATTGACAATGGACTTCAGGATGTCATGGAAAATGCCTGTCCGGCTGCTGTCTGTGTATCTGTGTCAGGCGGCTCCCCGTTGTAATGACCCGTGGAAACAACGAAACCAGTCGAGAAAGAACAGGAACAAAAAATAAAAACCGGGCAAAAAAAAAACCAAACGTTGCTGGCCATTCTAAGCACACGTTAACCAAAGAGATTTATTACCTAATAACAAGCCAGGGATTGGGGTGTACATTTGTAGCCATAATTTATGGCCATTTTTAACCGGGCTTTATGTGCGGCAGTATCGAAATGACCCTATAAGAATCCCATGCATGCATGTGCTTTTGTTACTCGCAAATATTTTATGTCCATTAGAGAGCTAGCAGTTGACTTTTTTGTTGTTGTTTTTGTTTTATTGTTAATACCTGTAAAATTAAGTTTGACTCTGTTGACTTGACTTGAGTTTAAGTGGCAAATTGTCAGCAAATATTTTAAGCCTCCTCTTTCAATTCCCATATCGTTATTATTGCCGTCTTTATGGGACCTTGGAGTAAAATAAACCATAAGGAAGTGCAGAAATAATGTTCGATGTTAGCAAAGTGGCCAAATTAAAGATGTATGAATTAGAAATAGAAATTGCTTAAACAGCTTTTATTGTATAAAACAATCAGTTTGTTATTGTCCTTGTTACTTTTGCCATCGAATTTATTATTCAATTAATAAGAAAAAATTTAGTACTCTGAGTTGATTACCACTTGAAAATGGGGAATACGAGGGCTGCTATATATATATATCTGGTCTAAATATTAAAATGCGAATTTAGCTCGTTTGAATATTTATCATCAAAAATAGTTTTATTGTTTTTCAAAGTATTTCCAGAATGATTTATGCACTTTTGCATGCGTTCAAACCAATTGTCGAAGCACTTTTTCACTCCGATTGAGACACCGCCAAAACATGGTTTTTGAACGCTTCAACAGCATCTTCTGGCGACGAAACTCGTTGACCACGCTTTTTTTTCTTGATGCGCGGGAAATGCACAGCGGATGACCCATCAATTCGAAGTTTTGGCCGGTCATAAAGGCGCTGGTTTGAGCCGTTGTGTGAGAGCTCGCATTGTCATGGTGCGCAATGATTCGTCTTCTCTTGTTCGTTTTTCGACTTCCTCCGAAGACCTCAGGCAAACAAATTGTGGTGTATCACTCAGAATTGACCGTTCTACGTTGCTCAAGCGCAACAGTCGCAACATGACCAGTTTAGCCGAAGAAACAGGCGAACATTTGTTTCGAAGTGCTTCTTCCACGAACAACTTTCGTTGGATTTGGCTCGTCTTCGTAGACCCACACGGTCGATTGCTGTTTTGTTTCGGGCTCATACGCATAGATCTATGATTCGTCACCTGTGACAATCTTATAAACGTCTTTTGAAGCGCCGCGATCGTAATTTTTCAAAATTTCTTTGCACCAATCGACACGAGCCTTTTTTTTTGAGCGATTGTCAAGTTGTGCGGAATCCAACGAGAACAATCCTTTTTTACGGCCAGGTGTTCATGCAATATGAAATGTACGCTGGTAAAAAAAAAGCCCAAGGATGCCTCTATCTTATGGTATGTCACATGGCGATCTTGCATTATCAGTTCACGCACGGCATCAATTTTCTCAGGCACAACGGCTGTTTTTGGACGACCTTCGTCCTTGAGCGAGCGTCGGCCGCGATTGCATTCATTAAAGCAGTTTTTCACACTGCTATAGGATGGTGCTTCATCGCCATACAAAGATTAAGTTCATCGGTGCACTCTTGTTGTGATTAATCCACGTCGAAAGTTGTGAAAAATGATGGCACGAAAATGTTCACGAGTTTTTTTTTTGTAAAATTGATTTTTTAACTGAAGTCACTGTAATCAACACAAATTATGCTAGTACGTCTAAACGTTCTGAGTACGTTTATGCAAAAAATGTCAAACTTTCCAATGGTAATGTCAGATGTCTTTACACCAAGTGTTGCCTAGGCCAGAAATATATATAGCAACCTCGTACAAGTCCATGTCATTTAATCAAGGCCATAAACAATAAGGTGACATGATATAGAAATGATTCAATTTCTGTGCATGACAACGAATTGGTGTTATTGTAGACTGGTCCCCACTTTGTCCCACAGCATCAATAGTTTCGTCCGAACGTTCTGAAGGAAGATGAGCGGTTATTATGGCATCCTCACCGACTAATTTTATATTTCTGCCCCAAATGCCTTACAAAAGATGTTGGCCAAAAAAAATCACACAATGCGCGAAATACATATATCTAGTCGGCTAATGCATTTTATATAGAAACTTTTAAATTGCTAAGTATTACTACCATTACAAACGGCATGTATAGGGTGATCCATCTAGAGGTATTTTTCAGAACAAAAAAAATATAAAAATTCAAATAAAGTGTGGAATCTTTTTTGGTAATTTGAAAGGACATTTGATGGCATTTATTTTTTGAATATAATTTCCAGCAAATGTTGGCCGCAACTACGCCTCAGAGTTTCCATTCTGAGGGAACAATTTTGGATGGCTCGTTCGAGCATTTCGACCGGTATGGCTTTAATGACACGCGTAATCTTGGCTTCCAAAACCTGAATCGTAGCTGGTTTGTTAGCATAGACTTTGGACTTTACGTAACTCCAAAGAAAAATCTTTAAAGGTGTGATATCACTCGATCTAGGCGGCCAACTCACCTGTCCAAAACGTGAAATTAGCTGCTTTTCGAAATGAGTTCTCAATATATCCATTGTTTGAGCAGCTGTATGACAAGTGGCACCGTCCTATTGAAACCAAGAGTCGTCAAGATTACGGGCTTCAATTTTAGGTAGCATAAAGATCAATATCATGGCGATATAGCGAGCACCATTCACGTTTACGTTCTGGCCATCTTCATTTTTGAAAAAATACGACGATGATTTAACCAGCTTATAAACCGCACCAAAGCGTACTTTTTTCTGGGTATAATGGCACCTCTTCTTGTTGCTATTCAGCCCAAATGCGGCAATTTTTTTTATTGACTTTGCCGTTGAGCCTGGAATGGGCCTCATCACTGAACAAAATTTTGGTCGAAAACAGCGGATCGTCCCGTTTCTCATCGAACGCTTATTTCCATAATACAGTTGACAACAAACGAACCCAAAATGTATAGACCTATAAGCCTTCTAAGTAACATCGGGAAACTTTTTTAAAAAATAATCCATAGGAGAATTAGTGATTTTGCGATGGATAACTCTATAATTGCAAACGAACAATTTAACTTCAAAAAGGATCACAGCTCAGTACATCAAGTCTGTAGAATTAAAAATATCATTACGACAAACAAGCGAAATAAACTCTCAAATGGTCTTATTCCCCTAGACATTGAAAAAGCTTTGGACACAGTCTGGTACAATGGCCGTATATTCAAATTAATCAATTTCGAAATGCCAAATTACTTATGTAGATTGGTCGCTGAATTCCTTGACAATAGGTCATTTGTTGTGTCTGTCAACGGTGCCAACTCTACTCAAAAAACGATCGATGCCGGCCTACCTCAAGGTTCAGTCTTATCGCCTTTGTTATACTCTATATACACATCGGACTTTTCTCCCCCAAATTATATCAAAACAGCTTATTACGCTGACGATACAGCTCTCATTACCACGAGTAAGCTAACTAAGGCACTATTGATAAAAATGGAGAAAGGCCTAGCGATGTGTAACAAGTATTGTAATAAATGGAAAATAAAGATTAACCCAACCAAGACTCAAACCATAATATTTTCATACAACAATTCTCCAAAACGGATTCCAGCTCGCCAAAAAAACTTTGGAAACGAAACAGTCGCAAGTCAAGACAGCGTGAAATATCTCGAAGTAGTTCTTGATAAAAAACTCACGTTCAAAAACCATATAGATGAAACTCGCAAAAATTTTCTCAGAATGATTAAATCTCTGTGGCCACTCTTAAACAAACGTTCATCATTGAACTTAAAAAACAAAAATCTCATCATTGAAAGCATTATAAGACCTTCTTTAACTTACGCATGCCCTGTTTGGTACAAAGCTGCAAAAACTCATCTCAAGAAACTACAAATCTTGCAGAACAAATGTCTTAAGATAATTTATAAGAAGCACTGGAGATTCTCAACAGATTTATTTCATGAAGAATGTAATTATATAAAACTTATCGAATTTATCAAAAAATTTACTGATAATTATTTTACTAAGATTGAATATTCTTCTTATCCACTGATAAGAGAGTGTAGAGAAATAACATAATTTGTAACATGTAAATCACCAAATCGAGATTATTGTAAAGGGTGTCCTAAGAAGAGCGCAATTTTTAAATTTTAAATAAAACACAGATATTTAAGAAAAAATCCCAAAACTTTATTATATCGTAAAGTAGACAGAATGAGGTTATGTATGGAACATTATATCGTGCAGATGGCCGCCGCGGCTTTGCTGGCATGCACGCGATCTTTTAATGAAATTTTCAATGACCGTTTTGCATGAATGCTGCGGTATTTCATTAATGCAGCGTCCAATTTCGTCTTTTAAGGCTTGAGTCGTCGTCGGCTTATTCGCGTAAACCATCGACTTCAAAAAACCCCAAAGAAAAAAAATCGAATGGTGTTAAATCGCACGATCTAGACGGCCAATTCTGATCTCCAAAACGCGAAATAACACGACCGGGAAATGACTGATGCAGCAATTGAATTGTTTCTCTGGCTGTATGACATGTGGCGCCGTCTTGTTGGAACCACATGCCCTCCACATTCATTTCTTCAATTCTAGGCAAGAAAAAACTGGTTATCATTTCACGATACCAAACACCATTGACTGTTTGCGCTTGACCTGCCTCATTTTCATAAAAAAAAGGTCCAATGATTCCTCCAGCCCAAAAACCACACCACACAGTGACACGTTGAGGATGCATTTGCTTCTCGTGAATCACTCGAGGATTTTCCGCACCCCAAATGCGACAATTCTGCCTATTGACGAAGCCATCAAGATGAAAATGGGCCTCGTCAATTTGCGAACTGTAGCCGCAAAACTTTCACCATTTTGGTAAAACAATTTCACAATGAGAATGCGTTGTTCATTCGTGTAGCGCTCCATTTTTACTAACCTCGTACCTTCTACTAACAAACAATAACAATTGTTCCAATGTCAAACAATGACACTTCGAATGTTGCCAGATTTAAAAATTGCGTTCTTCTTGGGACACCCTTTATATTTGTATGTTACTAGTTCTAGTAATATCACATTATATACATGTATATTTTCCAAAAATTTTATTTTTTCTAATTTTCAAATAAAGGTTTTCCCTATTTTTCCTTTAAAAATCACATAAACAATACTCCTTTATTAATATATAATTTTAAAATATTATTCGCTGTTATATATATTTATAATATCTCGAAACTGTGTAAATACTTCTTAAGATATGTAAATAAAGATGATTCCAAAATTGAAAAAAAATGCCATTAAAAGTCCTATCAAATTACCAATAAAGATTCCACACTTGATTTGAATTTTTATATTATTTTTTTTTCTGTAAAAATACCTTTAAATGGATCACCCTATATTTAAATTTTTTATTAGAAAATATCACAATACGTATTACTTTAAATTTTCCACTGTATAGGGTGGGGTTTTATCACTGTTTTCAATCTTTATTCTAATGCAATCAACTTTTTGTTTATTTTCCCGAAATCTAAATAAACTTCGTTTACTAAACTTTCCCCCGCCGTATCTTTCTGTATTCTAAGCCATCCTGTGAGTTTGTTGTTCGAAAATGTTTTACCTCAATTAAATTATAAAAGATAATTTACATACATTTTGCAAAACCCTTATAACTCGTCCAAAAACTACGAACGACGGACGAGTACATCAAAAATCATGATTTCATTTTGGTTTTACGAAAACTTTTGATTTTTCACTCTCTCTCTCTCTCTCTCTCTCTCTCTCTCTGTTGATTTGCTGTATATGGAGCTAGGACCAACTTTAATCCAATGTGGAATCATCATCATTGTCCGGCATTTAGAGAGGTACAATGAATGAATGGCTGAAATAGTTTTTCTTCCGCACAATGTCATTTTTAGTTTCTGGTTAGATTTCAAACAAATCACAGAAATAAGCAGGAGCTCAATAGAAAGAAATCAAGGCCATTATAAAGGGCCTGATTGGAAGTTGGTAAGATTAAAAGTTTGCTGGCGGTTTTTAGAAATAGTGGGACGTCTAGCAGGCTTTACCGCTACAGAAAAACAGAATGATGGTCTGCTGGCATGTCTTTTGGAATACAGGATATAGGATTTTATATCACACCTTTAAAAAGGGCATGTAATTTCAGTAATCTTACAGTCTCTGGTCAATAAATCATAATTTGTGGCAGCGCAACAATTCCAAAATAAAGGCACTTTGCGGAAGGCCTTGCTAATTCACACCCGTTTAGTTTTACTCAATTTAGAGCGCTCTTACATGTGTGCGTGTGTGTCTGTTTTTGATTTTGTTGCTGCTGCTTGTTGTGATAGTGGAAATTTGATGCTTTAGCTGAGATTTTATGTTTCTGACATGTGTCATTCTTGTGCCGGCCGCATTGTATGCGGCACCGTGTACGAAGCAAAAGATTTTTCCCCCAAACGATCAAAAAGTTACGCTGCTGTCATTGTGTGGTCTATGGTCTAATCTCAGGATTTCTATTTCACATGCAAGTATAAAAACTCTCACAATCATTTAAAATTCGTTTGAAAAGAACAACAAACATATACGAACAGAGTTGCAGACATATATGCGGGATAGCTGGTTAAGAGCTGACGGACTGACTGACCGACCATCAGGACCATGCCAGGATAAATGGCAGCATACACACACATAAACGATAGTGGCCGAAAATGTTGCAAAATTTGCATTTTTTAAAATAACTATTCTATGGCACCTTAATAAAAATCAGCCATTTCCAAAATTTCACAAATAAATATGTTTATTAGGGTGGATAGGGCATAGAATATCGGTTGTTTATTAAAAGGGTTTAGTTGTGTACTAACGTCGACAGGTTTCTGTCGCGTTAAATGGTAAAACTTTCTTTCTGTGGCAGTTTTTAGTAACGGTGTGATATGTTTTAACAGGTGGTTATCCTGGTAGTCCTTTATTTCAAGTGGATACTGATCTTCCAGAATAGTTCAGGTGTCACCGGGGTAGCTACTCCCAATACCCGATGGGGTAATGAGCTGACATATACCCCTCGTTTACCATAAGAACGTTAAAAATTATGGTTTGGTGCCTCGGCCCTGTAAGCCACCTCCATTAAAACTAAAACCCCAATGTAATCAAAAATAATAATTAAAGTCTGGGCACTCCTAAGACTGACGAACCGCTTCAACGTTATAAGGACCATAATCTGCAGATATGTACATTTAATATCCGAAACCTTAATTTGAAAGATGTCTACTAATAAAGAAGTACGATGAACAGGACAAGGCTTATTCAAAACATTCATATGAAAAGACTTAATTCGGGCCGACTACGAGGCACCCTATACACTCTGCTATTCTGCAAGGGCTTGTGCAAGGTCGGACTTCGTGGGACTATATGAAGACCGACCCAATTTCTCCAGAGATTTATAAGAGCTAGATTTTATTTACTATGTGACCATTAGACTGGAAGGACCTCAAATAGGGAGGGATCATTGAGTTGGACTATTCAAAAAAATGAACCGATATAGCCTTATTTTACCAGAGATGGGTACTGGTCGCTCTTAATGCTCCATGCTAAATTCCAAAGGATTCGGATGTAATATAAGTCTATTAAAGTTGCAGGTTCTAAATCGGGAAGGACCTTTGTGCTGGGGCTTTACGAAGATTTGTTGAATTATTGTGTGATCGAGTATAATTTTTGGCCTTTGGAGCTGCAGGACTCTAAAACGGGAGGTACCTTTGTGTGGGGTCTATTTGAAACATGAGACCATATGGTCAAATTCGATAGAGACCTGGGCCAAATTTGAAAAATATACCAAGTTTCATCGAAATAGGTTTATAATTGAGACCTATTCTTTTACACAGACGGCCGGATGGAGGAACGTCGCTCATGGAATATAAGGTGTTACAAATAGCAGGACTAACACCCTGTACCAGTATATGCACCTAGAATGTCCAAATGATCCCCCGTTCAGCCAGCAGATAGCCTCAAAAAATACAAGGCCAACATCGACGCCATTTAGGAATTATGATGGACCGGACAAGGCGTATTAAAATAAACAACTGCTACACATTTAACAACTGCCATGGAAAAAGCACGAATTTGGTGCCGCTTTCTGTTTTAATGTTCAATGTGTTTTTGCCATAGCACTATAAAGCCATTATTCATTTTGAAGTTTACCAAAAGAAGAAAAATATTTCAATGTGGTCTGTCGCCTGAAGTAGATGGTATACAGAGAATAGAACTTACTTAATATAAGACTTTATTAGTGTAGCTTCATTTCATATTTTAAAACTTTATGCTAATCTCTGGATTACACAGGGGCTGCTGTATATATGAAAATGCGAAAATATGTCATCAAAAATGGTTTTATTGTTTTTCAAAGTATTCTCCAGCATGATTTATACACTTTTGCATGCGCTCAAACCAATTGTCGAAGCACTTTTTCCTCTCCGATTGAGACACCTCCAAAACATGGTTTTTGAACACTTCAACATCATCTTCGGCGACGAAAATCGTTGACCACGCATTTTTTCTTGATGTGCGGTAATAAAAAAAAAAATTGGGTGCCAAGTCAGGGCTGTAAGGCGGATGACCCATCAATTCTTCGGTATGGCCGGTAAAAAAAGGCACTGGTTACAGCCGATGTATGAGAGCTCGCATTTTCATGGTGCACAGTGATTCGTCTTCTCTTGTTGGTTTTTCGAATTTCTCCGAAGATTTCAGGCAAATAAATTGTGGTGCAGAACTCAGAATTTACCGTCCTACGTTGCTCAAGCGGAACAGTCGCCACGTGACCAGTTTTGCCGAAGAAACAGGCGACAATTTGCTTCGAAGTGCTCCTTCCACGAACAACTTTCGTTGGAATTGGCTCGTCTTCGAAGACCCACACGGTCGATTGCTTTTTTTGGGCTCATTAGCATAGGTCTATGATTTGTCACCCATGACGATCTTATAAACGTCTTTTGAAGCACCGCGATCGTATTTTTTCAAATTTCTTTCGACACGAGCCTTTTTTTGAGCGATTGTCAAATTGAGCGGGATCCAACGAGAAAACCCTTTTTTACGGCCAGGTGTTCATGCAATATCGAATGTATGCTGGTGGAAGAATGCCCAAGGATGCCTCTATCTCACGGTATGTCACATGACGATCTTGCATTATCAGTTCAAGCACGGCATCAATGTTTTCTGGCACAACGGCCGTTTTTGGACGACCTTCACGACCTTCTTCTTTGAGCGAGCGTCGGCCACGATTGAATTCATTAAACCAGTTTTTCACCGTGCTATAGGATGGTGCTTCATCGCCATATTAAGATTTAAGTTAATCGATGCACTCCTGTCGTGATAATCCACGTCGAAAATGTTCACGAGTTAATTCCCTTTTTTTGCCAAATTGATTTTTTCAAGTCGCTGTAAACAACACAAATGATGGTCGCACGTCAAAACGTTCTGAGTACGTTTGTGTTTAAAAGTGTCAAACTTTCCAATGGAAATGTCAGATGGCGCCAGGCAACACTAAGTGTTGCCTTGGCCAGAAATACATATAGAAACCCTCGTTAATGTTAATTTTTGTAATTTAATTTAAATTTGAATAAATATAAGTTCTGAATTTTTTAATTAAAATCCCTTAATTGTCTTGTTTACAATTAGCAATTTGACAAATATGCTTATATAGTGCTAAATAAATAAACACGAAAATGACTAAGCTGCAAATGCGTTTTATTTGCCACTAATGTGACGAAATTATCAGCTTGTCAAATAAAACACGCCTATTGTCTTCAGATTCGTCCTAGTAGATGACGACTAGTCGCAATCCGCACCAAGCTAAATTATTTTCACATTAGTCACACATATCGATGACGCCAGAGAAAGGGTTTATGAGTGCCTTAACCAATAAAATAGTTTTATGAGATTTTAAAGCCAAAGTCGGACGGAAAAGCTTCCGTGGACCAACTGCCGTTCAGCCTCCACAAACACACCGAAAGCGGTACAAGGTTACTTAATTTCGCCACAGGTTGCAATATGGTAATAAGCAGCACCAGATTTCAATATTCAAAAATCACACAAGGCTACTTGGTTGTCACCACATCGTAAAATGCGAAATCAACTAAAGTAGATCTTGTTGTGAAAGGCGCTTCCAGCAGACAGTACCAAGTTGCAGCGGAGGTACGTACCAGACTGAATGAAGCAAAAGCCGTACAATATATTACCCAGAGAGCCAGGACGTCGCGAAGCTGCATACACAGCAGAGTCTTCCGCTTATGTACTTAGTAGGGACATAAATACTGTTACAACATTGAACACACCCATTTCAATAGTAGAGCTGAACATACCCCCTTAATGTCATATGGGTTTTGAAAGCTAACCACAATAGCGTTAGTCTGTAACGGGATTTTAAAATTGTTTTAACTTTCATCATGGAATGGTCAGATAATAAGAATCGTGTCGCTGTAATAGCGCTTTTCAAGTGTGAAATGAAAAAAGAGATGCATAAAACTGTTTGAGGAGGCTGGAGATGTAAAAGACCGCCACCGGTCGGGCCGCCCACGCTCTATTCGAACACCGCATGTCATCAAAGCCGTTAAATGAAAAATTCACAGACACCACTCCGAAAACAAAAAATCATGGCCCGTGAGATGAATATCACGCAAAAGTCCATGAGTCGAATCATTAAAAGAGTCTGGACTTGGGGCTTTCAAACAACGTACCGACACTGATAGACTGCAGCTTTAAAAAAATAGGATTGAAAAATGCAAACGACTTTTGGTGTAGCACGCCATTGTTTACCAATGTTTACCTTTCAGGAAAAATTTAGAAGTCAAAATGATTGAGTGTATGCGCGGTCATCTAAGGAAGCATTTGAACTGATCCCAAGGGTAGAAAAGCGTCATCACCCAGCTTCACTCATGGTTTGGTGTCTCTTACGATGGGGTCACTGACCTGCATTTCTGCGATCAAAGAGTCAAAACATCGGCCAAAATTTACCAAGAAACCGTTTTGTTAGTTGTTGTAAAGCCTCTTAACAATTCCCTGTTCCAAAACCAGCCATGGACTTTCCAGCAGGATTCTGCGACGGCCCATTTGGCTAAAACGAGCCAGGCCTGGCTTCGAAACAATTTGCCAGAGTTCATTTCCTCTGAAGAATGGCCCTCAGGCAGTCCAGATTTGAACCCATTGGATTACAAATTGTGGACGGTTTTAGAGGACAAGGTTTGTCACAAAAGATACCTCAACATTGGATCTCTTAAGACTGCTTTGGTTCGGGCTGTGGCCAATTTTCCAATGGACGAGGTTGGAGAGATATCGGACGGTTAGAAAAGAGGAGAAGCGATCGCGCCTAATCATGGATATGAGAAGATTGGGATGTACAGAATAAATTCTATCAAATAAAAATCATCAGGCCGAACTCCAATTAAAGAACTCCTGTATAAAACTATATCCGAATTCGATCTTTTGACGCCTAGAAATCCTGATCATCTGTCACTTCCTGATCATCTGTCACTTCAGGCTGTCACTTCCCAGCCTAGTAGAAAACATGACTGTAATAGATCACCTTAAAAATAATAATGCTGCAGATGGGGACAGTTGTGGCCAGTGTACTGAGTTTATGGATAGAACTCGTTTACAACGTAGTCAATCCTCTAGATTCTTTTGTGGTAGGCGACCCAGTAAGAATCGATGACGGCGCAGAATGCTGCAGATTGCAACAACAAGAGCTGAATTTGACAGATTGCAGACGGTAAGAGCAGAGGTAAAGCGTCCATTCCGACTAAAGCAACAGGAAAAAGAATTGTGTGAGTATGAGGAAATTGAGATGTATAGGAAGAGAAAGGATGTCTTAAAATTCTATCAACAAATTCAACATCAGACTAAGGGTCCAAAAAAAGTGTGAACACCTGCACAGATAGGAGTGAAAAACTGGTGACGGATACTGCAAGTGTACTAAGTACATGGTGAGAACACTTTTTCAACCGTACAGATTTATCTCCTAAGAATTGGGATCTACTTATATTGTCTGCGAAAGCTAGGATGTGGCAACGGTAGTGGTCTGACGTTTCAAATTGCCGTAATAGCCATTTGGTACTTACAACTGCATTCGTCTATTTCGTGTAAATGCTGAGCTAGCTCAAACCTACGGAATCTTGGCATAGTGCCCTGGAGGTCACGCGCATAAAATCGAAGCATGTGGAATTTAAGCCTGATCGTTGCTAAAGACCTTTTACGATTAAGAACATTCAATTAAGTAATGGCTGTTTACCTCCTACTACCACTTCTTCTTTCAATGATCCACAACGAGTGACCAACACATTTTACGTAAGCTTAGTAAGGCATGGGTGAACGGTTTGTCAGTCCAGGCAGCGTAGCCTGCACTTCAAAAGTTGCTATGAGTCAGATGGTTGACCAAACGATGTTCCAACAATTGGCTATATCAACTGAATGCTAACTCCATCTCCCCTCAGGTTTTCCTCAGTCATTTTATAATCCATTTAAAAAATCCTTCCTGTCATTACCTCCAATCTTATCATAATGACCTATTTAAAATTCTCCCGCTATTTACTTTCTCTTTCGGTTTGGATGTTTGAAATTTCCGCTGTTATTTAATACTAAATCAATGAAAAACAAAATATTTAACCGCCATCCAATGAGTGGCATGCAACGAAATTGTTCCAGTTTAAATCAAGAACAACGGCAGCAACAAAAAATCGTTTAGCACAGCTACGGCAACAAAATGAACACGTGATATTTAATCACTGTCATGTCAGTGTCATTTTACCAGAAGAGTGTGAGGTGAATATGCACAGGATGGGTGGATGGATGGATGGATGTCAACGTGGCTGTAGCAGCAACAGCAGTGCTTGCTACGAGACAAGAAACAAGAAGGCCGTACGTGTAGACGAGAATGTGTGCTTGAAATGATGAAATCGATATTGTGGATGACAGATTCCTTTTCAGCTTTTTGTTATAGGTAATTATGAACAACCATTAACGTGCTGTAGCGTACGAGGGGCGATTTGAGGATTTTCACGACGTATCGAAAAATATAAAACAGGATGAATAAGCATCTGAAAATAACGTTTTCACGACATTTTCTACATTTTATGGGGTTTTAGAGAGAATTTTCTCCACCCTCAAGGACGCCAAGCCAACTAAATCATTGTAGTTTGATACGCCCGCCAATGTCAATGTCGGAATACATCTCACAATTCAATCGCCTTCGATATTCACGGTTATAGCAAAGGAACTTATAAGTTCTACGAAGAACCATTCTTTCGAGTTCTCTCACAAGAGCGCTTTATCTGATTGCAAGATATCCCAGGTTTCAGCACCATATAAAAGCATGGACAATAACAGCGTATTGTAGACTATTGTTTGGGTTTCTCGAGAGAGATCTTCATTGTTTAACTTCTTGTAAAGTTCGAACTATCATCTACTAGCTAATATAATTCTTCGTTTTATTTCCAGGCTAACGTCATTTCTTTTTTCTTAAGGCGGATCCAAAATAGGTGAACTCGTTGACCACCTCGAAAATGCAAGTGTCTGTGTTTACTCAAACCTTAGGATATTCTCGCGACATTGTTTTAGAAGATTCCATAAGCCCATCCCAACTTTGTCGACTTCTTATCTATACTAGCAGAGGAAGCAGTCACTGATTGTATAGTTCTTTTCTTGATGTCTGTGTCATTTGCGGATACGAGAAGCATGTTTAACTCTACGTCGTTTTCTTCTAAAATTTTTCGAACAGAATAATGAACCTATTGCACGACAGATTATCACCTTGACTGAGGCCCCATTTCGTATCGAATAGTAAGACGATTTGCAAATTTCAGTATTCGCATTCACTTTTGCAATGAAAAGTTTTTAATATTCGCATTCGCTAAACCCACTTTTATTACATTCCTAACACAGTACAACACATGATTTCGGGACCCAATTCTGATAATTGTTTGTGAAAGTAGCCCCAAAAAGAAGAACTTCTGCATCACTCGTTTGTTCAAGGTACATCAAATAATAATTTAATAATTAATTGAACAGGGATTAAACCGGCTCAAGACCTCTTGTTTTCTATATTTAAATAGAAGACAAGTTTTTAACAAAATGGCAAAGTGACATTGATTTTCGTGGCTGCACACTACTTTTATCATGATTTCGGGTCCGTGACAACCCTCTTCAGAAAGCCTTGCTGCAATTGTTGAAAGTAAAACCGAACTCTATAAGGCCAGGCTCTCCACAAACGAATGAGAACTACTGTTGTAAACCTTACTTTTCAAGTTTTCTTCACACAATTGCCCACGAAAATACAACTCACTCTTGCCAGCTCTAAAGAGACTCCACATCGAGAGCCATCAATAGATTTCTTTTACAACAACGTGTGTGTGTGTTGTAAAAATTAATAATTAATTTAAAGTTAGTAAGTATCGTATAGGGGAATTTGTCACGTTTTAGGCTCTTTTGTTTGTCATAACTCGAGAACCAGTAGTCCGAATAACCTGAAAAAATTCAAAAGAATTACAATTCCTTAAATCTGTTCATACAACGTTTAGCTACGTAAGCAACAGTTTCGCAGTTATAACTAAATGTATGAAAAAAAAAATATTCTTTTTTTTTAATTCATAAAAATACAAAACGGTAAAAAGTGTCAAGTCCTATTATTCACGTAAAGTCACACAACCTATGAACAATATAAGACATAGATCATGAAAATCAGTTTACGCGTTTAGCTTCAATGCACAATTAAGTGACGGTATTAATTTTAAAAATTTGCTCGAGATATGTACAAAATTCTTTGGAAAAAATGTTGTTGACTTTTTTATGATTCTCAGAATTTAAAAAAAGGAATAAACAAAAGGTTATTTGATTTTTGATGATTGCTCATAAATGTGTCATCGAAGGCGTTTTAGGAAAGAACCGTGTACAGCGAGATGACATACAGACACGAGTGGACAACTTGCTGTATTGTTTTGAAAAAATCAATGCATCCATGACATTAAAATTACATTTTTTTTGAATAGCCAACACTCAGGGGATTCCCCCTATACATACGGTGCATTGCGTTGGCGAGCGGAAAGTAAAGGATCGGAGGGTGGAAGAGGAAGTAATGTTTATTGACACTTGTCTTGAACTTCTGGATGTCGCAATTAGTGGCAAACACATTTGCCGGAAGTCGATTCGACATACGGACTGTACAAGCGAAAAACGAATTTGATCTGTAGTGTATAATGCGGCCAACCGGCCAATCGATAACAAACGGGTGTGAATTTCTAGAAAGTCGCGTATCCCTGCCGTCATGTCAGGAATAAAGCGACGGATGTCTGATGAACACACACCATGAATGTAACGATAGAACAGCGTCGCGCAACCCACATTCCGACGATACTCAAGGGTAACAGTAGAATTGGATACCCTACTGGCACCTATCAGCACCATTGCCCTCCATTGAACACGGTCAAGTAGCTCCAAGGATGATTTTTGGAGCACCTGACCATATATGGGAGTTGTATTCCATCTTCGGCCTGATGTAAGTTGTACCTTAGAGAGCGCAGAGCAAATCGCGATTGGCCGATAATTTGCAAGATTATTGGCTTCACCCTTTATAGGGATTGGTTGGACGTTCGCAACCTTTCCCGCACAATAAGCAAGGTTGAAGAGGTTGCATAATGGACGGGCTAGCATCGAGGAGCACTTACATAGGACAAGTGCCGAAATACCATCCGGTCCCGGGGACTTATTTACGTCGAGATTCGCAAGAACCCTTTTAACCCTACGTGTTCGTAAAAATATCTGAGGCATGGAACTAGATACGTTTTCGATCATGGGGAGTGGTTGATTGCCTTCCGGCAAGGAAAAATTTCCTGCGAACATTTCAGCCAATAGGTTAGCTTTATCAACCGGGTCAGTGAATGCCTGATCGTCTTTAACAAGAGTTGGGATAGATGATAAACTATTCTTTACTTTTCTTACAAACGACCAAAAGCTCTTAATTCCCCTGGGGAAGCAAGAAACTTTGTGCATAGACGTTGTTCGTGTAGAAATTTTTTACGCCTAAGCTCTCTGGTTGAGTATTGGCGTTTTTTAACTTGATACCTTTTTGGCACAATTACCTCAGGAATCGGACGAACAAGGAGAGAGGTTCCAACAGGGGACCATGCTAATAGAAAATCAGTTCAAAGACAAAAAATAGGATGCATTTCTTGCGGAGGTTTGTTGGTGGAGTTCTAAAATTATGCAGTATGAAGATGAAAGCACCGAAGATGAAGATGACACTGAAATTTGTGGATACACTGAACAAAACATGCCCTTGAATATTATGTCTATCTCGGATGATGATGCAGACTCAGAACATGAATATAAACAACCTACGAAGAAAAAAAGGTCATCAGAACCCCAAGCGTCAACACCAACGAGGATGGATAGTGTCAATAATTGAAAATGTTCTAAATTTTGTTTCCATGTATAGATAACACTAGCTGTAATGTAATGTTAGAATAGCTGTAATATGAATCGGAATGTTTATTTTCATGCAAAATAAAGAATAAATAAAAAGTCATCAATGTTTTTTCCAAAGAATTTTGTGCATATCTCGAGCAAATTTTTGAAATTCATGCCTTCACTTAATTGTGCATAAAAGCGAAACGCGTAAATCGATTTTCATGATCTATGTCTATATTTGTTCATAGGTTATGTGACTTTACGTGAAAATAATAGGACTTGACACTTTTTACCGTTTTGTATTTTTTTTCCAAAGAAATTTGTGCATATCTCGAGCAAATTTTTGAAATTCATACCTTCACTTAATTGTGCATAAAACCGAAACGCTTAAATCGATTTTCATGATCTATGTCTATGTTTGTTCATAGGTTATGTGACTTTACGTGAAAATAATAGGACTTGACACTTTTTACCGTTTTGTATTTTCTATGAATTAAAAAAAACTTAAATTTTTTAGGCAAAAAATATTTTGTTTCTTCATACATTTATATATAACAGCGAAACTGTTGCGTATGTAGCAAAACGTTGTAGGAACAGATTAAATTTTAATTTTTTTAGTTATGACAATTTTTAATTTTTTTAGTTATTACAAACAAAAGAGCCTAACCAACTTAAAATTAATTATAAAATTATTATTTGATGTACCTTGACCAAACGAATGATGCAGAAGTTCTTCTTTTTGGGGCTAGTTTCACAAACAATCATCAGAATTTAGTTTCGAATCCATCACCTGAAATATATTTTACTTTGTTATTATTAGTAAAATTTGTTAACTGCAACTTCCCATCCAATGGATATTTGTGGAGCAGACTGATAGTTGGGCATCACCTTTCTTTGTGTGTATAATTACTAGATACTTTCCAAACGACCCTCGCATCAAAATGCCCATTGCCATCGTTGTCCTGATGTACTTTCCTTGTATGTATTTAGGTAAGCTATATATGTTTTTGTTTAACAAACAACATTTACGAACAGCTCCTTCCTCCTTCGCCCTGAAAAAACTATAACCAACCTCTGCACTTGACTGAGTGCCACCTCCGAAAACAGCTGAATGGCATTTTGCTGCCGGAGACAACAAACAACGACCGAGCGGCCGACCAATATCAGTGCAACAAAATACTTTGGCAAATACAAAGTTTGTTCCGCCACCGTCGACACCGACATCACCGCAGTCGTCGATGTTGTTTGAGGTTTTTATCGTCAAAGGTTAAATGCCAGTCAATGAGATTAGTAGAGGAGGAGCGATGCTCTGAGGCTTTGGTGTTGGCGAAAAATGCGATGTATGTGAATTTTGGTATGATGACATGCTTTCCTGATTTCTTTTGGAAAAAAGCCCCGCGAACAGCAACAACAAAGATGACTTGAGCATTTAAAAAGGACAATGATTGTAACAACAGAATAGACAGAAAAATGATTGATGACACATTATTGACAAGATGTACGGTATACGTACACCCGCAGATGGATGTGAGGAACTGGCGGAGATTGTCGTCAGTCTAGTTACACGCTCCACGTTCAGCAAGAAAATTTAAACAGGAAGTAATTTGATTTTCCTTTCATTGATGTTCGACGTTGTTTGATGGATTTTTTTCGCGGCATTGTCAGCGAGTACGGTGGGACAAAAAATATTCTTCAAATAGTCATTTAAATGCAACATATAGAATAGATAAATCGGGATCCATGAAAATATAAGTATACTAATCATTAGATTTTTTATACAACATACTCACAGATCGTTTAGGTTTTTGCTTATTCCAAATAGTGGTCAAATTTTCCACTTTGATGCGTTGATTATTTTGATTTACCTATCGTATAAGAACACAAAAAAATAAGTAACAAAATTAAAACGTTCAAACATAAGGCGATTCATTTCATTCCGCTGTCTTCAATTCAAGATATGGGGCGGAAAAGAGCTGTTCAAATAACATTCTACATATGTACAGGGTGGGCGATTTAACATTTTATATTTGAATCGTCTGTTTAAAAAACTACTGATAAATTTTTCAAATTTCTGGCTGTTGAACTTTGTGATTTAAAAATGGAACACAGTATCATTCATATGACTACCACAACTGGCTCGGCCGTTGTCATCCGATCAACCCAAATTTTCAGTACATTTTTGATTTTTTCAGATTGAATCTCTTCAATGGCAACTTCGATTTTATGTTTCCACGCTTTAATTGTCTCTGTATGCCTTACGTAACAATTAAACTTACTGGCTCCTTACAGAAAATAATCCATGGGCTCAAATCACAGATCCGAAGTGGTCTATTACTCGTACCATCAGAATTTCGGCTGACTATTCAATTGAAAATTGCGTAAAATATCGATATTTGCGTTGGCTGTGCGACAAGTGGCCCCGTAATGTTAAAACCAAATGTCGTGCATGGCTGTAACGCTCACCATTGATGGTATCTTCGGATTTTTGCCCTTATGGAAAATGGCCTAATGTTACCGCCAGCCCAAAATCCACACAAGCCAATGGATTGACTTGTTGTGAATGCATTGGCATTCAATAGTCACGTGGAGGTTCTCTGAATCCTATATGCGGCAAGTTTGCTCATTGACACAGCCACCGAGATGAAAATGAGCTTCATATGAAACCATGATTTTTCCGTAAAATTCATCATCCCCTTCCAAACAATCTTAAGCCCATTGCGCGAAGCGATAACGCACCGGATGGTGTTCCGTTATTAAATGACAAAGTTCAACCTTTTCAATAAAATCAGAAATTTCAAAAAATTATTAGTACATTTTTACATCCGATTCAAATTTAAAATGTTAAATCGCCCACTACGTATATGGTAAGAATACTAGAGGTCAGGTTATATTCCCCAGTATTTATACCCTGCACCACTTTGTGGAACACGGTATTATACAAAAATTAAGCTAGACCCACTTTTAATTGTACCGATCAACTCAGAATTCGACTTAACGACGTATGTCTGTCCGTTCGTCTGTCCACAGATTGTAATCAAACTACAATTTGAAATTGTTGTTCAATTTTCATGAAATTTGGCAAGTGCAAAATTTTGGATCAAGTGCGGACGCTATTGAAATTAAAGAAAATATGCCCAGAATTAGATATAGCTTTCACATATATGTCCATCCGATTTTTCTGTGTTCAGCTCTATTTAAATCTGAAAATCGATTCAGAAGCCACATTTTAGAAGCCACATTTTACGTCCAATCTTGATGATATTTAGCCCGTGTAAGATATTGGTGATAAAAAGGACGTATTGAAGAAGGTTGGTTCCGATTTAGATACAGCTTCCATACATATATATTCACCCGATAAAGACATAAGTCCTTAGCTCTGGAAGCCACTTATAATATCCAATCTTAATGAAATTTATCACGCGTTATGTTTTTGGACCTAGTAAACACGTTATTGAAACTAGTGCAAATATGTTCTGATGTAGATATAACGCGTGATCGATTTCGAGGTTCCCTACTTTTTTAAAGAAATAAACAGAAAATTCAAATCGATCATTGGAAAGAACATGCTTTGGCATTTATTTTCTAAAGATTATGTCTATCAAATGTTGGCCGCGACTACGTCTCAGATGGTCCACCCGTTGAGTCCAATTTTCGATGACTCGTTCGAGCATTTCGACTGGTAACTGCCGAATGACACTCGTGATGTTTTGCTTCAAGGCCTGAATCAAAGCGGGTTTGTCCGCATAAACTTAAGACTTTAAATATCCCCAGGAAAAAGTCCAACAGTGAGATATCACACGATCTTGTTGGCCAATCGACCGGCCCAAAAGGTGAAATTATCTGCTCACCGAAGTATTCTCTCAATAAATCCATTGATTGATGCGAGGTGTGGAAAGTGGCGCCTTCTTGCTGAAACCAAATGTCGCCGAGATCACGAGCTTCAATTTCAGGCATCAAATAGTCGGTTATCATGGCACGATAGCGGTCGTCATTGGCGGTTACGTTCTCACCGGCATCATTTTTAAAGAAATATGGACCGATGATTCCACCGGCCCACAAAAAACACCAAACCGTTATTTTTTTCTAGATGGAGTGGCAGCTCATGAAGATTCCAAATTCCAGGTTGTCACTTTATTTGCAAGTTAATGACGTCACCATACCGACTTCCCCAAAAACCTTTGGGTCATATTAGACAGCCTTTTTCACACACATGCTACAGCTACCTGTGATAAGCTTAAAAAAGGAAAAATGTGCTCAACTCACCTGCCGATAGTACTTAGGGAGCTGACATAGAAACCCCGTTGAGCTCTTACACAGCGATAGGTCGGATTGTAGCGAACGTGAGTACGACGCAGTGAAAGGAAATTCGGACTTACCAGAATTCTGACCTGAGAACATCAACTAGATGACTCCTTATGTCTTCTCAGCACCATCTGAATGAGGAACTGAAGGTCCTTACCGTGCAGTATATACACGGTGATCCATCTACAGGTAAGTTATAAGAACAAAAAAAATTAAAAATTCAAATCAAGCGTAAAATCTTTATTGGTAATTTGAAAGGACATCTAATGGCATTTAGTTTTTGAAAATAACACTAGCCAACAGTCGTTTTGTTATTTGGTTCTAGCATAATTTTTCTCATTGATTTTGACCTACTAAACACGAAAATGAGTTTTAAAAATTTTTCTGTCGATTGGTTTTCGAGATACAAATTTTTGAACTTTTTTTTTTAAATTTTTGGAGGTATACTTACAATTTTGAGCATAATAAATGCCATAAAATTGTCCTTTCAAATTACCAATAAAGATTCTACACTTGATTTGAATTTTTATATTTTTTTTGATCTGGAAAAATACCACTAGATGGATCGCCCTATATACATAAGATCGACTCGGTACGAATATTGTTCTACAACGACAACACGCTATACAGTTCGATTTCTATCTTTTTACACATAGTTTCATTTTCGAATCGATTTCAAGCCATTTTGCTTACTAGGCATACACTCGCGTAAAGAATACTTTATAGTGATTCGATTGTTGCCACAGCGATACCTGTATTAATTGCGGCCCACTGTGCCACGCAAAATACTGCCATGTGACGATAAGTGAGTGGGCGTTTTTCTGCGTAGATAAAAAGGTGGTGTTTAAGGTGATATTGATAAATTGTTTAGGAAAATCATTATTTCTGCTCTTGCTTGAAAACGCTTTAAAGCGTAATGGATTTGCTTTAAACTTCGTCCTGCGGTAGGAGAGGAAACAGCCACGATTTTATTGATTTCTTGCAGCACGTTTAAACGCTTTGCTTCTTCTGGTGAAACGTTGACCCTGTCATAAAGGAAATTGTACAGTTGAGTAAACGCATAAATTTCCAACATACTCGTACAACGAGTACAACAAACATATTCTTTTTTTCGCTTCTGTGATTTCCTTACAAAATCCATTGGTTTCTGTACGTTCCAAATTTAATACACACGTCCAAATTTCAGCATTCATTCTTTTTTTGGCATCCTCTGTTCCTTTTAAAATATATGTTTGTACCCGTTCGGATGGCGATCGATTGTGGTGGTGCGACCATACGTATGGTCCGTGCACATGGATATGTGACCATAAAGAAAACTCAATTTCCTTTTTAACCCATCAATGGTTTATGATTGCTTTTCAGTTCACTTCAGTTCTCGGCTTTTCTGGGTGTATACGCCGCAAGTGTGTCTGTCCCGTACGTCGTCCCCTGGTTTGGTCTTTTGTACTTTTACGGTGTTCGACTTTTTGTTGATTTCTTTACGGTTACCCCTTTTTTATGGCGTTCGCATAGGCCGTCGGTGATTTCCCCCCGACGTCTCCGCACTCATGTTTCATTTTGAATTACATCCTTACATTAAACATGTGTGCATGTCGGTTGGTGTGAGTGTGTGCTGGTCCATTATAATGGTGTCAGTTTGTAATGCGTCATTGTAGCCGGAAAAACCAGAAGAAGGAATCCAAATCATATTTCCTTCAGTGACCACAAGGAAAATATGATTTTCTATTTATATCGAAGATACTTCACGTGTGTCTGCCCATTAAAGAGGTAGTGTGTGTTGGTGTTGTTTTTCTATGGTTATCCGATGTATTCGGATAATTATTCAAGTGATTGTGATTTGATTAAGGTGCAAATGTTTGCTCATATGAAGTCACCAAATTTGAAATACGTAATTCTCGTGAAACAAAAATAAATAATTTCCTGCCAGTTGAATTCATTTTAGGGCGGGTCGATTTCAAAATCGCGCAAGTGACAAGGAAATTCCTATTCTAGGGATCAAAATAAGAAACTTTGCCCGAGAACCATAACTCTAACCCGAATTACGATGCTCCAAATTTTGACCCGTAGGGTCAAATTGTGGGAATTTTTGCCTCCCTCCAAATCGGCCCACCCTAATGACCCCATACTACTTATACTTGTTATTATATGCTAGGTAATCTCAATTCGACGAAGTTTTGAAATATCAGTTTCACATCGATTTTTCGGTAAAATTCTTGATGAACAATCTCCATGCCCATTGGCCGAAGCTTAAAAGCATCGGATGGTGATTCATTATTAAATGACAAAGTTCAACATTTCCAATAAAACCAGAAATTTGAAAAAATTGTCAGTGATTTTTTTTAAAGCCGATTCAAATTTAAAACGTTAAAATGCCCACCATGTATATTGACGACTGTCCAGGCTTAAGAGTAGATGCACGATAGGAAGGGATAAAAACGGGAAAAATGTCCCTTATTAACAAGTGAATGAAACATGCCGGGACCAAAGATTTAGAGCTAGAATTACCAAATACGGGAAATGGCCGTCCCTCATAATTTTTATTTAAGATATCGGGGGATCGATATAGAGGCATTTTTTTCAAAATAAAAAAATCAAACAAAGTATGAAATCGTTGTTGTTCATTCGAAAGGACATTTTATGCCCTTCATTTTTGGAATATAATTTCCTTCAAATGTTGGCAACTGTATTATGGAAATGAGCGCTCGGTGAGAAACGGGAAGATCCGCTGTTTTCGACCAAAATTTGGTCAGTGAAGAGGCCTATTTTTGGCGCAACGGTCTCCATTAACGGTAACTGACTCTCCAGCATTATTTCGGAAGAAGTATGGCCCAATGACTCCACCAGCCCATAGAGCACACCAAACAGTCAGTTTTTGTAGATGTAATGGCGTCTCAAGGGTCTCATGTGGATTCTCTTCACTCCAAATGCGGCAATTTTGCTTGTTGACGTAGCCATTCAACCAAAAATGAGCCTCATCACTGAACAAAATTTTGTGATGAAAATCAGCATCGAGATGAATCTCATTTTCGGCCCATTTTGCAAGCGTTGTTCTTTTGTCAACCTGTTCATGATGAAATGGCAAACCAAACTAAATATTAATCACTTGACAGCTGACAAAATGGCCGCCAGTTAAAAAAGCAGTATCAAGGTCCCTTTCTATTTTGCGCGTCACATATAGCCAACGAAACATTCATTTATTGAAGGAACCTTTGAAGATCGCATTAAAAGGTGAAAAAACCATATTAAATCAACAGTATGAAATAAAAAAGGATAAAAAACAATAAACATGAAATTTTTTTCATGAAAATTTTTCATGGAAAAAATTAAAATGGGTTTAAGGATTTAAAGTAAGAGGTCCAAAAGGGGCAAGCAAATTAAAAATGAAAAAGCATCATTAAATGAATAAAATATTGCAATGGGGAAAAGAAGATTAAATCAATATAAGATCCATAGGAAGACTTAGAGAAAAGAAATGGGGATAAAAAGGATAACTGGAAAACGACGACACAGCAGGAAGTTAGTAGAACAATAATTAAGCTGGTACTGAAAATAAAAAGAGGATGCAACGGACAAAAATTGTAAAGAAAGAATAACTTTATAAAAATATTAAGTGGCATAGAAAATAGAAACGGGGACCAAAAGGGATGAGTTATTAAAAAGCGGTAAATAAATTATAAAAAATACAGTAAATAGAAATACGGATAAAAAATATGAAAAAGAGCCAAAAGAGGAAGAAAAAATATGAAAAAGAGCCAAAAGAAGAAGAAATAAACCAAAAGACAATATCAAATCCGCAAAAAGATATACAAAATGACGATAAAAAGGACCAAAACGTGCAAAATGTCAAGAATTAGGAAAACTGTATTAATAGAATGAAGGAAAGAAATACCCATATGTGAGAAAAGTAATATCAATTTAACAGGAAACCATAAAAAATACAAAATATTAATGGGGATAAAAACAAAAAATATATATACGTTAAAAATGTCCAAGAAGGATACACTATAGAAAAGGAGAAATAAAATATTTATTAAACAAGGAGACATAGAAAATTTAAATGTAGATAAATAGAGACAAAAAAGAGGCAAATAGGACGAAATACGAACAAGTGAAAAAACAATGTCAAAAGAACAGGATGTCATAAAAAAATTGGGATGAGAAACGGCAAAATGAGCTAAAAGTAAGAAAAACAATATAAAATCAACAGGATAGCATAGAAAACAGAATAAATTATAAAATGGTATAAAGAGGGCAAAGCTGATAAAATGTTAAAAAGTTAAAAAATAGTATTAACACAATACTAGAATATAGATAAAAGAAATGGGAATATATAAGACGAAAAATGGGCAAAATATCAAAATGTTAGCATTAAATAGAGTGACCAGTTCTGAAACTGAAAACCGGGTTTGAATAAGGGCAGTTAATTGATCTGAGTATTAAATGAACAGACATTGAAACTGGAAATGAGGATAAAAAGTGATAAAATTCTTCTTAAATGGCCACTTCTGAGTATTAAATGAACAGACATTGAAACTGAAAATTAGGATAAAAAGGGATAAAATTCTTCTTAAAGGGCCACAACAGGCACTAATAGAGAAAAATAATAAAATAAATAAAAAATAATAAAATCAACAAAATGTAAACAAAAAAATAAAAATGGATATAAAGGTTGGTTACGATGTTGAATGTGAACCACACCTAAACGTCAAGTTTGTTTCTGCATTTCTTTGATGTTTCTAAATTTCAGACTATATCAATTTGAACCATGGAAGGATACACAACGCCTTATGAAAATGGGCGTTCAAATCAAAATGCATATTGTGCACTTCGTAATTTTTTGATCAATTTAATTGTCCAAATGTGCGTACAATCGGAATAATCGTGCAGAAATTTGAGCCCATCGGGTCTGTAGTAGATGTGAAAACACCAGTGCATGCTTGTACTGCAGAAAATATTGCTGCTGTTCGCGATAGTGTGGCTGAAGAGCCGTCTACCTCGACTTGTCGTCGTGCCCAACAATTGCACCTCTCACGCTCGTCGTTGATGAACATTATGCATAAAGACATGCGTTTACACGCTTACAAGGTGCAATTGACTCAAGAACTAAAGCCTCTTGACCATTCTAAACGTCGTCAATGGCCAGAATGGTGGCAAGAAATGGCAACAGTGGATGCTCGGCGCTTAAAATTTAACCACCCTTTAATTAGCGGCAGAAACATTAGAATGTCCTTATAAGACGCTAAAAAGACGATTCGACATTTAAAAAACATGTGCGATTATACAAAATATAAAACGACATGAAAGGAAAGGTTCAACGACAACTGTTGCCAAGATTCATCGAAACTGATTGGACTGAAATAAAAACGTCGCAATAAACATAAACTAGACCAGAAATGGCCATCAATATAAAAAAGTGAGAGAGGCAGTTCAAAATTAACCAGAGAGATTAGTAAACAGAAAAAAGGTAAAAAGGACAAAAATCCTAAACTAATACAAGGCTTAAGAAATTAAATGCGCAAAATCTAATAAATACTAGACTAGACCTCCCAATAGAACACTATGTAATCGTATTAAGGATAGTAGAATTACGAATTGCTATGACCGTTTTCTGCTCAAGAAGTAGCGGATATTTGCTAGTATTTTATATACTCATTGACCAGGAGCTACTGTTTTAGAGCTAAATCTGTAACTCGTTAAGTCACCGCCATTTACGAGGTTGATAAATGATAAAAAATTTTAAGATGTTCATACCACATAAGCTTGCTGATATTCACTCATAATTAAAGTTACAGTATCTCCCGCTTAATTGCCACCCGCTTAATTAAGTTACCCGCTTAATTGATCCAATAATACTGCAACAGAAAAGTTCCCATATAAGGTATACAGGAAAATACCCGCTTAAATGAATTCCGTTTAATTTCTTTACACGCTTAATTGATCCATAAAATAAAAACTTATATAGACAATCACACTGAAAAATGTCGGTTAATTGTCTATTAAAAAATTCCTGAAAAAATGGTCATGTGAATAACAATTTTTAAAAAATATGTGTTTGGCAACTCTTTCTATCATATGTTGTCAATTGTTTTCATTTTTCGTATGTATCATTTCTGAAAATCAGTAATTTGGCAAGTGTAGTGCCAAAATGAGTGGAAGAAAAAAAAACACAAGTTTAAATATAAAACAAAAATTAAATCTTATAGTCGACAGGAAAAATATGACAAAAGATGGACTATGTGCGAAATACGGTTGCTGCAAGGCCACTATGAACAGAATTTAAAAACAAAAGACTCAATTGTGGAGAAATCAAAGACCAGCAGGTTGTCCACCAAAAAAGAAAGGACTGGCGCATGCGTGAACCAGGCTCTTTCATTATGGTTTAGCGAAATGCGAGAATTTGGTGCTGTAATTTCACGTGGAATGATTTTTGAAAAAGCAAAGAAGTTTGCTGTTGACATGAACGAAGACTTCAGTCCCAGTTCTGGATGGCTTTATCGCTGGCAGAAAAGAGAAGGCATTTCATTGAAAAAATTCATGGAGACGTCGCATCCGCTGATATTGATGCCGCTAATACTTTTTTTGATTAAGTTTTAACAGATTTAATTTTGCTATATGAACCATCAGGAATTTTTAACGCTGACGAAAGCGGACTTTTTTTCAGAGCATTGCCAAATTCAACTTTAAGTAAACAAGATGACAAAACACGAGGTTTTAAAAGTTCAAAAGAACGTTTGACATTACTCTTTATTTGTAATGCTACCGGCGACTATAAAAAAGTTATAGTCATTAGAAAGTCAAAAAATCCACGATGCTTTAAAAATAAAACTTTGCCTCTCAAGTATTACTCACAAAACAAAGCTTTGAGAGATGACGTAAAGAAATTTTGCTTTCTATTGATGCAGAAATGGCAAAACAAGGGCGAAAAATAATTTTTTTAATATTTTTTTTTCATAAGACATCAGCAGTTTTTACAAACATTGTCATGCAATTCTTACCAGCTAATACAACATCCATTGCACAACCGCTCGATCAGGATATAATTCACTGCTTTAATTCGTACTACCGACAAAACATCGTACGAAAACAAATTGCTGCAATTGAAAGTGAAAAAACAATTGTCGATTTTCAAAAAAAAAAATTTCCATCTTAATGCACGTTATCAAAAATTCGTGGTGGCTGGTTAAACCAATTTATTTAACCTACTGTTTTAAAAGGGTAATACGAGGGCGACCGCAAAGCTAACTGGCCTGGCACATTTTCTGTTTTACTAGCAACTTTTTTTTTGTTTTTTAAAAGCAATCTTTTATAAGCCATCTGTCAAAATTCCGAAATATTTAATGATTATTTTCTTTGTGACAGGTGATTGAAGTAAACAAGTTTTATAATTTTTGAAAAATGGAAAATAATGCGGTAATTAACACTTTTATATGAAAGGTTATACGCCACAATTAATCAAAAATGAATTGGATTCTGTTCATGGCGATAATGCACCATCATACTCCACCGTGCTCCTGGGTTCAACAATTTAAAATGGTTCGTTCAAGTACGGAAGATGAACAACGCTCTGGAAGACCGAAAACTGCTACTACTATTGAAAACATTAGAAAAATATTTAATGAAGTGACTAAAAATAGACGAATAAAGCTCAGAGAACTTGCTGATATAGTTAAAATACACGATAAACAAGTTTGGAGTATTTTACATAATGAACTCCACATGAAAAAGCTATTCGCAAGATGGGTGCCTCGTTTGTTGACTTTGCCCCAAAAAATCGTCCGTTGGACCAATTCCGAGGAGCTTTTAGCGATTTATCAGCGTAATCCAATAGAGTTCTTGCGCCGATTCATAACTGTTGATGAAACATGGATCCATCACTACATCCCAGAATGCAAAGAACAGTCAAAACAATGGCTAGAAGCTGGTAAAAGTGGTCCCAAGAAGGCGAAAACTGTTAAGTCAGCAGGAAAAGTAATGGCCACAGTATTTTGGGATGCAAGGGGTATAATATTTATTCATTATCTTGAGAAAGGAAAAACTATAAATAGTGAATATTATTGTGCATTATTGGATCGGTTGAGTGAAGAAATCAAGATAAAACGACCGCATTTAGAGAAAAAAAGTTCTTTTTCATCAAGATAATGCTCCTTTACACACTGCATTTTTAACTCAACAAAAACTGGCCGAATTATGATATGAAATTGCTCCGCATCCACCATATAGTCCAGATTTAGCTCCTTCTGAGTATTTCTTGTTTCCATATTTAAAAAAATTTCTTGGTGGCAAAAAATTTTCGTCCAATAGCGAGGTTATTGCTGAAACTGAGGCATATTTTGAAGGTCTTGAAAAATCTTATTTTTCGGATGGAATTAAAAAACTTGAAAAACGTTTGATGAAGTGTATTGGTTGGAAGGAGATTATGTTGAAAAATAAATAATAATAGTTCCAAACAAAAACGGTTCTTTTTATGTTAGGCCAGTTACTTGCGGTCGCCCTCGTATTCCATTAATTTGGAGCTGTATCAAAACTTTTAACTATGTACATCCTTACTTCCTCGAATTTCAGACAAAGTTTATTTCATCTACTGAGAATAGTGACTTGGAAGAGGAGATTTTGAAACCCGGTCTTGACGATGAACAACATATGTGACCGCGCATAGAGAAACAGACCTAAGGGTAAAAAAATAAATTTTCATTTTTTTTTTCTTTTTTTGATGTGGACAACATCTGAGCATCGAATGAGACCGGTCCCATGTCCCAAAAGTGTTCCCTCCCAGAGATATGCGCGTTTTATGAAAGTGAAGTCGACAACACTAAGCGCAAATAGAAAGGGAAATAATCTTTAAACTGGCTCTCCTGAACAAAACTGGTTTTAACCTTAGGTCCCTTTCTATTTTGCGCGTCACTTATGGATCTCGTATTTTATGTAAAGTTAATGCAAACTCAGTTCCTTTTATGTTGTTTTTATCTTTTTTTGTTATGTTTTATCTCTTTAATGTTATGTTTATTTCAATTGAAGTTAAATAATTTTATTTAATTTTTTTTAATAAATAAACTAGTCTTTAAATAATAGCAATGTAAAATGAAACAATTGCATGTTAGTATTTTATATTTCACTCCGCTTTATTAAGCTCGCAGCGCAATTAAACAGGATTCTCTTAATTGCGTCACTGAATCAATTAACCGAGCATCGGATAATTGATTTTCCGGTTAATTGATTCGTTTATTTGATTTGTTTATGTCTGTTATTAGTTTATTAGATTGTTATTAGTTTATATCTAAAATTTCAATAAACTTTGCTATTCACCTTGATAACTGGCTAAGGTTTGTGTCCAAGGACTTGAGGCCGAACAAATCTGCCTCCTTTTGTTAAATAAACTAAATAACTAGTATCTAAAGACATTGCAAGTTTTGTTTTAATCTGTTTAGAAACCCCAGGAGCCAAATTGTACACCTGCCAAACAATCTATCTCGAAATACTAAGGAATAATGTACGATTTCAAAACTCATGTTCTCGACAACGATGCCTTACTTTCCGATCAAAATGTAATGCGCTAGCCTAGTACTATTGAGTGAGTAACCGATTTCCAAATAAACGACCATTGCTTTTAAAAAAACCATCACTAACATCTTGTAAAACATCGTCAATATGTTCGAGTAGGATTACAGTAACCACCCCTTTCATCCGGTCACTTCCTTCTTCATGCTGATATTCCTTTCACCCGCAGCAACAAAATCTTTCACTTGGTATAAAACATTCATACGTTTTGTATGAACGGAGTCCTTTTAAGCGTCTGCCTCCATGTGTCTAAGTGTGTGCGTGCGTACCTTCATGTAATATCTTAACCTTGTAATTTATAAAAATTATTGGTCTGGACATATGCAGTCCGCAATCGTCATAAATAAAATAAATTTTCTTCAATTTTGTGGTTTCGACACATAAAAAAGACCAAACAATTCCAACAAATACATTTCACCTTTTTGTACCGTCCCTTAGTAATACAGCGGCCTTTTTTCCGCATGGCGAGTGTCGAACTTGTGGACGGATGTATGGGTGTATGCTTGTGTGTGTGTGGCCGTGTCTATAATAAATGGAAAAAATACAATATAAATGTTGGCAATTTCATATTTATTGACAGGACATCTTTCATGGTTTTTTTTTTTATGAATAGGTGTCGAACAGTTTGAAATTGAGTTTTGTTAAGTCCTTTTGGAGGCACACAACTGAGGAGGTTGGCTATGCGGTGGTGAAGTGATAAAAAAGAAGGGTTTGCTTTTGTGGTGAGGAATATAGTCATTTAATCTTTATAATAGTGCCTAGGACAATATAATTGGTATCTATTATTAACATTTTTACGAGAATGGTTGGAGAAAGACATTGCCCTGGTATTGAGAATTTTCCAATTTCAATGTTGTAAACAATGTTCGAATGCTCTACAAAACTCAGATGCAAAAGATATCAACATAGAGGTCAATACAAAATCTAATCGCAATTTTAGAATATGGAGATATTGAAAATTTTGCGACGACTTAATGAATACTGACGCCCAAGGAAACCACTCAAAGGTAAAAACAAAATCTGGTTGCAATTTCTGAACATATTAAAATTTTGCGAAGATTTTAACTACAGGGCGCAAAAATAATTAGTCGGAATGTTCCTTTTCCGATTGTAAAGACTAAAAATGAAGAAAAATACGAAGGTTCTTCCTGGTTGATGAACTTGCGTCTGTAGGTGCCACATAGAAGTAATTGGTCAATTTTGCATATCGGCGGCTTATGCTTTCGAATAGCGTTTCGGTATTACCCAAATTAGAGAACCTGCTGCTGCATAATCCACTAACTTAATACATTTTTGCTAAAGTTTCTCATGGTTCTTTATGCACAACTTATAAATAACTCTAGTGAAATTGTACTATATCGATCGAAGTTTTCATATAGCTTCCATGCACATTCTACCCTATTTAAAGTTCTGCCGCCATATAAGCCAAATTGCACTTCTGATCTCTCCCAGATATATTTTTAATTCAGTATACGAGGGCGACCGCAAAAGTAACTGGCCTAACATAAAAAGAACCGTTTTTTGGAATTATTATTATTTATTTTTCAACATAATCTCCTTCCAACGCAATACGCCTCATCAAACGTTTTCAAGTTTTTTAATTCCATCCGAAGAATAAGATTTTTCGAGACCTTCAAAATATTCCCCAGTTTCAGCAATAACCTCGCTATTGGACGAAATTTTTTTGCCACCGAGAAATTTTTTTAAATTTGGAAACAAGAAATAATCGGAAGGAGCTAAATCTGGACTATATGGTGGATGCGAAGCAATTTCAAATCGTAATTCGGCCAGTTTTTGTTGCGTTAAAAATGCAGTGTGTGACGGAGCATTATCTTGATGAAAAAGAACTTTTTTTCTAAATGCGGTCGTTTTATCTTGATTTCTTTACTCAAACGATCCAATAATGCACAATAATATTCACTATTTATAGTTTTTCCTTTCTCAAGATAATCAATAAATATTACACCCCTTGCATCCCAAAATACTGTGGCCATTACTTTTCCTGCTGACTTAACAGTTTTCGCCTTCTTGGGACCACTTTTACCAGCTTCTATCCATGGTTTTCACGGTTCTTTGCATTCTGGAATGTAGTGATGGATCCATGTTTCATCAACAGTTATGAATCGGCGCAAGAACTCTATTGGATTACGCTGATAATTCGCTAAAAGCTCCTCGGAATTGGTCCAACGGACGATTTTTTGGGGCAAAGTCAACAAACGTGGCGGATAGTTTTCGGATAGCTTTTTCATGTGGAGTTCATCATTTAAAATACTCCAAACTTATTTTTCATGTTTTTTAACAATATCAGCAAGTACTCTGAGCTTTATTTGTCTAGCTTTAGTCACTTCATTAAATATTTTTCTAATGTTTTCAATAGTAGTAGCAGTTTTCGGTCTTCCAGAGCGTTGTTCATCTTCCGTACTTGAACGACCCATTTTAAATTGTTGAACCCAGGATTTCACGGTGGAGTATGATGGTGCATTATCATCATGAACAGAATCCAATTCATCTTTGATCGATTGTGGCGTATAACCTTTCATATAAAAGTGTTTAATTACCGCAAGAAACTCTTTATTTTCCATTTTTCAAAAATTATAAAACTTGTTTACTTCAATCACCTGTAACAAAGAAAATAACACTACTCAACAAAATGAAAAAAATTTCATGTACTCCGGATGCGATAATTTTTTCTGTGTAGATAACCTTGACATGAGCTCGAAAAACGCAATAATTTTTTTTTTTCGTTTGGTTTTTGTTTTATTTTTTTTTTTTTTAAATTTTAAAAATTTTTTTTTGGTTAATTTGTTTCGTCCGGCATAACTCGGGAACCACTAGCCCGATTTAATTGAATTAAATTTTAAAAAATTTAAAATTACAATTCCTTTAATCTGTTCATATATTGTTTTCCTATATAAGCAACAGTTTCCAAGTTAAAAATGAATATATAAAGGAAAAAACTTATTTTTTGCCTAAAGATTTAATTTTTTTTTTTTAAAAAATCCATAAAAAATCCAAAATGAAAAAAAAATGTCAAATCTTATTACTTTTACGTAAAGTCACATAACCTATGAGCAAAATCAGACAAAGATCATGAAAATCGATGCACGCGTTTCGCTTTTATTCGCAATTGAGTCAAGGTATGAATTTCAAAAATTTGCTCGACATATGCACAACTTTGTCTATGGTAAGGTTTTTTCTTTTTTATTACAAAAAAAATTAAAATTTGTTGGGTGACAAAAATATATGACTTTTTGAAATTTTTGAAATTCATACCTTTACTCAATTGAGAATAAAAGCGAAACGCGTGCATCGATTTTCATGATATTTGTCTCATTTTGCTCATAGGTTATGTGACTTTACGTAAAAGTAATAAGATTTGACATTTTTTTTCATTTTGGATTTTTTATGGATTTTTTAAAACAAAAAAAATTTAAATCTTTAGGCAAAAAATAAGTTTTTTCCTATATATATTCATTTTTAACTTGGAAACTGTTGCTTGTATAGGAAAACAATATATGAACAGATTAAGGGAATTGTAATTTTAAATTTTTTAAAATTTAATTCAATTAAATCGGGCTAGTGGTTCCCGAGTTATGCCGGACGAAACAAATTAACCAAAAAAAAATTTTTAAAATGTAAAAAAAAAAAAATAAAACAAAAACCAAACGAAAAAAAAAATTTTTATTGCGTTTTTCGAGCTCATGTCAAGGTTATCTACACAGAAAAAAATATCGCATCCCGAGTAAATTTTGACTGTTGACTAGTGTAATCATTAAATATTTCGGAAATTTTGACAGATGGTTTATAAAAGATTGTTTTTAAAAAAACAAACAAAAAAGTTGCTAGTAAAACAGAAAATGTGCCAGGCCAGTTAGTTTTGCGGTCACCCTCGTAGTTCAAATATACTAAAGTGCGTTATATGCGACCTCTTGCTAATACTAGATAAATTGGGAAATTGGGATATTTTATAATATTAACAATAGCAGGTGGTCAAAAACCAATTTTCTTTTTAAATCATAGGTTATTTTGACACTGACAGCTGTTTTCCGCTCGAAATCTGGACAGAAAGTCATAATCGTACAATCGTACAGAAAACAGAAATCTTGACAGAAAGTCATAAGTCAGATTCATACTTCCGCAAACGAAATGAGCCACTTAGGGCTTAAACAACGTATGGAAATATGAAAACTGAGAGCAATTTAGATTGAACAACAATTTTTGGCAAAAAATCATCTATAAGTATTCTAACGAGGCGCATTTTCGTATGGGCGACGACGTCACCAAACAAAATAACCGGATTTGGGGCTTTGGCTTTTTTACAATAACGTAATGGTTTTCCGGGTGCGGTGTAGACTGATGGCATCATTGGATTATTTTTCTTCGAAAATAAGTTGGGAATCATCGTTTCGGTCAAAAGAGGGGGTTACCGAGCCTGATTAGACGATTTTTTTACTGTAATTAAAGACATGGATTTGTACGACCTCTGATTCGGCAAATTTTGGAGAGAGAGATGCGAAGTATTCTTAATAGTTGCAGTAGGGTAATACGTTGTCTTCCAAACACGATTTTAGCTTTTGTGCCTAGATGCTACCCCAAAAAGAACTATCTCAGTATTATAGCCAAAGAAGAAGTAGCACTCGTAATATAGTACGGTTGCTTCTTTTCAAGGCGAGTAATTTGCCAGTTTTATGTAACTATGAATTATCAAAAATTTTTGACTTACCTCACTCAACATCCCCAGGAAACTTATCTTAAATCATAAAGATTCGTCCTATTAAAGTTTGACAATGATCTCAAAATGGTTTTTCTTATTAGAGTGTCGTAGGCGGCATTGAATGAATTAAAAGATATTGCTTAGTGCTAACCATTGTTTGGTTGTTGAGATATAGGGATTAGATTTTAAGACACATTGCATGCTACTAGACTTTTCAATTTCCTGTCGATTTTTTTTTGTCTTCTCCTGTTATCCCGGACAACTTGAACCACACTGAATTTGCTTTAGCAGGGTTTCTTTATGTAAAACCAGTAAAAAAGCTTAAATCGGACGTGGTCGACTATATTAAATGCTTCGCTTCTAGATGCGTGCAAAATCCTATATATTTTTTTAAATAATGTCGTATTTGAATCCAAATAGCCAAATTGTAAATATAACTTTATTTTTTGCTTCAACAGAAAATGTTTCTGTTATTTGATACCCATTTGCCCATGAATAGTGGAAGACGTTTTTGGTCGCCAAACCATTTATATGGGGACAATACCAAAGGACCAATGTGATCCAAATTAGTCCAAGATTGGTGGTTTGTCCATTGTATAGTATATACCAAATTCAGTCAAAATTTCAATTAAAAGGTGCGTTGAAGAGCGGGTTTTTTGCATTCGGGAGGTACCTTTATACTGGGGCTATATCAACCGGGAACGATATATTCCAATTTTATGTAATATGATAACGGCAATCATATCGTATGGTTGTGACTATGAACTAAGCATAACAGATTTTAACATAAACAGACACACAAAACAGTGCATGGTGGTTGTCATTGTGAAAACAACAACAATAGCATACGGCTAGCGATGCATTTCCTTGTTCGTTGGAATACTTAACTGTCGGCTGGTTCTCGTTTATTAAGAATCTGCCTGCACTTAAAAGTATAGCCACTGATCATGGTTTAATTACATTCATTGCTTGGGATCTGAGGTGAAGTAGCGTTCACCGAAACTGCAGTCACACCTTCTTGCAAGTAAGTATTTTTGACTGCCTTTTCAATAACTTATCGGTTTCTTCGAATGAAGTGTTCAAAGAAACATGTTCGCAAATATGACTATAAACCAACTTAAGTATAATTTTAAATAGTTTACCTAAAATCCTTAAATCTCTTTTGTTAAATATCAGCATAGCTTAATCCTTATAAATAATTTTTGGGACCATAGTATGGTTGAAGGATTCATAACATGGTTGCGAGTGAATCATACTATAATTGCGAGGAGCATACTATGTGAGACAAGCTGTGGTTGTAAGGATATTAATATGGTTTTGGGAATCATAACGGATGGCCCAAATAAAAACAGCTGATATGAAACACAAATAACTTTTTTTATTTTTTAACATAATTTATTTTTTCTTTTTACAGATTATAACTGAACTCTTGGAAATTTAAAATGAATACGTCCACAACAACGCATTAAAATTATCGATTTTTATTATTCTTCTCAATGATCAATTGTTCTGACACAGCGAAATTATCGCCGTTTTTTAACGTAAGATCAGCGCCCACATTCAGCTCCCAGGTTCAGTTGCCGACCGTCCAGGAAGAGGTGCTCATCGAAACATTCGTACTGAAGAGAACGTGGAAGCTGTGCAGCAGCTTGGCGCTAAAAAGGGCCAATGCCTGTATCGAGCAAAATGCTGGTCATTTGTCTGATGTCATATTTCACACATAGTCACGTTAAATTTCCATAAAATGTATTTAACATATAAAAATAAATCATTTGAAAAAAACCGTTGTTACAAGAGTTATACGTGTTTAACATCACTAGGTCTCATTTGGGCCACCCTGTAGTATGAAGTAGGAATCATAATATGGTTGTAGGGATCAAAGTATGGTTGTTTGTGAATTAAACTTTTGTTGGGCAGATCATAAAATTGTTGTAGCACAACCATTTACATTTTCCAGACTTCGGTTAGTTGGTTTAATTGATAGCTTCAAGGAGCGTTAATCAGTGTTACGCACGACGCTTTCAGTAGTGTCACTTCACTCAGAATACCAATCGACTATCCTCTATGTTTCTCTAAACCATCCCGAACAGTTTAAAAAAGAAGGTCGTTCAGGTCCACTGTAGATATACAGGAAAAGTCTTCCGGAAATTTAGATCCTAGGCTATTGTGACGTCAGATGTTTAAAGCAGGATATTCAAGAGAGAAGTGTTCGACAGTCATTAATCACTTACTGTTGCCACCACAGCTACGATAGCGATCATTTATCGTCCAACATGAACACTAATCGATTAGTGTCCCATCAGAAAAGCCATCAGTCTTGAAATATCTTTTCTGCTGTGGCTGATGAGTGGCTTCTACTATTGTTTTCCGGCCAGGTTTGGTAAGATATCGTGCACGATTTCAAAGCATTCCACCTTGAGATGCAGTTCCGATATAATGTCTATGGATTTATGACTTGAACATTTTTTTTTATTCTGGTTCGAGACATTATTCTTGTTTCTCTTTCAGAATCAACGTAAAAAATTGGTGAAATGTATTGGCATGGTTGCCTGGCAGACTGTACAGCTGTTTCTAAACCCAACAAGGATTTCCCTTTGGATTTCTCTTTTTATTGCCCCTATCGGTGAAAATACTTTTACAGGATATTGGTCAAAGGCTGATCCAGCTCTTACCAGTTTATTTCCCGTTCATTTCTATTTAGGTTCCTACATCCTGGAATTCATATTAGAGAATCATCGGCCGCCATTTTCAATTCGGAAAGGTTTTTATTGGCTTCTAATACTACTGTTAATGTGGTTGGATAGGATTTGAAAAAAAAAGCATGACTGTCAACCCAAATTTATATGCGACCTATTGCACCCTCCTCCTTAACAGCGAAAACATCCGTAAAATATCCAAACGCTAGATTCCTTATCGGAGAATACATCTGCTCCAGCTCCACGTGCCATTTTGAAGCCGTCACTGTGTACTCAGACGTCGTATTCCTGTAACAGGCTGTTTCCTCTCCACTCACATCTGAAAAGGAATTTTTCCCCGAATCTTCTGTCGAAGCTTAGTCTTGAAAAGTAATAGTCTGACGATGATTTTAATTTTACTGGGAACTTATATAGGACATATGCTTGACCATGGGTCTTCTTCATCCATAATCCCGTGGAGTCTAGTCTGAGACCGCTACAAATTGTCATTGATACAATGTGTATGTCGATTAAAAGTAAAGATAACATTATTTTAAGGAAGTCACAAAAGCAGAAAGGTATTGCCCCTTTGTCTCTGTGCAGGCAGGTCTCTTTGTCTTGTGTTGCAGTTTGTTATTGTTAGTCTTCATATTTACTGACCACCAGAAAACCGATCCATATGTGAGTTTTAGTCTTGTTATAGATGTGTACATCATGAAAAGTTTCAAGTCTAAGATCACGTCATTGGACTTTGCGTAATTTAACAGTAAGACCTTATCTCCCTTAAGTTTAGAGAGGTCGAAGGTCGAAATCTACGTCCCCGTCAAAAAACAACACTATCTCTGCTTTGCTCGGAACCAAGGCCGCGGCCGTTGGTCCAGGCGTTCAGCGTATGAAGGACATCGTCCATGACTTTACTAATCCCGGACGGGAACAAATCTGGGAAACAGTTTCTACATATGCTAATGTCCCTGTTGTTGAAGACTAGTAGGATTGAGTTAATAACCAGCAAAGATTAACCCACCCTGGGAAGTCCCTCTGCTAACAAACAGTCACTTCAGGCAATAACTCAAAATTTCGTTGAAGAACATTATCTTGAGCAAGGCGGCAATACATTTCCTTATGAATCCCTCCACGCCAAGTCTAAGTAAAGTATTTTCTATAGCTTTTATGGTGACGTTAGTCGTGCTCTAGTGGTACTCGCTTATTAAACGAGTAAGTGTTCGCTAAGACGATAACTTCGAAACTTTTAGAATCATTTTTGAAATTTCTTTATAGACAAAAACTGATTGACTTTATGCATTATAAACCGTTTGATGTGAAAATTTGTAGTTTGTAGAAAAAAGAAAAGAAATACTATTAGCGAGTTATAACCGAGCTCGCTTAAACTCGCTAAAGGTTATTCTTGAATAACTTTCTTCCTAACAATTTTATTTATTTACGAGCTTTAAAGCAAACTCTATTTTGTAAATAAAATAATTTTTGTATTCTTGTACGCGGTGAACGCGACCATTGTTGAAAGCTTCTTCTATGTCAATTCAGACTTTATTTTTAATTAAAAATAATTGGATTACGTACGGTAAATAAAGAATTTTTTTATTAATAATTAAAAAAGTTAATGGTAAAATCATTCCATCTTTGATTTAAGTGTCATTGCTTTGGAATATCTATTTAAATTTTGGTTACAAATGTATTTGAAAGAGATAATATCCTTTTAATCTCAACGTTGGTCTCAAAGCCAACAAAACGAATAAAAGGATTACAATACATTTAAAAATTGGAACATACAATTTAAAGTAAAAGACAGGAAAAGAAGTCTGAGAAACAAGTATGCAAGGTTTCAGTTGGCAATGTTGCCAGATCACTAAAATGTGTTCGATGCTGCCAGGGAATTTAAGAAAGCTAGTGACCTTAATAGAACACAGCTTTTACGAGGGTTGCTATTTATATTTCCTGAATATACTAGTGTCCCAGATGCAAACTGGAAATTCCATTGGAAACTTTGACATTATTTAGCATAACATCTCTCAGAACGTCATTTTTCATATCAGTCAAAAAATGGAATTATCCCGTGAACATTTTCATGCGATGGTTTTCTACGATTTTCGGCGTGGGTTATCGAGGCAAGAGTGTTTAAATTAACTTTTTTCGACTTTTAACGATGAAGCACCATCAAAAACCACTGTTTATCACTGGTACCAAGTGTTCAGTCTCGGAGATGAATTTCGTGAAAGACGTCCAACTTCGGTCACTTTGCCAGAAACCATCGATACTGTGCATGAACTGATTAAGCAAGACCGACATGTGATATACCGTGAGATTGAGGCATCCTTGGGCATTAATATGCCAAGCATCATTTGGCCCTGAAACAAAGGCTCCTATGGATTGGTACAGAGAGATGATGAAAAAGAATAACTGCGGCAGCTCAAAGGCAGTGTACAACATTTTCACAGGTGACGAATAGTGGATCTATGCATATGAACCCGAAACAAAACAGCAATCGACCATATGGGTCTTTCAAGACGAGTCAAATCCAACAAAAGTTGTTCGTAGACGAAGTACATCGAAGCAAATGATTGCGTTTTTTCGGTATATCCGGCCATGTTGCCACAGTGCCTTTAGTGGAACGTAGGACGGTCAATTCTGAGTAGTATACAACCATCTGTTTGTCAACATTGTTCGAAGAAATGAGGAAAGATAGTAAGATAAAACGGATCATTTTGCATCCCGACAATGCGAGCTCTCACACATCAGCTGAAACGAAGAGCTATTTGACCACTCAAGATGAGAATTGATGGGCCATCCACCTCACAGCCCTGATTTGGCACCCAAAGACTTCTTCTTATTCCCTAGCATCAAGAAAAAATGCTTGTTCAACGTTTTCCATCGCCCGAAACAGCTGTTGAAGCGTTGAAAAATCATGTTTTGGAGGTGTGTGGAGGTGGAGTGGAAACAGTGCTTCGAAAATTGGTTTGTGCGCATGCAAATATGTATAAATAAATCATGCTGGAGAATACTTCCACATACGGACTTGAAAAACAATAAAACCATTTTTGATGATAAATATTCACATCCTCATTATACGGCCAGAAATATTTATTTTTAATGTAAACAATACATTAAAGGGTTGGAACATGCAGTTTAATGTGAAAGACTGGCTAAGTGGCCTAAAAACAAGTGAGCAAGTTTCAGTCGGCAATGTGGCCACATTACTCTAATTTTATTTGCAAACTCAAGTGGTAAGTAATCTACTTACCTTTAAACAACTCGACATACATGTACAAACATTTTTAATGTTTGACTTTTTCGCATTTTTTCCTTCATAACGACAAAAATCCCCCGGTAAGCGAAAATAAAAAATTCATAAAACCTGGCCGACTATTACTCGTATCTAGGGTAAATGGGCTATCTGGTTTCCGGTTACGCTTAGGGACACTCAAGATATGACTTGTTACTACTCTTCGTGAGCTACGATACTTATGTCAACAAATTTTTGTTATTCGAAGTTGGATTTTTTCAAAATAAATTCCATTAACCAAATAGTTTTGTGCCATTTTAATTTTAAATGAATTGAAACAGTTTAGGCATTCCCAATTTCTAATTTTTTATTTAATCTATATTAGTAACAATTTCCAGTTCTCCACGCTTGTTCTTAACACTTATACAGTCATTCTCCCTAAAACACCCTTTAGTGTCATAAATTTTCCATCGGACAATGACGCGTGTATGGACATCTATAGAAGAGGGTGGCGGCTCTAACGGAAATACAGTGTATTGTATTCTTGTACAAGGGTTAAATAAATTAAACCAAGTTTCTTGACCAGTAGTCATAAAACCTTAAAGGGTTAAAACATAAATCTTTAACTCGTTTCAGAGTCTTTAAATGTATTCACTTTAAGATTTATAATCTCAACAATTCTCCTTATCATAGAGTACCTTGTCTCTGGTGGCAATATTTATCAAATCTCAGTTTGCACTACATTCACTACCCCTCACACGACTTAATACCTTTATCAAAGTAAGAGACTGCCATCCTCCCCAACCTCAAACAGATACTCATCCTCTAAAGTATCCTTGAGTTATGGCCTGTCCTTAAGAATTCAATTACCTCTGGCCACCGAAAAGGAGGTAAGAACATTCAATCAAAGCCTTCCTCGATAAATAAATACCACAAAATTGAGTATTTAGTTTTAACAAACCTTTTGCAAAAGAACTCCTTTGGAGCCACCTTCTCGTTATTGGCAAGCACCCTTCCTTTGCCATGAAAAGACCGACCGACCATGAAGCTAAACGAAAAAGAAACTATTTAGTTGAACGCAAAAGGAGTCTTTCACTCGTTAAGAAGGCCAATCTATCAACATAATTGATGAGCATCGATTAGTAAGCCCGGGCAGCGTATCCTTTTGTAAGAATTCGTTCTCGCATACATTTATTCGCCTTTGGCTTTGTTTAAAGTATTTTGTTGTTTAAACAAAATGGCAATTAATTAAATATTTATTCGTAACATGAACACACGAAACAAATAAAACGAACCCAGCGCGATATCCTTCGCAGCGAAGCAATCCTAATGAAGTGTAAGAACTTAAAGGATAATAGAAGAAGTTGGAATTAATTAGTAACGATATATTTTGAATCAACTCATTAGTTATGAGTTGTATTGATTATTGTCCTTTGTTCGGGTACTTCCACCACTTTTAGCGCCAATAATCTCTAGAGGAAGCATTTAATATGTATTTGTTTCTTGTTTTTTTTTGCCTTATGATAAGCCATTTTGTAATGATATATTGTAGTTAACTTTGCTTTAGTAATTATGAGTGAGATGATTTGAGAAAAACAAACGTTGTGACAAAGTCGTTTTATCCTTGGAGTAGGAAAAATAAAAAAGAAATAGAATAAATCCCAGATATTTAAATTTTGTTTAAATTTTCACTTTGTCCTTTTCGACGAAGTCCTGGTCGCTCCTACATTTGGTAACCTATTCAATAACCAACGGTGTCAAACTTCTGGAGAAGCGATATGGTCGGATATTCTTCGCGAGTAAGGTTACTCATCTCAGTCTAGTATTTTCTCTGTCTTTTTTGTGACTTCTATATTGAAAATTATATATTTCGTTGGGACTTAATGAAAACAGTGAAGCGATGTGGTACAGTTTCACCCCAGTTAGTTATTGGTCGTTATTCACGCACCATGTAAAATTTGAAATCGATCGGGTTTAATTTGTGGTCTCTAGAGCAGCAGGATCTTAAATCTGCAGAACCTTCGTTTGGGGGGTATTTGCAGTAGATTGTCCAAAATACCGGGGCATTTCGGCATTTCGGGTTTTTTACAAAACCCTGTTCCAAAAAACAGACTTTCGGGCAGCATTCCACTACACCTACCTGCCACTACCTTATTATATCTCTAACATTAAAAGGCCCCGCCAGGACACCTATTTTTTTTTTTAAATAACCAACACTCAGCGGATGCCCCCTATACATGCGGTGCATTGCGTTGGCGAGTGGAAGTAAAGGATCGGAGGGGGGAAAGAGGGAATAATGTTTATTGACACTTGTCTTGAACTTCTGGATGTCGCAATTAGTGGGAAACACATTTGCCGGAAGTCGATTCCACATACTGTACGAGCGAAAAACGAATTTGATCTGTAGTGTATAGTGCGGTCAACTGGCCAATCGACAACAAACGGGTGTGAGTTCCTAGAAAGTCGCGTATCCCTGCCGAACATCCTCACGTCAGGAATAAGGCGACGGATGTCTGATGAACACACACCATGAAAGTAACGATAGAACAGCGTCACGCAACCCACATTCCGATGATGATCAAGGGAAACAATAGAGTTGGATACCCTACTGTCACCTATCAGCACCATCGCTCTCCTTTGAACACGGTCAAGTAGCTCCAAGGATGATTTTGGAGCACCTGCCCATATATGGGAGTTGTATTCCATCTTCGGCCTGATGTAAGTTGTATAGATATTGACAAGATCAGAAGGAGTGAAATATTTCTTGCACCGCTTTAAAAAGCCTATGCACTTGAGTGCTTCTTTCGACACTTCGAATACATGTCTCGCCCAACGAGCGTCACATTGTATTTTCATGCCCAGAACATCAAGAGCTTCTGATTGTTCAATATCCGTACCATCGATAGAAATTGACGTTATTGTTGGGTCAGCGAATCGCTTGTGAGACAACAAGCAGCACTGTGTCTTACGCGCATTAAAATCTACTCTATTCACTCGACCCCATTCGGAAATGGCCAGCAAATCCCGGCCAAGTGTCTCATCCATAATTCACCTTTTGTCTTCAATATCTTGAAGACTCGGCCTACGGTCGAATGAATATGACTGACATAGGTTACTGTCATCCGCAAAGGAGTAGATTGGATTCACGGTCTGACCCAACAGATCATCAATGAAAATTAAAAATAAAGAGGGAGAAAGGACAGAGCCCTGTGGTACTCCTGCAGTAAGCCTATGTTTGTTGGATGAGAACCCATCTACAACAACTCTTATAGTGCGATCTCTAAGAAAGCTCGATATAAAACGAGCGAAAGTATCACCGACGCCAAAAGCCATCAGCTTTGATAAGAGTGCACCGTGCCAGACTCTATCAAAGGCCTTGGAGATATCCAGAGCCACAACCTTACTCTCACCAAACTGGTGGATAGACCGACTCCAGCGCTCCGTCAAGAAAGCCATCAGGTCTCCCGTAGAGCGATTTCTACGGAAGCCATACTGTCGATCACTAAGCAAGCAGTTGGACTCTAGATACCTCACAAGATGGTGGTTAACCATGCTCTCCTTAGAGAGCGCGGAGCAAATCGCGATTGGCCGATAATTTGCAGGATTATTGGCTTCACCCTTTTTAGGGATGGGTTGGACGTTCGCAACCTTCCAACACGCTGGGAAGACTCCCGCACGATAAGCAAGGTTGAAGAGGTTGCGCAATGGACGGGCTAGCGTCGAGGAGCACTTACGCAGGACAAGTGCCGAAATACCATCCGGGCCCGGGGACTTATTTACGTCGAGATTCGCAAGAACCCTTTTAACCCCACGTGTTCGAAAAAATATCTGAGGCATGGAACTAGATACGTTTTCGATCACGGGGAGTGGTTGATTGCTTTCCGGCAAGGAAGAATTTCCTGCGAACATTTCAGCCAATAGGTTAGCTTTATCAACCGGGTCAGTGAATGCCTGATCGTCTTTAACAAGAGTTGGGATAGATGATGAACTATCCTTTACTCTTCTTACAAACGACCAAAAGCTCTTACTTCCCCTGGGAGAAGCAAGAACCTTTGCGCGTAGACGTTGTTCGTGTAGAAATTTTTAACGCCTAAGCACTCTGGCACACGAAGTTCTTGCCTGTTTCCGCAGCAGTTCAGTATTAGCGTTTTTGTTCAGGCGCCAATTTCTGAACGCCTCCTCTTTAGATCTGACAGCATCCCTGCATGCCTGGTTAAACCAACCGTTTTTGGCTGATTTAGCCGACATAACTTTATTTGGAATAAATGTCTTCATTCCAAATAAAATTATATTTTGGCGCAGCTTGTAGTATTTGCAGAAATTTCCGGTTTAGCAGCATTCTTGTATCAGGTGATCACCCTAGAGGTATTTTATTTAAAATAAAACAAAAATACAAAAATTCAAATCAAGTGATAAATCTTTATTGTTTATTCGAAAAGACACTCTATGCAAGTTATTTTTTGAATATGTGACGCGCAAAATATGAAGCGAGGACCTAAGGTTAAAAACCAGTTTTTTTCAGGAGAGGCCGTTTTAAAGATTAGGTCCCATTCTATTTGCGCTTAGAATCGTCGACTTCACTTTCATAAAACGCGCATATCTCTGGGAGGGAACACTTTTGGGGCATGGGATCGGTCTCATTCGATGCTCAGATGTTGTCCACATCAAAAAAAGAAAAAAAAAATGAAAATTGATTTTTACCCTTAGGTCCCTTTCTCTATGCGCTGTCACATATAATGTTCATTCTGAGGGTCCAATTCTGGATGACTCGTTAGAGCATTTCGACCGCTATGTCGTTTATAACACGCGTTATGTTGGCTTCCGAAACCTGAATCGTACCTGGACTTTACGTAGACTCAAAGAAAATGTATCAAACGATCTAGGAGGCCAACCTTTAAAATGACCTCTCAATAGATCACATTGTATGGCAAGTGACACCATCCTGTTAAAGCCAAATGTCGTCTAGATAACGGGCTTCAATTTCAGGTAGCAAAAAGTCCGATATCATGGCGCGATAGCGAGCACCATTCACGGTAACGTTCCGGCCATTATCATTTTTGAAAAATATGGAGCGATGATTCCACCAGTCCATAAACCGCACTAAACCGTGGTTTTCTCTGGGTATAATAGTTATATGTATATATATATATTTACACACATCGAATGTCAGTTTTGCACCAGACTGTATATCAGTTGCTAACAGCATTTCGTCACATATTATAGTTTACACATAAATACCAGCAAACGATGAAGATCATGATTGGGCATGCACATTCATGCTTTTCACTTTATATTTTGGCGTAACTGTACGCATCGTGTATAAAATTTGATTTATGCATGATCGATCTTGCACGATCATGTTTGTTTACTTGCTCTACGTACGTATGAAAGCGTATGAGAGAAAACAGAAAACGAAAACATGACAGATTCTGCATGTGCATGCTCAAACATGCTCAGTTACTGAATTTTGTTTCAAATCGTCTTTCCATTATGATTTTTGGTGTTAGGTAGTAACACAAAAGACAATTTGAATTCAGTTTTGAAGTTGAACTCCTCCTAATCGCATCGAACAATAAATTGCATATATAAAAAGTTATTATAAAAGTTATTATAAAAGTTATTTAAAATATTATAAATAAAATATAATAAAATAAAACCAACTAAATATTTTTTGATTTATTATTTAAACACAAAATTAATTAAAACATAATTGGCGCAGTCGGTAGGATGCCCGGGTATTCGTGCGAAATATATTTGGGAATACCGGACATCTTAATGTCTTAACGGGCATAGAAAGACTAATTTAATTAAACGAATGAAAAAAGTGATGAAATCCTAAAACTTTATAAAAAGATTTATTTTAAAAGTGGAATAAAGAGATAAAAGATTAAGAAACATAATCTAGAATAATAATAAAAAAAGCAGTTGCAAAAAATATACTATTACAGAACCACCAAATATTAAGAACTAACTTGAAAATAAAGTTTTGCAATAAAAAAAAATTACTTCAAATATCCAAGTATTATCACAATAAAAACAATTTAAAAGTTCGAAAATTCAACCATTTGGAAACACGAAAAAACCGAGATTGTTTGAAAAAAGAACAATAATTTCGATACACAAATAAAAAATATCATACATAATTCAAAAAAAGGAGAATGCCACAAAAAGTGTAAAGTTCGTGCAGTACAAAAAAGGACGATTTTTTTTTTCTCGCTTTAAATACAGTAAAAATAAACAAAAGTTAATCATCGATTGAACTGAAGAAAATTAATAGTCAACCTAGAGCTGCAGTCGACCACCAACGGAAAGAAAATTGTAGAAGAAAGGCGGTAAAACCGATGCCCACCATTGATGCGGAAAAATAAAGTAGTAATAAGAGTAAATACTTTCTGTAAGATTTTATTGTATAAATATCTACCTTTTTTTCTTAATATTTTGTTAAACTACATACATTTACGTATGTATATACATACTTTTTCCATTAATTCAACTATCTTTTTGATATATTTTCTTCTCCTATTTGTACAATTTCCTTTGGGGTTTGTGGGAGTTCAATCTTGGAAAATTTAGACCGATTTTTCTTTTCGTTTTTTTTTTCAATAAATATTTTTTACGACATATAATAAATTTTGGATATGGCTCTCTCCTTGTCCTTGGATCCACTTAAAGTTCTTGGGAATTTGCCGGAGTTTTCTGGTGAAAGAAAGGATTTATATACGTTTATTTCCCTTATTGATAAAATCAATCCCCTTCTCACTCAGTACGATGAAACTTCTCAGTTGATATTTTTAGATCTTATTAAAAGTAAACTTAAAGGCAAGGCGAAAGAAACAATCGAAATTAATTTTCACGCTCAATCATGGGATGAAATTAAGATAATTCTCACAAATAATTTTGGAGAAAGGCACAGTGTAGAAGAGTTATACGACAGACTTAGATCTGTAGTCTACAGAACTAATTCAATTGATTTTTACAATGAAATTAAAGATAAACTTCGAAGTTTGAACAACAAGACCGCCGCAGATATGGGTATAAATTTAGGTAGCGAAGGGGCTGCAAAAAATAATATGAGGACTGCTCTTAATGTGTTTAGAGAAAAGATACCAGAGCCAATGAAAACAATTTTGGCTTGTAGAAATCCAAACACCCTTGAAGAAGCGATGGATATTCTCTTCACATCAGGGTATGCTAGCTATGAGCATACGAACAAGACTCATAGGCCGACGAATAATAATGGCAGATTCGATAATGTAAACGACACAAATAAGAATAGAAATAGAAACAATACTAACATAAATTATAGAAACAATGCAAATTATCAGAATAATGGTTATGGCAATCAACACTCAAGTTCGAGTGGAAACGACAACCGTCGTTACAATAATTGGTATCCTAGTAGTTACCCAGTGAGTTCAAATTGGCCAAATAATAACAGATTCCAACAACCAAGTGGCCATTTCGGCAATAATAACACTAACCGAAATAACGGAAATTCAAATTTTAATAATGGACAGAATTATAGAAATAATTTTTCACACCACCACCAACAAAGTCAGCACAGAAATCAAACTACTCAGGAGCCAATGGATATCAATATGATCCGAAATTATAACGCATCAATTTTCCCACATAGTTCCAAAAATTCTGAAGGTCCAGAAAACGCACAAAGAGATTCAATGCCACAAAACTCGAACAACGTAGATACTAACTGTTTTCTGAATTCTAGTCAACAAATTGTTGCTGACGAGTCTGCAATAGCTCAAAATTTTCCTTTAGCGGCCTCTCCGGAGAATTACCGCATATAGTCCTCAAAAATAATCTGAAATTTATAGTGGATACTGGTGCCACCCACTCAATTGTAAATCCGGGACTATGCAATCCGAAGTTGAAAATTAATTCTTCAACTTTGACTTTAAAGACGCTGCAGAGTGAAATTCTTACAAACACTATTTATCGAGTCCCTATGTTTTCAGAATTGGGAGATAGCAACGACAATATATGTTTGATTGAATGTAAATTCCACGATGATTACGATGGAATCATAGGTAATGATATTTTACGGGTTTACAAAGCAGTTATAGATTATAATAAGAACCAACTTATAATAAACAATAGGATTGTCCCTCTGCTATTTCCACAATTTCAGACAGTTAAATTTATTACCAATGTGGAATGTGGATTAGTTCATATTGCAGAACACCGTAACTGTACTGGCGAGACTATAATTCATGAAGGTATTTATAACGCTCAAAATTTTAAGGTTGAGTCAATGACCCTTGCTAAATGTCCAGACGTAATTCACCTTGACAGTAATAGTTCGTGGCCAGTTACCCCTGATAATTATCATTTGGTCGATGACAATTTATCACAGGACGATAATCACGAATTACGTATTATAGACCAAGTCAGGACCGATCATTTGAATGAGGAAGAAAAACTTAATTTAAGAAATATTCTTCATAACTACAGCGAATTATTCTATGGGACAAATTCTAATTTGAGTTTCACAGACGTGATCAAACATAGAATAATTACTAAGGACGATGTACCTGTTTTTTCCAAGACATACAGATATCCGTATATACATAAGGAGGAAGTTAGGAGACAAGTTCAGGAAATGTTAGATTGTGGGATAATAAGGCCTTCGAAATCGCCATATTCTGCCCCTATATGGATTGTACCTAAAAAAGATGACGCTAGCGGATTGAAGAAATGGCGACTCGTTGTTGATTACAGAAAGCTTAATGAAAAGACCATAGATGACCGTTTCCCTATTCCAAACATTGAGGAAATTTTGGATAAGCTAGGTAGGTGTATGTACTTCACTACATTAGATCTGGCGAAGGGTTTCCACCAAGTGGAAATTGATGAGAGGGATGTCCATAAAACGGCGTTTTCCGTCGAAGGTGGGCACTATGAGTTCCTTAGGATGCCTTTTGGACTGAAAACGGCACCGGCCACATTTCAACGGCTCATGAATGGTATTCTGGGTGATTTGGTGAACAGGGTTTGCTTAGTTTACTTAGACGATATAATCGTTTACTCCACTTCCCTCCAAGAACACGTAAACTCTATAAAACTTGTACTTAATAGACTCAGAAATGCCAATCTCAAAATTCAAGTGGATAAATGCGAGTTTTTTAAAAAGGAAACGGAATTCTTAGGTCACGTTGTAACGAAAAATGGCATAAAACCGAACCCAAAGAAAGTTGAATGTGTCGCGAATTACCCACTTCCCAAGTCGCCCAAACAAATAAAACAGTTTTTAGGACTCAGTGGATATTACCGCAAATTCATGAGGGACTATGCGAGAATCGCAAGACCAATGACGAAATATCTTAAGAAAGACGCCAAGTTAAGAACGGACGATCCAGAATATCTAGAGAGTTTTAAAACACTTAAAATGCTCCTTATTAATGATCCCATATTAGTTTACCCCAATTTCAACAAACAATTTGTTTTGAATACAGATGCGAGTAATTTTGCCTTGGGAGCTGTTCTATCACAGGACAACCACCCCATTTGCTACGCCAGTAGAACGCTTAATCAACACGAAATCAATTACAGCACAATTGAAAAGGAATTGTTAGCGGTCGTGTGGGCCGTAACATATTTTCGCCCCTACCTTTTTGGTAGAAAATTTATTATACAGACTGACCATCAGCCGCTTCAATGGCTTTTTTCCATGAAGGAACCCAATTCAAAATTAATAAGATGGAGGTTGAGATTGGAGGAATTCAATTACGAGATCGTTTACAAGCGGGGAATAAATAATGGAAATGCCGACGCACTGTCTCGAATAGAGCCCCAAGTACACTTAATTGAACAACCTCGACCAAGCCTTATTTCACTAAGCAATTCACCACTTAATACGTACCAGAACCAATTTTTAATAACGAAATCAAACTCTGCTTCGCTTAAAATAATAAATAAACGAATTTTCAGAAATACTAGAAAATTAATTTCAGCGAATAGGTTTGACGAAAATGATATGTTATCAATATTAAAGAATTTTTTTCACCATACAAAAGTTAACGCAATCTTTATAGAAGATAACAGCATTTACGAAGTTTTCGAAAGAACTGTCTCAAAATTTTTTCATGGAAATTCCCAACTGAAAATTTCAAGGTGCCGTAAACTTCTTCATGACATCGTGGATGAGGATGATCTCCATGAACACATTAAGAAAGAGCACTATAGAAACAACCATCGCGGTATTACTGAAAATTTCGAGCAGCTTAAAAAGCTGATATATCACCCGAAATTGAAATTAAGAATTCAACAATTTATTAACAATTGCCACGTATGCAATGTGGAGAAATACGACCGTAACCCAATAAAACAGATTTATAAAATAACCGAAACCCCCGATAGACCAGGTCAAATTGTCCATATAGATGTTTTTTACAGCCTAAGTAAAACATTGTTTTTGACAATCATCGATAAATTTTCCAAGTTTGCTCAAGCAATAAAAATTCAAAACAGATCGTGGGTGGAATTTAAGAAAGCTCTTACCCAATATTTAGGTGTTGTAGGTGACATTACAAAAATCATTGCTGACAATGAATTAGGCTTTAAAGCACTGCCTTTCACCGAATTTTTGCGACAGAGAAATATTGAAATTCATTTCACGTCGAATAATAACCATACATCGAATGCAGACGTTGAACGTCTACATAATACCATGAATGAGCATATTCGCCTTCTTAGACATGACCCCGAAAGAGACACTGATACTGTAGAAGAAAAAATTTATAAAGTAATCATGTTCTACAATAATACTATACACTCAAGTACAGGCTACAAACCAATAGATTTTCGAAATGGTCTGATTCATTCAGAAGATTATCCGAAGATAAAAGAAAGGATTATCAAACTTAAAGAGAAATCAGTGGCTGAATTGAATCGAGATCGCGAGGACAGCGAAATTCAAACTGGTCAGGTTTATCTAAAACATGAGAGAGGAGGGAAAAATCATGCTAAGTTTAGAAAGATTAATGTAGATAGATTGGACGACGATCATGTAGTAACTCACACAAACCACAAGTATTACAAAGCGCATATTAAAAGGAGAAAAAAAAAATTTCAAGAGGGTAAAAGAACTTCCTAACTTTTGTCTATGTAAATAAAATTAAATTTATTAACATATAAATTAATAAATAAATTCTGATGCAAGAAAAAATGTATTGATCAAAAAAACAAAAAAAAAAACAATGTACGTACATATGTAAAAATTTTACAAAAATTGTGTTTCTTTTCATTATAAAAATGTTTTAAAACCAATATCTTGTAAAATGTATACCTACTCTATATGCCAAAAAACATTAATTTAAATTAGAAATTATTTAGAAATTCAAATTCTGAAAATAGAAATTTCGACGGAGCCTCAATCAAACGATGGGGGAGTTATATGTATATATATATATTTACACACATCGAATGTCAGTTTTGCACCAGACTGTATATCAGTTGCTAACAGCATTTCGTCACATATTATAGTTTACACATAAATACCAGCAAACGATGAAGATCATGATTGGGCATGCACATTCATGCTTTTCACTCTATATTTTGGCGTAACTGTACGCATCGTGTATAAAATTTGATTTATGCATGATCGATCTTGCACGATCATGTTTGTTTACTTGCTCTACGTACGTATGAAAGCGTATGAGAGAAAACAGAAAACGAAAACATGACAGATTCTGCATGTGCATGCTCAAACATGCTCAGTTACTGAATTTTGTTTCAAATCGTCTTTCCATTATGATTTTTGGTGTTAGGTAGTAACACAAAAGACAATTTGAATTCAGTTTTGAAGTTGAACTCCTCCTAATCGCATCGAACAATAAATTGCATATATAAAAAGTTATTATAAAAGTTATTATAAAAGTTATTTAAAATATTATAAATAAAATATAATAAAATAAAACCAACTAAATATTTTTTGATTTATTATTTAAACACAAAATTAATTAAAACATAATTTATAATCGCACCTCTTGAACCTCTTCTGGTTGCTCTTTAGCCCATATAAGGCAATTTGGTTTATTGGCGTTGCCGTTAAGCCAGAAATGGGCCTTATCACTGAACAAAATTTTGGTCGTTTCTCACCGAACCTCAATTATATAATACAATAGCACAATTTGGAGACGTTATTGAGGTTTTAGTCCTTCCATAGTGAAATATCAAACAATACTGAAAAGAAAAAAATAAAGTTTAACCACAATTCTCGCGAAATCTGTGAAAAAACCCCTCTTAAAAAAAATTCTTAATCACCCGATACAAGATTGGAGTGTTCTTTTTTCGAAAAAGTAAAAAAATATCCAAATAATTTCGGTTTGGGTGTGTTCTTTTTTAATGAAGTTTTATAAATTTGTTTATATAATTTCATGTTCTACTAAATTACTACTATTGTCATTTTATTGTAGACCGTCTAAAATATATAAGGATATCTTCAATATAAAATAAACCTTTGCGCCGTTTTTTAAAAAAAAATGTTCAGAATAGAAACCGACATAGAGGTGCGATTTATTAAATTTTTTTCAAATATAAAATAACCTACGTTCATATGTAGATATTTTCTATTACATATAGACAAGACTTTAATAATTCATCAAAGATATTTTTAAGGAAATATTTAGGTCAAATTACACTTCACTTTATTTAAATTGTGTGTTATAATCAGCTTTATCTTAACATTTTTCGACACTATAAAACCAAAATTCAATTTTTTGACACAAATTTTATGCATAAAATCAATCCACTTGTGCTTACAAACTTAATATGATTCGAAAGTAGAAACCACGTATTTAAGAACAAACCTGCCTACAATTCAAATAACGGAATAAATATTTTCAAATTGTTAAATATAAAAATTAAACTAAAAAAAAACTTTTTATTTCGTTTAGATAACCAAATACATAAAATTTAACCATCAGTTGGTCCAGTTAACAAATGCTGTATTTGTGACAACCGAATTCAAAGAGTTCTTATAGCCAATAATCGAAAACAACAACCAATTCATATACAAATTCAGTTCCAATAATCGTCCTAATTAGTTAGGATTACCGACACTTGGTCTCTTTAACCTATTCTGTCAGTTCCTACTACTTAAGACTGCAGTATACACAATCAACGTTCGGTTGTAGCGATGGAATACATAGATAGTACCTGCAACCGCGAGCATTCGGTGGGCATACAATTTGGTTGTGGCAACAAATCTGATACTTACGGCTCTATATATGCAGTTCATTTTTTTATTTGAGTTCCCAACTCTTCCCTACACGCATACAGCGTAGTTAGACCCCTCCTATAACTCTTCGCAATGTTTCTTTTCCAGTTCAACTTCTGATTCAAAACAACACCGATGTACCTAGACCCTATTAACCCTGCTGTTAGATTAAAAAAAATTTACGAATCCTCGATTATGAGACCATTTGGTCCATACCGCATTTTTTATACAAAATTTCAATTTAGTATAAAATTCTGTATCTACTTATGTCATTTTAATACTTCGTGAGCTTTTCAGTGAATGCCGGTAGAGGTCGAAGTGCATCGTGGTGCATAAAAAGCTTTTCAACAGATTTCGTAGTGATCCCCTGTTCGTTGCAAAAAACCAAATGATATGGAGTGGCACTCCGCTACCTCGACTTATCGAAATTGCGGCTGAGAATATTATTTCAACACAACCAGGACCAACTCGATATGCTGTGTCTTGATGCAGTGACATCATGTCAGCTTTTTTTGTTGTTTTTCCTGCCTCAAATAGAGAGAATTATTATCGAAAATACTAATAAGTATGGCAGAGTGAAATTTGGCGATAAATGGAACGATATTGATGAAGACCCATTGCGAGCATATATTGCTGTACTCATTCTTGCAGGCGTATATCGGTATGTATATTCTTGTTCTACTTATGTTAGAAAAATAATTGACTCATACAAAATTACTATATCCCAGTGGAAGAAATGAAGACGTTCATGGTTTATTTGATGCAACATTTGGTCGCCCCATATTCCGATCAATCATGCCTGAAGGTACTTTCCAAATGATAGGAAGTGCGCTCCGTTTCGATGATGTTTCGAGTCGAAGACAAATGAGTAGTAGCGACAAATTTGCTCCTATCCGGGAACTATGGGACCGTTGGCAATTCCTTCTGCCAATGTTTTACAACTGCCATGAAAATGTGACCATCGACGAGCAACTTGTTGCATTCAGGGGACGATGTTCTTTTCGACAGTTTATGCCATCAAAGCCTGCAAAATATGGTTTGAAATTTTGGTTATCGTTGGACTCAAAGTCAGGCTACGTATGGAAGATACAACCATACCTTGGAAAACCTAAAAATGCAATGCCTGAAAAGAATCAAGGAGAACGTGTTGTATTGGATTTGACGGAAGGCTTGAAAGGACAAAATATAACAGGCGACAATTTCTTTTCCACTTTTGAGTTGGTAAAAAAACTACTTGAAAGAAAACTTACATATGTGGGGACTGTACGTAAAATTAAAACTTTCATTCCTCCGAAATTGCTGACTGTAAAAAATCAACCATTGTACAAGTCTACATTTGCTTTCAATGAAATTGCGACATTAGTATCGTACATCAGCCACAAAAACAAAGCTACGGTATTGATAAGTACAATGCACAGGACAAATGAAGTTGATGAGAATGGGTCGAAGAAAAAGCCGGAGATTGTTTCTTATTACAATTCGACAAAAGGTATGCTATTTTGTTGTTTGTCTATAATTTCTTATGCTTTTTTCTCCCCTAGGAGGCGTTGACACTGCTGACCAAATGATTGGCACCTACACCACTAAGCGCAAAACAAATCGATGGCCTAACGTTGTATTTGCTAATATACTAGATATATCTGCTTTGAATGCGTACATTCTCTTTGCTGAAATTGATGCTTCATGGACACCAGCTGATCGAAATCGCAGGAGACCAGAGTTCTTGCGGCAACTGGCACTTTCTCTGGCTAAGGCGCATATGGTGAAACGGAGTAGATTACCTCAACAACAGTTCTCAGCACAGCTTTTGACTGAAATAAAAACCGCATGCTCAGTTTCTGTGGCCTCTTCAAGCAATGCTACTTCCAATTCGGTAGCTAGAAAGAGAGGAATTTGTAGTTGCTGCAAGTCTAAGTCTGACATCAAGTGTTCCATTTGCGGCAAGTTTATTTGCAAAATATCCCGAAACATACTTTGCTCAGCATGTAATGCAACAAATAATAGCCCAAACCAATAAAAACTCATATTTTGTAAATAATACTAAAAAACGCTTGATATTTTAATTTCACAAAATATATTGGACCAAATGGTCCCTAATCCCAGATACGTAACTTCTTATTTTTCTCAGTCTCAGCTTATGTCAGAAACTTGAATTTTTGGAAATAACACTGTTTTATAAAACAATAACGTGAGCTGAAATATTAAGGCACTATACATCACCGTTCAAAAGTTATTAAGGAAACGATCAAAAAATTGGACCAAATGGGCTTAATCTAACAGCATGGTTAAGAGACATAACTGTGCACTTTCCAATGACTTTTGGCAAAAGTTCTTTAACTTATGGCCGCGTTACAAGTTCTTTCTTCTACACATAGAGAAAAAATTAGTTCGAAATCGGTTAGTGCTATAAAAGTTACGCTGCAAAAAAAGAATTTCGGTTGCAATCCCCAAATGTTTATAACCGTAATGGATATTTAGTTCAACTTACCACAACTTAAAAAATATGATCATCGTACTGTAGACGCAACGTTTTTATTGGTCATTCCAATGAAACGCATAAAATCTAAGTAGTCGCTATAACAGGTGGTTGTGGCTACCAAATTTGCCAGAATTTTTCTGTTGGAACCGAATACAGGTTATGATATCTAAACTTTCATCATAGCCAAAAGCGAAAATGATTCTACTTTTACAGCTTAAAGCAAATCGTTTAATAAAATTTATTCAGTAAAACTCCTCCATCAGCTGTTACGCATTTTCCTCGACATGACCCTTCCTATGCTTAAGAGTTTTTCAAGTTTATAAGGAAACAGTGTTTTGCTTCTACTAAATTTAATTTTTTTTACGTTAAATTAGTGAGGCCAGTGGATTTTAGATCCAAAGATTCGATGTTCAGATACTTCGTTTTTTCTATCGACACTACAGTTGCAATTATTCAACGTTACAGAGCAACAATTAACATTCGGTTGTACTGTTGGAATACTCGAGGTGCGTGCAACCTCAATCATTCGGTTGGCAAAAACATTCGGTTGTGGCAACAAAACCAGCAGCCATAGCAGAGGCGATAAAATACCGCCTTCGGGCCTCACCTTTTGTTATCATATCTTTCTAATTCCACTCTCAACAGTAGATGAGTTGATTACACTGTACAACACTAATTTTAACACATGAGCAAGACCTTATACACGTGAAACTAGAAGCTCTCTGGAGTAAAACTGCGTTTACAGTTTTTCATTCTCTGGTCATTTGTCCTTTTTACAGGACTTTAAAGTTTTAAAGGACATTTAAATAGAAAAAAATATTTTATATATTTCTACTCATCCTACGATGCTGAGATAAAAAGCAAATGAAAGAGGAGACTCCCTTCGATTTGGCAAAAATATTTGTGTTGTTATATCAGGACAAAAGGACCTTATTCAAGTCCTTTCAAAATTTTGTCCTTTAATATCCTTGAGAATTTCCAACCATTTCATCCAGAAAAAATATATGTTAAGGACATTAATATACGCTAACACGTTGCTGAATTTCATTTTACTCACATTGTTAGTTTAGTGTACAAATAATTTCAAAATGTACTATAAAAAAAATATATATACGTAACTCCCTAATATTAACCAATTTTTTTTTAAAATAAAATCTAACACATGAACACATAAAACTGGAAACCCCGTGAATTAAAAGTACGGTCACAGTTTTTCATTCGGTGATCCGGTCTCCCCTTAAGAGCGCTTTTCAGTTACAAAGTGTTTTTGAAATTTGTGCTTCCACTAATGACGGATGAAAATCGTTAGTGATCCCGAAATTGTACTAAAATTCTTACATCGTTTTCGTTCTCTTTAAAAAAATTCAGATTTATAAAGCAGGCCACAGAAGAATTGTCTGTTCTAAAACTGTTATGCAAATAAAAAGTGATTTTTTTTTTGTTCTTTTTAACGTGAGAAATTAAAAAATAATAAAAAGTGAGTAAAAGTAAAACAAATTATGGAGTGCCCCAATCGCAATAAATTTTGTGTTGTCTGCGACTATTTGTACCGAATCAAAAATCGCGAAAAATTACAAAAACCTTTGTGGAATGTTACGAACAATACTTTTTAATTAATTTTGTACCAAAAGTGTGGTATCAGCCTGAAGTTGTGTGTGGCTATTGTTATCGTGGTATACTAGGTTCGAATTCCGTTAACCGACACCAGCATCCGATGAAATATGTTTACCCAGTGATTTGGATGAATCGAAGTGAACATGCTGTGGAATCGTGCTACTTTTGCCAATCGCAGCCGCTTACTACAAATTTAAAATACAAATTCAGGCATAAAATCCAATACCATAGTTGTGATTCAGTGAAGCCAGCTGTGTTACGGTCTAGAACAAACCCAAGCGCTCCATCTGAAGAGCAAATTCCAGATGCCGTTGAAGAGCACTCATTGTGTGCCGACAATGATATTGAAGATATCTCGGAATATCAACCGATAAACAGCGAGTTCGGCTTTGCTCCTCGTCATTTCATAACACAGGCCGATTTTGATGATCTCGTGCGTGATATTGGTTTAACAAAAACCAATTCCGAAATTTTAGCATCCCGTTTACAACAATGGAGACTGGTTTCTGAAGATTTTCGCGTAACTTCTTCCCGAAAGCGCTCAAAACAACTGTCTTTTGATGAATGCTTTAAAGTTGATGATCAAAGTGGGATTACGTATGCAGTAGATATTGAAAATCTTTTTGAAATCATCGGTCACCCCTATAATCCGGATGAGTGGCGCCTTTTTATAGATGGTTCTGTGAAGAGTCTTAAAGGCGTTTTACTACATAACGGTAACGCCTTTCCATCAGTGCCTACCGTTTATGGTACCGATGTAAAGGAAACATATGCAAATATGCGCAATATTCTTAAATTAATTAATTATGACCTCCATGGATGGGTGATTTGTTGTGATCTCAAAGTGGTTGCTATTATAACAGGGCTTAAAAAAGGATTTTCAAAGCATTAATGTTTCTTGTGTCTCTGGGAAGGTAGACATCGTGAATTACACTATACTGATCACGAATGGCAGCCTCGCATGACCCATAAGCTTGGAGAAAATAGCATTGATCATATGCCTCTAGTGCCTTCGTCGAAGATTATTCTCCCACCCCTTCATATAAAATTGGGGCTTATTCGAAATTTTATTCGCGCTCTGCCTCGTGAAGGAGAAGCCATGATGCACCTTAAGACAATTTTCCCAAAATTAAGCAATGCCAAAATTGATGCTGGTAAGTTAAATAGGTATGTACATATAAACTTAAAAGCGAAAAATACTTATTTTTTTAGGTGTACTTAACGGACCACAATTAAAGAAATTGATAAATTGTACGGAGTTTCCGAATTTTCTAACAACAGTGGAAAAAAAGCGTGGTATTTCTTCAAGGATGTAAAAACAAATTTTTTGGGCAATAACAAATCTGAAAATTATAAGGAGATTGTTCGTAAAATGGTCCGTAGTTTTGGTGAAATGGGTGTCAACATGTCACTTAAAATACATTTTTTGGATAGTCACATTGATTTTTTCCCAAGCAACTTAGGTGATTTTAGTGACGAGCATGGTGAACGATTTCACCAAGATCTTACCACAATTGAAAATCGCTTCCAAGGAAAAAATACTTGCCATATGTTGGCAGAGTATTGTTGGACACTTTGTCGCGATACCAATACTATTCATAAGCGCCAACAGAAATGTATACGGTTTACCTGAGAAGGACGCTAATATCGAAATTTTTAAATAGTTTTTTATACTTATATACTTATGTAGTTACATAAACTTCTATCACATTAAAGGACAATCTAGTCATGAATTTGGTCAAGCTAAATTTTAATTTTGTACATGTTTAATATTAAAAGAAAAAAAATTAATGGATTAATAAATAAATATTGTTGTCTTACACATAATTAGAAATGTGACAGCCGTAAAACTGCATCTGAAATTCTTGTCTTTGACTCCATATACATTGTATGTATATTAAAAGTTTTTGAATTTTGTATGTCCCTTAAAACTTTAAAGTGCTTTTAAAAGGAGACTAACAACGTGAGTAAAATGAAATTCAGCAACGTGTTAGCGTATATTAATGTCCTTAACGTATATTTTTTCTGGATGAAATGGTTGGAAATTCTCAAGGATATTAAAGGACAAAATTTTGAAAGGACTTGAATAAGGTCCTTTTGTCCTGATATAACAACACAAATATTTTTGCCAAATCGAGGGGAGTCTCCTCTTTCATTTGATTTTTATCTCAGCATCGTAGGATGAGTAGAAATATATGAAATATTTTTTTCTATTTAAATGTCCTTTAAAACTTTAAAGTCCTCTAAAAAGGACAAATGACCAGAGAATGAAAAACTGTAAACGCAGTTTTACTCCAGAGAGCGTGTATAAGGTCTTGCTCATGTGTTAAAAAAAAAATTGAAATTTGTCTTACGGTGTTATATGATTACGTAACATCGAGGCAACCTATTTTACTGGAAACCCTGATACTGCCAACTCTCATACTGACTTTTACTATCTGACTAATTATTTTTGTTTTCATAAATTTTTTGGGGATTTTAAAATTTGTTTTCGTCGTAGAAAAAGATTTTGTTGTGACTAGAACCGATAAAATATTAATGGTTTTATAAGTTGATGTTGGAACAACCAATATTATTTTTTAACGGCTAAACAGGATTTGGCCACTACAAAGAACTTATCTGTTGTCAATAACAATTGTTGGTACCAAAGTAACATGTACAATACAATTGGTTGGTTGCCAAAACCGCAAGCTGTCGCAACCAATAGTTAAACTGAATTCAGTTGATATAACTGTGCTATTGGCTGTGAATACTGTGATATGGTTGTAGCAACCATCATATGATATCACGAACCGCGTTACCATCAATACAGTGGAATGTTGGTTATTGCAACAAAAAGTCGGTTTAGCCAACCGAATTTTTGTAGTTCGGACCGATTTAAAACTGGTTAAGTCTCTGTGTGAAAAACTCTTCTTCACTTCGACATCTACAACTCAATTTAAATTACAACCAAGCAGGCATGCAGATAATCTTGAAGTGAGTCAAGTAATTTTGCTAATGCATTCGTAAACTTAAAATCCAATGAATACAAAATTCGATCTTCAGATATAGAAAAAACAAACAAATATTGTGAATTTGGGTTCAAATATTGGGTAGTGTTAAAATAACATTTTACGAAATTGCAACAACTGATGACTATCTTCCAACACTGCCTCTCTAGTTCTATACGAAATAACTACACACCCTCGTTCCTTTCAAACAGAATCGCTGCAAAAGCATCTCCTTTTTGTTGCAAACGCCTCTTCTCGATAGATTAAAAAGGAAGATTTTAATTTTGCAAACTCATGATTTTCTTGTCTTTTTAATAAATTAACCTTTTCGAACAATAAACAAAATTACGCCCCGAACCCAAGAGCAAAACAAAGGTTTCCGTAATACGGGCGACACTCCTCCGTTATGTGGCCAACAATAGTCGCCCGGCACAGACACACTTTCGGCACAAAGTGGCAGTGGAGGCGGAGATGGTGGTGGGATCGAGTACGAGTATATGCATTCATATGATATGTTTATTTGTGATAAGAATTCCAGATAAAATTATTACACTTTTTATTCAGATTTGCAAGACCATTCCTTTTTTCCGACTTCCCATTGTTTTTTTCGTTTTGCAGAATTTGAATGTTGTTATTTACCCTGTGGACGAGTGTGTGTATGTGAGTGCCACAAATGATGGGCACGTAGTCCAGAATGGAAAAAATAGCCACAAACCGACAGTGAAGAAAGAAAAAGTCTTTGTGATTGTAAAAGATTGGTGGCCAAAAAGCGCTTGAGTTTCCTGTGGGATATTTTCCGGTCAAGGAACAACAACAAAAAAGGAGGGTTTTCACACAGAGGCAACCAACAACACACAAGTGAAAAGAAATAATTTGCAATTTTCTCGTTTTTTTGCCTTCTCATAAAATGGAGATTTTTCCCTCGTGTGCTGCTACAGTGACATACCGCAATATTGTGGACAAGTTTGTCTCATTAGAAACTTGAATATGCTCCATCGTAGGGAGGATTGAAAATACTATAGCGGGCAAACAAAATGAGCTAGGATTGTCATATTTGGACGGTGATTGACATAAAAAAAAAGTTTCCCTAAAAGGGACTAAAGTAACTCAAGAAAGTAAAATTTGTTTTCAGTATTTGCTCAATATATATCTTTAAGTATATATACTGTATATAATAATAATAAAAAAAATGAAAATTTATTCGAGAGCGTAACTTCGCTATTGAAGCAAAAAATAAGTAAAAACCTCGTTAAACCCTTATTTAACATTCACCGAATATACGATACTACAGCGCAGTCGATTTCCGAATCCGCTTTTTAGGGCATTTCGGCCCATTCTTTTGACCCTACTCTCAGCCCGAATTTCAAAATTACTCTTTTAGGTTCTAAGCAAAATTGTCTTCGATATGAGTACCCATACGTTCAGTTTAACTACTGATCGCCCGTTTTTATCGTGCAGGGAGTTTTTGGGTCACATGAGCCAAAAAGTGTAGCTACTATGCTTTTTTTGAGGTGTTGACCATGTTCGTCCACAAAAAATTACGATTTGGAAAGTTAACTTTTTCCCGAGGTACCGTTAGTGCCACAAAGGGGAGCGTTTTTGCCATTGTGCCGATTTCGCTCTTTAACAATTCCAAAGAGTTTACGACCATTAGCCATCGCCCTGCGTTTTACTACTGTCCGGATTTCAACAGACAAACGGACGGACATGGATAGATCGATAGAACGAATGTATTATAAGGGCTGCTATATATATTTCTTGCCCAAGAATGAAAATGCGAAAATTTATCATCAAAAATGGTTTTGTTGTTTTTCAACGTATTCTCCAGCATGATTTATAAGTTTACACTTTAACATGCGCTCAAACCAAGTGTCGAAGCACTTTTTCCACTCCGATTGAGCCACCTGCAAAACATGGTTTATGAACGCCTCAACAGGATTTTCTGGCGACCAAAATCGTTGACCACGCACTTTCTTCTTGTTCATTTTTCGAATTTTTCCGAAGACTTCAGGCTAACAATACGAGGGCGGTTCGGAAACTTCTTAGCCTAGCACAAAAAGCGCGGTATAAACAGAAAAACGTGAAAACTTCTATCTCTGCTATGAACACATGTTAAATTTTGTTTCGATCTGCCAACTCCTTCAAATAGAAACTGGTGTTCACAAAAGACGCATCCGCGATTTTTTTACAATGGAAAAATTAGAAATGCGTGGTGTCATTAAATATTTATGTAGAGTACCGCTCAGAATTGATCGTCCTACGTTGCTCAAGCGGAACAATTTTTTTTGCCGAAGAAACAGGCGACCATTTGCTTTGAAGTGCTTCTTCCACGAACAACTTTCGTTGGATTTGGCTCGTCTTCGAAGACCCACACGGTCGATTGCTGTTTTGTTTCGAGCTCATACGCATATAGATACATGATTCATCACCTGTGACGATCTTATAAACATCTTTTGAAGCATCGCGATCGTAAACAACACAAATGATGGTTGTACGTCAAAACGTTCTGAGTAAGTTTATGCTAAAAAATGTCAAACTTTTCAATGGAAATGTCAGATGGTATCAGGCAACACCTACGTGTTGTCTAGGCAAGAAATATATATAGCAAACCTCGTAGCAATGTTTGCAGAAGATTAAGTACCCAAGTATATGCTTTGACTATTCACAACTTGTTTTAAGCATACGAGACGTTTTTTGGGTAGTAATTACGCTCTTTCTTGGGGTATTAAATGAGTCCCAATTAACCAAGGACATATTAACAATTGTTTGTCCAGAAAAAAAAATGATTTGTTAAGAAAATACAAGTACTTAAAAAAGTGTACTTCTCTCGAGGTACTATAAAGTGGACTTTTTTTTGATCCTGTGTCGATATGCACTTTTAGCAACACTACTTTAATTCGTTGATTTTAGCCATTGTTAAAACACTCTTGTGCGCTGGTGCGTTGTCTTGATGAAAAATTATTTTTTTGTGTTTTAAGCCAGGACGTTTTTCTCGACTTTGTACATTTAATTGATCTAAAAGGTTGCAATAGTACTCTGAATTTATTGTTTTACCCTTTTGCAGATAGTCAATCAATAAAATACCTTTGAAGTCCCAAAAAACCGTTGCCATAACCTTACCAGCCGATTGAATTGTTTTTTCCTTCTTTGGGGCACTTCCTCCAGCTTCAGTCTATTGTTTGGATTGTTCTTTTGTCTCTGGAGTATAGTGGTGGATCCATGTCTCATCAACAGTTATGAAACGACGCTTAAAATCCATTTTATTTCGCTGAAAACGATCCAAACAAGCTTGAGAAATGTTCATTCTTATGCGTTTTTGGTCGACTGTTAACAAGTCCGGCACCCATCTTGCAGAAAGCTTTTTCATCTGTAGTTCTTCATGCAAAATTAAATGGACTCGATCATTTAATACCATATCATGCACTTTGGCTACAATTTCTGTTGTTGTTGCTGTTTTTGGACGACCACTACGTGGTTCATCTTCAATGCTTGTACGACCACGTTTAAATGCAGCAACCCAATTCTTTACTGTTGCATATGAAGGAGCACTTTCACCTAACACATTCACCATATCATTATGAATTTCTTGTCCCGATAAACATTTTTTATGTAAATATTTAATGACACCACGCATTTCTAATTTTTCCATTGTAAAAAAATCGCGGATGCATCTTTTGTGAACACCTGTTTCTATATGAAGGAGTTGCCAGGTCGAAACAAAATTTAACATGTGTTCATAGCAGAGATGGAAGTTTCCAAAAGACTTAACTTTTTTCTGTTTATACCGCGCTTTTTGTGCTAGACTAAGAAGTTTCCGAGCCGCCGTACGTTGTAAAAGAAATCTATTGATGGCTCGCAATGTGGAGTCTCTGGCAAGTGTGTTGTTGAGTTGTATTTTCGTAGGTAATTGTGTGAAAAGTAAGGTTTACAACTGTAGTTCTCATTCGTTTGGGGATAGCCTGGGCTTATAGAGTTCGGTTTTACTCTCAACAATTGCAGCAAAGCTTTCTGAAGAGGGTTGTTACGGACCCGAAATCATGATAAAATCAGTGTGCAGCCACAAAAGTCAATGCCACTTTGAGATTTTGTTAAAAACTTGTCTTCTATTCAAATATAGATGCAAGAGGTCTTGGACCGGTTAATCCCTGTTCAATGTGTAAAATTAATAATCGCTATTGAAGTAAAAAATAAATAAAAACGTCGTTATACCCTTATTTGCTCTCCACCGTCTATACAGCGCAAAAGAAAGTCTGATTTTTAGGGCATTTTCGGCCCATGCTTGTGACCCTAATCTCAGTCCAAATTTCAAAATGACTGTTTTTGGCTTTGTAGCAAAATTTGCTTCAATATGAGTACCCATATTGAATATTTATAGCCCGTTATTACCATGCTGGACGTTTTTGGGGCCACTCCGATCAATATTTCGTGATGTGTAAAACGAAAAGACAAAAATAGTATATTGTTCACTCTTCGATAGGAGTATAAAAAAACATGTCTCGTTTTTTGGGCCCTTGGCTTTTTTCTATCAGACTGTGTTTCTTTCTATATCAACATCAAACATACCAACTTCTATCGGCATTAGTTAATGAGTCATAGCCTTTTAAAATTCAGGGTTGTATGGGCCGGTCACGCGCCCCTTAAACACAATATAATCTAAAAAACATGCTTATCATTGATTTTACTCTGTTACAATTTTATAACTATCGGTTCATTAGTTTGCCATAAATGCCATTTTTAAGAGGGCGTAGCATTGCCCACTTTTTCTCTGGGATGTGTTTTTATCCACCATATGATCGAGATATCAGCCTTATATCAATAGCAATAGCTCATGAAATATTGCTTTTTAATCTACGTTATAGGAGTGAGGTCACTTTGTCATTACGTTTGCAACACCTTGAAATACTGGTTGGAGGCCCTATAAAGTACATATATTCTGAATCTTCTTAAAATTCTATACATACGTATTTATGGTCTGACCAGCACTTCGAGGTGTTTTAAAGGTGTTTTCTAAATGGCAAAGTGATTACCCCTTAAAACCTCTGATAGAGGGTATACAATCATAAAATTGCATAAGCATATGTGCGGAAGCTATATTTTAATTTGAACCGAATTTCTTTAATTTCAATAGCGTCTGTCCTTAGACAAAAACGGAAGGATTGGATGCACTATGTGGATCTAGAGCTAGAGACAGAAAATCGCATGAACATTTATGTGTGGGGGCTATATCTAAATGAGAACCGATTTTTTTTAATTTCAAAAGTGTACTTTCTTGGCCCAAAAAACTTTATTTAGTCAAGTTTCGTTAAAATCAGACTACAATTACGACCTGTAGTTTGATTACAGCTCAAGATGGATCGGCCGGAAAGACATTGTTAAATGGAATCAGCTGGCAATTGTACGTTGATCGGTGTACTTTAAGGTGGATCTAGTCTAAATATTTTTGGTAGTTGAAATCATTTGCCATTAAACTAATTTATAACTCCCTGTTCCACAGAGTGGTGCAAGGCCTAAACATATCAGGTTGGGACTAAGAGTATAATAAATATTTATATGATAAGCAAGCTCATCATTTTCAAGTTAAGATCTTATTGTATATATTAGAAAAATGTTCACACTGGACTATAAACACCAATTTGACGGCTGGTCAAAGAGCTTTTTAATTGTACACACAGAGAAAAACTCAGTTGGATACCGATCTAAACTACAAAGCTTTTGTTAGACGAAACGACTTCAGTTCCTATCACCAAATGTTAATGATCATAGTGTTTGGTTGGACTTATTATAAGTTGACTGCTATATCAATTGTATGGTATGGACAATTTACTATTTGGTCACATTAGCCGAATGATGTCCAAATTATTGGTTGCCAGAACCGCCTGTTGTGTCAACAAATGGTTTTGTACGTACTTATGTTCGATTAAACCAACAATTGGTAGTGACAACAAATTATTTATATCTAATTTCCAAAAACGGCTGCATCTTAAAAACAATTAAAGTGTAGGAATAAAATATAAACACAATTAAAAACAGTTCATGATATGCAGAGTTTCAAGGTTTTTCTGAAAAACAAATCGTCGAAAATGAAGTTAAAATATATCTTCCTCCGAAAGCCAAGCGGTGCCCGAAAAAGAATATATAAATGTGTCCCCAAAATTAGACAATTATATTTGTAGCTTACTTTGACTCTTATTGTTAATTGGAATTTTTAGTCTGTAATTGAAGCTTCAAATCCAAACAACGCTATGTATTTCCAAAATGAAATTTAAATATTTTATTATTAAAGGTTTATACTTTGCCTCTTTCACCAATATATTCAGTTCCATTTACTGAACCTTTCAGTGTATCAACTAACTTCGATTCCACTAATGGAAACCTGATATAAAATAGATAGTATGATAGTAAAGGTGTTTTTTTTAGACGTGTGGTTTACAATCTGGCCGCAATTTTTTTAGTAGTTGGTCTTTTTGACAGTTTTTTCTTGATTTATGCTCAGTTCGGTTTGCCATTTCATAATGAATAGACCTACTTCGAAACAACGTTTACAACTCGTGGTAATGAACCAAAAACGGGATGGCCATCGATCCTGATTTTTACAAGAGGGAATTGGGCAGAGGGAATCATTGGTTCATATTTCTTCAAAAATGAGGACGGCCATAATGTTACAGTCAATGTGGAACGCTATAGAGTCATGATTAATGACTTTATCGTCCCTGAATTGGAGGACGTTGATGTGGACGATCCTTGGTTCCAACAAGACGGCGCTGATACATGCCATACATCCAACGAAATAATCAATTTATTAAAGGGAACTTGGTGAGCGCATTTTCTCGAGTCGTGGGCCTGTGACGTGGCCTTCATTGTCGTGCGATTTAACACCACTGGACTAATTTTTGTGGAGTTATTTAAACTCGCGTGTCTACGCAGGTAAGCCCGACATGCGCCTTGAAAGATAATAATGCTGACATGCGGCCCCAATTGCTGCAAAAATTGGTCAAAAATTGGGCTTATCTTTACAAGAAAGCTAAATTCTTGGCCATAACATTAAATTATATGCGTTTTATTTCCTCTTGAAAACCACACGTCTGAAAATTTACATGCAACGTCAACCATTCGGATGTGGCAGCGAATCTGTTCCTTTTGTGTAGGTCCTTATAGCTCAGCTCTTGTAAGGTCCACTAGGTCCATCTCAGAGAGTGAAGTTTCAAAATTCAGTTCAGCAAGTTTATGTTAAATTTGCTCGCATAGTCGTAACGCTGCAAAAAATATAATGTATATTTTTATAAGATGTATTGAACTACCCCGCAGCAGCTTATACAGAAATTGTTTGGTATACAAATTTTCCCAATCGCCTTTTTCTTAATTTGTGCTACATGTTTTTTTATTGAGTTTGCTTAAAAAAATCAACACAAGGAATCATACAAGTCATAAGTTTCAAAAATTGCCAATTTAGTAAAAAAAAAATTAAATCTCGAAAAATGAGTATTTTTTACTTTTACCTCCAACCAAGCCAACGCTGATTCCTCTTGGATTTCTTGATAGAAACGCCAAAGACGAAGCACTATTTGTGTTAGGAGCAATGTAATTTTTTAATGCGATTCGCAACTAGGGTATACAGTTTGTGTAAAGGACACTAACATTAATCCTAATAAGACCTGCGTATTAAGATGAAATGCAACTAGCTGCCTATTAAGCTTAACACTTACTCATCCCCACCAAGTAAATTTTTCTGAAGAATGGATTGAACGGGGTTAACCGCCCATATACCCTTTGATGTGTTAAAGCAATGTGTTAAAGCATAAGACCGAAATATACTACAAATGAGAACTTGAAAAGTAAGATTTACAACAGTTGTTCTCATACGTTTGGTGAGAACCTGGTTTAAAGAGCTTAGTTTCCTTTTAACAACTGCTGCGAAGATTTCTGAAAAAGATCGTCACGGACCCGAAATTGCGATAAATGAAGGGTGCAGTCACGTAAATCAATGTCATATTAGTCGTGTTTCTTTTTAAGGTAACTGGCTTAGTTACCTAGTTAGTTAGCAATATGGTATTCTGGCAACATCCAACAACATTGTGAATCAGATGGCAGCATCGGCTCAAGAAAAGTTTGTTTACAAACAAAAAGAGAAAAATCAAAGGAAATTGTGGAGAACGAATTTTGTTATTTCGTACAGTTTCTTGTTTTGTTAACATTTTATTGACAAATTAATTTTGTTGGTAGGCATTTCTTTTTCGCCGGGGACGTTTAAATTCGTCCTTTCTGGCTTTGTAGCAAGCCAACAGCCCTGATCCAAAGTTTTCTCGTCTCGTCCCTGGTCCACAATTTTCGTTTAGTCACTGTTAAAATAATTTCTCTAAATCTTAACAATAAACCTTTTTACTTTTTTCCATCATTGTAATTTATGAAAATGGTTTAATCGCGCTTTTTCTATTTTTTTTCTTTCATTCTTTTCGTTTTCTTTCTGTATCAATAACAAAATAACACAAAAAACATTTGATTTGTTATAAAAGCCAGGTGTGTCATAATATTTTTTTGTGTTAAAAAATAAGTCAGGTAACACTAACTCATTTGCTTACCGAGTAACTTCCATACAAATGCTTGTTTAGTAACCTTAAAAGAACACGGCTATTGTAATTTTGTAAAAATCGTGTCTTCTATTAAAATGCAGATGCACGAGATCTCGAGCAGTTTAATGTGTGGAAAATAAACAAAAAAGCCAAACTTTGTCTGAAGAATTTTTATTCTTTCAGGCTATTTATCATCATGTACAGCTTGAGGTTCTGAAGCGCTTATGCATTACCAGCACAACATCGATTTTTTACATCAAAAAACCTCTATAATGTATTGGTTGTATACTGTAGCATGCATATGTAGAATTGTGTGACATTTTACAATAAGTATCATCAACATAAGGCAACAAACGAAAAGAGGCAGTGGCAGCCGCCAACAACGCCGCAGCATGCAAACATCATCATCAACTATCATTTGCAAAAGTAACAACAATGCCAAAAATCACAATCTCCATAATACACACGCACACACACTCGCATGAACAAATACACGATGCGACAAAAAAGGAAGAAAATACATGCAGGACTCTTAGAAAGGGGCAGCAGAGATGCCTTGTGCTGATAATATGCGGCCATAAGGTAATGAAATTTTTATCTGATTTCAGTTTTTTGTTGTTGTCATCGTCCTCGCCGCTATCGTCGTCATATGTGACAAATGTAACAAAGTCTCTCAAAAGGATTCTATAGTTTTTTTCTCTACGTTGTGCTACCCTTTCCTTTGATTCTGGGTTAGTGCGATTTTTTTCGGTTTGTTTTTAGGTGTTTGTGGTCAAATCATTGTCCTCAAACGTGTTGTGTTATTGGCATTTGAATTGCATTACATAAAAATTGAAAGTGTATACGTGTTAGTGGCGTGAACGAAACAAACATATTGATTTAATGCCAATGACAGTGGTTTTAATGGATGTTTGTGTGAAATTTTAACATAAGTAATTATTAATAAAAAATCTCAATAAAGCGATTTCAGCATATTGGCGTGTCTTTTCGTTAATAAATGCTTACTTAGGTAAAAGACTTAACATACAAATTAATTAATGCCATATAGAGGTTTGGAACCGCAAGTCGGTGTGGACATGAATACGGTAACAGGCTAATAAGCCTTCCAAATTCAATTGAATGTGGACAAGAACTAATATCAGTAGTTGGTACACAAGCATTAAATTTACACTCGCTGGCCGGACAGCAATTGCCTAATATTCGCCGTGTTTCTTTGAGATGCCTAGCTTAGCTAACTAGTTAGTTAGCAATGTGGTAATTTGGCAACATTGAACAAAATTAAAATTAAACTAGCAACAATATTTTATTTTTTCGTTATATACACCAAAGAGAATTAAACAACCAGACTGTTCATCGGCGAATTATTCAAAAGCATACAATTAAAAATATAAATTTAAAAATATGGTCAATGAAATATAATTAATTAATTAATTGCTGCACATTTATTTGTCAAAGTATGTAAAATGTCTTTTAACTATCAGTTTGAGTTTATTTATGGTTTCACTTATATTTACTTCAGAAGAAGCCAATACGTATTAGGCAATGAGTAATCTCCTTTTTTTGCAAACAGGGAGAGTCATATTAGGATTTTTGTTGAAAACATAAGTGTGGTCAATTTTACTCGTTACATTAGAGAGTTAGAGTCTACTCGGTTGCTAACCGATTAACTTCCATACAGATTTTAGTTTAGTAACCGGAAAGGCCACAGATACGGAATTTCAACAATTTTCCAGAAAAACAAACCATATTTTTCAACATAATCTCCTTTTAATACACTTAGACCAACGTTTCTACAATTTGTATATCACTTCCAAAAAATAAGATTTTTCGAGGTCCATAAAATATGCATTTGTTTGATCAATAATTTTATCTTTGGTATGGCTTCCACCAAGTAATTTCTTTAGTCTATACCCGCAGAATATGGTGGATTGGGTACCAATTCGTAAGCCAATTTATGCAATTTTGCCATTGAAACTGCACATATGTGCACCCGTGCATTATCTTGACGAAAAATAACTTTTTTCTTGGCCATATATGGTCGTTTTTTAAAAAACTTCCAAAATTGGTCCAATAAATTAGCATAATATTCGACGTTTATTGTTTTTCCCTTTTCAAGCTAATCGATGTGGATTAAACTGTTGCCATCACCTTATTGGCCGACAACGACATCTAGGCCTTCTTCGGAGCCGGTTCACCCAGAGAAATCCATAGTGTTGTAATGAATCCAAGTTTCAACCACAGTTACAAAACGCCGCAACAACTCATTCGAATTGCGGTTAAACAATTTCAAACCATTCTTTGAGAGGAAACTTGGCAGATATCTTGTAGACAGCTTTCTTAAACCCAACTGATCATTTTAAATTGAAACTGCCATATGAAATTCGTATGACATAAACAATCGTGGATTTTTCGACATTTTCGGGTGTACAAACAAGAGCTGCTACATATATTTCTGGCCTAATAATGAAAATGCAAATATTTATCATCAAAAATGGTTTAACTGTTTTTCAAAGTATTCTCCAGCATGATTTATACACTTTTGCATGCACTCAAACCGATTGTCGAAGCACTTTTTCCACTCCGATTGAGACATCTCCAAAACATGGTTTTTGAACGCTTCAACAATCTTCTGGCGACGAAAATCATTGGCCACGCATTTTTTCTTGATGTGCGGGAATAAAAAGAAGTCATTGGGTGCCAAGTCAGTGCTGTACGGCGGATGACTCATCAATTCTACGTATTAGCCGGTCAAAAAGGCGCTGGTTTGAGCCGATGTGTGAGAGCTCGCATTGTCATGGTGAACAATGATTCGCCTTTTCTTGTTCCTATTTCGAATTTCTCCGAAGACTTCAGACAAACAAATTTTGATGTACCACTCCGTTGCTCCAACGGAACAGTCGCCACATAACCAGTTTTGCCGAAGAAACGGGCGACCATTTGCTTCGAAGGGCTTCTTCCATGACTTTCGTTGGATTTGGCTCGTCTTCGAAGACCCACACGGTCAATTGCAGTTTTGTTTCAGGCTAATACGCATAGATCCATGATTCGTCACCTGTGACGATCTTATAAACGTCTTTCGAAGCAACCCGATCGTATTTTTTCAAAATTTCTTTGCACCAATCGACACGAGCCTTTTTTTGAGCGATTGTCAAATTGTGTGGGATACAACGAGAACAAACCTTTTTTACGGCCAGGTGTTCATACAAATTCAAATGCATGCTGGTGGAAGAAATGCACAAGTATGCCTTTATCTCACGGTATGTCACATGACGATCTTGCATTATCATATAATTAAAAAACTGTTCGTGCACGGCATCAATGTTCTCTGGCACAACGGCCGTTTTTGGACAACCTTCACGACCTTCGTCTTTGAGCGAGCGTCGGCCACGATTGAATTCATTAAACCAGTATGTTACAGTGCTATAGGATGGTGCTTCACCGCCGTACAAAGATTTAAGTTCATCGATGCACTCTTGTCGTGATAATCCAAGTGGAAAGATGTGAAAAATGATCGCACGAAAATGTTCACGAGTTAATTCCATTTTTTTGCCAAATTGAATTTTTCAAGTCCAGAACGTTCAGCGTCATTTGCTCTTGTGCGGCCTCAACGAAAGTCAGTAAACCATTTGTTTACCATTGAAATCAAATGTGCAGAGTCCTTATAATATTTATTAAGCTTTTTCTTGGTTTGATTGACGGTTTTTTCCGCAAAAAATAATGTTTAAGCATTGGAATTTACTTTTTTCCATTTTTAACAAAATCCACGAGGTTGTATCTTTTTTTGACAGTAGTCTATTAACAGATCGTATTTGAGGGGAGCAGTGTTTCATTTCATATAACTACTAGGGATGTTGGAAAAGGCACGGAATTATTAATCTGCCCTCGTACCCTACCATGCTTTGTTACATCTGAAAATACTTAACTGCGACCCTATATGTATATATTTTATTGATCTTCGTAAAATGTCTGCCCAAAAGATGTTTCCTAATATTCGGAAGCATATGGGAATCCCAAAACAATAAAATTTTTTACAAATCCAGATATGTACCCTTAATTAAGATTTGTGTCAATTTGGGACTAGACGATTAGTAAATGTATTCGGCCCATACGAGACCTAAAGGCCTTAAAATTAAAAAGCCTTCTTAGACTATGGACACATGAGTAGTATATTGCAAAACGTAGGGGCCGCGCTTTTACATTTTTCTTTATATCTTCTGCATTTACAGCCAGATCTTAAAGTGTGATACATCGATGTTTTTGCCTCGAAGTCATTGAAGCCAAAAACCAACCTCTAGTACTTATTCATCATATCTCAGTTGCTACTACCCTAATGTACCACCCTAATATCAGAAAATTAAAGCTCGCACAAAATCATTAAACTCTTGATAAAGAGGTATGTCAATAATTCCAGCAGAACAATTTTTAAAAATGTTATTGTCTATTTGGCCGAATGTAGGGGTTGTCCTTTGTATCTTCGGTGTTAACAGTAGATGTTAAAGTGTGATACATCGATGTTATTGTCTTGAAGGGACCAATTTTTCTGTTTTTTAAAGTCATCGACCTTAAAAACTCCTTTTTTTATAACTATCTATCATATCATAGCTTATACAACAATAATTAAAAAAATTAAGGTAAGATGAAATAATAAAATTTTTAATCATTTCTATTTCGACGTGATGGCTGCATTTTTGGCGGTTCTGAAGTTTAGCAAAAATGTGGTCCATGCGTTGCTCATCGGTGACCGCCACGGCAGATTCATGTACAACGTGTACAAAAAACTAGCGCGACACCTATCTTGCAATAATACTTAATTTTTTTGTGGTGTACGGTAAGCTTTTTTTAGGTACCGCCTAATGTACATGGTGGCCCAAATGAGACCTAGTAATATTAGACACATATAACTCTTGTAATAACAGTTTGTTTTTAAATGATTTATTTTAATATGTTAAATACATTTCATGGAAATATAACGTGACTATGTGTGAAATATGACATCAGACAAATGACCACCAGTTTGCTCGATACAGGCATTGCATTACACGGCGCATTTTGCATTACACGGCGTAATGTTTCTGGTTGCAGGCGCCGTATTTCGTCTCTAATATTTTGCTTGAGCTGTCCAAGTGCCTGTGGTTTATTAAATATCCGCATAAAAAAAATCAGGCGCAGTTAAATCTGTTGAACGAGGAGGCCAAGGGAAATCTGAATTTTTTGAAATTATGCGTTCACCAAAAATTTCATGCAGCATGTGCATAGTTTGCCTAGCATCTTGTTGAAACCACAAATTAGGATGCTGCTCCACTATTGGCCGCAAAAAGTTGTCGATCATTGTTCTGTAAGAAACCCCGGACAACGTTTCTGGCGTTTCATCCGTTGAGACTGATGGATCATTTGCATTACTCTGCTGCACAGCTTCCACGTTCTCTACAGTACGAATATTTCGATGAAAACCTCTTCCTGGACGGTCGGCAGCTGAACCCAGTTCCTCAAAACGGCGAACTAAACTTGTAATCATGGAATATGTGGGCGCTGATCTTACGTTAAAAAACGGCGATAACTTCGCTGCGTCAGAACAATTGATCGTTGAGAAGAATAACAAAAATCGATAATTTTAATGCGTTGTTGTGGATTGTACGTATTCGTTTTAAAGAAAAATAAATTATGTTAAAGAATAAAAAAAGTTATTTGTGTTTCACATCAGCTGGTCTTATTTGGGCCACCCGTTATATATGTTTAGCTCGTTTATTTGTTTTCGGTCTTTGGCTTTTACACATTGAACAGGAATTAACCGGCTCAAGACCTCCTGTCTCTATATTTAAATAGAAGACAATTTTTTAACAAAAAGGCAAAGAGACATTGATTTGCATAGCTGCACACCAATTTTATCGCAAAAGAGTTCGGTTTTTCTTTCAACAATTGAAGCACAGCCGCGAATAACGTTGTAAAAGCCAATTTTTACAAAACCGTTTTTTTTTGCAAATTACTGTTAACACTACTCTCTTACATCGCTCTAACAAATCAGCCAAAATTATGCACTTTATCGCTTTCAAAATGCAATTCGAAAGAGTCAGTCAGTGGAAGAACGTTGTAAGGTTCGAACAAAATGATAAGAACGGAATTGTCCAAAGCAATTGATAAGTGTAACAGAGGCACAAAAAGGAAATGTAATGTAGAAAATTGGAGGGATAATAAAAATAAAAGGTTAAGAAATAGTGGAAATTCATATATTTCAAGAAAAAATAAGAGTATACCTCCAAAAAACGCTCCAGAACAGGTAATGTGGAAAAACGTTTTAAGTGAATATTACGTTTTTTTCATTTGAATTCTCTTTTTACAGGTCTGTGACTGCCTATGCTACTTTTTTTGCAAAAAGTTAACATAGGTCAAGTAAAAGAACACTTTTGTAAATTTTATGAAAAAAATTACAACGAGCAAGCGGCTTTTTTATCATCTTTGATAGAATTGAGCGAGCCCCAAAGAAGAAGAAACATTGAAGAAAGCATTTCTCAACGCAACGTAACTGTAAAATATTTCTTGCTGAGTCAGAATGGTAAAAGAGAGAGAGTATGTAAAAAAATGATTTGTCACACATTTCAGGTATGTATATTTTTGTTATTTTGTAGCATGACCTTGGGGGTCACATTTTATTTTTTAATTCCAAACATTATAGATAACGCAACGCAGAGTACAAATTCTGGTTGAAAAATTAAAGAATGGAATTAATTTAAATGATCAACGTGGCAAACATGAGAATCGTCCCCATAAAATCGTAGACCAAGAGAAAAGAAGCGTTATGGAACACATATTAAGCTTTCCTAGCCAAGAAAGCCATTATAGTCGTTCCTCTTCAAAGAAAGATTGCTTAAGCCCTGATTTAAACATCACCACAATGTATAATTTATTCAAAGTGAAATACCCCGATACTTCGATATCTTTTAATACATACAGGCATATTTTTAATTCTGAGCACAAGTTACGTTTTGGTATGCCAAGAAGCGATACCTGTAAAGTTTGTGATAAGTTTTTTATTCAAATGGTTGCAGCTCCAAACAGCGAACGATTTGATATGATAGAAAAATCTGCCAAAGCACATCACGAAAAGGCAGAAAAAGCCTATACTCAACTTAGAAATGATTCTATCGCTGCGGAAAACTCTGATAATATTGTTGTAATTTGTGTCGATTTGCAGCAAGTGATTTTCACGCCAAATCTTACCCATTCTGATGTTTTTTATCAGCGACAATATTCGAATTACAACTTCGCTATACATACTCTTTCAAACAATAACGTTGATATGTACACATGGCACGAAACTGTTGCAAAAAGAGGAGCTGCGGAAATCAGTTCTTGCATTTTAAGACATATTTCATGCAATTACAATATGCTAAAAAAAAGGGGAATTTAGAAAATTAATAATATGGTCCGATAGATGTGTTGGTCAGAATAACAATTGGACAACAATTTCATTGTGTCACAGCCTTCTTACAAAATATTTCTCTGAAATTAATCAAAAAATTTTAACTTCTGGGCATAGCTTTCTTCCATGTGATCGAGACTTTGCGCTTGTGGAAAAAAAGAAAAAAACCTCACAGCTTTTTATTCCGGACGACGTTTGCCGATTACTCGAGTCTACTAGACACTCAAATCCCTTTAAAGTACATAAAATGGGTTTAAACGACTTCAAAAGTTTTGATGTGTTAAATAAAAATTTATAGAAAGACCCTAAATGCAAAATAACTGATGCTAGATGGCTTCAGATTTCTATTGATGAGCCAAATATACTAAGAGTAAGAAAAAATCACAGTATAGCAGAAACGTGGTCGAGCTATAAATTATATTCTAAAAGAACACGTAACTTGTCACAATTTGCGATGCAGATTCTTCGGGACGAACCAATTAAACTAAGTGATGAGAAGAAAAAGGATCTCCTTGCAATGGCATCCTATTTGCCTGAGAAGTACGCCGACTTCTATAAATCAATCTGCGGTTAAGTCAAGAATAATAAAAAGCAAACATACACATTGTTTTAAGCTTTTTGAAATATTTTTTTTATGTTCCTGAAATGAATTTTGTTTTAATGTTGAATTCCTGATTATGTTACAAATAAAATATACTCTTTATTTAAAAAACAGAAAACAGTCAAATATAACTAAGAATTTTTTCTTAAGATGAATAACGTTTTAAATGCCATCGAACACTCTGTTGCGCAACGTGGAATAACGTTTTATCAACCAATGAGTTTTGGATATGTAACGTTTTTCCATTTTAAACATTTATAATTAAATAATAATTAAACAAATATTAGTATTCAATAATATTTTTTTAATAAAATATTTTTTTAAATCTATGCACTTCCATAATAAATTAATAAAAAAATTCTTGAAATTGTCTAACGCTTTTTAAACGTTTTTTTCGATTTGTGAACAATTTGAATTTTGTAACTTACAACGTTATTCGCGGCTGTGCTTCAATTGCTGCGAAGCTTTCTGAAGAGAGTTGTCACGGATCTAAAATTGCGAAAAAAAAACGAACGAGCTAAACATTAAAAAAATTAATAAAAAATAATATTTATAAGATTTAAAATCGAAATAAAAACAAAAACGAAATTTGAACCACACCTTAAATATTTAAAAATTATGTTTAAAAATGCGTAATTGACAAATATTTTCGTTCAACTACTATATTAATTAGTTCTGGATGCAAATCGCTCAATTTTAATCGCTCTGGGGGTAAAAAAAACTATTTCTATTAAAAAGGACTCACGGATTTCTTATTTGGACCTTCAACTTTAAAATAATATCAACAAATTTAAATTCAAAGCAGGGCAGTTTTCTCATTTTTTTAATGAAACGGAGCACTGTGAGCCGTTTTGTAAATTCGTAAAAACTTCTTCACAAAATGTTCAATTTGTACCAAAAACGTGGTCAATAATATGAAGAATAGACAAAAAATAAAATGGGAAGAAGGCTTCGTAAATAGTACGAACTTAATTTTATCAGTGTATCTAATACATTTACAAATCGTCTGACTCCCTCCCTTCATAGGTCTACCACCAGCAAATACAGGGTGGCTGATGAATATTGCTGCATTAAGAAACTCAACTTTATTTTTTTCAGTGTATGTAATTTATTTTTCTTCTATTCATGTTAAAGCTCATTCAATATTTTTTTAAATATAAATTAATTAGTTTTAAAAATAATGAAATTTAAATTTCTCCCTGATCGTTGATGCATGTGCGACATCTTTTTAGAAAGTTGTTCATTACTGCTTGGAGAGTTGAGTCAGGAATAGCCGCTATTGTTTCTCGAATAGATTGCTTTAGTTGATTCAAATTTGTTGGTTTTGCTTTGTAGACTTCCTGTTTGCAATAACCGCACAAGAAAAAGTCAGGTGCAGTAGGGTCAGGCGACCTGGGGGGCCAACGGAATGTGGAGTTTCTAAATATCAGATTATTGGGAACTTTTCGTTGCAATTCTGTCATAACAGGCCGGACTATATGAGGAGTTGCACCATTTTGCTGAAACCGCACAAAGTTAAAAGAAACTCTCATTCGGGGTAATTCTGGATAAAAAAACTCTCTCAACATGCTCAAGTAACGGTCTCCAGTAACCGTAACGGTGTGACCGTTTTCTTCGAAGAAGTAGGGCCCGGCAATGCAGCGTGATAAAACTGTGACACGAAGTGTATTCAATTCCGTCTCATAGAGTATCTGTGGATTGGAAGCACTTTCGAAGCATATTCGACAATTTTTTTGTTTATGTTGCCGTTTAAATCAAAATGGGCTTCGTCAGACATGAAAAGACAGTTCAACATGTTTCCGTCCTCTTCCACCATTTGAAGCATCTTCTGGCAAAACTCCAAGCGAATCGGAAAGTCCGCTGCGTTCAGTTTGTTAGCCATTTAAATTTTATATGAGAATAATTCCAAATCTTTGTGCATAATTAACTGCAGTGACTGTCTGCTTATACCTATTTGAGCAGATAAGCATCTTGTCGAAACTCTTGGATTGTTTTGTATGTAATCATCTACAGAAGCGATTGTTTACTCCGTCCTAACTGGTCCTAAATGAAAGGTTACGATGGTTAGGTTTTCTGTTGAATGTCCCATGCTCGGCAAAATTGTTTACAAGTCTCATTATGGTCCATCTGCTCTGAGGATTGCTGCCAAACGTACGCCTATAAGAAGGCGACCGCAAAAGTAACAGGCCTAACATAAAAATAACCGTTTTTTTTGACTTATTATTATTTATTTTTCAACATAATCTCCTTTCAACTCAATACACTTCATCAAACGTTTTTCAAGTTTTTTAATTCCATCCGAAAAATAAAATTTTTCAAGACCTTCAAAATATGCCTCAGTTTCAGCAATAACCTCGCTATTGGACAAAAATTTTTTGCCACCGAGAAATTTTTTTAAATTTGGAAACAAGAAATAATCAGAAGAAGCTAAATCTGGACTATATGGTGGATGCGGAGCAATTTCAAATCGTAATTCGGCCAGTTTTTGTTGAGTTAAAAATGCAGTGTGTGAAGGAGCGTTATCTTGATGAAAGAGAACTTTTTTTTCTAAATGCGGTCGTTTTATCTTGATTTCTTCACTCAACCGATCCAATAATGCACAATAATATTTACTATTTATAGTTTTTCCTTTCTCAAGATAATCAATAAATAGTATACCCCTTGCATCCCAAAATACTGCGGCCATTACTTTTCCTGCTGACTTAACAGTTTTCGCCTTCATGGGACCACTTTTACCAGCTTCTATCCATTGTTTTGACTGTTCTTTGCATTCTGGGATGTAGTGATGGATCCATGTTTCATCAACAGTTATGAATCGGCGCAAGAACTCTATTAGATTAAGCTGATAAATCGCTAAAAGCTCCTCGCAATTGGTCCAACGGACGATTTTTTGGGGCAAAGTCAACAAACGCGGCACATATCTTGCGGATAGCTTTTTCATGTGGAGTTCATCATGTAAAAATACTCCAAACTTGTTTCTCGTGTATTTTAACAATATCAACAAGTTCTCTGAGCTTTATTCGTCTATCTTTAGTCACTTCATTAAATATTTTTCTAATGTTTTCAATAGTAGTAGCAGTTTTCGGTCTTCAAGAGCGTTGTTTATCTTCCGTACTTGAACGACCCATTTTAAATTAATGAACCCAGGATTTCACGGTGGAGTATGATGGTGCATTATCACCATGAACAGAATCCAATTCATCTTTGATTAATTGTGGCGTATAACCTTTCATATAAAAGTGTTTAATAACCGCACGAAACTCTTTATTTTCCATTTTCAAAAATTATAAAACTTGTTTACGTCAATCACCTGTAACAAAGAAAATAATCATTAAATATTTCGGAAATTTTGACAGATGGCTTATAAAAGATTGTTTTTAAAAAACAGAAAAAAGGTTGCTAGTAAAACAGAAAATGTGCCAGGCCAGTTAGTTTTGCGTTCGCCTTTGTACTTTCTTTGAACCGAAACTACGGTCTCCAGTGCGTGATAGCGGCAGATAAACCAAGATCTTGTTTCAGTGTCCCACATATCCATTTTTGTTAAATCTAAAAATCAGTCTGCAAAATAAAAATAAAAAATTAATCAGATTCATTAAACAGAAAAAAAGTTATTAATTTTTTTTTGCCACCCTGTACATCATCTTTTTTTAGTCGGTTTATTTCCGTTTTATCCATTTCTTGCCTCAGTGGTTAACACTCAATAGTTATTATGTATTTTTTTTGTTATTAGTCTACCGTATTTTTTAGTTTCAAACAACAAAATTTGAAGCGAACGAACCACTGTCCACCTCTGCGGCAACAATAAAGGGTTGTCCGAGGATAAAACGAACTGTGTGCACACGATATGTTCGTCCGCTTGAATTGTTCAATCTCTTTTTGAAGATTTTAATCAAATTCATTTTGGATGGGGACACGTTTTTTCACCAATTGTAATTTTCATCATTTTCCTTCTTTGCCATCAATCGAACGCCGCCCGTTCCACACCACCACTCACTCACAAACAACACATGTCCATTATGGGCGATGGCAGTGCAGCCAAGCAAATATCGGGAATACGTACGATGTTATTATTGTTATTACTTATTATACGAGTATTCTGTTTAAAGGTTTTTTCTTTTTGCCTTTCGAGGAGTGATTCCCTCGAATAGAACATTTTTAATTCATTATGTTGTTTGAGATTTCATGCACATTTTGATTTTGATTCGGATTTTTTTTGAAAATAAAAAGCAGCTGCCTTTCAATTTCTCTTTTGCTAAACTTGAGGTCATAAAATTCAATTAAAACTGCAAAAGTAACATTGCAAATGATGATGAGGGCAATGATGCTGGGGCATGGGCCATTGGCGGGGCCAACAACAATAAGCGCACTGATGGTTCCCTGCCATAATCAAATAAAATGTTATTTACTTTGACATATAAATATCCTTAAGTCATAACAATATCACCATACAAACACACAAACATTAAAAAAGTGGAGAAATCAAAAACCACCAACAACTAGAGTTGGTTGCAACACTCCGACCAAGTGGTCATTATTTACATATTGTTCATTGTTCTGGAAACGGAAGCAACATCTTCGTCCTGCAACAATGGACATGTGTGTGTGAGTGCGTGTGTGTTCGTCCGCCTGCATGTGAGTATGTGATGGAAAAAGTGTTTCCGTTTAGCAAGTTCTTAATTAAATTTCTTTGATGAAATCTTTCATCGTCGACACTCTTTTAGATTTTACCCGCCTTAGACCTCAAATGTAATTTTGCCTTTGGGCTATAGGAATTTTCTTTTCTTGTGATCAATACCCAGCAATAGTTGAAGGAAGTATTTACGTTTTTCTTTTAAATAGTTAAAAATTAAAAGATTGTGTTTGCCACACAGAATTGCGAGTAGCGGTGTAAATTTGAACCTGGCAATTTTGTATTGGGTATTTTTATACCCGCCCAGTGCTGCCATGGGAAACTTTTTTTTCCGACCAAACCCCTTTTAGCCAAAATTGTAAAATAAATCAAGCTGTTCCTGTTAAATAATTGTTTTTTTTTTTTCAATAAACGTTTCTTATTGGAAAAAAAACAAAGGTTAAAGTTAAAAACTCATAATTCCATTTTATATAACGCGTTGATCCATTTCTAGGTTCCCTACTTTTTTTTAAAAAAAAACACAGAAAATTCAAATTGAATGGGGAATGTTTATTATCATTTGAAAGAACGTTCTTTGGCATTAATTTTTTGCAGTTCCCTACTTTTTTTTTAAAACAAAAACACAGAAATTCAAATTGAATGGGGAATGTTTATTATCATTTGAAAGAACGTTCTTTGGCATTTATTTTTTGCAGATTAATTTTGGCTGCGGCTACGTCTCAGATGGTCCATCCGTTGAGACCAATTTTCGATGACTCGTTCGTGCATTTCGACTCGTAACTGGCGAATGATACACGTGATGTTTTGCTCGAAGGCCTGAATCGAAGCGGGTTTGTCCACATAAACTTTAGGTTTTACATATCCCCACAGCAAAAAGTCGAAAGGTGTGAAATCAAACGATCTTGGTGGCCAATCGACTGGCCCAAAACTTGAAATTATCTGCTCACCGAAGTGTTCTCTCAATAAATCCATTGATTGATGCGATGTGTAGAAAGTGGGCGTTGCCGTCCTTGTTGAAACCATATGTCGCCGAGATCACGATTTCAATTTCAGGCATCAAATTTTCGGTTACATGGCACGATAGCGGTCGCTATTGACGGTTACGTTCTCACCGGCATCTTTGTTAAAGAAATATGGACCGATGATTCCACCGGCCACACAAACCACACCAAAACCGTTGTTTTTTCTGAATGATATGGCAGCTCTTGAACCTCTTCTGTTTGCTCTTCGTCCCAAATGCGGCAATTTTGCTTGTTTACAGAGTCAGAAATGGGCCTCATCGCTGAACAAAATTTTGCTCGAAAACGTCGGATCGTCTTGGAACTTTTCAAGAGCCCATAGAGCGAAGCAATGTCGCTTGGGAACGTCGGGACGCTTCAGTTATTGCACAAGCTGTATTTTGTACACATTTAAGATGTCGACATAAAATGCGTCAAGTCGTTTCATACGTCAGTCCAAGTTGCTGCGAACGGCGCCGAATCGACTCTCCACAGCCATGGTGTACACTCTCAGTTAAGGCCGCTACATTGTCTTCACTGCGTGCTGGACGTGGTCTATTCGGTCGAATATTGTCCAATAGCGAATGATAGGTCTCCAAGATGGGTGATGGTGTTTGCGAATAGCACGCTTAGTAGGCCGACTATGTTGACCATAAGTTGAACGATGTGCACGAAACACATTCCTCACAGAACGTGAATTTTCGTAATAAAGTTAAACGATTTGTAAACGTTGTTCAGTCAGGCGTAAGTCTTTCCACGATGAAATGCCAAACAATACTAAACAAAAATTACATGACAGCATGACATGACTCACACGTAATCTGTCAAGAAAGGCTATTAAAAAAAGTATCTCTAATGATCACCCCATTATTTTTATATATAAGTATATTACCCACTACCAGAAGAAACAAAATGAAGTTCGGACAAACCGAATTTTATAAAACGTTAACCATGGATTCGCTATTAAAATAGGTAATATAAAAAGTATATACCGGTCGACTGTTTAACGTACACTATGAATTCGCTATTGAAATGGAAAATATAACAATTATATTATTTGTGGTCCCTATGGCGGTAGTTTTATGAATCTCAGTGGTCCATAAAACTGACACTAGTCTCGCGTCAATTCTTAAAAACGTTATATTTGGATTCGCAAAGAAAATAGCGAATTTCAATTTGAATACGACATTTCGATTGGTTGCTTTTTGATCATAAAGGCTGTATTTTGGGCTGTATATAAAATGTCCTTTCGAATGAACAATAATGATTCCACACTTGATTTCAATATCTGAATTTTTTTTTATTTTAAAAAAATACCTCTAGATTTCTTACCATATAAATCGTCCTTTTTCGACCCCATACCCTCTTACATTGCACGGTATCGATAGTTACGTGTTTAAACTTGCCACAAGGTGGTAGCTACAAAAATATTAAGATTATTACAGCGGGTATACCAATCGGTTCTGAAAAGTAACCAAGATGTTAGTTTGGTGCCAATAATTGTTGGTGGCAACAACTGAACTCTTTGTAAAAGGTGTTTTTTAGACGTGTGGTTTTTAACAAGAAATATAACGCATATAATTTAATGTCATGGTCAAGAATTTAGCTTTATTACTAAGATAAGGGTTTGTCGGTATGCTTTAAAAATGATTTCAGGCAAATGGCCGCCGCGGCTGGCTCTACAAATATCCAGCCGAAAGGCTGGCTGGCTCTACAAAATTCCAGCCTAGAGGCCCAATTTTCGACCACGTTTAGCAGTATTTAGGGCCGTATGTCAGCAATAATGCGCCGAATAATTTCTTTCAAGGCTTCACTCGTGTCAGGCATGTCTGCGTAGACAAGCGACTTCACATAAGCCCTACATACGAGGGCTGCTAAATATATTTCTGGCCTAATAATAAAAATGCGAATAATTATAATCAAAAATGCTTTTATTGTTATTCAAAGTAAGCGCTCAAACCAATTGTCGATGCACCTTTTCCACTCCGATTGAGACACCTCCAAAACATGGTTTTTGAACGTTTCAACAGCATCTTCTGGCGACGAAAATCGTTGACCACGAGTATTTTCTTGATGTGCGGGAATAAAAAGAAGTCATTGGGAGCCAAGTCAGGGCTGTACGGCGGATAACTCATCAATTCGACGTTTTAGCCCGTCTAAAGTGCTGGTTTGAGCCGATGTGTGAGAGCTCGCATTGTCATGGTGCACAATGATTCGTCTTCTCTTGTTCGTTTTTCGAATTTCTCCGAAGACTTTAGGCAAACAAATTGTGGTGTCCCACTCAGAATTGAACGTCCTACGTTGGTCAAGCGGAACAGTCGCCACATGACCAGTTTTGCCCAAGAAACAGGCGACCATTTGCTTCGAAGTGTTTCCACGAACAACTTTCGTTGGATTTGGCTCGCCTTCGAAGACCCACACGGTCGATTGCTGTTTTGTTTCGGGCTCATATGCATAGAGCCATGATTCGTCACCTGTGACGATTTTATAAATGACTTAAGAAGCTCCGCGACCGTATTTTTTCAAAATTTCTTTGCACCAATCGACACGAGCCTTTTTTGAGCGATTGTCAAATTGTGCGGAATCCATCGAGAACAAACCTTCATGCAATATCGAATGTATGCTGGTGGAAGAAATGCCCAAGGATGTCTCTATCTCACGGTATGTCACATGACGATCTTGCATTATCAGTTCACGCAAGGCATCAATGTTATCTGGCACAACGGCCATTTTTGGACGATATTTACGACCTTCGTCTTTGAGCGAGCGTCGGCCACGATTGAATTTATTAAACCAGTTTTTCACAGTGCTATAGGATGGTGCTTTATCGCCATACAAAGACTTAAGTTCATCGAGGCACTCTTGTCGTGATAATCCACGTCAAAAGGTGTGAAAAATAGTGGCACGAAAATGTTCAAATGTTCCATTTTTTTTTTGCCAAATTGATTTGATTGATCGTACGTCAAAACATTCTGAGTACGTTTATGCTAAAAAATGTCAAACTTTCCAATGGAAGTAGCAGATGGCGCCACGCAACACATAGTGTTGCCTAGGCCAGAAATATATATAGCAACCCTCGTAAAAAAGTCCATCGGTGTTAAGTCGCACGATCTTGAAGGCCACGCCACAGGCCCGCGACGCAAGATAATGCGCTCATCAAGAGTTTCTTTCAATAAATTGATTGTTTCGTTGGCTGTTTGGCATGTAGCGCCGTCTTGTTGGTACTAAAGGTCGTCCACATCAACATTCTCCACTTCAGGCACGAAAAAATCATAAATTTTGGCTCTATAGCGTTCCCCATTCACTGTAACATTATTTTGAAAAATTATTTACTAATGATTCCCCTCTGCCTATAGAGCACACCTAAAAGTGAATTTTTGAGGATGTTACAGCGTCTCACTAAAGGCTTGTGGATTTTCATTACTTCAAAGGCGACAATTTTAATATTAACGTAACCAAAACTGCGCTTCGTTGCTGAACAGAATTTTCTTGTAAAAAACAGGATCGGTGGCCTTCTCGTTTTGGTCCCATTCTCCATAATTGGCAAACGTTGTTATGGAGTAAGGCTATTTATTAAAAAATGACAAACCAAACTGAGCATAAATCAAGTGACAGCTGTCAAAAAGACCAACTCCGAAAAGAGTGACCAGATTGAAAATCACACGTCTAAAAAAATACCCTTTATTAACCAAATTCCGGTTAGTTCGCTGTGAGAACATATTACACTATGCTACAAAAGTTCGAACTTTCTTGTCGGTTTGAACGATTTCTTCTAAAAATGAAAGTCTTAGGTGATAATAGAAAATTTGCAATATAGCTGACCAATTAATTTCTGTCGAATTATTTCAATTTCATTTATAATGATCGTTTTTATATAAAGATGTTCTTCTAAATTACTACTATTATGATTTTTGTATAAATCGACTAAAATAAAATCAAAATATTTTCATGATAAACCGGCCATTTTCGTTTTTTGTGTTACCTTAACCTTGAAATGTTCTGAAACAAAATCCTCCTTTGAAAGAAACCAACGGATCCTTATGTAAAATTATCTCCTTAATCCGAATTGAATGTCCGTTTTGTACCATCACGCATAGGTTCTGAGGTATATGCTTTCTTACAAAAACTGCTATAACTCAGGCAATTTTTGTCGGACTATCAAAAAATATACAACGCTTGAAGCGTTACAGTGCTTTTTTCAAAAAACTAGTGGGATTAGTTTTTGGGACTGGTGTAAAATCGGAAGTTAAAAACAAAATTGTTCACCATAAAAAACAAAATTTTTATGTCTTTTGGCTGTAACTACCACAATTTGTATTCGATTTTTATAAATTATAATTTGAAAATAAAATGAATGACGAAGTTCTTACGAATTACTCGTATTGCTCATTTTTAATTTATTTCGATAGGAATTGCCGAAGTCTAAGGCAAATTAATTTTTTTAAATTTTTTCAGAACAAAAAAAAATATAAAAATCTTTCTTGTGGAATCTTTATTGGTAATTCGAAAGGACATTTTATGGCATTTATTTTTTAATATAACTTCCTTCAAATGTTGGCCACAACTACGCCTCAGGGTTTCCATTCTGAGGATCCAATTTTGGATGCCTCGTTCGAGCATTTCGACCGGTATGGCTTTAATGACACGCGTAATGTTGGCTACTTTACGTAACCCCAAAAATATCTAATGGTGTGATATCACTTGATCTAGGCGGCCAACTCACCTGTCCAAAACGTGAAATTAGCTGCTTTTCGAAATGACCTCTCAATAGATCTATTGTTTGAGCAGCTGTATAGCAAGTTGAACCATCCTGTTGAAACCAAGTGTGGTCAAGATTATGGGCTTCAATTTCAGGTAGCATAAAGATCGAGATCATGGCGCGATAGCAAGCACCATTCACGATAACGTTCCGGCCATCATGATTTTTGAAAAATATGCACCGATGATTCCACCAGCTTATAAACCGCACCAATCGTGGTTTTCTCTGGGTACAATGGCGCCTCTTGAACCTCTTCGTGTTACTCTTCAGCTCAAATGCGGCAGTTTAGTTTATTGACTTTGCCGTTGAGCCAGAAATGGGCCTTATCACTGAACACAATTTTAGTCGAAAACAGCGGATCTTTCCGTTTCTCACCGAACGCTTATTTCCATAATACGAGTACAGTTGCCAACCTTTGAAGGTAATTATTTTCAATAAATAAACGCCATGAAATGTCCTTTCAAATTACCAATAAAAATTTCACACTTGATTTTAATTTTTATAATTGAATTGTTCTGAACAAATACCTCCAGATGGATCACCCTATACAAACTTTATTATGTCGGTAAGAATGAACCGAATATGTCAAAGTATTTAACAATCAGTTGGTCCATATAACAAATACACGTGGTAATGACAACCAAATTCAATGAGATCCTACACGCAGAGAAAAGATATGGTTACAATATGGTCACCGCAACAATAATATGTTCTCTACAACAAAAGCATGTTCGTCGCAACCATAGCATTGTTTTTTAAATTTCATTTTGACAATAGTATGATTGCGACAATATTACTATTATTGAAACGTAACAATAGAATTATTCCCAAATTTAGAAATGAAAATATGGTTGTAGCAACAAAAGTATTGCTGTTTAAAACTTACGTTAACAATAATATGATTACGGCAATTATACAGTATGGTTGCGACTATGAACATAACAAAACAGTTTTATAGAGCATACATGTACGTGTGTGCGTATGTTTTTTTGCTATACCAAAAAAACACACACACACGATACAGTGAATGGTTGTTGTCAACAATAAAAAAGCAACAACAATCGGAAGGTATTTCGAGGAATTTTTATTGTGTCTAATTTGTTCGGTGAAATATTCTAATACCGACTGGTTCTCGTTTATTAAAAATCTGCCTGCACTTAAGTATATAGCCATTGATTATGGTTTAATCGCATTCGTTACTTGGTGTCTACGGATGGTGAAGTAGCATTTACCTCTGCTGGAAACTAAAAGTATTTTCGATTGCCGTTGGAATATATATTTTGGTTTCTTAAATGAAATGTTCAATAAAAACTTGGCCTCAAATCTGGCTATGAACTTATTTAATGCAATTTAAAATAACTTGCTTGACAAAAATCTTTATTTTTGAATAACAACACCCAATACTAATAAATAATTTTGGGGATCATAGTATGGTTAAACCATACTTTTGTTGTGGGGATCATAGTATGGTTATGTGTGAATCATACTATTGTTGTGAGGATCATAATATTGTTGTGACACAACCATATACCCAACAATAGTATGATCCTCTTCGAATATTGTCACCCCAACCATACTTTTTTTCTGCGTGTATAGCCAATAATCTATAACAACCAACATATGTTCAAATTCGGATCCAATAATCACCCTTATTGGTTAGGATTACAGATCAACTGTGCTGTCGGTCTCTCTCAAATGTTTCACTGGACAACACATCGTTTCTCAGAAATGTCACTCATTTTCTTGAGTACGAGTACTTCTGGTACTTCTTTGCCATCATGAAACACTTTACTCTATAACCATTTCGTTATGTTTTATTCACACTTCAAGACTTGTGGTGGTCATAGTCCATTTTCTTTGCATTTCTCCAAGTCCTTCACACAATCCCGTGTCCACAGTGTCGAACATGTGTAGCAGTATGAATACGTTTTGTGCATATTCCCGAAGACATCCCACTCCTTGGCATCCGTAGCCTAGCCGTAGTTTCGGGGTAATACGAGTATCTGTAGTTAAATATTGCTTTGTGAAATGGGTTGTTGCAAAAGTTTCTGTTGTAGTTGTTACTTTTCTTATATGGTCCATACTTGTAAAATTAACATCCTGTTTGTTCTCTTTATGTTCCATTTTCAGTCTTCCTGGTATTCGCATAAAAGTACATTAAAGTGGGTCGACATTCTTTGAATTTAACTTACGATTTTTAACAACAGAGTGATTGGCAAATAAACAAGCAAGATTACTTATCTGATGATACGGCCATAATGTGACAGTCAATGGGCAAGGCTATAAAGCTATGATTAATAAATTTTACGTGCCTAAATTGGAGGATGTTGATGTGGGCAACCTTTCTTTGCAACAAGACGGCACTACATGCCATACAGCCAGCGAAACAATCCATTTATCGAAGGAAACTTTTGGTGAGCGCATTATCTCGCGTCGTGCGCCTGTGCGTAGTCTCCAAGATCGTGCGTTTTAATACAGCTTGACTATTTTTTGTGCGATTATTTGAAGTCGCTTGTCTACGCAGATAAGCCCGACACGCTTGACACCTTGAAAAAGAATATTCGGCGCGTTATTGCTGACACACCGCCCGATATGCTGAAAAAGCGGTCGAAAATTGCTAAAAATTATTCAAGCCAGCCGCGGCGGTCGCTTGCCCGAAATCATTGTGGAAACATGGCAGGCACCCTTGTCTTTATTATAAAGCTAAATTCTTGGCAATACGAGGTTGCTATATATATTTGTGGCCTAGGCAGCACTAAGTGCTGCCTGGCACCATCTGACATTTTTTACAACTTTCGACGAGGATTTTCACGACAAAAGTGCATCTATAAACTTAAATCTTTGTATGGCGATGGTATGGCTATTGGATAGCACTGTGAAAAACTGGTTTAATGAATTTAAACCAGTCGTACGAAGGTCGTACTTTAACGGCCGTTGTGCCAGAGTACATTGATGCCGTGCGTGAACTGATAATGCACGATCGTCATGTGGCATACCGTGAGATAGAGGCATCCTTGGGCATATCTTCCACCAGCAAACATTCGCTATTGCATGAAAAAGGTTTGTTCTTGTCGGATCCCGCACAATTTGACAATCGCTCAAAAAAAGGCTCGTGTGGATTGGTGCAAAGAAATTTTGAAAAAATACAATCGCGGTGCTTCAAAAGACGTTTATTAGATCGTCACAGGTGACGAATCATGGATCTATGAGTATGAGCGCGAAACAAAACAGCAATCGACCGTGTGGGTCTTCGAAGACGAGCCAAATCCAACGAATGTTGTTCGTGGAAGAAGCACTACGAAGCAAATGGTCGCCTGTTTCTTCGGCAAAACTGGTCAAGTGGCGACTGTTCCGCTTGAGCAACATAGGAGGTCAATTCTAAGCGGTACACCACAATTTGTTTGCCTGAAAAACGAACGACCTCGCATGACAATGTGAGCTCTCACACATCGGCTCAAATCAGCGCCTTTTTGTCCGGCCAAAACGTCGAATTAATGGGTCATCCGCCGTACAGCCCTGACTTGGCACCCAAGAAAAAAATGCGTGGTCAACGATTTTCGTCACCAGAAGATGCTGTTGGAGCGTTCAAAACCTCGTATTTGGAGGTGTCTCAATCGGAGTGGAAAAAGTGCTTCGACAGTTGGTTTGAGCGCATGGAAATTGTGTGAATCCTGCTGGAGAATACTTTGAAAAACAATAAACCCATTTTTGATGATAAATATTAGCATTTTCATTAGTAGGCCAGAAATATATAGATGTGTTGTGCGTTTTATTTCTTCTTGAAAACCAAACGTCTAAAACACCCTTTATAAGAAAGCGAAGACTTTACATGCTAGATTGTAGCCCTCTAATAATATTTTAGTGATATGTATCAACCACTAACAGACTAGTTTTAACTGATATAGCCCTTTAAGGTCAGGAATATTTTCTGAATGACTTTCTAAAAAGTAACCCAGTCTGACGTATTGATGTACATATGAGTCTCATTTTATGGAGACTGATACGAATTGTTTGGTTCAAAGTGTTTATTTGTATGCGTCTGTGTGTGTGTGTTTGTGTCATCACAAAGCAAAAGTTTTTATCCTTTGGCGTTTCAGGAAGTTGTTACAATGCATTGCTTTCAATATTTATTCAAGAAAAGAAAAACTGTGTATGATATTTAAAGAAAAGTTTCAGCTGAGTGAAACTATACTTTAGAATTCAAATCAAATGAAATACTTCTAAGAAAAGTATAAGATTCAATCAAGTCTATGTTAAATACTGATTGAGTTCCTTTCTTAGATCCTAGGAATTAAGAAGGATTTGATACAAATGCCCGCTCTTTATGCCGTGGAAATTATTCCTTAACCAACTAACTGTGACATCGTAGTTGGTTGCTGCAACATCTAAAGTAATTTGGTACGGTATGATTTCATTTCAATTAAGAAAACGACTTAAGTAAGTTGAATATTTGTGATTGGCCTTTGAGGGCCTCTGCGTATCTGGATGAAACTAGAACTACTCAGCCATTTACTTTCATTTGACCACAGCATAATCTTAATTGTTTTCCACCCTTTCCAGGATTCACCACAAGCGAATATCAAAATTCAAAATATGTCCTCGACATTTCGTAACCGAAACAATCACCAACTCGCAACCCTCTCAAAGAGAACCACTGACTTAGTTCTGTAGTCTAAAAGTGGTGGTCACTTTGGACTTCTTTGCCATTTAATTACACGTTTTCACTTACAAGACTTTTCCTAGATTTCAATAATGAATCGTACGTAATTATGAAATTTGTATGCATCCTTTGGCTGCCTGTGTGCGTGTGTGTTTGTGTCACTACACACGCAAAAAGGACATGTTTCAGGGATATGGTAATTTTATAGTTCTCATATGTTAATTAATGGCCTGTTTATTAACATTAATTTTAGTTTATCAACGACATTGCTGATGCGCATTAATATTCCACAAGTGTATGGAAGATTTTCGAAAAGATCAAATCAACCTATTTTTTGAAGTAATTAAATCACATAATGCCGGGGAAAAGGAGTGGTCAGCGGACGTGGACACTTGTCAAACGACTGGACATGACATCATACGAAACGATGGATACAATTACATGCGTCTTGGAACGAAATTAAGCAGGAAGGGCCGGGCGGGTTTTCTGCCAACAGTTTGATTTTTAAGATAAAGGCTCTTCATAATGGTTTTTAAAACCTTCTCTTGTCGTCTGCAGTAACTCAAGTAGATTTAAGACTTTTGTACAAGTCATACATGCTTGTGGTAAAAATAATATAATTATGAAAATGCTTTCAAGGAAAATACTTGCCGTTTCCGGAAATTTATACTTAAAGTTAACCAGATTAGAATTGTGTTCCTATCGGAAAAATAGATGGCAAAGCCATAAAATAGGAAGAGCTCGCGGGGCAGATCTCGTATCTAAATCGTGCGAATGTCCTTTGCACTCTAAAGAATGTTAAACACAGGATTTGACTGAAGGGAAGCCAGATTTTTCAGGACGAAGCTTTGGCTCAAAGGCAAACGTGAGTAGGCTTGCGATGATATGAATCGTGCGAATGTCTTATGCACTCTAAAGAATGTTAAACACAGGATTTGCCTGGAAGGAAGCCAGATTTTTCTGGACGAAGCTTTGGCTCAAAGGCAAACGTGAGTAGGCTTGCGATGATATGAGCTACCACCTCATTTAACATATCGGAAGTGTAATTCTCTTCCAGTTAATGTATTCCGAAATTTTAAAAAAATAAGAAGGTGTAAAAAATTGCACGATCTTACGGTAAGTGCTTGTACAGTGGTGAAAATTCTTCAAACAAGTTTAATCTGAGAACGATACTTCTGCGGTTTCGATGTAGTCGATGACGCAAGGGATCCCAATTTCGTGTTGCTGAAGATGACTTCATCATTAATGATATGCGTAACTTCTCTAAGACGATGAAAAACGCTCTTGAATATGTGACGCGCAAAATAGAAAGGGACCTAAGGGTAAAAACCAGTTTTGTTCAGGAGAGCCATTTTAAAGATTTAAATACGTGTATCTTTGGTGTGCCATCACTTTCATAAAACGCACATATCTCTGGGAGGGAACACTTTTGGGGTATGGGATCGGTCTCATTCGATGCTCAGATGTTGTACACACACGCAGAAAAAAGTATGGTTGGGGTGACAATATTCGAAGAGGATCATACTATTGTTGGGTATATGGTTGTGACATAACAATATTATGATACTCGCAACAATAGTATGATTCACACATAACCATACTATGATCCCCACATCCATAGTATGATTCATTCACAACCATACTATGATCCTCACAACAATAGTATGATTCACACTCAACCATACTATTATCTCCACAACCATATTATGATTCTCATAACCATAGTATGTTTCTCATACAACCATAGTATGATCCTCACAACCATAGTATGATTCACACGCAACCATACTATGATCCCGGCAACCATAGTAAGATTCACACTCAACCATACTATGATCCCCAAAATTATTTATTAGGATTGGTTATTGTTGTTATTCAAAAATAGAGATTTTTATTAAGTATTTGACGCCATGTTTTTATTGAACATATCATTCAAGAAACAAAAATATATATTCCAACGGTCAAAAATATTTTTAGTTGCCAGCAGGGATGAATGCTACTTCACCATCCGTAGACACCAAGTAACGAATGTGATTAAACCATAATCAATGGCTATATACTTAAGTGCAGGCAGATTTTAAATTCACGAGAACCAGTCGGTATTAGAGTATTTCACCGTACAAAGTAAACACAATAAAAATCCCTCGAACTACCTTCCGATTGTTGTTGTTTTTTTTAATGGAGAGCAACCATTCACTGTATCGTGTGTATGTGGTTTTTTTGTATATCAAAAAAAACATACGCACACACTTAAATGTATGCTCTATAAAACCTGTTTTGTTATGTTTATAGTCGCAACCATACTGTATGATTGCCGTAATTAAATTATTGTTAACGTAAATTTTAAACAACAATTCTTTTGTTGCACCAACCATGTTTATATTGTTGCTACAACCATATTTTTATTTCTTAATTTGGCAATAATACTATTGTTACATTTCAACAATAGTAATATTGTCACAATCATACTGTTGTCAAAATGAAATTCATAAAACAATACTATGGTTGCGACGAACATGCTTTTATTGTAGAGAACATACTATTGTTGCGGTGACCATAGTGTAACCATATCTTTTCTCTGCGTGCATCAAAAAAAAGTGAAAGTTGATTTTTTTACCCTTTGGTTCCTTTCTGTATGCACTGTCACATATGGTTTTATGTGGCGGACTATGAGCAACCTATTACAGTTAGTCCAACGGACCCTTAACATCCATCTTATGTTGATACTGCAAGTGCGTCGTCCACAATAACACCTTCGTCAAATGCATATTGTCTTTAATATGGACAAAATAAATTGTCCCATTGCTGACTTTTGAACAGAAGTGGCAGAAACACTTTGATTCAATTGGGGCAACCTACCAAAGTAGTCGTCCATCTTTTTCGACACCCCCCCCCCCACAGATTAAAATGGCGAATGTATCAGTGAACATTATTATATAGGATTATACGAGGGCTGCTATATATATTTCTGGCCTAATAATGAAAATGCGAATATTTATCATCAAAAATGGTTTTATTGTTTTTCAAAGTATTCTCCAGCATGATTTATACACTTTTGCATGCGCTTCGACCAATTGTCGAAGCACATTTTCCACTTCGATTGAGACACCTCCAAAACATGGTTTTAGAACGCTTCAACCGCTGCTTCGGGCGATGAAAACACGTTGACCACGCATTATTTTCTTGATGCTAGGGAATAAAAGGAATTCACTGGGTGTCAAATCAGGGCTGTACGGCGGATGACACATCAATTCAACGTTTTGGCCGCTCAAAAACGCAATAGTTTGAGCCGATGTGTGAGAGCTCGCATTGCCATGGTGCACAATGATTCGTCTTCTCTTGTTCGCTTTTCGAATTTCTTGTGGTGCACCACTTAGAATTAACCGTCCTACGTTGCTCAAGCGGAACAGTCGCCACATGACAAGTTTTGCCGAAGAATCAGGCGACCACTTGCTTCGAAGTGCTTCTTCCAGGAACAACATTCGTTGGATTTGGCTTGTGTTCGACCAATACGGTCGATTGTTGTTTTGTTTCGGGCTCATATGCATACTTATAGATCCATGATTCGTCACCTGTGACGATCTTTTAAACGACTTTAGAAGCACCGCGATCGTAATTTTCAAAATTTCCTTGGATCAGCCGACACGAGCCTTTTTTTGAGCGATTGTCAAGTTGTGCGGGATCCAACGATAGCAAACCTTTTTTACGGCCAGGTGTTCATGCAATATCTAATTTATGCTGGTGGAAGAAATGCCAAAGGATGCCTCTATCTCACGGTCACATGACTATCTTGCATTATCATTTCACGCACGGCATCAATGTTCTCTGGTACAACGCGTTTTTTGGACGACCTTCATGACCTTCGTCTTTGAGCGAGCGTCGGCCACGATTGAATTCATTTAACCAGTTTTTCACAGTGATATATGATAATGCTTCATCGCCATACAAAGATTTAAGTTCATCGATGCACTCTTGTCGTGATACTTCACGTCGAAAATTGTGAAAATGATCGCACGAAAATGTTCACGAGTTAATTCCATTTTTTTTGCCAAATTGATTTTTTCATGTCACTGTAAACAACACAAATGATGGTCGTACGTCAAAACATTCTGAGTGCGTTTATGCTAAAAAATTTCAAGCATTCTAATGGAAATGTCAGATGGCGCCACGCAACACTTAGTGTTGCCTAGGCCAGAAATATATATAGCAACCCTTAAAGGCTTAACCAAAAACAGCAATTTCATATACTTTGAAACATATACGAGTATGTTTTTTTATGTTTTTGTTTTAACTATAGCTTGTACTATATTTATATATAATATAAGTATATATTCCAAAACCTGAAACGTAGCTAATTTGTCAACATAGACTTTGGACTTTACGTAACCCCAAAGAAAAATGTCTAAAGGTGTTATATCACTCGATCTCGGCGGCTAACTCACCGGTCCAAAACGTAAAATTATCTAACTTCAAAGTTACCTCTCTATAGATCTATTGTTTCAGCAGCTGTATGACAAGTGCCACTGTCCTGTTGAAGCCAAGTGTCGTCAAGAATACGGGCTTCAATTTCAGGCAGCAAAAAGCCCGATATCATGGCGCGATAGCGAGCACCATTCACGGTTACGATCCGGTCATCATCATTTTTGAAAAAAAATATGAACCTATGATTTCACCAGCTTACAAACCACACCAAATCGTAGTTTTTTCTGGGTATAATGGCACCTTTTGAACCACTTCTTGTTGCTCTTCAGCCCTAATGCGGCAATTTTGTTTATTGACTTTGCCGTTGAGCCAGAAATGGGCCTAAACAAAATTTTGGTCGAAAGCAGCTGATTATCCCGTTTCTCACCGAACGCTCATTTCCATAATACAGTTGCCAACATTTGAAGGTAATTATTTTCAAAAAATAAATGCCATAAATGTTATCTATAAAGATTCCTCACTTGATTTGAATTTTTATATTTTTTTTGTTTCTAAAAATACCTCTAGATGGATCACCTATACTTTATTTGATCTCAAGTACAAAAAAATAAATAAATATATACAGGGTTTTCCATTTAGGACATAAATATTTAATATATTAATTAAACACAGAATATTTAAGATATAGAGTTCAAATTTATTCCAGATGTAGTGTAAATGTTACATTTTTAGAATGAAATTCGATTTCGGTCATATGACCACAACGAGCCCGTGTATAGCTATCTGTTCTTTGGACCCAATTTTCCACAACTCTTGCACACATTTTGACCGGAACGTTGCCAATTTCGCTTTGGATGTTGTCTCTGAGCTTGTCTTAAGTTGTTGGCTTATTGGCATAGTCCAATAATAATGGGGCCTCATAAAAAGAAATCCAATGGCGTTAAATCGCATGAACGAGGTGGCCATTCGACCGGACCATTTTCGAGATAACATGTTCACCGAATTTGCCTTTCAGTTAATCGATTGTAAGGCGTGCTGTGTGGCTAGTGGCACCGTCTTATTGAAAACACATATCGGCAATGTCAAGCTCATACAATTATGGCCAAAAAGTAATTTTCTAACATGGCACGATAGCGCTCTCAATTGACGGTAACTTGACAATTGTTTTTATCGTCGAAAATAACACCTCCGGCATGAAAACCACACCACACAGCAATTTTTTGCGGATGCAATTGAGTCTTTTGAAGCACAAGTGGGTTTGTTGCCGTCCAATAACGCATATGTGACGCGCAACATAGAAAGGGACCTAAGGTTAAAAAACAGTTTTGTTCAGGAGAGACATTTTAAAGATTAGGTCCCTTTCTATTTGCGCTTAGAATCGTCGACATCACTTTCATAAAACGCGCATATCTCTGGGAGGGAACACTTTTGGGGCATGGGATCGGTGCTCATTCGATGCTCAGATGTTGTCCACATCAAAAAAAATGAAAATTGAATTTTTTACCATTTGGTCCCTTTCTCTATGCGCGGTGACATATATTGTTTATTGAAAAAACACTCAGCCACAAATGAGCTTCATCGTTGAAGATGATTTATCGATGAAATTCTAGATTTGCGTGAAACTTTGCCAGAGTCACCGACTCAGAATTTTGGTAGTAATTTTTAGCAATTTCCAAACGTTGCTCGTAAGTGAACTTTACCATGATAAAAATGTTGACTTCGACTAACGTTTTGACACTGAAAGTTCTTTCAAAATTTCTGAGGGTGCGTTAACAGAAAGATACGAAATTTTTATGTCACTATTGAAACCCCTTTTACATTCCACAAAACTAAGAAAGTTTGTTATGCTGAAATTTTTGTCAATACCGGGAATTGCAAACATTTTTCCCGGAAAATAAAAAAGTCCGGAACATAGAAACTCTACTAGGTGAATATATTGAACTCGACTTGACCCCAAGTTTACATCGTACTGAAAATTTTAAGTGAAATGTTTCAATAAATTTCCTTTTCCCATTGCCTTTTTGTGTATGACTCCTTTTTGTCCTTCCTTGATTGTTTCCTATAATAATCTGTAATTTACCTTTATTTGAATGGGACCCACATAAAGAATAGAAATGCACCCGACTGACAATTGACATCATCAAAGACAAAATCAATTTCGAACAAATTTAAATTCTGGAGCAAACGTTGTTTTCCTTTTTATGTGTCTCTCTCCCTCTGCCTGTTTTATAGGAACCACAGGACATGGGGCAGCGAACAAGGACTTGTGCAGCGATACGGCTACACTTACAAATGAAATACATTGTCCTGCGATGCATAAAATTTAACAATCAGACCAAATAATAATAAAACGATATAAAATAAAGTAAAGAAAAGAAAAGGTATTGAATTTCAAGCAGCTGTGCGGAATAGAGCTGCGTTCTACGCATGTAATTGAGTCGCAAAGCAGCAGCACAAAGGTTGGCGGTCGGTCGTTGATGATGGCTTGTCCCCACCTTGAAATGAATATAACCGCCACACACACAGGATAACGTGAAGTCTCTATGACTCTATTCTGCCAGTTGACATCGCCAAGGCATGGGGGGGGGGCGAAACGAGAGGCGAAACAATGGAAATGAATAGAACGAATAAAAAATGCGCAATAGAGCAGTATGAAATCCAAAGGGGCAGTAAAAATCAGTAAAACAAATCCCAAAGTGCGGGATAGCTCAAATAAAATAAAAGTTTATGCAAATGTAAGACAATGTCAAAGTAAACGTAAAAGAATCGTAACAAAGACTCGACCAAACTAAATGGAAAACGTAACAAAATAGAAAAGTTACGGCAACAAAAAAAAACAGCACTTGCTAACAAAAGCGGGTCGTTTGGTCTGCAGGGAAATTCAATTGAAATTATACCTGATGAGGTCCAATTGCTAGAAATGTTTGAATCACAAACAACAACAACAACAAAAAGAAAAACGTTCAAAAAATATATGTTTCTACATAAGTTTACAAATTTATACGACAAAACAAATAAAAGCACAGCCCTGGCTGGCATTCCCTTTTGGTTTCGTGTCCTCCTACAAGGATAACATGACGGCACACTCAAGGACAATATAACTTTAACATGTTATAAGCGTAGTGGGAATATATTCAGGTGTTCTGAAGATACTTTTTTCAGTTTCTTTCCCTTTGCAAAAATTAAACTTTTGAAACAATTTTAAAAATTAGCATACATTTGCTATGCTGCCAACGAAAACTTTATGATATTCGCATTTGTTTTTTTGCTGCAACGACGGATGTTACAGCGGACATGTTCTGTCGTTGCGGAAATGTGCGCAAAAGTCTACAACGGTCAGTGAGTTTAAAACTTCAGGATATTCTAATTAATTATAAACTTCCGTGGAGTTGGCTTTCACGTTATGTTTCCCTTTAAATTGCCAGGTCATTTGTGTAATTAAACATATTTTTGGAGCACATTGTTCATGCTGCATTTGTTGTCGGCATTTTGTAAACAAAAGCTGTGGATCATAATAAAAATTCATTTCCTTTAACCTTTTTCTGTACTTAATATATAGGGTGATTAATCTGAAGGTGTTTTTTTCAAAAGGTTTTTTACAAGTTACGCATGAGTTGTGTCAATTTTGGGTTTTCTTTTGAGTATAGTTTGCCATTGCATCATGAAAGGACGTACACCGCAAAAACCACGGTTCTTGAAGATTTGGCCATACCGGTCGATATGCTCAAACGAGTCATCCAACCCTTAGAATGGACACAATGAGGCGTAGTTGCAGCCAACATTTCACGAAAGTTATATCCCAAAAATAAATAGCATAAAATGTCCTTTCGAATGAACAATTAGAATTTCACACTAGATTCTAATTTTTTATTATTTTGAAAAAAAACGCCTCAAGATTGATCCCCCGACACTTGTCTCAAAATATCTGTGTTTGCCATAATCATTTTATATGATGCTAAGAGCATCAGTGCTCACATTGAAAAGTCAAAAAATTTAAATTAGGGCTCCTCGAAAATGATTTTTTTGATATGTTGTAGTGAAACTTTTTTCCTCATGCCAAAATCTATCGAAAAATCAATGGCAAAATATCGATTGCTAAATCGACCCACCCTAATATATAAAGCTAATTACACCTTCACCCTACTGGGTAAAAGGATATTATATCGTTTGGTACGGGCAAAAAGAGTAACGCATCCAAAAAAGCATTTTAGACCCACCATTGTCTGACTAAATCTATATCCTGACTTTTAAAGCGTAAATTTTTCCAAACCTGCCTAGTGATTGAAAATGGGCCATATTGTCGTAATCTTTTTGGTAGCTCTCACACAAATGTACCATTACGGCCACTTTTCATGCTCTTGTAGTATCTTTAATGTTATTGAAAAAATCTATGCCAAAATTAATACAGAGTTACGAGGTTATCTTGCTAAGAAATAATTGGGTTCCTTACCACGCCCATTTTTGGTAGCTATCATACAAATGTCCCTGTTTCAGAGCCGAGAATAACCCACATAAATTTTTAACCATTTTTAAATTTTAAACACTATAGTACAGGGTGGAGCTCGGTAATTTGCTTTTTTTCATTGCAGGCTCTGGCGGCACTTTTATTCGAAGAGAGTGGAGAGTGTGCGTGGTTTATAGTGACTGACGAGAGATTTGTATTCGTCTGCCACGTTGACACGTTAGGAGAGCTCATTTTGTGTTGAAGCGTATTTTTCAAATGCGCACTCGATCAAAGCAGTGCAGTGTGCTTTTCGTTTACGATTCGCTGTTCCCCCACGCAGACGTGTTCCTGGAAGGAAATCAATTGTAAATTGGGTAATTTCATTGAGAACAGCAGGTAATGTGTCATGTGTACGAAGGGGACCTGAGAGAAGGAGTACAGCACCACAAAACATCGATAGTGTTAGAGCACCAGTACTGCAATCTCCGAAACGGTCGGCTCGGAAGCAATCACTTTCTTTTGGCATTTCCAGATGTTCTCTTCACCGGATTCTTCGTGATGAACTGAATTTTTTTCCGTACAAAATGTGCGTGGTGCAACTTTTGTCAGCACGGGACTATTTGACACGGCGGACCTCTTGTGAAGACATTCTTCCAACTATACCCGGTGACGCAATTGAGTAATTTTCTGTTAAGGCACATTTTCACCTCAGTGGGTGTGTAAACAAGCAAAATGTGCGGTACTGGAGTGAAACAAACCGCAGAGAACTTCACCAGAGACCTCTGCATTCGGACCGCGTCACTGTGTGGTGCGTCGTATCACGAGTAGGCATCATTGGTCCTTACTTTTTCCAAGATAACCGTCTCGGAACTGTGAACTACGAACGGTACTTGACTATGATACAGGTTTTTTTCAGCCTTGAAGCATTGCAATTATAGGATACATGGTGGCACTGCGTACACAGCGGGGGTTACCATGAATTGTTTGAGGCAAATGTTTTCTGGACGACTTATCTCTTTGAGGGGTGATGTAAACTGGCCGGCACGCTCACCAGACTTAGCCCCATGCGATTTTTTCCTTTAGGATTACTGAAGTCGAAGTTGTATATCAACAATCTCAGCACTTTGGAAACCTAATTAACAATATTGAGACTGAAATTGGCAGAATACCAGTCGACATGCTTGTTAGAGTGAATGAAAACTTCAGAAAACATATGCAGCAGTGTGTGGATAGCGAAGGTCGACATTTTCCAGATACACTATTTAAAATCATGTAATTTTAAAACTTCAATATAATTAAGATGTAAAATAAATTTTCATAATTTTTTTATTTCATTTCCATAATTTCACATTTTCTTATTTCATTCCCAAATAAGCAAATTGCCGCGCTGCAACCTTTATTTAAATAACGACTTTGTACTCGCATATAACAGAGTGGTAAACATGCCCCATTCTCTGGTGGACATGCCCTAGGCATCCCTTGCAAATGCATTATTACGCCCACTTTTGGTATCCTTGCAATATTTTTAATGCTATTTATACGATCTAAGATGAAGCCATTATAAAAACATTACAAAGTTCGCAATTTAAGCAAATTTCATGCAGTACTAGATGATTAATATGATCATCGTACTGTAGACATCAATAATTGATCGGTCATACCGATGAAACGCATAAAATGTTTTTAGTTGCCATAACTGGTGGTTGTGGCAACCAATAGTTCACCCAACATTTGATATTTGTAACCGAAGAATATTGATGATGATGTTTAAACTTTAATTATAATTAAAAGCGAAAATAATCCTATTAATACAGTTTTACGCAAACCGTTTAATCTAATTTATTTGGTAAAAATCTTCCGTCATCTTTTCCTCGACATGGCCCTCCATTTGCTTAAGTGTACTTCAAGAAACAGTTTTTTGCCTCTACTGAAAATTTAAAAGCTGTTCGTTAAACGCGGCATGTGGACTTTTAGATACAAAAATTCATTTCTGGACGTTCGGATTCTTTGTATTTTCTACCGATACTTCTGTTACAATTACTAAACGTTACAGGGTACCAACTAACATGGAACTGTAGTGTGCAAGGGTCAAAATATTTCAAAGAAGTTTAGGCCAGCATTTCAGAACAACAGCACGCATTTACTCCAGCCTTAGTGCTCGTCGGACGGGGGGGTTCTAGTTCCTAGGCTGCCATATTCGACACTACAGTCTGAACTTGCGTGCTTTACAATAAGAAAAGAAGAAAAATTGAAGGAAGAATGGAAAAATAGAAAAAAAGGATAGAGGGATACCATATTCGACGTATGCTGGAATGGGTCTCAAGCTGTACCTAAGGTGTTAAAGTACCAGCTGTTTTGCACACCCAACCTGATCATAAAGTTGCGGCAGCAACTAAAATCCAACAACATAACTTTTACTTTATGATCCCACAAAATTTATGTTAAAACTTACTTTTATTTTGATAAGGATACCGGAGAAAATTGTAAAAATGATTTTGCAGAGTTACTCAAATTAACTCCCAATGACTTTCCGCAAGTAACGTCCATATGGTTCGGCCTCTGCATTAAAATGACCGATATGGCTGCCACTTAAGGCTTTGAAGCCTTGCTTTTGCCACAAAATTGGAATCGGGTCGGGTCCAAGGCCAAAATGTCTTCCCAAATAAAAAAAACACTAACACCTACAACAAACTCTTCACAACCTAATTGCCGCAAAACACAAAACTACAAGTTTTCGTCACTCTACATAAGAAAATTTCCGGAAACAAAAGTGACATAAACAAAAATTGAAATATTCATCAGCAGCTGGCTGGATTCAAACTCAGATCCCGGGATACAAAGTTTGAGACACATCCTGCGTGCTATTTCCGGTTTGTGATTCGATGAGCCAAACACTGCTCACATACTGTGGGATACACACCAAAGTAGGTGTTGGTAAACACAAAAAACTAAACATGCGAATAACCTTTCTAATCGATTCAAACGAGAAAAACGACAACAATATCAGAACCTCATATCACTACAGAACCTCATTCGTTCGGTTGTGGCAATGAATCGGTTCTCTGATGTCTTCGTTAGGGTCATTTATGTGGGAGAAATCGGCAGGAGCGTGGCTAGAAGTCCAACTAGCACATTCAGTTTGCCTTATAACTTCTTTCTTAGGTATTGATTTTTAGTCACACCGTGCAAATATTCTAAATGATATTACAGGAAAACCCAAAGTGGGCGTAATGCTACATTTCAGTGGGAGGCACAAGAAATTGGCACGGCAATATCTCCCATTTTTAATTACTTAGGCAGTTTTGGAAAAATAGTGAGGCTTTAAAACTGAAAATGTATGCTTTGAAAAGTTGGCACCCGTTCACACCTTTTTTGATGTGCTTTTGGTGGTCTTTTCATTGCAGAGCTGTCATCACTTCTTCAGTACGCACTTCAATCGTCACACCGTGGATACGTTTGAGCGTGAACACACTTTTTCCCATCTTAAACCATCAAACAATGGAAATAGCCGCCGTAACGCCGAAGTAGACCCAGAAATTTTGGACTGGAACAAAGGTTAATAGGGTAAACTATTATTAATAAAACTAACATTGGTTCCTTAGAAAATATTTAATTTTATATATAATTTTAATGGTAGTTTTTCCTGAACTTCGATCCAAAATAAGTCCTCAAAAAGACAAACAAAACGCTTAATTTTTTTTAGACATTGCGTCAATTCTACGAGGGCGACCGCAAAACTAACTGGCCTGGCACATTTTCTGTTTTACTAGCAACTTTTTTTTTGTTATTTAAAAACAATCTTTTATAAGCCATCTGTCAAAATTTCCGAAATATTTAATGATTATTTTCTTTGTTACAGGTGATTGAAGTAAAGAAGTTTTATAATTTTTGAAAAATGGAAAATAAAGAGTTTCGTGCGGTAATTAAACACTTTTAGTTATATGAAAGGTTATACGCCACAATTAATCAAAGATGAATTGGATTCTGTTCATGGTGATAATGCACCATCATACTCCACCGTGAAATCCTGGGTTCAACAATTTAAAATGGGTCGTTCAAGTACGGAAGATGAACAACGCTCTGGAAGACCTAAAAACCGCTACTACTATTGAAAACATCAAAAAAATATTTAATGAAGTGACTAAAGATAGACGAATAAAGCTCAGAGAACTTGCTGATATTGTTAAAATACACGAAAAACAAGTTTGGAGTATATTAAATGATGAACTCTACAGAAAAAAGCTATCGGCGAAAAAGGTGCCGCGTTTGTTGACTTTGCCCCAAAAAATCGTCCGTTGGACCAATTCCGAGGAGCTTTTAGCGATTTATCAGCGTAATCCAATAGAGTTCTTGCGCCGATTCATAACTGTTGATGAAACATGGATCCAGCACTACATCCCAGCATGCAAAGAACAGCCAAACCAATGGATAGAAGCTGCTAAAAGTGGTCCCAAGAAGGCGAAAACTGTTAAGTCAGCAGGAAAAGTAATGGCCACAGTATTTTGGGATGCAAGGGGTATAATATTTATTGATTATCTTGAGAAAGGAAAAACTATAAATACTCGTAGTGAATATTATTGTGCATTATTGGATCGGTTGAGTGAATAAATCAAGATAAAACGACCGCATTTAGAAAAAAAAAGTTCTTTTTCATCAAGATAATGTTCCTTCACACACTGCATTTTTAACTAAACAAAGACTGGCCGAATTACGATTTGAAATTGCTCCGCATCCACCATATAGTCCAGATTTAGCTCCTTCTGATTATTTCTTGTTTCCAAATTTAAAAAAATTTCTCTGTGGCAAAAAATTTTCGTCCAATAGCGAGGTTATTGCTGAAACTGAGGCATATTTTGAAGTTCTTGAAAAATCTTATTTTTCGGATGGAATTAAAAAACTTGAAAAAAGTTTGATGAAGTGTATTGAGTTGTTAGGAGAATATGTTGAAAAATAAATAAAATAATTCCAAAAAAACGGTTCTTTTTATGTTAGGACGGTTCTTTTTATGTTGCGCTCGTATATGAAACCGATTACTTTTTACAAGTAGGTCTTCGATTTTGACGAAATATGTTACATTGGTTCACTTTGGTGTAAACCAATGGGGTTTTTAATAAATTCTAAAAATTACAGCAGTGGCATCATTTTAATACTTTTTTTTGTAAAAAAAACTCATAAATTAAATTCGGGTTTACAAAAAATATATTTTTAAAAAATTTTCTTTAAACATTTTTTATATGGCGGATTTTTTTTTGAGATTTTGCAAAAAAAATCCCTGTGATTGGCTGATGGCACAAACAAAGTGTTGGGTGGCCACGCGTCTTCTTTTCGAGCTCAAAATTAAAATGCATGTCGGTCTTTACATTATTTTCAATAATTTTCTATTTGTCATGCACTCGTATGAGGAATTTTTTATTTACATTACAAAAAATTACAATGGGCCAGAAATAAGCTTTAAAAGAAGTAAAAAATTGTAGTAAGGTGAACCGACTAAGCCTCACCCATAGAGGAATACGTTGTAAAGTTTGTGTTCACGCGCTAATTGGGAACCACTGTGGCGGCCATTAAGGGCCTCACCCAGCACTGATATTAAGTGTCATCCCTGGTGCGTGAACGTATCGCTCCCCTCTCACCCGTTGCTGGCCCTTGTTCTTTGCCTCTCTTCATATGTGGCTGAATTGCCAAAAACATAACTGTTCGCAGTCAATCATCGCTAAGCAGCACGCGCACTTTGCATTGTAATTTTAATTGTTTTCTAATAGTTGAGCGAGACGGACACCAAGGCCAGCAACCGGGAAAATCAGTGTAACACAGTTATTGTAAATTTCTATTTATAAGTGAATTTTGAAAATAATAGGCCGTTGAAGAGCCAAAATAAAAAGAACACAAAATCAAACTCGTGGTTTTTTATTGTTGACAATCAAGTGCTGCAGTTTATTTTTCTCGTTCTGCCTCACACTTTGGTGTATTCGCGCATCCCTCTGTCCCGATCAACATACCCACATACGTACCTACGTATACAAACTTAAGTGTGTGTCGCTGTGGAAGAGACCGGCAAGCCGTGGCCGTTGAAATTGGAAGCGGAGAAACATTTGCCAGTGGCGTAGCCAGCCAGGAGGGTCGAAAGCGACGAGACAGTGTCGTAACTGGTGAGGACGGACAAAACCACGGAAGACATTTTTGGTGAGTGGAGAAATCTCTATAAAGTGTTAGGGAGCGCCCTAACAGTTTGCATTGGTCCTTACGGTAAGAAAGGTAAGGCTGTTTTAAGAAAAATCTTTAAAAATTTAATCCTGTCAGTTCAAAAAAAAACTTTTTTTCATTTATCATAACGAGAACAAAAGTTATGAGTTTTTAAAAAAACATATTGAAAAAGTTTCCACTGCTATAATTTTCAGCATTCTGAAGTTTTTTAAAAAACGCAAACTGTATTTTTTTAAACACCAATGTGAACCAATGTACACAATTTCGTCAAAATCGAGGACCTTCTTGTACAAAGTGAACGTTTTCACATTGAATTGACGATTGTTATCCAAATTTTATAATATGGGCCATTCCATTTTAATTTTATCAAATTTGTTCAATATTTGTTTTACTTGTAGTCCAGTTCATTTTCTAAATAGTTGTTACCATACTCCTTCCTATATTAATCACTAAAATATTTAAGCGTTCGAACTGTTTTCAGACTCTGTTCACAAATAATCAATCTTTTCGTCTAACTCCTACCAAATCCTTCAAACCAAGTTCCTTTAAAATATGTATAGTCCTTTTATTTATTTACAAATTTGAGCATTTCCTTTCGTTAATATTTAACATTAACTTTCAGCTGGACCATTATCAGCGCCAACATCTTACAGTCGTTCATTTACCACTGCAAACCTCTGCTTACACAGTTAATATTTTGTTACGGTTTTTTGCTCCTTGAGTTGACGTCGCTTCCTTTTACTGACTTATTGCTTCAGACAACACAGCCACACCTTCTCGAGAATGGGAAGGAAAGGAAAGAACTGCAGAAGCAAATGTCTAAATAACGTCTGCTCACCTCCTCTTCCGTGAATTGTGGCGGCGTGTCCTGTAAGTGAAACCCACAAAACGCGTACAATAAAAGCGAACCAATTCTCGAGCTGACGTTACGTATACACCCAACTAGAGAAAAGCGAAGGAAAAAACTTAACTACGCGGCATTTAATTTAATTTCGTGCTTTTTGATTTTTTATTCCCCAGCACAGTAACGAGGCCAGAAAAATACGAGGATGTTATATAAATTCAGAACAAAGTATATACACCGAAAAGAAAATGTTCGGTTCTTTTTTATTGAACCAAATATTAATCAAATATTAAAAAAAAAAATAATTCGGAATCCCGTGAAAAAAAATTTCACATAATAACTAAAATATTTGTACTTTGTTTATTGAAAATATTTTTGATGTCAAGCGATAAACAAATTCACATATTTAAAAATAAAATCGTGTGCCCTTAATCAAAAATATTTTCGTAACGAGGTAATGAAAAAATTCAAATATCTACAAAAAAGTTACGAGTATAAGCCGTTTATCGAAAATAATTTCATATCAGGTGATGTAAAACTTTACATATTTACAAAGAAAGTTGTATCCCTTTGATTGAAAATATATTCGTTATAAGAAGATGAAAAAAATTAATATATTTTAAAAAAAAATTTGTAACATTTTTTTCAAAAGCAGTCGAAAAGAATTTAAGGGATAGGGTGGGCGATTTAACGTTTAAAATCGAAATCGGCTGAAAAAAACGTACTGATAATTTTTTCAAATTTCTGGTTTTATTGGAAAGGTTGAACTTTGTCATTTAATAATGAAAAACATTATTATGCATATGACTACCACAACTGGCTGTCATCCGATCAACCTAATTTTTCAGTTCATTTTTGATGATATCGGATCGAATCTCTTTAATGGCAACTTTGATTTCATGTTTCAACGCTTCAATAGTCTCTAGATGCTTTGCGTAACATTTAACCTTAATGGTTCCCTACAGAAAATAATACAAAGGGTTCAAATCAAATGCGTAAATTTATACACAGAACAAATCGAAACGGTTCAAATCACAGCTCAGATGCGATTTGAGCCATTGTTTGTGATTATTCGATTTTTAAAAACAGTGCGTAAAATATCGATAGTTGCGTCGGCTGTGTGACATGTGGCCCCGTCTTTTTGAAACCACATGTCATTCTCTTGACAGCGGTTCCTTGCTCATTTTTAAAGAAAAATAGGCCAAAAATCCATACCAAACAGTGACTCGTTGTGGATGCAATGGTTTCTCAATAGACACGTATGGGTTCTCTGAACCTCATATGCGGCAATTTTGCTTTTTAACATAGCCACCGGGATGAAAATGAACGCGATTTTTCGGTAAAATTCTCATCTCCTGGCCAACAATCTTCATTGGGCGAAGCGAAAACGCATCGGCTGGTGTTCCATTATTAAATGACAATTTTCAAGCTTTCTAATAAATTCAGAAATTTAAAAAAAGCGAGGATTGCTATTAATATTTCAGGTCCTGACAATACTAGTGTTCTCAGATTCAAACTGGAACTTCCATTGGAAACTTTGACATTTTTTAGCATAACTTTTGTCATTTGAGTGTGTTGAAAAATTCATCTCAGTCAAAAAATAGAATTATCTCGTGAACATTTTCGTGCGCTTTCGTGCGCTTTTTTACGATTTTCGGCATGGGTTATCATGACAAGAGTGTTTAAATCAACTTGTTTCGATTTTTGGCGATGAAGCACCATCAAAAACCACTTTTAATCGCTGGAACCAAGAGTTCAGTCTCGGACGCCTTTCGCTCCAGGATGAATTTCGTAAAGGACGTCCAACTTCGGTCAGTTTGTCATTTGTCATACTAATGGCCAAGGATGCCTCAATTTCATGGTATGCCACTTGTCGGTCCTGCTTAATCAGTTCACGCACAGCATCGATGGTTTCAGGCAACCATCGGTGCTGTGCGTGAAACCATCGATGCTGTGCGTGAACTGATTAAGAAACCATCGATGCTGTGCGTGAACTGATTAAGCAGGACCGACAAGTGGCATACCATGAAATTGAGGCATCCTTGGGCATTAGTATGACAAATGACAAGTATTAATAAGATATTGCATGTTTATTTGGACGTGAAAACAATTTTTTCTCGTTGGATCCCTAGTTTGACGAATGCTCAAAAAAGGCTCGTATGGATTGGAGCAAAGAGATGTTGAAAAAGTATAACTGCGGCAGCTCAAAGGCAGTGTGTAACATTGTCATAGGTGACGAATCATGGATCTATGCATATTAACACGAAACAAAACAGCAATCGACCGCATGGGTCTTTCAAGACGAGCCAAATCCAAAAAAAAAGTTGTTCGTGGAAGAAGTACGTCGAAGCAAATGATTGGGTTTTTTTGGTTAAACCGGACTTGTTGACACAGTGCCTTTAGTGGATCGTAGGAGCTCAATTCTAAGTGGTATACTTAGTAGGGACATAAATACTATTACACACGTTTTATGCTGTAAAATAAAAAGTACTGGATATTGGACCAAATATTTTTTAATATATTTATTGATGTATATTGTATCCAAAAAGAATCTACCTTTTCGAAATGTCCGCCTTTTGCCTTTACACACGCCTTAAGTCGCACTATCCAATCGTCAATAGCTGCACGAAACTCGTCCATTGGAAAATTGGCCACAGCTCGAACCAAAGCTGTCTTAAAAAACGGTTTCTTGGTAAACTTTGGCCGATGTTTTGACTCCTTGTTCGCAGAAATGCAGGTCAGTGACCCCATCGTAAGAGACACCCCACCAAACCATGACTGAAGCTTGGGTGATGAGCCTTTTCCACCCTTGGGATCAGTTCAGAAGCTTCCTTAGATAACCGCGCATACACTCTATCATTTTTCTTGTTAAATTTTTCCTGAACGGTAAAATTTTTGTCATCCGTGAACAAAATTTTTCTGTGCAAGTTATCAGCGTGCTTCACCAAAAGACGTTTGCATTTTTCAATTCTATTTTTTTTTTAAAGCTACAGTCAATAAATGTCCGGTACGTCGTTTGAAAGCCCCAAGTGCCAAGTCTTTTTTTTAATGATTTGACTCATGGACTTTTGCGTGATACTCATCTCGAGAGCCAAGATTTTCTGTTTTCGGAGCGGATTTATGTGAATTTTTGATTTAATGGCTTTGATGACATGCGGCGTTCGAACAGAGCGTGGGCGGACCGACCGGTGGCGGTCTTTTACATCTCCAGTCTCCTCAAACAGTTTTATGCATCGGCAGACGAACATGCGGCTAATCCCTAATGGCCGGAGCATTTTGAAAATATCGGTTTTTTCATTTCACTCTTGAAAAGCGCTAGTACAACGATACGGTTCTCATTATTTGACCAATCCATGATGAAAGTTGAAACAATTTTAAAATCCCGGTTCAGACTAACGCTATTGAGATTAGCTTTCAAAACCCATATGACATTAACGGGGTATGTTCAGTTCTACTATTGAAATGGGTGAGTTCAATGTTGCAACTTGTGCTCTTTATAAGTCATACCAAATATCTCCGATAATTTTTACCTCACTTATCAATCCACCATGCTATGTACACAGTAGAAGGAGTCTAAGGACCTTGTTAAGAATGCCACCAACAGCAGTGATACATCATGTTTATTTTCCTCTAAGACCAAAGGTAAATTGTACGCAGTCTTTGTAATTGTACAAGGAGAAGATGGCGATGATGATGATGACGATGACTACGAGTAAAACCAAGATGATATCAGTCCTAATAATTAAGATGCCGGCAATGATGATGGTGATGATGATGATGAGGAAGGAAGTGACAGTGGCAGCGTTGCTCTCGCTGCGGTCTACTTGTTGGCGGTGGTGCTGGGTTACACTTGTAGTGACTCAAGTGCGTCATTGCGGCTGCTGCTGATGTGCTAGTTTCGGTGTGTGGGAGTACTGAAAGAAAAAATCACTGAAATATCTTTAGCGTGAATCGTTTCGGACGCTGATGCTGGAATTAATGCATTTTTAAGTCTACCAGGATGTCGGTGTGAGTGTGCCTCACCTCAACTGAAGAAAGGAAGTAAGGACGAAAATATGTTTTATTAAAGTTAGGACGTCGCTGGCTGGTGGCTGCCTTGTTTGTTTTTTATTAGCGCATAATTTATTTTGTAGATTTACTTTTCGAGCTGCGTGCTCATTTTGAATTCCTTGTGATTGTTTTTGTCATGCAATGGTCTCAAATTTAATTAATATTTAAATTGTCTGTGGTCTCAATAGTAAATGTTTAATGTGCGAGGACGTTGTTTTTTTTATTTGTTGCTGTATTTTAAATGATTCCGGGGACTGTGATTTGATTTGGCAAACAAAGCTCTATGGAGTACTTATGAGGGAAAACACATTATTTAAAATTGAAGCTATAGTGGTACAGAATAAGTTTAAAAACGTTATTTTCAATGATTATCTTCATAAATACTAAATACTTTTTATCCTTGAACTGTGTATACCCTTCATCATAGGATGTGGGTATGTTCATACTGGCCTTCAATTTGCAACACCTTTAAATATTGGAGACCCCATATACTAATATATTCTAAATCGTAGTAAAATTCTAAGATCATCTAGCTATACCTGTATGTCTGTCGAAAGCAAACTACTGCCCGCTTTATTAAAGATATGCGGCTTACATTTTGCAGAAACATGTGTTGAGGGACAGAAATGGTTGGTATTGAAAATAGGCCAGAACGGTCAAGAGATACAAATTTTCCCCATACTGAGTAAACTTCTGGAAAAATTAACAACCCGGAACATAAAAAGACAATATCTCATCAATTACACTGTGAACATTTTTGGGGTTATTGTCTGGGGGGTGAGAAATTTCAAGTCAGGGTGATGGTACTAGGTCAGTATATTAAAACCCTCAAAGGGTTTTGCGTATGTGTGTTTTTTTTATGACCTTTTATATTTTTTCCTTATCTTGATGTTTTTTCGCTTAGTTGTAAAATGTTGGCAAAAACGTAGTTTGACATAACTCGAGAACGACTAGTTCGATTTTGCTGAAATAAATTGAGAAAAATTAATAATTACATTTTCTTTAATCCACTAATATACTGTTTCTCTACCAAATCAACATTTTTGCAATTAGAAATAAATTTATGAAGAAAATTTTGCCAAAAAACATATAAATCCCAAACGGAAAAACGTGTAGAGTCTTATAACTTTCACGTAAAGTCACATAACCTATAAACAAAATGCGACATAGATCATAGAAATCGATTAACGCGTTCTGCAATCCTGAACTTTGAAAGGCTTTATCTCTTGATCAAATACCGGTTGGTATGCCTCCCCACCTTTGACAAAGTTTTCATATTGATCCGCAATTCATAATGAAGGGTATAAAAGCTTCGTCCCGAGGTTTAAAAATTTAATAACTTTTTTCTTTATATGTATTTTTCAGATTATATAGGGTGACCCATCTAGAGGGGTTTTTTCAGAAAGAAAAAAATATAAAAATTCAAATCAAGTGTGGAATCTTTATAGGTAATTTGAAAGGACATTTATTTTATGGCATTTATTCTTTGAAAATATTTACCTTCAAATGTTTCCATAACTGTATTATGGAAATGAGCGTGCGGTGAGAAACGGGAAGATACGCTGTTTTCGACCAAAACTTTTGTTTAGTGATGAGGCCCATTTCTGGCCCAACGGCAAAATCAATAAACAAAATTGCCACATTTGGGCTGAAAAGCTTCAAGAGATGCCATTATACCCAGAGAAAACCACGGTTTGGTACGGTTTATGAGGTAGTGGAATCATCGGTGCATATTTTTTCAAAAATTGTGATGGCCGGAACGTGAATGATGCTCGCTATCGCGCCATGATATCGATCTTTAAGCTACCTGAAATTGAAGCCCGTAATCTTGACGTCACTTGGTTTCAACAGGACGGCTGCTCAAACAATGGCTCTAGTGAGAGGTAATTTTGAAGAGCAGCTAATTCCACGTTTTGGACCGGTGAGTTGGCCGCCTAGATCGTGTGATATCACATCTTTAGAATTTTTTTCTTTGGAGCTACGGAAAGTCCGAAGTCTATGCTGACAAACCAGCTATGGATTCAGGTCTACGGAAAGTCCGAAGTCTATGCTGACAAACCAGCTATGGATTCAGGTCTTGGAAGCCAACATTACCGGTCGAAATGCTCGAATAAGTCATCCAAAATTGCAACCTCAGAATAAACACCCTGAGGCGTAGTTGCGGCCAACATTTGAAGGAAATTACTTAGTAGGGACTTAAATACTGTCACAGCATTGAACACACCCATTTCAATAGTAGAACTGAACATACCCCGTTAATGTCACATGGGTTTTGAAAGCTAACCTCAATAGCGTTAGTCTGCAACGGGATTTTAAAATTGTTTCAACTTTCATCATGGAGTTGTCAGATAACACAGTACAACAGCCAATCTGGGGGGTGAGAAATTCCAAGTCAGGGTGAGTACCATCATTTTTTACAATTAAGTGAAGTAACTGGCACATACGAACGCAAAACCCTTTGAGGGTTTTAATATACTGACCTAGTACCATCACCCTGACTTGGAATTTCTCACCCCCAGACAATAACCTCAAAAATGTTCCACAGTGTAATGAGAACCGTATTGCTGTAATAGCGCTTTTCAAGTGTGAAATGAAAAAAGCGATATTTTCAAAACGCTCCGGCCACTAGGAATTAGTGGCCTTGTTCGTCTACCGATACATAAAACTGTTTGAGGAGACTGGGTATGTAAAAGACCGTCGGGAATCGACTTTTATCGTTCAACATCAGATAAACTATTATTCTAGTATATTATTCCATTTTTATTATATTTTGTTGTTTTGAACCTCATTCGGTTTACCTTTAAGAATTCATTTAGTATTTTACGAATTTATGTAGAAAGAAAATTAATTAAAAATTGAGTATTATAAAAAATACATATACATATGATACATGTAATAGTGGGAGCGTGTAAGCAGGCCTCAGAAATTCAAATTCTAATTTAACGGAAATTCGGGCCTTGAACGTGAATCATATGATCGCAGTGCAGCCAACATCTACATACCAAAACGGTCAGGCGGGAATGTGAAGGTATTGGTGTGTGTGTGTGTGTGTGTGTGTGTGTGAAACGCAACAGGATTTAAAAAGAGCGTGGGCAGACGAGTTCGAGACAGTTGGTCATTGGATGGAGACAGGTAAGAGTGACAGTAGCTAGAGGTAGTTAGTGCATGCGCAAGGGTTTTAACAAGATAAATTCTGGTCTTCCCTCTTCTCTTTGGAAATTATCCTTGTAGTAGTATAGGTTGTGAGGGGTAGCGATAGGCTGGCCCTTCCGATCTCTATTTCCCCTGCTTTAGTAAGGTATTTGTTGTGGGCGCTGCTGGATGGAATAGAGATAGCTTGGCCTTCCCGATCTCTAACGACCTTGGGCCTGGCTGAGTCTGCCCCAGCATAATTGGAAACACGTCGTTACACTCTGTTCGAACACCGCATGTCATCAAAGCCGTTTAATCAAGAATTCGCAGAAATCCGCTCCGAAAACAGAAAATCATGGCCCGTGAGATGAATATCAAGTAAAAGTCCATGAGTTGAAAAATGACTTGGGACTTTCAAAGGACGGACCGGACATTAATTGACTACAGCTTTAAAGAAAAAAAGGATTGAAAATTCTAGATGGATAAAGTTTTTTTTTCCAGAATAAGTATTTGGTTAAAGATGTAGTAGTAAGACTTGCGACATACTGTTTGCATGCTGGCTACTGTCTTCGTTTTTAGGAGCAGTTCGCAACCTCTTAGTAGCGTCAGCCAGTCTAAAATCGCCCCTGGCGATCTATTCCTCTGACATTCGCGGCGAAACCTAAGTTTCTCGTTTACTGTAAGTATTGTAGGTATGTTATTGTTACTGTAAGTATTCAAGTTTCTTGTCGCTTTTTTTTGTTTCGACGTGGTGTGGATTGGCGCCTCTTCTAAGATGGAATTAAAATTCGAGACGCTATTGTCGTTGCTAATGAACTTCCTGTATTTTAACCAGTTTGTCTTGGGAGACGTGAGTCTTAGAGGCTCTACTATGAGTACAGCCTCTTCATGGAGAAGAAATGTAACAGGTGAATGGGTCTGATACTTATTAAACAAAGTACACCCACACACACACGATACATGATACTTTTACATGTGTGCCGATTTGATGTATTTTGTAGTTGCTTTCATTCATAATATATCTGACAAGTAGTTTATCTTATTTACGAAATTTTTAATTGAGCGGTGAAAGAATTCACCTTCCAATTATTTGGTTGAAATTTAAGGGTTGCCTTTTTTCTGTGAATTTGTCGGTAAAAAGGTATAATAACGTATTTCAATGTCTAAACCAATGTTTCCTGCTTTCAACAAATTACTTTATTAACCTTTTTCGCAACTGTTTAACAACTTCATTCTGTGTTATGTTAGCACTTAATTTACCATTTCCCTAAATACTTAACATTCATTTGTAAAACGTACACAAAAGCCCAAACATAACTTAATTTTACCTTTCCACTCTACTATTCCCCCATACATTGCCAGGTTGCCAGGATGCGATGTGATACCGGAAGTTTGGCACAAAAAAGGGGCCTCCTCCTGAACAACCAGTCGACAGACAGTGTAAAAAATGCCGAGATAATCACTTTATATTGTACGTTTAATAGATTATGTGGCTTATATCCCCACTCAGTTTGTGATCCCAGAACCGTCGCCTTCATCCTGACGAAGAGCATCATCGTCGTCAGCATCATCATAATCATCGTGTAACCATAGGTGTCTATTTTTATACACTTTAGGTTACTCTCATCACTGTGAAGGAGGAAGGCGGGAGGGGAGGATGTCTGGCAAGAGCATAATAGGTAAACTTTTAACCGTGCTTGCTCCTGGGTCGACAAAATCCTTCGTCGCCATACAATGATGCTGCTGATTGTTGTTACAGATACTTGAAGGATATCCAGAGATACCAGCGTTGGCCCGTGAGTGTCAGAGATGATGTCATGTTCTCCGGAGTAACATCACCATCCCGTCGACCAACCGAAGGTCTGACGGTGGTGGTGTTCGTTGTCTAACACCGTGTACGTGATATGAAATTTAATGTTTCAATTAGAGGTAAAAGTTAAGTACATTTGAATGGATGGCGCAGAGATGGATGCCTGGCTAGCTGGTGTGCAGGAACAAGAAAACGCAAATTCATGTTGGCCGTGTTGTCGGCACAATAGCATCAAAATGAGAGGAGCTCCTCTCATTTGGTGGTTAGGATGGAGAGGTATGTTTGTATGTGTAACTACGTTAAAATAACCAACTTTTCCCCCCCCCGGACTTCGTGCTGCAACTAGTTGGTGGTTATATTATCTGCAAAAATAAAGTGTCGTTGTCGTACCTATGTCAGCACTTATCGGGGATCAGTTAAACTTTTTCTGTATTACGAGTATTACTCCTGAACACACACACACTTGAACACTTAGCCGTACTTGTGGTAACGTTGAATAGCGCCCCGTACCCCCGTGGAAGTTCGTGTAGAACGATACGTGTAGTCGTTGTCGCACTCGGAGTTGGCGTCTATTTGGATGAGTTTACTCTCAGGGAGTTTGTGGTTAATTCTAAAGTGCTTGGCAAATTTTTTACTTAATGTTATTTTTTAAGTGGAAGTTGTTTTTTTTTTCGCAAGTATCAGTGTATCAGCAGCTATAGGTTATTAAGATGGGACAGTGGTTTATTGGAATATGTGATTTGTCTATTTCATAGTGGTGGATGAAGCTTACCTTAAATTAGTAAATTAGTGTCCATCACCGAAACCGGGTACAGAAATTCCGGTTTTTATGTCCAAACCCGACATTCGGCTTTTCAAAAATAGCCAAAACTCGGCATGTCGGTTTAGCCGGGTTGTTTGCTGTCTAATTTCTCGGTTTTTTGTTGTTGAATGTAAGATCAGACTAAATTCATAATTTCCCGAACGGCATACTTTAATAGTTTTTGAGCTGGACCCGGTTTAAGAGTACCGATAGACTCAAAATAACCAGTTGATCCCATTTAACAATATTTGCCCATCCGTCAGTATCTAAGGCTTGTTATCAAACTAAAATTCGCAATGTTTGCCCCATCTTCATGAAATTTGGCAAAAGTACTTTCCCTCGGTCAAGGACGGTAGCTATTGAAGTTGGAGGAAATTTGTTTATATTAAAATATAGCTCCCACACATATGTTTATCTGATTTTATGTGTCTGAATCTATCTATCTAAGCCACTTATTTAATCCAATCTTCATAAAATTTGAAAGAAGTAAGTTGGGATAACAATAGTCGAGAGCATCATACTATCGTTGGGTATATAGCTTATGGTCCTCACAACAATAGTATGATTCAAATGCAACCAAACTATGATCCTCACAACCATAATATGATAATCACAATCATAATATGATCCTCACAACAATAGTATGATTCATACAAAACAATGATATAAAAACCACAACCATATTATGATCCTCACAACTATAGTATGTTTCACATACAATGAATAGATGAATTATGAAAATACTTAGTAGGGACAAAAAAACTGTAACACACCTTTTATGCTGTAAAATAATAAGTACTGAATGTTTTGGACTAAATATTTTTTAATATACGAGGGCGGTTCGGAAACTTCTTAGCCTAGCACAAAAAGCGCGGTTAAGTTAAGTGTTTTGGAAACTTCCATCTCTGCTATGAACACATGTTAAATTTTGTTTCGATCTGGCAATTCCTTCATATAGAAACAGGTGTTCACAAAAGACGCATCCGCGATTTTTTTACAATGGAAAAATTAGAAATGCGTGGTGTCATTAAATATTTACATAAAAAAGGTTTATCGGGACAAGGAATTCATAATGATATGGTGAATGTGTTTGGTGAAAGTGCTCCTTCATATGCAACAGTAAAAAATTGGGTTGCTGAATTTAAACGTGGTCGTACAAGCATTGAAGATGAACCACGTAGTGGACGTCCAAAAACAGCAACAACAACAGAAATTGTAGCCAAGTGCATGCATGATCGACGAATAAAAGTTCATGAAATAGCTAATATCATGGGCATCTCAAATGATCGAGTCCATTTAATTTTGCATGAAGAACTACAGATGAAAAAGCTTTCTGCAAGATGGGCGCCGGACTTGTTAACAGTCGACCAAAAACGCATAAGAATGAACATTTCTCATGTTTGTTTGGATCGTTTTCAGCGAAATAAAATGGATTTTAAGCGTCGTTTCATAACTGTTGATGAGACATGGATCCACCACTATACTCCAGAGACAAAAGAACAATCCAAACAATGGACTGAAGCTGGAGGAAGTGCCCCAAAGATGGCAAAAACAATTCAATCGGCGGGTAAGGTTATGGCAACGGTTTTTTTGGGACTTCAAAGGTATTTTATTGATTGACTATCTGCAAAAGGGTAAAACAATAGATTTAGAGTACTATTGCAACCTTTTAGATCAATTAAATGTACAAATTCCTGCAATTACAGTTGTAAACCACTATTTTGAAGACCTCGAGGAAAACTATTTTAATCAAGGGATAGAATTGCTAGATAAGCGTTGGACTAAGTGTATTGAAGTTTCAGGAGATTATATTGAAAAATAAAAATATTTTTGAAAAACTAACTATTCTCTTTCATTGATAGGCTAAGAACTTTCCGAACCGCCCTCGTATGTTTCTTCTCAGCTCTCATGTCATGTCAAATATTCATTGCACGTTTATATTTTGAAATTATTCACTCAAAAGAAAACTGCTGAATGTTTTCCTAATTGAATTTTTGTAAAATTCGCCAAAATTATGTGAAATAAAAATCACAATTACATAAAATGTTAACTTTTTATAATGTTTGGACTTTCTCTCTGGTCTCATATGTTTTTAATTATCCACTAATATGTCACAACAACCCACAGTGCAGCCATCAACGGTGTTTGCCAAAAGGTATACCCTGGAAAAATCGTTTTCGTGTAATCGGCATGCAACGACTAAATCTCGACAAAATCGAAAGTATGAATGCTTTTTAGTTAATTTGTTTACTTAGGCCAAAGTTTGAATATGAGTTACAACGAGGGTAATGGCGGTGTGTTTAACTAAAAGTGGATGCCATTAAAGCTGAGAGGAACAATAACAGTCAGTATAAACTGTTTGTTAGAATGAAATCTGTTGCCACATTTAACTTTAATATCATTTTTGGTTATTAATCACATGAAATGTTTGCTGTTGTCCTGGCGCTTAAGTCGAAGACATTTGTCTTGTGTGAAAACTAAAAATGCAATTTTCTTTCGGAGCTTTGGCTAATTACTTTCAAAGGTATTTACTCTGTGTGATGAAGACGAATACACATACATGCTTACAAAAACTTAGGTACAAGTACACACACACACACAAACAGAGAAATGTCAGACAAACAGACAGCAAAATATACAGACAGTCATTCAAAATGATTGATGATTATTTTCTTACTCATACATTCGAACTAAACACAGAAAATGTAAGATCCCAGCAAACCAAATGTCGGATAGAGGACACTTTTAGACATGGTACAAGGTAGAGTTATGCAGTCAGCTGATTTACAATTTTTTCACGTAGAAACTTTCAAAATTGAAATTTGACAAAATTAATTCTTGAAGTTTGTAGAGCTAAATTTTTCTATATAAAACATTCCTGATAATCATCAAACATTCACAAAAATTTATTTTTGGAATTTTTTTGAAAGTGACCTTGACTGATAACGAACTGTTTATTTGTTGTTGGGCTAGTGACTGCTCTTTTTATTTTAAAACTCTAGGTAATTTGAACTTTTTCTCTGATCTCATTGTTTTTAATTATCCAACAAATATGTCACAACAACCCACAGTGCAGCTATCAACGATATTTGCCAAAAAGGTATACCAGCGAAAAATCGTTTTCGTGTAATCCGAATGCAACGACTAAATCTATTGTACCATGCTTCTTAACAACCTGCAGTCTTCCCACAGTTCAGATATCCTTCAGAATTCGTCTAGACCTGAACAAATATCCCTCCCTATACTCGAGTACGTTCCGAATTCTTTTCGACTCAGTTGAGGGATTTTTCTTTCCGACGGGTCTAGACGAATTCTGAAAGATTGCTGAATTCATGTCTGATGCACATCTTAGGAATATGTTTAGACATTGCTGATCAAATTCTATACGATTTTTGATCTATGTTTCCGAGGGATCTGACAGGTCTAAACGATTTCTGAACAATATGTCTGAAGCGTTTAGTTTTTATAATTTTGCATTTGCTTTGCGAACAATAGGTATAACGAGGACTCATATATATTTCTGGCCTAATAATAAATATGCGAATATTTATCATCAATAATCCCTAGGCCAGAAAAAAATAAAGCATCCCTCGTATTTGCTTTTAACGTTATGCTAGTTACACACGAGGCAACTGTTGAGAGCAACGGGGTGAAGCAATTTTTTGTTTGTTTACAAAACACGTGCCAACACTGCTACGAGTACACACGAAGCAACGTCTGCTTCAGCATGGCTCTATAGCTGCAACGGTGGCCTCGTGTATATATTTTCAAACCAATTGTCGAAACACTTTTTCCACTCCGATTGAGACACCTCTAAAACATGGTATTTGAACACTTCAACAGCATCTCCTGGCGACGAAAATCGTTGACCACGCATTTTGTTCTTGATGTGCGGAAAATACTAAGAAGTCATTGGGTGCCAAGTCAAGCCTGTACGGCGGATGACCCATCAATTTCACATTTTGGCCGGTCAAAAAGGTGCTGGTTTGAGCCGATGTGTGAGAGCTCGCATTGTCATGGTTCGCAATGATTCGTCTTCTCTTGACCGTTTTTCGAATTTATCCGAAGACTTCTGGCAAACAAATTGTGGTGTACCACTCAGAATTGACCGTCCTACCCTGCTCAAGCGAAACAGTCACCACATGACCAGTTTTACCGAAGAAACAGGCAACCATTTGCTTCGAAGTGCTTCTTCAAGAACAAATTTCGTTGGATTTGGCTCGTCTTCGAAGTCCCACATGGTCGTTTGCTGTTTTCTTTTGGGCTCATACGCTGAGATCCATGATTCGTCACCTGTGACGATCTTATAAACGTCTTCCGAAGCCCCGCGATCGTTTTTTTTTTTGAAATTTCTTTGCACCATTCGACCGAGCCTTTTTGTGAGCGATTGTCAAATTGTACGGGATCCAATGAGAACAAACCTTTTTTCACGCACTGCATTAATGTTCTCTGGCACAACGGCCGTTTTTAGACGACCTATACGATCTTCGTCTTTGAGCGAGCTTCGGCCAGGATTGAATTCATCTAACCAGTTTTTCACAGTGCTATAGGATGGTGCTTCATCGCCATACAAAGATTTAACTTCATCGATGCACTTTTATCGTGAAAATCCATGTCAAAACTTGTGAAAAATGATCGCACAAAAATGTTCACGAGTTATTCAATTTTTTTGCCAAATTGATTTTTTCATGCCACTGTAAACAATACAAATGATGTTCGTACGTTTAAACGTTCTGAGTACGTTTATGCTAAAAAAAAATGTCAAACTTTCCAATGGAAATGTCAGATGGCGCCAGCCAGGCCAAAGGTTAGGCCAGAAATATATATATCAACCTTCGTATCATCAAACATTCACAAAAAGTTATTTTTGGAATCTTCTTGACCTTGACAGATAACGAACTGTTTATTTGTTGTTGGGCTAGTGACTACCTACTACTACGAGTACCTTCCGAATTCCGAAATTGTTGGGCTAGTGACTACCTACTACTACGACTAAGTTCCGAATTCGACTCAGCTGTAGGATATTTTGTTCCGACAGCTCTAGACGAATTCTGAAGGATTTCTGAATTCGTCCCTGTTGCACAGTTTTGCAATATTTTTAGACATCTCTGATCGAATTCTATACGATGTCTTATCTCTGTTTCCGAGGGATATATTGTTCTGACAGGTCCAAACTATAAGTATTTCTGAACAATATGTCTGAAGCGTTTAGTTTTTTTTTTAATTCTTCCATTTGTTTTGCGAACAATGAATATTATTTGCTTTTAACGTCATGCTAGTAACACAAGAGGCAACTGTCGAGAGCAACGTGAAACATTTTTTTTCACAAAACACGTGGCAACACTGCTACCCACTAAGCAACGTTTGCCACAACATGGCTGTATTGCTGCAACGGTAGCCTCGTGCAAATGTAGCATTAGGTATTTATTGACAAAAAGACAATGTGGGGCAAGACCGACATGTCCACCCTGCACTACCGAGTGTGCATAAAATGCCCTTAAAATCGTGATCCGTGATTAAAATTTGGAATTACTATGGAGTTATTTTAAGATTTGTCATGTAACCAACGGCCACAAAAAGTTGGCCGAGACCTACTGCACTGCACTACTGGATATGCATTAGGGATTTACTTTCTAAGGACATCCGAATTTCATTTAACATCACCGAATTTTGAACGTAAATTTGAATTTCCATTTAGAATTTTCAATGATTTTACTTCAGACTTCGGACAAAAATCAGTACGACGCACAGTGCTCCGTTCCCATACTACCATTGGACAAAAATTGAAGGAGTGTTTAGAATTCAATTTAACGTTTATTTAGCTCGTTTGTTTTATTTCGGTCTGTTGCTTTTATACATTGAACAGGGATTAACCGGCTCAAGACCTCTTGCTTCTGTATTTAAATAGAAGCAAGTTTTTAACAATATGGCAAAGTGAAGAAAACTTGAAAAGTAAGGTTTACAACAGTAGTTCTCATTCGTTTGGGGAGAGCCTGGTCTTATAGAGTTCGGTTTTACTTTCAACAATTGCAGCAAAGCTTTCTGAGGAGGGTTGTCTCGGACCCGAAATCATGATAAAAGCAGTGTGCAGCCACGAAAATCAATGTCACTTTGCCATTTTGTTAAAAACTTGCTTCTATTTAAATATACTCGTAGAAGCAAGAGGTCTTGAGCCGGTTAATCCCTGTTCAATTCAATAAAACTTAATTTCTAAATGAATTAAAATACGCAGATTAATGGATGTTATCGGGTTTTATGTTACATTCGCGGCTTTCTTGTAAAATGCGATTTTTTTTTGATTTTTACTGGATCATTTGGCATATCAACTAGCCCTGAAATAACACGGTGATCTGCTCTCAGAACACTTTGCTAACATCCTAAATTTGATAAATTCAAAATTTAAAAAAAAAATTATGTAAAAAATTATATATTTTTTTAAATTCTTTTGATATTTTTTACTTTTTGGAATCTAAAATTGAGAATTTTTTGAAAAAAAATTCATCACAGGCATTTAAAAAAAACTAAAATCAAAAATCAAAACTTATTGTCACTTATTTTTAAAAAAATCACCGATTTTTTTGATATTGTTTGCTTTTTGGAATCAAAAATTGAGAATTTTGCCTAAAAAATGAAAATCAAAAAAGAAATGTACAAAAACGGAGAAGATTTCGTTTTTTCAATAGACAAAAGTCCAAACTAATTAATTGTGCAAAAAAATATCACCGAATTTTTTGCTTTTTGGAATCAGAATTTAAGAAGCTTTCGAATAATAAATATATCATAGACACTTAAAAAATGAAAATCACAAAGAAATCTGGCAAATAGACTTTTCGTCTATTTGTCTATTATCGTCTATTATTTTGTGCAAACAAAATTTAACCAAAGTTTTTGATGTTTTCCGTGGTTAAAAAAATTTTCAAATAAAAGATTCATCATAGACACTTTTAAAAAACTGAAAATCAAAAAGAATCAGCGAAGATTTCGCATTTTACTAATAGACGAAAGTCCAAACTAATTTTGTGTGCAAAATTTAACCGGATTTTATGTTGATGCTTTTATTTTACCATCAATAATTGTAAACTTTTACGTATTCATAGAAAAAATTAGGTATTAAAAAATTAATTAAAAATAATATTTATAAGATTTAAAAAAAATGTAATAAAAGCTAAACTTGTGCCACTCCCTAACTATTCAAAAATCTTACGCCAATTTGATTCCGTCTAAAAATGTGTCTTTGACAGATATTTTCGTTCAACTACTCAGAAACAAAACCACAATATTAATAAATTATGGATACTCACTCTGCAGCCCAAAAAACTAACTCCATGAAAAAATGTTTGCGGATTTTTCTTAGTTGGACTATTACCTTAAAACTGATACCAAAAAATGTAAGATCGTAGCAGTCCGTTTTCTGATTTTTGTAAGGAAACGGAGAAGTGTGCAACATGCCGGAAAAACATTAGATTTCCCTCCGACGGTTCGGTCAGACAACTTCCCCATGTATTTTTAGTAACTAAGTCGTTTAGATTTCGGCAGCGAAAATGGATGCATTTGCTGACATTCGTACATATGTCTGACCAAACTCTAAACGATTGGTTTGCTGGGATGGCATGTAAGTATGAGAGGGCATATTAGATTTTCCTTAAATTTCGTTGTGTGTATACAGGAGATTTAAGCAGACAACAACGCTATAAAGCTGAAATTAAACGCAATCTGTCACATGCGATCAAGCAAATTGCCATGCCTCCGATTTATTTTTTTTGCACTGAATTGGTATCTTTTGCATTTGTTACATATTTTCAAGGGCAACCTCAAAACCGATCTACTGATAAACACACGAAAAGTTTGAAGCTCGATATAAGTTTTACAGCAATGCTCTGTAGATTTAAAACCTCTTCATAAAAAGATCTAAGAAGCTCCTCTATACAGCCATCAGCTTGAAGTTTTCTTTTAACTGTCGAAAAGGTACCTAGGAAAAACTACACATTATGCGAATAAACTTAAAATATAAAAAATTCTGGTGGATGAACTTCAGCCAGACTTAATACCTTAAATGGGTCTATACGAGGGCGACCGCAAAAGTAACTGGCCTAACATAAAAAGAACCGTTTTTTTGGAATTATTATTATTTATTTTTCAACATAATCTCCTTCCAACTCAATACACTTCATCAAAAGTTTTTCAAGTTTTTTAATTCCATCCGAAAAATAAGATTTTTCAAGACCTTCAAAATATGCCTTAGTTTCAGCAATAACCTCGCTATTGGACGAACATTTTTTGCCACCGAGAAATGTTTTTAAATTTGGAAACAAGAAATAATCAGAAGGAGCTAAATCTGGACTATATGGTGGATGCGGAGCAATTTCAAATCGTAATTCGGCCAGTTTTTGTTGAGTTAAAAATGCAGTTTGTGAAGGAGCATTATCTTGATGAAAAAGAACTTTTTTTAAATGCGGTCGTTTTATCTTGATTTCTTTACTCAACCGATCCAATAATGCGCAATAATATTCACTATTTATAGTTTTTCCTTTCTCAAGATAATTAATAAATATTATACCCCTTGCATCCCAAAATACTGTGGCCATTACTTTTCCTGCGGACTTAACAGTTTTCGCCTTCTTGGGGCCACTTTTACCAGCTGCTATCCATCGTTTTGACTGTTCTTTGCATTCTGGGATTTAGTGATGGATCCATGTTTCATCAACAGTTATGAATCGGCGCAAGAACTCTATTGGATTACGCTGATAAATCGCTAAAAGCTCCTCGGAATTGGTCCAACGGACGATTTTTTGGGGCAAAGTCAACAAACGCGGCACATATCTTGCGGATAGCTTTTCCATGTGGAGTTCATCATGTAAAATACTCCAAACTTGTTTTTCGTATATTTTAACAATATCAGCAAGTTCTCTGAGCTTTATTCGTCGATCTTTAGTCACTTCATTAAATATTTTTCTAATGTTTTCAATAGTAGTAGCAGTTTTCGGTCTTCCAGAGCGTTGTTCATCTTCCGTACTTGAACGACCCATTTTAAATTGATGAACCCAGGATTTCACGGTGAAGTATGATGGTGCATTATCACCATGAACAGAATCCTATTCATCTTTGATTAATTGTGGCGTATAACCTTTCATATAAAAGTGTTTAATTACCGCACGAAACTCTTTTTTTCCATTTTTCAAAACTTATAAAACTTGTTTACTTCAATCACCTGTAACAAAGAAAATAATCATTAAATATTTCGGAAATTTTGACAGATGGCTTATAAAAGATTGCTTTTAAAAAACAGAAAAAGCTGCTATTAAAACAGAAAATGTGCCAGGCCAGCTAGTTTTGCGGTCGCCCTCGTATGGTTCGAAGAAACGATTACTACTAAACATGGACGCAAACTTCACAACGAAAAAAGTCGCACTGAATGGGCCAAAAAACGGCCCTTCTGGTCAAAAGACGCGTGGGATATAAGAAGAATGGAAATAAGTGTACTCAAATGCAGCAAACTTTTACTACGCATCCAAATAGAGATTTATTTAGAAGATTTGGCTTACATTGAGGTTTCTGGTGACTTACGGTCATTATGCTCAAAAGAAGCGACCACTTATATAAGTAAATATGGATATATTTTCCAGGTAAAGATAACTAATTAATCTCTAAGCAATGTTAAAGATAATTTCGCTATGAAGCTACATATGGAATTATTTTAAGATTCGGCAAAGAGCAAAGGGCGCAAAAATTACCATTGTGGTTTATCTATTTAAAAAGCTTATGACGGTTGAGACCTACTCTTACCCTGCACTACTAAAGGTGCAGAAAATGCTGTACAAAATTGGTATTATTATTAATCAAGGGACTTACAGAGACTTACGCCCTAAACTACTGGATTTGCAGAAAACCGAACTTCAAACTGGGTTTGGGTTTAAATTAACGGATCGAGTACAAAATTTACCCGGACTTTAAAAACAATTATACCCTCACCAAACTATGGTACAGGGGCATTATTAATTTGTGCAAAGGTCTGATGTTCGTAATGCCCAGAAAAAGTGTGTTAGACTCACTTATTTTTTGAGTCGAAAAAAGCGCACAATAATAAATATGGACATTAGGGTACTCCGGTTAAAGATCATTTCACTTTGAATATACATATGGAATTATCTTAAGACTTGGCATGGAACAATGCGGCACAAAAAAACGAGAGAGACCGGCTATTACACCCTTCACAATGGGTGTGTAGAAAACTGCATCTTCGGTCCCTTCAACTCATGGATCGAGTATAAAATTTACCCAGACTTTAGAAATAATTATAACGGGTGATCAATCCAGCGTTACTTTTTTCAATAAGGCCTATTCTACAGATTACACGGTGCGACAGTCCAAAAAACCTGGGACCGGATATTATTTTATTTGTAGGGCTTGTCGAGTAAAACAAGATTCTAATAGTGAAATATGCCGGACACCTCCAAAATCCGGATTTACGGTTAAACCGGTTTTTGTACCTTTGCGCAGTTATAAGCCTGTAATTTTGTTGATAATAATCCGATTTTCAATTTCTTGCTAGATTTGGGAAGAAGAAACTGAGATCTTTCGAATTTATCACTGAAAATAGTTTAGATCGGTCGAAATCTTGATAAAGGTCCCATACAAATGTTCATTCCCAATGGGGTATAACCAATCTAACAGCGGTAAATTACATCAGATTCCAACGATATTTAGTTTGGGGCGATGTTTTGCACCCAGGATAAACATCGCAAGAAATAGGCTGGATCGGTCAAAATCTTCATATAACCCCATACAAATGTTCATCCAGTTCTGGGGTCTTGCCGGTAAATTTCATCAGATTCCAACGAAGTTTGGTTTGTGGTGTTATTTTACAAAGGATAAACATCGCTGAAATTTGACTAGATTAGATTGGTTCAAATCTTGATATAGCCCTCATACAAATGTCCCTATCCAATGGAGTTTAACCAATCTAACAGCGGTAAATTTTAGATTCCAACAAAACTGCGTTTGTGTCGTTTTTTTGCACAATATAAATATTGCTGAAAATAGACTAGATCGGTTCAAATCGCGATGTAGACATCATACAAATTATCCTCCCGATTTGGATTCTAACCAACCTAAAAACGTTAAGTTTTATCAGATTTCAATGAAATATGATTTGTGCAATTATTTTTCATACAGGAAAAACATTGCTGATAGACCAGATAGAGATAGAACAGATCGGTCAAAATTTTGATAAAGCCCCCATTCAAGTGTACCTCTCGATTTGCGTTCTAACCGGCCAAACAGCGGGTTCGATTAATGTGGTGGTAGCGTTGTACTGCATACAGGAAAAACATATATTAAGACTGTTGAATTCAACGCATGTGATTAGAGTATCATGAAGTCGGTCTTGTCCGACTTACGACTCTTCGTATTGGTGTTATTTTTAGATTTCTGGGAAAATTTTACTCCTTTGGTACCCATATGTTTATGTTTCAGTAGGCCAGATTTATGGATCAAGGGATGTTAAACGTGGCTAATACATTTAAAACATAAAATCGGCCTAACGCATGTGCGCAAGCTTTATCTAACTCCAGGCCGATTTTCTTCAATTTCAATAGCATATGCCCCTTATACCTTAAACAATTTCTGACAATTTTAATCAAGATCGCACCACAATTGCGACTTGTAGTTTTATGACAAGCATAAGATGGGCAGCAAATGGACAGACATTGCTACATCGAATCAGCTCATAATTTTGAGTCGATCGATATACTTTAAGGTAAATACAGCAGTTACACACACGTGGCATACAACATAAACAGGGTGATTCATTCACAACTGGACAAATTTTGGCTAATTGGCTAATTTCATGAAAATATGACCATCTACGACCATATCCGAAAATGCAAGGGCATGGTAGTATTCCTTGGTGCGTATTCCTGGACGAAATGGCAGCGGTTTGACAATTTTCGGATAGTTTAAAATTGCTAAGTTCTGAACCAGTGGTCGGATTTTTCGTTCCAAAGTTATGACTTTTTGACTGGAATGCAATTTTTTTGGAAGCGAAGTTTTTTGTAAATTAACACAAAAAAATATCATTTCAGTCAAATAGTCAAAACTTTGGAACAGTAGGGCCTCTTGGCTTCGACCACTGGTTCAGAACTTAGCAATTTTACCCTAGTACATTCCGACCCTCAATCCGCAAATTATCAAACCGCTGCCATTTCGGCAAGGAATACGCACCAAGGAATACGAATTTTCACGAAATAGCCAAGGAATACGCTGGTGAAATTTGTTCAGTCGTGATTAAATCACCCTGTATAAAAGGTGCACGCAGAAAAAAAGTATGGTTGTGGAGACAATATTCGAAGAGGATAATACTATTGTTGGGTATATGGTTGTGGTACAACAATATTATGATCCTCACAACAATAGTATGATTTAATTACAACCATTCTATGATCTTCACAACAATAGTATGATTCACATATAACCATACTATGATTCCCACAACCATAGTATGATTCACACTTAACAATACCATGATCTCCACAACCATAGTATGATCCTCACAACCATAGTATGTTTCACATACAACCATAGTATGATCCTCACAGCCATAATATGACTTACACACAACCATGTTATGATCCCTTCAACCATAGTATAATCACTATTTAGATTTGAATTATGAAAATTATTCAAAAATACATTAAATTCAAAATAATAGGGAGTGATTTAGTTCACAGTAGAAAAAAATAAGTTTAAATAAACGTAAGCGCTTTTATTAAAAATATTTCAGTTAAACAAAGACAAAGCAGCTTGTTTAAAAATGTTAATTTCAATAAAAAAAAGTACTATTATTGCATTGGATCCATACCAATAACATTCGTTCTTAAAAGCATATTTAAATGAAGAAAAAATATTGTTAACATTTCAACAATATTAATATTGCAGCAATTATGCTATTGTCAAAAATAAATTCAGTTAACAATGCTATGGTTGCGACGAACATACTTTTATTGTGGATAACATATTATTATTGCCGTGACCATGTAGTAACCATGTTTTTTCTCTGCGTGTGGTCCAACTGAGACGCAAGATGTTAATTGTAAATAAAACAAAAAGAACGATCTATGACAATTATGTGTGAAACACAACATCGACCAAATCTAAGCCAATCGGTGGCATATCCGATGGTCCATATTTTTAATGGCTCTGAGATAAAATGGAGGTTCAACGTCATTAATGTGCCGAGTTATCTAATGCTTCTTGGCTTATTGGCGAAAACTTTTCCTTTTAAATATCCCCAAAGAAAGAAGTCCAACGGTTTCAAAGCACATGATCGTGGCGGCCAATGAACATCGCAACCACGTGAGATAACACGGATATTGAATTTCTCGCGCAAAAGAGCCATTGTTTCGCTGGCTGTGTGGCAAGTATCACCATCGTGTTGAAACTTCATATCATATTCAGCATCATATCCTTATTTTCTGCCCACATCAAAATCAGGTATCATTTCGCGATGGCGAACACCATTTACTGCTTAACCGACCTCATTTTCGAAGAAGTACAGCCCGATGACGTTGCCAGCACATAAATCGCACTCTTCGTGGATGCATTGGGTTTACAACAATCACTGTCAAATGAGGCAATTCTGCTTGTACACGAATCCACTGTGGACACATTTGGTTGATTATGCTGACCAAAAAAAACACGAAATGATCGAGGTGCATTTTCATTTGAACGCCCATTTTCGTAAAAGGTTTCAAAAATCTTAACGCTCAATTGTGTTCTTCTCAATTATTGAATTTGACAAACACGCAAACAGCGAACTTTCAAATTAAGTCAGGCAAAAAACTTGAAGGTGTGATTCACAATCAACATCGTGCATTATGGTTGGACCACGTTTTATAATACCCTGTTCCAAAGAACCAATACATTTTCTTTAATATTAAATCGCATACCTATTTTTCTGTCCCCTTGTGTCAAAGACGCTGACTAACTGGTACCCTACACCATTCGATGTTACGTTTAGAATACCTTTTAGATAGGCGAGTATTAAAATGACTAATTTAACAAGAAATGTTTCAATTTAAGAGCAATCGATGATATGACTAACATGTTGAATGCGGTTTTATGTCCCTCCCAAAGTAATTACACCAAAGTATAGAGGGATTTGGTTTAAAGCACTCTCAAATTCTTAAGAAATTCCATTGAAGCGTTACACCTTTTGTCCATACCAAACGATAGGCTTGGTTAAGGGTTTACGTATTGGATCATTGAGATAAATTTATGATTTTGTACAGCAATTTTAAACTCTCAACCTCCTAAACAATGCCCACCCGCTATTCTGGACCATTTCGTGTTTTTATTTGTTGCCAAACCCTTTGAATTTTTTTCTTGTTATCAATTTTTAAACATGAGTGATTTTTATTGTTAAACAAATACAAGGGACACATTAGTGTGGTCCATTATTACAAACGATGTATGCGAATAAAAATCTTATGCTTTTCCTCACCACACTGTGGTATAGGGGTATTACAAGTATGTGCTGATGTTTCTGAACACCCAGAATAAAGGGTGCAAGAACAATTTCAAATTATACAGATCGACTCATAAATTGCATAACAAATAACCAATAAATGTGATTTTGCCAAAATAGCAGACATGAACATTATTTCCTAGAGAAATCAAACAAATTTCTACAATTGTTGGCTGTGTGCCAGTTATCGATCAAATAGATGTTTCTCTTCAATTTTACAGATTTTTTTTAACGGATTTTAATACATTTTGACATAAAAAGGCGATTTAAGTACCAGTCATGAAGAAAACTAAAAATAAATGAAATATCATTTACCGAAATTTAATGGGTGATCAATCTAGAGGTATTTTTTCCAATAGGATTGTTTTCACAGATTCGCTGTGAGTTGTTTTAAACTTTATTTTTTTTTGCAGTATTTCATCACGACAAGACTGAGACCGCAACAATGTCTCCAAACTGTGCAACTGTATTTTGGAATTGAGCGTTCGGTGAGAAACGTTTTTTGACCAAAATTTTCAGTGATGTGGCGCATTTCTGACTCAACGCCAACAAATAAAATTGCCTCTTTTCCATTACAGTGTGGTTTTTTTCTCCAACTAAAGGGTGATCTATCTATAGGCTTTTTTATCAGAGTTATTTTTCACAGATTACGTGTGAGTTGTGTAAAACTTTATCATTTTCTTTTCAGTAAAGTTTTACATTTCATTATGGAAAGACTTACACCACGAAAACCACGGTTTGGTGCGGTTAATGGTCTGGTGGTATCTTTGGTCCATATTTTTCAAAAATAATAATGGCTGAACGTAATCGTGTATGGTGCTCGCTATTGCGCCATGATACCAGACTTTTGCTACCTGAAATTAAAGCCCGTAATCTTGACGACACTTGGTTTCAACAGAACGGTGCCACTTGCCATAGAGCTTCTTTAACAATGGACCTATTGAGAGGAGATTTCGAAGAGCAGCTAATTTCACGTTTTGGACGGGTGGGTTCGCCTCCTAGATCTTGTGATATCACATCTTTTGACTCTTTTCTTCGGGCTACGTAAAGTCCATAATCTTTGCTGACAAACCTGCTACGATTCAGGTTTTGGAAGTCAACATTACGCGTGTCATTAACGCCATACCAGTCGGAATGCTCGAACGAGTCTTCTAAATTGCACCCTCAGAATGAAAACCCTGAGGCGTAGTTGCGGCCAACATTTGAAGGAAATAATATTCAAAAAATAAATGCCATAAAATGTCCTTTCGAATAACCAAAAAAGATTCCACACTTTAATTATATTCAAAAAGTAAATGGCATAAAATGTCCTTTCAAATGAACAATAAAGATTTCGCACATGATTTGAAATGTACTACTTTTTTATTTTGTAAAAAATACCTCCAGATTGACCACCCGATATATAATACGAGGGCTGCTATAAATTTCTGGCCTAATAATGAAAATGCGCACATATAACATCAAAAATGGTTTTATTGCTTTGTCAAAGTTTTCTCCAGTATGATTATATACACTTTTGCATGCGCTCAAGCCAATTGTCGAAGCACTTTTTCCACTCCGATTGAGACATCTCCAAAACATGGTTTTTGAACGCTTCAACAGCATCTTGTGGCAAAGAAAATGGTAGACCACTCAATTTTTCTTGTTGTGCGGAAATAAAAAGAAGTCATTGGGTGCCAAATCAGGCCTGAACGGCGGATGACCCATCAACTCAAAGTTTTGACCGGTCAAAAATGCGTTGGTTTGAGCCGATGTGTGAGAGCTCGCATTTTCATGGTGCACAATGATTCGTCTTCTTTTGTTCGTTTTTCGAATACCTCCGAAGACTTTAGACAAACAAATTGTGGTGCACCACTCAGAATTGACCATCCTACGTTGCTCAAGCAGAACAGTCGCCAAACGACCAGTTTTGCTAAAGAAACAGGCGACTATTTGCTTCGAAGTGCTTCTTCCACGAACAAGTTTCATTGGATTTGGCTCGACTTCGAAAACCCACATGGTCGGATGCTGCTTTATTTCGGGCTCATACGCTTAGATACATGGTTCGTCACCTGTGACGATCTTATAAACGTCTTTTGAAGCACCGCGATCGTATTTTTTCAAAATTTCTTTGCAACAATCGACACGAGCCTGAGCAATTGTCAAACTGTGCGGGATCCAACGAGAACAAACTTTTTTTACGGTCAGGTGTTCATGCAATATCGAATGTATGCTGGTGGAAGAAATGCCCAAGGATGTCTGTATCTCACGTATGTTACATGACGATCTTGCATTATCAGTTCACGCTTGGCATCAATGTTCTCTGGCACAACGGTAGTTTTTGGACGACATTCGTCTTTGAGCAAGCGTTGGTCACGATTGAATTCATTAAACAAGTTTTTCACAGTGCTATAGGATGGTACTTCATCGCCATACGATGAGTTAAGTTCACCGATGCACTCTTGTCGTGAAATTCCAATTTTTCAATTCACTGTAGACAACACAAATGATGGTCGTACGTCAAAACGTTCTGAGGACGATTATGCTATAAAATGCCAAATGTCCAATGGAAATGTCAGATGGCGCCAGGCAAAACTTAGTGTTGCCTAGGCAAGAAATATATATATGACAGCGCATAGAGAAAGGGACCTGAGGGTAAAAAAATCAATTTTCATTTTTTTGAGACCGAATGAGACCGATCACATGCCCCAAAATTGTTCCCTCCCAGAGATATGCGCGTTTTGTGAAAGTGAAGTCGACGATTCTAAGCGCAAATAGAAAGGGGCCAACTCTTTAAAATGGCTCTCCTGAACAAAACTTTTCGTCAACTTTTCAATTTTTTTTTGATGTGGACAACATTTGTGCATCGAATGAGACCGATCTCATGCCCCAAAAGTGTTTTCTCCCAGAAATATGAGCGTTTTAAAAAAGTGAAGTCGACGATTCTAAGCGCAACTAGAAAGGGACCTAATCTTTAAAATGGCTCTCCTGAACAAAACTGGTTTTTAACCTTAGGTCATTTCTATTTTGCGCGTCGCATTTGTCTATATATGTGACAGCGCATAGAGAAAGGGACCTAAGGGTAAAAAAAATCAATTTTCATTTCTTTTCTTTTTTTGATGTGGACAACATCTGAGCATCGAATAAGACCGATTCCATGCCTCTAAAGTGTTCCATCCCAGACATATGCGCGTTTTATGAAAGTGAAGTCGACGATTCCAAGCGCAAATAGAAATGGACCTAATCTTTAAAATGGCTCTTCTGAACAAAACTTTTCATCAACTTTTCAATTTTTTTTGATGTGGACAACATCTGAGCATCTAGTGAGACCGATCCCATGCCCCAAAAGTGTTCCCTCCCAGAGATATTCGCGTTTTATGAAATTGAAGTCGACGATTCTAAGCGCAAATAGAAAGTGACCTAATCTTTAAAATGGCTCTCCTGAACAAAACTGGGTTTTAACCTTAGGTCCACATATTATGTGACGCGTAAAATAGAAAGGGACCTAATGGTAAAAACCAGTTTTTTTTTAGGAGAGCCATTTTTAACAACTGCCGTAGGTCTTATTTGGATCACCCTGTACATGAACAAAGTTAACACATTTTTGCCTTATTCTCCGTGTAAATATATCCGATACTGGATAATTTTTAATGTTTGACCACCCTAATACACATACACAAATCCATCTCAACTCGTTGTTGCTGTTGCTATTCAACAAAATGTATATAATAAAAGATTTAAAATATTTATACCCACACGACTCTGTTTAGGACACGTTGATATTCTAAAATTCCATGCAGCCGAGAAGAAAAAAACGCCAGTCCAACAAAAGCCATTGTGCCAAGACCACCTTTTCATGTGAAATCAAAAAGTGGCACACACTCGCCCTCACAAAAAGTGAACAATCAGCAAAAATCATATGGGAGCAGCAGCATCAACCATAACGACAACGATGGCAGCGACCGAATCAAACACACCGTCAAATTTCAAATCCATACAAAGGCCATGCCACCCACACATCCTGGTCCATACCCGCACACATATGTACGTGTGCGTCTGTTTATTGTTAATGTGTGCGAGTGCAGTTGGGTTGGTGTCCTTTTTTGCAGATAATATTATACAATATTTTTTTCCTGGCCTCTATTGTTCGGAGCTTAGGATCTGTCAGTGGCATACAAAAAGCTCCTGTTGTGTATGATGATTTTATGCTTTTATTTCTATTCCATATTTTTCTCTTTATTTTTTTTAACAAAAGCAACAACAATAAACCTGTGGCCAATGGTCCAGGAAACAATGTGTAGGTAGATGTGAGTATGTGAGTGTATGTTCCTAGTTGATATTCATATTACATTCTTATTTTACGGGGTTACTCGAGACACCTGTGACCTGAAACATTTTTACAGTTCACAGCCGAGCGTTGAGCTTGTTTAAGTGTGTGTGACCGGTAAAATCATGGCTTACCTCATTGGGGATTGGGGTAGGAAGTCATGCGAACTATTTGCGAGTCAAAGTTCTAAGTGGGTTATTTGAATTCTTAGCTTCTAATGAAATAAGACCTGAGTATTTAAGCCACTAAGTGAGATAAAGGACAACGTTTATTTCAGACAGTTTGAAGAACAAAAACTGGCTTGGACGTCATTTAAAAAAGCTCCTCTGATTAGGAATATTTGTACAGGACAAATTCTTTCGACTTTGTTGTGCAAGCTGAATAAAATACAAGCTTATTGTTCTAATAAAAAGCTGCCAACGAAACTTATTATGCGGCCTATTCATAATATGCAATGCTTCACATAAATTCAAAGATTAGAATCTTCTATTAAAAGCCGGATCGAACCTTGAATGATTTTAAAAATAATCTTTTACGTGACTTTTAGTAAGGAAGTTCCCTCATGCGTCCAAACCTTTACATACAAAAAAAAATTCTACCGTTGCACTTTATATTTAAAAACCCCAAACTGGGTTCATTAGAAGGGCAATAATGCGAGTGTTTCAGACCATTAAAATTATCCATTTGGGACATTTTGTCCATTTAGGTAGACGATTGTCAAATTTTCCCAACAAAATTAGCCAATTTTTTCGGCGAAGATTTTTCGCAGAAAAAATAAAAAGTTTGAAATGGCATGAGTATTGGTTGGCGCATCGCTGAAAGTTTTGACAAAGCTGTGCATGAAATGTTAAAAGTTTCAAAAGGGTTTTTTTCTCTTTTGATATCATGTCCGGTCTAGGTGCATCGAAAGGTTTTTAACATTTTGTCGCTAAGGAATATTACTGTCTAAGGAAAATGCTGCGTATATTTTGGCTTTACACAGGGTGTCCGTCGGGAAGGTACTTTACTTTGTTTTTTATAATTTTTGAGTTAATGAAAGAAAATTGATCTTATATTGATAAATGTTATAATTAATGTCGGCAATTATGTATGGCATATATCAGATAAATGTCCGCCTCTGCACGCAGAGAAAAAACATGGTTACTATATGGTCACGGCAATAATAATATGTTCTCCGCAATAAAAGTATGTTCGTCGCAACCATAGTATTGTTTGCTTAATTTAATTTTGGCAATAGTATGATTGCCGCTATATTAATATTGTTGAAATGTAACAATAATATTATTGCCAAATTTAATAATGAAAATATGGCTGTAGCAACAATATAAATATGGTTGGAGCGACAAAAGTATTGTTTTTTGGGTATTAAGTTAACACTTATATGATTACGGCAACCATACTATATAATTGTGTTTTTTCCTCATTTAAAAATACTTTTTAGAACAATGTTATTGTTACGGATCTAATGCAATCATAGTACTTTTTATATGGAAATTACAAATTTTCAAACAAACTCCTTTGGCTTTGTTTAACTGAAATATTTTTAATAAAAATGCTTACGTTTTTAAACTGATTTTTTCTACTGTTAAATAAATCACTTATATTAACTTAAATTCAATGTATTTTTAAATAAGTTACGTACATAATTCAAATCTGTTGTTGATAACTTAACCCAATTCTAATAAATAATATTGTGGATCATAGTATATTTCTGATCATACTATGGTTGTAGGGATCATAACATGGTTACGTGCTAATTATACTATGGTTGTGAGGATCGTACTATTGTTGTATGTGAAACATACTATGGTTGTGCGGAACATAATATGGTTGTGGAGATCATAGTATGGTTGAGTGTGAATCATACTATGGTTGTGGGGATCTTGGTGTGGTTATGTGTGAATCATACTATTGTTGTGAGGTTTTAAGGTTTGTGAGGATTAAAGTATGATTATATTTGAATCATACTATTATTGTGAGGATCATAATATTATTGTCTTACAACCATACACCCAACAATAGTATTGTCCTCTTTGAATATTGTCACCACAACCATACTTTTTTTTTCTGCTGTCTGCTTTTCTGTTAGCCTCACAAATACGAGCCCTTTAGAGCACATTTTTCATTACATTCTCACAAATTTCACGCGGTATTTCATTAATTTCATCACGAATATTTTGTTTGAGTTGCTCAAGCGTTTCTGGTTTATTTGCATAAACCTAGCTTTTCAGATATCCCCACAAAAAGAAGTCCGAAGCAGTCAAATCAGGCGACCGTGGATGCCAATAAACATATCCATTTATTGAAATAACTTGTTGTCGAAAAAGGTCCCGCAGTAATTCTATTGTAGTCCTGGCTGTATGCGATGTGGCACCGTCTTATTAATCAAGCCCAAAGAATGCAGTTCTGGCGTTAAAAAGTTTTTAATCATATCACGATATCGCTACCCATTGATAGTTACCGTTAGGCCGTCTTCATTTTCATAGAAGTAAGGTCCAATGATTCCTCCTGACCAAATTGCACACCAGGCTGTCACTTTTAATGGATGCAATTTGACTGATGAATAATATGAGGGTTTCCCATTGCCCAGAACCGACTATTCTGTTTATTCACATATCCATTCACACGAAAATGTGCCTTGTCGCTGATTATGATTTTTTCATGAAAATCAGGGCTGTCATGGGCGAGCTGTAACATCCTTTTGGCATATGTACGGCGGCGTAAATGGTCTTGAGGAAGAAGCTCTTGTGTCAACTGAATCTTAAATGGAAACAAATGCAAATCCTTGTGCAAAACTGTGGCCAAAGTTGTTCTTTGAAGACCAAGCTCCTGAGCACGGCGTCGAATTGAGGTTGACGGATTGATTTGATCACTTTCTTGAACAGCAGTAATGTTTTCATCCCATCTTACAGTACGTTGTGGTCCATGCTTGGGCCTATCAGCTAGAGGCTTTCTTTCTTCGAAATCATTTACTACAAGATAAATAGTGCGTTTTGTTGGCACGTTGTTTCTCCCAAAAATTTCACGTAACTTTCTCATCGTCACAGTAATCGGTGATTGATTTTGATAAAATGCGAAACGGAATTGGTGGAAGTGATATTGCGCGTTGGAGATTGCTCTACGCACGGTTCGAAGACTATACGCGAAGGGCAATTCTCATTAATAGAAATGAGTCTCCCGTATAAGTCATTTGATTTGTGGCCGAAGTAATCGTTGCCAAATACTGCTGAAGAAAAACCTTGGCAGGTTTAGAAACAGCCACCAATTTCATCTTTTTACGTTGATTCTGAAAAAGAAACAACATAGAGGTCTCGAACCAGAATAAAAAACTGCTCAAGTCATAATTTTGATAAAATGTTTTAACGATTAACACATTTGGTTTATCTGAAATTTTTCCATAATAAATTTGGCACGTCTCTACGCCAAACGACTGCCAAAAATGAACTATCAAGACTAATGTTTACCAAAACGGCGGCAAAACAAAGTAGTATAAGTATACCTTCCCGGCGGACACTATTTTGAATAAAATTCAAAATGGTTGTAGAGATTAATTTTACATTAAAAAATCCTTTTAACAAAATATAAGCGTTTCATTATTAAAAATATTCCAGTTAATTAAATCCAAAGCTGTATGCTTAAAAAACTTTAATGTACATACAAAAAGTACTATTATTGCATAAGATCGTAACAATAACATTAAGTTTAAACCTATACTCAAATTAAAAAAAATTGCATTTATAATACAACGGTTCATTGCCGTAATCATATTATTGATAACATAAAACCTACAAAAGCAATACATTTGTAGCACCAACCATATTTATATTTTAGCTTCAAGTATAGTTTAATTTTTATATTTGATAACAGTACTATAGTTACTTTTTAACAATATTGATATTGCCGCAATCATAATCGTACTATTGTGAAAATAAAATTCAAAAAACACTATTATGGTTGCCGTGAACATACTTTTGTTGCAGAGATCATATTACTGTTGCCGTGATCATATAGTATCCAATTTTTTGTTCTCTGCCCAATTGTAAATGGTCCAATTTCTCGGTGCCACATTTTTTTAAAAATCGTCAAATTTAAGAATAATAATCGTCAAATGATTAAAAATAAATCGTCAAAAAAGCGCCATGCAAAACATACAGAGTGAAATGCGCAAAATTTGCTCTTTTGCACTGCAGGTTGTGGCGCCACTGTTGGTCAAAGAGAGTGGAGAGTGTGCGTGGCTTATAGCGGCTGACGGGAGATTTGTATTCGTCTGCCCTTCAGTTGCCATCATGCATTGGGCACGTGAGGAGAGATCATTTTGTGTTGAAGCGTATTTTTAAATGCGCACTCGATCATTGCAGTGCAGCGTGCTTTTCGTTTACGATTCGCTGTTCCCCCACGCAGACGTGTTTCTGTACGACAATCAATTGTAAATCGGGTGCTGAAGTGAAACAAACCCCAAAGGACTTCACCAGAAACCTCTGCATTCGGACCGCGTTATTGTGTGGTACGTCATATCACAAGTAGGCATCATTGACCCTTACTTTTTGCAGGATAACCGTCTTGCCGTAACTGTGAACTCCAAACGGTAATTGACTATGATACAGGATTGTTTTCAGCCGGCTCTTGAGACAATGAAATTAGAGGATACATGGTTCCAACAGGATGGTGTCACTGCACACACAGCGAGGGTTACCATGAATTGTTTGAGGCAAATATTTACTGGAGGGCTTATCTCTTTGAGGGGTGATGTGAACTGGCCGGCACCAAAGTTAGCCCCATTTTTTCCTTTGGGGTAACCTGACGTCGAGGGTGTGTATGAACCGTCCCAACACCTTGGAATACCTAATTAACAATAGTAGGCTGAAATTGGCAGAATACCAGTCGACATGCTTGTTAGAGTTCATGAAAACTTCAGGAAACGTATGCAGCAGTGTGTGGATTGCGAAGGTCGAAATTTGCCAGATAAACTACTTAAAGCCATGTTATTTAAAAATTCCCTTATTGTTCAATATAATTAAAATATAAAATAATTTTTTCTAAGTTTCTAAACTTTTTTAATTCATTCCCATATAAGCAAATTACAGCGATCCACTTTGGCTCCTCAGTCGCCAAAGTCAGTAAAAGGTGGAGGGCATGCCATAACAACGATTTAAGATTTTATCGCAAGTAGATTAAAATGTATTGGGCCGCATAATGTTTAGAGTAATCAGAGTAGAAGTTTTCCAAAGATGATTTTTGAATAACTTAAGTAATAAAAATAAGAATGTGTTTAGTCGCTAAATGGGCAGTACTCTTTTCGTTTTGTACAAAAAAAATAGGTCAACGTAAATCATATTTATATTTGAGATTTCCCTTCTTTTCCCGGGAAATAAACGAACCAATGATAAAAAAAACTCTAGCCATGAGTTTGTAGCAGTAGTTTAAATATTTCTTATTAGTCCAGGACTTCCAGGGGTTCTGCGAATTCAAAAAATATATCCCGATACCCAGGGAAATGAAGAGGTCCAGGAAAAGAAAAACTTAATTACCGATAATTTCAGACTTAATACACAAAACCAATGCTCATCATTACGAGAAAAAAATCCGATTTTAATATCAGGTTAAAAGAAATGCGTATGGCCATATCTAAAAAATCTAATAAACCTTTTTAATAAAAAGTTTGGTGTGACACTTCTTGACTGTAAAAAGGCCAAAATATCAAATTTGTCCCCCTGTACGAGGGCGACCGCAAAAGTAACTGGCCTAACATAAAAAGAACCGTTTTTTTTTTTGGAATTATTATTATTTATTTTTCAACATAATCTCCTTCCAACTCAATACCCTTCATCAAAAGTTTTTCAAGTTTTTTAATTCCATCCGATAAATAAGATTTTTCAAGACCTTCAAAATATGCCTCAGTTTCAGCAATAACCTCGCTATTGGACGAACATTTTTTGCCACCGAGAATTTTTTTTAAATTTGGAAACAAGAAATAATCAGTAGGAGCTAAATCTGGACTATATGGTGGATGCGGAGCAATTTCAAATCGTAATTCGGCCAGTTTTTGTTGAGTTAAAAATGCAGTGTGTGAAGGAGCGTTATCTTGATGAAAAAGAACTTTTTTTTAAATGCGGTCGCTTTATCTTGATTTCTTTACTCAACCGATCCAATAATGCGCAATAATATTCACTATTTATAGTTTTTCCTTTCTCAAGATAATTAATAAATATTATACCCCTTGCATCCCAAAATACTGTGGCCATTACTTTTCCTGCGGACTTAACAGTTTTCGCCTTCTTGGGACCACCTTTACCAGCTTCTATCCATTGTTTTGACTGTTCTTTGCATTCTGGGATGTAGTGATGGATCCATGTTTCATCAGCAGTTATGAATCGGCGCAAGAACTCTATTGGATTCCGCTGACAAATCGCTAAAAGCTCCTCGGATTTGGTCCAACGGACGATTTTTTGGGGCAAAGTCAACAAACGCGGCACCCATCTTGCGGATAGCTTTTTCATGTGGAGTTCATCATGTAAAATACTCCAAACGTGTTTCTCGTGTATTTTAACAATATCAGCAAGTTCTCTGAGCTTTATTCGTCTATCTTTAGTCACTTCATTAAATATTTTTCTAATGTTTTCAATAGTAGTAGCAGTTTTCGGTCTTCCAGAGCGTTGTTCATCTTCCGTACTTGAACGACCCATTTTTTATTGTTGAACCCAGGATTTCACGGTAGAGTATGATGGTGCATTATCACCATGAACAGAATCCAATTCATCTTTGATTAATTGTGGCGTATAACCTTTCATATAAAAGTGTTTAATTACCGCAAGAAACTCTTTATTTTCCATTTTTTAAAAATTATAAAACTTGTTTACTTCAATCACCTGTAACAAAGAAAATAATTATTAAATATTTCGGAAATTTTGACAGATGGCTTATAAAAGATTGCTTTTAAAAAGCAAAACAAAAAAGTTGCTTGTAAAACAGAAAATGTGCCTGGCCAGTTAGTTTTGCGGTCGCCCTTGTATAAGTAAGCTGAATGATAAATGCCCACAAAAAAGTATAATCGATTAAAATTTCAATAAAATTGACGTCAATTTAAATAAAAAAAAACATTAAACCTTTAGATACTCTTAGCAAAAAGGACCACTTAAAGGAAGCCTTCTGCCACAACTCCCCCAAGACAAATTGATGGTAAATATTTATAATCTTTTGTAACAGAACGACAAAAAAGAAACCCAAGAAGAACAACTCTACGAAAAGGAACTCACCAGACGGAGGGGGAGATGACAACCTTAAAATATGTAAACAGGATGTAAACAGATGACAGGATATGTTAAAAAACGCACAGCCGATTTGACAGTTACCTTTGACGGTATACGAATTTTTAGTGATTATAAAGTGAGTATGTCCCTTCTATCTCCTGCCGCTTTTCTGTTATTTGCATTTTTTCGCAACAGGGTGGCTACAGCAACTCTGGCTAAAAGACAATGGCTGGCAGAAGACAACAACTGATGTCATATTAAACAAGAAACAAAAATAAAAATGAGCAGAGATTTATTTGCATGACAAGTATTATGGAATTATTATTATTGCCATCGCTGCCAGGACCACTGCTGTGCAACAAAGGTACCTTACGTTACCACTGCGATTCCTGTGTTGGTCGGTAAGTTCATCACAGAGAAAAGGTTGTGTTCTTTGGAACTCATGCCGATTTTATATCTCAACACTCAAGGGAGCAATTTGTTAAAAACAAAGACACGCGTTTATTGTTGTACTCGTAGCAAAGGAAAAAACCGCAACTACGAAAGGGCCAAAGAGTCATCATATTCACATCATAGAGTAACGCAAACTTCCGAATAGAAGTGATGGTTTGTCAAATGATTTGCAAAGCAAAAAAAGAACTTATTTATTGTTGTTTCCTAACCAGTTTAGTAGGTGGTATGATAATTGCACCTTTTAAGCAAACCAACCACATTTTCAATATCTATAGGAGAATTTTAGCATACATTTCACCATTGGACGGAATGAGTGTATAGGTCGGTATTGCATTGGTAACGTCGGGAAATACTAATCTGGGACACCACAAAGTAACGTTTGCGGAATGAAATCGCAACAAATTTTACAACGCTGGGCACAAAGAAAAACTAAAAATGTAAACAAAGTACCGTTTGATTTTTGCTGAAGTTGATCATTTATTTTATTTGCAATGTCGTCAAAAGAAGAACAACGTCTAAAAACCATTTGTAATTTTTTCGACCATCATCCTGATTGAAAGAAATCCGATATCGTTTCTCATGTTGTAAAGGAAGGAGAAAATCGAAGTTCGGTATATAGAACACCAGCGATATATGAGAAAAGACACACAACAGAAAGAAAACATGGTTCTGGAAAAAAGTGTAGTTTGAACGACTCTTCTATGAGAAGCCGACTTCGAAAAATTACCGATGGTAAAGTCGCTAAATCCTATAGGGAGCTTGGGAAAAAGTTCCAATGTGATGGAAAAACAGTGAAAAAGTATCTAAGTGATATGGGAATTCAGAGAAAGTCCAGAAAAAACAAGGCAAAAGCGTCAGAAGCTCAAGAAGTTACCCAAAGGTCTCGACTTAGAAGTTTGGTCAAAAATACATTCAAAGCCAAGAGCGACATTGTATGCATCATGGACGATGAATCATATTTCACATTGGATGGTAACGAATGGCAAGGAAAACATTTTTTTCAAGGAAAAAAAAACCCGTAGACGACAAAATAAAGTATGTGGAGCATTCAAAAGTTCCTAAAAAAGTTTTATTGTGGCTTGCAATTAGTCAGCATGGAATGTCAGAACCAGTTTTTTTAGAGTCCGGTTTGGCCGCCAATTCTGAAAGATATATTAATTTGTGCTTACCAAAAGTTGAAGAATTTATGAATAAGAAGCATAGAAACTTAAATGTAATCTTCTGGCCCGACTTAGCATCAAGTCATTACGCCAAGAAGACATTGGAAGCCATGGACACCCTTCAAATTCCATATGTATGTAAAGAAGAAAATCCACCCAATGTATCCCAATAGCGCCCACAACGAAAAGTATATGCAAATAACTTCAGACCCAAAACTACCAAAAATTTGATTCAAAAAATTCGAAAGGAGCTTCAAAACATGCCAACATCGACATTTTCAACAGCCATGGAAAAAGTTCCTGAAAATTGCCGCAAAGCAGCTCGAATGGGACCAAATATATTTGTACATTAAAATAGTACAATGTAAAGGGTGTTTTTTATTGAGGTATAGAACTTCGAATTGAAATAAAACACAAGAAAATCGTTTTAATGTCCATCAATTTGGCTTTATTGGAAGGATAATTTTATGCCATTAATGTTTAAATATGATTTCGGGCATGTGGCCGCCGCGGCTGGCTCGAATAAAGCCAATTCTACAGGTGGTTTTCAACCACTTTTTCGAGCATATGGGGCCGTATGTTGGCAATAACGCCACGAGTCCCCTAACGTTTCTGGTTTGTTGGCGTAGACGAGCGACTTCACATATCCCCAAAGAAAATAATCCAATGGTGTCAAATCACACGATCTTGGTGGCCAATTGATAGGTCCATTCCGCGAAATTATGCGCTCATCGAATGTTTCCTTCAATAATTCGATTGTGACGTGAGCTGTGTGACATGTAGCGCCGTCTTGTTGGAACCACAACTCATCCACATTCATGCCATCCAATTCGGGAACAAAATAGTCGGTTATCATGGCTCTATACCGGTCTCCATTAACGGTAACTGACTCTCCAGCATTATTTCGGAAGAAGTATGGCCCAATGACTCCACCAGCCCATAGAGCACACCAAACAGTCAGTTTTTGTGGATGTAATGGCGTCTCAAGGGTCTCATGTGGATTCTCTTCACTCCGAATGCGCCAATTTTGCTTGTTGACGTAGCCATTCAACCAAAAATGAGCCTCATCACTGACCAAAATTTTGTGATGAAAATCAGCATCGAGATGAATCTCATTTTCGGCCCATTTTGCACCCTTTATTATCTTAAAAAAAATTGAAATAAAAATTTTTTTTTTAAAAGAAAAAAAATATTTTTTTTTTGTTGCGATTTCATTCCGCATACGTTATGTTAGGGCATATCTATGGGTATGTTTGTTAATTCGTTTTCTTTAAGGAAAATGTGTCCAAACTTACTTTTAGAAAGACATATGAATTAAAAAGGACATATATCTTATAACTAGACAACGTCACACTAAACGTTGCACTATAAGTACGAGGGCGGTTCGGAAAGTTCTTAGCCTATCAATGAAAGAGAATAGTTAGTTTTTCAAAAATATTTTTATTTTTCAATATTATCTCCTGAAACTTCAATACACTTAGTCCAACGCTTATCTAGCAATTCTATCCCTTGATTAAAATAGTTTTCCTCAAGGTGTTCAAAATAGTGGTTTACAACTGTAATTGCATCTTCATTTGAGGTAAAACGCTTGCCAGCAAGGAATTTTTTTAGATTTGGGAACAGGTAAAAGTCACTGGGAGCTAAATCAGGAGAATAAGGTGGGTGGTCAAGCAACTCGTACTTTAATTCGTTGATTTCAGCCATTGTTAAAACACTCTTGTGCGCTGGTGCGTTGTCTTGATGAAAAAATATTTTTTGTGTTGTAAGCCAGGACGTTTTTCTCGAATTTGTACATTTAATTGATCTATAAGGTTGCAATAGTACTCTGAATTTATTGTTTTACCCTTTTGCAGATAGTCAATCAATAAAATACCTTTAAAGTCCCAAAAAACCGTTGCCATAACCTTACCAGCCGATTGAATTGTTTTTGCCTTCTTTGGGGCACTTCCTCCAGCTTCAGTCCATTGTTTGGATTGTTCTTTTGTCTCTGGAGTATAGTGGTGGATCCATGTCTCATCAACAGTTATGAAACGACGCTTAAAATCCATTTTATTTCGCTGAAAACGATCCAAACAAGCTTGAGAAATGTTCATTCTTATGCGTTTTTGGTCGACTGTTAACAAGTCCGGCACCCATCTTGCAGAAAGCTTTTTCATCTGAAGTTCTTCATGCAAAATTAAATGGACTCGATCATTTGAGATGCCCATGATATTAGCTATTTCACGTACTTTTATTCGTCGATCATTCAATACCATATCATGCACTTTGGCTACAATTTCTGTTGTTGGTGCTGTTTTTGGACGTCCACTACGTGGTTCATCTTCAATGCTTGTACGACCCAATTTTTTACTGTTGCATATGAAGGAGCACATTCACCTAACACATTCACCATATCAATATAAATTTCTTGTCCCGATAAACCTTTTTTATATAAATATTTAATGACACCACGCATTTCTAATTTTTCCATTGTAAAAAAATCGCGGATGCGTCTTTTGTGAACACCTGTTTCTATGAGAAGGAGTTGCCAGATCGAAATAAAATTTAACAAGTTTCCAAAACACTTAATTTTTTTCTGTTTATACTGCGCTTTTTGTGCTAGGCTAAGAAGTTTCCGAACCGCCCTCGTATATGTAACCTATCTTAAAAGAGGACAATTGCGGGGCGAAAAAAATTGCTCCGCGCCTTAAAAATATGGTGAATGCCTTCACTTTTACAGTTTGACCTTCATCTTTTAAAGGAGTTTGAAAACAAGTCATAAATTTTACAAAATTAATATTTTTAAAATAGTTGCTACAACCAAAACATATTTTATGATACAAACAAAATGTTATTGAAATATCGAACTTTTTAATTAAAAAAACAACAAACTTACTCAAATGTATGAGATACAGTTCGACAGTTGAGCAGAAATCTTAAATCACATTTTGTATACTTTGCACAACTCTGTGGAACCGGGTATTAGAAGTTCGTTTCACGGCAAATGTTTGAAACTACCAATAATATTTGAGCTAGACCCACCATAAAAGACACCGATCGACGTATACGAGTAATCACCTGCTGTTTTCATTTAAAGATGTTTGTATGACCGTCTGCCCGTAAACCTTGAAATCAAACTACAGAACGCAACTGTTGTCTGATTTTTATGAAATTCCATAGAAGTAAGTTCTTTGAACCAAGGACGAACGCTATTGAAATTGATGATAGTCGCCTAAATTTAGATTTATCTGTCATTAATATCTTCATCCAATATTTATGTTAAAGCCCTTGCATAAATATTTTACATCTGATCTTAATGAAACTAAGAAAGAGTAAGCTTTTTGGGCCTGGGAACAACGTTATTGAAACTGAAGAAACTGGGTTCAGATTTGAATATAGCTCCCATACATATATGTTCTTCCGATTTTTATGTTTTTAGTACTGGCAGCCATATATTACATCGAATCTTGATGACATTTGGTACACGTTTGTTTGAACTAAGGAGAACGCTATTAAAACTGAAGATTTGTGATGGGAGCTATATTCAAATCTGAACCGATTTTCTCAATTTCAATAACGTTGTTCCAAGGTATCGAAAAAGCTCTAAAAGCTTTTTACAACTAATCTTGATGAAGTTTGGTACAAGTAAGTTCCTCGTGCTATGGACGGACAGTGTTGAAGTTAGAGAAAATCAGCTCACATTAAGATATAGCTCCCACATATAAAGGGTGGTTACATTTTAAGGGCCGATGTTGATTTTGAATAAAAAACAAATTATTTAGGAAATTGTTATGTCGTTTTATTATGATAATATTGGTATGGTTCAATTATGTATGGAACAAAATATGAACGGCAAATTCGATTCGACTACGCTGAGGCATAATAGAGGTATTATGCCGTTAATGTGCCTACTTATCTCATAGCTCTTGAATTGTTGCAAGCTTATTGACCTACACTTTTTCTTTCAAATAACCCGAAAGACTGAAGTCCAACGGTGCCAAACCACATGATCTTGGCGGCCAATTAACATCGCCACGACGTGAGATAACACGGCCATTGAATTTGTCGCAGAAAAGAGCATTTGTTTCGTTAGCTGTGTGGAAAGTGGCACCGTCCTGTTGAAACAACATATCCTCCACATCCATATCTTCCAATTCGGGCCATGAAAAGTTCTTTATCATCTCACGATAGCGAACACCATTCACAGTAACTGAATGGCCGGCCTCATATTGGAAAAAGTACCGCCCGATGATGCCGCCAGCCCATAAACCGCACCAAACAGTCACTCTTTGTGGGTGCATTGTTTTTTTCGACAATCGTTCACCCAAATGCGGCAATTCTGCTTAGTGACGAATCCACTGAGGTGAAAATGTGAAAACGAAGATGATTTTCTTCCAAAATTGCTCATCCACTGTGGCCTAACTTTAACGCGTTGTTCGCTTGTGTATCTTCCCATGGTTCGAATTGAGTTAGTCTGAAATTGAGAAATATCAAATGAAATGCAGAAAAAACTTGACGCATTGGATCACATTCAACATCGGCCCTTAAAATTTAACCACCCTTTAAGTTCAACCGATTTTGTCACAAACAATAAAATGTTCTCACAAATTCAAATACGTCATTAGTTTTAAAATCTGGGTTAATTTAGTCTAAACACCTATTTTCTGAACATCCAGGAGTGCAGGGTATAACATAGTCGGTCAGGCCCGACTTCAGCTTTTTTACTAGTTCAGTTTGAAAAACTGGCAGCAAAAATATGAATCCTCTTCTTAAAATTGCAAAATAATAAATGGCAAATTTTCTTAAATATCCCCGTTTATGAATGTCAATAGCTCAGAATTATCAATAATTTAATTTTGGCTGCATTCGTCCTTTTTACAAAACTCAAAGGGGTTTATAAGATCAAAAATTATGATGAATATTGATTCTGAACCACTGTGCGGTCTCAAATAGTAAATATAATGTGTTATTTGGATAAGTAAATAGTTGAGTGTCGATTATTAATTCTGGCCCAGAATATCATTAAAAGAAATAAAGGGGATCACATTTGAAGTAACTTTTACAATAAAATCACGTATTTTTTCAGATAGTTGTTATTTATACCCTACACCAAACTGGGTATAGGGTGTTATGACTTAGTGCTTATGTTTTCAACATGGTAAAGTAATATAGATAGACCCAATGTTAAGTATACCGATCGTATCAGAATCACTATCTGATCCATCAATCATTGTAAAGAAAGTAAATGTCGAAATTATGAACCAATTTCTATAAAACTTGACACATTCTTCAAGTTTGGGCCAAGTACGAACCCAGTTACAATTGGTCCACTGCGGTCTACATTTTGATATCATACATAGGTTTCTGCATGGTTTTCAGAACAGCTCTAAAAGTCATATACGAGGGCTACCGCAAAAGTAACTGGCCTAACATAAAAAGAACCGTTTTTTTGGAACTATTATTATTTATTTTTCAACATTTTTCTCCTTCCAACTCAATACACTTCATCAAACGTTTTTCAAGTTTTTTAATTCCATCCGAAATATAAGATTTTTCAAGACCTTCAAAATATGCCCCAGTTTCAGCAATAACCTCGCTATTGGACAAACATTTTTTTAAATTTGGAAACAAGAAATAATCGGAAGGAGCTAAATCTGGCCTATATGGTGGATGCGGAGCAATTTCAAATCATAATTCGGCCAGTTTTTGTTGAGTTAAAATGCAGTGTGTGAAGGAGCATTATCTTGATGAAAAAGAACTTTTTTTTCTAAATGCGGTCGTTTTATCTTGATTTCTTCACTCAACCGATCCAATAATGCACAATTATATTCACTATTTATAGTTTTTCCTTTCTCAAGATAATCAATAAATATTATACCCCTTGCATCCCAAAATACTGTGGCCATTACTTTTCCTGCTGACTTAACAGTTTTTGCCATCTTGGGGCCACATTTACCAGTTTCTATCCATTGTTTTGACTGTTCTTTGCATTCTGGGATGTAGTGATGGATCCATGTTTCATCAACAATTATGAATCCGCGCAAGAACTCTATTGGATTACGCTGATAAGTCGCTAAAAGCTCCTCGGAATTGGTCCAACGGACGATTTTTTGGGGCAAAGTCAACAAACGCGGCAGCGTTCTTGCGGATAGCTTTTTCATGTGGAGTTCATTATGTAAAATACTCCAAACTTGTTTTTCGTGTATTTTAACAATATCAGCAAGTTCTCTGAGCTTTATTCGTCTATCTTTAGTCACTTCATTAAATATTTTTTTAATGTTTTTCAATAGTAGTAACAGTTTTCGGTCTTCCAGAGCGTTGTTCATCTTCCGTACTTGAACGACCCATTTTAAATTGTTGAACCCAGGATTTCACGGTGGAGTATGATGGTGCATTATCACCATGAACAGTATCCATATAAAAGTGTTTAATTACCGCACGAAACTCTTTATTTTCCATTTTTCAAAAATTATAAAACTTGTTTACTTCAATCACCTGTAACAAAGAAAATAATCATTAAATATTTCGGAAATTTTGACAGATGGCTTATAAAAGATTGCTTTTAAAAAACCAAAAAAACCAAAAAATGTGCCAGGCCAGTTAGTTTTGCGGTCGCCCTCGTATTTCATCCGACGTCAACTAAAGTCCGAAGGTGGTCAACACCTATCTTTCGTGAAATTTGGCTATATCGGTAAAAGTTTTATAACCTTTCGACACAAAGGTCTCTCCAGATTTGAGGTTCAGCCTCAAAAAAAGCCTCAAATTACGCGCGGCAACGCCCAAATTTCGCCATTAAATAACTGTGGTGAAACTGGACCACATAGGTTTATTTCCGCCCACAAAAAGGTATTTTGCAATTGCACAATCTGCAGCTTAAGAAGCCACATTCATACCATGAAGCATTACGGGCGACCAACTCCCATGTTTTTTAACATTAGATCATATTGTTCCATGTTTTCAAATAGCCCCCATACAAAGGTCCCTTCCGATTTTAGGCCTTGCTGTTGTAGAAGCCAAAAATTATACCTGATCACGCTTAAATTTTGTATTTTATGAGCTGCACTTAATTAACTTCAGACAGAATTGCTAAATTATAGAGAGGATCACAGTGGTGTAGGTTTTCTTATTGCCCAAATTTAACTTTTATTTGTTTTTACAGGATTGTAAAGAAGAAATGTTCCAATTAAGTATGGAATATATATACATCAAATGGCCCTCATTGATTTTTATTTTAAAATTTTCCATGACTTTTTCACAGAGATGTGGCTGAATCTCACCGAAGACGCATTGGATCTCGAATTTGAGTTCTGATATTGTTTTTGGTTTGTTCGCATAAACCCAAGATATTACAAAAAGAGAGAAATCACACTCTTTAAATCGCTACCAAACATTAGGCGTCGGATTTTCAGCCCTTTCAAGAGAAGGTTAAAGAATATATAACTGCCACTTCCAAAAGTAGCTGATTTAAAATTTATTTAATCAAGTTTCGTGGCAAATATGTTTTAAAATTAAAAATGCTCGATTTAGTCCATTTTCAATACCATCGGATCACCAACAATAAGCAATCTATTTGGTAAATTTGAATACTCCAGCTTTTTTTGTTCTGACTGAATAGTGCTTTCAACAGACAGCCAGCCGGACATGGCTAGAACGTCGTAGAATCTTATGAGATAAGATATATATAAAGGGTGTTTTTTTAGACGTGTGGTTTTCAGTCAGGCCACACTTTTTTCGGAGTTAGTTTTTTTTTGAAAACTGTCACTTGATTTATTGTCAGTTTGGTTTGTCATTTCATTATTAATAGACCTAGTCCAGAAAAACGTTTGCAGATCGTGGTGAATGGGCTCAAAACGAGGTGGCCACCGATTCTGATTTTAACAAGAAAATTTTGTCCACGATGTAGCTCACTTTTGGTTGAATAGGTACGTTAATAACAAAAATTGTAGCATTTAGATCTCAAGCCATTGTTGAGACGCCGTAACATCGGCAAAAATTCACTGTTTAGTGTGCTCTATGGGAAGAGGGAATTATTGGCCCATATATCTTCAAAAATTAAGCCGGCCATATTGTTACAGTCAATGGGGAACGCTATAGAGTTAATAATTTTTTCGTGCCTGAATTGAAGGATGTTGATGTGGTCGATCTTTGGTTCCAACAAGACGGTACTACATGCCATATAGCCAAGAAAATAATCAATTTATATAGGGTGATCTATCTAGAGGTATTTTTCAGAACAAAAAAATGTAAAAATCAAATTAAGTGTGGAAAATTTATTGGTAATTTTATGGCATTTCTTTTTGAAAATAATTTCCTTCAAATGTTGGCAACTGCATTATGGAAATGAGCGTTCGGTGAGAAATAAGAAGATCCGCTGTTTTCAATAAACAAAATTGCCGCATTTGGGCTAAAAAGCAACAAGAAGAGGTTCAAGAGGTCCCATTATACCCAGAGAAAACCACGGTTTGATGCGGTTTACAAGCAGGTGAAATCATCGGTGCATATTTTTTCAAAAAATGATGATGGCCGGAACGTAACATTGAATGGTACTCGCTATCGCTCCGTGATATCGATCTATATGCTACCTGAAATTGAAGCCCGTAATCTTGGCGACACTTGACTTTAGCAAGACGGTGCCACTTGCCATACAGCTACTCAAACAATGGATCTATTGAGAGGTCATTTCGAATAGCAGCTAATTTCACGTTTTTGGACAGGAGAGTTGGGCGCCTAGATCGAGTGATATCACACCTTTAGACATTTTTCTTTGGGGTTACTTAAAGTACAAAGTCTATGCTGACAAACCAGCTACGATTCAGGATTTGGAAGCCAACATTACGCGTGTCATTAAAACCATACCGGTCGAAATGCTCGAACGAGTCATCCAAAATTGGACCCTCAGAATGGAAACCCTGGGGCGTAGTTGCGGACAACATTTGAAGGAAATTATATTCATAAAATAAATGCCATAAAATGTCCTTTTAAATTACCAATAAAGATTCCTCGCTAGATTTGAATTTTTATATTTTTTGTTTGTTCTGAAAAAATACCTTTAGATGAATCATCCTATAGAAGGAAACTTTTGGTTAGCGCATTACCTCGCGTCGTTGGATTGTGAAATTAAACACCGCTGGACTATTTTTTAAGGGGTATGTGAAGACGCTTGTCTATGCAGATAAGCCCGAAGGGATTGACGCCTTGGAAGAAAATATTCGGCACGTTATTGTTGACATACGGCCTCAAATGCTGCATAAAGTGGTCGAAAATTGGAACTCTCGGCTGGAATTTATTCGAGCCAGCGGTGGCGGTCACTTGCCCGATATTATTTTAAGCCGTAATGGCAAACCTTTATCTCTATAATAAAGCTTAATTCTCTCCAAAACTTTAATTTATATGCGTTTTATTTCTTCTTAAAAATCACACGTCAGAAAAAACACCCGTTACATACAATATAAGGTGGGTCGCAGATAAATTTTCGATGTCCTATGGTAGAGAGTAAACAACATAAGACGATCCAAGTCCAAAGCTCGTATCCGAAGTTGAACCTGGTATGCCCTTCTTGGGGGCAAAAAGGTACATGAGATCACCAGAAGCCAAATATTACATCCAATCTTAATGAAATTTAGCAAAACGAACTATTATCAAATAAAAATGGTACAAAGGTCGCTTCCAATTTAACAATATAGAACAAATATTTTTATTCCGATTTCTATCATATTTGGTATAGCAGAACGGAGTCCCAAAACCTATTTTCAATTGACTTCTCTGAACATCCTGAAATACAGGCTGTCAGGCCACGACTGACTTTAGCTTTTTTTTACTTCTTTTAATTTCATTAGCCGTTATTAACTGATTATGGCTTAACATCATTTACAGATTAATTATATGCAAATATTCAGCAAAATGCACAATTCTCGTATCTGTTAAAATGTTTTTCATGTCAACAAGACTTTTACTTTCTCTCTCTTTCAAAATTATATCACTGATTTTTTTATCATTTCCAACCAGTTCGTCCTTATTGCAATGTGTACCCAACTTATTACATAGCCTTCGTAAATGTTTCATAAGTATTTGGCATGCAAAAATTTTGATTTTTTTGTGTGTTGTTTTGACTGACGTTGTTTATGAAAATCTGACAAAAAAGGGGGTGTCTGACGTTGAGAAAATGCCAACGCCGAACGACACTCCATTCGAAGCGCTGCCACTGTGACAGTGTGTCCTGTGATATGCGCATGGGGGCGGGAGTATAACAGCAAATAAAGCAATTTGTATTCAAAATATGAAAACAACTTTCTCCGAAATTGTTGTTTAAATTCGTATATGAATGAGTACATTTTTGTCAATTGCTGCTCGATGGATGAAGTAAGAAGAAGACGAGGAAGAAGAAGCCGTAACCGAAAATGAAATATCAACACGGAATCTAAACAGCAAATATTTGGGGAATGCTTATGGTCGCCGAGACAACATAAATACCCTACACAGAGGAAGCTAAATAGTTTTTTTGTATTTCACTTATTAAAACTTTTGTGAGAAACGGCGAAAATATATCAACCCCGTTAGCCTTACAGGTTATATTCAAGAGAGGAGGAGTACAATTTAAAGCCGATTAGGAAAAACTTTAGAGGTCTTGTGTATTAAAAAGGGCACCGAAATTAAGTGCTAAAACCTCAGAAAAAAAAATAAAATTTTGCAAAAAGGCTTTAGAGGCGGCCAGTATTCAATTCTAGGAAGAAAACTCCTTATCGGTAAATGTTTTCCAATAGTCCCCACAAAACGTACCTCTCCTTTGTCGCTCCGAAAGTCATATATTAACCCTAAACGTGCTAAAATAGTGCATGATACATTATGGTTTTTGGGTTATTCGTCTACAAGTTATAGTTTTATTATTGGCTCTTAAATATATATGAGTGATTCGATTTTTTTGCAGAATTTAATATTTAATTCAGGTAGATGGTAGATTAACTAGTAATTTTTAAAAGGTACACATCAAAATTTTAATTTTTAACGGAATCATGCAACAATTTAAAAATATGACCTCCAGGGTAATGACTCATTGAACAGAGAAATGACGCAGACAATTAAATATATAGCATTTTTTCTTTAAAATCAACAAATTCATTTTAAATTAGCTCTTTTGTAAAAATAATAAAAGAAAAATTCTGTTAATCGTCATTCCCCTGTGAAAAATGTTGGCAGGGGAATGGTGAATTTCTACAAAACCCCCTGAAATGTTTATTTAAGTACTTACCCTTACTTGCAATAAACCCAATAAAACACTTGCAAAATTATAAAAAGTATTAATTTTCTTTTTAAAAAACAACACAGGGGAATGACCGACTTAAGTGTGAACGTTCGTAACGAGTGACAAAACACGACATACAAGTACTTAATTTTAATAAGACTGTTGACGAAAAAACTTTTAGATGTGCACCCACTTCAAGTAATGTTCAATCATATTTGAGTTGCTTGAAATCAGGATTCGTTGGGAATTTGAATTTTAGCGAATATTCGATTTAACACGGGAATACTGTGTATTTCCATCCATAAAAATATAAATTGAATAAAAAATTATAATCGTTAATAGCAACAAAATTTATTGTATATTATTTTTTACTATGGACTGGTTTTATTAAATAAATAATTAGTATTTTTGTTAAAAATTGAGAAAATTTCAATTGAAAGTAGAGCGAGGGACAATCAGGGCAATCATTTTTTGAAGAACAAATAATTTTAAAAAAAAAAAACAATTTTAAAGACTTTAAAGGTCCTATAAAGATTTATTGTTTAGTAAATAATAAAGTATAATATACTTTATTTTTCACTCTTGAAACAACCAAGGGCAACAAAGTGGCCCACATAATCTCAGAATCAACCATATGGTAAAATATAGGAATACCGTTCTCGTCTTGTGTACGATATATATCTATGGCCTAATAATGAAAATGCGAATATTTCCACTCCGTTTGAGACACCTCCAAAACATGGTTTTCGAACGCTTCAACAGCATCTTCTGGCGACGAAAATCGTTGACTACGCACTTTTTTCTTAATATGTTGGTATGACTGCCAAGTCAGGGCTGAACGACGGATGACCCTTCAATTTGACGTTTAGCCGATCAAAAAGGCGCAGGTTTGAGCCGATGTGTGAGAACTCGCATTGTCATGGTGCACAATGATTCGCCTTCTCTTGCTCGTTTTTCGAATTTCTCCGAAGACTTCAGGCAAACAAATTGTGGTGTACCACTCAGAATTGACTGTCCTACGTTGCTCAAGCTAAACAGTCGGCACATGACCAGTTTAGCCGAAGCAACACGCGACCATTTGCTTCGGAGTGCTTCTTCCACGAACAACTTTCGCAGAATCAGGTTCGTCTTCGAAGGCCCACACGGTCCATTGCTGTTTTATTTCGGGCTCATACGCATAGATCCTGTGACAATCTTATAAACGTCTTGTGAAGCACCGCGATCATATTTTTTCAAAAAAAAAATTCGCACCAATCGACACGAGCCTATATTGGGCGATTGTCAAATTATGCGGGATCCAACGAAAACAAACTTTTTTACGGCCAGGTGTTCATGAAATATCGAATGTATGCTGGTGGAAGAAATGCCCAAGGATGCCTCTATCACACGGTATGTCACATAACGATCTTGCATTATCAGTTCACGCACGGCATCACTGTTCTCTGGCACAACGGCCGTTTTTGGACTACCTTCTTCGTTGAGCGAGCGTCAGCCACGATTGAATTCATTAAACCAGTTTTTCACAGTGCTATTGGATGGTGCTTCATCACCATACAAAGATATAAGTTCATCGATCTTGTCGTGATAATCCACGTCGAAAGTGGAAAATAATGATCGCACGAAAGTGTTTACGAGTTAATTCCATTTTTTTGTCAAATTGATTTTTACGTTTATGCTAAAAAATGTTAAACTATCCAATGGAAATGTCAGATGGCACTAGGCCATCCTAGTGGCCAGAAATATATATAGCAACCCTTAAAACAATTTTAAAAAAGAATAAATAAACTAAAAAAAAATAACAAAAGTTCAAACAAAAATGATTAACCTGAAAAGTTGTTAAGAAAAAGCAATAAAACCAGCATACCATAAAAACTCGAAAATAATTCTCATGAAGGTCTTCATAAAGTCCGTAGTTCTGAACACAGCCCGATAGCAAATTGGGCGATGATACAATAGAACTAACCTTAAGATCTGCTATCTTCGGCTTATTAAAACAGCGATCTTAAGAGGAAAACACTTGTGCCCTTTTTGTGAAATGAAAACCATAAAAGCAAATGTCCTCATTATTGGAATAATTATATTTCATTACTCGTATGTATGGCTTTTTCTTTGATACCTGAGTCGGCTGCATTCAGCCATAAAACTTTGGCCTTTTCGGAGTTTAATTTCCTGTTTGTTATCCTAACTTGGAATTGGTTGGAGAACAAAAAGTTTTCAGTAGTCAGTCCTCAGGCGTAAAAATGCTGGAGTGACATGTTTTCTTTTTCTCAATCAGGCCGAAATCTTTTCCACAAGCTAAGAAGCAACGTCCAGAGACCTGTATCTTATGATCGATATGATTCTCAACAAAATCAGGAGATCCCACGATGTAATTACAAAAACTGTACATCTTGATATTGCGGCTTTTGCCACCGAACTGATCACTATAATGTCTACTTGTTTCGTCGTTGTTTTTAATGCAGTGCACTAAGCAGGATGCGATTTCCTGTGATGAGCGATGCTTTCAAACGTTCATGAAAGATTGGTCTGCCGTAAGGTTGTAGATGCCAATGCAATAAGTCCACAATTTCCGCTTGAAATAAAAAATCATTTTCGAGGCTCCCAAATTTCAATATTTTTACTTTTTTTTCAACTTTTATTTTGAAGGTAAATAATTTCTTTCTAATTTTACCTTCAAAAGGTGGGCACTTGGGAATAATTATACTTTATATTTAAAAAAAAGTTAAAAAAATATTTTTTTATTACCTATTAAAAAACCTTAAATATAAAAGTTAAGAAAAAGTAAAAAAAAATAAATTTTGGCGCATCGAACATGATGTTTTTGATATGTCGTAGTGACACATTTTTCCTCATGGCAAAAGCTATCGAAAATTTGATGGCACAATATCGATTACTAAATCGACCCACCCTATCATACATAGTTTTTCCATATGGTTTTGCCGTATGGCAAATTGTGCATCATGACAATGCGAGCTCTCACACATCGGTTCAAACCAGCGCCTTTTTGACCGTCCAAAACGTCGAATTGATGGGCCCTCTGCCGTACAGCCTTGATTTGGCACCCAATGAATTCTTTTTTTTTGTTCCCGCACATCAAAAACCATGTTTTGGTGGTGTCTCAATCGGAGTGAAAAAAGTCCTTCGACAATTGGTTTTAGCGCATGCAAAAGTGTATAAATCATGCTGGAGAATACTTTGAAAAACATTAAACCCTTTTTAACGATAAATATTCGCATTTTCATTATTAGGCCTGAAATAAATATAGCAGCCCTCGTAATGAACTGTTGCCCTTTTAAATGATAAAAATATAAGTTATAAAATTAAGTACTTGGTCTATTCCACATTTTAATGTGAAATCGTCAAAAAGAAGTCACCTAAGCCACATTTTTTTTTCAAATAATTAATCGAAATTTAAACTTTTTAGCATCACTGGAAAAAGAGCCCCATTTATCATATCTTCCAAAATGTTTACCACTCTCTCTTAAAACCTTTGATCGTTCTCTCGTTTCAAATTGAGGCCTAAATTTCAAACTCAATTAGCTCAAAAAGTCCATTTATACTTTTAGGGCCTCATGTGATCTTTGGGTTCTTCTAATTCATTTTCTCTTTAAAGGCGCATTGTCGACTTGTTACTTTTCTAAGCTAACATTGCTCACTGTAGGGCATTGCCACCATCATTATAGTTCACTTTTGGTGAATTGTTGTGTGATTGCTTTGAAGCATCCTCCTCCGTGTCATATTAAACAACCAACAAGCGACCAACACCGGTACGAAAAAATACCAAAAATTCTTTAGTGGTTGCGGTAGAAATTTTTTACACACAAATTGTCATTCAAATTCTATTTTTTGCGCACTCCCTCTCTTGGCATTCCAGCGAGATGTACGTCATATCCTCCGCCAGTGAGGCAAAACAAGTAAAGGACTCTTAACTACAATCAAAATAAGGATATTTTGCAAAACATTCACATTTGAGCACAACCACCACACACACACAGACAGGCCAATACAAACGCGCTGTGTCGGCGGCTGCAAAGGATTCGGATTCCTCAACTGGCGCCACTTTAAAGTCATCCACACTTCATTCAGTCATTCATTGCCCCGTCTAATGACAATGACTTACATTTTGTCAGCATTTTTTGGTTTTGTTTTTGCTGTCGTTACTACATCACAAGAACAACGACGACAACAGCAGCAGCCCAGGCCAGGACGGTGATGGTATAACAAAATTTAATTTTGTTTATTAAAAATCTAAGGCGTGTTTTGATTTGACGAACATTATTTTAAGTTTTCGTTTCCTCAATTCCGACAAAATTGTACAAAAACACAGAAATTGTCTTTGGCAAATCGTTGTCAAATGGATGGTGAACGGAAACTTTTCCAACTTCCAAAACAGAAAAAAAACAAAAGAAGTAACAGAAGAAACGCACAAAATGTCTCGAAATGTGTGTTCGCTAAAGTATTTTCATGTTGCCATAAAAATCTATAGTAATTCAATAAATTTCGCACTCCAAGCTAAAGTTAAAAAAATAAAACAAAAATTGACTACGTACTGCAAAACTTTTGAAAATATTTAACTTGGAAAAAGTGTTACTACACAAATATCCCTTACGATGGAATAGTTTGTTTAATTGAAAAACTTTGGCAGAAGGCGTCTTTTGAAATGGCATTAAATATTTTTCCGATAAGGTTTATGTTAGGTTATTAGATTGTATCGATGTAGGGAGATGTATATAAAGATTATGAAAACAAAATTTTCCGTTTGACAAAATAGGCATGCAATCGTTTGCGGTCTAGGGTGTCCAAATAAACGGGGGTTTTAGAAAATTGGCATTACAGTTTTTTTTTTAAAAAAAAATATATAATATAATAATAATGGAAAATATTTCCCAAGTCAGAAGCGAAGTAACTGTGCCCTTGAAGGGGCACTAAACTTAGCTAGATTTTAAAAATATTTCAATACGAGGGCATATCGAAAATTCCGTGACTTTTCGAATAAAACACAGTTTTTTTACAAAAACATTTTTCAACATTATCTCCTTTATCTCAACGTTTATCGAATTTTATTATGCCTTTCAAAAAATAGGTTTTTGAGGTCCATAAAATAGGCATTTGTTTGATCAATTATTTAATCGTTGAAGCTAAATCTCCTTCCACCGAGCCATTCCTTTAAGTTTGGAAATAGAAAATAGTCACTGGGGGCTAAATCCGAGAATTTGGCGGTTAAGGTACCAATTCGTAATCCAATTTATGCAATTTTGCCATTGAGACTGCACACGTGTACACCCGTACCCGTGCATTCTCATAATAAAATGGTAATCGCGGCACTCATCTTGCGGCAGCTTTTTAAAACCCAACTAATCTTGTACAATTGAAACCACACTGCCATATGAAATGCGAATGGCATCAGCAATCTCACGCACTTTTACTCTTCGATCCGCTAACACCGTGGATATTATCGACATTTTCGGGTGTATTGACCTCAATTGGCCGTCCAGAACGTTCAGCGTCATTTGTACTTGTGCGACCACAACGAAAGTCAGTAAAATCGATGGCGCAGGGTCTTAAAAGTATTTATCAAGCTTTTCCCTGATTTGATTGACAGTTTTTTTTCCGCAAAAACTAATGTTTAATAAGCGCTCGAAATTCACTTTCCATTTTTACCAAAATCCACGAGGAGTACAGTAGCTCCAAGCGAAACTCAGTAAAATATTTCGTTTTATATAATATATTCCGAGGGCTGCTATATTCTGGCCTAATAATGAAAATGGGAATATTGATCATCAAAAATGGTTTTAATGATTTTTAAAGTATTCACCAGCATGATTTATACACTTTTGCATGCATTCAAACCAATTACACAGTACAACAGCCAATCTGGGGGGTGAGAAATTCCAAGTCAGGGTGATGGTACTAGGTCAGTATATTAAAAAAAAAATTTTATAAAAAAAATTTTTTTTTTGGCAAAATTTTCTTCATAAATTTATTTCTAATTGCAAAAATGTTGATTTGGTAGAGAAACAGTATATTAATGGATTAAAGAATATGTAATTATTAATTTTTCTCAATTTATTTCAGCAAAATCGAACTAGTCGTTCTCGAGTTATGTCAAACTACGTTTTTGCCAACATTTTACAACTAAGCGAAAAAACATCAAGATAAGGAAAAAATGTAAAAGGTCATAAAAAAAACTGGCACATACGAACGCAAAACCCTTTGAGGGTTTTAATATACTGACCTAGTACCATCACCCTGACTTGGAATTTCTCACCCCCAGACAATAACCCCAAAAATGTTCCACAGTGTTATCGAAGCACTTTTTCCACTCCGATTAAGACACCTCCAAAACATGGTTTTAGAACGCTTCAACAGCATCTTCTGGCGACGAAAATCGTTGTCCACGCATGTTTTCTTAATGTGTGGGAATAAAATCAGTCATTGGGTGCCAAGTCAGGGATGTAAGGCGAATGACCCATCAATTCGTCTTTTTTTGTTCGTTTTTCGAATTTCTCCGAATACTTCTCCGAATTGATTGTGGTGTACCACTCAGTATTGACCGTCCTACGTTGCTCGAGCGGAACAGTCGCCACATGACCAGTTTTGCTTCGAAGTGCTTCTTCCACGAACAACTTTCGTTGGATTTGGCTCGTCTTCAAAGATTCACACGGTCGGTTGTTGTTTTGTTTCGGGCTCATGCGCATAAATCCATAATTCGTCACCTGTGACGATCTTATAAACATCTTTTGAAGCACCGCGATTGTATTTTTCAAAATTTCTTTGAACCAATCGACACGAGCCGTTGTTTTCAGCGATGGTCAAATTGTGCGGGATCGAAGGAGAACAAACCTTTTTTACGGCCAGGTGTTCATGCAACATCGAATGTATGCTGGTGGAAGGAATGCCCAAGGATGCCTCTATCTCACGGTATGTCACATGACGATCTTGCATAATCAGTTCATCAATGTTCTCTGGCACAACGACCGTTATTGGACGAACTACGTCTTTGAGCGAGCGTGAGCCACAATTGAATTCATTAAACCAGTTTTTCACAGTGCTATAAGATGGTGCTTCATCGCCATACAAAGATTAAAGTTCATTGATGTACTCTTGTCGTGATAATCCACGTCGAAAATTGTGAAAAACGATCGCTTGAAAATGTTCACGAGCTAATCCCATTTTTTGCCAAATTGATTTTTTCAAGTCACTGTAAACAACACAAACGATGGTCGTACGTCAAAACGTTTTGAGTACGTTTATGCTAAAAAATGTCAAACTTTCCAATGGAAATGTCAGATGACACCAGGCAACATTTAGTGTTGCCTAGGCCAGAAATATATATAGCAACCCTCTATATGAAAACATAACTGGTATGGCAAAATTTCACTAGAATTTGTTATAGGTCGCACAATGCTCTGTTCGATGGAACTTTATATGTTTTATGTAGAGCGGCACTGCTATTTCAAAAGATGGACCAATATGGTCGAGCTTCGGTTAGGTTGCTCATAACGCCCTGTTCTAAATTTGAGTGAGATCGGATATAATATAGTTCTTGTTAACCGTGCCTAAAATCGGCATTTTGCGGCATCGAAAGGTAGGGTGGAAAGAAAAAAAATGTGTTCCCGAAATCGTCTCTAGGTAAACTTTAAGTCTAGGGGGTGAGTGATGGAACTTTTGTTGTATGGGTATCAACCCTAACTACTTTACACCATTATTGTCTATAAAATGTTTGTCGTCAGCATTAACTAGAGTTAAAATTGTATTACTACGCTATGATCCGCCCGACATTTTGCAGTTCCCTCAAATCTCCCAGTTTAACTAATCAGGAGCTCTATCTAGTGACATACACGGCACAATCACTTAGGAGTAGTGGTCAACGATTATTTCGGAAAAGCTTGGCTTCAACAAGACGCATCGCAATGCGCTTTCGATTCAGTGTAGCAAACTTATGATGAGCACTTAATTTATAGTTTTGCTGTTGTCAGTTTGCCACCAAGATCGTATAATTAAGCACAGCGGGAATATTTGCTGAAGTAATGTGTGAACTCGCAAGTCTACGCCAGAGACGGAAGAATATTAAAGTTGTTAACTTTTTTTAAATTAATCATAATGCGCTACACATTATGGCATTAGCTTGTAAACATTTTGAAGCTTTCGAATGATTTTTCTGTTTTAAACTTTCAAACCATGATCCTTGTGCGAAACATCTTAAACTAACCACCAAACGAACATTTTTCCCTACCAAATTGAAATCAATAACTTAACTTTCCTGGCCGGCAAACAACTTTCGATTGAACGCTGCATTAATCCCAGTGAGCGTGTGCATGTACTTGCATTTGGTTTGCTAAGAAACAAATGACATTAACAAAACCTTAAAAGAATCTTGTGTTTAACCACGTAACAAGTTGTTGTACAATTGCCAACAAATGTTCGAAAATGTAATCATCTAGGATTTTTCCAATGTGCAACAAAACCAAAGAACACATCGGACCAGCAAAGAAAAAAATCGTAAAACTTTACAATCAGTTCGTACTCAACTACCAACGAATGCAGGCAGTATCTTAGAATTGAATTCAATGTGAAACTGAATACAAAACCACAATAACTTTCAGTGGCACAAAATGAACATGAACGAACGAATGTGTGGGATACGAGTACGAGTATTGGTCATAAGGATGAATTCAAAGAAATTAGCTTCGTGTGGCAAAAGTTTCCAAGTGAGGTCGAATTCTTAAGTAACACAGTGCAACATTTTTGGGGTCATCACACACAGAGAGCAGATTTGTTGCCACAACCGAGTGTTGATGGTTGCCACAACTGAATTTTGGTTGGATATACGACACTTTTTAGTAGAAGGAACTGATAGTATCGTTTATATATACACATTATCGGTAACCCTAACTAATAAGAATGATTATTAGAGAACAATTTGTACATGTATTGGTTGTTGTTATAGATTATTGGCTTTAACTACTCTTTGCATTCTGTAGTCGTTGCCACGAGTATTTGTTAACTGGACCAAATTATGGTTAAATTTTATCTATTTGTTTAGCTGACCGAAATAAAAGTGTTTTTTGTTTAATTTTTATACTTAACGATTTAACAATATATATTCTGTTTTTGAATTATGTTTTTTAAACTTTGTTTTTAATTCTGAATCTAATAAAGTTTTAAGATAAAGCATTTGAAAAATAAAATGTTATTGAGGTGACGTTAAGTGGAATTGAAAACTAAATTTGTCCGCCTACTTAAAGGTTAATGTGACATAAAATGCCTCAAAAGAATGCTTAAAGTCATGTTGACACTTGTGTTTTGAAGGGACAGTTTATCTGAAAATATTCTAATTTTAGGTCTTATTTTAAATAAAAAAAATACAAAAATGTTAATCACGTTCGAAATTTTCATTGGTTCTTCGAAAGGATATTTTATGCCCTTCAAATGTTGGCAACTGTATTATGGAAGTGAGCGTTCGGCGAAAAACGAGAAGATCCGCTGTTTTCCGCAATATGTGACAGCGCAAAGAGAAAGGGACCTAAGGGTAAAAAAAAATCAATTTTCATTTTTTGATGTGAACAACATCTAAGCATCGAATGAGACCGATCCCATGCCCCAAACGTGTTGCCTCCCATAGATATGCGCGTTTTTTGAAATTGAAGTCGACGATTCTAAGTGAAAATAGAAAGGGACCCAGTCTTTAAAATGGCTCTCCTGAACAAAACTTTGCATCAACTTTTCATTTTTTTTTTGATGTGGACAACATCTGAGCATCGACCGATCCCATGCCCCAAAAGTGTTCCCTCCCAGAGATATGCGCGTTTTATGAAAGTGAAAGCGACGATTCTAAGTGCAAATAGAAAGGGACCTAATCTTTAAAATGGCTCTCCTGAACAAAACTGGTTTTTAGGTCCCTTTCTATTTTGCGCGTCACATATTATGTTTAGTGATGAGGAACATTTCTGGCGCAACGGCAACGTCAATAAACAAAGTTGCCGAATTTGGGCTAAAGAGCAAGAAGGCGAAGTTCAAGAGGTGCGATTATACCCAGAGAAAACCGCGGTTTGGTGCGGTCTATGGGCTTCATCGGTCCATATTTTTTAAAAATAATGATGACCGGAACATCACCGTGAGTGGTGCTCGCTACCGCGTCAGGACACCGGACCTTTTGGTACCTGAAATTGAAGCCCGTAATCTTGAAGACATTTGTTTGTTCTCAATTGCCCATAAACGTAATCGAGTGACACCATAAAAGGATTCTTTGGAGTTGTTTCGAATGAGGGGCGTTTTGTAATTGTGCATTAATCATGGATCCATTAAAACACTCCGGATACCAAACAGCAGTCTAAACAATAGGTTTCCCCGGGTGAACCGGCTACGAAGAAGGTCAAGTTGACTTTGTCGGCCAATAAGGTGATGGCAACAGTTTTTTGGACGCGGAATAATCCACACCCCTCAAAAGGGAAAAACAATAAACGGCGAATATTATGCCAACCGATTGGACCGACTTAACGAGAATTTAAAAAAAAACGTACCATATGGCCAAAAAAAAAGTTATTTTTCGTCAAGCCAATGGTCAGGTGCACACGTGTAGAATCTCAATGGCAAAATTGCATGAATTTGGCTACGAATTGGTAACTCATCCGCCATATTCTCCGAATTTAGCCCCCACTATTTTCTATTTTCAAAACTAAAGAAATGACTCGGTGAGAGGAGATTCAACTACAACGATAATTATTTATCAAACAATTGCCTATTTTATGGACCTTGAAAAATCCTATTGTTTGGAACAGATGCATAAATTGGAGAAACCTTGGATTAAGTGTATTCAGCTTAAAGAAGATAATGTTGAAAATGTTATAATTTTATAATATAATTTTTATATAATATATATATTTTTTTATATTTATATTTTTTATAATTGTGTTTTGTGTTTTGTTCGAAAATTCACGGTATTATTAATATGCCCTCGTATTTCATACAGTATAGAGTGGCCAAAATTGTAAATTTCCTCGGCTTATAAAAAATAAATGGGACCTACCAGGGCTATCCTTTTGTCGTATCGGTGCAACTTCCCTAGTATCCGAACCTTAAGAAGAGAATTGTAGGATCTAAAAATCCACATGCCACACTTGTTGGACGAACAAATAAAGTATAAATTCTTCAATTTGCTTGCACAATTGAAGTACTCGTAGGGAGGGTCACGATGAGTAAAAATTAGAAAACATGTTGGATGATCATGACTGGAAAAACATGTGGTTAATCGATTGCCTTTAAGTCAGATATAATCGATTTAATTATTTTTAAAAAAATCCATTAAACAATCTGTTTATGATTATGGTCGCCATTAATAAATGGTTACATCAACATAATGTTTGCAAAACTATTGGTTGTCACAACTACCAGTTGTAGCAACTAAATACTTTATCGCATTTTACCGATCAATAAGCTGTGAGTACAGTACGATGATCATATTTATCATCATATGACCGAATATCCATTACGATTATAAACATTTGGTGTTCGCAACCGATATTCCTCTTTTGCAACGAAATCATTGCAGTTCGAACCGACTTCCAACTAATTATTTCTCTATGTGTACGAGGGCAACCGCAAAACTAACTGGCCTGGCACATTTTATGTTTTACTAGCAACTTTTTTTGTTTTTGTTTTTTAAAAGCAATCTTTTATAAACCATCTGTCAAAATTTCCGAAATATTTAATGATTATTTTCTTTGTTACAGGTGATTGAAGTTAACAAGTTTTATAATTTTGGAAAAATGGAAAATAAAGAGTTTCGTGCGTTAATTAAACACGTTTCTATGAAAGGTTATACGCCACAATTAATCAAAGATGAATGGGATTCTGTTCATGGTGATAATGAACAGAATCCAATGGGTTCAACAATTTAAAATGGGTCGTTCAAGTACAGAAGATGAACAACGCTCTGGAAGACCGAAAACTGCTACTACTATTGAAAACATTAGAAAAATATTTAATGAAGTGACTAAATATAGACAAATAAAGCTCAGAGAACTTGCTGATATTGTTAAAATACACGAAAAACAAGTTTGGAGTATTTTACATGATGAACTCCACATGAAAAAGCTATCCGCCGCGTTTGTTGACTTTGGTCCGTCGGACCAATTCCGAGGAGCTTTTAGCGATTTATCAGCATAATCCAATAGAGTTCTTGCGCCGATTCATAACTGTTGATGAAACATGGATCCATCACTACATCCCAGAATGCAAAGAACAGTCAAAACAATGGATAGAAGCTGGTAGAAGTGGTCCCAAGAAGGCAAAAACTGTTAAGTCAGCAGGAAAAGTAATGGCCACAGTATTTTGGGATGCAAGGGCTATAATATTTATTGATAATCTTGAGAAAGGAAAAACTATAAATAGTGAATATTATTGTGCATTATTGGATCGGTTGAGTGAAGAAATCAAGATAAAACGACCGCATTTAGAAAAAAAGTTCTTTTTCATCAAGATAATGCTCCTTCACACATTGCATTTTTAACTCAGGAAAAACAGGCCGAATTACGATTGAAATTGCTCCTCATCCGCCATATAGTCCAGATTTAGCACCTTCTGATTATTACTTGTTTCCTAATTTAAAAAAAATTCGCGGTGGCAAAAAATGTTCGTCCAATAGCGAGGTTATTGCTGAAACTGAGGCATATTTTGAAGGTCTTGAAAAATCTTATTTTTCGGATGGAATTAAAAAACTTGAAAAACGTTTGATGAAGTGTATTGAGTTGGAAGGAGATTATGTTGAAAAATAAATAATAATAATTCCAAAAAAAACGGTTCTTTTTATGTTAGGCCAGTTACTTTGCGGTCGCCCTCGTATAATCACCTAAGTCTTTCATTTTCAGAAGAAATTACTGACCTAAGAAAGTTCGACATTTTCGGTTTAAAAGTGTCATATGTTACAACAGCGAACATTACAGGGTTGGGTTACTACTTTACATATAATTTATCTGTTGTCATCGCCAATTATTGCTACCAAAGTAACATGTACTTCATAATTGGCTGGTTGTCGTAACCACCAGTTTTGGCAAACAGTTTTTTACCTAATTCGGTTGGTGAAACCGACTTATTGGTTGTAAGTTTCGTAATACTATTGAAGCTTCCATCTTATGGTGTGTTGAACCATTTAACCATCAATGAAATTGAATGTTGGTGTTTACAACCAAATATTTGGAGTTCTGACCGATTTCCAACTGATTGTTTCTCTGTGTGCAGGTATAAGTTCTATCAAACTTTTTGAGTTATCGCTTTCTACTTGACTTATACTTTATTTGTTGTTGCACTGTGTAATAGATCACGAATAGCAATAACGCGCGGAAAACAAGGCATAGGCTTTAAGAACAATAACGTAATAATCGATCCATACGACAGGATAAGCGATGAAGCTCATTTCTGGCTCAGTAGTGTTTCAATAAACAAAATATGCGTTATTTGACAGCAACAAACTCACATGTGCTTCAATAGACAGGCACAATTGCTTTTGTAAAAAAAGGTGTGACTAGGCCGTATTTTTTCGTCGATGAAAATAATCGCCATGTTACCGCGATCAAAAACGTATCAAGTTCCATGCCTCAAATATTTTTTCGAACACTTGAAGTTAATAGGATTTTTGCGAACCTCGATGTAAGTAAATCTGTGGTCCTGGATAGTATTTTGGCACTTGTCTTATGTATAAGTGCTCTTCTACGCTAGCCCGTCCAATACGCAACCTTTTCAACCTTGCTTACCGTGCGGGAGTCCCAGCGTGTTGGAAGGTTGCGAACGTCCAGCCGATCTAAAAGGTAAAAAGGTAAGGTGCGAATTATCGGCCAATTGCAATTTGTTCTGCACTCTCCAAGGTAATGGAGAGCATGGTGAACCATCATCTAGTGAAGTATTTAGAGACCAACGACCTGCTAAGTGATCGGCAGTATGGCTTCCGTAGAAATCGCTTCCAGAGACCTGATGGCGTTCTTGTCGGAGCGTGAAAGTCGGTCTATCCACGAGTTTGGTGAGAGTAAGGTCGTGGCTCTGGATATCTCCAAGCCTTTGATAGAGTCTGGTACGGTGCACTCATATCAAAGCTGATCGCTTTTGGTGTCGGTAATACGTTTGATCGATTTATATCGAGCTTTCTAAGAGATCGCACTATTACGAGTAGAGTTGTTGGTTCTCATCCAACACACATAGGCTGACCGCAGGTGTACCACAGGGCTCTGTTCTTTCTCCCTCTTCATTTCTTATTTTCATTGACGATCTACTCTTTCGCAGATGACAGCAACCTCTGTCATTCATATTCATTCGACCGTAGGCCAAGTCTTCAAGATATTGAAGACAAGCCAAATTATGGATGAGACACTTGGCCGGGATTTACTGGCGGTTTTCGAATGGGGTGGAGTGAATAAAGTAGATTTTAATGCGCGTAAGACACTTGTTGCTTGTTGTCTCACAAGCAATTCGCTGACCAATAGTATCGTCAATTTCTATCGATGGTACCGATATTGAGCAATCAAAAGCTCTTGGGCATGAAAATTCAATGTGACGCTCATTGGGCGAGACATGTATTCAAGGTGTCGAAAGAAGCACTCAAATGCATAGGGTTTTGAAAGCGGTGCAAGAAATATGTCACTCCTTCTGATCTTTTCAATATCTATACAACTTACATCAGACCGAAGATGGAATACGACTCCCATATATGGGCAGGTGCTCCAAAATCATCCTTGGAGCTACTTGGCCGTGTCCAAAGGTGAGCGATGGTGCTGATAGGTGACAGTAGGCTATCCAACTCTATTATTTCCTTTGAGCATCGTTGGAATGTGGCTTGCATGATGCTGTTCTATCGTTACTTTCATCTTCATCAGACATCAGTCGCCTTATTCCTGACGAAACGTCGTAAAAATTAAATAAAAAAGAATTTTTATTTATAACATTTTAGGCCATAATAGCTTACACAGACTTGAGGATGTTCGGCAGCGATATGCGACTTTCTAGGAATTCACACCCGTTTGTTATCGATTGGCCAGTAGACACTACAGATCAAATTCGGTTTTCGCTCGTATAGTCCGTATGTGAAATCGACATCCGATAAATGCATTTCTTACTAATTGCGGCATCCAGAAGTTCAAGGCAATTGTCACTAAACATTACTCCCTCTTTCTCCCTCCGATTCTGTACTTTCCACTTGCCAACTCAACGCACCGCATGTACGAGTATAGGGGGAATCCCCTGAGTGTTGGTTATTAAAAAAAATGTAGAGCGCTATCGTACATGTTAAAAAAGTATTTCTGGCTAGAATTGAGTGAGCTTGACATCGCCGATATGTGGTTTCAACAAGACGTTGCCACTAGCCACACAGCACGCGTTACAATCGATTTACTGAAAGGCAAATTCGGTGAACGTCTTATCTCGAGAAATGGTCCGGTCGAATGACGTTCATGCGATTAAATACCATTGGATTTATTTTTATGGGATCACATTAGGGTTGCCAGATGCCAACTGCAAGAAATCGGGACATCCAATAGTAAAAGTCGGGATTTCTCGGGATTTCTCAAAAAGGAAAAAGGGTTTTATTAACAAAAAAAAAACAGTTTCATACTGACATTGTAAGTGTACTGAGTACTAATTTTCACCATTTCTTTATATTACACTTCGTTTTCATTCCTAAAGCCCAGTGCACACTTGCAGATATATCTGACAGACCGGAGTGCTAAACTTTTTACTACTACGTAAAATGCTCCGAATTGCTTATGCATCTGCTCACTATTAATCCCAATAAGTGATTGGCATGTTGAAAAAAAATAATTAATTATGTGTAAGAAGGACTGTGGAGCATTTAATGTTCCGAATTGGACGATCCGTCTGCTAGTGTGCACTGGACTTAAAAGGGGGCCTACACCACACCACATTTTGCGCAACAGAGCTGTTGTGTGTGATCCGCCTGTCGCCATTCAGAAATGCTTTTATCGACTTTTTGTGTTGTCGTTTGTTGCACAAAATGTGGTGCTGTCTATTTGGTACTTTAACTTTGCAAACTTGAAAAGTCGGGATTTTCCCCTACATTATTTCAATACTCGGGACTCGGGACAATCATAGAAAGTCGGGATAATCCCGACGAATCCCGAGCGTCTGGCAACCCTAGATCACATCAAGGCATTGGTCTATGTCAACAAGCCGACAACTTAAGACGAGCTCAGAGACAATAGCCTTGCTATAATTGGTGAAAGTAGACCGCGGTTGCGGAGAGCATGGTAAATCCAAATCGTGTAAATTTTTAAAAGTGCAACGGTCACCGGGCCAAAAAAATTAAATCGTTCCAAATTAAATCTGGACTGATTTTCTTCCGTTATATTCTTCAATAGCGCCTGTCCATGATCCAAAAAACTTACTTTTGCCAAATTTCATAAAAATCAGACAACAATTGCGACGTGTAATTTCATAACAAGCATTATTTAACTATAAAAAAGCGGAAAACCACGTTTTTTGACAAATTAATTGTGCAATTGTAAGGCCAATGAGAGAAATCGAGGTATAAATCCTGAAAACTCTAATATAAATCGCGTCAAAGATTCATTGGTGTAAACCGCTCAGATTTATCAATCTACTTAGATATTGAGTATTAAAATTTCTTATTTTTAGCTCGTTTGTTTTATTTCGGTCTGTTGCTTTTACACATTGAACAGGGATTAAACCGGCTCAAGACCTCTTGCTTCTATATTTAAATAGAAGACAAGTTTTTAACAAAATGGCAAAGTGACATTGATTTTCGTGGCTGCACACTACTTTTATCATGATTTCGGGTCCGTGACAACCCTCTTCAGAAAGCCTTGCTGCAATTGTTAACAAGTAAGTAAGTGCTATAGTCGGGCGTGGCCGACTCTATGATACCCGCACCACTATAAATGTGATTAAGTCTCCTGTTAATCGAAAGCACTCGTCGCTATTTCTATCTGTATCTATCACGCAAGCACTAAGCCTTTATACCCCATACCACTATGTGGTGAGGGTATAACAATTATAGTTGGTCCACATTTTCATACCTTGTTTTCGGACCCTGTGCCCTCCCACGGACGAGATAAATCATTTGGCTTGACATATTTAAAGTCCTGAGGCAATTCCCTGTCATTTGAGGGGTCACACTAAAATCCGGGTAAACCGAAACTTTTGGACCCTCCTAATGGACCCTGGGGCCCAAACAGGTCGAATTTTTTTCTGTATTTAAAATTGTAAGATAATTTCCTTTTATTTAAGGGGTCACACTTATATTTAAAATCATGGGTCCATTTTTTGGGTTCTGAAGGACCCGTAGGTCCGAGAGGCGGTCCTACTATTTTTTTTTTACATTTTGTGGTCAGTTCTACATCGAATGTCATATTTTTTTAATTTGTTGACCAATACACGCGACATCAACTGGATTTGGACCAAATCCGGGAGTTCCTTTGTATGGGGGGTCTATCAGAAAGTGCTCCGATTTGTACCAAATTCAATAGCGTCCGTCCTTGTCCCAATATATTACCACATGCCAAGTTTCGTCAAGATCGGTGCATAAATGCGACCTGTACTTTGATTACAAGAATAGATGGACATCTTTAGATCCAGCCAGCCGGCCAGCCAGCCGCCCAGCCAGCCAGACAGACATGACTAGATCGACTCAAAATGTAATTTTGAGCAACTTTCTCTCTGGTCCCGGTATTCTAACTCGATTCCTTCGATGTGTTACAAACGCAAGCACTAAGCCATTATACCCCATACCACTATGTGGTGCGGGTATAAAAAGAGCTAAACATACGTACATGCACGGCACGGCACACAAGTTGACATAGTCAACTAAACTCTTTTTACAACACACACACGTTGTTGTAAAAGAAATCTATTGATGGCTCTCGATGTGGAGTCTCTTTAGAGCTGGCAAGAGTGAGTTGTATTTTCGTGGGCAATTGTGTGAAGAAAACTTAAAAAGTAAGGTTTACAACAGTAGTTCTCATTCGTTTGTGGAGGGCCTGGCCTTATAGAGTTCGGTTTTACTTTCAACAATTGCAGCAAGGCTTTCTGAAGAGGGTTGTCACGGACCCGAAATCATGATAAAAGTAGTGTGCAGCCACGAAAATCAATGTCACTTTGCCATTTTGTTAAAAACTTGTCTTCTATTTAAATATAGAAGCAAGAGGTCTTGAGCCGGTTTAATCCCTGTTCAATTTCTTATTTTCATATATATTTTTAAAAGAATGTAATTTTTGTATCGGTATTGAAAGAACATTTTTTCTGCTTCAGATTTTCAGGCAATTTTTTTCTGAGAAATATTCAGAAATAGCTTCAGCGATGTACTTACCGCTTGAATTGTTTGCTGAAAAAAAACAAATACAATTTTTAATTAGAAAACATATATTTTTTTAATGTTAAAAAAGGCATACAAATACTTATACATGTGCCATTTTCTACTGATGACCAAAAATAACTAACGAAAAATCCATTTGTAATGCAAACATGTATTCGCAATACACAAACCGTATGGATTTTCATGTCTTTCATCTTGTTAAACTGAAAAACCGAAAAACAAAATAAATTTAAGGATAATTAGATAATTATGATGAAACCCGCGTAATAAAGAATATCCTTATCCTTTAAACGTGGCGGACGTGTAATTAGAATATTTCGCGGTTTTTCCACGTCTCCTGCCGCCCCATAATTTCAGCGCCATGATGCCGCCACGTAAAGCAATGATGGTCACAATAATGTTGACCATCTTTTGCAGTAATCGCCCAGCTCGGAAAAGACATTATCTTCCAAAGCAACGGAAGGTGTCTTTGTGCGGCCGTTGAGAAATTATGATACCCATAAACAGAGACGAGGACTGTTAGCCGACTAAATATGTGATGTTTGTTGCAGCTCTGCACGCTTCCTGGCGTTCCTGTTTTGAGGTTACCGGAAGTTTGCCATACAGAAGGGGCCGTGAAGGGAACAAAAATTAACATCAACAGACACCAAAAGGGGAAAAAAATGAAAACAAACATAATTCTTTTTTATGACTACAACGACATGACAGTCGGTGTGCTGTGGCGTCCCCCGTCGGTGTGAGTGTGAACAAGTGTAACATCATCAGCGGCGCTAAGTAAGGACAGACGGCGAAGAAAAAAACGTAATTTGAAATTTACGGAAAACGTAGCGAACATTATCAAAGCCGCGAAATGCAACCAAGAAACATAATAAATTAAAACCACACTTGTATGCGCGGAATACTGTCGTTAGACAACAAGGCCAATAACAGCAGCAGCAGCAGTGAAAAAGGATAATATCAACTTTAGCAAGGTTATATTACCCGTACTAACGTTAAATCGCAATAATATTTAGTTGGAGGACGAGTAGATTTTCTATATAGAATGGAGCATTTGTTGTAATGGGTCACGTTATTACCATATTTCGCTTGCGAGCATAGGTAGTCGGTGAAATATGAGGGATGTGTAATCGGTGTGGTTCTAAAGAGCAACATTCATTTAATGTAAAGTCAGTGCTAAATATAACGTGGGGCTCACTGCGGGGGACAATCTTAAAGCAATGTGGGGGCTAAGTGGATTTTTTTTTAGAATTTTGGGGGCAACACTGTGTCATTAACTATGAGAAGAGGGTGTCTCTTTCGACCATCCCGACCAAAGATTGCCCAATTACAAAGATCATGATGATCGATCCGAAGATTTGCCGAATGGTGCTTCGGCAGGGGCGCAATATCAAAATGGGTTTTCCATTAAAGACATAACAATTTTATGTATTATTAAAACACAGAATATTTATGATATAGAGTTCAAATTTATTCCAGGTGTAGTGAAAATTTAAAATTAAAAACGATCTATTCCCTGGACCTAATTTTCCACCCCTCTTGTACACATTTCGACCGGAACGTTGGCAATTTCGCGTTGGATGTTTTCTCTGAGCTCGTCTTAAGTTATGTTGGCATAGACCAATGACTTGATGTGGCCTTAAAAAACGGCATTAAATCGCATGAACGAGATAACACGTTCACCGAATTTGCCTTTCAGTAAATCGATTGTAACACGAGCTATTTGGCTAGTGGCACCGTCTTGTTGAAATCACATATCGGCGATGTCAAGCTCATCGCATTCCGGCCAAAATATATAGATAGCGCTCTTCATTGACGGTAACATGACGATTGTTTTCATCCACCAAAAAAAAATAATGCCCAATCATACCACACAGTCGCACAGATCGCTAAAGATGATTATTACTGCCGGTAATTAGAGCAATCGCTCTTAAAGTTGCGACCACCGACACAGAATTTTGGTTGTAATTTGAAATGATTTCCAAACGTTGCTGGTAAGTGAACTTTACCATGCTGAAAATATTGACTTCGACTAACCTTTTGACACTGAAAGATCCGTAAAAATAATTGAGGTTGCGTTGACATAAGGATACGAAATTGTTAAGTCCCTATTGAAAAACACTTTATATAGGGTTGCTGTCTATATTTCTGGCGTAGGCAACACTAAGTGTTGCCTGGCACCATCTGACGTACTCAGAACGTTTTGACGTACGACCATCATTTGTATTGTTTACAGTGACTTGAAAAAATTAATTCGGCAAGAAAATGGAATTAACTCGTGAACATTTACGTGCGATCAATTTTTACAACGTTTTTCGACGTGGATTATCACGACAAGAGTGCATCGATGAACTTAAATCTTTGTATGGCGATGAAGCACAATTCTATAGCACTGTGAAAAACTAGTTTAATAAATTCAATCGTGGCCGACACTCGCTTAAAGACGAAGGTAGTGAAGGTCGTCCAAAAACGGCCGTTGTGCCAGAGAACATTGATGCCTTGAGTGAACGGATAATACAAGATCGTCATGTGACATACCGTCAGATAGAAGCATCCTTGGGCATTTATTCCACAAGCATACATTCGATATTGCATGAACGCCTGACCGTAAAAAAGGTTTGTTCTCGTTGGATCCCGCAAAATTTGACAATCGCTCTAAAATGGCTCGTGTCGATTGGTGCAAAGAAATTTTGAAAAAATACGATCGCGGTGCTTCAAAAGACTTTTATAAGATCGTCACAGGTGACGAATCTATGCGTATAAGCCCGAAACAAAACAGCAACCGACCGTATGGGTCTTTGAAGACGAGCCAAATCCAATGAAAGTTGTTCGTGGTAGAAGCACTTCGAAGCAAATGGTCGCCCGTTCTTCGGCAAAACTGGTCATGTATCGACTGTTCCGCTTAAGCAACGTAGGAGGTCTACTCTGAGTGGTACACCACAATTTGTTTGCATGGAGTCTTCGGAGAAATCCGAAAAACGAACAGGAGAAGACGAATCATTGTGCACCATGACAATGCGAGCTCTCACACATTGGCTCAAACCAGCGCCTTTTTGTCCGGCCAAAACGTCGAATTGATGGGTCATCCGTCGTACAGCCCTGACTTGGCACCCAATGACTTCTTTTTATTCCCGTGCATGAAGAAAAAAAGGAGTTTCATCACCAGAAGGGGCTGTTGAAGCGTTCAAAAACAATGTTTTGGAGATGTCTCAATCGGAGTGGAAAAAGTGCTACGAAATTGGTTTGAGCGCTTGCAAAAGTGTATAAATCATGCTGGAGAATGCTTTGAAAAACAATAAAACATCTTTTGATGATAAATATTCTCATTTTAATTATTAGACCAGAAATATATATAGAAGCGCTCGTATATGCACTTAATTCGCAATTAGCAACAACCCGTTTTTGTTGCCATAAAAGTGTAATTGGTTGCAATATTGGTTTTAAATCGGTTCAAAGCGACAGGACCTTTAATCGGGAAATATGGTCCAATGTATCAGGATTGATTATAGATCTCACATAGTGCACCATACTTAATTTAAGACAGATCGGAAGTTAACCGGGAAAGACCTTTTTGTATGTTGCAATAAAAGAACGTTGACGCATTTCGTCCAATAAAACCATAATTCAAGATCGAATGTAAAATATAACTTGTGGAGAAGCAACAACTTTAGTGGGAGGGAACTTTTGAATAGATGCTTTAAAAGCATAAAAACAAATAAAAACATTAACCGATATGGTAAAATTCTACCCGGAATGATTGCAAATAGTATACTTAAATATACTTTATAAAATTTGGGCACGATCGGAAGTAAAATGTAGCTTGGGGAGTGGCATGATCACATATTGGAAGGTACCTTTTCAAATGGGCTATAAGATACATTAGGCCAATACCGCCTGAGATCACCCTCTATCAGTCATAGACAATTTGACCACGATACGGCTTTCTTAAATCGAGAGGAACCATCGTGTTAGGACAATTTCAATGGTTATAAGTATATGTAGGTTTCTGAAATCGGAAAAGACCATGTTTCGTATTATATTTCGATCTTGTACTAATCCTGAACATTGTGCAAAATTTCGCTAAAATCGGTTTATATTTTCAATACTTAAACTAAAGGGTGTATTTTTTCAGATGTATAGTTTTCAAGAAGAAATAAAATGCTTACAATTTAATGTTATGGCCACGGATTTGGCTTTATTATAAAGACAAGAGTTTCACATTATGCTTTAATAATGGTTTCGGGCATGTGGCCGGCGCGGCTGGCTCAAATAAATTCCAGCCGAAAGGCTTAATTTCGACCACTTTTTGCAGCATTTGTGGCCGTATGTCAGTGATAGCGCGGCAAGTATTCTCTTCCAAGGCGTCAATCGTGTCCGGCTTATCTGCGCACACAAGTGACTTCACATAACCTCTTGCGGTGTTAACTCGCACGATCTTGGAGGCCGCACCACAGACCAAAGACGCGAGATAATGCGCCCACCAAAAGTTTCCTGCAATAAATTAAATTTTATTTATTGTAGCGCTTTCTTGTAGGAACCAAAGGTTGTCCACATCAACATCCTCCAATTCAGACACGAAAAAGTCATAAATCGTGGCTTTATAGCCTTCCCTATTGACTGTAACATTATGGCCGCCTTAATTTTTGAAGAAATATTGACCAATGATTCCCTCTACGAATAGAGCCTAACAAACAGAGACTTTTTGAGGATGTAACAGTGTCTCAACATTGGCTTGTGGATTTTCATTACTCCAAATGCAACAATTTTGGTTATTAACGTAGCCATTCAACCAAAAGTGAGCTTCAAAAGCTGAACAAAATGTTCTTGTAAAAATCAGGATCGGTGGCCATCTCGTTTTGGGCTCATTCACCACGATTTGCGAACCAAACTGAGCATAAATCAAGTGACAGCAACTGCGAAAAAGTGGGTACAGATTGAAAGCCATTCGTCTAAAATCCATCCTTTATAATGGTAGATATCAAAGACTGTCCGATAAACGAACTAATATCACTTCATGGAATTGTGATTCTTAATCGATCGGTTTAGCACAAACTGGATCAGCACTTTTTCATAATATCCTTTACGATAGTGTGGGGTGTGAAATTGACATAAGAGACGACGATTAACTGTACGTGAATTATGCTTTGCTAATTTCGACTTTTTCCAAATACGGGGTGAAAAAAACACGGACCTCTACAAGAGACGAATTTTCTACCTAATTTAAATCAGAGTTACTTGTCCATGAGTATATAACAAACATTTCTTGAAAAAAGAAAATAAATAATTTATGTTGAAGTCAAAAACCTTTGAATCTCAGGTATTGGTTGCTTTGATCATCTTATAGCTGGTTTCGAGCTTGCTTTCTCCACATTAAAAAACTGTTAGATGTTAACCATACTTTTGATTTGTTTGGGAAGACAATATGGACACAACAAGTTTTTGCCAGTCTAAATAGGCCTTTAGCAAGTTTTTGTCAGTCTTAATAGGCCTTTAGCCCTTCAAGTCGCTGCCATCGCTGGCAATTTCAGATTGGGTTTCATTCTCAGTGTTAATTGTTTGTTATTGTGCGTATGCAAACACTTTAAGTTACCAACTAAATTTTAAAAACAATATTTTACCACGCTTATCATTCCACCTCATTCAAGCATAATGCACGGTGGAGACATGGCGTCATTTGTTTATATCTCACGTAGCAATTAATATTTTCTAACTCATACCATTATTTCGAGGACAAAAACAAAGGACTCTCACCAATGGTAAGAGGAGGATGCAGACAGTATTTCTAAAAGAGAAGCGGTCACCATGAATCCTGGCTAGGTATGTGTGCATTATTTCAATACAAAACAGGTGTTGATAATTTATCGATTTCAGTGGTTTCGAAATAAAACAGGTTGTATGCTGCGCGTCGTTTAGATATTAACGACACGGTCATTAAAGTAAAACAAATGAAGGCAATAAAGGAAGGCACAGAGGCTAGAGTCAATGTAATTTTAAAATAAATACGAGGGCGACCGCAAAAGTAACTGGCCTAACATAAAAAGAACCGTTTTATTGGAATTATTATTATTTATTTTTCAACATAATCTTCTTTCAACTCAATACACTTCATCAAACGTTTTTCAAGTTTTTTAATTCCATCCGAAAAATAAGATTTTTCAAGACCTTCAAAATATGCCCCAGTTTCAGCAATAACCTCGCTGTTGGACGAACATTTTTTGCACCGAGAAATTTTTTTAAATTTGGAAACAAGAAATAATCTGAAGGAGCTAAATCTGGACTATATGGTGGATGCGGAGCAATTTCAAATCGTAATTCGGTCAGTTTTTGTTGAGTTAATAATGCAGTGTGTGAAGGAGCATTATCTTGATGAAAAAGAACTTTTTTTTCTAAATGCGGTCGTTTTATCTTGATTTCTTCGCTCAACCGATCCAATAATGCACAATAATATTCACTATTTATAGTTTTTCCTTTCTCAAGATAATTAATAAATATTATGCCCCTTGCATCCCAAAATACTGTGGCCATTACTTTTCCTGCTGACTTAACAGTTTTCGCCTTCTTGGGACCATTTTACCAGCTTCTATCCATTGTTTTGACTGTTCTTTGAATTCTGAGATGTAGTGATGGATCCATGTTTCATCAACAGTTATGAATCGGCGCAAGAACTATATTGGATTACGCTGATAAATCGGTAAAAGCTCCTCGAAATTGGTCCAACGGACGATTTTTTGGGGGCAAAGTCAACAAACGCGGCACCCATCTTGCGGATAGCTTTTTCATGTGGAGTTCATCATGTAAAATACTCCATACTTGTTTTTCGTGTATTTTAGCAATATCAGCAAGTTCTCTGAGCTTTATTCGTCTATCTTTAGTCACTTCATTAAATATTTTTCTAATGTTTTCAATAGTAGTAGCAGTTTTCTGTCTTCCAGAGCGTTGTTCATCTTCCGTACTTGAACGACCCATTTTAAATTGTTGAACCCAGGATTTCACGGTGGAGTATGATGGTGCATTATCACCATGAACAGAATCCAATTCATCTTTGATTAATTGTGGCGTATAACCTTTCATATAAAAGTGTTTAATTACCGCACGAAACTCTTTATTTTCCATTTTTCAAAAATTATAAAACTTGTTTACTTCAATCACCTGTAACAAAGAAAATAATCATTAAATATTTCGGAAATTTTGACAGATGGCTTATAAAAGATTGCTTTTAAAAAACAAAAACAAAAAAAAGTTCCTAGTAAAACAGAAAATGTGCCAGGCCAGTTAGTTTTGCGGTCGCCCTCGTATAAAACAAACTGTACGAATTTACACAGTAGAAATATTAAAGCAGCATGCTACGTTTGTCTAGGATATTAATTATTCGTGGGGCACAAACATCACCACCATTTAATCTTATGGTCCCTTAAAGGAATTTCAAAATCTATGTTTCGGACTTCCTTTAGCAAAAAACTTGTTGAATATAACCATTTCAGTTAAAGACAAAAATGAAAAAATAAAATCCTCCTCATCTTTATCAAAACAATCAAGAATACGAGTATCTAAAAAAACGTCTCGGAAATTATGATTACTTTTCATATCAAACATCAAAAACACACCTTCATTCACTCATTTTCCTCCTCTCCCCCTGTTTATCATGTCCGCCGTACCATTAACAAAATCAGCACCATCTTCATTTTCATCAGCTCACCGTCGTCGTCACCGTCACCACCAGCGTCAGCGGTACCATTATTATAACTTTTATTGTGATTGTTATGCATACAGAGAACTCAGGCGTACACGACGAACCAATTTCATGCTGAATTTAATTTCAGGACAATAGTTGAAGTGTCCTGTCATCATCGCCCCAACCCCGCCACCTCTGACAAACGTCTGTAAACGTCGTGCATTTTCTCTGCTTCGGCTGCTGCTCTTTTACTAAACACACGTTTTTAAGTTGAGTTCCTTGTACACATTTAAGCGCGCCCGCTCCAAGCTTGAAGTGCTGCCATCGATGATGGACGGAGGTGTGTGTGTGTGGAGAGTTTTCTTGCATGAAATTGTAAATTGTACAACTAACATACCTTGAGGCTGTTTCAGAAAAATAAAGAAAAACTCTTCGTGTATACCCAGCGCAAACCAATCAACTCAAGATAACAGTCCGCGGTAAAAATGATAGTTACTCAGCCAGACAATAATGGCAAGGAGCGTAAAATTTTCGTACTGGTTTAGGACCTAATGTCAGTTGGGGAAAAGAGGTCTGGAACACTTAAAATGTGCCTAGTGAAGCGGTAAGGACATATTTTTTGGGGGCTATATGGAAAACTGCAAGTTCATAAATCGGAAAAAAATTTTCTTATATCAAAACATGGAATGATGTTAGTCGGGTCGGTTTTGGCCCAAACCAGAGTAATACGTACAGCAATCTGTGTCAAAATCTGTTCATATTTTCGACTTCTTTAGTGATGGCCAAGCAGGTAGACGGATGACTATCGATCAATGGAATCAGATAGTGATTCTGAATTGATCGGCATAATAAATATGAGCTACGAGTATATCTCCTTAACTTTAAGGTGTTACATTCGTTTGCACTAATTTACTACTAGGGTATAATTACCGAAGTATGTACACACTAAAAAAAGTTGTCTTATTTTTTCCAGTCAAATAAACCTTTCATAAGAAATATGAAAACAAATCTCAAAAATTACGAAATCGGTTTGAATATTAAAAAATAATAATTTGAGGGATCATAATGAACGGTTTTATTATTTTTAAAAAAAATTTCAATCATATGTTTCAAACTTTTTTAAGTATTTTCATATTTTATATGAAATGTTACGTGTTTTTTATGAAATTGTAATTTTTATGACAATATTTCACAAAAACTGGAAATTCTTTCATAATGACTTTACAATTTGTCCCTAATTTTTATGAAAAATGTTCTCGAATAATTTGAAAATTTTATAAAACAAAAAATAAATATTTTACATTTATACGTATTACGAGGGCTGCTATACATAATTTTGGTCAAATAAAGAAAATGCAAATATTTATCATTAAAAATGGTTTTATTGTTTTTCAAAGTATTCTCCAGCTTGATTTATACACTTTTGCATGCGCTCAAACCAATTGTCAAAGCACTTTTTCCACTCCGATTGGGAGCATATTCAGGCTACGAAAATCGTTGACCATGCATTTTTTCTTGATGTGCGGGAATAAAAAGAAGTCATTGGGTGCCACGTCGAGGCTGTACATCGGGTTACCCATCAATTCGACGTTTTTGCCGGTCAAAGAACCGCTGGTTTGAGCCGATGTGTAAGAGCTCGCATTGCCATGGTGCACAATGATTCGTCTTTTCTTGATCGTTTTTCGAATTTCTCCGAAGACTTCTAACAAAAAAATTGTGGTGTCCGAATCAGAATTGACCGTCCTACGTTGCTCAAGCGGAACAGTCGCCACATGACCAGTTTTGCCGAAGAAACAGGCGACCATTTCCTTCGAAATGTTTCTTCATTAAATAAAGGCTTCTGTCGTTTGCAAAGAAATTTTGAAAAAATACGATCGCGGTGCTTCAAAACTTTATAGGATCGTCACAGGTGACGAATCATGAATCTATGCGTATGAGCCCGAAAATCCAAATCCAACGAAAGTTGTTCGAACAACTTTTGAAGCACCGCGATCGTATTTTTTCAAAATTTCTTTGCACTAATCGACGCGAGCCTTTTTTTGGGCGATTGTCAACTTATACGGGATCCATCGGGAACACATCTTTTTAAAGCCAGGTTATCATGCAATATCGAATGTATACTGGTGGAAGAACTGTCCAAGGATGCCTCTATCTTACGGTTTGCCACATGACGATCATGCATTATCGGTTCACGCACGGCATCAATGTTCTCTGGCACAACGTCCGTTTTTGGACGGCCTTCGTCTTTAAGCGAGCGTCGGCCACGTTTGAATTCATTACAGTGCTATAGGATGGTGCTTCATCGCCATACAAAGATTACAGTTCATCGATGCACTCTTGTCGTGATAATCCACGTCGAAAGTTGTGAAAAATGATCGTCCGAAAATGTTCACGAGTTAATTCCATTTTTTTGCCAAATTGATTTTCTCAAGTCAATGTAAACAAAACAAATGATGGTCGTACGTCAAAACGTTCTGAGTACGTTTATGCTAAAAAATGTCTAACTCTCCAATGGAAATGTCAGATGGACCCAGACAACACTTAGTGTTGCCTAGGCCAGAAATGTATATAGCAACCCTCGTAAAAATGGCAAATCATTTTCATTGACAAGCAAATAAGAACATTCTCCTAAAACATATGAAGCAAATATTAAGAAATTTCAACGAAAATTACGAGAATGTTCCTAAAAATTATAAATAAAATTTATGTGATGACATTTCATATAAAATAAGAGTTTAAATAATTCCATAAGAAGGAATAATTACGAAACGTTAAAGAAGGTTTTTTAAGAAGCCGGTTCGTATATTCGCGCAAACTTCTTCACAAATAACTCGAAACGTACGCAAAACTTCGCCAATAATTTGAAGAATGTAAAGGTAGTTTTTTTCAGACGTGTGATTTCAAGAAGAATTAAACTCATATACTTTAATGTTATTGCCAAGAATTTAGCTTTATTTTAAAGATAAGGGTTTGCCATTATGTTTTAAAAATGATCACAGACAAGTGGCTGCCGCGGCTGGCTCGAATAAATTCCAGACGAGAGGCCCAATTTTCCACCATTTTTTTCCAGATTTGGGGCCGTATGTCAGCAATAAAGCGCCGAATAATCTCTTCCAAGTCGTCAATAGTGTTGGACTTATCTGCGAAGCAAAGCGACTTCACATGACCCCACAAAAAATAGTCCAGTTGTGTTGAATCGCACAATCTTGGAGGCCACGCATCTGGCCCACTCTCTTCCAAGTCGTCAATAGTGTTGGACTTATCTGCGAAGACAAGCGACTTCACATGACCCCACAAAAAATAGTCTAGTTGTGTTGAATCGCACAATCTTGGAGGTCACGCATCTGGCCCACGACGCGAGAAAATGTGCTCACCAAATGTATCCTTCAATAAATTAATTGTTTCGATGGCTGTATAACATGTAGCGCCTTCTTGGTGGAACCAGAGAATCTCCACAGCAACACCCTCCAATTCAGGTACGAAAAAATCAGGAATCATGGCTCTATAGCGTTCCCTATTGAATGCTACATGACGGACCAATGATTCCCTCTGCGCATAGAGCACACCACACAGTGGCTTTTTTGTGTTATATCGGCTTGTGGATTTTCATTACTGAAAATGCAACAATTTCGATTATTAACGTATTCATTAAACAAAAAGTGAGCTTCAATGCTGAACAAAATTTTCTTGTAAAAATCAGGATCGGTGTCCATCTCGCTTTGGGCCCAATCACCAAAAATTGCAAACGTTGTTCGGGTAAGTAAGTATATGAAATGGCAAACCAAACTGAGCATAAATCAAGTGAAAGCTGTCAAAAAGACCAACTCTGAAGATAATCCAAAAAAACACCCTTTAGTTTTATATACCCAAAAAAAGCCATATACCCAAAAATAGTTTGATGCTCTTCGAATATTGTTAGCCCAACCATACTTTTCCTACGTGTACAGTGTATGTTAAAATCACTAATGTATTAGTGGAACTGAAATCTGAAATACAACAGCCGAAATTTAGGCATTAAGCCTAGAGCAAATGGTCCATATGGCCCCAAAATTAGGCTCTGTTAAACATGACTAAAAACTATATCCCCCAAACCTGCCAATGTCATACCGGAACACAATCCATGGAGGAGAGTAAGTGAATTGTCCACTTGTTTTAGTTATCACAGCTAGACAATGTAATATCCTTAATAATGTGACCATAAACTGTAGGCCACTATTCACAATAAACCTTACATTTGCTGTTCATTATTTGCCAGCCAAACGTTCCTTTTGCGGTTTATAGCAAAAAGACATCTCATGTACAGTGGGATTTTGCCGGTAAAAACATCGTTTTTCGAGTGTAAAATATCAAAAAAGAATTACTGCAATCTGCAGTAACTGCCCCAGATTGTTGTGCATTTCAATTTCAAAAATTTCTTCCACCGTGTTGCGCCATCGTACAGGCACCATAACCAAGCGACTGTCAGCGCCCCTTAATTCCAATCCAGTCGGTTCCGATTCGGAGAGTGCTATATGGATACAAGCTCCCTCTTGATCAGCGACCGAGGCCTATCTAAAACCACTGCTATGGATCACAGCATCCGGTTCCAAAGCAACTCCACACTGTGTCGAAACTCACCCCGCAATTGGGGTTTAAACCACAGCCACCACGATACTCCCCGAAGGGCCGCACCTTCTAATCACGACAAAAAAAAACAGACCTAGGGGCTTCTGACTTCACATGGTACCAGACTTTAGTCTCCGGTCAGACCTCGTAGCCGAGCTACTACCAGTTTGTGATACACAGAACTCGGGACTGGACACCCATAATTAAATGCATCGGTCGTGAAATAGTATGACGCGCAAAATAGAATAGAGGTTTAAAACTAGTTTTGTTCAGGAGAGCCATTTTAAAGATTATGTCCCTTTCTATTTTCGCTTAGAATCATCGACTTCACTTTCATAAAACGCGCATATCTCTGGGAGGGAACACTTTTGGGGCATGGGATCATTCGATGCTCAGATGTTGTCCGCATCAAAAAAAAAAAGTGAAAAGTTGATGAAAAGTTTTGTTCAGGAGATCCATTTTAAAGATAAGGTCCCTTTCTATTTGGGCTTAGAATCGTCGAATTCACTTTCATAAAACGCGCATATCTCTGGGGGGGAACACTTTTGGGGCATGGGATCGGTCTCATTCGATGCTCAGATGTTGTCCACTTCAAAAAAAAGTGAAAAGTTTATGAAAAGTTTTGTTCAGGAGATCCATTTTAAAGATAAGGTCCCTTTCTATTTGCGCTTAGAATCGTCGACTTCACTTTCATAAAACGCGCATATCTCTGGGAGGGAACACTTTTGGGGCATTGGATCGGTCTCGTTCGATGCTCAGATGTTGTCCACATCAAAAAAAAAAGAAAAAAATGAAAATTGATTTTTTACCCTTAGGTCCCTTTCTCTATGCGCTGCCACATATGTAGACACAATGCATACACATGGATGTAAAATAATGCTGTACATGGACCTGCCTTCCTGGCCGCTCAGACCGAGGTCTTTCTCTACCTCTGCCGTTCGACGACGGTAAACGACAACCATGCACTAGGGCTGGGCCCGACCGACCCCAGCAAGACCCTAAGGTCTGTAAAGACTGCGTGAAGTCTTGGGAAGACCCCATTATTGCCAGTCATCCGTTGTACCAGATTACCTCCAGTCAGATTTCGTAACCAAAATTACTCAAAGTTTTAGTCCAATGTAACTTGGGGACTGGTAACCGCCGGTGGCAGCAGATATCGAAGGACAAAAGGCAGCTAACCGCCAGTTACAGCGGAACGCGATCAACCAACGAGAACACGACGCCTAGAAAAGGCCTGGCAGGCGAACTGGCTAATCCTTGTTTGACATGCGCTAGTAGAGACATGTGATGGCAACTAAAAGGCAGACCAATACAAATCTCCCGTCAGCCACTATAAGCCATGCACACTCTCCACTCTCTTCGACCAACAGTGCTGCCACAGTGCAAAAAAGCACACTACCACGCTCCACCCTGTATGTTAAACATACCACGGTTGTGAGAATTGTAATATGGTTGGGAGGATCATAATATGGTTGATTGTGAACCATACTATGTTTGTTGGGATCAAAGTATGTTTGTGTGTAAATCATACTATTCTTGTGAGGATTATAATATGGTTGCGTGGATCATAGTATGGTAGTATGTGAATTATACTGTTGTTGTAAGGACCATAATTCTGTTGTGCCACAATCATATACTCAACAATAGTTTGATGCTCTTCGAATATTGTAATCGCAACCATAACTATTTTTCGTGTAGATATGAAAATGACGAAAATACAACGATTTTTTATTTTATGTTATATGGGAGCTAGGCGAGGTTGTAGGCGGATTTGAGCAAAAACTTTCTTTTAACATAATTTGGCAAAATTGGAGATGTGTGCAAAATTTCAAAGCTCTAGCTCGTTTAATTCAAAGTTTTGCAGCAGTTTATATGAAAAAATCCCACTGTGCGTCGTCTTCGCCAATGTCACCGGGGGAAAAGCCATGATGGGTGGTAGGTAGTAAGTGAGTGGCGTTCGCTTTACCGGTGGTGTGAAAAGAATAATATACTGAAGAAAAAAAAAACCAAATACAACAAGAACCACAACAGCAGCAGTTTTAACAACAAAAAAACCACGAAGAGGAAGAAAACGTAAAGTAAAATGCACCTCAGGCTTATTGCAGCAGCAACAGCGGCAGAAGTCTCACCTATTGGACGTGTCTGGCATAAATTTGAAACAAGACACAAAACATTGCACGTTTTCAGTTCCAATTCTCTCGTCCAACCAAACCACCCTTCCACCGCCACTCCTGTAGTGGCGAAGATTTACAGCCGGGGTACTATCGTGGCTCTGAATTTATGGCTGTTATACTCGCTCGCAGTTTATGAATGTTTTGCCAAGAAATATTAGAAATTTATAAAAAAAACGAATGCCACCAACAACCAAACTTCGAATTGATTGCAAGTATTGTGTTGGTGAACAACAGCAGCAACAACACCACATAAAAAGTGAAGACTGCAATTTTTTTAATTTCTCTTTTTCTATATTCTGCAGTTTTTTTTAATTTGTACATGACACTTGCAAACAATGGCTGTGCTGGTGATGCGTTAGAAAGGTGGAAAATTATTATATGTCATCTACGCTGTCAACGCCACACCAGTGAAAGGAATCAAATACAAAACAACAACCACAACGACGTTGTTGTTGTTCTACGAACGTTGCACAGAAACGCTGATTGGAATTTAAGTTTGGAAAAATTGTGCCTTGAATTGAAAAAGTGTTCAAAAAAATGTTTATGGTTTGGAATGGCAGACATTATTCACAGAGATAAAGAAAGGCGATCCGTTTAGTGATTTTCAAGGTAGCCCTAAATCCAAATCATAGAACTATGAAGGTTGATATATATATTTCTGGCCTAGGCAACACTAAGTGGCGCCATCTGACATTCCCATTAGAAAATTTGACATTTTTAGCATAAACGTACTCAGAACGTTTTGACATACGACCATTAATTGTGTTGTTTACAGTGACTTAAAAAAATCAATTTGGTAAAAAAAAAAGGAATTAACTCGTGAACATTCTCGTGCGATCATTTTTCACAACTTTCGACGTGGATTATCACGATAAGAGTGCATCGATGAATTAAAATCTTTGTATGGCGATGAAGCTCCATCCTAAAGCACTGTGAAAAACTGGTTTAATGAGTTCAATCGTGACCGACGCTCGCTCAAAGACGAAGGTCGTCCAAAAACGCCCTTTGTGCCAGAGAACATTAGGCATTTCTTCCACCAGCATACAATCGATATTGCATGAACACCTGGCCCTAAAAAAGATTTGATGTCGTTGGATCCCGCACAATTTGACAATCGCTTAAGAAAAGGCTCGAGTCGATTGGTGATTTTAAAAAAATACAATTGCGGTGCTTGAAAAGACGTTTATAAGATCGTCAAAGGTGACGAATCATGGATCTATGTATGAGTCCAAAACAAAACAGTAATCGGCCGTGTGGGTCGTAGAAGACGAGCCAAATCCAACGAAAGTTGTTCGTAGAAGAAGCACTTCGAAGCAAATGGTCACCTGTCCTTTGGCTACTGCACGCAGAGAAAAGATATGGTTACTATATGGTCACGGCAACAACAGTATGTTCTCTGCAGTAAAAGTATGGTCGTCGCAACCCTAGAATTGTTTTTTTTAAATTTCATTTTGACAATAGTATAATTGCGGCAATATTAATATTGTTGAAATGTTTCAAAAGTATTGTTGCCAAATTTAAAAATAAAAATATGGTTGTAGCAACAATATAAATATGGTTTGTGGGACAAAAGTATCGTTTTCATGGGTTTTATGTTAACAATAACATAAATACGGCAATCATACCAGCAAAACCTTAATTTTTTTTAATTTGACAATGTTATTTTTACGATTCTTACGCAATAATAGTAATAAAAATTATATTTAAAAAAAAACTACGGATTAGTATAACTAAAATATTTTTAATAAATGTTTTTTTTTTACTGTTAAATAAATCACTCCTATTGTTACATTACTTACGTACTTAATAAAATTCTTTATTGTTGATTAACAACGTATTCCAGTCTTTACAAACAATATTTGGGATCATAGTATGGTTGTGCGATAGTCATACTATGGTTGTGAGGATCATACTATGGTTGTACGTTAAACAAACTATGGTTATGAGGATAATAATATGGTTGTTGAGATTATAGTATGGTTGAATGTGAATAATAATATGGTTGTGGGGATTATAGTATGGTTGTGTGTGAATAATTCTATTGTTGTGAGGACCATAATATTGTTATGGGAATCATAGTATGGTTGTGTGTGAACCATACTATTGTTGTGATGATCATAATATTGTTGTGCCACAACCATATAACCAACAATAGTATGGTGCTCTTCGAATATTGTTACCCCAACCATAATTTTTTCTGCGTGTGTTCCGCTTGAGCATCGTAGGACGCTCAATTCTGAGTGGTACACCACAATTTGTTTGTCTGAAGTCTTGGAAGAAATTCGAAAAACGAACAAGAGAAGACGAATCATTGTGCACCATGACAATGCGAGCTCTCACCTGCACCATGACAATGCGAGCTCTCACACATCGGCTCAAACCAGCGCCTTTTTGACCGGCCAAAACGTCGAATTGATGGTCATCCGTCGTACAGCCCTGACATGGCACCTGCACATCAAGAAAAAAATGCGTGGTCAATTATTTTCGTCGCCAGAAGGTGCTGTTGAAGCGTTCAAAAACCATGTTTTGGAGGTGCCTTAATCGTATCGCTCTATAGGGGCCCATAAATTGGCTTCTTTAACTTTGGACATATAGATATGAAAAAAACAAGTATGTAAGCGCTATAGTCGGGCGTGGCCGACTCTATGATACCCGCACCACTATAAATGTGATTAAGTCTCCTGTTAATCGAAAGCACTCGTCGCTATTTCTATCTGTATCTATCACGCAAGCACTAAGCCTTTATACCCCATACCACTATGTGGTGAGGGTATAACAATTATAGTTGGTCCACATTTTCATACCTTGTTTTCGGACCCTGTGCCCTCCCACGGACGAGATAAATCATTTGGCTTGACATATTTAAAGTCCTGAGGCAATTCCCTGTCATTTGAGGGGTCACACTAAAATCCGGGTAAACCGAAACTTTTGGACCTTCCTAAGGGACCCTGGGGCCCAAACAGGTCGAATTTTTTTCTGTATTTAAAATTGTAAGATAATTTCCTTTCATTTAAGGGGTCACACTTATATTTAAAATCATGGGTCCATTTTTTGGGTTCTGAAGGCCCCGTAGGTCCGAGAGGCGGGTCCAACTATTTTTTTTTTACATTTTGTGGTCAGTTCTACATCGAATGGCATATTTTTTTAATTTGTTGACCAATACACGCGACATCAACTGGATTTGGACCAAATCCGGGAGTTCCTTTGTATGGGGGGTCTATCAGAAAGTGCTCCGATTTGGACCAAATTCAATAGCGTCCGTCCTTGTCCCAATATATTACCACATGCCAAGTTTCATTAAGATCGGTGCATAAATGCGACCTGTACTTTGATTACAAGAATAGATGGACATCTTTACATCCAGCCGACCAGCAAGCCGGCCAGCCAGCCAGCCAGCCGCCCAGCCAGCCAGACAGACATGGCTAGATCGACTCAAAATGTAATTCTGAGCAACTTTCTCTCTGGTCCCGGTATTCTAACTCGATTCCTTCGATGTGTTACAAACGCAAGCACTAAGCCATTATACCCCATTGCACTATGTGGTGCGGGTATAATAAGAAAACGTATTTTCGCTTATCTCAATATGTGACAGCGCATAGAGAAAGGGAACTAAGGGTAAAAAATACATTTTCATTTTTTGATGTGGACAACATCTGAGCATCGAATGAGACCGATCCCATGCCCCAAAAGTGTTCCATCCCAGAGATATGCGCGTTTTATGAAAGTGATGGTAGACCAAAGATACACGTATTAAATCTTTAAAATGGCTCTCCTGAAAAAAACTGGTTTTTACATTTAGGTCGCTGTCACATATGTGACGCGCAAAATAGAAAGGAACCTAAGGGTAAAAAGTTTTGTTCTGGAGAGCCATTTTAAAGATTTAAATGCGAGTATCTTTGGTGTACCATCACTTGCATAAAACGCGCATATCTCTGGGAGGGAAAACTTTTGGGACATGGGATCAGTCTCATTCGATGCTCAGATGTTGTCCAAATCAAAAAAAGTGAAAATTGATTTTTTTTTCCCTAAGGTCCCTTTCTCTATACGTTGTCACATATGGTTTCTCAAAAAACATTCAAATGTAAAAGTACATAACGAACCTAAAAAGTACAAGGGTTTATCAGGCTCCGAGAATGTTGTTTTGTCAAACATGGATTAACCACCAACGACCAAATAGTGTCAAGGCAGTTCTGCTACGCAATTCATGGTGGAGAGTATAAATGCTTCGGCCTGGCCAAACATGACCACGTTTTTACTAGTTTTTTTTTATTTATGTTTTTGTTCTTTTGCGGGGTTGAAAATTTTAAAATTAGTTTTAAGCTTCGCTAAAATTTTGCTGATTTGTGCGAAATTTTTGTCATAAAAAAAGAAAATTTTTAATCACATTGGACAGTAATATAGGATAAGTTTTTAACAAAATGGCAAAGTGAGTTTGATTTTAATGGCTGCACACTGCTATGGCTCACAGAGACTCCCTCCGGGCAAGCTGGGTTTAAGAAAGCAACACCAAAATTGTGGTAATTTTGTCGTACCTTGTTTATTGTCTCGAGTCTCTAATAAAAAACTACAGGGTGTCTGCCGGGAAGGTATTTGTTTGTTTATAATTTTTGCATAAATGAGAGGGAATGCTTCTTATATTGATAAATGTTTTACTTAATGTCGACAATTACGTATGGAATACAATATTACAAAACGAACAAGACCACGTTTTTACTATTTTTTTTTATTTATGTTTTTGTTCTTTTGCGGGGTTGAAAATTTTAAAATTAGTTTTAAGCTTCGCTAAAATTTTGCTGATTTGTAAAAAAAGAAAATTTTTAATCACATTGGACAGTAATATAGGATAAGTTTTTAACAAAATGGCAAAGTGATATTGATGGCTCACAGAGACTCCCTCCGGGCAAGATGGGTTTAAGAAAGCAACACCAAAATTGAGGTAATATTGTCGTACCTTGTTTATTGTCTCGAGTCTCTAATTAAAAACTACAGGGTGTCTGCCGGGAAGGTATACTACTTTGTTTCCCGGTATCTGCCGGGAAGGTATACAACTTTGTTTGTTTATAATTTTGAATAAATGAGAGGGAATGCTTCTTATATTGATAAATGTTTTACTTAATGTCGACAATTACGTATGGAATGCAATATTACAAAAATGTCCACCTCTGTTAGCTTCACAAATGCAAGTCGTTTTGACATTACATTCAGCACGGCGTCGAATTGAGATTGAAGGATTGTTTTGAACACTTTCTTGAGCAGCAGTAATGTTTTTAGCCGATCTTGCAGTGCGTTGTGGTCCATTCTTGGGCCACAGCTACAGACCCTCTTTCTTCGAAATCATTCACTGGCACGTTGTTTCTCCCAAAAAATTGCACGTAACTTTTTCATCGTCACATTAATCGATGATTGACTTTCTAACGATTTATCGAATATTTTTCCATAATAAATTTACCACTACTCTACTTCACGACTGCCAAATATGAGCTGTCAAGACTAATGTTTAAAAAAAATGGCGGCAAAACAATGCAGTATACCTTCCCGGCGGACACCCTGTATATCAGGATTTAAAATATTCCTATTCTTAGTGTGACATGGAATGTAAACTGCAAAGACTAACTATACTTAGCAGGGACATAAATAATGTTACACACGTTTTATGCTGTAAAATAAAAAGTACTGAATGTTTTTGGACAAATATTTTTTAATATATAAGTATTTATTGACGTATATTGTATCCTAAAAGAATCCACTTATTCCAAATGGCCGCCTTTTGCCTTTACACACGCCTTAAGTCGCACTGGTCAATCGTCAATAGCTGCAAGAACCTCGTCCATTAGAAAATTGGTCACAGCTCGAACCAAAGCAGTCTTAAGAAATCCAATGTTGGGGTATCTTTTGTGACAAACTTTGTCCTCTAAAACCGTTCACAATTTGTAATCCAATGGATTCAAATCTGGACTGCCTGAGGGCCATTCTTCAGAGAAAATTAACGCTGGCAAATTGTTTCGAAGCTAGGCCTGGGACGTTTTAGCCTTATGGGCCGGCGCAGAATCTTGCTGGAAATTCCATGGCTGGTTTAGGAACAGGGAATTGTTAAGAGGCTTCACAACAGCTTCCAAAAGGGTTTTTCGGTAAACTGTGGCCGATGTTTTGACTCCTGGTTTAGGAACAGGGAATTGTTAAGAGGCTTCACAACAGCTTCCAAAAGGGTTTTTCGGTAAACTGTGGCCGATGTTTTGACTCCTAGTTCGCAGAAATGGAGGTCAGTGACCCCATCTTAAGAGACACCCCACCAAATTGGGATAAGTTCAGATGCTTCCTTAGATTACTTCGCATACACTCTATTTTGCTTGTTAAATTTTTCCTGAATGGTAAAAATTTGTTCATCGGTGAACAAGATTTTTCTGTGCAAGTTATCTGCGTGCCTGCGTCACCAAATGACGTTTGCATTTTTCTATCCTATTTTTTTAAAGCTGTGGTCAATAAATGTCCGGTACGTCGTTTGAAAGCCCCAAGTCCCAAGTCTTTTTTAATGATTCGACTCATGATTTTCTGTTTTCGGAGCGGATTTCTGTGAATTCTTTATTTAACGGCGTTGATGACCAAAGCGTGGGCGGCCCGACCGGTGGCGGCCTTTTACATCTATAGTCTCATCAAACAGTTTTATGCATCGGTAGATGAACATGCGGCTAATCCCTAGTGGCCGGAGCGTTTTGAAAAATCGCTTTTTTCATTTCGCACTTGAAAAGCGCTATTACATCGATACGGTTCTCATTATCTGACCACTCCATGATGGAAGTTGAAACAATTTTAAAATCCCGTTACAGACTAACGCTATTAAGGTTAGCTTTCGAAACCCATATGACATTACCAGGGTATGTTCAGTTCTACTATTGAAATGGGTGTGTTCAATGTTATAACAGTATTTATGTCCCTACTAAGTAAATTCTAAAATATCGTATTAGGTAAAATCTTCATTTAAATCCATATGCGATTCGTATGAGTGTTTATGTGTGTGTGCCTGTGTGACGCATTAAGTAACGTCCTTTAGCTGTCATTCGAGATTAAAATAAACATCTGCATTATGGAGAACGTGTTATGAATCTATTCTGTTCAACTGCACGGAAAAATATACAATTCACCGCCACTATAAATTGTTGGCAAAAAAACACAGCACAGCTCGCACAGTGTTCCACAGCTACAACAACCACGGCGACAATGACGACCCCAACAACGGACGGCACTTGTACCTACAACTGTTCAGGAAAACAAGAAGATTATAAAACAAGGAGGAACAGCATCGGAAACGGATACAAAACGCACCGAAAGAAAGACATTAAAAATCATGGTGTACACAAGTGCACGCTGGAGAAAGCGTCACGAAGGCTGTTTTTTCTGCTTCCTTCTTACAGCCGAAATGAATATAAATTTCCCCATAAAAACATAAACGTACTTTTAACTCTTTGTCGTCGCTGTTGCTATGTGGTTGTTGTAGTTTTCTTTTTTGGAATTGGTAATAAACACTGTTGGGTTACATCCGCCATCCATGGAGCAACCGTACGTAGTGTTTGGTGCCATTTATAATCTCGAGCAGTGTTACAGGCAAGCGAGTTTTAAGGCGGTGGTCTGATAAATGTTAGAAACTATTTGATTTGTTAGAAGTCGTACTATAAGTAAACTGAGAATAAGGGCTTCTTAAACCTAAGTTAATAGATTCCTGGATGGGTTTTTTTAAAGTGAAGGCGTATATCCTAGAGCCGCTTTTAACTGACTTAATGACAATTAAAACCATACCCAAAAAATCTATACGTTGACAGAAAGTTAAATACTCGCATCTTTTATCCTGTAGCATAAGTTAAAGTGCCTTTATTCTTTTAATCAGTCCTTTCGTAATGTCCCAAATAATCGAGAATTATCACAGAAAGAACTTACAAACTTAAAATTTCAACAACAAAATTGGTGAGTGAAAATTATTGGCCACTAACCTAAATATTATTGCTTAATGGGATGTTGTGGAAATTAATGGGATGCTGTGGGAATTAAGTAAGTTACCTAAATATTTTTTAAATAAGCCAAACCATTATTTTAACATTGCAGTGACATTTAAAAAATGAGAACAACAACAAAATTCATAACATAAGGCTTGCATCGTTTGCCTTATGTTGTTGTTGTTTTTCTTAATGGACAACGATCATGCACTGTATCGCATGTGTGTGTTTGTCTTTTGGTACGAGTACATATGCAGTGCGAAGGGTTTTTATTGCGTTAACTTTGGTTGTTCGCAAAACTCTACCGCCAACAGTTCTCGTTAAATGGGAATCTGCCTGTCCTTAAGTGTTAAGAGGTAATCATAGTTACAACGCGATCGGTGCTTGGGGTCGGAAGATGCTTAAGTAGCGCTAACCGAAACTGCAGCCATCTCTGCTGGCAACTAAAAACACTTTTGACTGCTTTTTTGTAAACAAAATTGGTTTGTATTAAATGAAATGTTTTGTTTACATTTATTCAGTCTTTTGTCATTATTATGACTTGAACAGATTTAAATCTGGTTCAAGACCTTTTTGTTGTTTCTTTTTTAGAATCAACTAAAAAATTGGCTACGGTTGCCTGGCAGATTGTACTTATACAGCTGTTTCTAAACCCGACAAGGTTTTTCTTCAGCTGTCTTTGGCAACGATTACTTCGGCTACAAATCAAATGACTATAGTCTTGAATAGTAACAATGACTCAAATCTGACTATGACTTGAGCATACTATATAAATGTTCGATTGCTTAAAAACGAAAATAGTTTCGATAAACATCACAAATTTTTTTTTGTAAATAAGTGAATATTTTTGTCGTCTGAAATCGAAAATATTGTTTTTAATATACAACCAGAGAATATTTAAGGTAATATGTGAAATTTTGTACAACAGAATTCCTAACTAATTTTTATACTCTCGTCCAAAAGAATGGATGTTATATAAGATTTGTCATTCCGTTTACAACACCACGAAATATTGAAGAAAAAATACTAAAAGTTTAAATACCATTGATCGTAGTAAAATTCTAAGACGATCTAGTTATGGCCCTGTGTCGCACGGTGAAAGCACGATAGCGATCAAACTAATTAACCTAGGATCTCTAAGTTGTGCATGATGATATCTTATGGCCATGTGATGTTTGTAAATAGCGATATCGGCCCAGTGGGGAAAAGCTTTCCTTTAAAAAAATTCAATTTTTTGAGTATTTACTTAATAAATCATAATTTGTTGGAACAGACAATGACTAAAATAGGTACTGTGACTAAGGACGCACTGAATGCCTCAAACAAACAAACATTACAAACACAACAAACAAACAAAACAAAATGTTGCTGTATTTCTGTATTATGAGGCCCACAACAGTCCCGCAAGGTCGAAATGAATGCTTTATTGTCATTATGGGAACTCAAATTATAGCAAATTTTGCTGCAAATGTAAGAGCATAATTTTGATGTTTTGGTGATATTGGGGAATGACGTAATCGTAATTTTGTTATTTGTATTACTTGTCTAAATTCTCATAATATAAATCTATAACAACATTTGCCGTTGACAAATGTATGATTTATGTACTTAGCAGGGACATAAATACTGTAACAACATTGAACACACCCATTTCAATAGTAGAACTGAACATACCCCGTTAATGTCATATGGATCTTGACAGCTAACCTCAATAGCGTGAGTCTGTAACGAAATTTTTAAATTATTTCAACTTTCATCATGGAGTGGTCAGATAATGAGAACCGAATCGCTGTAATAGCACTTTTCAAGTGTTAAATGAAAAAAAAACGATATTTTTAAAACGCTCCGGCCTCTAGGGATTAGCCGCATGTTCGTCTACCGATGCATAAAACTATTTGAGGAGACTGGAGATGTAATGTTTGACCGCCACCGGTCGGGCCGCCCACGCTCTGTTCGAACACCGCATGTCATCAAAGCCGTTAAATCAAAAATTTACAGAAATCCGCTCCGAAAACAGATAATCATGGCCCGTGAGATGAATATCACGCAAAAGTCCATGAGTCGAACATTTAAAAAAGACTTGGGACTTGGGGCTTTCAAACGACGAACAGGACATTTATTGACTGCAGCTTTAAAAAAAATAGGATTGAAAAATGCAAACGTCTGTTGGTGAAGCACGCTGATAACAAAAAATTTTGTTCACCGATGAAAAATTTTTTACCGTTCAGGAAAAATTTAAGAAGCAAAATGATAGAGTGTATGGTCGGTCATCTAATGAAGCATCTGAACTGATCTCGAGGGTGGAAAAGTGTCATCACCCAGCTTCAGTCATGGTTTGGTGGGGTGTCTCTTACGATGGGGCCACTAACCTGCATTTCTGCGAACAAGGAGTCAGAACATACGCCAAAGTTTACCAAGAAACCGTTTTGGAAACTGTTGTGAACCCTCTTAACAATTCCCTGTTCCAAAACTAGCCATGGACTTTCCAGCAGGATTCTGCGCCGGCCTATAAGGCTAAAACCTCCCAGGCCTGGCTTCGAAACAATTTGCCAGCGTTAATTTCCTCTGAAGAATTACTGTTACACAATGAAGAGAATGACAAATTGTGGACTGTTTTAGAGGACAAGGTTTGTCAAAAAAAATACCCCAACATTGGATCTCTTAAGACAGCTTTGGTTCGAGCTGTGGCCAATTTTCCAATGGACAAGGTTCGTGCAGCTATTAACGATTGGCCAGTGCGACTTAAGGCGTGTATAAAGGCAAAAGGCGGGCATTTCGAATAAGTTGTCTTGTTGGATACAATATACATCAATAAATATATTAAAAAATATTTGGTCCAAAAACATTCAGTACTTTTTATTTTACAGCATAAACCGGGTGTAACAGTATTTATGTCCCTTCTAAGTAGAATGCCTAATTAATTTTTATACCCTCCTCCAAAAGAATAGATGTTATATAAAATTTGTCATTCCGTTTACAACACCACGAAACATTGAACGGAGACCCTATAAAATATATAAGTATTTATCATTGATCGTAGTAAAATTCTAAAAAGGTCTAGTCATGTCAGTGCGTCGCAAGGTAAAAGCAGGATAGATATCAAACTAATCAACCTAATATTTCTAACTTGTGCATGATGATATCTTATAGTCATGTGATGTTGTTGCCCGGCACCATCTGGCAGTTTCATTGGAAAGTTTGACATTTTTAGCATAAAAATACTCAGAACGTGTTGATGTACCGCCATCATTTGTGTTGTTTACAGTGACTTGCAAAAATCAATTTGGCAAAATAATGGAATTATCTCGTGAACATTTTCGCGCGATCATTTTTCACAACTTTCAACGTGGATTATCACGACAAGAGTGCATCGATAAACTTAAATCTTTGTATGGCGATGAAGCACCATCCTATAGCTCTATGAAAAACTGGTTTGATGAATTCAATCGTGGCCCACGCTCGCTCAAAGACGAAGGTCGTCCAAAAACGGCCTTTGTGCCAGAGAACATTGATGCCGTGCGTGAACTAATAATGCAAGATCGTCATGTGAAATACCGTGAGATAGAGGCATCCTTGGGCATTTCTTTCACCAGCATACATTTGATATTGCATGAACACTTGGCCACAACACTTGGAACAAAAGGTTTGTTCTCCTTGGATCCCGCACAATTTGACAATCGCTCAATAAAAGGCTCGTGTCGATTGGTGCAGAGAAAATTTTGAAAATATACGATCGCGGTGCTTTAAAAGAAGTTTATAAGATCGCCACAGGGGACCAATCATGGATATATGCATATGAGCCCGAAACAAAACAGCAATCGACCGAGAGGGTCTTCGAAGACGAGCCAAATCCAACGAAAGTTGTTCGTGGAAGAAGCACTTCGAAGGAAATGGTCGCCTGGCTCTTCTGTTAGCAGCAATATCAGCCAAGGAGGGAAAAGTTTTTCTTTAAAAACATAATTTTTTTGAGAAAATGCTTAACAAATCATAATTTGTTGGAACAGACAATGGGTTATATGGGTACTGTGACTAAAGACGCACTAAATACCTCAAAAAAGAGAAATGTTGCTGGATTTCTGTATTATGAGAACCAAAAAATGCGGATATGGCCAAAACGGACGGTTTATTGTCCTCAAATTATAGAGTGCAAAAATTCCCGTGTCTCTCAGTTTTTCCCAAAGTCATGCACTTTTTTAAGGGCCCCAATGATTTGGATTATTTTAAAGGTACGGTCTAATTACGATATTTACTGTTTTTAGGCCCATAGCGCCCACTTGTCTTAGCCTCAATCAGACAAAATCTTTAAAATTAAATCAAAATTTGAATTTGTAATAAAATTTACTTTAATTTGAGAACCAATGTGGCCATAAGTGCACATATGGTTTTCCCAATGTTGCATGCGCACTGAAGCCATGTCCATGAACCACAGTTTCGGTAACATTTATAAAATATTTGACAGCATCGAAAGAATAAGAATTTGACCAACTTCCATCAGTATTTGGTTATTATTTCTCGTTCACCAGAATAGTTTTAAAGCATTTATCCCACACGAATTGAATTTCCCTATTTAATTAATTTACCCACCGATCATACTGTACTCCAGTGTATTCATTCGTTCCACTATTATAATAAAGGAAACGTATGTGTGTATTCAATGAGAGTCTACATAATGCTGCAATAATAATAAGTTTTTGGCTAGAAAATTGCAAAAATATTTTACCTTCTGCATGAAAGCAAAAATTGGAATGTGCTCCCCTAGAGAATACCAGCGACTCGGCCGTACCTTGTGCTTAGGCCATAAAACTATAACTAAGAAAATACAATGCACTGCCATGCGATGACAGCGAAGATGGAAAAATTATCACATCCACAGAAGTACAATTGTTTCGTTTCGTTTACCGCCCCAAACGCAATCGCAGTGGGGGAATGGGCTCACATGTAGACATTGCGTATACGCTCCACATGATAGAAAATCGCATTTGCCGGAGTATAATTCACCAAGCACCAAGTGGAAGAAAAAAAAAAGTTCAAAGTCAACGGTAAAAGCCTTCCAATGTTCGTTGTGTGTTGTTTTTTTTTTATTCTTGAATGGAGGACACTTTTCCGAAAAGAAAAATTATGATTTTCCATGTGAAATTGCCAAGCCAAGAAACAGTGCACACGCACACATGCACACGACAATGTGAAAATTTACACTTTTAGTGTTTTTAGAGGAACTCCTTTTATACGGCACTCGGGTGCCAAATGTTTTAAATCACCACTGACAGGCGAACAGGCAGACGTACGTACGTGTAAAAATTGTTTTTAATGTTTGTGAGCTGGAGTTTTAAAAAAGTGCTTAAAAACTGAATAAAAGTGTTAAGAAGACTTCAGATATGTGGCACTAGTTCAGCGTAAGGGTCTTAACTCAAAATTTTCAAATTTTAATTGATTGTAAGAAAACCCCATACAGAGGTTAATCTTGATCATCTAAATCAATGTTCCTCTCAACATTTTGGAGTACTGCAACTATCTTAACAAATAAGTTTTTGTCTAGTGTAAACAGTTGATATTTTTGAGTTAATACCATTTTATTGAACGAGTATCGAGTATCGTATTTAAACTGCGTGAATGTAGTTATTGATTTTTTATCCTATAGATCTCATTTATATAGTCGTACGAAGGTGTTGTCCTGAAATCGAAACAAATCTTTTTTTCAGCTATTCGTATCTTTAACTAAAAATTTGGCAATATAACGGCGAACGTTACTTACATGGCTACGGCTATCATGATTCTTGACTCATCTCAATTACATTGTCTAAACCTACTTATACATTGGAGCCTTAGTCCTGGCTAACAAATCAGCCAACTTGGACGAACTCGAGGCCAACACTCAAGGTATTGCCGGAACAAAGTCGCACATACTTATTGCACCAAGTTTTAAAATATGAAATCGACCACTTGCAGAAATGTCCGTAAAGTCGAGGCAACCATTTGAATGGTGTGATATTTCATATTCATACGGCGGTTCGGAAACTTCTTAGCCTAGCACAAAAAGCGAGGTATAAACAGAAAAAAGTTAAGTGTTTTGGAAACTTCCATCTCTGCTATGAATACATGTTTAAATTTTTCGATCTGGCAACTCCTTCGTATAGAAACAGGTGTTCACAAAAGACGCATCCGTGATTTTTTTACAACGCAAAAATTAGAAATGCGTGATGTCATTAAATATTTACATAAAAAAGGTTTATCGGGACATGAAATTCATAATGATATTGTGAATGTGTTGGTGAAAGTGCTCCTTCATATGCAACAGTAAAAAATTGGGTTGCTGAACTTAAACGTGGTCGTACAAGCATTGAAGATGAACCACGTAGTGGACGTCCAAGAACAGCAACAACAACAGAAATTGTAGCCAAAGTGCTTGATATGGTATTAAATGATCGACGAATAAAAGTGCGTGAAATAGCTAATATCATGGGCCTCTCAAATGATCGAGTTCATTTAATTTTGCATGAAGAACTACAGATGAAAAAGCTTTCTGCAAGATGGGTGACGGACTTGTTAACAGTCGACCAAAAACGCATAAGAATGAACATTTCTCAAGCTTGTTTGGATCGTTTTCAGCGAAATAAAATGGATTTTAAGCGTCGTTTCATAACTGTTGATGAGACATGGATCCACCACTATACTCCAGAGACAAAAGAACAATCCAAACAATGGACTGAAGCTGGAGGAAGTGCCCCAAAGAAGGCAAAAACAATTCAATCGGCTGGTAAGGTTATGGCAACGGTTTTTTGGGACTTCAAAGGTATTTTATTGATTGACTATCTGCAAAAGGGTAAAACAATAAATTCAGAGTACTATTGCAACCTTTTAGATCAATTAAATGTACAAATTCGAAAAAAACGTCCTGGCTTACAACACAAAAAAATAATTTTTCATCAAGACAACGCACAAGCGCACAAGAGTATTTTAACAATGACTAAAATCAACGAATTAAAGAACGAGTTGCTTGACCACCCACCTTATTCTCCTGATTTAGCTCCCACTGACTTTTACCTGTTCCCAAATCTAAAAAAAATCCTTGCTGGCAAGCGTTTTACCTCAAATGAAGATTCAATTACAGTTGTAAACCACCTTGAGGAAAACTATTTTAATCAAGGGATAGAATAGCTAGATAAGCATTGGACTAAGTGTATTGAAGTTTCAGGAGATTATATTGAAAAATAAAAATATTTTTGAAAAACTAAATATTCTCTTTCATTGATAAGCTAAGAACTTTCCGAACCGCCCGCATGCACCGCACCCGAGTTTGGTGCTCAGTATGCATGATTATACTGTGGAACAAATTCAGGTTAGCAAAAGTTAGGTCTATTCTGAGAGCAAGGGGTGAAAATATAGGCTAAATTAGAACACCCGTATCGCGGCGTTTGTTTATGTTAGTTCGAATTTTTTTTAATCGACCTTAATGCCGATTTTCAGCATATTGTTTATATGGTTTTTTGGCTATAACTCGTCGACTAATATATTTTTTAATCTGTAAAAGCCAAGTTATTGGCTTTTACAATTAAAATTAAAATTTTTTAAAAAATAGATTTAGAAAATTTTTGTGGTGCTTATGATTTTTTTTCATGCTTTTTGAAAATATTTTCTACAAAACTAAGTCTTTTTTGCTTTCTGTTTGATCTATAGTATGCTTTTCAGTTCCTTCAACAAATTTAATTTGAAAAGAAAATAATCATAATACAAAACTTGCGTTTTCCAGCTTAATATTAATTTAATTCTCATTTTTTATGTATCAATTTTTTTCAGTGTTTGTTTTGAAGAAACACTGAAAAAGAAATTATAAAAATATGTAAAAAAATATAATTTTGAAATGTTAGTTACAAAAAGTTTAAAAGACTTAGTTTTGTGGAAAATATTTTCAAAAAGCGTAACAAAAAAAATAATTTTTCCAAAATTTTGCTTCATAAGCACCATAAAAGTTTTCTAAATCAGTTTTTTAAAAAATTTTAATTGTTGGACTGGTCTCTAGCAATAATTTGGCTTTTATAGATTGAAAAGATATCAATTAGTTGACAAGTTATAGCCAAAAAACAATACAAACAATATGCTAAAAATCGGCATTTGACTGCAAACTTCGAAGGTCGATTAAAAAAAATTCGATTAAAAAAAATTCGAAACATAAACAAACGCCGCGATACGGGTCTTCTAATTTAGGCTATATTTAGAATCGACCTAACTTTTGATAATCTGAATTTGTTCCACAGTGTTATCATACAAGTAAACCCACGTTCCAATCAGGATAGGAAGGTAACCCGTAAAGAGAAGTGGATTCTTAACATCGAGAATGCTGGCGCACAGTGGTTTAGAATCGTTTTTAACTGGCCAAAACTCTGTAAATTTTGAACCGATAGCAATTTTTTTTTAGTCTTTCTAATTTATTAAAAAAGTCAAACGTTGTTAAATAAAAATATTTAAATATTAAATTTTGAAAAATTAAAAAAAAAATGTTTGCAAAAAAAGTTGACTTTGAAAGGTAGAGTAACATTCATATTTATTTTCAGGTGTATGGTTGTCATTTTCAAAATGTGACGCTATACACTCGATCCAAATTGGGACATATTAAAAACTTACTTCCAAAGTAGTGAGTCTTTCACGCAAACTGTAAGAAATTCACGAGGAATTTTACATAATCATTAGAACAGGTAAAACAAAAAGAGAAAAGCCATATGTCCAGAGTTATTTCATTCAAAGTAAAAGTCTTTTATAGACCGGTGCAGACAGGAACAAAGGGATATATGCGCTCAAAGAGGACACTGTCACATTTCGGTTGGTAGAAACACCTTTAACTCTCAGGCGTTAGGTTTTTCTGAAATTCCAATTTTACTAAAATATAGTACCTGTGGAAACATAAGATCACAATCTTCTTAAAGGGTACTATCCTACCAACCTTACAAAAATTAAATCAATATCGACAAAAGTTTCCGAGAAATTGCAATTGTCTTCTACACAAATTTACAAAAATGACTTTTTTTCTTGAATTACATAAAATATTGGTTTTCAGCAACAAATACAAATGTTTTGAACTACTGGAATTAGCATAGAATGTTTGCTCTTGAATGACATATAATTTTAGAATCGGTTTTGTGGTTTTGTTATTCTTCTCTCAGGCCCCCCTCGTACACATGACACATTCCCTGCTGTTCTTAATGAAGTCACCCAATTTACAATTGATTACCGTCCGCGTGGGGGAACAGCGAACCGTAAACGAAAAGCACGCTGCACTTCAATGATCGAGTGCGCATTTGAAAAATACGCTTCAACACAAAATGACCTTTCCTCACGTGTCCAATGCATGATGGCAAATAAAAGGCATTCAATTACAAATCTCCTGTCAGGCACTATAAGCCACACAAACTCTTCGGTGGTATGCCATTAGGCCCCAAGAAAATATACCCAAAGTTAAAATGAAATAAGGCCCACAAATATATGGAAAACAGCAACACGAAATTTAATGTTTTTTTGGTTCATTATTTCATATTTTTATTGGGGTGTATATTCATAATGCAATTAGACCCCAAATGTTTGTATGATAATAAACCTAAAAAATTTGCGGGGCATAATTTCATTAAAATTTTGGGGCCTATGTTCGCATTTTGGGGTGGAATTTCAATTTGATATATTTTAGGCCACACTAAATATTTTTTGGGTCTAATTTCATTCGGCGAAGAAAAGAAAGCGTTGGTTTTTTATTGAAAATTATTTAGTTTATTAACTCTGAACTTAATTCTAAACTTGTATAATATTTCGTACGGAGGCATGACAGCAAGGGCTGTACCGAAAAACAGTAAATCGGGTTTAATTCAAGTAGAAACTAATAAAATTTACAAATGATTATAAATATGTCAAATATTTATATTTACATACAATTGAAACTGTACGCAACAGATTTTCTACACATTTTGGGACCTATTTTCGTACTTTGTTGTTACATTCACTTTGTAACACATAAATGGAAATTACACCCCAAACCCAAATATGAAAATAGAAAGAAAGAAAACAAAAACTTGATATTTTGGGGCATATTTTCCTTTTTGGGGTATTTTTGAATACCATCAAATAACCACTACGAAATTAGGCCCCAATAAAATTTTTGGAGCCTATTTTCATCTTATGTTTATGTTTGGGGTATAATTTCGTGGGGTCTATTGTCATAATACAATTAGACCCCTATTTTGGGCTCTAATTTCGTATTTGGTTTGGAGTGTATTTTCGTGGGGCCTAATGTCATCCCGCCACACTCCTCACTCTCTTTGACTAATAGTACCACCACAGCCTGCAGTGCAAAAAAGCAAATTACCACGCTCCACCTTTTATAAAAAGGCTTATTTGCCCAATGTTTGTATTAGCTTAATTGATAAACAACATGCAAACGAGTGAGCTGTTGTAACCAATGCATTTTATTTAAGGAAATGAAACAATGAAATTAAAGCAATTGCTAATTTGGTAGAATCAATAGACATTGTAGACTTTTCCATTATAATTTTATAATTAAAAACTAGTTGAAAGTTTACAATTTTTGTTTGGTAAATACTTTTGTATAAGTATATTGAACGCGGACTATCAACTGTCATAAATCACAAATTTTTGCCTCTGTTTCATTAATTGCCATTATCGTGGCATGCTTTAATTTTAAATTTAGCTGTAAATAAAATTGCAACACTCAAACAAGTATAAACATCGTTCAGTTTTTCTTGCCTACACTTTTATTCATTATAATAACTTTCAAAAAATGTAAAAAATTTGATAGATTTTAATTATGTATAAGTAAAGATTTGTACAGTTTTTCACAATTTTTGCAACTAGCCACTTTTTTCAAAATTTGAAATTTCAGCCTCCATAACTATTTACTCATAAGAAAAATTATTTTCAAATCTATCTCAAAATTGTGGAAAATTTAATTAAAAAGAAACAAATTTTATTCCGCAAAAATCCAAAAACGCAAACACCGAGCAAGTGTTGAAAAAACTATTCTAAAAAAGATTTCTACTAGCACGATGGTCATGCAAAAACTTAGGATAATGAATACTCGTACAAATATGGTTGATGTTTAATTTTTTTTGGGCCCCAATTTGCCCCCAGGTTTCGCCGCTCGCAGCTCAACCCTCTTAATACAAAGGGTGGTTAAATTTTAAGGGCCGATGTTGATTTTTAATAAAACATAAATTATTTAGGAAATTAGTGTCATTTTTTATTATGATAATATTGGTATGGTTAAATTATGTATGGAACAAAATATCGGCCAAATGGCCGTATAATTCCATCCGATGGTTCACATTTTCGATGACGCTAAAGGATAATTCAGGTTCTATGCCGTTAATGTGCGGAATTATCTCATCCTTTAGCTCTTTATTTGTTGCTGGCTTGTCGACGTACACCATTTCTTTCAAATAACCCCAAAGAAAGAAGTCCAACGGTGGCAAATCACATGATCTTGGCGGCCAATAAACATCGCCACGACGTGAGATAACAAGGCCATTGAATTCGTCGTGCAAAAGAGCCATTGTTTCGTTAGCTGTGTGGGAAGTGACACCGCCGTGTTTCAGACTAACTCAATTTGAACCATGGTAAGATACACAAGCGTCACAAACGTCATCAATGGTCAGAATGGTGGCAAGAAATAGCAACAGTGGAAGATGAATTATCGAAGAAAATCATCTTCAGCGATGAGTCAAATTTTCACCTCAGTGGATTCGTCAATGAAGAAATTATATTAAATAAATAAATGACATAAAATTTCCTTGCGAACATGAATAATAAAGATTTCACACTTGATTTAAATTTTAGTATTTTTTTATTTTGAAAAAAATATCTCTAGGCTGATCACCCTATATTTTCGTTCATTTCTGAATTTTGGTCCTATCGACTGTTTTGGTTTGTTTTTTTTTATAAATAATGTATTACACTTTATTGTTGCCTTTTTAATATTTGACTAGAATTCAAAGCGGTTTCAATGAATTTTCTGTTTTATTCATGAGCCTACAATAGCTGCCCACAAAATGGTTCTGAAACGTATGTCGAAAGAATTATGAAAAATTCCTCAAAGTATATCAAATGACATCATTTAAATATTTCAAAGAAAAATATACATGCCCCTCCGTAGCATAGTCCTTCCAATATCTAAAGTAAATCATAGCTTTATAAGCTTTCGTCCCCCAGCTTCTTCGAAGTTCAACAATTTCCCAAGTAAAGCAACGAAAAACTAATATTTATTTAAAACGTAACCATTTGTGTCACCGTTTGCCATAAATCATCCAAGTTTACGAATATATTCCGCTTGGAAGTTACCTATAGAAAATCAAACATGACACACAAAATCCGAACAACAAAAATTAAATGTCATCACAGTCCCTTAGCAAAGATTTAACATGCTCCGGTTGAAAGAAACCAATGAATGGAGCATTTTACGGAGACTATCGACTAAAAGGCAATCATAAACATACTGGCAGGGAAATAGTCTTCTTTCCGAGCGAGCAGCAGCACATCACCCTCTTTACAAAACTATTTTCCATGCTTTTCACAAAGAACGATAGACATTCAGACACATACACCCGCACACATCCTTTTACGGAACAATGCGGCCAACGAAAACAAATCCTGGTGGCTATGGACAAAAAAAATATATCGAAACAAAACACAACATTTATGATTTTCCACATGTAAAACAAAGAAAGAAAAAAGTTTTTCATTCGATTCTGTGGAGGGGCGGAAAATGGAAAGTTTGTTTAACATACTTTTGTTATTTAAATGTGCATTTATTACTCGGTTGGTTTTAAACGTTCGCGTATCTAGTAAATATAGCCCCCCCCCCCCACTATTTATTCGAATGCGAATGCATGTGTTTGTTTTCTGTTTAATATCCTTGTAAAGTAAAGTTTTTTATGCCTGGAAACCTTTTACCAGCTCGAGTAATTATTAGCAATAGCGGCTCACTCGTATCCTATGAATGTGTGTTAATTGTATGTTTTTGCGGGTATTTATGGGTACACCGTAAGAAATTTGTGGCATGATGCAGGATTTCTTATCATAAAACACCGTTCTAAAACAACAAGCAAAAACGAGTTATAATAGATCTAAAGTCGGGCGGGATCGACTTTATGATCGATTTCTACGTTTAGACAGGTATAAGCTTCCTTTCAAAGAATATTCTCTGGGTAGTGCAAGACAAGCTAAACAAGTAAAAAAGTTGCAGTCGACCATGGCCGACTCTAAGATATCCTACAGAACTCTAATATTCATAATAATCCGCGCCTCTTTTGGAGTTTGAACAAGATTGGACTTATAATGTTACTTTTAGAGCGGGAAAAATACTTCAAGATGGTCCAATTTCAACGGGGATAATTACGCACACAACGCACTTTGCTTAAATTAAGTAAAATTCTATAGGGTGATCCATCTAGAAGTATTTTTTCAGAACAAAAAAATATAAAAATTCAAATCAAGTGTGGCATATATTTTTTGAATATTTTTTCCTTCAAATGTTGGCCGCAACTACGCCTCAGGGTTTTCATTCACGCAGAAAAAAAGTATGGTTGTGGTGACAATATTTAAAGAGGATAATACTATTATTGGGTATATAGTTGTGGCACAACAATATTATGATCCTGACAACAATAGTATGATTCACACTCAACCATACTATGATATCCACAACAATAGTATGATTCACACTCAACCATACTATGATCTTCACAACAATAGTATGATTCACACTTAACCATACTATTATCTCCACAACCATATTATGATCCTCACAACCATAGTATTTTTCTCACACAACCATAGTATGATCCTCACAACCATAGTATGAGTCACACGCAACCATACTATGATACACACAGCCATAGTATGATTTACACACAACCATACCATAATATCCACAACAATAGTATGATTCACAATCAACCATACTATGATCTTCAAAACAACAGTATAATCCTCACAACCATAGTATTTTTCTTATACAACCGTAGTATGATCCTTACAATCATAGTATGATTCAATGAACCATACTGTGATACCCAAAATTATTTATTAGGATTGGGTATCACCTTCCGTAGACACCAAGTAGCGAATGTGATTAAACCATATCAATGGCTATATATTTATGTGAAGGTAGATTTTAAATAAACGAGAATCAGTCGGTATTAGAGTATTTCACCGAACAAAGTAAACACAATAAAAATCCCTCGAACTACCTTTCAATTGTTGTTGTTCTTTATAATGGACAACAACCATGCACTGTGACGTGTATGTTTTTTTTTTGGTATATCAAAAAAATCATACGCACATACGAGCACATACATGCATGCTCTATAAAACCTGTTTTGTTATGTTCATAATCGCAACCATACTGCATGATTACTGCAATCATGTTATTGTTTAAATTAAAATTTTAAACAACAATACTTTTGTTGCATCAACCATTCTTATATGGTTGCTACAACCATATTTTCTTTTCTAAATTTGGCAATAATACTATTGTTACATTTCAGCAATATTAATATTGCCGCAATCATACTGTTGTCAAAATGAAATTCAAAAAACAATACTATGGTTGCGACGAACATGCTTTTATTGTAGAGAACATATTAGTGTTGCCGTGACCATGTAGTAACTATATTTTTTCTCTGCGTGTTGTAAGGGTCCAGTTTCGGATGACTCGTACGAGCATTTCGACCGGTATGGCTTTAATCACACGCGTATTGTTGGCTTTCAAAACCTAAATCGTAGCTGGTTTGTCAGCATAGACTTTGCACTTTACGTAACCCAAAGAAAAATTTCTAAAGGTGTGATATTACTCGATCTAGGCGGCCAGCTCAACTGTCCAAAACGTGAAATTAGCTGCTTTTCGAAATGATCTCTCAAAAGATCCATTGTTTGAGCAGCTGTATGGCAAGTAGCACCATCCTGTTCGAACCAAATGCCGTCAAAATTAAGAACTGTAATAACAGGAAGCAAAGAGTTGGACATCATGGCGCGATAGCGAGCACCATTCACAGTTAGGATTCGGCCGTCATCATTTTTGAAAATATATGGACCGATGATTCCGCCAGCCCATAAACCGCAACAAACAGTGGTTTTCTCTGGTATAATGGCATCTCTTGAACCTCTTCTTGCTGCTCTTCAGCCCAAATTCGGCAATTTTGTTTGACTTTACCGTTGAGTCAGAAATGGGTCTCATCACTGAACAAAATTTTGGTCGAAAACAGCAGATCTTCCTGTTTCTCACCGAAAGCTCATTTCCATAATTCAGTTACTAACATTAGAAGGATATTATTTTCAAAAAATAAATGCCATAATTTTTTTTTTAAATTACCAATACATTTTCCACACTTGATTTTATTTTTTTTTTGTTCTAAAAAAATACCTCTAGATGGGTTACCCCATAAAAAGTTTCTAAATGGATAGAAAATGATAGTAGAGATGTAAGACTTAATTGCTGTAAAGTATTTCGTTCTTTCAGTGTAATCTGATGTGAGTGTGCGTTGGTAGTCCATTTTTGTTGTACTACTTTTATTATTATTATTATTATATAAGTATTTGTTGTAATGTTATGTTTTTATTCTACTTTGGTCTATGAAAATTTGTTTTGGCACTTAATTAATATTTATACGACTGTACTCAACAATCGGAGGAAAAAGTTTTATGAGTGGCACATTTGAATGCGCAGGTTATAATTGTTCAGTGGTGGCCTTTATAAAAAAACGTTTTGACAAGTTTTGTGCTCATTGGATATCTTTAAGCTCTTTGTCAGCATATGTGTAAAAATAATCAAACCGGAAAATAGGTCAGAGAAATTTTATTTTTGTTTTGCATTTTAAAGAGGACATCGAAACATGTTGCTCCTTAAAAACCTATTTAATTAAAGAGTTGGGAAGTTGTTTAGATACCAGTAAGCTATAAACTCCTGAATCTCTGATCGTAAGAGACACCACACCAAACTATGACTGAAGATCACCCAGCAACCTTATCCACCCTAGTTCAGATGCTTCCTTAGATGAACGCACATACTTAGTAGGTACATAAATACTCGTACTGTTACACACGTTTTATGCTGTAAAATAAAAAGTACTGACTGTTTTTGGACCAAATATTTGTTAATATATTTATTGATGTATATTGTATTCAAAAAGGACCTAGTTATTCGAAATGTCCGCATTTTGCCTTTATACACGCCTTAAGTCGCAGTAACCCCATCGTAAGAGACACCCCATCAAACCATTACTGAAGCTGGGTGATGACCCTTTTCCACCCTTGGGATCAGTTCAGATGCTTCCTTAAATGACCGCGCATACACTCTGTCATTTTGCTTGTTAAATTTTTGCTGAACGGTAACAATTTTTTCATCGGTGTACAAGATTTTTCTGTGCAAGTTATCAGCGTGCTTCACCAAAAGACGTATACTTTTTTAATCCTATTTTTTTTTAAAGCTGCAGTCAATAAATGTCCGGTACGTCGTTTGAAAGCTCCAAGTCCCAAGACTTTTTTAATGATTCGACTCATGGACTTTTGCTTGATATTCATCTCACGGGCCATGATTTTCTGTTTTCGGATCGGATTTCTGTGAATTCTTGATTTAACGGCTTTGATGGCATGCGGTGTTCGAACAGAGCATGGGCGGCCCAACCGGTGGCGGTCTTTTACATCTCCAGTCTCCTCAAACAGTTTTATGCATCGGTAGATGAACATGCGGCTAATCCCTAGTGGCCGGAGTGTTTTGAAAATATCGCTTTTTTTCATTTCACACTTGAAAAGCGCTATTACAGCGATACGGTTCCCATTATCTGAACACTCCATGATGAAAGTTGAAACAATTTTAAAATCCCGTTACAGACTAACGCTATTGAGGTTAGCGTTCAAAACCCATATGACATTAACGGGGTATGTTCAGTTCTACTATTAAAATGGGTGTGTTCAATGTTGCAACAGTATTTATGTCCCTACCAAGTACTGCTGTCCTAAGAAAAGAAGTTACAAGCGCCAAAATTTTAAAATTAAGTTAAGGGCAGATTCCGAACCGTGAATGAGATTCTATTGTTTGTGTTGAACATAAAAGACAGATTTTCAACTTTAAATGACTGAAAAACGGTACACAAAATGGTCACATCTACTACTTCCGGAGTATTTATTTCGTAGTCAAAAACAAGTAAAAAATGTAAAGTTTGGCTGTGCCGAACTATGGATACCCTCCACCAGATTCCCAAATTAAAAACTATTTTATTAATTTTTGTAATTTATTTATTGTAATTTATTTAAAGCAAAATAACTAATATAATTTATTATAACTTAAAATTAACATATTTTCTTTTTTTGTCTTTTTTTTATTATTTACACACAATATTTTTTATTAAGAAGCCTAAAAATTATTATAAATAAAAACTAAATGCCTATTAACTACTATAACATCATGATGACTGTGAGCTGTAGAATACGTTTGAAATTTTACCAAATTATGTTCGCCCAAACGATATGTGTTCCGTGTTTAGTTGTTGGTACAGATTTTCTAACAATGATGAAAATCCTTTTTGTTCGAGAAGAGTTTCTGTTGATTTTTTTTTTGCAAAGTTGCGCGGCATATTTTGAAGTCTCCTACAACAAAAACCATTTGCGAATTACCAGACATCTCGATCAATTCATCTAGAGCTTGAGATAAAAACATTCTGAAGAGACTTTCAGGGTATGACGCATTTCGATAAAGGGCAAGTACAAATGTGCGCTATGTAGAAATGTTTATGTGTACAATTTCATTTCGATAGGTCAAGTTAGTGATGAGTTATCGTCATATTACGATCGTATTTCCCAAGGCCCTTAAGACCGTTTTTATGGGAGGTATCAAAAGAGGCTACCCAATATCAACTCAATTTGATGCAGAAGTGTGTTCTATATATAAATCTTTATGTGGAAAATTTCATATCGATAGGTCAAGTTTGTGGCTAGTTATCGTCATAGTATTTCTCAAGGCCCATAAGACCGTTTGTATGGGAGGTATCGAAAGAGGCTACCCAATATCAACTCAATTTGGTGCAGAAGTGTGTTCTATATATAAATCTTTTTGTGGAAAATTTCATATCGATAGGTCAAGTTTGTGGTGAGTTATCGTCATAGTATTTCTCAAGGCCCATAAGACCGTTTGTATAGGAGGTATCAGAAGGGACTACCCAATCTCAACTCAAATTGGTCCAGAAGTGTGCTCTATATAGAAGTGTTTATGTGTAAAATTTCATATCGATAGGTCAAGTTTGTGGTGAGTTATTGTCATATTATTTCTCAAGGCCCATGAGACCGTTTGTGTGGGAGGTATCAGAAGGGACTACCCAATATCAACTCAAATTGGTCCAGAAGTGTGCTCTATATAGAAATGTTTATGTGTAAAATTTCATTTTTACATAAACGTCCAGTTAGTGATGAGTTATCGTCATAGTATTTCTCAAGGCCCATAAGACCGTTTGTATGGGAGGTATCATAAGAGGCTACCCAATATCAACTCAATTTGGTGCAGAAGTGTGTTCTATATATAAATCTTTATGTGGAAAATTTCATATCGATAGGTCAAGTTTGTGGTGAGTTATCGTCATAGTATTTCTCAAGGCCCATAAGACCGTTTGTATGGGAGGTATCAGAAGGGACTACCCAATCTCAACTCAAATTGGTCCAGAAGTGTGCTCTATATAGAAGTGTTTATGTGTAAAATTTCATATCGATAGGTCAAGTTTGTGGTGAGTTATTGTCATATTATTTCTCAAGGCCCATGAGACCGTTTGTGTGGGAGGTATCAGAAGGGACTACCCAATCTCAACTCAAATTGGTCCAGAAGTGTGCTCTATATAGAAATGTTTATGTGTAAAATTTCATTTTTACATAAACGTCAAGTTAGTGATGAGTTATCGTCATAGTATTTCTCAAGGCCCATAAGACCGTTTGTATGGGAGGTATCATAAGAGGCTACCCAATATCAACTCAATTTGGTGCAGAAGTGTGTTCTATATATAAATCTTTATGTGGAAAATTTCATATCGATAGGTCAAGTTTGTGGTGAGTTATCGTCATAGTATTTCTCAAGGCCCATAAGACCGTTTGTATGGGAGGTATCAGAAGGGACTACCCAATCTCAACTCAAATTGGTCCAGAAGTGTGCTCTATATAGAAATGTTTATGTGTAAAATTTCATTTTTACATAAACGTCAAGTTAGTGATGAGTTATCGTCATAGTATTTCTCAAGGCCCATAAGACCGTTTGTATGGGAGGTATCATAAGAGGCTACCCAATATCAACTCAATTTGGTGCAGAAGTGTGTTCTATATATAAATCTTTATGTGGAAAATTTCATATCGATAGGTCAAGTTTGTGGTGAGTTATCGTCATAGTATTTCTCAAGGCCCATAAGACCGTTTGTATGGGAGGTATCAGAAGGGACTACCCAATCTCAACTCAAATTGGTCCAGAAGTGTGCTCTATATAGAAGTGTTTATGTGTAAAATTTCATATCGATAGGTCAAGTTTGTGGTGAGTTATTGTCATATTATTTCTCAAGGCCCATGAGACCGTTTGTGTGGGAGGTATCAGAAGGGACTACCCAATCTCAACTCAAATTGGTCCAGAAGTGTGCTCTATATAGAAATGTTTATGTGTAAAATTTCATTTTTACATAAACGTCAAGTTAGTGATGAGTTATCGTCATAGTATTTCTCAAGGCCCATAAGACCGTTTGTATGGGAGGTATCAAAAGAGGCTACCCAATATCAACTCAATTTGGCGCAGAGGTGTGTTCTATATAAAAATCTTCATGTAGAAAATTGCATCTCCATAGGTCAAGTTTGTAGTGAGTTATTGTCATATTATTTTTCAAGGCCCATGAGACCGTTTGTGTGGGAGGTACTAGTAGGGCCTTTCCGATCTTAGCCAAATTTAGCGCAAAAGTCTGTTCTATACTTTAATTTTTATGCCGAAAATTTCGTCTCGATAGGTCAAGTGCGTGGTGAGTTGTTGTCATATTACTTTTCAAGGCCCATGAGACCGTTAGTGTAGGAGGTACCAGTAGGACTTTTCCGATCTCAACCAAATTCAGCGTAGAAGTGTGTTGAATATAGAAATATTGATGTGTAAAATTTCATTTCGATAGGTCAAGTTTGTGGTGAGTTTTTTGAGGTAGTGTCGGTTGAGTGTCTCCAACACCAACTAGCCCATTTTCAATACCAACTATGCTAGGTTAACTACACATATTTCTGTCAAATTTCAGCTCCCTAGCTGTTTTCATGCAGGCTCTATATTGTTGTCAACAGATGGACAGACGGACAGTCGGATAGCCGGACAACATGGCTAGATCGTCATAGAATTTTAGGAGGATCAAGAATATATATACTTTGTTAGGTCTCCGATGATTATTTCAAGGTGTAAGAGACAGAATGACAAAACTAATATACCCTCCATTGTATGGTGGAGGGTACAAAAAAATATCTGAAAACAACTAAAACGGAGATGTGACTTTCTTTCATAGGAGGGCAGTTACGATGGAAATTGAATAGCACATGCAACAAAAATAGTTTGGTTGGCGAAATTTCGGTTGTGGCAACAAGACTCTTTTCTGTGGACAATAAATGGTGGGCGACTGATTGAGTCACAAAATTCATTACTAAATCCATGTAAAATTGTTTTTAAAATAATGCATAAGCAGTTCATCAGGTCCCTTTTAGTATGAATGATACGGGTATTGTACTCTACTTATTTTTTTTTAAAGAAGTTTCCATAATGTTTTCCTAATAAGATTTTGAGAGAAATTTAAGTGTCAGGCTCAGTCCGATTGAACCTTACGTTGTTTTTAACAGCTAAATATTTTGATGCAAACACTTTTTACAATGGCAACTTTATATTGCGATAATATTTTAAAAATGCAAATGGAAAGACATCGTGTACGATGTTTTCAGAAATCTCTGATTTATCACGTCCTCCCGAAACATCAAAGGATTCCTTACATACATCATGTGTTCTGTGCACATAAGGCCTTTAACATAGTACAGTCCTTTAACAAGACACTTTATTAAGGAGCCAACAGTAAAGCGCCTGCACAACTTTAAGATACTCTTTTTTGGTCTATTGAAGCCAATTCCCCAAACATCAATTGTCGAAGATTAAAAATACATCACATGCGAAAAACGCACGCACCCAGACTCCAGCACTTCCTCCACCCCCCTAACGCCCAAAGAAAATACAAAAATCCTGGCAAAATCGATGAAAAAGTTGAGGGTATTAAATGTAGACAAGTATGTGCCTGTGTATGTACATAGTTGGAGTCGATTTGTAGGGCGATGTGTGTGTGTATTGGAAAAACTGCAATTATAAGGTCATCAACAACTGTTACACAACAGATGACCAATAAGTTGCCCCCACCTCCCCCTTTAACGGACCGACACGGAGCAAACAGCAATTGATGCTCATACCTTCACAACGACAACAACACCAAGAAAAACAAATTTATCTTACAACACACGTGAGACTTTTTCATCATCTTCCAATTGGAAGTAGCCTCACCAACTGTCCGTGTCTGCCCTTGTGGGCGATGGACGCACAGTGGAGTGGGTTTGAGTTGCTGGCGAGGTGAAGAGATTCGACTAATATTAAGTGTTACTAAAACAATGTTTTCTTACCAAATAACACGAGAAGTTAAGACAATAGTACGAGTAGATGGGGTGTATTCTATCGAATGCTCAAAATGCCAATAAGTATTCTATTACAGTGCTTGTCAAAGGAATGTTCAATGGACGGGCGATATAAATAAAGGGATTTTTCCCTACAGGTTGTAACTATTTTTGGCAGAGTCACGACCATGAGGGTTCTTGCGAATCTCGATGTTAGTAAGTCCCTGGGCCCGAATGGTATCTCAGCTCTTGTAGGTAAGTGCCGCTCGAAACTAGCCCGTCCACTGCGCAACCTTGCTTATCGTGCGGTAGTCTTTCCAGCATGTTGGAAGGTTGCGTACTTCCAGCCGATTCCTATAAAGGGTGAAGTCCATGATCCTGCGAATTATCGGGCAATCGCGATTCATGGTTAACCACCATCTAGTAAGGTATCTGGAATCCAACGACCTGCTTGGCGATCGACAGTATGGCTTCCGTAAAAATCGCTCTACGGGAGACCTGATGGCTTTCTTACGCGTTGGAGTGACTCTGGATATCTCAAAGGCATTTCTTAGAGTCTGGCACTGTGCACTCTTATCAAAGCAAATTGCGTTTAGTGCCGGTGATACATTTGCTCGATTTATATCGAGCTTTCTCAGAGATCGCACTAAACGAGTTGTTTATGATGGGTTCTCATCTAATAAACATAGGCTGACCGCAGGTGTGGCGCAAGGGTCTGTTCTTTCTCTTTCTTTATTTCTTATTTTCATTGACGATCTTTTAGGTCAGACCGTGAATCCAATCTACGCTTTCGCGAATGACAGCAACCTATGCCATTCATATTCATTCGACCGTAAACCGAGTCTTCAAGATATTAAAGACAAAAGGCAAATTATGGAAGAGACACTTGCTCGGCATTTACTGGCCATTTCCGAATGGGGTCGACTGTATAGAGTAGATTTTAATGCGCATAAGACACAGTGCTGCTTGTTGTCTCTCATGCGATTCATTGACCCATCAGTGTCACCATTATCTATCAATGGTATGGATATTTAACAACCGGATGCTCTTGATGTTCTGGGCATGAAAATACAATGTGAAGCTCGTTGTATTCGAAGTGTCGAAAGAAGTACTCAAGTGTATAGACTTCCTAAAGCGATGCAAGAAATATTTTACTCATTTTGATCTTTTCAACGTCTATACGACCTACATCAGGCCAAAGATGGAATACAACTCCCATTTATGGGAGGATGTCCGGCAGGGATACACGACTTTGCAGAAATGCACACCCATTTGTTATGGATTGGCCAATTGAACGCACTTTACACTACAGATCGAATTTTTCGCACGTACTATCCGTATGTGGAATCGACTTCCGGCAAATGTAAGTCCTACCGATTACGACATCCAGAAATTCCAGACGAATGTCAATAAACATTACTCCATCTTTTCCCCCTTCGATCCCTTGCTTTCCACCGACCAACACAATGCATTGCATGTCTAGGGGTAAACCCCAAAGTGTTGGTTTATGAAAAAAAAACTACTACGTTTATGCAAAATGACGCTTACTGACTGAAAATCTGAATGACCCCTCACAGTTATTTGTTACAATGAGAGGGTTTAGGCCAGATGACAGTCTGTCGTTAAAATAAAAGCTGCAATAGTGATGTTGGTAAGCTGTTGCAGCTTATTGGATTTTCAAACAGCTATAAAAGAACGCCCCTTTTAGGCAAAAAAAATCTGCACTCCACATGACTGGCAAGACCGAAAAAATTTCCCCTTTGAGGAACTTAAAAATGTCAAATTTAGATTCTCTTGACATTTCCTCTTTGCAATTTAATTGGTTAACTATTGCATCACCTTTTTGGAAATGGTAGGCAAAAATAGGCGTGGTCATTTGTCTCGGGGGTCCTAGGGGTTCAAATGCCGTGCCTTGGTGAAATTTTCTTACAAATCTAACCATCTATACTTATATTTAGGAATTAAAGCAATAACGGATTCAGACTATAAAGCCCTAACGCGCGAAAACTCGACTTCAATGGGTATTTGAAAGTAATAAAATTTTGTCACGATTAAGAAAATATCATTAATTTTAGGATTCGAAGAAATTGAAGGCCTAGACTTTTGGGTCAATGGAACCTAAGATTCCGAAAACCACTTCGTTTCGAACAAGGACATATGGGTAGTCAGAAATAGTGTAATTTTCTCAAGAATCTAGATATGGCGATACGAGGGCATATCGATCATTCTGTGACTTTTTTAAATAAAACACTGTTTTTTGCAAAACAAAACTATTTATCAACATAATCTTCTTTAAGCTCAATACACTCATTCCAACGTTTCTCCAATTTTTGTATCCGCTTCCAAAAAATAGGATTCGAGGTCCATAATATTGGCATTTGTTTGATCAATGATTTCATCGTTGAAGCTGAATATCTTTAGGTTTTGAAAAAGGAAATAGTCACTGGGGCTAAATCCAATTCGTCACTTAATTCTTGCAATTTTGCCATTAAAACTACTCACTTGTGCACCCGTGCATTATCTTGATGAAAAATGACTTTTTCTTGGCCATATGAGGTCGTTTTTTTACATCCTCGTTAAATCGGTCCAAAAAGTTGGCATTATATTCGCCGTTTATTGTACTTCTCTTTTGAAGTTAATCAATGTGGATTATCGCGCGTGCATCCGAAAAAACTGTTGCCATTACCTTTTTGGCCGACAAAGTCACCCTGTTCTTCTTCGGAGCCGGTTCACCCAGAGAGGTCCATTGTTTAGGCTGCTGCTTTGTCTCCGGAGTGTTGTAATGGATCCATGTTTCATCCACCGAATTGCAGTTAAACAACTCCAAACAATCCTTTGAGTTGACACACGATTACGCTTATCGTCAATTGAGAGCACACGCGGCATCCATCTTGAAGACTGCTTTCTTACACCCAACTGTTCATGTAAAATCGAAACCACACTGTCATATGAAATGCATATCAGGCATCAACAATCTCACGCACTTTTACTCCTCGATCGACCAACACCATATCGTGGATTTTTTCGACATTTTCCGGTGTATTGACCTCAATTGGCCGTCCAGAGCGTTCAGCGTCATTTGTACTTCTGCGACGACAAAAAATGTCAGTAAACCGCTTTTTTACCATTGAAATCGATGGTGCAGAATATCCATAGCATTTATCTAGCTTTTCCTTGGTTTAATTGGTGTGTTTTCTGCAAAAAAATAATGTTTTAGGAGCACTCGAAATACACTTTTTTAATTTAATTTTTAACAAAATCCACGAGATTGTATTTTTTGAACAGATGTTAAACACAAACTAAATGACGGAACTCTCTCTAATAATTTGACAGTAGTCTATCAACAGATGGTACTTGATGGGAGCGGTATTACATTTTATATAACTACTAGGGAAGTAGGAAAAGTCACGGAATTATTGAAAAGCCCCCGTAGTATTACTAAAACGCACTACGTAAATAGTAAATAAAACAAAGAGTTTTTAGAGAATTATCTTAATATTTTTTATTACGATAGAAAGATCTATGACAATTATGTTTGTGAGAAAATATCGGCCAAATGCTCGGCATGGCTTCGGTGGCATACCTCTATCCCATGGTCCATATTTTCATTGACGCCATTGTTTTTTGGGCTGTGTGGCAACAAAAGTGGCACCATCGTGTTGGAAGCACATATCGTCCAGGTGCATATCCTCAACTTCTGGTCACAAGAAGTTTGTTATCATTTCTCGATCACGAACACCATTCACGATCGAAGTTGACGGCTCTCCTACACGAAAAAGTAATTTTTTAAAAAAAAATTTTTTTTTTTCTAAAAAAAAGAAACAATATACTCGTAACACTTAAAAAATTAAAATTTGGCTTCATAATATAGTGTTCAGTGTTCTGTTTCGTATAATCCGTTCCAGAATAGCAACGATTTTTAGAAAAGCTCAAATTTAAACGTTTAAAAAGAAATGTTTTAATAATTTGTCGAGGATAAAAAAAGTTTTAGGGGCTTATTTAATATACGTACTCCAAAAGAAACAAATAAATATTCATAAAACAACATGAAATTACACATTTATACGATTATAAGCGTTTAATAAAATCTTCGAGGTTAATATATACAATATTGAAAAAAAAAACAAAAATTATAAATAAAAATTTGGCTTTATATCAATGATCATAGTTTTCTCTTTCATACTACTTGAAATATAATTAGCAACCCTCCTATCAGTTTTCGAGTAAATCGGATAGTCCGTTCCATAAAGCATTTTTGGTCATTTGAAATATTTCAAATGAACACTGACGGTTCGCAGAAACGACCATGAGAAAAACAAGAATTAATCTTTGGTTTTACGCTCTCGTCAACAGCAGTGTTAAATTTTGTGCAGCAAAAACTGCCAAGAATCAAAACTTAATAAGGGTAAATCATACCAACGGACAAGTGTAAGTGGAATGTTTTCTCTAAAGGATAAGCACGACTGCCATTTGTGCTACATGTGTGTCCAAAGACGAAAAGATCCTTCGATATGTTACTTATTAGCCAGGAGAGATGGTGTTGTTTCTCCACTGCATACACCACTTCATCCTCCTCCTCCTCCTCATCGCCTTGGCCCGGCGAAGGTGGTATCGCACATACGAAGGGCAAAAGAAAAAGGTAAAAGACTAATAGGGATTAAATGAATGTCGAAAAGGCAATTAGATAACATTGACCAGAGTGCCAGAGAACAGCAGCATATGGTCGAGTGAAGTTGTTCGTTCCTACGTCCGAATCCGAAGTCTGTGTGTTCAGTGTGTGAATGCCGCCCAATAAAGTAAATGAAAAATTAAAGCTTAATTTAGTTGCTCTTCGTGGGACTTGTGCACACGATAGTGTGAAGAAAACAAGCAAAACAAAGTTTTTGTTTTTGCTCCCGCTCTATAACAATGAAAATTGATTTGAAATTGTTGGTAATTTTTCTTCGTTTCGGTGTAATTCATTTATGTTTTTGCTCATACTTTTAATGATTGGGAGTATTGGGATGCCGGCCGCTAAATGAAAAAGTTTAGTTTTTCGTTCGGTATTTTTATTTGATGAAAACATTAATGAAGTACTAGTGTTTTTAAGTACACGAGAAAAATGTGTTGGGAATACGCAAAAGTCAAATTGAATATGCAATGCTCGTATTTCAAAATCCAGTATAGGGGAAGGATTTTTGATGAGGGACAGGATATAAAGTTAAAGATTTGTTGGGATGGATGCTGCTGAACAGTATTTTGAATTGCACCTTTAAGCCTTAAGGTCGGATATCGTGTGCGATTTTTCTGAAATACATACATCAGCTAGTTTGCTCTTTCTGAAAGACCAAACGCATGACAAGACCGTTTGAGTCACCTACCGCGGAATAAGTCTATAGTCTATTCAGATTGAATCCCAAACTCGCCAACTTAAGCCAACCGTATCAGTGAGGCTTAAAGTCGCATAATTCCACAATCGTCCAAATCTTTGAACCGCGAAAAATCCGGGAAAATACCTATGATCATCAAATACCTATGATCATCTTCTTATCGACCGCCAACCGTATCAGTGAGGCTTCAAGTCGCATAATTCCACAATCGTCCAAATCTTTGAACTGCGAAAAATCCGGGAAAATACCAATGATCATTAAATCGATACCTACCATCTTGTTATCGACTACAAGGTTGCATTCGACACTGCGAATATTCAGATTGAATCCCAAACTCGCCAACTTGAGCCAACCGTATCAGTGAGGCTTCAAGTCGCATAATTCCACAATCGTCCAAATCTTTGAACCGCGAAAAATCCATAAAAATACCAACAATCATCAAATCGATACATAACATTTTCATATCGACTACAGGGTTGCATTCGACACTGCGAATAGATATAATTGGATAAAACATATCGTGTCAATACATCGCTGCAATTTAATCCGCAAGACTACTTCAGGTTGGAAACAGCAGACTGTTCACTTGTCGTCGCTATTTACCTTAGCTCAAAGACGTCCAGTACTGCCGTTACAACTTATAAAAAGAGCCACAAATAGGGTATTTTTTATATAAAGAGAGTTGGGTGTGAAGCCGATCACAAAAAAACAAATCACGATTTATTTATTTAAAAAAATAAAGGCATACACAGTGAACAGATTCGTTTGCCAACTACTTGATTGTGGTTGCATGCACCTCGAGTATGCCGTCAGGACAACCGCATGTTAGTTATTGCTCTGTAACTTTCAGCAATTATAAAGGGTGTTTTTTTAGATCCGCTTGCCAACTAAATAATTGGGGTTGCATGCACCTAGAGTATGCCGTCAGTACAACCGAATGTTACTTGTCATTATGTTTCAAAAATGATTTCGGCAAGTGGCCCAATTTTCGACCACTCTTTGGAGTATTTTGGTCCGTATGTCAGCAATAATTTTCTTAAATGCGAAAAACGTGTCGGGCTTATCTGCGTAGACAAGCGACTTAAAATAACCCCACACACAATATTCCAGCGGTGTTAAATCGCACGATCTTGGAGGCCACGCCACGAGGGGAGATAATGTGCTGACCAAAAGTTTCCGTCAATAAATTGATTGTTTCGTTGGCTGTCTGGCATGTAGCAGCATCTAGTTGGGTCGTCCACATCAACATCCTCCAAGTCGGGCACGAAATGTTATTAATCATAGCTATATAGGGTTCCCCATTGACTGTTACATTATGGCCGGCCTTATTTTTGAAAAAATATGGACCAATAATTTCCTCTGCTCATAGAGCACACCAAACAGTGACTTTTGAGGATGTAACGGCATCTCAACAACGTCTTGTGGATTTTCGTAACTCCAAATGCGAATATTTTGGTTATTAACGTACCCATTCAACCAAATGTGAGCTTAATCGCGGAACAAAATTTTCTTTTAAAAATCAGGATCGGTGGCTATCTCGTTTTAAGCCCATTCATCAGGACATGTACACGTTGTTCCGGAGTAAGTCCATTATGACATGGCAAACCAAACTAAGCATAAATCAAGTGACAGCTGTCACAATGACCAACATCTAAAAAGTGTGACCAGGTCACACGTCTAAAAAAACACCCCTTAGTTGAACTATCGGTAGAAAACGCAAAGAATCCGAATCTCTAGAAAAGAAGTTTTGAATCTAAAAGTCAACATGCCGCACTTGTTTAACAGAAAAACTTAAAATTTCCAGTAGAGGCAAAAAATAGTTTTCTTACTTAGAAGGTACATAAATACTTATACGGTTACAACATTTAACAAACTCCATAATGAAATTTGAAACAATTTTAAAATCTCATTACAGACTAACGCTATTGAGGTTAGCTTTCAAAACCCATATGACATTAACGGGGTATGTTCAGTTCTACTATTGAAATGGGTGCGTTCAATGTTGTAAAAGTATTTATGTCCCTGCTAAGTACTGTTACAACATTGAACATACCCATTTCAATAGTAGAACTGAACATACCCCGTTAATGTCATATGGGTTTTGAAAGCTAACCTCAATAGCGTTAGTCTGTAACGGGATTTTAAAATTGTTTCAACTTTCATCATAGAGTGGTCAGATAATGAGAACCGTATCGCTGTAATAGCGCTTTTCAAGTGGGAAATGACACAAAGCGATATTTTCAAAACGCTCCGGCCACTAGGGATTAGCCGCATGTTCGTCTACCGATGCATAAAACTGTTTGAGGAGACTGGATATATAAAAGGCCGCCAAAGGTCGGGCCCGTCCACGTTCTGTTCGCACACCGCATATCATCAAAGCCGTTAAATCAAGAATTCACAGAAATCCGCTCCGAAAACAGAAAATCATGGCCCGCGAGATGAATATCACGCAAAAGTCCTTGAGTCGAATCATTAAAAAAGACTTGGGACTTAGGGCTTTCAAACGAAGTACCGGACATTTATTGACTGCAGCTTTAAAAAAATAGGATTGAATAATGCAAACGTCTTTTGGTGAAGCACGCTGATAACTTGCGCAGAAAAATTTTGTTCACCAATGAAAAAAATTTTACCGTTCAGGAAAAATTTAACAAGCAAAATGATAGAGTGTATGCGCGGTCGTCTAAGGAAGCATCTTAACTGACCCCAAGGGTGGAAAAAGGTCATCACCCAGCTTCAGTCATGGTTTGGTGGGGTGTCTCTTACGATGGGGTCACTGACCTGCATTTCTGTGAACACGGAGTCAAAACATCGGCCAAAGTTTACCAATAAACCGTTTTGGTAGCTGTTGTGAAGCCTCTTAACAATTCCCAGTTCCAAAACCAGCAGGATTCTGCGCCGGCCCATAAGGCTAAAACGTCCCAGGCCTGGCTTCGAAACAATTTGCCAGCGTTCATTTCCTCTGAAGGGTGGCCCTCAGGCAGTCCAGATTTGAACCCATTGGATTACAAATTGTGGATGTTTTTAGAGGACAAGGTTGTCACAAAAGATACCCCAACATTGGATGTCTAAAGACTGCTTTGGTTAGAGCTGTGGCCAATTTTCCAATGGACAAGGTTCGTGCAGCTATTGACGATTCACCAGTGCGACTTACTCGTAAGGCGTGTGTAAAGGCAAAAGGCGGACATTCCGAATAAGTAGATTCTTTCCGGATACAATATACATCAATAAATGTATTAAAATATATTTGACCAAAAACATTCAATACTTTTTATTTAAAAGCATAGGGCTCCCAGTGACTTTTACGTGTGTAACTGTATTAATGTCCCTATTAAGTATATGAGACGGCGCATAGAAAAAGGACCTAAGGGTAAAAAAAACAATTTTCATTTTTTTTCTTTTTTTGATGTGGACAACATCTGAGCCTCGAATGAGACCGATCCCATGCCCCAGAAGTGTTCCCTTCCAGAGATATGCGCGTTTTGTGAAAGTGAAGTCGACGATTATAAGCGCAAATAGAATGGGATCTAATCTTTAAAAGGGCTCTCCTGAACAAAACTTTTCATCAACTTTTCACTTTTTATTATGTGGACAACATCTGAGCATCGAATGGGACCGATCACATGCCCCAAAAGTGTTCCCTCCCAGAGATATGCGCGTTCCCTATTTTGCGCGTCACATATGCAATTATCGAAATTTGATTTGAGTTGCCGTCAGTTCTGGGTCAGTCCTGGAAACTCAGGGGCCATAACAGCTAAAAGTTCACGCACACATGTAATTTTTTGTGAAATAAAGTACGTCTTAATTAATGCTTTTCTTATAAGCTGCGATTCATCCACAAATTATTAGGATATGTTGAGCAAAAACACAAAAAGTATTTTTTTCCGTCAGAGGTACCTCTTGTCCCGTAAATAAAAACTTTTATTCTCTGGGCCAATTTCGCCCAATTTAAACAGCCATACACTGAATGTCTTTTAGCCATCATCGTGCAAAATTTAAGGTGCCTAGTCCGTTTGACCACTATTGGGGTTTCAACAGACGCACCGACAAAGAGACATAGAGGCATTGATAGATCGATAAATATTTAGAGCTGTTGCAATTGATATGAAAAATTTAGTAGACACTCCTTCCTACAATAGGTGGTACAAAAAAAGCAAAATATGCCTAATATTGCCATAACAATTCACTGAGAAAGAACCAGTATGACAATGAAAAGGCAAAGTTGTCTTTCAAAGATAAATATGTTTGATTTCATTATCATACCAAAGACCTTTTTTTCAACTACATACATTCTATGCAAACCGCCCCTCCAGATACCACAATGTTCGGTTTTAAAATCCAAAAGACCTCCAACAAAACGTATACGAAATTTTGTTGTTTTTGTAGTTACCACCAAAAACTTTTACTTTGGGAAAAAAATCCCATCAAAACCTTAAATTAGGTGGAAAATGTCTTCAAGATAATTCCCTACCCACGGCCGCTGCCCAAATCCAAAAACTCTCTAAGTCTTTTAATGAGCCTTATCTTTCAAAACTCAAGAAACGCGACCAAATGCTGCCATTTGCAATTAAATTTAATTCGATATGGTTATCTGTGAGCCAGCAAAGGAGCACTTAAGCGCAAAAATCACAGGCGTTTATCATTAAGAATTCACCTTTTTTTAAAAGTAAAAAAAAACACAGAAAATAAATGAAATCGCTTTTGAAACTTTTGGTGATGGCCAAACGAATAACGCCAAATGGGTAAAAGTACAAAATGACGCGTCAAAATCTTTTGTAAGTAATGCAAAAAAACAACCTGACAAAAATTATACACCAACCCTTTTACGATGATGATGGTACTCATTTACCGAGATGCCTGGCATCCGAAGCTACTCCGGCAGAAAAGGATTAAAACTGATTTTTTAATTGACGTTTGCTGTTTAGAAAAAAAGGGAAAAAGAGGAGTTTTGCTGTCAAAAAAAAACTCAAAAAGAAAAAAAATAACAAGCTGTGAAATGAAAATCTTGGGAAAATATTCTAAAACGGAAGAACTTTGATGTTATTACTTCCTTAAATGACTTGACTAGAAAACCAACCCCCTTCCCTTACCCCTTCCGCGAAGTGTGCTCAGCACCCTCCATCATACCTCATGCCATGATCCTTTTTTAAAAAGCAATATTTAAAAAATTAAAACTAAATAAAACTTCTGAGATGAGAAACAAAAGTGATTTTTTCAAAGATTTCCTAAGCAGCCGCAGCAGCAGCAGGGAAAGAGTTTGAAGGAGTGATTGTTACATACCTCCATTATGTTGATGGCTAATTTAACCTGACGGCAATTGGGTGCTATTTCCTTGCAATCATGAACAGAAACGATGAAACGGACTTTTTAAAGGGTGTTACTCTCTCTCGCTCTCGCGAATGTTGCTACCTACTATCAGCAGCCGTGGCGTGAGCTGTGCAACATTAATTGGCAGACAACACGTTGTTTTCATTGCTCATTAGTAAAATGATTTTTCACTTTTTTTTTTCTTCTCATTTTAGGAATATTCAGCGTAAAGAAGGAGGGTTAGACAAACGTATCGGGCAGAGATTTGCCTGAAATTACAAAACGAATAATTGAACCCTTTTCAGAATCTTAACATTAGCTAGGTAAGGCCGTCCCAAAAGGGAACATTCAAATTTAATTCTTTTAGTCAAATAAAAAACAGTTTAAAGCTTTGAGTTTTGTTTAAGACAGACCATGTTACGAGTTTTATAGTAAAATTCGAATATCGATTTTTAGTATCGTTCAGCAAGAAGGTATCAAATGTGGATATTAGCCTTTGAGCAGTTCTTAGTTACACAATGAGAACAGATTCGATGCCAAAAACGAAATTTTTTGCCAACCCAATGATTGAGATTGCATGCACCTCAAATATACCTTCAGTACTACCGAATGTTAGTTGCTGCTCTGTAACGTTCAGAAATTCACCCTTCATAAAGGAACAACTGCTTCCTTTATAAAGGGTGATCCATCTAGAGGTATTTTTTCAGAACAAACAAAATATAAAAATTCAAATCAAGTGTGGAAACTTTATTGGTAATTTGAAAGGACATTTTATGGCATTTATTTGCTGAATTGAATTTCCTTCAAATGTTGGCTGCAACTACGCCTTTTCTGCCCATTCTGAGGGTCCAATTTTGGATGACTGGTTGGAGCATTTCGACCGGTATGGCTTTAATGACTCGCGTAATGTTGGCTTCCAAAACCTGAACCGTAGCTGGTTTTTCCGCATAGACTTTGGACTCTACGTAGCCCCAAAGAAAAATGTCTAAAGGTGTGATATCACTCGATCTAGGCGGCCAACTCACCAGTCCAAAACGTAAAATTAGCTGCTTTTACAAATGGCCTCTCAATAGATCCATTGTTTGAGCAGCTGTATGGCAAGTGGCACCGTCCTGTTGAAATCAAGTGTCGTCAAGATTACGGGCCTCAATTTCAGGTAGCATAAAGATCGATATCATAGCGCGATAGCGAGCACCATTCACGGTTACGTTCCGGCATTCATTTTTGAAAAAATATGCACCGATGATTCCACCAACTTAGAAAGCGCACCAAACATGGTTTTCTCTGGGTATAATGGCACCTCTTGAACCTCTTCTTTTTGCTCTTCAGCCCAAATGCGGCAATTTTGTTTATTGACTTTGCCGTTGAGCCGGAAATAGGCCTCAACACTGAACAAAATTTTGGTCGAAAACAGCGGATCTTCCCGTTTCTCACCGAACGCTCATTTCCATAATACAGTTGCCAACATTTGAAGGTAATTTTTTTTTCAAAAAATAAATGCCATAAAATGTCCTTTCAAATTACCAATAAAGATTCCAAACTTGATTTGAATTTTTATATTTTTTTCGTGTTCTGAAAAAATACCTCTAGAAGGATCATCTTATACTTAAAGTTGTCGAGGAAACAGAGGAAACTTTTATGAAAGACTTTCACTGAATAAATTAGATTAAACGATTTGCTTAAAACAGTAATAAAAAGCATTATTTTCGGTTTTGGTTATGATGAAAGTTTAGATATTATCACTAATATGCGGTTACAACAACAAATGTTATCAAAACTATTGGTTGCCATAACCACCAGTTTTGGCAACTAAATACATTTTATGTGTTTTATTGGTATGACCGATCAATTAGTTGCGTCTACAATACGATGATCGTATTTACCTTCATTTATCACGATTATAATCATTTGGTGATTGCAACCGAAATTCTTTTTTTGCAACGTAGTTCTAACCGAATTGCAACAAATATTTCTGAGTGTGTATGTTCTCTTGCAATTGCTATACTAGAGGCATTAAACTCAGGTTGTGAGATAAACACTTTCAGTCCGAAGAGTCTGTAAAACTACTAGAAAAATTTTTTTCGGCAAATATGCCTACACGCAGAGAAAAGATATGGTTACACTATGGTCACCGCAACAATAATATGTTCTCTGCAATCAAAGCATGTTTGTCGCAACCATAGTATTGTTTTTTGAATTTCATTTTGACAATAGTATGATAGCGACAATATTGCTATTGTTGAAATGTAACAATAGTATTATTGCCAAATTTAGAAATGAAAATATGGTTGTAGCAACCATATAAACATGGTTGGTGCAACAAATATATTGTTGTTTAAAATTAACGTTAACAATAATTTGATTACGGCAATCATACAGTATGGTTGCGACTATGAACATAACAAAACAGGTTTTATAGAGCACACATGTATGTATGCGCGTGTTTTTTTTTTGATACACAAAAAAACACATACACACGATACAGTGGATGGTTGCTGTCCATTAAAAAAACAACAACAATCGGAAGATAGTTCGAGGGATTTTTATTGTGTTTACTTTGTTCGGCGAAATACTCAAATACCAACTGGTTCTCGTTTATTTAAAATCTGCCTGCACTTAAGTATATTGCCATTGATCATGGTTTAATCACATTCGTTACTTGGTGTCTACGGATGGTGAAGTATCATTCACCACTTTATTAATTGGAACTAAAGTATCGGTCTAACATAAGAAGTATCCGAACATCCCGAAAATAATTTGTAAATATTAAAATCCACATGACACACTTGTAAGCCAAACAAGTTTAACATTTTCTTTAGAGGCGAACAACTGTTTGCTTACAAACTTGAGGTACTCTACAATCTAGGGAGATGGTCATGTCAAGAAAATAGTGTTTTTCTTGACATTTAAAATTACAAAATTAAATGCAAGATTTTAAACGACAAAATTAAATTAGCCAGCAACAAAAAAAATAAAATTACAAATTAACTAACCGTTTTTGGTTATGATGAAATTTTAGTTATCATCAGTAATAGTTGTTTACAGAAACAATATTTTTACAAAACTAGTCGTTGCCATAACCAGCAGTGTTCGACGTTTCATTGGTATGAGCGATCAGTCAGTTGTGTTATATAAGATTATCCTTATCATCTTGTGGTATGTCGAACCGACTATTCATTGCGATTACAAACAATTGGTGCTGGCCATTCATCTTTTGCAATAGAATAATAGAAAACGTGCCCAATACCATGATAAAAAAAATTTCGAAAGCAATGAGCCTTCTGCCAATATTGAATATTTTATTTTTGTTTCTTCAATAAAATTCATTAAAGTATTTAATAGCATTTTCTTTGTAAAAAACGAAATATTTTAAACTATAGAGTTCAAATAGTAGTAGTAACGCACAGAAAGATGATGACGAAATCCTGCTGTCCTTTGAACTAGTTTCATTATTTCCCAGCATACCTATAGATTTAGCCATAAGAAGAATAAGAGGCAAATGGCATCTGCTAGAAAAATAAACTCATATGAGATCAGAGCTATTTATACAAATTCTGACTGTCCGATTATATTTTATATATTCCGATTTCTATATTTTAGATTTGAGGGCAAGATTAAATTACTTTTCATACAACAACAAAATACATTTAGTAGGAGTTTTTAATGCGTTCCAATTTTAATATCCTAAAGGTTGATAACATTAAAGCTTTCTTATCTCATCACCGCAGGACGAATCTACACGCAGAGAAAGGATATAGTTAATATATGGTCACGGCGACAATAGTATGTTGTCTTCAATATAAGTATGTTCGTCGCAACCATAATGTTGTTTTTTGATTTTTTATGTTGACAATAATATGATTGAGGCAATTTTAAGATTGTTGAAATGTAACGTACGGAATAATAGTACTATTTACACTACTCAACAAAATTTTTTCGTTTGGTTTTTGTTTTATTTTTTTTTTTTAAATTTTAAAAATTTTTTTTTGGTTAATTTGTTTCGTCCGGCATAACTCGGGAACCACTAGCCCGATTTAATTGAATTAAATTTTAAAAAATTTAAAATTACAATTCCCTTAATCTGTTCATATATTGTTTTCCTATACAAGCAACAGTTTCCAAGTTAAAAATGAATATATAAAGAAAAAAACTTATTTTTTGCCTAAAGGTTTAATTTTTTTTTTTAAAAAATCCATAAAAAAAATCCAAAATGAAAAAAAATGTCAAATCTTATTACTTTTACGTAAAGTCACATAACCTATGAGCAAAAAGAGATAAAGATCATGAAAATCGATGCACGCGTTTCGCTTTTATTCGCAATTGAGTAAAGGTATGAATTTCAAAAATTTTTTATTTCGTTTTTCGAGCTCATGTCAAGGTTATCTACACAGAAAAAATTATCGCATCCCGAGTACATTTTGACTGTTGACTAGTGTTATCTGCAAATTTAAAATTTTCAAAACAAACTGAAATGAAACACTTTAGTTTTTTCAAAGTACTTTTTCTTTTGTTTAATAAATCGCTCTATTACTATTTTAAATTTGATTTTTTTTTAAATAATTTACTTAATATACTTATATATCTTACTATGGTTGTATAAGAAACCTACTATGGTTGTGAGGATCATAATATGGTTGTGGGAATCATAATATGATTGTCTGTGATTCATACTATTTTTATGAGGAGTATAATATTGTTCGGCCACAACCATGTATCCAAAAATGGTATGATGCTCTTGGCATATTGTTACCTCAACCATACATCTTTTCTTCGTGTAATTAGGAATTGTTTTCAAAGATTCAGTTTATACAGGGTGTCCGTCGGGAAGGTATAATACTTTGTTTATAATTTTTGATTAAATGAAAGAGAATGGATCTTATATTTATAAATGTTGACCCCAAAAACAGTAAGATACCACAACTTTTCAGGATAAAAAAAAATAAATAAACAGTATTTTATCAAAATTTTTAATGACCTTTTCTTGTTAGACACCGTTCCAAAATCACCAACTTCAAATGCGTGGAAAAAAAATCGCGCAATAAACCAAAAAAACCTTGAAGGTTTTGTTATGAATAATGTCAACTTTCATTTGCAGTTGGTTTTATCCCATTCGCATTTTGGTTGTTGCACTGTGTAATTATTAACTTCTTTCTACGTTTCCAAAAAAAATGTTTTATGATCCGTTTTGCATAGAGTCCGCAAATATATATGACTATCCTTGAACCATCTTCCAATGATAAGCTTCTTATTTAACTAAGCCTCTTGTTGCACAAGGTATACTATTTTTGGAAATATAGTCACGTGTTCGAAAAGTCGGGAATTTATCGCTCCGCCCACGTAAAGTAACAATTCAAAACAATCAACTAAAATTAGGAAAGGTTGAATGTTAAAGACGTTGAAATGTTATTGATTTCAATTGTACTGATTCAGTTTTTATCTACCCAAAAATCCTTCCATCTCCGACTTACTGAAAGGCTTTGCGAGATTTAAATTTTTCTTCATTAAAACTTTATGGCCCAAAATTCCTTATTTACTCACATACACACTAAGTTCAAAGACATAAAAACTTGAAAATCTTTTACCTCTGGGGAGACATTATACTCGATTAAGGTAGTTTTCCTTCATCTCTGATCTTCCGTGCGAGGATGCGTTGAGGCAAAAACTTTTACATTCGGTTTCTTTTGGCAAACTTTCGATAAAAACTTTTTCACACCGAAACTATAAAAGTCACCCGAGCAATAGAAACAACAACAAGGAGGAAAGAAAAGACTTCACTCTAGTCTTTTGAAAAAAGGGTTGATTACAAAATATTTGCCTAAATATATAAATTATCAACTAAAGGGACATTCACATGCCGGCTCAGGATATTCGTAAACATCGTGCACATGGATATACCGAAATAACTCTTAAGAAGCGTAAATTAAGGCAAAATAGCCCCTTAAGAGTTATGAACGAACGAAGACACACACATTCGTACGAGTACAAGTTCTCTGCTCCAAACTAAACTAAAAAGAAATAATTTCAAATTATTATCACACGACAGGATTCTGTGTTTCGTGCCATTTTCAACACACAGACACAATGAAATATAATAAATTATAGTTTATATTTTTGTATATTTTATTACAGCAAACCGTGCCGTAGGAAAGTGACAAATGGCCACCGGGCGACGACGACACGACACAGCACCAGCCGGGTATGCTAGAGACACAATGTGACCAAATCTATTTAAATTAACGGAAATATTTAAGGTCACCACGAAACCTTCAAGCAGGAGGAGGTGGAGATAGAGTGGGTGGGAGAAGGCGACCAGGACTTCTGTAACACTTTGAAGGTAAAGTTGGAAAGATTATGAGACCTTAGGGCAACATTTGCCTTATGCTCGCCCGTTACAGCTCTGCTCTTTGTGGTCACCGGCTGAGAAATTAAGGAAAACTATGACTAATTATTTGATTTATTTTGTTGTCGGGCAAGAAATTATAAAGAAAATAAATTAAATTTAAAATCCTCACAGAATGCTGTACCTTTATGCTCTCATGGAACATATTTTTATGTGTGTGGTTTGGGAGTTGTCACCTTCTTTTCGCCTATCACAAAGTTATGTTATTTATCAAAAAGTGTTGAAGCGGGTTTGTCTACTTCTTGTTGTCCTCTAAAGACAGCCATTTCTCTAAATCAAAAATCACACGTAGAGTTCGGCTTTCACTGCGGTCACAGCCACAGTAACTATTTCAATTTATAAATGACATATGACTTTGTCGCGCGGGGAAGGTATCCCAACATATGTAAAATAAAAACATGGTCCAAAATACAGGTTCGTTTAAGTTCAATGGGTTACCGTCCAGTTAAGACAACAACTAAAGAGCCGGCTCGGGACCGTCTCATGGTCCATTGTGGTTCTCTTAAAAGCTTTGAAAAAAAAATTGAGTTAGAGGAGAAAAAGAAAATAAAAAATAAGTAGACAAATTAAGTTCGGACTTGCCAAAGCGTATATTACCTCCTTTATTGATCCTGGTTCAGGTTTAAAACACGAGATATGACTACAAACGTCAGAGTTGAATGGGCGGTGCCACGAACTTTAAGCACAACATAATGCTAGGAACACAATTGGAGCGTACGACGAATTTTTCGCGGCGAAAGTTCGTCGCCAAAAATAAAACACATTTGTGTATATGGAAATGCACACAATCACGGCGCCGACGAATTTTTCGTCCGACGCCGCGAACTCAATTAGCTTTATTTCTATTTCATACGCCGGCGTACGGCGTACAAAACAGTACAAGGTGGCCATACTTGTACAAATTTTATGTGTTTCAGTAAATAAAGTTAGTTTTTTCGTTAAAATTTGTTTCAGTTTTACTTATTAATATTAAAAATAAAATAAAAAATAAAAAAAATAATTAAAAAAAGGTTTTTACTCGAGTTGATCTAAATGTTTAATTTGTGAACTATTTAGTTGTGCATATGGTCACTCTATCAGCTGTTACTCATATAAAAACAGAAAAATTAATCAATTTGTTTATTTATTTGTGTTTTTCCGCCTGAGTGAAGATGGACATTAACGAAATTATAATTGAGAGTGTGAAGAACTATGAGTTCTTGTACAATTTGGCCGCAAGAGACTACAAGAATGTACAGAAAAAGGCGGAAGTATGGGAGGAAATTGGCGGTTTGGTTAGTTTATCGGGTAAGCAAGAAATGAAAGACAATTTTGTTTTACACATGTACTTACATACATATCTTTAAACCTTTAACTTCAAAATTCAGGTGAAACATGCAGGAAAAGGTGGAAGGGGCTCCGAGATACATACAAAAGGCGCAAAAGAGCAGCTCAGCTTGCTTCCGGCAGTGGCGCGCCAACTCCATCTAAAAGATGGAGATATATGGAGTCTCTGGATTTTTTAGACGGCTGCAAAGATGCACGAGCGTAAGAATATTCCAGAAATATTTAACTACCAAATATTAATGTGTTTTTTTATTTGAGTAGAACAATTGGAAACATTGATAACGCAGACAATGATTTGCCAAACTTACTGGATTGCTCGTCGTCTTCAGTAAATGATTTGCTGGTAACGGACGAAAGCAGCAGCCAAGTAAATGAACCTCGACCGAAGTATACGAAGAAGCACACGGACGCAGAAATAACAACTGTTTTTAAACAAGTTATGCAGGAGTGTGCAAATTCGGTGAGAGAAATAGCTTCGGGGAGTGTTCAAGAAAGTGACCGCGACTCAACATCGTTGCTTTTCAATAGCTTGGCCAAAAAACTAACTGGGTCGAATTTACCACAGCCCGTTATTTCACAAATCGAGACAAAGGTATAACCTTAGTTTATGAGGAAATTGCCAAGCATGCAACTTGACTTTTCGCAATTTTTGTAATACTAACGAAAATGTTTTTTAAACATTTGAAACTTGTCTGAACTGAAATTTACTGTTTTTTGTTTGTTTATGTGTTTATGTTATTTTTCACTAATTAAGTTATTTTTAATCTCGACTGAAATGACATGAAATGTTACCTTAGTATATATGTATGTAGTTTTAATTACTGAATATTGAATGAAATTGAATTTAAAGAAATTCGGTCAGGAATGACTTTCAAAAAAAAGGTTTGTTAATTCATCTCTCACAGCAAATGCACTTGCTGATGAGCGATTAGCATGGGAAATGCGGATAGAAGGCTGGGGATCTGATGACTGCCTCCATGTACCACGAATAGTAACTCCATTTTGTTCGTAATCAACCAAAGTTTCTTCAAAATATCCGCAGCTTTTATCTAACATTAGGTAGTTGTGAAGAACTACCGTTGCTAAAACTATTTTATCTACGTATTTGGGTGACACTTGAATATTTGTATGTAAAATCCTCCACCTGTTTGTTAAAATGCCAAAAGTGTTTTCAATGTATACACGAGCGGTAGATAGCTTTTTGTTAAAATTTTGTTTAGCAGCAGACAAATTTCGTCCAGGATATGGTCTCATTAAATTCTTCTTTAAAGGGAAAGCATTATCTCCCACAAAGAAATACGGAAACGTTTTATCAGTGCCTAATTGTAAAAACACAAAATTTAATTACTATAAATAAATGCTCATACGTATGTACTTAAATCATTTACCAGGTAGTTTATCATCAGGGGGAAGATTAATTTGATTTCTCAAAATCATTTTTCCAAACGAACTTCTTGCAAATACTCCACCATCACTTTGGCTGTCAAAAGCTCCAACATCAACAAACATAAAATTATAATCCGCGTCACATACCGCCATTAGCACAATGCTAAAACTTTTTTTATAATTATAAAAAAGTGAACCACTATTTTTTGGACAAAAGATGTTGACATGCTTGCCGTCAATAGCCCCAAGGCAATGCGGCATACCTGTTTTCGTGTAAAATCTTTTAGCGTTCAAAATACAAACATATATTATTATTTTGCACAACACCATAAATTTAAGTTCCCAAACCTGTCAGCAATGCTTTTCCACTCATGGTGATTAGGTTGGGAAACATATATCTCATGGAGCTCACTCCAGATCGCATCGCAAGTTTCATAAATCATCTTTCTCACAGTCGAAACACCCATTTTGTACGTCCATGCCAAGAATTGGGCACTGCAACCATGAGCTAAGTATCTGACAATAAATTTACATGGATCAATTGTTGTCTGTAAATAAGTTCTTAGCAAGCACTTACATTAGTGTTAAGCCCAAACGTGTTTCCTCATCAATTGGCTTTCTTTTTGAAAATCTTCGCAATCGTGGTTTAAGCAAATCTAGAAGAGCATTAAACTTGTCCACGGTCATCCTTGTTGCTTTAAAGAAGTGCTCTTCATCCTTTAATTTTAGCTCCGCAAAAGCCATTCTCTGGAATCCTTCGGTGTTTCTATTAATGTTTACTGGCCGTACCCACCATCTTCTCCTTAAACGTTTTCGCACAAGCAGATAAGCTTTTACGATAATAAACATGATGTTTATTATTTTAATAATTTTAACAAACTTTACAATTCTCTGATGCATTGTAGTCAACAAATGCACATATAGTAAACAACCTCATCAGCTGTTTTATTATTTCGTCGGTATTGTGTTCCATACGACGACCTTACGCGGCGCATTTTGTCGCCGCGTAGGGCGAAATACGTCGTACGCTCCAATTGTGTTCCTAGCATAACGAGTGATCAATCTAGAGGTCTTTTTTTCACAGCTTAGGCGTGAGTTGTGCTAAATTTTATTTTTTTCTCTTTTCAGTATTGTTTGTCATTTGCAGAAGCCGAAGCTAACGATGTTTTTGCGCGTCGCTGTTTCAGTGTTTGGGCTCTCCAAAAGCTCGAAGCAGATCTGCTGTTTTCGACCAAAACTTTGTTCAATAATCAGGCCCATTTCTGGCTCAACGGCATTGTCAATAAACAAAATTGCGGCATTTGGGCATAAGAACAACCAGAGAAGAAAAGGTTCAAGAGGATCCACTGTATACCCAGAGAAAACCAGGGTTTAGTGCGGTTTATGGGCTGGTGATTTTTTGAAAAATGATGATGGCCGGAACGTAAAAGTGAATGGTGCTCGCTTCCGCGCTATGATGTCGGTATTTTTGCTACCCAAAAGTGAAGCTGCGCCCTGTTGGTTTCAACAGAATGCAGCCACTTGCCATACAAACCCAAATAATGGATCTGTTGAGGTCATATCGAAGAGCAGCTTATTTCACGTTTTGAACAGGTGGGTCTAAGTTACGAGTAGATCGAGTGATTTGACAACTGCAGACTTTTATTTTGGGGCTTCGTAAAGTCCAAAATCTATGCTGACAAACCAGCTACGATTCAGGTTTTGGATGCCAACATTGCGCTTGTCATTAACGCCATACCGTTCGAAATGCTCGAACGAGTCATCCAAAATTGGACTATTATAATGGACACTATGAGGCGTAGTTGCGGTCACCATTTGAAGAAAATTGAATTCAAAAAATAATTGTCAAAAACGACGTTTGAAATTTTAATGATTCCACAATGGATTTGAATTTTTATGTTGAAAAAATACTTTTAGATTTAGCACCCGATAGTCAATAGTAATTTCCTACTCATATAATAACATTTAGACTTTGGCCATACATACTGCTATATACATTTCTGGCCCAACGATGAAAATGCGAATAATTATCATCAAAAATGGTTTTATTGTTTTTCACAGTATTCTTTAGCATTATTTTTACACTTTTGAATGCACCTAAACCAATTGTCGGAGCTCCTTTTCCACTTCGATTAAGGCACCTCCAAAACATGGTTTTTGAACACTTCAACGGCATCTTCTGGCTACGAAAATCTTTGACCACGGATTTTTTTCTTGATGTTCGGGAATAAAGGGAAGTCATTGGGTGCCAAGTCACGGGTGTACGGCGGATGACCCATCAATTCGACGTTTTGGCGGGTCAAAAAGGCGCTGGTTTGAGCCGATGTGTGAGAGCTCGCATTGTCATGGCGCACAATGATTCGTCTTCTTTTGTTCGTTTTTCGAATTTCTCCGAAGAGTTCAGGCAAACAAATTGTGCTGTACCACACAGAATCGATGTTGCTCAGATTTGGCTCTTCTTCGAAGACCCACACGGTCGATTGCTGTTTTGTTTCGGGCTCATACGCATAGATCCATGATTCGTCACCTCTGACGATCTTATAAACGTCATTTTGAAGCACCGCGATCGTATTTTTTTCAAAATTTCTTTGCATCAATCGACACGAGCCTCTTTTCGAGCGATTGTCAAATTGTGCGGGATTCAACGAGAACAAACCTTTTTTACGGCCAGGTGTTCATGTAATATCGAATTTATGCTGGTGAAAGAAATGCTCAAGGATGCATGTTTCTCACGGTATGTCACATGACGATCTTGCACTATCAGTTCACGCACGGCATGAATTTTCTCTGGCACAACGGCGGTTTTTGGTCGACCTTCACGACCTACGTCTATAAACGAGCCTCGGCACGATTGAATTCATTAAACCAGTTTTTCACAGTGTTATAGGATGGTGCTTTATCGCCACACAAAGATATAAGTTCAGCGATGCACTCTTGTCGTGATAATCCACGTCGTAAGTTGTGAAAAATGATCGCACGAAAATGTTGACGAGTTAATTTCATTTTTTTGCCAAATTGATTTTTTCAAGTCACTGTAAACAACACAAATGATGGCCGTACGTCAAAACATTCTGAGTACGTTTATGCTAAAAAATGTCAAACTTTCCAATGGAAATGTCAGATGGTGCCAGGCAACACTTAGTGTTGCGGCTTTGTTAATAGGCAGAACTGTAGGTTCTGGGGTTCTGAAAATCCAAGAGCCATTCATCAACGCCAATTGCACTCCATTGGGTGCACAGTATGGTGTAACCGAAAATGGAGAGCGGTACGGGTTTATGATAGAACATTTTTTACGTCCTGCTCTTGAAAACAGACCTGAGATGTGGTTTCAGCAGGACAGAGTCACTGCCCACACTGCGCGAGGCACAATAGCACTTGTAAGTCAAATTTTTGAAGAGCGAATAATTTTCAGAAATTATTTGGCTAGCGCGATCACTAAATTTGTCAGCACCCGATTATTTTTTTTGGGAGTATATGTGAACAAGCCCGAGACAATCCTTCAACGCAAGACCAACATTGTTATAGAAATTCGAACGCTACAGTCACAAATTTTGAAAGATGTTATGGAAAATGCTCTAAAGCTGAAATTTTTCATACTAAGTGTAAAAAAAATCCATTTTGTATATCAGATAGGGTGATCCATCTAGAGGTATTTGTTTCAAAAAAAAATATTAAAGTTCAAATGAAGTGTGGAATCTTTATTGTTCATACGAAAGGACATTTTATGCCATTTATTTTTTGAATATAATTTCCTTTAAATGTTGGCAACAGTAATATGGAAATGTGCGTTCGGCGAAAAACAAGAAGATCCGCTGTTTTCGACATAAATTGTGTTCAGTGATGAGTCCCTTTTCTGACGTAACGTCAACGTTAATAAACAAAATTGTCGCATTAGGGCTGAAGAGGAACCAGAAGAGGTTCAAGAGGTGCCCTTACGAGTATATCCAGATTGAAGTAAACAAGTTTTATAATTTTTAAAAAATGGGAAATAAAGAGTTTCGTGCGGTAATTAAACACTTTTAGTTATATGAAAGGTTATACGAAACAAGTAATCAAAGATGAATTGGATTCTGTTAGAAAAATATTTAATGAAGTGACTAAAGATAGACGAATAAAGCTCAGAGAACTTGCTGATATTGTTAAAATACACGAAAAACAAGTTTGGAGTATTTTACATGATGTACTCCACATGAAAAAGCTATCCGCAAGATATGTGCCGCGTTTGTTGACTTTGGCCCAAAAAATGGTCCGTCGGACCAATGCCGAGGAGCTTTTAGCGATTTATCAGCGTAATCCAATAGAGTTCTTGCGCCGATTCATAACTGTGGATGAAACATGGATCCATCACTACATCCCAGAATGCAAAGAACAGTCAAAACAGTGGATAGAAGCTGGTAAAAGTGGTCCCAAGAAGGCGAAAACTTTTAAGTCAGCAGGAAAAGTAATGGCCACAGAATTTTGGGATGCAAGGGGTATAATATTTATTGATTATCTTGAGAAAGGAAAAACTATAAACAGTGAATATTATTGTGCATTATTGGATCGGTTGAGTGAAGAAATCAAGATAAAACGACCGCATTTAGAAAAAAAAAGTTATTTTTCATCAAAATAATGCTCCTTCACACACTGCATTTTTAACTCAACAAAAACTGGCCGAATTACGATTTGAAATTGCTCCGCATCCACCATATAGTCCAGATTTAGCTCCTTCTGATTATTTCTTGTTTCCAAATTTAAAAAAAATTATCGGTAGCAAAAAATTTTCGTCCAATAGCGAGGTTATTGCTGAAACTGAGGCATATTTTGAAGGTCTTGAAAGATCTTATTTTTCGGATGGAATTAAAAAACTTGAAAAACGTTTGATGAAGTGTATTGAGTTGGAAGGAGATTATGTTGAAAAATAAATAATAATAATTCCAAAAAAAACGGTTCTTTTTATGTTAGGCCAGTTACTTTTGCGGTCGCCCTCGTAAAACTAATAAACGAAAAAGTTATTAAAGTTTTTAACGCCATGGTAACTTTTGGCCCATCCTGTGTTTGCGTAACAAATCATAATTTTTAAGGACGGACAATGGTTACAGTTAGTTGAAAAAGGGCATGATTGTTGAACTTTTTGGCCCATGCGGTCAAAACATTCGATTAATAGTCAAATTAAAGCAAATTTTACTGCTAATCCAAATATAAAGTATTGACGTGGGGATATCAATAATTCCGTGTCTTTTTGAATAAAACGCTGTTTTTTTTTGGAAAACAAATATTTTTCAACATTTTCCACTTTTAGCTTAATACACTTGGTCCAATGTTTCTCCAATTTTTGTAATCCTTCCAAAAAATAGGATTTTTCTAGGTACATTTGTTTGATCAATAATTTCATCGTTGGAGCTCAATCTCCTACCGCTGAGCCATTTCTTTGGGGTTGGAAATAAACACCGGGGGCTAAATCGGTAGAATATGGCGGATGAAAATATATGTACTATTTTCGCTTTTAGTTATGATTAAAGTTAAGATATCATATTGAAAATTCAGTTACAACAACAAAATGTTGGCGAAACTATTGGTTGCCGAAGCCACCGGTTATGACAACTACTTAGTAGGGACATAAATACTGTTGCACACGTTTTATGCTGTAAAATAAAAAGTACTGAATGTTTTTGGACCAAATATTTTTTAATATATTTATTGATGTATAAGTAAATATATTTTATGCGTTTCGTTGGTATGACCGACCAATTAGATGCGTCTATCATATTTATTATCTTAGGGTGTGTCCAACCAAATATCTATTACGAGTATAAACATTTGGTGACTGCAAGCGAAATTCTGTGTCTGCAACGGGCTTTTTAATATTTCAACCGATTTCCAACTAATTGTTTCTCTGTGTCTAGGAAGCAGTAGGCATTTCTCGCATCTGACTAAGAAGGCCTCATCTAAGGCCTTGCATATGCCTTCCTTTTGTCACAGGCCTCTTACACTTTGAAGTACTTGAGTATGAGCGTGTGTGTGTGTAATCATACAATATTTCGTATTTGTTTAATATCTTTGGCATATTGTTTAATGAATTTCCCTCTGTTTATTGTCATCTTATTATCTTTCATTCACTCGTTCGTATGTGCGTTTGTATAGACAAAACTATAGCACACGTGATCCTTTACACACGGATACACACATACACGTCTGATGTGTATCCTTCTGTATACATCGTTTCCTGCCGTCTATTGTGTCTTAATTATTTATTTCAGTTAAAACGTAAAAACAAAACAACAGTGACAGCAACAATGTCAAGGCAAGAGAAGAAGTAAAGTTAAATATGAAGCACATGTCATCTTCATCATCACAGACTCCATCTCCTTATTCAACCCCGCCTTATGCAGCAGTGAAGACAAAGTCGTCCTTTTTGCTACTTCGAATTGCAAGGAGACTTCATGTGTGCGCGCGTGTGTGTGTGCGTTGTTTATCAAAATTAATGATGAATTTTCACTTTTCTCCGTTTCGTTTGTCGCTGTCATATTTGTGTGATGTGTAAATAATTATTTTCTCCCGTTTTCCTTGAGGGAAATCAAAACAAAAAAAACGAAAAGGAAAAGCAGAAAAATTAACGTACAAGACGACGTTAAAGGGTAAATGTTGATAATGAGTTACGGATACGTGCGTGTTCGTACATGCATGTACATACGTAAGGTTGACAATGACAAGGCTGGTGTGCTTTGGTGTTGATAGGAGCATGAATGGTTAATCTGCCACAGCAAAATTGGATGGGAGTGGAGTGTGTGCCTTCTATGCCATTCATTTGTGGCAAATGTCAAGTGATTGTTTTAACGAAATATCTTCGGTGGATTTGTGGCATGACACACGTTGTGGTAACTGCGTTAAGCCAAATGCAAAATGAGGTTTAAGTAGGATAATAATAATTTCGAAACTGATTTAGGTTTTGCCAGAAAACAGAACTTTATTTTCTAAAACAAAGTAATGAGTGTCACTGGAGGTATACTTAGTAGGGACATAAATACTGTTACAACATTGGACACACCCATTTCAATAGTAGAACTAAACATACCCCGTTAATGTCATATGGGTTTTGGAAGCTAACATCAATAGCGTTAGTCTGTAACGGGATTTTAAAATTGTTTCAACTTTCGTCAGATAATGAAAACCGTATCGCTGTAATAACGCTTTACAAGTGTGAAATGAAAATAGCGATATTTTCAAAACGCTCCAACCACTAGGGATTAGACGCATTCTCCTCTACCGATGCATAAAACTGTATGAGGAGACTGGCGATGTAAAAGACCGCCACCGGTCGGGCCGCCCACGCTCTGTTCGAACACCGCATGTCATCAAAGCCGTTAAATCAAGAATTCACAGAAATCCGCTCAGAAAACAGAAAATCATGGCCCGGGAGATGAATATCACGCAAAAGTCCATGAGTCGAAGCATTAAAAAAGACTTAAGACTTGGGGGCTTTCAAATGACGTGCCGGACATTGATTGACTGCAGCTTTAAAAAAAAATAGGATTGAAAAATGCAAACGTCTTTTGGTGGAGTACGCTGATAACTTGCACAGAAAAATTTTGTTCACTGATGAAAAATTTTTTACCGTTTAGGAAAAATTTAACAAGCAAAATGATAGAGTGCATGCGAGGTCATCTAAGGAAGCATCAAAACTGATCCCATGGTTGAAAAAGGGTCATCACCCAGCTTCAGTCATGGTTTGGTGAAGTGTCTCTTACGATGGGGTCACTGACCTGCATTTCTGCGAACAAGGAGTCAATACATCGGCCAAAGTTTACCAAGAAACCATTTTGGAAGCTGTTGTGAAGCCTTTTAACAATTCCCTGTTCGAAGACCAGCCAGGGACATTCCAGCAGGATTCTGCGCCGACCCATAAGGCTAAAACGTCACAGGCCTGGCTTCGAAACAATTTGTCAGCGTTCATTTTCTCTGAAGAATATCCCTCAGGCGGTCCAGATTTGAACCCATTGGATTACAAATTGTGGACGGCTTTAGAGGACAATGTTTGTCACAAAAGATACCCCAACATTGGATCTCTTAAGACTGCTTTGGTTTGAGCCAATTTTCCAATGGACGAGGTTCGTGCAGCTATTGACGATTGGCCAGTGCGACTTAAGGAGTGTGTATAGGCAAAAGACGGACATTTCGAATAAGTAGATTCTTTTTGAATACAAAATACATGAATAAATATACTTATATTAAAAAAATATTTGGTCCAAAAACATTCAGTACTTTTTATTTTACAGCATAAAACGTGTGTAACAGTATTTATGTCCCTACTAAGTATTGAGAGGTCATTTTGAAAAGCAGCTAATTTCCCGTTTCGAACCGGTGAGTTGGCTGTCTAGATCTTGTGATATAACCACTTTAGACTTTTTTCTTTGGGTCCAAAGTCTATACCGACAAACCAGCTACGTTTCAGGCTTTGGAAGCCAACAGCGTGTCAATTAGTCCATAGCGGTCGAAATGCTGGAGTAAAATGTTCAAAATTGAACGCTCAGAATGAGCAACCTGACGCGTAGTTGCGGCTAACATTTGAAGGAAACTATATTCAAAAAATAAATGGCATAAAATGTCCTTCTGAATAAACAATAAAGATTTCACACTTGATTTGAATTTTTCATTTTTTTTTAATTTTGAAAAAATACCTCTAGATTCATCACTCGCAGGACCCTATTTTTCAAACGTATTTTTTATATTGGCTAACCCTTCTCCTCTCTGTGGATTGGTATTCTTTCTTCGAATACCACAGAATTTTCACTAATCACGAATTTTATTATTATCTGCAGAACCTTAACGCTTTAATCAATTTATACCAGCGAAAAGTATTTAACGTTTTATGACAGCCACTAAAAAACCAAAACAATTTTTCAATAAACAATTTTGAATAAAATTTTATGATGGCACACGAAAAATGTCGAAAGTACAAAGTTTGCCTGCATCCTTGAATAAACAATATTCTAAAGAAATTTGAAAAATTCACAAATTAAAACAAATATTTAGCATTTACTTCAAATAAAGATACACCCTTCGCCATTACAAACATCCAGCCACCCGTCACTAAAGGAAGTTTGGCCAACGAACGCAACTGGAAGCATGGAGTGAAGGTCCTTGCCAAGGAAGTTGCAAAAGAACAAATTAGCGGTAGCAACACAACCGACAGCGTTTGCCTTAAAGGCGGCCGGTTTTGCGTTTTTTACTATCGTACTATTAATTAACCCCTTTACGATGATATCATAATGCAACACAACGAATGAGCGTTAACGCAGTAAAGACAGCGGCGAAAATAATCACAGCCGAAGTTTGTGGATTCTGCCTCCAAATGGCAGTGAATGTGGCATTGAATATTTGCGGGCATTGGAGTGAAGTGGAGTCTGAGGCAGCGGTAGCGGGATGGTATAGGGAAAACAAAGTTTTTCCATTATTCGCGAAGCCACAGGAATGAACGAACGAAAAAGTAAAAATTTATGAAGCGTTTAATTGAATAAATTAAAGAAAATAATAATAATACGCGCCCGGAGTCGAACAGTATCAGCGAAAGGATTAAACAAAAAATGTTGAATGTGAATTCAATGGCGCGTAGGCAAGCCATGGATGTAGAATTGAAACGTGGTTGGGTGTGTCGAATGATAATGGAAAATTTTGTTTAATGAGAAAGAAACATCTTTGGAAGAGTGTTAAGCCTATACCTACACTCTAGAAAAAACTACAGAGAACTGGACAGGCAGCAACACTTGCTGCACGCAGAAAAAAGTATGGTTGTGGTCACAATATTCGAAGAGTATAATACTATTGTTGGGTATATGGTTGTGCTACAACAATATTATTATCCCCACAACAATAGTATGATTCACACATAACTTTACTATGATCCCCACAACCAAAGTATGATTTACACATAACCATACTATGATATCCACAACCATAGTATGATTCACACTCAACCATACTATGATCTTCACAACCATAGTATGATCCTCACAACCATAGTATGTTTTATATACAACCATAGTATGATCCTCACAACCAAAGTATTATTCACACGCAACCCTGTTATGATCCCTACAACCATAGTATGATCACACACAATTATACTATGATCCCCAATATAATTTATTAGAATTGGTTTAAGTTGTCAACAAAAGATTTGAATTATGAAAATTATTCAAAAAGACAACAAATTCAAAATAACAGGAGTGATTTCTTTCACAGTAGAAAAAATAAGTTTAAATAAACGTAAGCGTTTAAAACGTTTACGCAGCTTATTTAAAAAAAACAAATGTACAATTATTCCATTAGATCCGTACCAATAACATTTGTTCTTAAAAGCATATTAAAATGAAGGAAAATTACAATCATACAGTATGATTGCAGTAATCATATTATTGTTAACATAAAACGCAAAACACAATACTTTTGTCGAACCAACCATATTTATATTGTTGCTATAACTTTATTTTCATTTTTAAATTTGGCAATAATACTATCGTTACATTTCAACAATATTAATATTGCAGCAATTATACTATTGTCAAAAATAAATTCAGTTAATCATAGCATAATTAACTGAATTTGCGACGAACATACTTTTATTGCGGAGAACATGGTATTATTGATGTGACCATGTAGTAACCATGTTTTTTCTCTGCGTGTGCCAGGTAACATCGATTTAATACTAGGCGGTGGATGTGAAATACTGAAATTTTGCGAATAATTTTGAACAGTACTTATATATGGTTGCTACAAAAAACTTATCTGTTGTCACAACCAATTATTGGTCCAAAGTATCATGAACTTAATTAGTTGGTTGGCATAATCACCAGTTATGACAACCAACAGTTTGACTTAATTCGGTTGCTATAACCAATTTGTTGGTTGTGAGTACCGTAATACTATTGTAGCAACCATACTTTTGTTATGAGAATCATGTAACCATCACTTCTATCGAATGTTGGTGATTGCAACAGAAAATATTGCAGCAATTATACTATTGTCAAAAATAAATTCAGTTAATAATACTATGTTTGCGACGAACATACTTTTATTGCGAAGAACATGTTATTATTGCCGTGACCATGTAGTAACCATGTTTTTTTCTCTGCGTGTGCCAGGTAATATCGATTTAAAACTAGTCGGTGGAGGTGAAATACTGAAATTCTGCGAATAATTTTATTATTAGTAAAAATATTCTACACATAAGAAAAAAATAAGTTAGAATGCAGTCCGAACTACAAAAATTCGATTGGATGAACACAATTTTTTTGCAATCACCAACATTCTATGATAACATCTTTCGGCATACCATAAGACGGTAGATGTAATAAAGGGTGGTCAAATTTTAAGAACCACACCTAAACGTCAATCTTTTTTTCGGCATTGCATTTGATATTTCTCAATTTCAGACTAACAAAATTTGAACCATGGAAAGATACACAAGCGAGCAACGCCTTTAAGTTATTCAGGCTTATTATGAAAATGAAAAATCAATTTTAGAAGAAAATCATCTACAGTGATGAGGCACCTCAGTATATTCGTCAATAAGCAGAATTGCCGCATTTGGTCGAATGATAATCCAAGAGTGATTGTCGAAAAAACAAAGCACCCACAAAGAGTGACAGTTTGGTGCGGTTAATGGGCTAGCGGCATCACCGGGCCATATTTTTTACAAAATGAGGCCGGTTAGACAGTAACTGTTAATGGTGTTCGCTATTGTGAAATGATAACGAAATTTTTATGGCCCGAATTGGAAGGTATGGATGTGCACAATATGTGGTTTCAACAGGACTGTGTCACTTGCCACACAGCTAACGAAACAGTGGCTCTTTTGCGCGACCAATCAACATTGGCCCTTACAATTTAACCACTCTTTAATATTACTATACTCGTAATCAATAAGTAGGCTATACCATTCGAAGTCAGTAAAACTGTTGGTTGCCACCACCGGCGGTTCTGAAAACCTACCAATTATGTAGTACTTGATACGGTGGCACTAATAATTGGTGTTGACAACAAATTAGTTTATTTTAGTACCGACCGTTTAGTTCACTGTTGTTACATTAAATTGTCTATCACAACACCATAATAAAATTTCCATAACAATTTATCGGTTCTAGTCACAACAAAATTGGAGGTTAAATAAACAGGGAGTAACAGGGCTCGAGGCCCTTTGCATCTACATTTTTGTAGAAGACAAGTTTTTAATAAAATGGCAAAGTGACATTGATTTTCGTTGCTGCAGAGGAGGTAAGAGTGATTTGTCGTGGACAATTGTTCAAAGATAACTTGAAAACTGAGATTTACAACATTAGTTCTCATACGTTTGGTGAGAAGCTGGTCTTAAAGCTGGTTGAGGAGGCAAAATATCGGTAACTCTACCCAGTTAAGGTGATTATTGGAACTGAATTTTTACATGTATTGTTTGTTGTTACAAATGCTTGGTGAGAAGTACTCTGTTAATTCGGCTGTCATAACCACGAACGTTTGTGAACTGGACAAACTGATGGTAACATTTTATGAATTTGGTTCGTAAGAGTATGACCGAAATAATAAATCTAGTTTAGTTTGAATGTAAAAGTGGACCGATTTTCATAAAGTGAAATTTCGGTTTTAAAGTGTCCGTAGAAATTTAAAGAAAAAGCTTATTATGATTAAAGTACCTAAATAAGTTGGAAGATTTGAGGAAATGATTTTTCTATATAAAACGCTTATAATTGTGTTAGTGTTTTTATCAATTTCCACTCGACCAATCTATCATTAAATCGCTGATAAATAATGGTAAATACTGTATTAGAGTAAACATTTCAGAAGCAGATAATTTGAATTTTGTTTTATTTCAACAATCTGAATCGAATAGCGGAGGCCTAACAGCATTGAGCCCGAAATAAACTGTATCTATGCACTTGTCAAGAAACTCTACAGAAAATGATTTTCTTTCGGCTACAAATATTTTTAAAACAACTAACAAATGGCAATGGTCGTTGTTAAAAACTAACTAAAAAATAGTAAAATAGACCTTAATTTCAAATTTTAATGGTCCGGCAGAGCTAAAATAGAGTTTTTCTTAATATTCAATTGTCTAAAGGCCATTATACGAGTATATATATTAAAAACTCGTACAAAGTTAATGTTATTGCAGTGTTTGAGTAGAAACCCTCTGTTATATATTGCTTGTAAGTTTTTTACGCTTGTTTTATAGGTTTTAAGACTACCGGAAATAGAAAAATACACAGCGCCAGAAAAAAAGGTTCAGTGCGCCCGAGTCTTAAATGTGTTTTTGTTTTAAATACATATTTGGACGAAATTATAACCGAAAATGTGTTATAGAGATTTAATTGTGGTGTGAGGATAACGGATAATATGTTACAACAGTGAACTAAGCAGTACTTATATATGGTTGCTACAAAAAACTTATCTGTTGTCCCAACCAATTATTGGTTCAAAGTATCATGAACTTAATTAGTTGGTTGGCATAACCACCAGATATGACAACCAACAATTTGACTTCAGTCGGTTGCTATAACCGATTTGTTGGTGGTGAGTACCGTAATACTATTGTAGCCACCATACTTTTGTTATGAGAATCATGTAACCATCACTACTATCGAATGTTGCTGATTTCAACAGAAAGTCTGTTTTTCGAACCGAATATTCGTAGTTCGGACCGATTTCCAACTGATTTTTCCGCTGTGTGTATTCAATACCTTATTTTTAATATTTTATAATTTCGCTCTTTCTTCCCCAATAGAATTTAAAAGTTTCTAAGCTTTTAAAAAGTTTCTAATTATTTAAATAACGGAATTAATATTTTAATATAAAAAGTCAGATTATCATACACAAGTCTTATGTTGTAAAATAAGAAGTACTGAATGTTTCTGGACCAACTATTTTTTAATATATTTATTGATGTATATTGTATCCGAAAAGAATCTACTTATTCGAATTGTCCGCCTTTTGCCTTTACACACGCCTTAAGTCGCACTGGCCAATCATCAATAGCTGCACGATCCTCGTCCAATGGAAAATTGGCCACAGCTCGAAACAAAGCAGTCTTAAGAGATCGAATGTTGGGGTATCTTTCGTAACAAACCTTGTCCTCTTAAAACCGTCCACAATTTGTAATCCAATGGGTTCAAATCTGGACTGCCTGAGGGATATTCTTCAGAGAAAATGAACGCTGACAAATTGTTTCGAAGCCAGGCCTGTGACGTTTTAGCCTTATGGGTAGGCGCAGAATCCTGCTGGAAAGTCCCTGGCTGGTCTTGGAACAGGGAATTGTTAAGAGGCTTCACAACAGCTCCCAAAACGGTTTCTTGGTAAACTTTGGCCGATGTTTTGACTCCTTGTTCGCAGAAATCCAGGTCAGTGACCCCATCGTAAAAGACACCCCACCAAACCATGACTGAAGCTGGGTGATGGCCCTTTTCCACCCTTGGGATCAGCTCAGATACACTCTATCATTTTGCTTGTTAAATTTTTCCTGAACGGTAAAATTTTTTTCATCGGTGAACAAAATTTTTCTGTGCAAGTTATCAGTGTGCTTCACCAAAAGACGTTTGCATTTTTCAATACTATTTTTTTTTAAAGCTGCAGTCAATAAATTTTCGGTACGTCGTTTGAAAGCCCCAAGTCCCAAGTCTTTTTTAATGATTCGACTCATGGACTTTTGCGTGATATTCATCTCACGGGCCATGATTTTCTGTTTTCGGAGCGGTTATCTGTGAATTCCTGATTTAACGGCTTTGATGACATGCGGTGTTCGAACAGAGCGTGGGCGGCCCGACCGGTGGCGGTCTTTTACATCTCCAGTCTCCTTAAACAGTTTTATGCATCGGTAGACGAACATGTGGCCGGAGCGTTTTGAAAATATCGCTTTTTTCATTTCACACTTGAAAAGCGCTATTACAGCGATACGGTTCTCATTACACAGTACAACAGCCAATCTGGGGGTGAGAAATTCCAAGTCAGAGTGATGGTACTAGGTCAGTATATTAAAACCCTCAAAGGGTTTTGCGTTCGTATGTGCCAGTTTTTTTTTATGACCTTTTACATTTTTTCCTTATCTTGATGTTTTTTCGCTTAGTTGTAAAATGTTGGCAAAAACGTAGTTTGACATAACTCGAGAACGACTAGTTCGATTTTGCTGAAATAAATTGAGAAAAATTAATAATTACATTTTCTTTAATCCATTAATATACTGTTTCTCTACCAAATCAACATTTTTGCAATTACCCCCCACAGACAATCACCCCCCAGACAATAACCTCAAAAATGTTCCACAGTGTTATCTGACCACTCCATGATGAAAGTTGAAACAATTTAAATATCACGTTACAGACTAACGTTATTAAGGTTAGCTTTCAAAACCCATATGACATTAACGGGATATGTTCAGTTCTTCTATTGTAATGTGTGTGTTCAATGTTGTAACAGTAATTATGTCCCTACTAAGTATAACCATTAATTGTTGTAGTTAACAAACATTCGTGGTAATTACAACCAAATTAAAAAGCACTTTAATCCTAACAAATACATGTACAAATTCAGTACCAATATTTGGCGGTACGAACTAAGTCCCCAATGAACTATGTCCCCAAAACGAAAATGAACTAACCCCCCAAAATTGGGGATTTATTTCATAATGAAATAAATCCCCACTTTAGAAAATGAAATAAACCCCCAATGAAATGAAATAAATTCCCAAAATAAAAATGAACTAACTCCCCATTTTCTGGGGAGTTAGTTCATAATGAATTTATTCCGCATTTTTAAAATGAAATAAGTCCCCATTTTTTTGATATATTTTATTAATATATTATAACTGAGCAACAGAGACATATTCGATAATAACAAATTAAAAAAAAAACAGTTCATATTAATATCTATCTAATTACGAGAAAAAAAAAACTTAAACATATACTTGCATGGTGTCTTCCACTATTTGGCGGCAATATGGGCAACAATAATTTTGCAAACCTTTTGAAATTGAATCTGCCTGTAGTTTGAGAATGCAGTCATCGCAAATCTTTAGATGTTTGCAAGGAACAAGGACAATGTTTGCAGTCTTAGCTTGACAAATAATGCATTCGGTGTCATTGTTGCGAGTTGGTTGTTCTTCAAGTTCTTCTGGCATTTCATCATTGGATGACTCTTCTTCAAAAATATTCAGCTTTGGGACCATATCCACACATATTTAATTTTTTTCATAAACCATTCGTGAAAGAAATGTGGCCACTGTTATTTTTCCTTCATCCAGAAGTAAAGTTGCCTCCCTAATTTTATTGTTCTTTTCCACACTGTCCTTTCTTTTTCGCTAGGGATCCTCCACTTTCGCATAATATGGAAAAACGTCTGCTTTTGAAAAATTCATCTTCTTGAATTATGCGGACGAATTTAAAGAAGTTGCCCATTTTTCCAAGAATGCCATTATAAGCCTCGACGGCACAGGTCGTTCTAGTAACCTGTTTATGCACTGAGACATTTTTGCAGCCAATCTAATAAATGAAACGCATGCATTTTAAGATTATTAAAAAAAATGTATACCATATATTACTACCTATATTCGCGCGAATTTTTTATTTCCAACCGATTTACACCAAAAAAAATTTTTTTCGACTCCAAAACTATTAATTTATTAACTATAAAATGCTGGTGCATAAATAGCTATTCCGTTTGAGTGTAATACGTTATGATAAATTAAATTCGTTAAACAAAAGTATTAAAAGTATTGGCAATTTAAATTCTCGGAAAAAACTTAAAATAATTTCACATTTTTAATATATACATACGTACCAGCATCCAACTATCTTTGCTCGAGGAAAAACCAAGTTAACAGCTTTTCGTAATCCTTGTTCATAATCGGTTATGAATGTTGATGGATCTGAATCAAATATATTTTCTTTAATATATATTAGTAATTTATTATAAATTTCATTGGTTTTTTTATCCATCAATATTTTTGCAAAATCAATGTTTTTCGTTTCATCCTGATTGCTGAATTAAAATGTTAGTAAAAATTTAAAATTTTATCACTTTTTTACTTACCTTTCACAAGTCCTGCGAAATGCTCTTCTAATAGAACCTAAATTTGTCTTACTGCCTCCTAGAATCCCTGACATGTCCACACAATCCTTCTTAATTGTAGTTAAAGCCTTTAACTCTTTGTAGGCTTCCTCCTCATTTTCGTGGTTATGCTCCACAAATTTTTTTGCTGGAACCAAATTTCCATCAGGAAGTAGATTCATCCTAGCTTTGCAAGTTTTTTTTCGGCATTCATATTTAATTACATTTTTATACGTAGACTTTTTCATATATATCATTTTTTGATCGAAATGGTACAAAAGCTCACTATTTCTGCGATTTCCAGAGATAATTTCAAAACTCATCTTGTTTTTTTTTACTTTTAATGTTCACTCCACGACTTAATAGCACAAACTAATTATTTTTTTCAATGAATACACCATGTTCACAATCAAAGAAGAGAATGCGTACAGAAATTGTTACGGTTCTTATAATGGAATTTTTAATAATTTTGGTATTTAGTGAAAATGAACTAACTCCCCAAAAATAATTTTGGGGATTTATTTCGTTCCTTGGAATTGGGGAGTTGGTTCATTATGAACTAACTCCCTAAATTTGAAACTGAAATAAATCCCCAAATAATGAACTAAGTCCCAAAAAATCGTTGTTGTTTCCTCCTGTATAAAATTTTGGGGGGTTAGTTCATTTTCGTTTTGGGGACTTAGTTCATTGGGGACTTAGTTCGTACCGCCCCAATATTTATCTTCACTAATCAGGACAACCGGTACTTTGTCTCTTCTATTAAAGCCTTCATCGAAAATCACATTAAAGAATGTATCCTGTAAACTTTATGGTTTTATGAACATATTTCTCGTAATTGCTTTAAAGTCTATTAACATAGGGAATTTATAAACAAAGTTGCAGTCGGCATTTGACTAACAGGTAAAACATCAAAAGACGGTCGTTGCTACTGTATGATTTCTGCTACAGAGACGACTCCATGCGCCTCTCTAACATTTAAGCAATGTCCAACCTATTGTGTGACTTCTAGAGCGTAAGAACGTTTTTAATGAAAATATAAATCGATATGGCCCAATTTTATTTTGATAAGTTATTGACACTATGCTTTTTATGAGCTACACACAGAGAAAACATCAGTTGGAAACCTATAGGAACTACATGTTTCGGTTGGATAATCATACTTTCCTTTGCAATCACCAGCATTCCATGATATTGATATTTACATGGTTCGACTTACCATGAGATGGTAGCTACAATAATATTTCGAAACTCACAGCCAACAAGTCGGTTATGCTATAAAAATTAAGACAAACTATTGTTTGGCACAATTGGTGTTTATGACTACCAGCCAATTATGAAGAACGTGTTACTTTGGTACCAATAATACTGGGAAACACTAAGTTTGCGGCAGAATTTTTGATAGTCAACTTTAGTTGTTGTGGTGCTGCTGATCCCGAATCAGGCCAACGATTTGCCAGATTCTATCAGTTTAGGACATATTCATATAAACATTACTGCTTGTTTTGTGAACCGATTGTTTATGTTGTTGTCACCACCAATTATTGATACCAAAGTAACAAGAACTTCATCGCCGGTTGGTTGTCTTAACCACCAGTTGTGGCAACCTATAGTTTTACTGAATTCAGTAGGTATAACCGACTTATTGGCTGTAAGATCCGTGATATTATTGTAGCTACCATCCCATGGTTAGTCAAACCATGTGATTATCAATAGCATGGATTGGTGGTGATTGCAACAAAAAGTATGTTTTCTCAACCGAATATTTGTAGTTGGGACCGAATTCTAACCGATTTCATTTTATAATTCATTTCCCTTATTTTCTACAATTTGTGCTCAATTTGAAAATTGATCATTTATTCCTATAAGGAGTCTTCGGGTGAAATTTTTTTTCAAGTGTTGCCTAGCAAAAAAGCATAATATTGGCTTTAACAAAACCTGCTATGCTCCGGGTGTTTATTGGTCCACCACAATAAACTGTATGGGGGCTATATCAACAAATGGACCGACATGGACCAATTTCTAGATTGGCCGCAACGGCTGAACGTACAAAGCTGCGTCGACATTGTTTTATATCTGCGACAAGTAGATGCACAGAAGAGGACTGACATAGAATACACGACTTAGATAGTGATCCTCTGTCGATCTGTCTAATAAATATAGGGTATATATCCCTTCCCTTGAGATGTAAGAAACATGAGCACTTAGTAACATACTATGGTACTACAGCTTGGTATAGAATATAAACAAATTTTATTCCATTTAATTAATCAAATTTTTCTTCGAGTGTATCCGAAGCAAATTGAAATTAAAAAATATTCTTTAAATTGATTTCTTTTAATTACCTCCCATTAAATGCGGTGCTAGAAAATACAACGAACTCTTACCTTTTAAGGGCTCACATAGGCATTTGAAAGCTAAATGTGGAATGTTCATGATGTGCTCACACTAAATCATAGAGATATAAAACCACTTTGCTCTATAAATCACTGGAAAAGTGCAGAAGAGGAAGTTTAACTTTTTCCGAAAAACAAACATTCCTGTGCGGGCTGATTGGTAGCTGATGTTGCCATTCCAAGTTGGCCGAATCACGGTCCATCCCTCCCTCCCTCTGCCAGAATAGAACACACACACACACACCCATATGCAACAACGTTTGACATATGCCCACACCGAAAAGAAGAGCAGTCGAAGACGAGTAACAACCAAACGATGTTGCGAATTCCACAAATGTTTCACAACTGCCTCCTTTCGTGTTGAACTTTGGTTGGATGTGAGGAGTGCATGGCGAAAAACAGTTGCCATAAGTCAAAATTATCAACAAGCCCTAGCATTAGTAAGAATTATGTTTGTCGTCTGTGTATGATTCGACGATGGCCTCTGGAATCTCTATGAGTCGTGGCTTAACCCAGAGTGTGTGTCTCTAATTCCACAAGAGCAGAAAGAACAATCAAACATTGCACAGTGGTATTGAACGAAATAAGCAGCCCCAAAACCTTCAAATATAACCGCGTATACAGTGCCCTTATTTCAGTCAGTGCGAAATTTGTATCCCGAATTTACGCAATGATATGTCTTAAGTGAAATCGTATAGAGTTTTTGAAAGTGAGTCAGAGTGAAATTACAACTATTATCATTTAAGTATAAAATGTCTAAATCAAAATCAGAATATCTTAAAGATAAACGGGCCATTTTTGTTCGTTTTTTTGAAACAAAATAATTTTTTTTAATTAAATTTAATAAGTTATGTTCAGAATAAAAACCAAAATCAACGAAAAGCGGCTAATTACTAAATTTTTGTCAACCCATTTACAAAAAAACTTACAAAATACGGCCGATATGTTTGATATATGTAAATATTTTATCACATGTAGCCTTCAAGAATTCGTTTGAGGTACATTGTGTCACATTACCCATACCCTTAAGTATTCCAGTTCTCACACGCAGAAAAAAAGTATGGTTGAGGTAACAATATTCGAAGAGCATCATACTATTGTTGCTTATATGGTTGTGTCAAAACAATATTATGATCGTCACAGCAATAGTATGGTTCACACACAACTATGATTCCCATAACAATTTTATGGTCCTCACAACAATAGAATTATTAACACACAACCATACTATGATCCCCACAACCATATTATTATTCATTGATCCCCAAAACAATATTATGATCCTGAACCATAGTATGTTTAACGTACAACCATAGTATGATCCTCACAACCATAGTATAACTTACACACAATCATACTATGATCCCCAAAATTTTTTGTAAAGATTGGATTAAGTTGTTATTTAACACTAGAGAATTTTATTTAGTAAATTATGTAATTAAATAGTAAAAAAATATTTATTAAAAATATTTCAGTTATTCTAATTCGTAGTTTTGTTTCGAAAAAATTTAATTATTTTTACTATTATTGCGTAAGATTCGTAAAAATAAAATAGTCAAATTAAAAAAAAAATACGGTTTTGTCGGTATGATTGCCGTAATCATGTTATTGTTAATATAAAATAGATGAAAACAATTCTATAATCCAACCAACCATATTTATATTGTTGCTACAACCATATTTTCATTTTTAAATTTGGCAATAATACTATTTTTCATTTTAACAATATTAACATTGCCGCAATCATACTATTGTCAAATTTAAATTCAAAAAACAATACTATGGTTGCGACGACCATACTTTTGTTGCAGAGAACATACTTTTGTTGCCGTGACCATATATAAACCATATATTTTCTCTGCGTGCATAGCCAATAATCTATAACAGCAACCAATGCATATGTGACGCGCAAAATAGAAAGGGACCAAAGTTTAAAAAACAGTTTTGTTCAGGAGAGCCATTGTAGACATTAGGTCCCTTTCTATTAGCGCTTAGAATCGTCGACTTCACTTTCATAAAACGCGCATATATCTGGGAGGGAACACTTTTGGTGCATGGGATCGGTCTCATTCGATGCTCAGATGTTGTCCACATCAAAAAAAGAAAAAAATGAAAATTGATTTTTTACCCTTAGGTCCCTTTCTCTATGCGCTGTCACATACATAAATTCAGTTTTCATAATCATCCTACGGAAAAGGCGATGTACCCAATCATCATTTTGTTATAGCAATGGAATTCGGTTGTGGTAACAAATCTGTTCTCTCTGTGAATATTTAAATATTTATTTTTGGAATACCTACAAGGAACATTGAGGCATTACAAAGTAATTTTAAGCGTTTTTATTACTAGCCTAGACTATACTTTAGCCAGTCGATATAATTTCTATCTCGAGCTGCCTCCTCATGTTTTCGAATAGCTACACACCGAAAAAATGTCGTTTGGAAATCAGCCCGAACCACAGAATTTCTGTTGGAATAAAAGATTTTTAGTTCTTGTTACCAAATGATAATAATAAGGATGAAATTTCGCTAGCAAATATCATAAGATGATTGATATAACAGTATAATGGGCAAACAACATAATATTTGGTCACATAACCGAATGAAGTTTAAAATATTTGTTGCTAAAACCGCCTCTTGTTGCAACTAATAGTCTATAAGTCTAAAACGCTTCAATGCAACCTACAATTGGCACTGACAACAAATTATTTCGCTTTTATAACCAAAAACAGATGCATTTTAAAAACAATTTAATGGTAAAAGTCAAATATTATTTATTTATCGCTTTATTAAAATTAAAATAAATTAAAAAAGGATAACGACCTAAAATAAGTCAAATTTAAAAACAATTAAAAAGTAGCATGGCGAAGGTTTCCCTGAAGCTCACATCATCAGAATAGAAATTAAGATACATCATCCTCCGACAGTCAACCGGACACAAAATCTGTATCAATATGTCCCTAAATTGGACAAAATGATTTCATTGGCTATTTTTTTAATTTGAATTATAGAATCGTTAATTGCGGCTTTAAATCCTGATAACTAATACATAATTTAAGGGATCATAGTATGGCTGAGTGATAATATACTTTTATAATGGTTGAAGGGATCACCTCATGGTTCCATGTGAATCATACTTTGGTTGTGGGGATCATACTATTGTTGTAGGTGAAACATACTACTGTTGTGAGGATCATACTATTGCTGTGGTTGCGTGTGAATCACACTATTGTTGTGAGGATTATAATATGGTTGTCGGGATCACAGTATGGCTGTATGTGAACTATACTTTTGTTGTGAGGATTATAACATTGTTGTGCCACTACCATATACGAGGGTTGCTATACATATTTCTGGCATAGGAAACACGTAGTGTATAGTATTTCTGACATTTCCATTGGAAAGTTTGACATTTTTGAGCATAAACGTACTCAGAACGTGGCGAGTTCTCACACATCGGCTCAAACCAGCGCCTATTTGACCGGCCAAAACGTTGAATTGATGGTTCATCCGCCGTACAGCCCTGACTTGGTACCCAATGACTTCTTTTTATTCCCGCACATCAAGAAAAAAAATCGTGGTCAACGATTTTCTTCGCTAGAAGATGCTGTTGAAGCGTTCAAAACCATGTTTGTATAAATCATGCTGGAGAATAATTTGAAAAACAATAAACCATTTTTGATATTTGTGTTGTTTACAGTGACTTGAAAACATCAATTTGGCAAAAAAATGGAATTAACTCGTGAACATTTTCGTGCGATCATTTTTTGCAACTTTCGAAGTGGATTATCACGACAAGAGTGCATTGATGAACTTAAATCTTTCTATGGCGACTAAGCATCATCCTATAGCACTGTGAAAAACTAGTTTCATGAATCCAATCGAGGCCGACGCTCGCTCAAAGACGAAGGTCGTCCAAAATCGGCCGCTGTGCCAGAGAACATTGATGCCGTGCGTGAACTGATAATGCAAGATCGTCATGAGACATACCGTGAGATAGAGGCATCCTTGGGCATTTCTTCCACCATCATATATTCGATATTGCATGAACACCTGGAAGTAAAAAAGGTTTGGTCTCGTTGGATCCCGCACAATTTGACCGTCGCTCAAAAAAAGGCTCTTGTCGATTGGTGCAAAAAATTTTAAAAATATATTATCGCGGTGCTTTAAAAGACGTTTATAAGATCGTCACAGGTGACGAATCATGAACCTATGCTTAAGAGCCCTAGACAAAACAGCAATTGACCGTGTGGGTCATCGAAAGACGAGCCAAATCCAACGAAAATTGTTTGTGGAAGAAGCACTTCGAAGCAAATGGTCGCCTGTTTCTTCGGCAAAATTCTGAGGGGTACACCACAATTTGTTTGCCTGAAGTCTTCGGAGAAATTCGAAAAACGAACAAGAGAAGACAAATCATTGTGCACCATGACAATGCGAGCTCTCACACATTCGCTCAATCCAGTACCTTTTTGACTGTCAAAAACGTCGATTTGGTGGGTCATCCGCCGTACAGCCCTTACTTGGCACCTAGTGACTTCTTTTTATTCTCGCACATCAAGAAAAAAATTCGTGGTCAACGATTTTCTTCGCCAGAAGATTCTATTGAAGCTTTCAAAACCCGTGTTTGGAGGTGTCTCAATCGGAGTGGAAAAAGCTCTTTGTCAAAGGTTGAGCGCATGCAAAAGTGTATAAATCATGCTGGAGAATACTTTGAAAAACAATAAAACCATTTTTGATGAAAAATATTCGCATTCTAATTATAAGGCCAGAAATTTAAATAGCAGCCCTCGTACCCAACAATATGAAAAACAATAAAACCATTTTTGATTATAAATATTCGCGTTCTCATTATAAGGCCAGAAATATATATAGGAGCCCTCGTACCCAACAATAGTATGACGCTGTTCGAATTTTGTTATTCCAACAATACTTTTTTTCATAGTGTAGTAGCCTATAATAATTGAGAAATCATTGATTCAATTTTGGTACAATTTAAAATGATCGGTCTAGTAACTTTGCCAACAATGTGATTTTGTAAAGGGAGCATGGCACCGCCCACTTTTCTACCAGGGTGGTATGGGCGGTGCAACGCCTCCTTGTCTAAACACAGCATTATGTTTCCTACAAATATAACCTGGCCAAACGTAACATAATGTAAAATTTTTGTAGCAAATATAGTAAAACTCATCCAACAGCGATTCAGAATATTTATACTCTATGGGTTCTCCGAACAGTATATCGAGGTGTTGCAAAAGGAATAAAAAAAAACAAATAAAATGTGGAATATATGTGGTTTTTTCGAAAGGACATTTTATGCCATTTATTTTTTGAATATAATTTTCTTTAAATGTTGGCCGCAACTACGCTTCAGGATGTCCATTCTGGGGTCCAATTTTGGATGATTTGTTCGAGCATTTCGATCGGTATGGCTTCAATGACACGCGTAATGCTGGCTTCCAAAACCGTTGCTGGTTTCTTAGCATAGAATTTGGACTTTGCGTAGCCCCAAAGAAAAATGTCTTAAGGTGTGATAGGACTCGATCTAGGCGGCCAACACACCTGTCCAAAACGTGAAATTAGCTGCTTTTCGAAATGACCTCTCAATACATCCATTGTTTGAGCAGCTGTATGGCAAGTGGCACCGTCCTGTTGAAACCAAGTGTCGTCAAGATTACGGGCTTCAATTTCCGGTAGCATAAAGATCGATATCATGACGCGATATCTAGCACCATTCACGGGTACGTTCCGGCCATAATCATTTTTGAAAAAATTTGAGCCGATGATTTCACCAGCCCATAAACCGCACCACACCGTGGTTTTCTCTGGGTATAATGGCACCTCTTGAACCTCTTATGGTTGCTCTTCGGCCAAAATGCGGCAATTATGTTTATTGATGTTGTCGTTGAGCCAGAAATGTGCCTCTTCACTGAACAAAATTGTGGTCGAAAACAGCGGATCTTCCCGTTTCTAACCGAATGCTCATTTCCAAACCAACATTTGAAGGTAATTATTTTAAAAAATAAATGCATAAAATGTCCTTTCAGATTACCAATAAAGATTCCACACTTGATTTGAATTTATATTTTTTTTGTTCTGAAAAAAAAACCTATAGATAGATCGCCCTATATAACATGGCCAAACGTAACATAATGTGCAAATTTCACAACAAATATAGTAAAGCTCATCTTATAGCGAACAGTATTTCAAGTTGTTGCAAAAGGAATGACAAATGAATATACTTTCTACCCTATGATAGAGGGTATGCAAAAAACGAATGTCGACTGTCTTAAATGCGGCTCTGACTTACTACAAGGCTGAAAATGGATATATTTCAACCTATGATTGGAAGGAATGTAGGATGTCATGCAAGCAGAGAGAAACATGGTTACTACATGGTCACGGCAATAATAATATGTTCTCTGCAATAAAAGTATGTTCGTCGTAACCATAGCATTGTTAACTGAATTTATTTTTGCCAATAGTATAATTGCTGCAATATTATCTAATATTGTTCAAATCTAACAATAGTATTATTGTCAAATTTAAAAATGAAAATATGGTTATATATAATATAATATAAATATGATTGGTGCGACAAAAGTATTGTGTTTTGCGTTTTATGATAACAATAATATGATTACGGCAATCATACTGTAGGATTCTATTTTTCCTTCATTTAAATATGCTTTTAAGAACAAATGTTTTTGGTTTTTTTTATCAAAATTAAAATTTTTTAAACAAGCTGCTTTGGCTTTGTTTAACTGACATATTTTTAATAAAAACGCTTACGTTTATTTAAACTTATTTTTCTACTGTGAAATAAATCACTTCTATTATTTTGAATTTAATGTATTTTTGAATAATTTTCATAGTTTAAATCTATTGTCGACAACTTAAACAAATTCTAATAAAGTATATTGGGGATCTTAGTATAATTGTGTGTGATCATACTATGGTTGTGAGGATCATACTATGGTTGTATGTTAAAAATACTATGGTTGTGAGGATCATACTATGGTTGTGGGCATAATAGTATGGTTATGTGTGAATCATACTATTGATGTAAGGACCATAATATTATTGTACCACAACCATATACCCAACAATAGTATTATCCTCTTCGAGTATTGTCAACACAACCATAGTTTTTTTTGCGTGTGGCAGTATAGTCCAATAAAGCAGCTGAAACAACACAAAATTTAACTGCAAAAGCTACTGTGCACCAGAAAATCGTTAACATCATCGTCATACTTCTAAAGATGGATTATAAAGACTACAAAAACACAATTCTCATCCATATCTCATACGTATCCTTCCTTATGCACCGCACACGCTGACACACAAACATGCAAGCCACGAAGGACGCCTCCTTGTTGAAGAGTCAACAACACCATGTTGAGTGCGGGTGTATGCGGCACGAAACTGTATGTGCCGGCTCCCCGAAAAAAAGTGGAAACCTTTTGACATTTCTCCTTTCACGCACATACAGAAACAGATATTCCAGAGCCGCACACAAAACCACCATAAGTCGTCGTCGTCACTTTTTGGCGAATGCGAGAAAAAGTAACGCAACGCCACACGAAAAGCGCAAAAAAAAATTGTCACGCACGACACACGCAACATTGCGAAAAATATGTCTTTGATGTCATAAATCAATTAGAGTGTTCCACACGCACCAACCAACCAAGGAGGCATCCAACCAAAGGAGCAACCATTCACCCATCCAACCATTCATTCATCCATCCATCCAACCGTCCATGAGTCTCACTTTAGTTGCGTGTCATTTTGTGTTTGAGACATAACGATGGAGATGAATCATGGCTTGCTGTTGCTTTTGTTGAATGTCCTCTTTGCCAAGACCAGAAGTATAAAACTTGGGATTTATCTCTGCCGTACAAGTTTCGCTTTGTTCTCTACTCTATTTCGCGCGAGTGTTTAATCAAAAAGGTATTAAGTTATTTGTTGCACTTTATTGTCCTAAATCATGTTAATTTTTCTGACTCCGGAGTGGCACCGCCAACCGAAGGATCAACATATCTTGTAGGCTTTTATGAAGTGTATCAAGTGGATTCATTTGCGGGGCTATAACCTTGTTTTCAACTTGAAAGCTGTTGTCACGGAATCGTTTAGGATTATAATTCCGAGACACGTTTTTCACAGATTGTTAGCGAAGTCATGTGGTACTGTATTTGTTAGTTTTTCTAATAAGATCAGGGGGTTTATTTTAAAATAAGATATGCAGACTTTGATAAATTTACACATAAGGGAAAAGACTTGTTTGGTTAAATAGAACGGAATTCGTTGCATTGTTATTAGGAAGTTATGTATTTCTCAAGCATACACAGGGAGAAATAAGGGCGGGGCAGCAAGCTATTGATGAATAATAGAAAACAAAGTAAATGTATTGTAAAGGGTGTTTTTTATTGGGGTATAGAACTTTAAGTTGGCATCACTTTTTTAACTGGCGGCCATTTTGTCAGCTGTCAAGTGATTAATATTTAGTTTGGTTTGCCATTTCATCATGAACAGGTTGACAAAAGAACAACGCTTGCAAAATGGGCCGAAAATGAGATTCATCTCGATGCTGATTTTTTTCACAAAATTTTGTTCAGTGATGAGGCTCATTTTTGGTTGAATGGCTACGTCAACAAGCAAAATTGCCGCATTTGGAGTGAAGAGAATCCACATGAGACCCTTGAGACGCCATTACATCCACAAAAACTGACGGTTTGGTGTGCTCTATGGGCTGGTGGAGTCATTGGGCCATACTTCTTCCGAAATAATGCTGGAGAGTCAGTTACCGTTAATGGAGACCGGTATAGAGCCATGATAACCGACTATTTTGTTCCCGAATTGGATGGCATGAATGTGGATGAGTTGTGGTTCCAACAAGACGGCGCTACATGCCACACAGCGCACGTCACAATCGAATTATTGAAGGAAACATTCGATGAGCGCATAATTTCGCGGAATGGACCTGTCAATTGGCCACCAAGATCGTGTGATTTGACACCATTGGATTATTTTCTTTGGGGATATGTGAAGTCGCTCGTCTACGCCAACAAACCAGAAACACGTTAGGGGACTTGGAAGCCAACATTCGTGGCGTTATTGCCAACATACGGCCCCATATGCTCGAAAAAGTGGTTGAAAATTGGACCTGTAGAATTGGCTTTATTCGAGCCAGCCGCGGCGGCCACATGCCCGAAATCATATTTAAACATTAATGGCATAAAATTATCCTTCCAATAAAGCCAAATTGATGGACATTAAAACGATTTTCTTGTGTTTTATTTCAATTTGAAGTTCTATACCTCAATAAAAAACACCCTTTATATTTGTGCACTAATACGCAAAAGAATAATTCACTTTGCCAATGGTATAGGTGAGGACGAGACAAGACGGGTCTTGGCTGGGGCAGAAAGGACAACAAGGATACGATTTGGATAATGAAAGGTTAGGGTGCTATCAGAACCATCCCGCGTGGCGCAAGTTTGTCATGATTTTCTAGGAAATCTGGCCACCATTCTATCTTTAGTGGTAACCCAAACTCATATATAAACGGAGTTGGCATACTGATTACAAATAAGATGAAAAAACTTAATTACAGCCCCCATTCGCACAACTCGTTAAAGGCCTTAATGTAGGGGATATATGAAAACATGAAGTGTTTAAGCAAAACCTTACGTTTCATGTTTTTTATAGTTGCTTTATGACCTAGTACTCGTATCATCAGAGTTAATTGTCAGGTGCGCAATCGAAATTTGAGCAAGATTGGATGTAATCTAGATCGACAGGACCTCGAGGGTCCTTTGTGTGGAAGCTATATACAACAGGTAAGGACGTTTTAGTCGGTTAATCCAACTTAATTATACCCTTACCCTAAATTTTGAAAGATGTTATGGAAAATTCTCTAAAACGAGCCCATCATAGCGAAGCTGAAACCGGTGTCATTTAAGTGATTTTATTTTTCATACTTATATTAAAAAAAAATCCCATTTTGTATATTATATAATCTGAGCAAAAAAGAAAAAAAATAAGAAACGAACAACTTGTTAAAGTTTTGAGCCCCATGGTAACTTTTGGCCCACCCTGTAGTAGCAATGATCTGGCAATAGTCTGATAGACGAAAGTATTTCCATTTGTCCTCCACGGTCACACTAAGGTTTGCTATATATATTATAAAGGGTGATCCATCCAGATGTATTTTTTCAGAACAAAAGAAATATATAAAAATTCAAATCAAGTGTAAAATCTTTATTTGTAATTTGAAAGGACATTTTATGGCATTTATTTTTTGAATATAATTTCCTTCAAATGTTGGCCGCAACTACTCCTCAGGGTTTCCATTCTGAGGGTTAAATTTTGGATGACTCGTTCGATCATTTCGACCGGTATGGATTTAATGACACGCGTAATGTTGGCTTCCAAAACCTGAATCGTAGCTGGTTTGTCAGCATAGACATTGTACTTTACGTAACCCCAAAGAAGAATGTCTAAAGATGTGAGAACACTAGATCTAAGCGGCCAACTCACCTGTCCAAAACTCTGAGTATAATGGCACCTCTTGAACCTCTTATTTTTATTCTTTTATTGACTTTGCCGTTGAGCCAGAAATGGGCCTCATCACTGGACAAAATGTTGGTCGAAAACTGCGGATCTTCCCGTTTCTTACCGAACGCTCATTTCCATAATACAGTTGCTAATATTTGAAGGAAATTTTTTTAAAAAAATAAATGCCATAAAATGTCCTTTTACGAGGGCGGTTCTTAGCCTAGGACAAAAAGCGCGGTATAAACAGAAAAAAGTTAAGTGTTTTGGAAACTTCCATCTCTGCTATGAACACATGTTAAATTTTGTTTCGACCTGGCAACTCCTTCATATAGAAACAGGTGTTCACAAAAGACGCATTCGCGATTTTTTTACAAAGGAAAAATTAGAAATGCGTGGTGTCATTAAATATTTACATAAAAAAGGTTTATCGGGACAAGCAATTCATAATGATGTGGTGAATGTGTTAGGTGAAAGTGCTCCTTCATATGCAACATTAAAAAATTCGGTTGCTGAATTTAAACGTGGTCGTACAAGCATTGAAGATGAACCACGTAGTGGACGTCCAAAAACAGCAACAACAACAGAAATTGTAGCCAAAGTGCATGATATGGTATTAAATGATCGACGAATAAAAGTGCGTAAAATAGCTAATATCATGGGCATCTCAAATGATCGAGTCCATTTAATTTTGCATGAAGAACTACAGATGAAAAAGCTTTCAGCAAGATGGGTGCCGGAGTCGACCAAAAACGCATAAGAATGAACATTTCTCAAGCTTGTTTGGATCGTTTTCAGCGAAATAAAATGGATTTTAAGCGTCGTTTCATAACTGTTGATGAGACATGGATCCACCACTATACTCCAGAGACAAAAAAAAACAATCCAAACAATAGACTGAAGCTGGAGGAAGTGCCCCAAAGAAGGCAAAAACAATTCAATCGGCTGGTAAGGTTATGGCAACGGTTTTTTGGGACTTCAAAGGTATTTTATTGATTGACTATCTGCACAAGGGTAAAACAATAAATTCAGAGTACTATTGCAACCTTTTAGATCAATTAAATGTACAAATTCGAGAAAAACGTCCTGGCTTACAACATAAAAAAATAATTTTTCATCAAGACAACGCACCAGCGCACAAGAGTGTTTTAACAATGGCTAAAATCAACGAATTAAAGTACGAGTTGCTTGACCACCCACCTTATTCTCCTGATTTAGCTCCCAGTGACTTTTACCTGTTCCCAAATCCAAAAAAATTCCTCGCTGGCAAGCGTTTTACCTCAAATGAAGATGCAATTACAGTTGTAAACCACTATTTTGAAGACCTTGAGGAAAACTATTTTAATCAAGGGATAGAATTGCTAGATAAGCTTTGGACTAAGTGTATTGAAGTTTCAGGAGATTATATTGAAAAATACAAATATTTTTTAAAAACTACCTATTCTCTTTCATTGATAGGCTAAGAACTTTCCGAACCGCCCTCGTAAAGTTCCAAAGGTTCCACACTTGGTTTGAATTTTTATATTTTTTTGTTCTGAAAAAATACCTCTAGATGGATCACCCAACTTTTCTGGCCTAGGCAACCCTAGGTGTTGCCTGGTGCCATCTGACAGGAGAGTTTGACATTTTTTAGCATAAACGTACTTAGAACGTTTTGACGTACGACCATCATTTGCGTTGTTTACAGTGACATAAAAAACTCGTGAACATTTCGTGCGATCATTTTTCACAACTCTCGACGTGGATTATCACGACAAGAGTGTATCGATGAACTTATATCTTTGTATGGCAATGAAGCATTATCCTACAGCACTGTGAAAAATTGGTTTAATGAATTCAATCGTGGCCGACGCTCGCTCAAAGATGAAGGTCGTCCAAAAACGGCCGCTGTGCCAGGGAACATTGATGCCGTGCGTGAACGGATAAAGCAAGATCGTCAAGTGACATACCGTGAGATAAAGGCATCCTTTGGCATTTCTTCCACCAGCATACAATCGATATTGCAGGAACACCTGGCCGTAAAAAAGGTTTGTTCTCGTTGGATCCCGCACAATTTGACAATCGCTCAAAAAAAAGGCTCTTGTCGATTGGTGCAAAGAAATGTTGAAAAAATAGATCGCCGTACTTCGTAAGACGTTTATAAGATCGTCCGTATGGGTCTTTCAAGACGAGCCAAATTCAACAAAAGTTGTTCGCGGAAGAAGTACATCGAAGCAAATGATCGACCATGTTGACATAGTACCTTTAGTGGAACGTACACGCAGAGAAAATATATGGTTACTATATGGTCACGGCAACAATAGTTCTCTGCAAAAAAATTATGGTCGTCCCAAACATAGTATTGCTTTTTGAGTTTCATTTTGACAATAGTATGATTGCGGCATTATTAATATTGTTGAAATGTAACAATAGTATTGTTGCCAAATATAGAAATGAAAACATGGTTGTAGCAACAATATAAATATGGTTGGTGGGACAAAACTATTGTTTTCATGGGTTTTATGTTAACAATAATATAATAGCGGAAATCTTACCGGCAAAATGGTACTTTTTGTTAATTTGACAATGTTAGTTTTACGAATCTTACGCAATAATAGTACTTTTCATATGTAAATAATTTATTTCAAAACAAACTACGGATTAGTATAACTGAAATATTTTTAATAAATGATTTTTTTTACTGTTAAATAAATCACTCCTATTATTAAAAGTTTAATGTATTTTTACAAAACTTAATAAAAATCTCTATTGTTGAATAACAACTTCAAAACATTTTTTGGGGATTATAGTATGGTTGTGCGTAAGTCATACTATTGTTGCGAGGATCATACTAAGGTTGAGTGTAAACAATAATATGGTTGTGGGGATCATAGTATGGTTGAGTGTGAATACTAATATGGTTGTGGGGATCATAGTATGGTTGTGTGTGAATAATTCTATTGTTGCGAGAACCATAATATTGTTGTGGGGATCATAGTATGGTTATGTGTGAACAATACTATTGTTGTGATGATCATAATATTGTTGTGCTACAACCATATAACCAACAATAGTATGATGCTCTTCGAATATTGTTACTACAACCATACCTTTTTTCTGCGTGTAGGAGGTCAATCCTGAGTGGTATAGAACCATCTGTTTGCCAACAGTGTTCGAAGGAATGAGGAAAGATAATAAGAGTAGACGGATCATTTTGCATCACGACAATGAGAGGCACTCACACATCAGCTGAAATGATGAGCTATTTGACCACTCAAGATATCGAGTTGATGGGCCATCCACCGAACAGACACGCAATATCTTCTTCTCAAGAAAAAAAAAATGGGTGGTCAACGTTTTTCATTGCCCGAAGCAGTTGTTAAAGCGTTCAAAAATCATGTTTTGGAGGTGTTTCAATCGGAAAGGATAAAGTGATTCGAAAATTGGTTTGTGCGCATGCAAAAGTGTATTGATCAGAGAATGACAACATGTACTCACCAAAAAAGAGTACTTGAGTACTTATTCATAATTTCCATACTTGTGCGCACCAGTATTTACGCCAGCCTGACTGCACACTTTACTTAAATAACGTTGCGACAAGTATGTACACTAGGGATACAACCAATTTTTTGGCATAGTACCATGAGGTCAACCATGTCCTAGTAACCACGAAAATCATAATCTTTTGTAATTTTTCTGGAAAAAGTTCACGCACCAATTGGTTTTTCTAAACAGCTGTAAAAAAAATTTTTTAAAAATTTATGATTTTGTTTATTTTTTTTAATTTTTTTTTTATTTTTATTATTTTTTAAATTACTGAAAGTTACATATATATGTACTCGTATAATAAAAATATGAAAAATTTTGAGTTAGTTATTGAAAGATAAAAATTTATTAGCATTATGAGAGATTATTCGTTACACATTTTTATTTTTTTTTCGTTAAAAAAGGTTAAAGATGCGTTTTGGTTTGCTGGAAAAATCTCTTACCATCTGTAAATATTAATGCAATTTCATACTTAAGTTTTTTTTTATTTTAAATAAACATATTATTAAGTTTTCTTAACCAAAAAGAAAATTAAAATTTTTCAAAACTTCATCGCGGTTGGTGCGTGAACTTTTTTGGCCTTAGCGAAAAAATAAATATACGTTCCCTTATAGTTTTTTATGCTCTATTGGACTGTGCTATGCCAATTTTGATATTTTAAAAAATTGTTAAAAAGTTGTATCCCTAATGTACACACTCTAACCTCATATCGCACATACATATGTATGAATGTTATGATACTCGTTAAGTCTAGTCATAACACGCTCGTACCATACGTGGTTGCACTCTAACATTTAACAAGTATACTTCTTATGGTTCGTTATTATGTGGTTGTCGTTCTATCGAACAAGCAACAGTTCCAATTTTTTTACATCAAAAACTGGCCGAAATACAACAAATTGAACGTAAAAATGCTCCAAAAAAGCGTATTTTCCCGCAGGCTGCCTGAGTCCTTATATGGGAAAATTTTTCACTTTGGCCCGATGTGACCGACTAGCAATACCAAGCAGCTTAACAAAATAAGAAAGAAATCTGGAAAGTTTCAGCCGTAGAATGTTTTCAACAGACGGACGGACATTGCTATATCGACTTAGAATTTTATGACGACCAATAATATATACATATACATATGTACTTTGTACGGCCTCCGATGAATATTTTTATGTGTTGCAAACGTTACTCGTATGACGAAGTGAATATACCCTTGACCCTAGTGGTGCTTTATTGTGCTTTACCTTTTGTTCATTTTATAAAATACAACAATATTTTTCAATTAATATAGGTACAAAGATTTTATTTCAAATACTCGTAACTCATCAGAAAAAAATCAAGTTGTGACTTCATCTCCTTCAGAAACCAACAAATACAAATACAGACATAAGTATACACCCCATACTGAATGAACCCATACATGAAAAAATATTTGAGTACTCTAGTATGCACCTCATACTCTGGTCTTTTCTCCTATAATTCATGTCATGAAAACACAATTTAACAATTTGGTGCACACCCAATGTATTGTCCATTTTCACTTGTATTCATACATGCATGAGTGTGAGATGCCCTGTCGACTATTAGTACTTCACATATTTAGTTTGTACCCCGTCTGGATATGTTATGTGTGGTGTTTGGTTGGAACATTTACTCTTCACACTTATACATGTCTCACCAGTTGTACTTTAGGAGTACTCTAAATGGGCATTTCGTCATTCACTGGTATTGATCTTAAAGGAGAATATTTTGAAAAACAATAAAAATCATTTCTAATAATAGATTATTGTGTTTTTATTGCCGGAGCTGAAATATAAATAGCAACCTTCGTAATTGATAATTAACAAAGGAATCATTCACCCCGATTAGCATTCACAGGTAACATGAACTGAAGTTTCGTAGGGTATCACAAATTAATTCTCGTTCAATCCAAGAAATTTCTTACTTTTTACAGGTTAAAGGACATTTTTAAAGATATTTCAAGCATTTCGACTATTCTAAAGGAATCTTTAAAAAAATCCCAAAACTTATGCATGCGGTTTTTTATTTTAGTTTAAATTTAGAGCAACTTTCTATTGTTAAATCAGTTGTACGAACTTCACTTGAGATCTCCCAGCTTATAATACAAATCAAGGTAAATAGACTTACCTTGATTCAATGGCACTAAAAAAATCCCCCCCCCTAAAATTGCCAATTACACTTCAACTCCATAAAGCCCCAAATTGAAGAATATTATTGCACTAAATTAACATATTTCCCGGGAACAATCATAGCAATACTTTTGATTTGAAAAATGTCTGGCGAGACACAATCTGATAACCTTAAACCAAACTTTAAATGTACTTTACTTTTCCCCAGCGCCAGGGGATGAAAGCAAGTGGCTAATACAAGCAAAAAGTTGCGGAGGCCGATGAGGAAGAAACATCTTGACTACATGGGCAAAATACCTTCGGGTACATTTCACTTAACAGTGAACAAATAAAAACCATAAGGACGACAACTTCAGTGAGTGGAGAGATTACACGAAAAATGCCAACAAGCATCAGCAGCCAGGAGGAACGACAACGGCGGCCAAGACGATTTCAAAATTAGTTGCTTCCGTGAGTGAGTGGAAGAATTTGCCAAAAGAAAAACTTCTCCAACACAGACAGAGGGGGGTCAACGAAAAACTTCCACAAAGATATAAAACAGGAAAGACATCAACCAATCTTCATTCGAGCAACAGCAAATGGCTAACAGTCTGCAGGAAGCTGGCAAAGAAGGTGGCCAGGCTGATGAATGTACACAGCGTGGCGAGTTCCACCACCATCGTCACCTCCACCGACATTACGAATACTGCGAATTCCGGCTGTCTACTACAGCAGACCGTTTATTCACGATACGACTAAAGGTACTCTAAGGTAAATTACAAAGGACACGAACTCACAAAGGGCGAAACACTGCCGCCGATTCCGCCGCCTGTTGTGGCAAAGTGGCTTTTGATATTTGATTGCGCAATTGGGAGCAGGAAACTTTTCTACGCTTCTACGTCTTTATGGTGTCGAAAGCCATTATGATTATTGTTGCTCCTGGGCCACTCGTTCGATGGTCCGCCGTCGAATTGACTTTGGCGTATTGGTTTGGGAATTATTTCAATTAAGCCGTATTACAATATTTCCAGTAATTGTTAAATGTACACCATTGCCCCTGCCGCTGTCACCTTTGAAATATTTGATTAGTTTTGTTTAGTAATTTGTTAACGGCGCATAAGTGGTGGGTGGCATGGTTGGCGTTTCAAGGATTACTTTTTGTTTTTGAGGTTTTCTCTGGTAACTCTTAATGATAAAGTTTTCAGGCTCAATGGAAAAGTTTTTTTTGCTTTATTAGGAATTATGATAGCTAAACAAACAGACATACGAATTAGGTTAAAATACAAAGGAAAAAAGACAAACCTAAAATATTGCTAAAAAATCAAAAAAAAACATATTTCGAGGTCAACGAAACTTTCTAAATTAACAAATCAATATTTTGCCAAATACGAAATAAAACCTTAACTCAGACACTTTCAATTAAAAGTTAAGAAAACATATAAAAAAAAGTTTCAGTCGGTTGATCCGACTTACACATACCCTCACCCCTAAAATGATTTAAATTTGCCTTCCTTCTGTCCTCCATTGTTTCAAACAGAGAACAGATTCGGGACCACAAACTAATTTTTTGCCAATCGAATGATTAACGTTGCACACTCCTCGATTATTTCATCAGTACATAAGAATGTTAGTTGATGCTCTGTAATTTCCAGTATGTGGAACTGGTGTATCGGTGAAACATAGCGACAAAAAACAGTACACACAATGGGTGCAATTCTGGACCTAAACTCTCAAACATACGAAGGGCCATCCCGTGGAAAAAGTGGAAACGATCATGGACGATTTTTTCTTTAAAAATTAATCAAATTATTTTATTTTACTAAAGCCTATTCAAATTAAAAAAAAAATTACCATTAACAACCGGTTTTTGGTTATGATGAAATTTTAGTGATCATCACTTACAATTGGTTGCAACAACATACGGGGGTTGCTTTTTTCTATTTTGGGTCCGGCAATAAAAACACAATAATTAATCACTGGAAATTGTTTATTGTTTTTCAAAATATTCTCCTTTAAGATCGATACACTTTTGCATGCACACAAACCAATTTTCGAAGCACTTCGATTGAGCCACATATGCTTAGGGCGATGGAAAACGTTGACCACGCCTTTTTTTCTTGATGTTAGGGAATAAGAAGAAGTAATTGGGTGCCAAATCAGGGCTATACGGTGGATGGCCCGTCAATTCGCTATCTTGAGTGATCAAATAGCTCATCGTTTTTGCTGATGTGTGAAAGCTCGCCTTGTCGTGATGCAAAATTATCCGTCTTCTCTTATTACACTACTCAACAAAATAAAAAAAATTTCATGTACTCCGGATGCGATAATTTTTTCTGTGTAGATAACCTTGACATGAGCTCGAAAAACGCAATAAAAAATTTTTTTTTCGTTTGGTTTTTGTTTTATTTTATTTTTTTTTTTTTAAATTTTAAAATTTTTTTTTTGGTTAATTTGTTTCGTCCGGCATAACTCGGGAACCACCAGCCCGATTAATTTGAATTAAGTTTTAAAAAATTTAAAATTACAATTCCCTTAATCTGTTCATATATTGTTTTCCTATACAAGCAACAGTTTCCAAGTTAAAAATGAATATATAAAGGAAAAAACTTATTTTTTGCCTAAAGATTTAATTTTTTTTTTTAAAAAATCCATAAAAAATCCAAAATGAAAAAAAAATGTCAAATCTTATTACTTTTACGCTATCGATAACAAATCTTATTACTTTTACGTAAAGTCACATAACCTATGAGCAAAATGAGACAAAGATCATGAAAATCGATGCACGCGTTTCGCTTTTATTCGCAATTGAGTAAAGGTATGAATTTCAAAAATTTCAAAAAGTCATATATTTTTGTCACCCAACAAATTTTAATATTTTTTGTAATAAAAAAGAAAAAACCTTACCATAGACAAAGTTGTGCATATGTCCAGCAAATTTTTGAAATTCATACCTTTACTCTACGTAAAAGTAATAAGATTTGACATTTTTTTTCATTTTGGATTTTTTATGGATTTTTTAAAAAAAAAAATTTAAATCTTTAGGCAAAAAATAAGTTTTTTCCTTTATATATTCATTTTTAACTTGAAAACTGTTGCTTGTACAGGAAAACAATATATGAACAGATTAAGGGAATTGTAATTTTAAATTTTTTAAAATTTAATTCAATTAAATCGGGCTAGTGGTTCCCGAGTTATGCCGGACGAAACAAATTAACCAAAAAAAATTTTTAAAATTTAAAAAAAAAAAAATAAAACAAAAACCAAACGAAAAAAAAAAAATTTATTGCGTTTTTCGAGCTCATGTCAAGGTTATCTACACAGAAAAAATTATCGCATCCCGAGTACATTTTGACTGTTGACTAGTGTTATCTTTCCTCATTTCTTCGAACGCTGTAGGCAAACAGATGGTTGTACACCACCCAGAATTGACCGTCCTACGTTCCACTTAATGCACTGTGGCAACACGGCCGGTTATACAGAAAAAAACGCAATTATTTGCCTCGATGTATTTCTTCCACGAACAACTTTTGTTGGATTTGGCTCGTCTTGAAATACCCATATGGTCGATTGCTGTTTTGTTTCGGGTTCATATGCATAGATCCATGATTCGTCCCCTATGACGATCTTATAAACGTCTTTTGAAGCACCGCTATCGCATTTTTCACCAATAGACATGACCTTTTTTTGTTTGTCACATGACGATCTTGCATTATCAGTTCACGTGCGGCATCAATGTTCTCTGGCACAACGGCCGTATTTGGACGACCTTCGTCTTTGAGCGAGCGTCGGCCACGATTGAATTCATAAAACCAGTTTTTCACAGTGCTATAGGATGGTGCTTCACCGCCATACAAAGATTTAAGTTCATCGATGCACTTTTGTCGTGATAATCCACGTCGAAAGTTGTAAAAAATGATCGCACGAAAATGTTCACGAGTTAATTCCATTTTTTTTGTCAAATTGATTTTTTCAAGTCACTGTAAAGAACACAAATAATGGTCGTACTTCAAAACATTCTGAGTAGGTTTATGCTAAAAACAGTCAAACAAAATGTCAGATGGCGCCAGGTGTTGCCTAGGCCAGAAATAGTTATAGTATTTCTTCCACGAACAACTTTTGTTAGAGTTTGCTCGTCTTGAAAGACCCATACGGTCGATTGCTGTTTTGTTTCGAGTTCATATGCATATAACCACGATTCATCACCTGTGACAGTGTTATACACTGCCTTTGAGCTACCGCAATTATACTTTTTCAACATCTCATTGAACCAATCCATACTAGCCGTTCTTTTAGCATTCGTCAAATTATGTGGGATCCAACGAGAACAAATTTTTTTCACGGGCAAATAAACATGCAATATCTTTTTGAAGCTTGTCATACTAATGTCCAAGGATGCCTCAATCTCACGTTGTGTCAGATGTCGGTCTTGCTTAATAAGTTCACGCACAGCATCGATGGTTTCCTGCAAAGTGACTAAAGTTGGAGGTCATTCACGAAATTTATCCTGGAGCGAACGGCGTCTGAGACTGAACGCGTGGTAGCAGCGATGAACAGTGGTTTTGATGGTACATTATCGCCATAAGTCGAAACAAGTTGATTTAAGCCCTCTTGTCGAGATTTTCACGGGATAGGTCCATTTTTGGACTAAGATGAATTTTTCAACACACTGCAAACAAAACAATTCGCCCTCAAATCACAAAACGTTCTGAGTGAAGTTATGCTGAAAAATGTCAAAGTTTCCAATGGAAGTTCCAGTTTGCATCTGGAAACACTTGTATTGCTTGTAAGACTATTGATCGCCAAAACCCCCATTTGTGACAACTAAATACCTTTTGATCTATTTAGATTATAAATATTTGGTAATTTCAGCGGAAATTCTCCTTGTGCAACGAAATTTTTGTAGATCCAACCGACCTAAAATTATTTTTTTTTTAATTTAAGAAGAAATAAGTACATTGCAGCAAACTTTCAATATAAATTCATGCATTATCAAAAAGTTATTTGGTTTTCAATCTAGTGTGTGGATAATTCCGTGTATGTGGACGGTGCAAGAAGGAGCGTGGCTAAGGCTTCAAATCTTCATTAGTTAGTATTATTTATATACTATTTTCCAAAATATTAGTAATATTTTAGCAGAATCGTATGTACAAGGGCATATCAACAATTTCGTGACCTTTACAACTTTCCTCGTAGTTATATAAAATCCAACACTACTTCCTTTCAAGTACCATCTGTTAAAAGACTACTCTCAAATTGTGAGAGAAATCCGTCATTTAGTTTGTGTTTAACCGCTGTTCAAAAAATAAAACCTCGTGGATTTTAATAAAAATGACAAAAAGTAAAATTTCTAGCGCTTATTATTTTTTGCGGATAAAATCCCGTCAATCAAACCAAGAAAAAGCTTGATAAATACTATAAGTATTCTGCACCATTGATTTGAATGGTAAAAAAGAGGTTAACTGACTTTCGTTGTGGTCGGAGGGTAATACAATTGAAAATGTCGAAAAAATCCACGATATTGCGTTAACCGATCGAAGATTAAAAGTGCGGGAGATTGTTGATGTCATACGCATTTCATATGGCAGTGTGGTTTCGATTTTACATGATCACTTGGGTTTAAGAAAGCTGTCTGCAAGATGTCTGCCGCGTTTGCTCTCAATTGACCATAAACATAATGGTGTGACAACTTCAAAGGATTGTTTGGAGTTGTTTAGCCGTAATTCAAATGAGTTTTTTTGCGGTGTTTTGTAACTGTGGATGAAACATGGATCCATTACAACACTCCGGATACCAACTGGAAGGCCAAGGTGCCTTTGTCGGCCAATAAGCCGACAAAGTTGGACTAAATATATTGAGCTAAAAAAATGATTATACTGAATAATATTTTTTTTTCCAAAAAAACTGTGTTTTATTTGAAAGTCACGGCATTACTGATATGGCCTCGATAATAAAATCGTATGCAAATACGACTGAACGACAAGTTGTGTCGGAAGTACCGGAATGAGGCGTGTCAACCCTTTTTTGATATGGAAGTACAACGCCGGTAAAATAATTTTACGGAGTCGATAATTTAAGCAAGTTTCACGCAATGGGTGACATGTTATGTGGGTTCTTATCTGCATTGAATAGAAGATATTTATCCAAAAACGTATCACTAAGTTATGCTTATAACCCTGCTCTTAAGTATTGATTCTGGATTAAATAGGATTAAATATATTTAAAGAATACTGAAAGATAGCGTAATGCTAAATATATTTCTGGCCAAGGTCACACAAAGTGTTGCCTGGCGCCATCTGACATTTCCATTGGAAAGTTTGACATTTTTTAGCAGTAACGTACTCGGAACGTTTTAACGTACGACGATCATTTGTGTTGTTTACAATGACTTGACGAAATCAATTTGGCAAAAAAATGAAATTAACTCGTGAACATTTTCGTGCGAACATTTTTTACAACTTTCGACGTGGATTATCACGACAAGAGTGCATCGATGAACTTAAATCTTGAAGCAACATCCTATAGCACTGTGAAAAACTGGTTTAATGAGTTCAGTCGTGGCCGACGCTCGCTTGAAGACGAAGGTCTTGAAGTTCGTCCAAAAACGGCCGTTGTGCCAGAGATCATTAATGCCGTGCGTGGACTGATAATGCAAGATCGTCATGCGACATACCGTGAGATTGTGGCATCCATCGGCATTTCTTCCACCAGCATACATTCGATATTGCATGAACACCTGGCCGTAAAAAAGGTTTGTTCTCGTTGGATCCCGCACAATTTGACAATCGCTCGAAAAAAGGCTCGTGTCATTTGGTGCAAAGAAACTTTCGAAAAAATACGATCGTGGTGCTTCAAAAGACGTTTGTAAGATCATCACAGGTGACGAATCATGGATCTATGCGTATGAGCCCGAAACAAAATAGCAATCGACCGTGTGGGTCTTCGAAGACGAGCCAAATCCAACGAAATTTGTTCGTGGAAGAAGCACTTCGAAGCAAATGGTCGCCTGTCTCTTCGGCAAAACTGGTAATGTAGAGACAAATCCGCTTGCACAACGTTGAACACTCAATTCTGAGTGGTACACCACAATTTGATTGCCTAAAGTCTTCGAAGAAATTCGAAAAACGAACAAGAGAAGACGAATCTTTGTACACCATGACAATGCGAGCTCTCATACATCGTCTTAAACCAGCGCCTTTTTGACCGGCCAAAGCGTCGAATTTTTCATCGCCCGAAGCAGCTGTTGAAGCAATTAAAAACCATGTTTTTGAGGTCTCAATCGGAGTGGAACAAGTGCTTCGACAATTGGTTTGAGCGCATGCAAAAGTTTAAGGTTTGCGCGCATGCAAAAGTTTATAAATCATGCTGGAGAATACTTTGAAAAACAATAAAACCATTTTTGATGATAAATATTCGCATTTTCGTTATTAGGCAAGAAATATATATGTGACAGCGCACAGAGAAAGGGAACTAAGAGTAAAAAAAATCAATTTTCTTTTTTTTTCTTTTTTTGATGTGGACAACATCGGAGCATCGAATGAGACCGATCCCATGCGCCAAAAGTGTTCCCTCCCAGAGATATGCGCGTTTTATGAAAGTGAAGTCGACGATTCTAAGCGAAAATATAAAGGGACCTAATCTTTAAAATGGATCTCCTGAACAAAACTTTTCATCAACTTTTCATTTTTTTTTTTGATGTGGACAACATCTGAGCATGCCCATGCCCCAAAGTGTTCCCTCCCAGAGATATGCGCCTTTTATGATACACGTGTTTAAATCTTTGAAATGGCTCTCCTGAACAAAACTGGTTTTTACCCTTAGGTCCCTTTCTATTTTGCCCGTCACATATACAGCGCCTGTACATATTATACCAAATAAATTACTACTTTTTATTTTGTAAAAACATGCTTAGGGCTAGTAAAGCGCACCGGAAGACGGCTAGTTTCATAAATAATGCCAAGGTCCAAGCATTACGAGTATAATAAAATAAAGGTTTCATCCATATCATAACTATACTTAGTAGGGACATAAATACTGTTACAACATTGAACACACCCATGTCAATGGAAGAACTGAACCGTTAATGTCATAATATGACATTAAAAAAGAAAGTGTTCCCTCCCAGAGATATGCGCGTTTTATGAAAGTGAAGTCGACGATTCTAAGCGTAAATAGAAAGGGACCTAATCTTTAAAATTTCTCTTCTGAACAAAACTAGCTTTTAACCTTAGGTCCCTTTTATATCAACTCAATCAACCAACTGTAGTATTGACGAAAAATACTTAGTAGGGACATTAATACTGTTACAACATTGAACACACCCATTTCGATAGTAGAACTGAACATACCCCGTTAATGTCATATTGGTTTTGAAAGCTAACCTCAATAGCGTTAGTCTGTAACGGGATTTTAAAATTGTTTCAACTCTCATCATGGAGTGGTCAGATAATGAGAACCGTATCGCTGTAATAGCGCTTTTCAAGTGTGAAATGAACAAACGCGATATTTTCAAAACGCTCCGGCCACTAGGGATTAGCCGCATGTTCGTCTACCGATGCATAAAACTGTTTGAGGAGACTGGAGGTGTAAAAGACCGCCATCGGTCGAGCCGCCCACTCTCTGTTCGAACACCACATGTCATCAAAGCCGTTAAATCAAGAATTCACAGAAAGCCGCTCCGAAAACAGAAAATCATGGCCCGTGATATGAATATCACGTAAAAGTCCATGAGTTGAATCATTAGAAAAGACTTGGGACTTGGGGCTTTCAAACAACGTGCCGGACATTTATTGACTGCAGCTTTAAAAATAGGATTAAAAATGCAAACGTCTTTTGGTGAAGCACTCTGATAACTTGCGCAGAAAAATTTTGTTCAGCGATGAAAACATTTTTACCTTTCAGGAAAACTTTAACAAGCAAAATGATAAAGTGTATGCCCGGTCATTTAAGGAAGCATCTGAACTGATCCCAAGGGTGGAAAAGGGTCATCACCCAGCTTCAGTCATGGTTTGGCGGGGTGTCTCTTACGATGGGGTCACTGACCTGCATTTCTGCGAACAAGGAGTCAAAACATCGGCCAAAGTTTACCAAAAAACCGTTTTGGAAGCTTTTGTGAAGCCTCTTAACAATTCCCTGTTCCGAAACCAGCCATGGACTTTCCAGCAGGATTCTTAAATACTGTTACGCACGTTTTATGCTGTAAAATAAAAAGTACTGAATGTTTTTGGACCAAATATTTTTTTATATATTTTTTGATGTATATTGATTGTATCCAAAAATAATCTACTTATTCGAAATGTCCGCCTTTTGTCTTTACACACGCCTTAAGTCGCACTGGCCAATTAAGTTTCACTGGCCAGCCCATAAGGCTAAAACGTCCCAGGCCTGGCTTCGATAAAATTTGTCAGCGTTCATTTCCTCAGAAGAATGGCCCTCAGGCAGTCCAGATTTGAACCCATTGGATTACAAATTGTGGACGGTTTAAGAGGACAGGGTTTGTCACAAAAGATACCCCAACATTGGATCTCTTAAGACTGATTTGGTTCGAGCTGTGGTCAATTTTCCAATGGACAAGGTTCGTGCAGCTATTGACGATTGGCCAGTGCGACTTAAGGCGTGTGTAAAGACAAAAGGCGGACATTTCGAATAAGTAGATTATTTTTGGAACAATATACATCAAAAAATATATATAAAAAAATATTTGGTCCAAAAACATTCAGTACTTTTTATTTTACAGCATAAAACGTGCGTAACAGTATTTAAGAGGGTGACCGCAAAAATAACTGGGCTGACACATTTTCTGTTTTACTAGCAACTTTTTTGTTTTGTTTTTTAAAAGCAATCTTTTATAAGCCATCTGTCAAAATTTCTGAAATATTTAATGATTATTTTCTTTGTTACAGGTGATTGAAGTAAACAAGTTTTATAATTTTTGAAAAATGGAAAATAAAGAGTTTCGTGCGGTAATTAAACAATTTTATATGAAAGGTTATACGCCACAATTAATCAAAGATGAATTGGATTCTCTTCATGGTGATAATTCACCATCATACTCCACCGTGAAATCCTGGGTTCAACAATTTAAACTGGGTCGTTCAAGTACGGAAGATGAACAACGCTCTGGAAGACCGAAAACTGCTACTACTATTGAAAACATTAAAAAAATATTTAATGAAGTGACTAAAGATAGACGAATAAAGCTCAGAGAACTTGCTGATATTGTTAAAATACACGAAAAACAAGTTTGGAGTATTTTACATGATGAACTCCACATGAAAAAGCTATCCGCAAGATGGGTGCCGCGTTTGTTGACTTTGCCCCAAAAAATCGTCGGTTGGACCAATTCCGAGGAGCTTTTAGCGATTTGTCAGCGTAATCCAATAGAGTTCTTGCGCCGATTCATAACTGTTGATAAAACATGGATCCATCACTACATCCCAGAATGCAAAGAAAAGTCAAAACAATGGATAGAAGCTGGTAAAAGTGGTCCCAAGAAGGCGAAAACTGTTAAGTCAGCAGGAAAAGTAATGGCCACAGTATTTTGGGATGCAAGGGGTATAATATTTATTGATTATCTTGAGAAAGGAAAAACTATAAATAGTGAATATTATTGTGCATTATTGGATCGGTTGAGTGAAGAAATCCAGATAAAACGAGCGCATTTAGAAAAGAAAAAAAGTTATTTTTCATCAAGATAATGCTCCTTCACACACTGCATTTTTAACTCAACAAAAACAGGCCGAATTAGATTTGAAATTGCTCCGCCCACCATATAGTCCAGATTTAGCTCCGTCTGATTATTTCTTGTTTCTAAATTTAAAAAAAAATCTCGTTGGCATAAAATGTTCGTGCAATAGCGAGGTTATTGCTGAAACTGAGGCATATTTTGAAGGTCTTGAAAAATCTTATTTTTCGGATGGAATTAAAAAACTTGAAAAACGTTTGATGAAGTGTATTGAGTTGGAAGGAGGTTATGTTGAAAAATAAATAATAATAATTCCAAAAAAACGGTTATTTTTGTGTTAGGCCAGTTACTTTTGCGGTCGCCCTCGTATGCCTCTACTAAGTATACAAGTATAAGTATGTGTTTAAGTAACTTTAAAAACTGAAAAGTTAATAGCCCTTTACTGGGTACGAGTATGCCATACTGCTGAAAAGTGTAACATGCTGAAAAAAACGTTTATTAAGACAATAGTTGACGAAAACTGGATCACTTATGGCGTTTGCAAGATTTAACCATACGAAGTAAATTTAAATTTTTTGTGCGCATATGAAAATTTTCCGCTTGTAAGTACGAGTACGTCACATAGAGACCATAAAAAGCGTACGTATTGCAAAATCGTTTTCCTCTTTTGTGGTTTCAATTTACAAGAATATTCCAAAACTTGATTTTCATGCTTACGAGTTCTGGCTAAATCTCACAAACAAGTCTCTGTGCCTCTTTCGATCTCTTGACCATCAAACGATTGTATCTTTTTGGTTTTTTTTGTTTAGTTTGGCAACGTGTAGAGAGCCATGTACTGAGCAAGAACTGGCCAAGAAAGTCATAACTCTTTTCGTTGCCGGTAGTCGAGCGGCAAGAAAGAAAACACGACAATTTGGGTTCATTGTACTTGAATTTTGTGGTTGTTTCTTTTTTTGTATAAGTCGTTTTTGTTGTTAGTTTTTGGTTTTTTTTTATTTGCATAAAAATTAGGTTAAATATATTATACGGTTATTGCGTTATGAATTCTATGTACCTGAGGTTTATGAACTTGGAAAGTAAAATGGATGGTGATCTTAATGTCTCTTTTTTGTACCGTATACACCTTAAAATGTGCTGTAAGATTATTTAACTTTAATTGAGCAATTGTCGCAAGATTCATAATAAATCAGAGCCACTTATGAAACGTTTAATTTACAAAACGTACTTGTTTCGGAAGTATTTTAAAGAAAGAAATAAATATTTTGTACTTTTCCCATTGCATCACTTTCGACATCGGCGCACAGTGTCTCAGAATCGTTTTTTACTGGCCAAAACTATGTAAGTTTTGAGCCGATAGAGATATTTTAGTAAAATTTTTATTCGACAGTTAACTCCTTAAGCTTTTCCCATTTTTGATTTCAATAAAATTGTTTAGCTATTGACGAATTCAAGGTCAAATTTGAACTTTTAAATTTCTTTAATATTTACCATGGAAATGTAGCGTTTTTTTTGTATTTTTCTTCTTCTTTATTTATTTAAGAAATGTCAAACGTTTATAAACAAATAATCATTATATTAAAGTTAGAAAATTTAAAAAAAAAAAAAAAAAAAAAATTAAAACATTTGTGCGAAACCACCGATAAAGAAATTTTACACAACCAGATTTGCAATAAGTAAAACTGCTTGAAGTTCCTAGCTGAAAGATATAAACCTTACACACCACACGAGCCATAGGAACTCAAACCAGTCTTAGTTGACCCGTTACTGCCTGCCCATAGATCGGCTCGTACGAATTTTATGAAATTTGGAAATTTATGTCCAAAAGACCATAGAAGTTGAAAGAAAAAAAACCTAATTTTTTACCTGAGATATGCCATGGGTATTTAAATAATTTATATATTTATATTATTGTATTAAATATCCCGCTACTTGCTTCCTGGATTATCACAACGGTGTTGCAGAAGAAAATTGCTAAGGCTAAGTGATTTATTTCTTTTAAGTACCATGTTTTCTTAATAAAATTGCCCATTTGCATTTGACCGGATCTGGAGGTCAGATGTGTTGAAATATCGCTGCCTGATTTTTTCATTACATACGAGTAGCAGACAACATAAGCTAGTCGGTAAAATTAGAAATTTTTAATTTGTACCATTTTCCTATGTTTGACAGCACTTTTCCGGAGCATTTTCCGAAAAAAAACTTCGATTTTTGCCTGCAATAAACAAAAGATAATAAAAATAAAAAAAAAAATACTTGTTAATGCTTTAATTTAGCCCAATCTTTCCTCTTTTCTTTAAAAAAAAATTACCGCGATATCGCTCACCTGGCCCACGCTAAAATTATTTATGTATCAACAGATTCTTGGGTATTTAAATACTCATTACGCAGGAATGGGTTAAACCCTACAAATAAATTCATATTTGGATTCGAAAGAAATTTTTCTTTTGATTCGATTACTCCTTTTTATAATTATTCATTTTTATACTCTCAATCATAGGATTGAGGGAATGTTTTCTTTGTCGTTCCGTTTGCAACACCTCGAAATACTGGCCGAAGACCCCATAAACTTAATATATACACTACCGCTCATCTGAATAGGTTCATGGTAATGGACACTTTTACTCATGGCTATCAAAAAAGTAGTACGTGAACACTTTAATTTATTTAACATAATTGAACATAATTGAACGAGGGCGACCGCAAAACTAACTGGCTTGGCACATTTTCTGTTTTACTAGCAACTTTTTTTTTTGTTTCTTAAAAGCAATCTTTTATAAGCCATCTGTCAAAATTTCCGAAATATTTAATGATTATTTTCTTTTTTACAGGTGATTGAAGTAAACAAGTTTTATAATTTTTGAAAAATGGAAAATAAAGAGTTTCGTGCGGTAATTAAACACTTTTATATGAAAGGTTATACGCCACAATTTATCAAAGATGAATTGGATTCTGTTCATGGTGATAATTCACCATCATACTCCACCGTGAAATCCTGGGTTCAACAATTTAACGCTCTGGAAGACCGAAAACTGCTACTACTATTGAACACATTAGAAAAATATTTAATGAAGTGACTAAAGATAGACGAATAAAGCCCAGAGAACTTGCTGATATTGTTAAAATACACGAAAAACAAGTTTGGAGTATTTTACATGATGAACTCCACATGAAAAAGCTATCCGCAAGATGGGTGCCGCGTTTGTTGACTTTGCCCCAAAAAAATCGTCCGGTGGACCGATTCCGAGGAGCTTTTAGCGATTTATCAGCGTAATCCAATAGAGTTCTTGCGCCGATTCATAACTGTTGATGAAACATGGATCCATCACTACATCCCAGAATGCAAAGAACAGTCAAAACAATGGATAGAAGCTGGTAAAAGTGGTCCCAAGAAGGCGAAAACTTTTAAGTCAGCAGGAAAAGTAATGGCCACAGTATTTTGGGATGCAAGGGGTATAATATTTATTGATTATCTTGAGAAAGGAAAAACTATAAATAGTGAATATTATTGTGCATTATTGGATCGGTTGAGTGAAGAAATCCAGATAAAACGAGCGCATTTAGAAAAAAAAGTTCTTTTTCATCAAGATAATGCTTCTTCACACACTGCATTTTTAACTCAACAAAAACTGGCCGAATTACGATTTGAAATTGCTCCGCATCCACCATATAGTCCAGATTTAGCTCCTTCTGATTATTTCTTGTTTCCAAATTAAAAAAAAATTCCCGGTGGCAAAAAAGTTCGTCTAATAGCGAGGTTATTACTGAAACTGAGGCATATTTCGAAGGTCTTGAAAAATCTTATTTTTCGGATGGATTTAAAAAACTTGAAAAACGTTTGATGAAGTGTATTGAGTTGGAAGGAGGTTATGTTGAAAAATAAAAAATAATAATTCCAAAAAAACGGTTCTTTTTATGTTAGGCCAGTTACTTTTGCAGTCGCCCTCGTATGTACACTCGTTTGGGAAGAAAAAACTTATGTTACACATGACCGATATTTGTTTCTTTGAGGCTTGCTCTTCAGTTAATTCATTGTTAATTTGGCTTATCAGAATTGGTTCAACAGCAAAAACTTAGGTTTCTTAAAAAGAGTATTGCTTAGCTTCATAATTTAATGAATTTGTAAAGGGTGTTTTTATTAGACGTGCGGTTTTCAAGAAGAAATAAAACGCATATAATTTAATGTTATGGTCAAGAATTTAGCGTCTGCCATTTTGCCATAAGCGATTATGCCATTATGTTTTAAATTTCATTTCGGGCAAGTGGCCGCCGCGGCTGGCTCGAATAAATTCCAGCCGAGAGGTGCAATTTTCGACCACTTTATGCAGCTTTTAAGGTCGTATGTCAGCAATTACTCTCCAAATGTTTTCTTCCGATGCGTCAATCGTGTCAGTCTTATTTACTTAGACAAGCTACTGCACATAACCCCTCAAAAAACAGTCCAGCGGTGGTTAATCGCACGACTTTGATGGCCACGCCACAGGCGCTAAACAAAAGTTTCCTTCAATAAATTGTTTGTTTCGTTAGCTGTATGGCATGTTGCGCAGTCGTTTTTGGAACAAAATGTCGCCAAGGTTACGGGCTTCAATTTCAGGTAGCCAAAAGTTAAATATCATGGTGCGATAGCGAGCACCATTCACGGCTAAGTTCCGGCCATCATAATTTTTGAAAAAAAAAATATGGACCGATGATTCCACCACCCCATAATCCGTACCAAACCGTGGTTTTCTCTGATGATTTCCATGATAAAATGGCAAACAATACTGAGAAGGAAAAGAAATCAGCCCAGTAAAAAACGACATAAACAAACAAAAGAAATACCCATTTGGTCAAAGAAGAAGGAAAGAAATTTAGTTTAACACAATTCACGCGTAATCTGTGAAAAAAAAAACCTATTGAAAAAATACCTCTAGTTAGTTTGATCTCCGGATAATATCATTTTAGTATAGATCGTCAAAGTATGATCTGCATATCTTCAAAATAAAATTGCCTTTTTGTTTCTTTTTTCAAAAAAAAGGTGTTTTTTATAAAAGTAAATGAATAAAAAAAACATTTTACAACTAAATTTTTCATAACCTCCAAACATGACCGATATGAAGGTGTTCATTTTTCATCATATGTAACAATGACTTCAAGAATTCATTGGATGTATAGGGCGATCCATCTAGAGGTATTTTTTTCAAAATAAAAAAAATACTAAAATTCAAATCAAGTGTGGAATCTTTTTTATTTATTCGAAGGAAATTTTATGACATTTATTTTTTGAATATAATTTCCTTCAAATGTTGGCCGCAACTACGCGCCAGGATGTCCATTCCGAGGGTGCAATTTTGGATGACTCATTCGAGCATTTCGACCGGTATGGCGTAAATAACACGCGTAATGTTTGCTTCCAAGACCTGAATCATAGCTGGTTGGTCAGCATAGACATTGGACTTTCCTTAGCTCCAAAGAAAAAAATATAAAGGAGTGATATCACACGATCTAGGCGGCCAATTCACCAGTCCGAAATGTGAAATTAGCTGCTCTTCGAAATTACCTCTCACTAGATCCATTGTTTGACCAGCTGCTTAGCAAGTAGCACCATCCTGTTGAAACAAAATGTCGTCAAAAATACGGGCTTCAATTTCAGGTGGTAAAAAGTCGGATATGATAGAGCAATAGCAAGCACCATTGAAAGTTACGTTTCGACCATCATTATTTTTGAAAAAATATGGACCGTTAATTCCACCATCCCATAAACCTGACCAAACCGTGGTTTTCTCTAGATATAATGGCACCTCTTGAACCTCTTCTGGTTCCTCCTCAGCTCAAATGCGGCAATTTTGTTTATTGACGTTGCCCCAGAAATGGGCCTTATCACTGAACACAATTTTAGTCGAAAACACCGGATCTTCTTGTTTTTCGCCGAACGCTCATTTCCATATTACAGTTGCCAACATTGGAAGGATGTTATATTCAAGAAATAATTGGCATAAAATGTCCTTTCGTATGAACAATAAAGATTCCATACTTGATTTGAATTTTAATATTTTTTTTATTTTGAAAAAAATACCTCTAGATGGATTACCCTATATTAGCCTGAAGTAGCCGGAAATATAGGTTTAAAATTCAATTTTACCTCACTTAAATTATTTATCGTAATCAGCTCAGAGTAAACTTATTCGCGAAGAGAACGGTCGCGAAAAAAATCCAATCTTCGAAATTATATATGTGACGCGCAAAATAGAAAGGGGCCTAAGGTTAAAAATCAGTTTTGTTCAGGAGAGCCATTTTAAAGATTAGGTCCCTTTCTATTTGCGCTTAGAATCGTTGACTGCACTTTCATAAAACGCGCATATCTCTGGGAGAGAACACTTTTGGGGCATGGGATCGATCTCATTCGATGCTCAGATGTTGTCCACATCAAAAAAGAAAAAATGGAAATTGATTTTTTTTACCCTTAGGTCCCTTTCTCTATGTGCTGTCACATATAAGTAAAATAAATTACAATAAACAAGGAAAGTGCGAAAAGACGCTTAAAAATCGGCACCAGATCTATTTAGGATTGCATATTCTTGACCGACTTTACCAAACCTAATTATTTAGGGTTGCCGCTATTTGTCTATTCAAGCGATACTATCAGGTCCCACTACAAAAAATGCAGTGTACCTAATTAATATTCGGTTGAAGCGATGGATTATATGGATAGTACGTGCAAACACCTAGATTCGGTTTAAAGACAATTCGGTTGTGGCAACAAATATGTTCTCTGTGTGTAGGACCAGACATTCGTGTAATAAATTTAAATAAATATCTTTGATCTAATTTTTAATATTAAAAAAAATAGTTAATATTGAATATTAAAAAAATAGTTAATATTTGCAGAGTATCTGTCACATCTACATTCCTTGGCATATGTACTAATTCTATATTTATTTAAACTTAATACTACTTTTTAGTAGGCCTACTAATGCTGTGGTTAATATGTGAATTTCTTTAAGCAGGTCTCAAAACCGAGACTTCAATTGTTTGACTTTTCAGCTAGTTTTCATTCAATTAAAATAAAATCTGTTCTTCTGTGTATAAAATTAAAAATGCATGCTAACTGCTTAAATGTAATACTAAGAAGAAACCACAAATACTTAAACGAAGACATTTGTTTATTTTTTGATTCCGGTTTATTCATTGAAATTTATATCATCAGCATACGTATAACATAATTCATAAAACACGAAAGTGTAGATACCCAAGTCGCCAGCAACATCATAACCACCCAGTGTCAAGCCGTCTTGGTCGTTAGTATCATATGCAGCTAGCAGAATGATTTAATTAACATGCGCAACGCAAATCCAAATCACGTTCAAAGTCATTAACCTTAAATAGAAACCAATTGCACATATTCGAAACGAACAACATTTATTTCGCTCATAAGTCGAAAACACTCGAACACATGCGAAAAGTTAGTAAACACTGCAGTGCTAGAACAGAATTTGGCCAGACTTCCATATTCAACAGAAGAAGTCTGTCTCTCAGCGTATACGAACAATTCTCCTTCCAAACGGACCAGGCCAAACAACAAAATCGATTGAAAACCAGTTTGTGGCAAACGAACCTTAAGCCACGCGTTGTATCGTGAGAGTGCAAATAAATTTGCGATTTGTTGTACTCGTATACCCTACATTACAGAAGCTTTAAGTGTTCTCCAATGTTCGATTTGTTGAGTCGATGGTTGGCAATACTCCCTAAGTGACAATGGGTTATGAAAACTAAGATAAACTGCCGGTATGCCATTTATGAAAATCATAGTCACTGAAACTTATTGTATTACCTTGACCTAAATCAATGCGGGAAACGTACAAGTTTATGCTTGACGCGCTAACAGCAACTAGATAGGCGTCCCGAATATTTAAAACATCGACATTGAACGGTAGTAGAGGATGTTCCCTATAATTAGCCTAAAATATATATGAACAAAATGACTAAATTCGACCAAAGCCGACTGTATGATATCCTACACCAAGGTGATGCAGAAAAGACTTGGATAAAACTAAAGTCAAGCAACACATAAACTAATTATGTTAAATTTAATAAGCTCTTGGCACACAATCTTAAAATGTTTGGGAACATATTGATATTTGGTGCAAACAAATATATAGGTTTGTAAATAAGCATACGAGGTTGGTACACCTACAGTGACCACAAAAATTATTCATACACCCTTTACTTTTTATAAAATGCGCGTAATAAACCTAAAATTTAAATTTTTTCGGAGATTTTTTTTACCCTCTCTAAGATCATTCGATTCTTTTTGTTGATGCAAAAAGAGAAAGTAGCGTTATTTTTTTTTTTACAATAAAACTAGTACAAAACTCCTAAAGTCCAGTAGGACTTTGCCGATCTCAACCGAATTTAGCGTAGAAGTGTGTTGTATATAGAAATTTTAATGTGTAAAATTTCATTTCGATAGATCAAGTTTGTGGTGAGTTATAGTCATATTATTTCTCAATGCCCATAAGACCGTTTGTATGGGAGGTACAAGAAATGGTGACCCAATCTAAACCATTTTTACATACGAGTAGATGATTGCGCCTATATAGAGATTATTTTTTGCAAAATTTCAGTGATTTTGCTCAAGAAACTGGACGGATATTTCCAAATAAAAAACTAATTTTTATGAGGTAGTGTCGATTGAGGGTCTCCAACACCAACTTCCCGTAGAGCTATATAGCCCATTTTCAATACCAACCATGCTAGGTTAACTAGACATGTTTGTGCCAAATTTCAGCTCCCTAGCTGTTTTTATACAGGCTCTATATTGTTTTTAATAGACGGACAGCCGGACAACATGGATCTAGTCCTAGAATTTTGCGAGGATCAAGAATATATATACTTTGTTGGGTCTCCGATGATTATTTCAAGGTATTACAGACAGAATGACAAAACTTATATACCCTCCCTTGTAAAACAACACCTTAATGGACCAGATTCGTTCTGGGAAAATGTCATCTTCAGTGACGAATCCAAGTACAATATATTTGGACCCGATGCCCCCCCCCCCCAAAGTTTGACGAAAGAAAAATAAAGAGATGGAAGTAAAAAATATGATTCCAACTTTAAGCATGGCGGTGGAAATATAATGATTTGGGGGTGTAAGGCCGCTGCTGGATGCGGAAAAATAGTCTTTACAACTGATAAAATTGACAAGTAAAGGGTGTTTTTTATTGGGGTATAGAACTTTAAGTTGGCATCACTTTTTTAACTGGCGGCCATTTTGTCAGCTGTCAAGTGATTAATATTTAGTTTGGTTTGCCATTTCATCATGAACATGTTGACAAAAGAACAACGCTTGCAAAATGGGCCGAAAATGAGATTCATCTCGATGCTGATTTTCATCACAAAATTTTGTTCAGTGATGAGGCTCATTTTTGGTTGAATGGCTACGCCAACAAGCAAAATTGCCGCATTTGGAGTGAAGAGAATCCACATGAGACCCTTGAGACGCCATGACATCCACAAAAACTGACTGTTTGGTGTGCTCTATGGGCTGGTGGAGTCATTGGGCCATACTTCTTCCGAAATAATGCTGGAGAGTCAGTTACCGTTAATGGAGACCGGTATAGAGTCATGATAACCGACTATTTTGTTCCCGAATTGGATGGCATGAATGTGGATGAGTTGTGGTTCCAACAAGACGGCGCTACATGCCACACAGCGCACGTCACAATCGAATTATTGAAGGAAACATTCGATGAGCGCGTAATTTCGCGGAATGGACCTGTCAATTGGCCACCAAGATCGTGTGATTTGACTCCATTGGATTATTTTCTTTGGGGATATGTGAAGTCGCTCGTCTACGCCAACAAACCAGAAACGTTAGGGGACTTGGAAGCCAACATTCGTGGCGTTATTGCCAACATACGGCCCCATATTCTCGAAAAAGTGGTTGAAAATTGGACCTGTAGAATTGGCTTTATTCGAGCCAGCCGCGGCGGCCACATGCCCGAAATCATATTTAAACATTAATGGCATAAAATTATCCTTCCAATAAAGCCAAATTGATGGACATTAAAACGATTTTCTTGTGTTTTATTTCAATTCGAAGTTCTATACCTCAATAAAAAACACCCTTTATAATGATTTGGGGGGTGTAAGGCCACTGCTGGATGCGGAAAAATAGTCTTTATAACTGATAAAATGGACAAGTACATGTATTTGAACCTTTTAAAAGAAAATCTGCGCGCAATTGGTTTGGATGTTGAAAAGTTTTTGTTCCAGCAAGACAATGACCCAAAACATACATCATATATTGCTCGTGAATGGATTTTTTACAACTACAGCTTAAAACACCTCCACAGTCACCGGACTTAAACCCAATTGAGCATGTTTGGGAGTTACTGGAACGAAGAATTAGAAAACAAAATATAACGTCCAAGGAATCTCTAAAAACCGCCCTAACTGCAGCATGAGATAAAATCACTAGCAACGACACGGAATCTTTAGTTAAAAGCATGAGACGACGTTTGAAAGCTGTTATCAAAGCAAATAGAGGCCCAACAAAGTATTAAGAATCGATTATATTTATTTATTTTCACAAAATTCTTTGAAATCTTGAACTGTATAAATAATTTTTGTGCAACAAAATGAGTATTATTTTATTTAATTTATTTATTTTTTGTGTATAATCACTGAATTTACTGATTTTTAGTTTGTTATTAGAGGTAATAAAAATCATAAAAATAATACATAAAAAAAAGGGATACGTATACAATACTGGTAAGCAAAATACTGTTTGGACAAAATACTGGTCAAAAAAACTGACAAAATCCTGTGTTTCAAAAAACTGTTTTACAAAATACTGGATTTCACAATACTGTTTTGCAAAATACTGTGAAGTAAAAATGCTGGTTTACAAAATTTATTTTATTAAAAGTAACTTCAACAAAAGTATATAATTCTCAAAAATTAACAAAAACATTTAACAAAAAATTAATTTCAATGCATTTTATAAACTTAAATTAGTTAAAGATTTTTTGCAATTCGCCTTCAATGCATTTTATAAACTTAAATTAGTACAAGATTTTGTGCAATTCGCTTTAAGTAGTCTGCGTGGCTTAATTCACACCTTTTTCTTATTACTCTTTTAATGTTTGTGTACGCTTTTCTTTTCTTTAAGCTTATGTAACGTCTTTCTCCATTCGCGCGTTTTGAAATGGCATTTACAGCTACCACGACCTCATTACCCAACTGCCTGATAAGGTGGTATAATCCTGACTTTCTACGCCCAACAACAGCTTTCAGTCTTCTATGCCAAGCTTCCACACTATTTTGAGTTCTTGGGTAGGAATTTGTCATACTGTCATCGTAAACCGACCAAAAGCTTCTAGGATACTTTGGCTGATATGAGCCTTTGACGTAGTTTCTTTCAAACCACCCGCACAGTTTAAGCAAATCTTCATCTTCAAAAGTACTACTAAGACTACAGTAGTAATTTGAGATTTCACTAGATGGCACAAAAGCTAAGGCTTTCAGCATTCTCACTTTTAATGCAAAATCTTCATCGTTTCCATATTTTCGACTCAATCTGTAATACATATGTTAATGCTATAATGAATTAATTCTACTATGTTATACTACCTCTCTTTTTGAACTCGACGCCATATTATTTGGCTGAAATTGAAAAAGCATCCTTGAGTTTGTGCTCTTGGAAAGCATAGCTGAATTGCCTTCGCAATACCTACTTCAAAATCGCTTACAATTTTGGTAGGATTTAGAACACATCCATAGTTTTCGCCGATCTTTAATAGCTCCTTAAAAAATGCAGTGTACATGTAATGGCACTACTTCGCCTTCCACTCTACCATGTACAGAGAATAATTGCCGCATAAATGATGGAACAACGTCAAATGTTCCATCTACCAGCCAGCAATCACTGTTTTGAAGCAATTTTATAGATGTTTGCGTGGCCATAATTATCATACAGTCATTACCGGTCATTACCTCGGACTGAATAAATATCTCTCTATCCACAACATATAAATTAAGAGAAATGTCTATGTCTTCAATATTCTCCGGTTCTTTTGAAATGCAAAATTTTTTCCTGAATCTCTTTATTTTAACATTTTGAGCATTTTTGGATGGTAAAAAATCTCGACTGTTTGCACTTGTCTGCACTATTGACTCTTGAATTATTTGACTTGGTGTCAAAAACGATCTTTTTGCAAGGGTCTTAACCACATTATTGGTTTCTGCAATATTCAAGTCGATAGCAATAGGTTCATGTGTGTGCTGATTTGGATACTTCACAATTACCACATTATCATCAACCATGTTTGTTACAATACGAGATTTACACATATGGACTTTACGTTTTGCACAAGCCCAATTAGAAGTCCCTGACTTATTATTTCTCTCCAAGTGATAGAAATATCCATCAATAAATAATTTCTGATTTCCTTTGTTTGATTTAACAATATTAACTTTTGACATTATAAATTATTCACAAAACAAAAATTTTAACAAAAAGACAAGATTACTAAACATATGATTTGATTAACTACACGTGCGTATCAACACGTTTAATGCTGCTTGCAATATCAAAACATTTGCATATGATAACAACAACACAGGTGAACTGATAACATCTGCAATGAGATCAGCTGTTATTAACATGGTGTCTCGAGTAGCTATAATTCATGGCAATGTTGAAGTTAATAGCTAGCGGAGACCGCTAATGTTCATGTCATGTCTTAATAACTCTAATATTTTTTTTTGTCTTTTGGGTTTGTTATGGTTTATTTTAATAATCATATATATAAATTGAGATAAATTTTACTTAATTATAACAGTGAACATTTTTGTAAAAATAAAGAAAAAAAGCGCTTTTTTTCTTTATTTTTACAAAAATGTTCACTGTTATAATTAAGTAAAATTTATCTCAATTTATATATGTATATGATTATTCGCCGCGCAATAAAACAGGATTTTGCAAAACAGTATTATGAAATGCTGTATTTTGTAAAACAGTATTATGAAAAACAGGATTTTGAAAACAGGATTTTGAAACCAGGATTTTGTTATAACCGGGATTTCGACCCGAACCCAAAAAAAAACAATGCTTGTATTATCTAAGTTAAACAACGTTGAACTTAAAAATATTGTGTATGAATACTTTTTGTGGTCACTGTATATATATTTTTCTGGACTAAGTGTTGCCTGGCGCCATCTTACATTTCCATTGGAAAGTTTGACATCTTTAAGCATAAACGTACTCAGAACGTTTTAAGATACGGCCATCATTTGTGTTGTTTACAGTGACTTGAAAAAATCAATTTGGCAAAAAAATGGAATAAACTCGTGAACATTTTCGTGCGATCATTTTCCCCAATTTTCGACGTGGACGTGTATTAACTTAAATCTTTGTATGGCTATGAAGCACCATCCTATAGCACTGTGAAAAACTGGTTTAATAAATGCAATCGCTCAAAGACGAAGGTCGTGAAGGTCGTCCAAAAACGGCCGTTGTGCCAGAGAACATTGATGCCGTGCGTGAACTGATAATGCAAAATCGTCTTGCGACATACCGTGCGATAGAGGCATCCTTGGACATTTCTTATACCAGCATACATGCGATATTGCACGAACACCTGGCCGTAAAAAAGGTTTGTTCTCATTGGATCCGAACAATATGACAATCGCTTAAAAAGAGGCTCGTGTCGATTGGTGCAAAGAAATTTTATAAACAAACGATCGCGGTGCCTCAAAAGACTATTATAAGATCATAACAGGTGACGAATCATGGATCTATGCGTCTGAGTCGAAACAAAAGAGCAATCGACCGTGTGGGTCTTCGAAGACGAGCCAAATCCAACGAAAGTTGTTCGTGGAAGAATCACTTCGAAGCAAAGGGTCGCCTGTTTCTTCGGCAAAATTGGTCATATGGCGATTGTTCCGCTTGAACAACGTAGGACGGTCAATTCTACGTAGTACACCACAACTTGTTTGCCTGAAGTCTTTGGAGAAATTCGAAAAACGAACAAGAGAGGACGAATCATTGTGCACCATGACAATGCGAGCTCTTACACATCGGCTCAAACCAGCGCCTTTTTGACCAGCCAAAACGTCGAATTGATGGGTCACCCGAACAGCCCTGACTTGGCAGCCAATGACCTCTTTTTACTCCCGCACATCAAGAAAAAATGCGTGGTCAACGATTTTCGTTGCCAGAAGATGTTGTTGAAGCGTTCAAAAATCGTGTTCTGGACGTGTCTCAATCGGAGTGGAAAAAGTGCTTCGACAATTGGTTTGAGCGCATGCAAAAGTATATAAATCATGCTGGAGAATACTTTGAAAAACAATAACACCATTTTTGATGATAAATATTCGCATTTTCATTATTAGGCCAGAAACATATATAGCAGCCCGTATGTATGTTTGGGAACATTCCAATATAATAATGTTTGCTGGTCCCTGCGTAATATGTTTGCACGCAAACATATTTGTAACATATTTTTTCTCCGTGAATAAATGGTCTACCTTAAAATTCCGTCCTTATTAATTCTTGTACCGTACACCACATGTGGTGCAGGGTATTAATTCTTAGTGATGATGTTTACAGAACTATAAAGTAATAGAGATTTATCCTATATTAAGGATACCGATTGACTCAGTATCAATTTCTAATTCTCTAAGGCTATGGATAGGCCCTCCGTTCTTCTATCCATCTATCGTTGTTAATCAAAGCACAGGTAGTAGTAATGGAGCGATTTATATAAACTTGGTGCATTCTTCACGTTTGGATCAGGGACCAAGGAACGCTATTGAAATAGGTCCATATTTTATACATAGGTTTTTCCCCGATTTCACAAGCTACAGCTATAAAAGCCACATATTACAGACGAAACAAAAGTTGACCATTTTGGAAAATTTTTCGAAAAGCTTCTACAAGAAGGTCAATCACGATTTGATGTTTCATAGCTCTAAAAGACACAAATTACACCAGATCATTCCCACATTTTGCATGATAAGTTACAAGCGACCAGTACTTTACTGTGGTGCAAATGGACCATATTAGTTCATGATTTGGTATACCCCATAAACAAATGTCCTTCCCTATTTCGGAACCTTCAACTCCAAAAGGCACATTTCATCCGATTCCGAACAAATTTCGCATAAAGCGTTACCAGGAACCCATACACATATCTTTAATGAGCATATCGATACATGTTGACGAAAAGCTTCTACACAGAGGTCCCACGCGATTTAAGGTCCCGCAGCTCTTAAAGCAACAAATAGAACCGATCACGCTAAAACTAAGCATTGTACGTTACGAGCGACCAGTTTTAAACTATGGACCATATAGGTTTATATTTTTCACATTGAACAGGGATTAAACCGGCTCAAGACCTCTTGCTTCTATATTTAAATAGAAGACAAGTTTTTAACAAAATGGCAAAGTGACATTGATTTTCGTGGCTGCACACTATTTTATCATGATTTCGGGTCCGTGACAACCCTCTTTAGAAAGCCTTGCTGCAATTGTTGAAAGTAAAACCGAACTCTATATGGCCAGGCTCTCCACAAACGAATGAGAACTACTGTTGTAAACCTTACTTTTCAAGTTTTCTTCACACAATTGCCCACGAAAATACAACTCACTCTTGCCAGCTCTAAAGAGACTCCACATCGAGAGCCATCAATAGATTTCTTTTACAACAACGTGTGTGTGTGTTGTAAAAAGAGTTTAGTTGACTATGTCAACTTGTGTGTCGTGCCGTGCATGTACGTATGTTTAGCTCGTTTGTTTTATTTCGGTCTGTTGCTTTTACACATTGAACAGGGATTTATATTTTGGTATAGAACTCATATTAAAGTTCTTCCCGATTTCAGAACCTACAGCATAAAAAGTGTCATTACATCCGATTCTAACCAAAATTCACATGAAGCTTAACGAGCGACCAACACCCAGCATTTGGTAAGATTGGAACATATCGATCCATGTTTTCGGGCCTTAATGCAAACAAAGTTCCTCCAGACAGAGGCGAGAAATCTTGTGAACAGGAGAGTGGTATAGGGTATCCTATAGTCGGCCCGCCCGACTTTAACTATTTTTCTTGTTCTTATTTGTTGTTTTTTGGTGTTCATGTTGAAATAAGTATTCTTATAACAAAATTCAACACGTATTTGGTTATAAGAACCAAATTTTTTGTTGTCGATTCCAATTGTTGGTACGATACTCGTATTATTTGCTACTATATTTTGGATTTGTGTTTAGTACTTTAGGGTGCAAAGGCTTATCAAAAATTCCGCGAAACCACGTGGCGAAATAAAATTGAAAATTTTACTGAGTGACAAAACCCGAAATGGAATCCTTACCACCTACACAAAGGTTCAACCCGATATATTGTCCAGTACTCTAAAGCCATAAAACCGATCTAGATAAATTTGGCATTGTATATTATGCGCGATCAATAATAAATTCTGCACATAAAAAATATGTTTCGGTTAAATAGAAAAATTTAAATATTCAAAAAATTTGTTTTTGATAAAAAATTTCATTTATTTACTAAAATATTCGTACATTGTTTATCGATATGATCTTCGTTATGAGGTGATAAACAAATTCACAAATTAACAGAAAAAGTGGCATGCCGTTCATCAATATTATTTTCGTTATGACGTGATGAAAAGAAACGAGTAGACAATAATTCCGCGATGAAAAACTTTAAATATGTACAACAAAAAAATCGTAAGCAGTTTATACAAAATTATTCAAAAATAATTCACATCTTCACAAAAAAAGTTGTAAGAAATTTTAAAAAAGCAGTCGAAACACTTTTGCAGTCAGGAGTGACTGCAGTTTTGCCGAACGCTACTTCAGTACGATAGAAACTTAAGAAATCAATATTGTACAGAGTGGAACGCGATAATTTGCTTATTAAGGACTGAAAAAAATATGAACCTTAGAAAAAATTTTGTTAAAGTAATTATGCTGAACAGTAAGGGAATTATTAATTTACATAGTTTTAAATAGTGTATCTTGCAAATGTCGACCTTTGCTCTGTCCACACGTTTTCTGAAGTTTTCATGAACTCTAACATACATGTCGACTGGTATTCTCCCAATTTCAGCCTCAACATTGTAAATTAGGTCTTCCAAGGTGTTGGGACGGTTGATATATACCTTCGACTTCAGGTAACCCCAAAGGAAAAAATCGAATGGGGCTAAGTCAGGTGAGCGTTCCGGCCAGTTCACATTACTCATCAAAGAGATAAGCCGCCCAGGATAAATTTGCCCCAAACAAATCATGGCAATCCTCGCTGTGTTTGAAACCATCCTGTTTGAACCATGTATCCTCTAATTGCATTGCCGTCTGAAAAAATCCTGTATCATAGTCAAGTACCGTTCGGAGTTTACAGTAACGGTAAGACGATTATCCTAAAAAAAAGTAATGGGCAATAATGCCTACTCGTGATATGGCGCAACACACAGTGACGCGGTCCGAATGCAGAGGTCCCTGGTGAAGTTCTTTGGGGTTTGTTTTACTCCTGTATCGCATATTATGTTCTGCGGGGGGTAACAGCGATGTCCAATGATAGCAAACGAATACAAACTGTCGTCAGCCACTAGGAGCCGCGAACACTCTCCACACTTTCCACCAACAGTGCCGTCATAGCATCCAGTGCAAAAAAGCAAATTATCGCGCTCCACCCTGTACTGTAATAATGTTCAGCCGTTATTCGAATTTAACGAGAACTTCGAGCGCTACTTCACTACCATGAGACCTTAAGCAACGAATACTGTAGGTTAACTGTGTTCAGCGACTATAAACTTAAGAACAGGCAGATTAGCATTTAACGAGAACTGACTACAGTAAATGTTTCCAACAAACAAAGTAAACACAATAAAAATCCCTCGCACTATATTTATACTTAACACATACACACACAATGTGTATGCATGATTGATGACAGCTTGGCGATTTTACCGATTTTGCTGCTAACGCGCAAGAAAATTTCCACTTTTGGACCCTTTTGGCCCATGCGTCTGTCCCTAATCTTAATCAAAATTTCTCTTTGTTTAGATTGGTAGCAAATTTTGTTTTATAATGACTATAATTCTCCCGTTTTGATCATGCGGGTCGTTTTTTAGACCTCATGAGCCAAAAAGTCCAGCAACTATGCGCATTTTCTTGAGTATTTAGCACATGCCAACTAACTCAGTACCTATTTTGACCATTGTACGTCCACAAAAGGTTGTGATTTGTTAAGGAAATACTGAATAAGTTTACTTTTAACCGAGATACCTTCAGTTTCTTAAAGGGGAAGTTTTTGCCCATTTACTCGTTCAATCCCAAACAGCCTATGACCGTAAGCCATAATCAACAACTATCGTGCTTGCAACAGACACACGAACGGGCAGACATAACCGGATAGTCTTTGACTTTTACTACGATAAATAACATATATACTCTGAAGGGTCTCCGATAATTATTACACAGTGTTGCAAACGCAATGACAAATTCAGTAAAGTTCTAACTCTTCGGTGGAGGGTATAAAAAACTGATAGTCAGGAAAAATATCATGTTTTTTGATTTTTTTTCAAAAAATTATTTTGTATTTGTTTATTTTATTTTATTAACTTTCACTTGAAACAATATCATTCCTAGTGTTTATATATTACATATTTTTTTTTGATTTCTTCCTCTTTCAATTCAGTAACGTGTTTTTCCACTTTTTGCACGTAGCGATTTTTGCCTCAAAACAGTTGGCGACACTTTTACAGTATTTGCTTATGACTATATTCCACCAGACAAACGTAAGGACATGGCTAGATCTTCTTAGAATATTACGATGATCAAAAATATAAAGGGTGATCCATCTAGAGGTATTTTTTCAGAACAAAAAAATATTTTAAAAATTCAAATCATGTGTGGAAACTTTATTGGTAATTTGAATGGACATTTTATGGCGTTTTTTGAATATAATTTCCTTCAAATGTTCGCCGCAACTATGCCTCAGGGTTTCCATTCTGAGGGTCCAATTTTGGATGACTCCAAAATCCTGAATCGTAGCTGGTTTGTCAGCATAGACGTTGGACTTTACGTACCCCAAAGAAAAATGCCTAAAGGTGTGATTTCACTCGATCTAGGCGGCCAACTCACCGGTCCCAAACGTGAAATTAGCTGCTTTTCGAATGACCTCTCAATAGATCCATTGTTTGAGCAGCTGTATGGCAAGTGGCACCGTCCTGTTGAAACCAAGTGACGTCAAGATTACGGGCTTCAATTTCAGGTAGATATCGATATCATGGCGCGTTAGCGAGCACCGTTCACGGTTACGTTCCGGCCATCATAATTTTTGAATAAATCTGCACCGATGATCCCACAGCTTATAAACTGCATCAAACCGTGGTTTTATCTGGGTATAATGGCACCTCTTGAACCTCTTCTTGTTGCTCTTCAGCCCAAATGCGGCAATTTTGTTTATTGACTTTGCCGTTGAGCCAGAAATGGGTCTCATCACTGAACAAAATTTTGGTCGAAAACAGCGGATCTTCCCGTTTCTCACCGAACGCTCATTTCCATAATACAATTGCCAACATTTGAAGGTAATTATTTTTAAAAAATAAATGCCATAAAATGTCCTTTCAAGTTACCAGTAAAGAAGGATTCCACACTTGATCTAACTTTGATGTCGCGATAGCGAGCACCGTTCACGGTTACGTTCCGGCCATCATAATTTTTGAATAAATCTGCACCGATGTTCCCACAGCTTATAAACTGCATCAAACCGTGGTTTTATCTGGGTATAATGGCACCTCTTGAACCTCTTCTTGTTGCTCTTCAGCCCAAATGCGGCAATTTAATTTATTGACTTTGCCGTTGAGCCAGAAATGGCCTCATCGCTGAACGAAATTTTGTTCGAAAACAACGGATCTTCCAGTTTCTCACCGAACGCTCATTTCCATAATACAGTTGCTAACATTTGGAAGTAATTATTTTCAAAAAATAAATGCCACAATGTCCTTTCAAGTTACCAATGAAGATTCCACACTTGATTTGAATTTTTATATTTTTTTTGTTCTGTAAAAAAATACTTCTAGATGGATCACCCTATATATACTTTTTAGGGTCCGCGATCAACATCGTGGTGTAGCAAACAGAGTGGCAAATTTAGTACACACTATTTAGTATATATATATAACCTGCGGTAGAAGGAAAACAAATCATTAAATACTGTCACTGTCATTTCAAGCAAAAAATTATCAGTTTATGAAGATTTTCCATTTTAGGCATAAGCCTCATGTTATGGTAGGGTATAAAATGAAAGCGTGACTACCGCTATCGAATGTACCGCCCGAAATACGACAGTTCTCAACAATGGCTTTGAACTTTTGACAAGAAGAAACAAGAAAAACATATTTACCAAAACAAAAAAAAAACAAAACCCAAACAACGAGAGACAAATCCACAGCAGCAGCAACAGACATGACCCATATTCTGAGGCTGCCGCACACCTACGACAGCAACTTTACCCTTTTGGGCCGATTGTTAATGACTTTCGGAGTGATTTCTTCCAAAAAGAAACAAAATAAAAACTGATTTCCACACGTTGAATATGGTAATATCACTTTCATTTATACGAATAAACAAATTTTGAGTGCAAAGCGATGTCGAGCGGCTGTTTTACTTTCTAACTAACCATGGTTACAACAAAACTAAAGCCCAACAAAATCAAACCTCAAAATGGGGCCAAAAAAGGGGAGACGTTAACATCATCGAAGACAACAACAACAAAAAACCAAACAAAACCCAAACGTCGTAATGACGTTTAGAATGTGTGAATGACACGAAAAGAAACTTAGCTGAGGGAAAGAAAGATAGTTTCTTTAGAAACACGCTCGAGCGAACCGCTCGCATGAAATGAACAACAAGCAAAAATCATTCTCTCGAGTTGTGATTTGTACTCGCGTGCTCTTTGGGGGCCAATTGCTTTTGGCCTGTTGTCGGTCGGTCGACCGCTGCGGCGGGCCAGGCCGGTTACCTTGGCTTTAACATTTGGATTTTAGTTGCTTGTTTGCAGCACCTAACTTGACTTGGCTGGTTGGCTCGCTGTTGTCGGCACTCTCGCAATGTCTTGAGTTCTTGTTTGGTTCTTTCTTTTTTACTTCCAACGATTTTTTTCGCTTTTGCTGCTGTTGTTGGTTTCTTATGGAATTTTCATAAAAATCTTTGAGTTACTTTCCTATACTTCATTTGCGTTCAAGACGTGGTAACGTAAACGTTAACATTGCTATTCAGTGAAGAGAAATTGTTGTGGCTTAAGAAGTTTTTTTTTTTGAACAACTCAAAAAGTGTTAACAGAATCTGAGCAAAATGAAATTTTTGCAAGCGTGTAAGTGATAGTTGTCAAAAATAAAATACAAAATGGACTAAATAAATTCTGTAAAAAAAGAAGTTTGAATTCTATTAAAATTATTTAAGAATAAAAACAATGCCTAAGAAAAATAATGCTGGTGTAAAACTAAAAAAAATAGGAACAATTCGAAAAGGACCTAAAAGTTTCAACTGTAATGTAAAGGAATATGCTTCTTGCTGATCTAAGAAAAGTGCATGGTGAAATTTTAACAGAAACCCTTTGGACAATCCTAGTGAAATTTAATACTATCAAAAGTATCATTTAATTGTGACACATCAAAAAACTTAATTCTTATAGTCAGTATGAATATTAAAGTTAGAGGAAAATTATCAATGGGCAAAGGATACAAAAAAAGAATCCAATTTTAGACATCGATTTTCGAAAAGATCTGAAAATGATTAAAATTAGTAACATTAATTAAAATTAAATTCCAGTGATTTTCGTAAAATTCATTTAATTTTAAAGTACGCGCAGAGAAAAAGTTAGTTGGATATCGGTCCGAACTACAATATTTCTGTTAGATGAGCAGACTTTCAGTTATAATCACCAAATGTTTATTATGATGATGAAAATTCGGTTGGACGTACCATAGGAAGATTGCTTTGACAATATTTGGAAAAAAGACATCTAACAATTCGATCACATTTACCGACTGACGTTCAAATGATTGGTTATTCAATTGTAAAAATAAAATATAAAAAATATAAAAAAATATCATAAAATCATATCGTCGAAAAGAAAATAAAATTTATCTTTCCCTAATAGACAAGCAGACCCGAGTATATTAATGTACCCTAAACCTAAACAATACAATTTGTGTTTGCTTTTTAAAGCAAATACTCAAAAACTTAATTTTTTCCAAGGTAACTTTAGAGTCTTAAAGGTGAACTTCTCCACCCCCTCTGGGCAAGTTTCCCCCCTTTTACAATCCCAAACAGCTTATGACTATATTCCACCAGACACACGTAAGGGCATGACTAGATCTTCTTAGAATTTTACGACGATCAAAAACTTAAACGGTGATCCATCTAGAGGTATTTTTTCAGAACAAAAAAAATTTAAAAATTCACATCAAGTGTGGAAACTTTTGGTTGGACGTACCATAGAAAGATTGCTTTGACAATATTTGGAAAAAAGACATCTAACAATTCGATCACATTAACCGAATGACGTTCAAATTATTGTTTATTTTATTGTAAAAATAAAATATAAAAAAATATCATAAAATCAGATCGTCGAAAAGGAAATAAAATTTATCTTCCCCTGATAGACAAGCAGACCCGAAAAAGTATGTTAATGTACCCTAAACTTATACAATACAATTTGTGTTTGCTTTTACTAATTTGTTTAATTGGGCTTAGAAGGCCTTTAATTAAAGCTTCAAATCCGGATAACATTATTTTTTATACAAATAAGCATTAAATGTTATTTCATTATTCAAGGATTGCTTCTACCGATCATTTACTGACCAATTCAGTCCAACAACTTAAATGCCTTTGTACTAACTGAAACTTACACACAATTTTTCGGCAGGGAAAAAAAGATTTGGTTGTGACAACGAATCTGTTCTCTGTACGTAACAATTGACAAAGGACATTAACAAAAGAATCAAATCTTAGGCATTCAAGTTTCGAAAATATCTGAAAACTATTACAATTAATACCAATAATCGCAAATCTCGGTTAATAGATTTTTTCCAGTGATTTTGGAAAAAAATATTTAATTTTAAACAAGGTCTATAGAAATATAGTCTCGTTGCTACTAGAGATTTTGATTGCACAAAAAATTAGATAGAAATCGGTCCGAAGTATACAAATTTTTTGTCGAATAAACATACTTTCTGTTGCAATTACCAACACTCCATGGTATTGATGGTAACATGTTTGGACATACCATAAGATAGTAGCTACAATAATATTACGATTCTTACAGCCAATCAATCGGTTATACCAACCGAATTCAGTAAAGCTATTGGTTGCCACAACTGGTGGTTCTGACAACCGACCAATTATAAAGAACATATTACTTTGGCTCCAACAATTGGAAGTGACAGCACATAAATTCTATAAGGTAATATAATAATAAAAGTTACGGAAATAAGACTTAGGTAATTGTAGCGATTTCCCAAAAGGACGGCCATGGTAGGTCCTAGATATCTTTTATGGGCCGGGGAAACTTTTATTTGGCAACTCTATTCAGTATAAAATATGTTTCAAAGTAATTATTCCTTCGTTTTAGCGAATATTCATGATGAGGTGATTTTAGCGAAATCGTAGTGCTTTTATATTTTTGGATTGGAGTTTCCTTATCGTCCTTTTTTCGAAAAAATGAAAAAATATTCTCTAACCATAGTTTGAGTATTTTTATGTTCTACAAGAATGTTATTTGGCAACTCTATTCAGTATAACATATGTTTCAAAGTAATCATTACTTCATTTTAGCGAATATACGTGATGAGGTGGTTTAAACGAAATCGTAGTGCTTTTATTTTTTTGGAATGGAGTTTCCTTATCGTCCTTTTTTCGAAAAAGTATAAAAATTACTCCTTAACCGAAGTTAAGGTATTTTTATGTTCAAAAATAATGTTGTTTAATTAATTATAACTTAGGTATGTCCTTTTTTAATGAAATTGTATAAATGTTTATAAAAATGGTCGGTTTTAGGTTAAAATGTTCTGCTAAATTTCTACTTTTATCATTTTAGTATTGATCGTCTACGAGTAACATAAAATCTGAATATTTTCTAGATAAAATGGCTCTTTCGTAGTTTTCAAATTAATAACGTTTAATGAATAAGTTATGATCAGAATGCAAACCAATTCGACACAGAGCATAGTGCTCCGTTCCCATATTAGCATTGGTCAAAAATAAAAGGAGTTTTCAGAATACAATAAAACTTCTTTTCCAGAATGTTCAAAAATGATATTGGTTTAATGTAACATTCGCAGTTTTCTGGTAAATTTCTTTTTTTTTTACCGAATCAAAAAATTTTCACGCTCTTCGTAAAAATAAAAAGAAAATAATCGTTTGTTTTTTTCTAATAGAAAAAAGTACAAACTAATTTATTGTGGAAAAAAAAATTCAACGAATTTTTTGATGTTTTTTTTTTGCTTTTTTGGATCAAAAATTGAGAATTTTTCGAATAAAAAATTTACCATAGCACCTTTTTAAAAATGAAAATCAAAAGGAATCAGACAAAAACAGCAAAAATGTTATTTGTTTCGAATAGACGAAGGTCTAAGCTAATTTATTGTGCAAAAAAATTTCGCTGAATTTTACGAAAAATATTTGAGCTAGGCGCACCTTTAAGCATACCGATCGACGTACAATTACCAGCTGATTCCACAAGCTAAGAAAAGATTTGGTAACTATATGAGCACGGCAACAATAATATATTATTGGCAATAATAGTATGTTTGTCGCAACAAAAGTATTGTTTTTTGAATTTTATTTTGACAATAGTATGCCTGCGGCAGCATAATTATTGTTAATATTGTTAAAATGTTACTCTAGTATTATTACCAAATTAAAAAATAAAACTATGGTTGTGGCAACAATATAAATATGGTTGATGCGACATTAATATAATATGATTATGTATATATGATTGAATTTTTTTTTATATAAATTTTAATATGTTTAGCTCGTTTGTTTTATTTCGGTCTGTTGCTTTTACACATTGAACAGGGATTAACCGGCTCAAGACCTCTTGCTTCTACATTTAAATAGAAGACAAGTTTTTAACAAAATGGCAAAGTGACATTGACTTTCGTGGCTGCACACTGCTTTTATCATGATTTCGGATCCGTGACTACCCTCTTCAGAAAGCTTTGCTGCAATTGTTGAAAGTAAAACCGAACTCTATAAGGCCAGGCTCTCCCCAAACGAATGAGAACTACTGTTGTAAACCTTACTTTTCAAGTTTTCTTCACACAATTGCCCACGAAAATACAACTCACTCTTGCCATCTCCAAAGAGACTCCACATCGAGGCCCATCAATAGTTTTCTATTATGATTTATTATTTTTATTATTGAGCGAACGACACGTGTGTGCTCCTAGAAATACCCATATTTCAAATAGTGCAACCTTTAACAGAATTAATCGCTTTTTAAGATAGTATAATTCTGCAATTTAACATTTTAATTATGAATCCGATATAAAAAAAATTGACATTTTTTTGTAATTTCGTGATTAATTAAAAATGCGGAACCTTGTCATTTTATAATGGAACACAATTTCATTAATATGACTACCACAACTGGCTCGACCGTATCTCTTCCGATCAATCCACTTTTTCAGTATATACTTTTGAGTATTTCTGGTCCAATATCTTTAATGGCAGTTTCGATTCCATGTTTCAATACTTTAATTGTCTCGGAATGCTTTGCGTAACAATTATGCATAAAAGCTACCCACAAAAAATAGTTCAAATGGCTCAAATCACAGTTCCGAGGCGGCCAATTGAAATCACAAAATACAAACAGTGCGTGAAATATCCATGGTTGCGTTGGCTGTGTGATATGTGGCCCCTTCTTGTTGAAACCATATGTCGTTCTCTTGAATTTTTGGAAACAAAAATTTGTTGAGCATGATGCGGTAACTCAGCGTTGTCGGTTACGGCGACGCCTTGCTATTCTTCGAAGAAAAATGGTCCAATGATGCCTCCAGCCCAAAATCCACACCAAACAGTGACTCGTTGTCAATGCATTGGCTTCTCAATAGTCACATTTAGGTTCACTGAACCTCATAATATGAGGTTGCCGCATATTATGCGGCAACATTGCTTATAGACATAGCCACCGAGATGAAAATGAGCTTTATCTGAAAACACGATTTTTCTGTAAAATTATTCATCTCCAGCCAGACAGTATTCTATTCAGTCCATTGTGCAGAGCGAAAAAGCATCGAATGGCGTTTCATTATTAAAAGACAAAGTTCAACCTCTTCAATAAAACCAGAAATTTGAAAAAGCAATCAGTACTTTTTTTTACAGCCGATTCAAATTTAAAATTTGGCCCACCCTTTATATAAAAAAGCAATGTCCGTTCGACGAGTGTCTAAAACGCGAGATCTGCTTTATCGATTAACAGCAAACTTGGACCATATGTTTCCTAAGCCTGTCGAAAAGTTTCTGAAAGTTTAGTTAGGTTCATATAGGTGGCGCTGGAGCCTAAAAATTAATATTTACTTTAGCTATGGTACGATTTGATAAAAAATCTCTTCAATAAAAATAAGTTCACTGATGAACCCGTCCAATGGCAGCAGACTTGAGATTATTACGAGAAACTAGAGTCAAGGTAAACATACGTACCAAGTCTTAAAGGCACCTTAATTTCATTTGCTGTGTTCACAATTGTCAGCAGAAGGTTTGAGTGAAAACTTTTAGAAAATCAAACAAAAAATTCTTAAAATTTTGTAATCCAGAAAAAGAAAGAATTTGTTCGAAATTTTATAAAGATGAATTGGAAAATAAAAGTTGAATACTAATGATCTTGGAGAAGGCTGTAATCCCTAGATAAGGCGTTGTGCTAGCGGACATTGGATGCTATTCGGGTATGGGTAAAATGATAGAACTCAAATACCTACCGCAGACCAAACAGCACAGAGAGTACACTTCGTGTACGCTCAGCTCATAAGACCGATGCATCTTAGGAAGTAGGTAACTGAAATTACTGAAGTTCAACACAACGGTTCTCTTAGAGCGCCAGCTGCCACTAAGAGGGCCAATAGTCCGAAAAATTACCAAAAATTCCAAGAAACTAAAATAAAAAGAAGCATATGTGACAGCGCATAGAGAAAGGGACCTAGGGGTAAAAAGATCAATTTTCATTTTTTTCTTTTTTTATGTGGACAACATCTGAGCATCGAATGAGACCGATCCCATGACCCAAAAGTGTTCCCTCCCAGAGATATGCGCGTTTTATGAAAGTGAAGTCGACGATTCTAAGCGCAAATAGAAAGGGACCTTATCTTTAAAATGGCTCTCCTGAACAAAACTGGGTTTTAACCTTAGGTCCCTTTCTATTTTGCGCGTCACATATAAGGAATTCGATCTAAGAATGACAGATTTGCGCAACATTGAATACCCCAATGAAAACACTGTAGTGAACTGTTAACTTTCGAAATAACACAGAAAACCACCAAGAAAACCCAACTAAAATTGGCCGTAAAACACAGTGGTATACTACATTTTAAACGATAAGATGAGGATCAGGATATATAAATTTTTAAGTTTGTATTGTCTCTCAGGCGATTTGTTGGTGTTTAATACAAAATAAAAAATTTTACAAAAAATTTCATAAAATTTATCTTAATTGGGATAAGGAGTACCACACATTAAAAATAAATGAATTGTGCTAGAAGGAAGGTGGAAGGACATCACCATAAGAACTTTAATTAAAAAAATTAATAAATAAATAACAGCTTAAGTTTTTTTCAAAAGACATCCTTATGTATTTTCTCTAAAACACCAACGAATCCGTTGAGAGACAATACAAACTAAAAAATTTAATATGTCTTGATTTTGACCAGATCTTTAAAAGCGGAGTATACGAGTGACACTGTGTTCTAAGTAGGGGGTCTCCACGCTTTTCTGCGTCATTTTGACGTACTTACAGTGAAATATTCAAAGGCAAGGATGTTCTGTTTCCATCCAACTTGGAGTTCTAATTCAAGCATGTTCAAGTCTCAGGTTCAAAATTTTCTCACAATGACGATTTAAGAATCCATAAATTCACGCAGTGACTCAATTTAAGTTATGAGGCGATACAACAACAAAGTATTACTTGGTACCAAAGCACTACGTGCCGGGTTTAGATACTTTAATATAATAGAAAACTAAAAAAAAAAAATTATAAAAGTATATTTTTTGACTAACCTTTGTTAAGATTTTTAAAATTGTCGCAGCTCTGAAAATAAAAAAGCCCATAGGCGAAAAACCACATGAGTGCAAGAAAACATAAATTGTAATATATATCATTTTCTCTTATTTCTAATTTTCAGTGCTTGTCTTACTGGGCTTAAGCCTGGCCGCAGCCCTGCCCGCCAAAACTGAAACAAAAATCTCATCATATGCCAGCGAGGCTTCTCAGATTATCGCCACACATCTTTTGAAATCCTACAATGACATTGATGGCAATCAAGTGCATTCGCCCTTGGGCGTGGCCACCATGTTGGCCATATTGGCTGAAGCATCACAGGGTGATACCTATGAGGAGTTCTACAAAGTGCTCGGTTACCCCAAGGAAAGATCAGCACTACGCGACTCCTTCAAATCAATTCTTAACAAATATCAAACGAAAAAATACAATGCGGAGCCTTCGTTCCAATCGTGGCTGTATATCTATCGCAATTTCTCAGCCCGCGAAGACTTCAAACAGCTTGTGCAGGATCATTACTTCGTCGATGTGAAGGACATCAATCGCGATGAGTACGATTGGAGTGAGCCCAACACGTCGCTGGAGCTGGATGGTACTACCAGCAGCAATAGCAAAGACGTCATTGGTTTTGAGACATTAAAGCGCCTCAAAATTGACGATGATGATGATCTCGGTTTGCCATTAGGCCCAACCACTGTGGGCGCTTATACCGACAGCTATGGCGAAGAGTTCATTGAAAAGGAAACCTCGAAATTCGATCGTTTCGTCGACGACAAACAGTATGTGGAAAAACCACAAATTATTGAAGAGATTCAAAAAGAACAACAAGAAAACGCAAAGGAAAAGCAACCCGAAGAAATTCTGGCTACAGAGGATGCCAAGCAAACGACCGAATCTATGGCGATGGCTGCAGATGCTGGCGAAAAACTAGAAAATCTTGATGAAAAACCTGCTATTGAACAAGATGCCTCCAGCGATGCTAAAGATCAGACCAAACGTGAGGATGACTTAAACTTGGAGGAGAACGAAACCGTGCAAGACAATGAGAAAAAACTGAAAATTTACAAAGATGCCGAAGGCGATGAGAAAATCATACCCATCCAAGAAGTGCTGGAGTCCAATGAACCCGAAAAGGTAACATTGCCATTGCAAAAACTGGAAACGGTGCTAGACGATGCATCCAAAGGTTCGCCGGACGAGATTATGTTGGCTTTGGAATCACATGTCAGTGCCGCACGTAGTGTAAGTATGTGAATGTGTGATAAAAATAGAATGAAGCATTATTGTGCAACAAGTGGCAAACCAGTTCGCCAGATGGGCAGACGGATGAGGGGAAAGGAAAGCAAATGTGCAACACTTTGGTGCAGAAAGCTTAATACGAAGTGAATGCCGAAGGAAGACTGCTAAGAATTATAAATTACTAAGAATTTCTTGGTTAGGTGTTGTGCAATTGTTTTTTTCTCATTAAGTGGTGAGTAATGCCTTATTAAAACCTGCAAAAAGCGCAACAAGGGATTTTTGCCTGAGCATTGGCGAACTGCAGGTGTCTGACCGAAATCATCATAGGTCACATATGGAAAAAAGAACAAGTAAACATTTCGTTTAGTTTGACCAGGCCGAAGCCTTTAAACACTTCACCATTGGTTGCGTTTCAATATAGCATTGGCAATGTGGCTATAAATGGGGTAGATTTAATTATATATAAGTTAGCAAATTCTTTTTTAAGTTAATTGTGGCATTGGTTAAGGAAAATTAATCAAAGTCAAATTTTTAAATAACATGCCTGTTAAGATTCGAGACTTTTTTTGAATCAGTACCCATGAGTCCAATGGTGAAAAGGATGCTCTATTGTCTCGTAAGACCTATGTGGGCAGCCACCAAATGTTGTCAAAACTTAGAAGTAACAGCATAATCCGATTCTCCACGAAATTTATTATTATACCCTCTACCATAGGGTGGAGTGTAGCCACGCCGTTTGTCCTTCCATCTCTTGATAGCATTATTTAAACCAAAAGCTAGAGCCCACTTTCTTACCATATATAGCAGATATTTTTTTTTAAATTAACCGAATATCTGTTACAAATTTGATTAAAATTTATAAATAACTCAAAATTTTACCACAAGCCAACCGGTGCTAATGACAACCGAATTTTAAGAGAACTTAAAACCAACAATCTATGTACAACCAATACCTGTACAAATTCAGTTCCAATAATCGTCTTTATTAGTTTGGGTTAACCATAATTTGTTTCTTCAACCGGTAGTGTCAGTTTCCTTTACTGGCAGTTACCGTGTACAGAATCAACATTCGGTTGGTGCGATGATACTTAGTAGAGACATAAGTACTGTTACAACATTGAACACACCCATTTCAATAGTAGAACTGAACATACCCCGTTAAAGTCATACGGGTTTTGAAAGCTAACCTCAATAGCGTTAGTCTGTAACGGGATTTTAAATTTGTTTAAACTTTCATCATGGAGTGGTCAGATAATGAGAACCGTATCGCTGTAATAGCGCTTTTCAAGTGTGAAATAAAAAAAAAACGATATTTTCAAAACGCTCCGGCCACTAGGGATTAGCCGCATGCTCGTCTACCGATGCATAAAACTGTTTGAGGAGACTGGAGATGTAAAAGACCGCCATCGGTCGGGCCGCCCACGCTCTGTTCGAACACCGCATGTCATCAATGCCGTTAAATCAAGAATTCACAGAAATCCGCTCCGAAAACAGAAAATCATGGCCCGTGAGATTAATATCACGAAAAGTCCATGAGTCGAATCATTAACAAAGACTTGGGACTGGGGGCTTTCAAACGTACCGGACATTTATTGACTGCAGCTTTAAAAAAATAGGCTTGAAAAATGCAAACGTCTTCTGGTGAAACACGCTGATCACTTGCACAGAAAAATTTTGTTCACCGATGAAAAAATTTTTACCGTTGAGGAAAAATTTAACAAGCGAAATGGTAAAGTGTATGCGCGGTCATCTAAGGAAGCATCTGAACTGATCCCAAGGGTGAAAAAGGGTCATAACCCAGCTTCAGTCATGGTTTGGTGGGGTGTCTCTTACGATGGGGTCACTGACCTGCATTCTGCGAACAAGGAGTCAAAACATCGGCCAAAGTTTACCAAGAAACCGTTTTGGAAGCTGTTGTGAAGCCTCTTAGCAAGTCCCTGTTCCAAAACCAGCCATGGACTTTCCAGAAGGATTCTGCGCCGGCCCATTAGGCTAAAACGAGCCAGGCTTTAAAACAATTTGCCAGCGTTCATTTCCTCTGAAGAATGGCCCTCAGGCAGTCCAGATTTGAACCCATTGGATTACAAATTGTGGACGGTTTTAGAGGACAAGGTTTGTCTCAAAATATACCCCAACATTGGATCTCTTAAGACTGCTTTGGTTCGAGCTGTGGCCAATTTTCCAATGGGCGAGGTTCGTGCAGCTATTGACGATTGGCCAGTGCGACTTAAGGCGTGTGTAAAGGCAAAAGACGGACATTTCGAATAAGCAGATTCTTTTTGGATACAATATACATCAATAAATTTATTAAAAAATATTTGGTCCAAAAACATTCAGTACTTTTTATTTTACAGCATAAAACGTGTGTAACAGTATTTATGTCCCTACTAAGCATATGTCTTATAGTTCTCGAAAAAGGACCCAATCGGGCTGAAGTTCCCATTTACGGGACTAAAATAAATTAATGCCACATTCTTTTGCACATATATTACTTTATTACTCAAATAATTAACGTTAAAATATGCTTTTGATGAGGTGGTCCCAAAACCGGCCACACCTTATATGGATATTTGGGTAATCAGAAACAAAAAAAAAATCTTACAACTCAAATATGTTCTAACGATTTTTGTCCGGAGGCATAGCCGGGCGCAGCAGACTACAAGGGCTGCTATATATATTCTGGCTTATAATGAAAATGCGAATATTTATCATCAAAAATGGTTTAATTGTATTTCAAAATATACTTCAGCATAATTTATTCACTACTGCAAGCGCTCAAACCAATTGTCGAAGCACTTTTTCCACTTCGATTGAGACACTTCCAGCATCTTCTGGCGACGAAAATCGTTGACCACGCATTTTTTTCTTGATGTTCGGGAATAAAAATAACTAGTTGGGTGCCAAGTCAGGGCTGTACGGTGGATGACCCATCAATTCGACGCTTTGGCCGGTCAAAAAAGGCGCTGGTTTGAGCCGATGTGTGAGAACTCGAATTGTCATGGTACACAATGAGTCGTCTTCACTTGTTTGTTTTTCGAATTTTTCCGAAGACTTCAGACAAACAAGTTGTGGTGTACCACTCTGAATTGACCTCTTACGTTACTCGAAGAAACAGGCGACAAGCTTCGAAGTGTTTCTTCCACGAACAACTTTCGTTGGATTTGGCTTGTCTTCGAAGATCCACACGGTCGATTGCTGTTTTGTTTTGGGCTTAAACGCATAGATCCATTTTTCATCTTATAAACGTCTTTTGAAGCACAGCGATCGTATTTTTCAAAATTTCTTTGCACTAGTCGACACGAGCCTTTTTTTTTGAGGGATTGTCAAATTGTGCGGGATCCAAGGAGAACAAACCTTTTTTAAGGCCAGGTGTTCATGCAGTATCGAATGTACTTAGTAGGAACATAAATACTGTTACACACGTTCTATGCTGTAAAATAAAAAGTACTGAATGTTTTTGGACCAAATATATTTTAATATATTTATTGATGTATATTGTATCCAAAAATAATCTACTTATTCGAAATGTCCGCCTTTTGCCTTTATACATGCCTTAAGTCGCACTGGCCAATCGTCAATAGCTGCAAGAACCTAGTCCATTGGGAAATTGGCCACAGCTCGAACCAAAGCAGTCTTAGGAGATCCAATGTTGGGGTATCTCTTGCGACAAACCTTGTACTCTAAAACCGTGCACAATTTGCACAACAGCTTCCAAAACGGCTTCTTGGTAAACTTTGGCCGATGTTTTGACTCCTTGTTCGCAGAAATGCAGGTCAGTGACCCCATCCTAAGAGCCACCCCACCAAACCATGACTGAAGCTCAGTGGATGACCCTTTTCCACCCTTCGGATCAGTTCAAATGCTTTCTTAGATGACCGCGCATACACTCTATCATTTTGCTTGTTACATTTTTCCTGAACGGTAAAAATTTTTTCATCGGTGAACAAAATTTTTCTGTGCAAGTTATCAGCGTGCTACACCAAAAGACGTTTGCATTTTTGAATCCTTTTTTCTAAATAAATGTCCGGTACGTCGTTTGAAAGCCCCAAGTCCCAAATCTTTTTTAATGATTCGACTCATAGACTTTTGCGTGATATTCAACTCACGGGCCATGATTTTCTCTTTTCGGAGCGGATTTCCGTGAATTCTTGATTTAACGGCTTTGATGACATGCGGTGTTCGAACAGGGCGTGGGCGGCCCGACCGGTGACGGTCGTTTACATCTCCAGTCTCCTCAAACAGTTTTATGCGTCGGTAGACGAACATGCGGCTAATCCCTAGTGGCCGGAGCGTTTTGAAAATATCGCTTTTTTCCTTTCGCACTTGAAAAGCGAAAGGACCCCATGATGAAAGTTGAAACTATTTTAAAATCCCGTTACAGACTAACGCTATTGAGGTTAGATTTCAAAACCCATATGACATTAACGGGGTATGCTCACTAGAGCGTACCAGGTTACAAGTAAAAAAAAAAAGTTCGCCGTACACCTTCGAATATGAAGTATTATTGAAAGGTAGTTTCAAAAAATTTTTTTTTATTTTTTATGCCGAACGTAGGGGTCGCGCTTTTACATTTTTCTATATAACTTCTGCATTTATAAACGTCACCCGCGCGAGCTTTAATTTTCTGATATTAGAGTGGTACATTAGGGTAGTAGCAACTGATATATGATGGGTAAGTACCAGAAGGGGGTGCTTGAGCTCAATGACTTCAAAGACATCGATGTATCACACTTTAAAATCCGTTTATAAATGCAGAAGTTATATAGAAAAATGTAAAAGCGCGACCCCTACGTTCGGCATAAAAAAATAAAAAAAAAAATTTTGAAACTACCTTTCAATAATACTTCATATTCGAAGGTGTACGGCGAACTTTTTTTTGAGGTACGCCCTAATGCTCACTTCTACTATTGAAATGGGTGTGTTCAATGTTGTAACAGTATTTATGTCCCTACTAAGTATATCTAAATCTGAACTGACTTTCTTCGTTTCAATAGCGTCCTTTCTCTTTATATGGCTTCTTAAGCTAAACACAAAAAATCAGATGAACATATATGTGGAATCATAAAACTTAATATGGGCATATGGGTACTGAAACTTAAGCAAAATTTTGCAACGAAGTGTGGTTTGAGGAGTTTTGATTGTGATAAGGATCGGACGCAAAATCGGTCGTTATCTTCAAAATAGGAGACCACTATTTATATGAATTTATTTTAAAGCTTTTCTGAGACTATGGTCGGACTAATTGACCAACAGGCACCAAAACGGGTCTTTTTGTAGCGAAGTCACGTTTTTACATTTTGAATTTGCAAAACAAATTTTCTAGGGTTTGACTAATAATAAAAAATTGTCTGCAGGAAAAACTACTTCAATAAAAAATTAAGATTCAGCTTTAAACTGAAATCGCTTTTAGCCGAAATATACATTAGGCGTGTTTTATTGGTATTCGCGACTTTTTTATAGTTGGCAATATAACATGGCCATTATATTCTGTCACAGAAAAAATCTTTATGGACTTAAAAATATTGACTACCAGTTTGAGAAAAATTATTTTAAATGAAAAAAAATCTTTCACCTGAAAAGCAATATTTCTCGTTTTAGAAATAAATTATTTTTGTTGCTGGGTTTTGACTGAAAATTATAATGTTATTGCACAGCCGAAATTAGGTTCGACATTTTCAAATTGTTTTTTCGATACGAAAAATAATAATGATTTTCCATCAGTAAACTAAATAGCAATAGAACAATATTAATTGTTATTTAATATAAATTTGTTTTTTAAATATTTAAAAAAAGAAAGGCTATTGCAAACAAATGTAATATTCCTGCAGTATAAATTAGTCGTCAATTACGTCATATCATATTTTGTCCTAGTATAAAGAATTTTTGTGTATTCACGTTTGCTAGTTTTGTTCAAAAATTTCATGGACTCCAACTAATGTTTTATGGTAATTTCTCTTTCTAGGCCTTTGGTGGTCGCAGTCTCTTCCAGCGCGACGACATTGTCTCGGCCCTAAGCGCCAATTCAATTACAGGACGTGATATTGGCTCTAAAACTAAAATGCTGCTATTCAATGGCCTTTACTATCGCGGCAATTGGGCTACCCATTTCCAGGAGCAACACGATGTTGAAGAATTCTTCTTTATGACCGCCGAAGATGCCATAAAGGCTCCCATGATGCATGCCAAGGGTAAATTCCATATGGCCGAAATGGACAATTTAAATGCCAAAGTCTTGTGTTTGCCGTATGAGGTAAGCCTCAAATTATTACTAACAAAAGACCCAAAATCAAAATATATTTTTTTTATTTCAGAACAAAAGGTACACTCTTATGATTGTCCTGCCCAACGAACTGGAAAGCCTACACACTTTGATACAAAAAATGCAGCCCAGCGACTTTAAGCTGGCCAAGAATCTCATGAAAGAACGCGATTTGCATGTGGTCTTGCCGAAATTCCAAATCGAAGAAACTTCACGTTCTGAATCGATGCTCAAGAGCCTGGGCCTGGCCAAACTCTTTTCACGTAGTGAAGCCGATCTTAGTCTTCTGTCCGACGATCGTGATTTGCATGTCGATGAGATTGTCCAATTTGTCAATGTGCGAGTGGACGAGGGCGGAAATTCACTCATTGGTCTCTCGGCCGCCGATGCGGAGGGACGCAATAAGACCCAAGAACCCTCTGAAATGTTTGAAGTCAATCATCCCTTCTTGTACTTTGTCATGGACTGCGAGGCCGAATTTGTCATAGTGTCCGGCAAAGTGCACGCTCCCGAACTGCATGAGGAATTGCCGGTGGAGGTGGCAGTGGAATTTGATCAAGCGTAATTTGTAGGTTAACTCCGAACACAAAATATTCTCAAGACTTACGTTTAAGTATATCTGTGTACGTTTATATTTTGTAATTTCATGCTATCGAAATTAAAATAATCATCAACTTTTTTATATACATCCATTAAAAAAAAAAAAACAAACATAAAACAAAAAATCAAATTCGTTACGTTTGTTTAAGTCGTTTCACTTAAATGCGAATAATACACAAAGAAGTAACTGAGAATTCTACGCTGGTAATATTCCCATGATTTCTTCCTGCCGCATTGAGTGCTTCAACCGTGTTTCGTGCAACAATCAAAACAACGATCATAGCAATTAATCCAAACCCCCATCCGAGCACGCTTTGTTGTGTAAAACTATTAACAACCCCACCCCGGAGCGTGAGCTCTCCAGAAATCAATTGCTCGTAACTGAAATGGAAATTTATCAGGCACACGTTAGCCGTACAATATGCCGTCATAGATATTTGGGAGAAGCTACCGTTTCTCCTTTCGTTTATCACACAATAGATACATACACTCGAAAAAGATGTTTGTCATTTTTCCGGAATCAAGGAACAGTGGGACGAAATGAGAAAAATTTCGATTATATCTCATAATAAATTTAAACTTTATATGGTGCGATAAACATTTGTCTAGAACAACAAGTACAGGTGGATAAACTGCCTAAAAATTTGGAAATCTAAGTACGTAATAAAATTGATCGAAATCAAATTATCAACATAAGACATCAATTGTAATAACTCGTATACATTCAAAGAAAAAATTGGTTGGGATAGGCCCGCATGCAGAGAAAAGATATGGTTACACTGTGGTCACCGCAACAATAATATGTTCTCTACAATAAAAGCATGTTCGTCGCAACCATAATTTTGTTTTTTGAATTTTATTTTGACAACAGTATGATTGCGGCAATATTAATATTGTTCATATGTCACAATAGTATTATTGCCAAATTTAAAAATGAAAATATGGTTGTAGCAACCATATACACATGGTTGATGCAACAAAAGTATTGTTGTTTAAAATTTACTTTAACAATAATATGATTACGGCAAACATACAGTATGGTTGCGACTAAGAACATAACAAAACAGGTTTTATAGAGCATACATGGATATTTTTTTGATACTCCAAAACACACCTACCCACGATACAGTGCATGGTTGTTGTCCGTTATAACAAAAAAACAATCGGAAGGTAGTTCGAGTGATTTTTATTGTGTTTACTTTGTTCTGTTAAATACTCTACTGCCGACTGATTCTCGTTAATTTAAAATCTGCCTGCACTTAAGTATACGAGTATAACCATTGATCATGGTTTTATCACATTCGTTACTTGAAGTGTACGGATGGTGAAGTAGCATTCACCCCTGCTGGCAACGAAAAGTATTTTCGACTGACGTTGTAATATAATATATGTATTACAACGGCAGTCGATTATATATAATATTTTTGTTTCTTGTATGGAATGTTCAATAAAAACATGACCTTAAATCTGGCTATGAACGAATTGTAATGCAATTTGATATAACTTGCTAGATAAAAATCTTTATTTTTGAATAACAACATTACTGAATCCTAATGAATAATTTTGGCGATCATAATATGGTTGAGTGTGAACCATACTATGGTTGTGTGGATCATACTATGGTGGTATGAGAAAAATACTATTGTTGTGAGAATTATAGTACGGTTGTGGAGATCATGGTATGGTTGAGTGTGAATAGTACTATGGTTGTGGGGATCATAGTATGGTAGCGTGTGAATCACACTAAGGTTGTGAGCATCATACTATGGTTGTTTGAGAAACATACTATGGTTGTGAGGATCATAATATGGTTTTGGAGTTAAAGTATGGTTGAGTGTGATTTATACTATTGTTGTGAGGATTATAGTATGGTTGTGGAGATTATAGTATGGTTGAGTGTGAATCATACTTTTGTTGTGAGGATCATAATATTGTTGTGCCACAACCATATACTCAACAATAGTATGATCCTCTTCGAATATTGTCACCCCAACCATACTTTCATTCTGCGTGCGGAATATAACAAATCAGTTCGACAAGAATTATTTCCGTAGCAATCACAATATATTTATATTTATTTATTGAAGTCTATTGCTTGGCAAACACTACAAACCAAAAATATTTATAAACAAGTGAAAACGTCGTTAAGTTCGGCTAGGGTAAATCTTAAACACTCCCAACAGTCCCTACGCTATTAAAGCGCAAAAATGAGCTCCGCGTTTTGGCCCCTTTCGGCCCATGCATCCGTCCCTTATCTCAACAAAACTTCAAAATTACTCTTAAGGTTGATTCGGAGAATAAATTGCTTTAGTTTAAGTACAAATGTGACCATATTGACTACTGATCGCCCATTTGGACTAAGAGGGACGTTTTTTGGGGCCAAAAAGTCCGACAACTATGCTCTTTTTAGAAGTACTAAGAGTGTTCCATATATTGCTTAAATAAGAAAATTTTATTTTATTTGGTTTTGACAAATTTTTCCAACTGTCTTTCCATTTACTAACCATTCTTGGGAACTTTCTATTATTCGTCTGTATCACAAACATTCGGTTGGCACACCACCAATCAGTTGTGACAACGAATCCTTTCTCTATATTCAGCCAAATCTTAAAAAAATCACATTTGTCTTCGTAGGCGAGAACACATATGCATGTCTATATTGACGATTGGTCGCTTGTTTGGGCCACAAAGGTTTTCTTTTCAATTTTAGTACGAATATGTACTAAATATTGGGAGGGCAATTTACTTAGTAGGGACATAAATACTGTTACACACATTTTATGCTGTAAAATAAAAAGTACTGAATGTTTTTGGACCAAATCTGGACTACCTGAGGGCCATTCTTCAGAGGAAATGAACGCTGGCAAATTTGCCAGGCCTGGTACGTTTTAGCCTTATGGGACGGCGCAGAATCCTGCTGGAAAGTCCATGGCTATTTCTGGAACAGGGAATTGTTAATAGGCTTCACAACAGCTTCCAAAACGGTTTCTTGGTAAACTTTGGCCGATGTTTTGACTCCTTGTCCGCAGAAGGATGATGACCCTTTTCCACCCTTGGGATTAGTTCAGATGTTTCCTTAGATGACCGCGCATACACTCTATCATTTTTCTTCTTAAATTTTTCCTGAAGGGTAAAGATTTTTTCCACAGTGAACAACATTTTTCTGTGCAAGTTATCAGCGTGCTTCACCTAAAGACGTTTGCATTATTCAATCCTATTTTTTTTAAAGCTGCAGCCAATACGTATATGTCCGGTACGTCGTTTGAAAGCCACAAGTCCCAAGTCTTTTTTAATGATTCGACTCATGGACTTTTGCGTGATATTCATCTTACGGGCCATGGTTTTCTGTTTTTGGAGCGGATTTCTGTGAATTCTTGATTTAAAGGCTTTGACGACATGCGGTGGTCGAACAGAGCGTGGGCGGCCCGATCGGTGGCGGTCTTTTACATCTGCAGTCTCCTCAAACAGGTAGACAAACATGCGGCTAATTCCTAGTGGCTGGAGCGTTTTGAAAATATCGCTATTTTCATTTCACACTTGAAAAGCGCTATTACAGCGATACGGTTCTCATTATCTGACGACTCCATGATGAAAGTTGAAACAATTTTAAAATCAATTTACATACTAACGCTATTGAGGTTAGCTTCCAAAACCCATATGACATTAACGGGGTATGTTTAGCTTTATTATTGAAATGGATGTGTTCAATGTTGTAACAGTATTTATGTCCCTACTAAGTATAGTCCACGTCGAAAGTTGTGAAAAATGATCGCACGAAAATGTTCAAGAGTTATTTCTATTTTTTTGCCAAATTGATTTTTTCAAGTCACTGTAAACAACACAAACGATGGTCGTACGTCAAAACGTTCTACGTTTATGCTAAAAAATGTCAAACTTTCCAATGCAAATGTCAGATAGCGCCAGGCAACACTAAGTACAACTAAAATATAAATAGCAACCACAACTTTTCTGCACGCAGCGAAAAAATATGGCTACCATATGGTCATGGCAACAAAATATGTTGCCGTGACCATTATTATTATTTTGCTGTAAGATAAATCAGTCCTGTTATTTTTAAAATACGTATTTTAAATTATTTCCATTATTAAAATTGATATTGTTGAATAACGCACATCTAATAATGAATTTTTGCGATCAGAGTATGGTTGAGTGGGATCATACTATGGATGTAGGGATCATGACATGGTTGCGTGTGAAACATACTATAGTTGTAAGGATCATACTATAGTTGTAAGGATCGTACTATGGTTGTATGCAAAAAATGCTTTTGTTGAGAGGATATGTAAGGCTTACTTTTTAACAAATCGTGATAACTATGCCAATTCGTCCCAATAATGTCAATTTGGCGATAGGGCACCTTTTAAAATAAAAACATATTTAATCTGAAATAAATGAAATAATAATAAACAAAAAAAATATTGTTGTGGGGATCATAGGTTGGTTGAATTATGTTATGGTTTTGAGGAGCTTAGTATGGTTGTGGGTGAATCATACTATTGTGATGGATATCATAATTATCTTGAGCCATCACCATACTCCCAACAACAGTAAGATGCTCTCCGAATATTGTTACTTCGACCATACTTTGTTTCGTAGTTGCAGCATTCGGCGGGAAATAAGGTTTTAATTTGCACGGAAAATCCGACAAACTGCTGACAGTTTCAATCCGTACATAAAGGTTTTTATTTAGTGACTATATTAAAAATCTAAATAGTATTGCTTTTTCACTTTGTTTTTTTTGTCTGATTTAAAAAAAGACTAGTTTTAATAAAAACATATTTGGTCAGTTATACTAAGTCTACCAGAACGAACACTTATTGAAATCATTCAAATCAAATTTTATTTATTTGCACGTTTGTTTTCGGAACATCAACAAAACTCATTTCTAGCTGAAAATGAGGTTGCGTAGCTTAGACCAATTATTCTCTGTCCCACTGTACAAAGACTTCGAGTAGTGAATTCCTTTAAAAGGGGTTGTTCGTAGTTAGCATTTTCAAAGCGAAAACACGTTTTCATCCTTACGCACACTGGCACATACACTGATACACACTCACACGCACACACTTACACATCCTTCATCACCGAGTTATACAAACTAATTTGTAACTGAAAAGTATCATCATTATCTTCACATTCTCAAGTACTTGCAGTGATGGTTGATTAGGGCCCCGCCACTGGAGCTGCCTTTTACTTTTTGGCCGTTATTGTTGCGACTGTCAAAGTTGATCTCTGATCCCATACTCGTAAATGTTGTCATTGTTTATCATCATTTCTGGGTATCATTCATATCCTTTGCATAGTGAGTTATGAGTCCTTTCAGAATCTGATGCATCATGTTTAGTTTTTACGTAAGCGCTTAGAACAGGCATTGTGAAAAATCATCAAAAAGGGCACGTGTCCTGTTTCTACTTCAGTGACCGCAACGAATTGTCAACTATTTTAATATGAAAATGTAAATGTATATAGAGGACAAATCTGAATGAAAGAAGTTGATTGATTTGTTGTCATCAGGACGTAATTATGCAATGATATGATAAATGATTCATCACAAATTTGTCAATTCATTGAAAATGAAGACTTGTTATCATAACAATGCGAGATTAACTTGTGAGTGGATTAAAATAAAAACAAATACAAGTCAACGGCTTAGGGGCAAATTCTTATTACTAGGGAACGGAATTCTATGCAAATGCGTATTTGTTGTCGTCCACTTTTAGACTGACGACAAATCAATTATTTTGCAATAAAATGTAGTTTAGCAGAGAAAAAAACGTGGTTGCTATATGTTTACGACAATAATAATATGTTATCCGCAATGAAAGTATGTTCGTTGCAACCATAGTATTGTTTACTAAATTTAATTTTGACAATAGTATGATTGTCGCAATATTAATATTGTTAAAAATTAACAATAATATTATTCCCAAATTTAGAAATGAAAATAAGGTTGTAGCAACAATATAAATATGGTTGGTGCGACAAAGTATTGTTTTTTGAATTTTGTGTTGACAATTATATGATTACGGCAATCATACGGTATTTTTGTAATTTTTCTTCAATGGAATATGCTTTTTAGAACAATGTTATTGTTACGGATCTAATGCAATAAAAGTACTTTTTATTGTATACAAATTAAAATTTTTCAAACAAACTGCTTTGGTTTTAATAAAAAATAAACGGAATTAATAAACGTTACGTTTTTTTAAACTGATTTGTTCTACTGTTAAATAAATCACTCCCATTATTTTAAATTTAATGTAGTTAGAAGTAATTTTCATAATTCAAATCCGTTGCTGACAACTTATACCAATTCTAATAATTTTGGGGACCATAATATAATTATGTATGATCATATTTGGTTTTAGGGTTCATAACATGGTTGCGTGTAAATCTTACTATGGTTGTGAGGCTCATACTGTGGTTGTATATGAAACATACTGTGGTTGTGAAGATAATAATATGTTTGTGGAGATCATAGTATGGCTGAGTGTGAATCATAGTATGGTTATGAGTGAATCATACTATTGTTGTGAGGACCATAGTATGGTTGTGATAACCATAGTACGGTTGTGACGACCATAGTATTGTTATTTGTGAATCATAGAATCAAGAATCTCAAATGTGGGAGAGTTAATTAAAGGACAAGAGGGTTTCTATCCGTGGATAATGAAATGAAATAAATGATGTTAAAATTTAAATAAATACAGTTAAATACAATCATTCTTGATTCCAGAAAAATATTGTTTTTTAAATAACCAACACTCAGGGGATACCCCCTATACATGCGGTGCATTGCGTTGGCGATTGGAAAGTAAAGAATAGGAGAAGAAAAGAGGAAGTGAGGTTTATTGACACTTGCCTTGAACTTCTGGATGCCGCAATTAGTAGGAAATACATTTGCCGAAAGTCGATTCCACATACGAAATTTACGAGCGAAAAACGAATTTGACCTGCAGTGTATAGTGCGATCAAACGACCAATCGATAATGGGTGTGAAATCCTAAAAAGTTGCGTATCCCTGCCGAACATCCTCACGTCGGGAATAAGGCAACTGATGTATGATAAACACAAACCAAGAAAGAACCGATAGAACAGCGTCAAGCAACTCACATTCCGACAGTGTTCTAGGAAGACAATAGAGTAGGGTACTCTACTGTCATTTCTCAGCACCATCATTTTTCTTTGAACACGGTCAAGTGGCTCCAAGGATGATTTTGAAACACCTGCCCATATATAGGAGTTGTATTCCATCTTCGGTCTGGTATAACTTGTATAGATATTGAAAATATTAGAAGGATTGAACTATTTCTTCCACCGCTTCAAAATCCATATGTGACAGCGCATAGAGAAAGGGACCTAAGGGTAAAAAAGTAATTTTCTTTTTTTTTGATGTGGACAACATCTGAGCATCGAATGAGACCGGTCCCATGCCCCAAAAGTGTTCCCTCCCAGAGATATGCGCGTTTTAGGAAAGTGAAATCGACGATTCTAAGCGCAAATAAAAAGTAATAATAATCTTTAAAATGGCTCTCCTTAACAAAACTGGTTTTTAACCTTACGCCCCTTTCTATTTTGCGCGTCAAATATGCACTTAAGTGCTTCTTTCGACACTTGGAATACATGCCTAGCCCAATTAAATCTGGCTTAATGCATTACCAACGCCAAAAGCCACCAGCTTTGACATGAGTGCACAGACTCTATCGAAGGCTTTGTTGATATTCAGAGCCACGACCTTACTCTAACCAAACTGGTGGATAGACAGGCTAGAGTCGAATAGCACTTACAGAGGACAAGTGCCGAAATACCATCCGGCCCAGGCGGATGCTTTCCTTAAAAGTGTACCAAGTTCTTCTGTCAGTGCGGACTTTCGTTCTAAGTGTGTAAACAAAATTGAATCCAAATAAATTACGGCTTACTTTTGAAAATGTAAAAAAAATAAATTTTTTAATGTACGAGGGCGGTTCGGAAACTTCTTAGCCTAGCACAAAAATCGCGGTATAGACAGAAAAAAGTTAAGTGTTTTGGAAACTTCCATCTCTGCTATGAATACATGTTTAAATTTTTCGATTTGGCAACTCCTTCATATAGAAACAGGTGTTCATAAAAGACGCATTCGCGATTTTTTTACAATGGAAAAATTAGAAATGCGTGGTGTCATTAAATATTTACATAAAAAAGGTTTATCGGGACAAGAAATTCATAATGATATGGTGAATGTGTTAGGTGAAAGTGCTCCTTCATATGCAACAGTAAAAAATTGGGTTGCTGAATTTAAACGTGGTCGTACAAGCATTGAAGATGAACCACGTAGTGGACGTCCAAAAACAGCAACAACAACAGAAATTGTAGCCAAAGTGCATGATATGGTATTAAATGATCGACGAATAAAAGTGCGTGAAATAGCTAATATCATGGGCATCTCAAATGATCGAGTCCATATAATTTTGCATGAAGAACTACAGATGAAAAAGTTTTTTGCAAGATGGGTGCCGCACTTGTTAACAGTCGACCAAAAATGCATAAGAATGAACATTTTTCAAGCTTGTTTGGATCGTTTTCAGCGAAATAAAATGGATTTTAAGCGTCGTTTCATAACTGTTGATGAGACATGGATCTACCACTATACTCCAGAGACAAAAGAACAATCCAAACAATGGACTGAAGCTGGAGAAAGTGCCCCAAAGAAGGCAAAAACAATTCAATCGGCTGGTAAGGTTATGGCAACGGTTTTTTGGAACTTCAAAGGTATTTTATTGATTGACTATCTGCAAAAGGGTAAAACAATAAATTCAGAGTACTATTGCAACCTTTTAGATCAATTAAATGTACAAATTCGAGAAAAACGTCCTGGCTTACAGCACAAAAAAATATTTTTTCATCAAGACAACGCACCAGCGCACAAGAGTGTTTTAACAATGGCTAAAATCAACGAATTAAAGTACGAGTTGCTTGACCACCCACTTTATTCTCCTGATTTAGCTGCCAGTGACTTTTACCTGTTCCCAAATCTAAAAAAAATCATTGCTGGCAAGCGTTTTACCTCAAATGAAGATGCAATTACAGTTGTAATTCACTATTTTGAAGACCTTGAGGAAAACTATTTTAATCAAGGGATAGAATTGCTAGATAAGCGTTGGACTAAGTGTATTGAAGTTTCAGGAGATTATATTGAAAAATAAAAATATTTTTGACAAAATAAATATTCTCTTTCATTGATAGGCTAAAAACTTTCCGAACCGCCCTCGTAAGTATAGATAACGATCACTCATTTGATTTTTAGTGAGAATAAAAAAATAAATATTTGAACTATTAAATATTTATTTTTGTTATTTAAAATACTAAAACTCCTTTGATTTATTTTTTAAATTATTAATTTATTTTTGGCTGGCTTCTTTGAAGGCGTCCCAATCAGCCTTTTTATAAGATACGTACGGCGTTCGGTGATTATGATTATTTATTTGGTCGTTTGTCCTGATTAAAGCATCTTTAAAGGAATACTTGTCTCCATTCTCCATAGCCGTAATTTTAGACAGATATTTAAGATGTATGCTTATTTCAAATGAATAAAATTTCTTTCTTTCGTGACCATATTTCCAAGTTTATTAGTTAAACAATTAATGGTCCTTTTGTAATGATATTTACCAACAAGATGTAAAAGTGACCATAATCTTCCCATCCCAGATGATGGTCGGTATCTTGCTTTCAACGGTCACACACACAGTTGTTCGGGTAGACAAACATACCAAGTCCATATTGAAAGGTATTGCTTACGATTTAAAAAAATAGTCTAAAGTAAAAAAAGGTCGGCCTTAAAAATAATAAAAATAAAAAGATTAAAAAATATTTTCATGTTATTTCCAAATGAATTATAATACTTATAGATTCGTTAACCCATTCAAATTTCTCCTATATGAAATCATGCCATTCCCACTCTCTATAGCTCATTCTGCCACATCATCTTCCACACTAGACTCCCATCACGCTGGTGTGCCATTAAAGCTCAACAACACTTTAGAGCTTCCCACCACTCGCCACTAGGCAGTTCAACCATGAAGTTCAAGCTGGGGAAGAACGTAAATAACAACAAACCTTTAAATACAAAATATTAAACAACACAAGGATACCCAGGAATGTTTCTTCTTCTTGTTTTATTCTTTTCTCTTTTTTTGTCTCAAACCACACAGCAAACATCAGCAGGCGCCCACTCCAGCGCTCCATCTTGCGTTGGAGCAGTAAAGAAAAATGAAATTCCTTTTTGTATTAAAGAAACGGGGAGCAGAGATTGGCGCCGGGCAGACGGGCGCCAGAAAACAGAGGTAAAATCAGGAGTAACTGCAAAACTATGATTATGGTGATGACGATTACAACAACAGCGCCAGCGAAGGCAAGCATCAGTATCAGGAGCAACAACCACCATCATCACCAACAACAACAATCACATAATATATACAAAACATGGTTGTGAACTCTTACTCACACACACGCGATTACAGGCAACATCACCACCGCCATACACACACACACACACAAAAAGGACATCCGAGTTGTTGATGTGCCAGTCTCACTCTGCTCCACTGTCGTGTTACTGCCAAAGGAAGAAACCCCCATCCCACCCCACATGATGGAGAAGACGTTGAAAAGACAACAACAACAATAGCCACCAAAACTTATCATACCACAAGTCATGTGTACATCACAGTGCAGGCATTTAGTTCGGTTCGGTCTGCCACGACGACATCGACGGCAACACCGACCGATTCGAACAAGAACAACGGCAGGAACGTCGACCCAACTGATGATGTTTCATCTTTTCCACATGAAAACTCACGTAACACAAAATTATGATAATCATAACTTTTTGCTGTTGCTCTCTCTGCTGCTGTCCCAAGTGTTCTTTGGAGCAACGTACAATGCCACTGTTAACCCTTGGGGGGCCTGGAATGTCCGAACCCTTAACAAGTACTCGTACCACCAAGCATGCGATGAACATTACAGAGAGTATTCAAGTGTAAAAATACTTTTACCTGCCAAAATGTGACCATAATCCTCCAGGAGGAGAATAAAAACTTATAAAAGGTGGTCCAACCATAATGCACGATGTTAATTGTGAGTCACACTTTAATGTCAAGTTTTGTGACCAACATTAATTGATTCAGTGTTCGACAAATTTACCATGGGGAGGTACACAATTGAGCAGGGCGTTAATATTGTTGAAGCCTTAAAGTCACTTTAGTCTTGACGGTTGACGGCGGACGGTTGACGGTAGGCAATCAGCTATTTAAGTTGAGGGTTGCATTTTGCATGTGTTAGAGGGAGATAACTACAGTTTGACGTTTGACGACGCACAGTAGCGCCCGTAGAGCAAACGAGGTTGCAAAAATCAAAATTTTCAACGATTTCAAATCTGCCACTCTTAATAATATCACATTTTTAGTTTAGAAGATATAGCCGTTCAAAGTTGACCGACTTTCGGTTTTCAAAAAAACACACAATTTTTAGTGAATTTGTTGCGATTTCAGGTGTAATATCACGAAAAATAGGTAACGAATCGCCTTATTTTTTGTTTGTATTGATTGATGTATTTATTAAATGTATAATGATAAAAAAAAATTAACTGTTTGCTTTGTGTTTCTCCTGGTAAATCACTATTTAAAAACTATCCGTTTTTTCACTATTTTTCAACTTTGACGGAAAATAAAAAAAATCTATATTTTTCTATATTTGCCATATTTGCAAAACCTGTTCATTGATTATTTCTTTACATAATTCAAAAATTTTAGCTGCCCGTACGTGCCCGTTTGGCTTCTAGAGGTAAAAAAGGTTAAAAAGACATGGTTGCAGAAATTGTATGGCATCCATCCCTTATATGTTTTGACTGACAGTAGTTTGATCTAATAGTTTGAAAAAAACTACTCATTGCAATTACGAGTTCCATCTGACCATTGTTGACGGAAAAGTCGTAAACGAACTGACAGGAACAACCTCAACAACGTCATGCCCGATTTGCAAAAAGAGTCAGAAGAACTTTGGTAATTTAAACGATTCTACAAATGAGGAGAATTACGAATATGGAATGTCACCATTGCACGCAAGGATAAGGTGTATGGAATTCTTGCTAAAACTGGCGTATACCCTACTACAAGAGGAGGAAAACTTCGATGAAAATACATCAATAAAGGATAAGGAAAAGATCAGAAAGAAGCAAATACAGGATGCTTTTTTTAAACAAGTTGGACTAAAAGTAGACTGTCCCAAGCACGGATACGGTAACTCAAACGATGGAAACACTTCTAGGAGATTTTTTGAAAATGATGAGGCAGTAACTAGAATCACTGGAATTGACAATCAAATCATGAAAAGATTGGGAACGATCTTAGATGTTTTAAACTGCAAAGAAAATGTCAATTCTACAAAATATGGAGAATATGCGTCGAAAACTGCAGAAATGTATCCACAGAAGAAGTTGACCCCGACCGTCCATAAAATATTGGCGCATGGCAAAGATATAATTGAGTACCAGTCTTTGCCAATTGGAGAGCTTTCTGAAGAAGCACAGGAGTCTCTTAACAAATTTTATAAAAAATATAGATTGCAGAACACATTCAAAGCATCAAGGGTAAGGCAAAATGAGGACCTCTTCAACATGTTGGCAGCATCTTCCGATCCACTTATTTCTTCCCTGCGGCATGTGAAGTCAACAATAGAGTTAGAAAATAATTATAGTTTAGAAATGGTTAGTCTTTTAGATATACCTTCTCTTACGAACTGTGATGAATATTTTACAGAAAATTGAAAAAATAAATTTAAAAAAAAAATATTTTTTTTTTAATTTGTTGGGTAATAATTTAAAACATAAAACCCTAAAGAAAAAAAATAAAAACAATCTAAAAATTTAAAAATAATTTTTTTTTAGTTACCATAAAATTGATTTTTCTACTAATTTTAAATTTGATAACCCATAATTAGGCCCCTACAGAGCGTAGCATCCTTTCCAAACGCTCATTTCATAGGCTGAACAGTTATCTATCATATGCTGTTGAAACTGTTCAATTATCTTATTCGGTTCAAAAGATATGATTTTTGCAACGAAAAAACCCAAATGGCGCCACTGTGCGACGGTAGACTTCTGCAGGTTGAAGAATCAACCGTCAAGACTAATTGGACCTTTATACAAAACGGGCGGTCAGATCAAAATGCATTTCGTGCACTTCATGAAATTTGTGGTCATCAAAATTGAGATAATTGTGCGGCAATTTCAGCAAACCGAACCTGTATGTGAAACCAGCTGTGCATGCTCTTCCAGTTCTTTTTGCAGAAAACATTGAAAAACCGCCAACTTCGACTAGCCGTCGTGCATAACAATTGAAAGTCTCACAAATATCACTGATGAGAATTTGGAATAAAGATTTAAATTTACACGCTTACAAGGTTCAATTGACTCAAGAGCTGAAGCCTACTGACCATTTCAAGCGTCGTCAATACGCCGAGTGGTCGGTTGAAGTGAATGGGGACTTTAAAAAGAAAATCATATTCTGCGACTAGGCACACTTTCACATCAGTGGGATCGTTAACAAGCAGAATCATCGCATTTGGGAAAATGAGAATCCACGACAGATCCACAAAGACTGACTGTTTGGTGTGGTTTATGGGCTGGCTGGCGTTATCGGGACTTACTTCTTTGAAAATAATGTCGGTGGTGTTCGCTATCGCGATGCGATAATGGAATGTTTGTTGCCAGAAACTGAGGACATGGACCTTGACGATATGTGGTTCCAACGAGGATGGACAAGCAGATACCGTGAACGGTGTTCGCTATCGCGACGCGATACCGGCTTTTTGCCAAACAGCCAGCGAAGCAATGGCGACAAAATAAATGGATGTGTTATCTCACTTCGTGGCGAAGTTATTTGGCCGACACGATCATGTGATTTGACACCGTTGGACTTCCTTCTTTAAAGATATAAACAAAAGTGTACGTCAATAGACCAAGAACAATTCGCCGCATCTACGACATTAAACCTCCCTTAGGAGTCATTGACAATTTGGACCTCGGATGTGCCGTAAAGATCATTTGGCCAATATTTTGTTTCACACATAATTGTCAAAGATCCTTCTGTCATAATAACTCTTCGTTTTATTAACAATTAACATTGTGCGTTTAAGTTGGAAAACCTTTTACCACAAAAAAGGGAAAGGCGTTGCCCAAATGGGCTAGGAAATCATATTTCGATCTAATTAGTGTGTAATAAAAGGTATTCACATACCGGCATTTTGTGATTTATCAAAGAAACGTTGAATTTGTAGTAAAAAAACCTTAACCAAAATTCCGGTTTTAGCCTTTTGCATAAGACTGAAAAGTATTTACACATTCAGAAAAGAAGTGATTAACCATATTTGTAGACTCTGAGAATGAATTAAAATCGATTGCGATGAAAGGTGGTTAGTTTTTTTTATTTAAAAACAAACCATAAAAATAATATCACATTACACGCAGAAAAAAAGTATGGTTGTGGTGACAATATTCGAAGAGGATAATACTATTGTTGGGTATGTGGTTGTGGTACAACAATATTATGATCCTCACAACAATAGTATGATTCAAATACAACCATACTATGATCCTCACAACAATAGTATGATTCACACATAACCATACTATGATCCTCACAACCATAATATGATTCACACTCAACCATACTATGATCTCCACAACCATAGTATGATCCTCACAAACATAGTATGTTTCATATACAACCATAGTATGGTCCTCACAACCATAGTATGATTCACAAGCAACCATGTTATGATCCCTATAACCATAGTATGATGACACACAATTATACTATGATCTCTAATATAATTTATTAGAATTTGTTTAAGTTGTAGACAAAAGATTTGAATTAGAAAATTATTTAAAAAAAAACATTAAATTCAAAATAATCGGAGTGATTTATTTCACAGTAGAAAAAATAAGTTTAAATAAACGTAAGCGTTTTTATTAAAAAAATTTCAGTTAAACAAAGCAAAAGCAGCTTGTACACTTATAAACAATTTTAATTTCGATAAAACAGTACTATTATTGCATTAGATCCGTACCAATAACATTTGTTCTAAAAAGCATATTTTAATGAAGAAAAATTACAATCATACAATATTATTGCCGTAATCATATCATTGTTAACATAAAACGCAAGACACAATACTTTTGTCGCACCAACCATATTTATATTGTTGCTATAACCATATTATAATTTTTAAATTTGGCAATAATACTATTGTTACAATTCAACAATATTAATATTGCAGCAATTATACTATTGTCAAAACTAAATTCAGTTAACAATGCTATGGTTGCGACGAACATACTTTTATTGCGGAGAACATATTATTATTGCCGTGACCGTGTAGTAACCTTGTTTTTTCTCTGCGTGTAGAATTTGTGTTTTTTGAAACTCAAAGGGACGTATTTTCGGGCGTCACAAAATTTAGACAAACAGCAAAAATAGTTTTAAATTTGGCTTCATAGTTACTTGGTATCCATATTTCCACAAAGAAGCGGTAATGTGGGCCATCTTATCATATGTATGGGGACTATAACAAAAAAATCTGAATGTATGGTGCAAGATTGTTTTTTTTCCACCATAATATATTTGACCAAATTTCACCGAAATCCGAATTAATATGTGTGTTCTACAGCAGTGCATGGGCTTTATCGCAACTCGTTTCAATATAACCCATTTTTATCTGAGCTAGTTATTGATCGATCGTAATCAACTGTAACAAATTTCCTTATGATCGAATAAAATATTTATTAGGTGATCAATCTAGAAGTATTTTTTTCAAAATAAAAAAAATTTAAAATTCAAATCAAGAGTGAAATCTTTATTGTTTATTCAGAAGTTTATTTCATTTCTTTTTTTGAGTATAATTTCCTTCAAATGTTGACCGCAACTACGACCAGGGTGCCCATTCTGAGGGTCCAATTGTGGATGACTCGTTCGAGCATTTCGACTGGAATAACGTTAATGACACGCGTAATTTTGTCTTCCAAGACCTGAATCGTAGCTGGTTTGTCAGCATAGACTTTAGACTTTAAAAAAGTCCCCTAAGAAAAAAGTCTAAGGGTGTGATATCACACGATCTAGGCGGTGTGATATCACACGATCTAGGCGGACCGATCAGCGGTCCAAAACATTAAATTAGGTACTCTCAGTTGATCCATTGTTTAAGCAGCTGTTTGGCAAGTGACACGTCCTGTTGAAATCAAATGTCAAGATTACGGGCTTTAATTTCAGATAGCAAAACGATGGCACGGTTACGTTCCGGCCATCATCATTTTTGAAAAAATATGGACCGATGATTTCACGAGCCCATAAACCGCACCAAACCGTGGTTTTCTCTCGGTATAATGGAACCTCTTGAAACACTTATGGTTACTCATCCCAAATGCGGCAATTTTATTTATTGACGTTGCCGATGAGCCAGAAATCACTGAACAAAATTTTGGGTGAAAACAGCGGATCTTCTTCGAGCTAGGAATGCTCGAAGTTTCCCAATTCGGGGCCTTTGTCGCGGTGTTAGTCTTTCCATGATGATATGGCAAACAATACTGAAAAGAAAAAAAGTTTAACACAATTTACGCGTTATCTGTGAAAAACCACATATTGAAACAAATATCTTTTGATTGATCACCCGTCAGCTTCTCGAGCTAAGGACAAAAAATCGGACGAACATACATATGTGTGGGAGCTATATCTTAATCTGAACCGCTTTTCGTTTTAAAAGCGTCCACCCTTGGACCAAAATACTTACTTCTGCCAAAGGTCATGAAGATCGCACAACAATTGTTACCTTTAGTTTGATTACAATTTTTCGATTGACAAAAGACGGCCGAAGCATAAATTAACTTCAATCAGTTAGTGATTTTAAGTCGATTTGTGCATGTATAGATGGGTCTAGCTCAAATATTCTCGGTAGTTTCAAACACTTGTTATAAAAACTAACGTATAATACGGTACGTTTAAATTAAAAATTTCTTTGACTTTCTTACAGCAGAAAAAAAACCGAAATCCAGCAAAAAAGCTGGTAAACGGATATGTGACGCGAAAAATAGAAAGGGGCCTAAGGTTTAAAACCAGTTTTGTTCAGGAGAGCCATTTTAAAGATTATGTCCCATTCTATTTTCGCTTAGAATCGTCGACTTTCATAAAGCGCGCATATCTCTGGGAGGGAAAATTTTGGGGCATGGGATCGATCTCATTCGATGGTCAGATGTTGTCAACATCAAAAAAAAAGTGAAAAGTTAATGAAAAGTTTTGTTCAGGAGAGTCATTTTAAAGATTAGACCCCTTTCTATTTGCGCTTAGAATCGTCGACTTCACTTTCATAAAACGCGCATATCTCTAGGGGCATGGGATCGGTCTCATTCGATGCTCAGATATTGTCCACATCAAAAAAAGAAAATAATGAAAATTGTTTTGGTTACCCTTAGGTCCCTTTCTCTATGCGCTTTCCCATATGGCGGTATTAGCGATATTTGACATACGAGTACAAATCCGGAATTTCGGGGTTTGACAACCTACACCTAATGTCGAAATAGCTGCCTACACGAAAACACCTCCAGAGGACAATTCGTTAGTTCGTCGGTACCAAAGCACGATAATCTCCACCCTATACAGTTACCATGTGGTTAAAAATTTAATAACCTTTTCGTTTTTATATATATTTTCAGATTATATAAATATTACTTGGAGAATAAATAATGGATAGATTCACAACTGAAGAAAGAACCAGAACAATAGAATTTTATTATTTAAATTAGCAATCAATTATTTCAACGCAAAGTGATGCGTGAGGAAGCTCATTTTCTTTTAAATGGCTTTGTAAATAAGCAGAACAGCAGGTTCTGGGGTTCTGAAAACCCAAGAGCCATTCATCATCGTCAATTGCACCCCATTGGGTGTAGAGTATGGTGTGGAATCACATCTGCAAATATCATTGGGCCTTACTTCTTCGAAAATGAAGATGGAAGTCCTGTAGCCGTAAATGGAGAACGGTATCGGTTTATGATAGAACATTTTTTCGTTCTGCTTTTGAAAACAAATCTGAGATGTGGTTTCAGCAGGACGGAGCCACATCCCACACTGCCAACTTTTTGGAGAGTGAATAAGCGATCGCAAGATTTCTCAGCACTCAAATATTTTCTTCGGGGTTTTTTGAAGAAGTTAGCAGCATATGCGAACAAGCCCGAGGCAATCCTTCAACTCAAGGCCAACATTGTTGCAGAAATTCGAACGCTGCTGCCATAAATTTTGAAAGGAGTTATGGAAAATGCTCTAAAACGGGCTTATCATTTCGAAGCTAAAAAGTTGGTCGTTTAAGTAACAGTGAAAAAAAAATAAACGAAAAAGTTATTAAAGTTTTTGACCCCATGCCAACTTTTGGCCCAACTTGTATTTATATCAATGAGCAAAGATCACTAATGATTTTAATAAATAAAAAAAACGTTCACAAATTAGAACCACAGGTTCTAATTTCAGATCATTCAATGTATTGAAATGAAAGGTAATACTTTCTGGACAGTTCGAATTTCTGAGAGTTCTAATTTGTCAGAGTCTACTATTATACTATTGTAATATTTCAAAAATATTAATATTGCCGCAATCATACTATTGTCAAAATGTTAATAAAAAATTCTCTGGTTGCGACAAACATGCTTTTAATGCGGAGAAAATATTATTGTTGCCGTGACCATGTAGTAATCGTATAATTTCTCGGCATGCACAGAATACGGACGTGGTCATTCAGAAAAGTAACGCATCGGTCTGCACAAAGGATAGCCAGAAGTAGTATTAGTCTAATCACTTCAATACATGAGCGTAGCTTTCTCAGCGAGGGAAGCTGGAATCCCTAACTAGTATAAGATGACGAACGGTAGTTATATATGTGACAGCGCATAGAGAAAGGGACCTAAGGGTAAAACAATCAATTTTCTTTTTTTTTTCTTTTTTTTATGTGGATAACATCTGAGCATCGAATGAGACCGATTCCATGCCACAAAAGTGTTCCCTCCCATAGATATGCGCGTTTTATGAAAGTGAAGTCGACGATTCTAAGCGCAAATAGAAAGGGACCTAATCTTTAAAATGGCCCTCCTGAACAAAACTTTTCATTAACTTTTCACTATTTTTTTGATGTGGACAACTTCTTTGGAAGTCGACGATTCTAAGCGCAAATAGAAAGGGACCTAATCTTTAAAATGGCCCTCCTGAAAGAAACTTTTCATTAACTTTTCACTATTTTTTTTTTGATGTGGACAACACTGTGCATCGGATGAGGCCGATCACATGCTCAAAACTGTTCCCTCCCAGAGATATGCGCGTTTTATGAAAGTGAAGTCGACGATTCTAAGCGTAAATAGAAAGGGACCTTATCTTTAAAATGGCTCTCCTGAACAAAACTGGTTTTTAGCCTTAGGTCCCTCTCTATTTTGCGCGTCACATATGCAGAATTATTCGTCCAAGTCCCAACAGTATACAAGCCCATTTAAAGGCGTGGCACATAGACATTCAAATGCTTTCTTGATCGAAAAGTAGTAGGTGTTCCGCTTACGGTACTTTCAGCCTCGATAGAGGTTATATAAAATGCGGCATAGCCGAACTTAATTTGTTTTACTGATGGCAGAAGTAACTTTCCACTTACAACCAGTATAAATAGTGTAGTTTAAATGTCAAACTTATTAATTGCTGAAGGCATTTTAACTCAAAGTCCCCAGGTTCCGCTAAAGCAATGCCCCATGGTCGGTCTAAATATGCGTTAACCCCCAAATGGGTTAAGATGTCCTGCAGAAATTTTCATTCGACCAACACCACCCAGCTCAACTTGCGTATCGTCAATGTTTATTACAGTATCTGCAGCATACACGTAGACGTAGACCAAAGGTATCTCCTTTTTTTGGTGAAAAACTCCTAGTATATCAGCTCGTATCGTCGTCATTCTGTGGCTGGACAAAAGAAACAAAATGCTGCTAGATTTTGTAAAAACTTCAAAAAAAATAAAGAAGAATTTGCACAATATTTTTTGAATGGTTGACTGAATGAAGAAGGGTGGTTCGGATGAGATAGAGTATCTGCCAGCATGTATGGACACATACATAAAAGTTAAACACCCATAAAAGGTATATTGAGCAAACATTTTCATTTTGGACAGAGGACAAGCAAAAAAAATAACAAAATTCTATGGAATATGAATTTTTCTATTTTTTTTCTTCTCGTCTTTTTCTTTTTTTTTTGCTTTGTTTGATAAAGATGCACATAAATCATGGAGTGATATGAAAAGGTATAAAAGATTTATTAGTTTTTTGTTCGCTCAACACCCACTAACCCGGCATGCCGCGCCGCCCGCCAACGTATGACCACGCCACGCAGTTCTAGAATTATAACGCTTTTTAGAGAAAATAAAAACATTTTCATAGATTTGTTTATCTTTTGTATATTTTGGCATTTTGAAGTTTTACTTACCTACAAAATGCAGATAGACGTCAGACTGACGGTTAGGCATACTTGAAAATTACTCCCTTTGGGGTATTTGCTTTTCAAATATTTGATTACTCACAGGCATTTTACGTTGCATGAGGTGGTGGGGATTTAAGACATAATCACCTCATAACAAGTGCCACAATTAAATTAAGCGCCGTTTGTGTTTCCTTTATCTGAAATCTCATAATTTTTTCATATGTTGCTAATGTTTTCAGGCACTCTGTCTAAACATTACCCGTGTACAGTGTAATCTTACAGATTGCTTCATTTTGGCAGAATTTATTTGTTTAGCTGCGTAAAGTGTGCCAGCCAACATTGCTCGTATACACGTGAATTCGTAAATGATTAATTCATTGCCGTGCCTTTGATGTTACTGTGTTTGTTTAATGACGATGGAATCGTTTTTTTAACACTCTACTGCAACATGAAGTGTATACTAAATTTAACAATTCGTTTGCTACAGTTCGATTTTGAGCGGAGGCCCTATAACGTACACGCATAGAGAACAGATTCGTTACAACAACCGAACTGTTTTGCTAATCGAATGGTTGCATGCACCTCGAGTATTCCAGCACAACCGAATTTAAGTTGGTACTTTTTTATTTTTTAGTACTCTTTATTTTTAGTGGAACTGAAGTATCGTTGAAATATACGAAGAGAAAAACTCGTTAAAAAGCTAAAGTCGGTCCTGGCCAACTATATTATACCCTGCTATTCTGGATGATGAAAAATGGCAACTGAAAATTGGGTTTTGGACACCCTTTGACGGGTTCATAATTTTCTTAGATTTTACAACAGATTTCATATTTGAATTTTTAAATAAATTTCATCATTTTCGTTTCGACTTATATGTGGAAGCTCAATCTGAACTGATTTTCCAATTACAACAGCACCGTCCTTGTAATCTGCAGCTAAATTGTAACAAATTTTATCAAAATTTAATGTTATACTCGTATGTAGATTCTAGAGATAACAAGTAAAAATGTTAAGTTTGGCTGTGCCGAACTTTTGATACCCTCCACCAGATTCCCAAATAAAATCAAATTTGGTGCGGAAGTGTGTTCTATATAGAAATCTTTATGTGCAAAATTTCATTTCGATAGGTCAAGCTTGTGGTGAGTTATCTTCATATTATATCTGAAAGCACATGAGACCGTTTGTGTGGGAGGTACCAGTAGGACTTTTCCGATCTCAACAGAATTTTGCGCAGAGGTGTGTTCTATACAAAAATCTTTATGTAGAAAATTCCATCTCGATAGGTCAAGCTTGTAGTGAGTTATTGTCATATTATTTTTCAAGGCCCATGAGAGCGTTTGTGTGGGAGGTACCAGTAGGGCCTTTCCGATCTTAGCCAAATTTAGCGCAAAAGTCTGCTCTATATATTAATCTTTATGTCTCGATAGGTCAAGTGTGTGGTGAGTTATTGTCATAATATTTTTCAAGGCCCATGAGACCGTTAGTGTGGGAGTTACCAGTAGGACTTTCCGATCTCAAACGAATTCAGCGTAGAAGTGTGTTGTATATAGAAATCTTGATGTGTAAAATTTCATTTCGATAAGTCAAGTTTGTGAGGAGTTATAGTCATATTATTTCTCAAGGCCCATAAGGTCGTTTGTATGGGAGGTACAAGAAATGGTGGCCCAATCTTAATCATTTTTACATAGATGATTGCGCCTATATAGAGATTATTATTTGCAAAATTTCAGTAATTTTGCTCAAGAAACTGGACTGATATTTCCAAATAAAAAAATATTTGTTATGAGGTAGAGTCGGTTGAGGGTCTCCAACACCAACTTCCCGTAGAGCTATATGGCCCATTTTCGATACCATACATGCTAGGTTAACTACACATGTTTCTGCCAAATTTCAGCTGTTTGTGCCAAATTTCAGCTCCCTAGCTGCAGGCTCTATCTTGTTTTCAACAGACGGACAGCCGGACAACATGGCTAGATCGTCTTAGAATTTTACGAGGATCCAGAATATATATACTTTGTTGGGTCTCCGATGATTATTTCAAGGTGTTACAGACAGAATGACAAAACTAATATATGGTGCTCAAACAATGGATCTATTGAGAGATAATTTCGAAGAGCAGCTAATTTCACGTTTTGGACCGGTGAGTTGGCCGCCTAGATCGTGTGATATCACATCTTTCGACTTTTTTCTTTGGGGCTACGTAAAATCTTAAGTTTATGGTGACAAATCAGCTACGATTCAGGTCTTGGAAGCCAACATTATGCGCGTCATTAACGCCATACGGCCAACATTTGATGGAAATTAAATTCAAAAAATAAATGGCACAAAATGTCCTTTCGAATGAACAATAAATATTCTACACTTGATTAGAATTTTTGTATTTTTTTATTTTGAAAAAATACCTGATCACTCGATAGTCTCCTCACTTGTCTTAATATAATAGACATCAAGTTCAACAGACCAGTGTAATCGTTTAAGTTCAACCCAATAAGTTATCCAATTTTATGGAAAGTTGGTGCTATTGAAGTTGTGCATTCAGCACAGTCCCCGGGACCATTTGAAAAATATTAAAGTATATTCTTTACATAAAGTGATTGATAAGAATTTTAAATAAAACTAAAAAATAAGTAAATAATTTCTTAAAGATAGCTTGTTTTATACAGAGTGTCCGTCGGGAAGGTATACTACTTCGTTTGTTTATAATGTATGGAATACAATATCAGATAAATGTCCGCCTCTGTTAGTCTCCGAATGCGAGCCCTTTTAAGCACATTTTTCATTACATTCTTACACATTTCACGCGATATTTCATTAATTTCATCACAAATATTTTGTTTGAGTTGCTGACGCGTTTCTGGTTTATTTGCATAAACCTTGCTTTGCAGATATCCCTACAAAAAAAAATCCGGAACAGTCAAATCAGGCGACCGTGGAGGCCATTCAACATCGCCATTTCTTGAAATAACTTGTTGTGGAAAGAGGTCTCGCAGTAATTTCATTGTAATCCTTGCTGTATGCGATGTGGCACTGTCTTGTTGATACCACATGTTAATCTAGGCCAAACCCTGCAGTTTTGGCGTTAAAAAGTTTTCAATCATATCGCGATATCGCTCCCCATTGACTGTTATCGTTACACCGTTTTCATTTTCATAAATGTAAGGTCCAATGATTCCTCCTGACCAAATTGCACAGCAGACTGTCACTTTTAATGGATGCACAGGTGACTGATGAATAAATTGAGGGTCTTGCCCATTGCCCAGAACCGACTATTCTGTTTATTCACACATCCATTCAAATGAAAATGTGCCTCATCACTCATTATGATTTTTTCATGAAAATCGGGGTTGTCATGGGCGAGCTGTAACATCCTACTGGCATATGTACGGCGCGCCGTACATATTTGTGGAAGAAGCTATTGTGTTAGCTGAATCTTAAATGGAAACAAATGCAAATCCTTGTGCAAAATTGTGGCCAAGCTCCGGAACACGGCGTCGAATTGAGTTTGATGGATTGTTTTGAACACTTTCTTGAGCAGCAGTAATGTATTCAGCCGATCTTGCAGTACGTTGTGGTCCATGCTTGATCCTTGGACACGATAAATAGTGCGTTCTGTTGGCACGTTGTTTCTTCCAAAAATTTCCGGTAACTTTCTCATCGTCACAGTAATCGATGATTTATTTTGATAAAATTTTTTAACGATTAAAAATCTTTAGTTTATCGAATGTATTTCCATAATAAATTGGCCACGTCTCTACTTCACGACTGACTAAAATACGAACTGTCAAGACTTATGTTTACCAAAATGGCGACAAAACAAAGTAGTATACCTTCCCGGCGGACTCCGTGTACTATTTTAAAATCTAGCCATTCCTAGCGGAAACTCTCTTTTGATATGGTGTTTGTTGTTTAACATTGTATCAGGTATATCTTATGATTAATAACATATTAAGTCCGATAAACAAAAATAAAATCAACAAACAAATTATAAGCGGACAAACGCAGTTTAGAGTCCGTTATGATAAAATGCAAATACTACATCAAGCACGATTGCGTGTATAGACAATGCAGGGGGTCTGATAAGTTTATGAGCTTATGAAACATTGATTAAAATGTGATAAAAGCAAAAAGATAAACACGAAAGAAACGACATTTTTTCACGACAGATTTTAATCTTATCCAATAGAGTTGGCTGGAGTCTTCTGCATTAGCCCCCGCATAACAAAAGCATATTCGAAATAAGCCGAGGAAGAGAAGTATAAAGGTGATTCAGAAAGGCGGCTCCGAAAGTCTTTGTGCCATGTTTTGATGAACAAACCGTACTCATCGCCATATGCAGATATGACATTTGCAAAATTAAAATACATTTCCGATCAACGATCTAAACAAATGTTTACACTATTCACAATTTTATCACCTGTCTAATATTCATTAGTTATAAATATACCTTATGAATATTGTTTTTATTGAATTAAGTATGAATTGACTCAATGAATATTTAACCAAACATACATTTACACAAATTTAGATTTAAATCCATATAATTAAAATGGCATCAATGATCGAAGAACATGATCGGTCAAGTTCAAGCTGAAGCGTATTTTGTCTGTCAATATTATCATAACTATTAAACAAAGCATCTGCATACATTTAAGCTTTGCAGCTATTCAAAATAGCTGAAACGGCTGAAAATGAAATAAAGTTTAATAAATGACCAAGACGAGCTTGCAATTGGCAGCAACGAAACGTCTAAAAAAATAAGTTTTTTTAACCATTTTAAACCTTTTCTATAAAAAACATTAGCCGTTTGGAACCGGCTATATACATTAGGCCCCGGTCAGCGAGTGAGCTAGTAATATTGCACGCAGAGAAAAGATATGGTTACTATATGGTCACGGCAACAATAGTGTGTTCTATGCAGTAAAAGTATGGTCGTCGCCAAAATTTCATTTTGACTATAGTATAATTGCGGCAATATTAATATTGTTGAAATGTAACAAAAGTATTGTTGCCAAATTTAAAAATGAAAATATGGTTGTAGCAACAATATAAATATGGTTCGTGGGACAAAAGTATTGTTTTCATGGGTTTTATGTTAACATGGCAATCATACCGGCAAAACCTTAATATTTTTTTTAATTTGACAATGTTATTTTAACGCTTCTTACGCAATAATAGTAATAAAAATTATATTTAAAAAAAACCGATTAGTATAACTAAAATATTTCTAATAAATGTTTTTTTTACTGTTAAATAAATCACTCCTATCGTTACATAACTTACTTAAAAAATTCTTAATTGTTGAATTACAACGTATTCCAGTCTTTACAAACAATTTTGGGGATCATAGTACTGTTGTGCGTAAGTCATACTATGGTTGTACGTTAAACATACTATGGTTATGAGGATCATAATATGGTTGTGGGTTTCATAGTATGGTTGAATGTGAATAATAATATGGTTGTGGGGATCATAGTATGGTTGTGTGTGAATGATTCTATTGTTGTGAGGACCATAATATTGTTATGGGGATCATGGTATGGTTGTGTGTGAACCATACTATTGTTGTGATGATCATAATATTGTTGTGCCACAACCATATAACCAACAATAGTATGGTGCTCTTCGAATATTGTTACTCCAACCATACTTTTTTTCTGCGTGTGGACGTATCTCATTGTTTTGAATAAAGTTCCCTATTTCTTTTTTAATGAAATGTTGACGGCATTTAAGTAAATATTCTAATGGTGCTCTCGTAGTTACGAATATGGGTTATAGAAAAACCTGGGTAGTTTTCAGAGGCTTTAAGAGGTGAACCGTCACTGAATAATGTCATGATCACCTCGAGTGGTATTATCGTAACACCGAGAGTTCCAGAAAAATAGTTAAAGTCGACCTATTGGCATCGGCTTTTGGAGACATCAATGGTAACTTCATAACTTTCTGTAGATTCTTTGTAATTATCTCTACCATTAACTATGGGATAACAGACGAATGCGTTCACAAATGCGTAAAGTAGCCAGAACTCAGCATAAAGTAAAATACAAATAAAACCACTAAATTAAGTTACAGTAGGGCGTGGCCGTCCACGATTTACCCTTCACCACTCTGATATTTACAGGATTATGCACATCTACTGGGAGCTTAAGCAAGGTCGGACTTAATATGTTAGAGTTAATTATTTTAATTATAAATTGAAGCTGCAGAACCTTCACAATAGACTTAATACTACGCATGTGCAAAATCTTTAAATGTTTCGAATATTAAATAACTTGTCGGCAGCACGAACAAACCAACGGCGAAACGTGCTTCTACCAGACGGTGATATGGTTGCTTTAAGTTCGCCGACTTTCTTATCCTTCCTAATATCTTTAAGAATAACAAACCTGATCTAATTTACTTGTGGTGTAATTTACACTTCAAAAAAAAAAAATAATAATGGAGGAATATGGTCCGATGATACAGCACATGACCATCAGTCGCTCGTAACGCCCCATGAGTAATTTTATAGGAATCGAATGTCAAATGCGGAGAGAACTTTGTGTGGGAGCTATACGAAAACTTGGATGGGTCCGTTCGCCCGACATGATCTATGCGAAATTCAGTCGACATATTATGTTACTTATATTTGTGGTTTTTACTGCTGTAGGTTTTAAAATCGGGAAAACCCAATGTTTGATATCAAAATATGGACCAATGTGGACAAATTTCAATAAGGAAAGTCCTTGGGCCAAACATGAAGAATTTACCAAGTTTCACCTGCGATCTGTACTTTAATTACAACTAATTTATAGACGGACAGGCGATCGGACCGCCGGGCGGACGGATGGACGGACAATCGGACGGACGAATGAATGGACAGACAATCGGAAGGACGGATGGATGGACGACCGGACGAACATACAACGCTTAATGAAATCAGATAGTGATTCTTACTCGATCGGCATACTTACCATTGTAAGCACTAAGTCAAAATATCCTGTACCGCAGTTGTGATGTAGAGTACAACCATAGACAGTCAGACTGGAGCAACTAAATGATACCCTTCACCGCTATGGTATACCCAGTAGTTGTCGCTTCTATAGGAGATTTAACACAGATCTGATTTAAATTGTGACATCTGGTGGAACCTTTTAATGGGGGCAATATAACAACTGAACAATTTTCAAGTTCGGCCGGGCTAAAGCTTTAATACTCTCCAATATTGGGAAGATATTGTTGTTAGTGTTGCGTTCGTGTTTAACAGAACTACATTTTTGAGGCCCTATGAACCGTTGCTCTCTTTAGAATGTGCATGTATGAGTATATGTACGCACAAAGAACATGCACACTTTGGTTGTGCTTTTTGCATTTGTGGTTTTCAACGAAGACCCATGCGAAACGGAATGGGTGGAAATGATATTGCGCGTTGAAGATTGCTCTACGCACAGTTCGAAGACTATACGCAAAGGGTAATTCTCATTAATAATAATGAGTCTTCCGTATAAGTTATTTGATTTGTGGCCGAAATAATCGTTGCCAAAGGCTGCTGAAGAAAAACCTTGGCGGGTTTAGAAACAGCTGTACAGTCTGCCTGGCAACCGTAGCAAATACATTTCACCAATTTCTTCTTTTTACGTTGATTCTGAAAAAGAAACAACATAAAGGTCTCGAACCAGAATAAAAAACTGCTCAAGTCATAATTATAAATTTTATTATTTTAGAGAACCCAAATGTCTGCTGTTATATGGTGCTCTAGGGAGCCCGTAGACTAAGGCCTAAAATTTAATACAAATATTAAAAGTTGGAGAATATTGAGATAAGTGAGGGAATTCTACTGTTTATGAGCAACCATATGTCGATGTTGGAGGGGACCTCATTTTCCCATCATGGAGCTTTGGCCTATAAATCAAGACCTTAAATAAAGCTAGTCGTAGAACTTTGAGTTTTTTCGGATTCGTGACAAATATTTTGGTTGCTTTTTAATACAAATATCTAGAGGTATTTTTTCAAAATTAAAAAAACACAAAAGTTCAAATCAAGTGTGAAATCTTTACTGATCATTCGAAAGGACATTTATTTTTTCAATAAAATTTTCATCAAATATTGGTCGTGACGAATATTTTGGTTGCTTTTTAATACAAAAATCTAGCGGTATTTTTTCAAAATAAAAAAATACAAAAAATCAAATCAAGTGTGAAATCTTTACTGATCATTCGAAATGACATTTATTTTTTGAATAAAATTTTCATCAAATGTTGGCCGCAACTACGTCTCGGGGGGTTCATTCTGAGGCTCCAATTTTGAATGAATTCGAGCATTTTAAGCGGTATAGTGTTATTTACACGCGTAATGTTGGCGTCCAAAACCTGAATCGTTTAGACTTTGCATAGAATTTGGACTTTACAAAGAAAAAAGTCTAAAGATGTGGTATCACACGATCTTGGCGGCCACTGGATCTACGGAATGGTCACTTCGAAGAGCAGATAATTTCAGGCTTTGGTTACCGTTCCAATTGTCTGATCCTCGAAGTGAGCATTCAGTAGATCCAGTGTTTGAGTAGCTGTATGGCAAGTGGTACCGTACCGTCCTGTTAAAACCAAATGTGGTCAAGATTACGAGCTTTAATTTTAAGTAGCAAAAAGTTCGATATCATGGCTCGATTACGTTCCGGTGATCAATATTTTTGAAAAATTATGAACCGTTGATTTCTCCAGCCCGCATAAACCGTACCAAACCGTGGTTTTCTCTGGGTATAATGGCTTCACTTTAACTTCTTCTGGTTGCTCTTCAGCCCAAATGTGGCCTCAGCACTAAACAAAATTGTGGTCGAAAACAATTTCTCACCGAACACTCTTTCCATGATGGAATGGCAAACAATACCGAAAAGAGAAATAATATAGTTCAACACAACTCATGAGCAATCTGTAAATAAACCCTAGTAAAGAAATACCTCTAGATTAATCACCCGACAGCTATAAGCCCGCATTTGAAGGAGGCCGTTTTTGGGCTAGTCCAAGTGTAAAAGTAGACCAAATCTTTTATCTAGGTACAACTTTGGATTTGTGAGAACATTTCACTGTTTCTTGATACCCATCTATGTTCGGCAACCTAGGGACCTTAGACTTATGTGTCAAAGGCTTAAAATTAGTCAAATAGTTATACTTATAATATATTCGGAGCCATGACGAAATTATAATGTTTTTTAATACCCATATGTCTTCAGTTCAAGGTAGACGATTTTTCAACCCCTTGGGCCTATATGAGCAGATCCACGTACCAAATTCTTAATTGTGGTACTTGTTTGTATTTGTTAGCAAATTTCTCTAAATCTTTAATACCCAGATGTCCCGAGCATTTGAGAGCAGGTTTTTTGGTCCATGGACCACGCCCATTAGTCAAGGCCTTCAATTAGATTAATGGTAAAGTTAATGTGATAGTCAGATCCGTCAGAAAATTCCACTATTTCTGAGTATCCATGTTGGAGAAAAATATTTTTCAGCGCTCTAGGGTCCTTACCCTCATGAGTTACGACCTCAAATTACTTCGAATCGTAATATTCATGTAATTTTCTGATTCGTGACGAAATTTTAGTGTTTTCCAATTTCACCATAGTTCAAGGTGACTGAATGTCAACCAAAAGTGAAGGAGAAAGTTGGCCATGCCACTCTTAATCAATTTTACAAGTACATTTAAAAATTAAAAACAAACCTCTAATCGCAACAAATGATTTTTTGCATTTAAGAGTCTACAAATAGAGACAATTATTTCTATTTTGATGACCGGAAATATTTTACATTCCTTGGCAAAAGCCTACAACCGGAATGTCAGTTAATGTGATGACACTTTTCTGAAAACCCCGATTTTTTCGACAACGTGTGGATTTTGGTGGATATCTACAAGGCCTTTGATATAGGCTGGCAGGGTGCATTCATACGAGAGCTGCTATATATATTTCTGGCGAATATTTATAATCAAAAATGGTTTTATTGTTTTTCAAAGTATTCTCCAGCATGATTTATTTATACACTTTTGCAAGCGCTCAAACCAATTGTCGTAGCACTTTATCCACTCCGATTGAGAAGCCTCCAAAACATATGTTTTGAACACTTCAACAGCATCTTCTGGCGACGAAAATCATTGACCCCGCATTTTTTTCTTGATGTGCGGGAATAAAAAATTCATTGGGTGCCAAGTAAAGCCTGTACAGCGGATGACCCATCAATTCGACGTTTTGGCCGGTCAAAATGGCGCTGGTTTAAGCCGATTGTCATGGTGCACAATGATTCGTCTTCTCTTGTTCGTTTTTCGAATTTCTCCGAAGACTTCAGCCAAACAAATTCTGGTGTATCACTAAGAATTGACCGTCCTACGTTGCTGAAGAAGAACAGTCGCCATAGGACCAGTTTTGCCGAAGAAACAGACGACCATTTACTTCGAAGTGTTTCTTCCACGAACAACTTTCGTTGGATTTGGCTCGTCTTCGAAGACCCACGCGGTCGATTGCTGGTTTGTTCCGGGCTCATTCGCATAGATCCATGATTCGTCACCTGTGACGATCTTATAAACGTTTTTTGAAGCACCGCGATAGTATTTTTTTAAAATTTCTTTACACCTTATAAACGTCTTTTGAAGCACAGTGATCGTATTTTTACAAAATTTCTTTGCACAAGGATGCCTCTATCTCACGGAATACCACATGACGATCTTGCATTATCAGTTCACTTACGGCAGCAATGTTCTCTGGCACAGCGTCCGTTTTTCGACGACCTTCACGACCTTCGTCTTTAAGCGAGCGTCGGCCACGACTGAATTCATTAAACCAGTTTTTCACAGTGCTATAGGATGGTGCTTCATCGCCATACAAAGATTTAAGTTCTTCAATGCACTCTTGTCGTGATAATCCACGTCGAAAGTTGTGAAAAATGATCGCACGAAAATGTTCACGAGTTAATTCCATTTTTTTGCCAAATTGATTTTTCAAGTCACTGTAAACAACACAAATAAACAAATAGCTCAAAACGTTCTGAGTACGTTTTTGCTAAAAAATGTCAAACCTTACAATGCAAATTTCAGGTGGCGCCAGGCAACACTTCGGCCAGAAATATATATAACAACTTTCGTAGTATATAATGATGGATAAACAAACAACTTTGGACAGATTCTGGGGTCAAAAATGGCTTCCAATTAGAACAACTGTTTAGCTCGTTTGTTTTATTTCGGTCTGTTGCTTTTATTATAAAATAATATATTATTTTATTTCGACTGAATTTGGGTGGGCCGATTTGTAAGGAAAAATATTGTCGATATTGTGCCATCGAGTTTTCGATAGCTTTTGGCATTGAAAATTGGGTACATCGAAAATAATTATTTTTGAGATGTTGTAGTAGATCTTTTTTTTCATGGCAAAGCTATCGAACATTCGATGGTGCAATATCGATTGCTCAATCGACCCACCCTAATGCACATACCAAATTGGTACCAAAAACTGTGACATTTTCTGGCAATCCTATATGTGACAGCGCATAGAGCAAGGGACCTAAGGGTAAAAAAATTAATTTTCACATTTTTTTGATGTGGACAACATCTGAGCATCGAATGAGGCCGATCTCATGCCCCAAAAGTGTTCCCTCCCAGAGATATGCGCGTTTTATGAAAGTGATGGTACACTAAAGATACACGTATTTTAATCTTTAAAATGGCTCTCCTGAACAAATCTGGTTTTTACCCTTAGGTCCCTTTCTATTTTGCGCGTCACATGTGACCTTTTATTTTATCTTATTTATTTTATTTTATTTGATTTATTTTATCTGGGTAAATTAAGGCCCGCTGATAGGGTTCAAAAACATGTTCTCAATTAGCCCGTTTGTTAAAACGCGGTTTTTAAAAAAAGTGCCGCTTTTCTGAAAAACCCGATTTTTTGGACACTAGCAATGTGCATAATTTCTGCGAGATCGGATTGAACGATTGGAATTTAGAGCGCTAGGGCCTAAAATCGAGGAGTCTCAGAATAGGGCTATCTTAAAGGATAGACCAATTTGTGAAGAGAAAGTGTTTTTTGGATAAACCGTGCATCCGAACCTCAATCTCATACAAATCTAACAATAAACTTCATCTTAAATTCTTGGAGACAATTTCTTTATCTTGAGTAGCCATGTTAATTTCCATGTGTACTTAATAAATGCGATGATCAAAAACATTTGCCTTTCGAAAAACATTTCCCCCCTCTTGATACGATTTCCAAACTCAAAATAAATTTTCTTCATCATTAAGTCATGAATCATGTGGAAAAACACTTGATTTTCCCACATTCTAATTTATGGATTTAAATAAAAACAAAGACAATTTGAAAGACAAGAATAAGTAGAGAACACAAATCCACCCCACCACCAAGAGAAAATGACAAGAAAATACCAACGAAATCTTGCATACCAGAGATCTTCACATTAAATGATCGCCGAATAAATGATGGCATTACGAGAAAACTGTCACTGTGGCAAATTAGAAAAACATGCGACCATATGTGACACAAGGAAAACAAGATTTTCCCCCCCCCCCCCCAAAAAAAAGGCCAACACATGTTGCTAACAGCCCTGGCGTCATGTTACAAAAGAAATACTTAGGAAACTGTGAATTTTAAAAAATTGCTTTCAGTTTATTTGATATCTATTCCAAACTCTATGATGAAGGACAATTAAAACTCGGCAAATAACTCCGCATGCCGATTCGCTTTTGAACGCTGCAGTGGCTTTGGATCAGGGAATCGCCCAAAATTTGATACATCTTCCATAGTGGTTACTTGCGGAACGTAGGGTGCCTTAATTTCCCGATTCAAGATCGCATACCAATTGACATTCTTGAACCAGGCATGATTCTTGATATCCTTATTGCCATTATTTAAATTGCCATACCTAAAATTCAATTAACAAATGTATTTTCAGTATAAATTTGATTTACTGTCTTTACCTCTTGGACAAATCCACTTGCAGCAGATGATCGATCAGATCCTTCAATGCTAGGCTGAAGAACGAAGGCATTTTGTATTCACCCTCGCATATTTTCGTGTACATCGTCATCACGTCTCGATTGTGTGGTGCAAATGGAGAACTTCCGGCCACCAATTCGTACAGCAGTATGCCGTAGGACCACCAGTCCACACTGCTGCCGTAGGGTTTCGATTGTATTATTTCGGGGGCCAAGTACTCGGGAGTACCGCAGAGGGTTAAGGTACGCGTTTCCACTTTCTTGATGTTATAAAAGTAAGCAAAACATGGGGTTATATAGATCACAGGTTCTTACATAGGCTATTGCAGAAGATAGCCGATTGACTGTACGAGGGCGGTTCGGAAACTTCTTATCCTAGCACGGTATAAACAGAAAAAAGTTAAGTGTTTTGGAAACTACCATCTCTGCTATGAACACATGTTAAATTTTGTTTCGATCTGGCAACTCCTTCGTATAGAAACAGGTGTTCACAAAAGACGCATCCGCGATTTTTTTTACAATGGAAAAATTAGAAATGCGTGGTGTCATCAAATATTTACATAAAAAAGTTTTATCGGGACAAGAAATTCATAATGATATGGTGAATGTGTTAGGTGAAAGTGCTTCTTCATATGCAACACTAAAAAATTGGTTTGCTGAACTTAAACGTGGTCGTACAAACATTGAAGATGAACCACGTAGTGGACGTCCAAAAACAGCAACAACAACAACAGAAATTGTAGCCAAAGTGCATGATATGGTATTAAATGATCGACGAACAAAAGTGCGTGAAATAGCTAATATCATGGGCATCTCAAATGATCGAGTCCATTTAATTTTGCATGAAGAACTACAGATGAAAAAGCTTTTTGCAAGATGGGTGCCGCACTTGTTAACAGTCGACCAAAAACGCATAAGAACGCATTTCTCAAGCTTGTTTGGATCGTTTTCAGCGAAATAAAATGGATTTTAAGCGTCGCTTCATAACTGTTGATGAGGCATGGATCCACCACTATACTCCAGAGACAAAAGAACAATCCAAACAATGGACTGAAGTTGGAGGAAGTTCCCCCAAGAAGGCAAAAACAACTCAATCGGCTGGTAAGGTTATGGCAACGGTTTTTTGGGACTTCAAAGGTATTTTATTGATTGACTATCTGCAAAAGGGTAAAACAATAAATTCAGAGTACTATTGCAAACTTTTAGATCAATTAAATGAACAAATTCGAGAAAAACGTCCTGGCTTACAACACAAAAAAATAATTTTTCATCAAGACAACGCACCAGCGCACAAGAGTGTTTTAAAAATGGCTAAAATCAACGAATTAAAGTACGAGTTGCTTGACCACCCACCTTATTCTCCTGATTTAGCACCCAGTGACTTTTACCTGTTCCCAAATCTAAAAAAATTTCTTGCTGGCAAGCGTTTTACCTCAAATGAAGTTACAGTTGTAAACCACTATTTTGAAGACCTTGAGGAAAACTATTTTAATCAAGGGATATAATTGCTAGATAAGCTTTGGACTAAGTGTATTGAAGTTTCAGGAGATTATATCGAAAAATAAAAATATTTTTGAAAAACTAACTATTCTCTTTCATTGATAGGCTAAGAACTTTCCGAACCGCCCTCGTAAGATAACATAGCTGATTTCAAAACGTAATATTAAAACTAAGCAACTTGATTCAGACAGACTGGAAGACTATAAATATGGAAGTCGATTAAATTCTTTAAGATCTCTGGCAACACTGTCAGCAATGCTGGTCACACTGTTTCCTGTGTCAGACTTTTTTTGCATAATGATAATGTAATCGTACGCCTGAAAACCCATTGGGTAATAGGCCCCGTTTTAATATGAAAATGTTGTTTTGCAAGATGTATCACGATATTGCATGAAATTGTCGGTCCATACATTAAAAACAATGTCAGCCATAACGTGACAAGTAATGAAGGCCACTGCTGGGTGAGATAGGGGATTTTAAATACTGATCAATGTGCTAATTGGTTGTAAAGGGTGGTTAAATTTTAAGGGCCGATGTTAAATGTGAACCACACCTAAACATCAAGCTCTTTCTGCATTTCATTTGATATTTCTCAATTTCAGACTAACTCAATTTGAACCAAAGAAAGGCACGCAAGCGAGCAACGCGTTAAAGATATTCAGGCTTATTATGAAAATGAAAAATTAATTTTCGAAGAAAATCATCTTCAGAGATGAGGCACATTTTCACCTCAGTGGATTCGTCAATAAGTAGAATTGCCGCATTTGGACGAATGATAATCCAAGAGTGATTGTCGAAAAATCAATGCACCCGCAAAGAGTGACTCTTTGGTGCAGTTTATGGGCTGGCGGCATCATCGGGCCGTATTTTTTTTTTCCAAATTGAGGCCGGTCAGGCAGTTACTGTGAATGGTGTTCGCTATCGTGTGATGATAACGAACTGTTTATGGCCCGAATTGGAAGATATGGATGTGGACGACATGTGGTTTCAACAGGGCGGTGCCACTGGCTACACAGCTAACGACACAATGGTTCTTTTGCGCGACAAATTCAGTGGCCGTGTTATCTCATGTCGTAAATCACGTGATTTGGTACCTTTGGACTTCTTTATTTGGGAAAGAAAAGGTGTACGTCGATAAGCCAGCAACGCTTCAAGAGCTAAAGTATGAGAAAATTTTGCAAATTAACGGCATCAATTATGCCTCAGCGTCATCGTCATCATTTGGACCAGCGGATGGAGGTGTGCCGCCGAATTCGCGGCGGCCATTTGGCCGATATTTTGTTCCATACATAAATGGACCATACCAATATTATCATAATAAAAAGAAATGACAATAATTTCCTAAATAATTTGTTTTGTATTCCCTCAAAACGTAACCACAAAGCTAAGTTTATATCATAGTCTGGCGTTCAAGAGTAATTCAGGTGTGACTTGGGTAGGCCCGTTTCAAAAATCTTTGAAGAGCTATCCCGTGGTGCTCAACCTACGAGTATATAAGAACTCTTACAAATGGTTTAGAAGACCGACTTTAAAATTCCTACCCAAAATTATAAAATCACATTGAGACAAAGAGAAAAAGAAACAATAAAGAAACAATAAACAATAAAAGGGTTCTTCGGACTTTTGTTGTCAATAAGTACCCGGGCCCGGATAATATTTCTGCACTTGTCCTACGTAAGTGCTCTTCGTTGCTATATATTTGTGTATTTTACAGTGACTTGCCAGAAATGGGCCTAATCACTGAACAAAATTTTGGTCGAAAACTGCGGATCTTCCCGTTTCTTACCGAACGCTCATTTCCATAATACAGTTGCCAATATTTGAAGGAAGTTATTTTAAAAAATAAATGCCATAAAATGTCCTTTTAAATTACCAATAAAGGTTCCACACTTGATTTGAGTTTTTATATTTTTTTTGTTCTGAAAAAATACCTCTAAATGGATCAGCCAACTTTTTTGGCCTAGACAACCCTAGGTGTTGCCTGGTGCCAACTGACAGGAGAGTTTGACATTTTTTAGCATAAACGTACTCAGAACGTTTTGACGTACGACCATCATTTGCGTTGTTTACAGTGACATAAAAAACTTGTGAACATTTTCGTGCGGTCATTTTTCACAACTTTCGACGTGGATTATCACGACAAGAGTGCATCGATGAACTTAAATCTTTGTATGGCGATGAAGCACCATCCTATGGCACTGTGAAAAACTGGTTTAATGAATTCAATCGTGGCCGACGCTAGCTCAAAGACGAAGGTCGTGAAGGTCGTCTAAAAATGGCCGTTGTGCCAGAGGACATTGATGCCGTGCGTGAAATGATAATGCAAGATCGTCATGTGACATACCCTGAGATAAAGGCATCCTTGGGCATTATTTTACCAGCAAACATTCGATATTTCATGAACAGCTGGCCGTAAAAAAGGTTTGTTCTCGTTGGATGCCGCACAATTTGACAATCGCTCAAAAAAAGGGCTCGTGTCGATAGGTGCAAATAAATTTTGAAAATATACGATTGCGGTGCTTCACAAGACGTTTATAAGATCGTCACAGGTGACGAATCATTAAGCTATGAGTATGACCCCGAAACAAAACAGCAATCGACCGTGTGGGTCTTCCAAGACGAGACAAATCCAACGAAAGTTGTTCGTGAAAAAAGCACTTCGAAGCAAATGGTCGCCTGTTTCTGCGCCAAACTGGTCATGTGGCGACTGTTCCGCTTGAGCAACGTAGGAAGGTCAATTCTGAGTGGTACACCACAATTTGTTTGCCTGAAGTCTTCGGAGAAATTCGAAAAACGAACAAGTGAAAACAAATCATTGTGCATCATGACAATGCGAGCTCCCACACATCGGCTCAAACCAGCGCCTTTTTGACCGGCCAAAACGTCGAATTGATGGGTCAGCCGCCGTATAGCCCTGACTTGGCACCCAGTTACTTCTTTTTATTCCCGCACATCAAGAAAAAAATACGTGGTTAACGATTTTCGTCACCAAATGATGCTGTTGGAGCGTTCAAAAACCGTGTTTTAGAGGTGGAAAAAGTGCTTCGACAATTGGTTTGAGCGAATGCAAAAGTGTATAAATCATGCTGGAGAATACTTTGAAAAACAATAAAACCATTTTTAATGATAAATATTGGTATTTTCATTATTAGGCCTGAAATATATATAGCAGTCCTTTTTCATAATCGGAATTGAACCTGGGTTTACTTGTATGATAGTCGTGAACACTTCCATCACACCGAGGCGGCTCACGACTGGTATCATAATATGTGACGCGCAAAATAGAAAGGGACCCAAGGTTAAAAACCAGTTTTGTTCAGGACGGCCATTTTAAAAATTAGGTCCCTTTCTTTTTGCGCTTAGAATCGTCGACTTCACTTTCATAAAACGCGCATTTCTCTGGCAGGGAACATTTTTGGGCACTAGATCGGTCTCATTCGAAGCTCAGATTTTGTCCACATTAAAAAAAGAAAAAAAAGAAAATTGATTTTTTTACCCTTAGGTCCCTTTCTCTATGCGCTGTCACATATTCATCAAAATCTGCTCTAATTCACTATCCATAGATAATAAGGACTATGGAATATGAATTTTTCCTGACAGAGAGACCGAAACAAATAAGTTTACCACTACACTGATTGGTCATGAAGACTGATGATTGGTCAGGCATATAAGAACATCGCAGTACGATAGTTCGGCCAGACCAAATCGTATGTGTATACCATGCACCTTTCTATTTTTAGCCCCTTAAAGGAAAACTTTTCCTTATAAAAATTTCAATTTCTGACCCCTTATGACCATAAGCTTTCGGGGCCAGAAGCATTTTCTGTACTCACTTTGGCAAATCCAAAATCGGTAATTTTTATATAACCACTTGAATCAATCAAAATATTTTCTGGCTTCAGATCACGATACAGTAAATTGATGTTGTGCAAATATTCCAGGCCCATAAAGACTTGAGAGGCATAAAATCGGGCTTGTTTCTCATTGAATTTACGCATTCTTTAATGAAAAAAGGGTGCAATCTTAATCCTAAAATACAAACTTAACCCAGAGCATACCTGCGATGATAGGTGAACAATTCGCCACCATTTACGAAAGGTAAGCCCAGATAGAGATAGTCAAAATCCTTGCAAGAAAACTCCAAACGTATCAGAAACGGAAAACGTATGGCGGCCAGAACTTTCTTTTCATTATGAACATGGGCCACTTGTTTCGTTTTGACAAGTTGATCCTTTATCAAGATTTTCACCGCATAGTACTTGCCCGATTGGCAATGTTTGGCTAAAATCTAGACACAAGAAAGCGACCTCAGCGGGCTTCATTAGAAAAATTTCACATTCGAATATACCACACGACCAAATGAACCTGCTCCCAAAGTGGCCAGTTCCTCGTAACCCTCGAGACCATTTTCGGGAGAAGCCTTTGGACTATCCCAAACAATGCTGAAGTCTTCTTTGAATTTGTCCAGCAACACATCATATTCTATGGAAGGATTAAAAAGTGAAGGTGGCATCGTGCTGGAATGACCTACATAAATATCAGATGAAAGAAAATGTCAGCTTGTTGAGAAAATTAAATGGGCTAGACGGTGTTCTCTTATACGATCGAAATCCATTGGATTTCATACTCTATTCAATTAGTAACAGTCTTTGGAATTAATTTGCGTTTGGGCAGAAGTTCAATTATCATATCCTTACCTGGCTGATTGGTTTTGTTTATTTCTGGTCCCTTTTCCAATGAACCACGTGTTGATTTCATCCTTTCCAGTTCAATTCTTGAGAATTAGAAGATGGCAAATTTTTTTATCATTTTATTTATGCTTTTGTTTACTCACGCTTTCATTGTTTTTGAAAGATTATGGACGGAGACTTCTTTGCGTTGACAAATTCTACAAAAACATTTCAAAATGTTGGGCTAAACAAAAAAGATTCAAAATATTTTTTCTTGGCAAGTGTAGTTGTCATTCTGTGTTATCATGAATGAAAAAAATTGTTAGACAGACAATTTTCAAATAAATCACAGTGGGACTGTTAAAAAAGCCCGATATCAAAATGTGAGATTACGAATGGGGATTGTGGTAAAGCCTGGAAGTTGTTGCTTTAGGTTTCAGAGATTTATCTTTAAGTAAGTAATTTCGAGAGACGCTGAATGATCACTTGTCGTTATTACTTGTTTTCTGGGCCAAAAGGGAAAATTAAATCGCCGATATTTTATAAACTAAGCGTCTAATCGACAAAAAATCCTTAATTCGTGATCACTTGTTTTCTTGACAAAAAAGTGGAAATTTCATTCTTCTTAACTAAGCGTCTAATCCACAAAAGAGCCTAAATTCGTGATCACTTGTTTTCTGGGCAAAAAAGTTGAAATTTCATATAACAACTTAAATCGTCGATATCTTCTAAACTCAGTGTCTAATCCACAAAAGAGCCTTAATTCGTAATCACTTGTTTTCTTGGCCAAAAAGTGGAAATTTCATATGAAAAATTAAATCGTCGATATCTTCTAAACTAAGCGTCTAATCGACAAAAGAGCCTTAATTCGTGATAACTTTCATATGAAAACTGAAATCGTCGATATCTTCTAAACTAAGCGTCTAATCGACAAAAGAGCCTGAATTCGTGATCACTTGTTTTCTTGGCCAAATAGTGGAAATTTCATATGAAAACTTAAATCGTCGATATCTTCTAAACTAAGCGTCTAATCGTGATAACTTCTTTTCTGGGCCAAAAAGTGGAAATTTCATATGAAAACTTAAATCGTCGATATCTTCTAAACTAAGCGTCTAATCGACAAAAGAGCCTTACTTCGTGATCACTTGTTTTCTTGACAAAAAAGTGGAAATTTCATATGAAAAATTAAATCGTCGATATCTTCTAAACTAAGCGTCTAATCGACAAATGAGCCTTAATTCGTGATAACTTTCATATGAAAACTGAAATCGTCGATATCTTCTAAACTAAGCGTCTAATCGACAAAAGAGCCTGAATTCGTGATCACTTGTTTTCTTGGCCAAATAGTGGAAATTTCATATGAAAACTTAAATCGTCGATATCTTCTAAACTAAGCGTCTAATCGACAAAAGAGCCTTAATTCGTGAACACTTGTTTTCTTGGCCAAAAAGTGGAAATTTCATATGAAAAATTAAATCGTCGATATCTTCTAAACTAAGTGTCTAATCGTGATAACTTCTTTTCTGTGCCAAAAAGTGGAAATTTCATATGAAAACTTAAATCGTCGATATCTTCTAAACTAAGCGTCTAATCGACAAAAGAGCCTTAATTCGTGATCACTTGTTTTCTTGACAAAAAAGTGGAAATTTCATATGAAAACTTAAATCGTCAATATCTTCTTAACTAAGCGTCTAATCCACAAAAGAGCCTTAATTCGTAATCACTTGTTTTCTTGGCCAAAAAGTGGAAATTTCATATGAAAAATTAAATCGTCGATATCTTCTAAACTAAGCGTCTAATCGACAAAAGAGCCTTAATTCGTGATAACTTTCATATGAAAACTGAAATCGTCGATATCTTCTAAACTAAGCGTCTAATCGACAAAAGAGCCTGAATTCGTGATCACTTGTTTTCTTGGCCAAATAGTGGAAATTTCATATGAAAACTTAAATCGTCGATATCTTCTAAACTAAGCGTCTAATCGTGATAACTTCTTTTCTGGGCCAAAAAGTGGAAATTTCATATGAAAACTTAAATCGTCGATATCTTCTAAACTAAGCGTCTAATCGACAAAAGAGCCTTAATTCGTGATCACTTGTTTTCTTGACAAAAAAGTGGAAATTTCATATGAAAACTAAAATCGTCAATATCTTCTTAACTAAGCGTCTAATCCACAAAAGAGCCTTAATTCGTAATCACTTGTTTTCTTGGCCAAAAAGTGGAAATTTCATATGAAAAGTTAAATCGTCGATATCTTCTAAACTAAGCGTCTAATCGACAAAAGAGCCTTAATTCGTGATAACTTTCATATGAAAACTGAAATCGTCGATATCTTCTAAACTAAGCGTCTAATCGACAAAAGAGCCTGAATTCGTGATCACTTGTTTTCTTGGCCAAATAGTGGAAATTTCATATGAAAACTTAAATCGTCGATATCTTCTAAACTAAGCGTCTAATCGTGATAACTTCTTTTCTGGGCCAAAAAGTGGAAATTTCATATGAAAACTTAAATCGTCGATATCTTCTAAACTAAGCGTCTAATCGACAAAAGAGCCTTAATTCGTGAACACTTGTTTTCTTGACAAAAAAGTGGAAATTTCATATGAAAACTTAAATCGTCAATATCTTCTTAACTAAGCGTCTAATCCACAAAAGAGCCTTAATTCGTAATCACTTGTTTTTTTGGCCAAAAAGTGGAAATTTCATATGAAAAATTAAATCGTCGATATCTTCTAAACTAAGCGTCTAATCGACAAAAGAGCCTTAATTCGTGATAACTTTCATATGAAAACTGAAATCGTCGATATCTTCTAAACTAAGCGTCTAATCGACAAAAGAGCCTGAATTCGTGATCACTTGTTTTTTTGGCCAAATAGTGGAAATTTCATATGAAAACTTAAATCGTCGATATCTTCTAAACTAAGCGTCTAATCGTGATAACTTCTTTTCTGGGCCAAAAAGTGGAAATTTCGTATGAAAACTTAAATCGTCAATATCTTCTTAACTAAGCGTCTAATCCACAAAAGAGCCTTAATTCGTAATCACTTGTTGTCTTGGCCAAAAAGTGGAAATTTCATATGAAAACTTAAATCGTTGATATCTTCTAAACTAAGCGTCTAATCGACAAAAGAGCCTTAATTCGTGATCACTTGTTTTCTTGACAAAAAAGTGGAAATTTCAAATGAAAACTTAAATCGTCGATATCTTCTAAACTAAGCGTCTAATCGACAAAAGAACCTTAATTCTTGATCACTTCTTTTCTGGGCCAAGAAGTGAAAATTTCATATGACAACTTAAACCGTCGATATCTTCTAAACTCAGTGTCTAATCGACAAAAGAGCCTGAATTCGTGATCACTTGTTTTCTTGGCCAAAAAGTGGAAATTTCATATAAAAACTTGAATCGTCGATATCTTCTAAACTAAGCGTCTAATCAACAAAAGAGCCTTAATTCGGGATCACTTCTTTTCTGGGCATAAAAGTGGAAATTTCATATGAAAACTTAAATCGTCGATATCTTCTAAACTAAGCGTCTAATCGACAAAAGAGCCTTAATTCGTGATCACATCTTTTCTGGGCCAAAAAGTGGAAATTTCATATGAAAACTTAATTCGTCGATATCTTCTAAACTAAGCGTCAAATCGACAAATGAGCCTTAATTCATGATCACTTGTTTTCTTGGCCAAATTGTGGAAATTTCATAAAAAAACTTAATTCGTCGATATCTTCTAAACTAAGCGTCTAATCGACAAAAGAGCCTTATGTCGTGTGCACTTGTTTTCTTGGCCAAATAGTGGAAATTTCATATAAAAACTTAAATCGTCGATATCTTCTAAACTAAGCGTCTAATCGACAAAAGAGCCTTAATTCGTGATCACTTCCTTTCTGGGCCAAATAGTGGAAATTTCATATGAAAACTTAAATCGTCGATATCTTCTAAACTAAGCATCTAATCGACAAAAGAGCCTTAATTCGTGATCACTTGTTTTCTTGGCCAAAAAGTGGAAATTTCATATGAAAACTGAATTCGTCGATATCTTCTGAACTAAGCGCCTAATAGACAAAAGAGCCTTAATTCGTGATCACTTCTTTTCTGGGCCAAAAAGTGGAAATTTCATATGAAAACTGAATTCGTCGATATCTTCTGAACTAAGCGCCTAATAGACAAAAGAGCCTTAATTCGTGATCACTTCTTTTCTGGGCCAAAAAGTGGAAATTTCATATGAAAACTTAAATCGTCGATATCTTCTAAACTAAGCGTCTAATCAAAAGAGCCTTAATTCGTGATCACTTCCTTTCTGGGCCAAAAAGTGGAAATTTCATATGAAAACTGAAATCGTCGATATCTTCTAAACTAAGCGTCTAATCGACAAAAGAGCCTTAATTCGTGATCACTTCTTTTCTTGGCCAAATAGTGGAAATTTCATATGAAAACTGAAATCGTCGATATCTTCTAAACTAAGCGTCTAATCGACAAAAGAGCCTTAATTCGTGATCTCTTGTTTTCTTGGCCAAATATGATATCTTCTAAACTAAGCGTCTAATCGACAAAAGAGCCTTAATTCGTGATCACTTGTTCTCTTTGCCAAATACTTTAAATTTCATTTGAAAACTTAAATCGTCGATATCTTCTAAACTAAGCGTCTAATCGACAAAAGAGCCTTAATTCGTGATCACTTGTTTTCTTTGCCAAATAGTTTAAATTTCATTTGAAAACTTAAATCGTCGATATCTTCTAAACTACGCGTCTAATCGACAAAAGAGCCTTAATTCGTGATCACTTGTTTTCTTGGCCAAAAAGTGGAAATTTCATATGAAAACTTAAATCGTCGATATCTTCTAAACTAAGCGTCTAATCGACAAAAGAGCCTTAATTCGTGATCACTTGTTCTCTTTGCCAAATACTTTAAATTTCATTTGAAAACTTAAATCGTCGATATCTTCTAAACTAAGCGTCTAATCGACAAAAGAGCCTTAATTCGTGATCACTTGTTCTCTTTGCCAAATACTTTAAATTTCATTTGAAAACTTAAATCGTCGATATCTTCTAAACTACGCGTCTAATCGACAAAAGAGCCTTAATTCGTGATCACTTGTTTTCTTGGCCAAAAAGTGGAAATTTCATATGAAAACTTAAATCGTCGATATCTTCTAAACTAAGCGTCTAATCGACAAAAGAGCCTTAATTCGTGATCACTTGTTTTCTTAGCCAAAAAGTGGAAATTTCATATGAAAATTTAAATGGTCGATATCTTCTAAACTAAGCGTCTAATCGACAAAAGAGCCTTAATTCGTGATCACTTGTTCTCTTTGCCAAATACTTTAAATTTCATTTGAAAACTTAAATCGTCGATATCTTCTAAACTACGCGTCTAATCGACAAAAGAGCCTTAATTAGTGATCACTTGTTTTCTTGGCCAAATAGTGGAAATAGCATGTGAAAACTTAAATCGTCGATATCTTCTAAACTAAGCGTCTAATCGACAAAAGAGCCTTAATTCGAGATCACTTCTTTTCTGGGCCAAAAAGTGGAAATATGAAAATTTAAATGGTCGATATCTTCTAAACTAAGCGTCTAATCGACAAAAGATCCTTAATTCGTGATCACTTCTTTTCTGGGCCAAAAAGTGAAAATTTCATATGAAAACTTAAATCGTCGATATCTTCTAAAGTAAGCGTCTAATCGACAAAAGAGCCTTAATTCGTGATTACTTTTTTTCTGGGCCAAAAAGTGGAAATTTCATGTGAAAACTTAAATCGTCGATATCTTCTAAAGTAAGCGTCTAATCGACAGAAGAGCCTTAATTCGTGATAACTTCTTTTCTGGGCCAAAAAGTGGAAATTTCATATGAAAATTTAAATCGTCGATATCTTCTAAACTAAGCGTCTAATCGACAAAAGAGCCTTAATTCGTGATTACTTCTTTTCTGGGCCAAAAAGTGGAGATTTTATATAAAAATTTAAATCGTCGATATCTTCTAAACTAAGCGTCTAATCGACAAAAGAGCCTTAATTCGTGATCACTTGTTTTCTTGGCCAAAAAGTGGAAATTTTATATGAAAACTTAAATCGTCGATATCTTCTAAACTAAGCGACTAATCGACAAAAGAGCCTTAATTCGTGATCACTTGTTTTCTTAGCCAAAAAGTGGAAATTTCATATGAAAATTTAAATCGTCGATATCTTCTAAACTATGCGTCTGATCGACAAAAGAGCCTTAATTCGTTATCACTTGTTTTCTTAGCATAAAGTGGAAATTTCATATGAAAACTTAAATCGTCGATATCTTCTAAACAAAGCGTCTAATCGACAAAAGAGCCTTAATTCGTTATCACTTGTTTTCTTAGCCAAAAGTGGAAATTTCATATGAAAATTTAAATCGTCGATATCTTCTAAACTAAGCGTCTAATCGACAAAAGAGCCTTAATTCGTGATCACTTCTTTTCTGGGCCAAAAAGTGGAAGTTTCATATGAAAACTTAAATCGGCGATATCTTCTAAACTAAGCGTCTAATCGACAAAAGAGCCTTAATTCGTGATCACTTGTTTTCTTAGCAAAAAAAATTCGTGATCACTTCCTTTCTGGGCCAAAAAGTGGAAATTTCATATGAAAACTTAAATCGTCGATATCTTCTAAACTAAGCGTCTAATCGACAAAAGATCCTTAATTCGTGATCACTTGTTTTCTTTGCCAAAAAGTGGAAATTTCATATGAAAATTTAAATCGTCGATATCTTCTAAACTAAGCGTCTAATCGACAAAAGATCCTTAATTCGTGATCACTTGTTTTCTTGGCCAAAAAGTGGAAATTTCATATGAAAACTTAAATCGTCGATATCTTCTAAACTAAGCGTCTAATCGACAAAAGAGCCTTAATTCGTTATCACTTGTTTTCTTAGCAAAAAAAAATCGTGATCACTTCCTTTCTGGGCCAAAAAGTAGAAATTTCATATGAAAACTTAAATCGTCGATATCTTCTAAACTAAGAGCCTTAAATCGTGATCACTTGTTTTCTGGGCCAAATAGTGAAAATTTCATATAAAAACTTAAATCGTCGATATCTTCTAAACTAAGCGTCTAATCGACAAAAGAGCCTTAATTCGTGATCATTTGTTTTCTTGGCCAAAAAGTGGAAATTTCATATGAAAACTTAAATCGTCGATATCTTCTAAACTAAGCGTCTAACCGACAAAAGAGCCTTAATTCGTGATCACTTGTTTTCTTAGCAGAAAAAATCGTGATCACTTCCTTTCTGGGCCAAAAAGTGGAAATTTCATATGAAAACTTAAATCGTCGATATCTTCTAAACTAAGCGTCTAATCGACAAAAGAGCCTTAATTCGTGATCACTTGTTTTCTTAGCCAAAAATTGGAAATATCATATGAAAATTTAAATCGTCGATATCTTCTAAACTAAGCGTCTAATCGACAAAAGAGCCTTAATTCGTGATCACTTCATTTCTGGGCCAAAAAGTGGAAATTTCATATAAAACTTAAATCGTCGATATCTTCTAAACTCAGTGTCTTATCGACAAAAGAGCCTGAATTTGTGATCACTTGTTTTCTGGGCCAAATAGTGAAAATTTCATATGAAAACTTAAATCGTCGATATCTTCTAAACTAAGCGTCTAACCGACAAAAGAGCCTTTTTTATGCGCCAAAAAGTGGAAATTTCATATGAAAACTTAAATCGTCGATATCTTCTAAACTAAGCGTCTAATCGACAAAAGAGCCTTAATTCGTGATCACTTCCTTTCTGGGCCAAATAGTGGAAATTTCATATGAAAACTTAAATCGTCGATATCTTCTAAACTCAGTGTCTAATCGACAAAAGAGCCTTAATTCGTGATCACTTGTTTTCTGGGCCAAAAAGTGGAAATTTCATATGAAAACTTAAATCGTCGATATCTTCTAAACTAAGCGTCTAATCGACAAAAGAGCATTAATTCGTGATCACTTGTTTTCTGGGCCAAAAAGTGGAAATTTCATATGAAAACTTAAATCGTCGATATCTTCTAAACTAAGCGTCTAATCGACAAAAGAGCCTTAATTCGTGATCACTTGTTTTCTTGGCCAAATAGTGGAAATTTCATATGAAAACTTAAATCGTCGGTCGATGTCTTCTAAACTAAACGTCTAATCGACAAAAGAGCCTTAATTCGTGATCACTTGTTTTCTGGGCCAAAAAGTGGAAATTTCATATGACAACTTAAATCGTCGATATCTTCTAAACTAAGCGTCTAATCGACAAAAGAGCCTTAATTCGTGATCACTTGTTTTCTGGGCCAAAAAGTGGAAATTTCATATGAAAACTTAAATCGTCGATATCTTCTAAACTAAGCGTCTAATCGACAAAAGAGCCTTAATTCGTGATCACTTGTTTTCTTGTGGAAATTTCATATGACAACTTAAATCGTCGATATCTTCTAAACTAAGCGTCTAATCGACAAAAGAGCCTTAATTCGTTATCTCTTTTTTTCTGGGCCAAAAAGTGGAAATTTCATATGAAAACTTAAATCGTCGATATCTTCTAAACTAAGCGTCTAATCGACAAAAGAGCCTTAATTCGTGATCACTTGTTTTCTTAGCCAAAAAGTGGAAATTTCATATGAAAATTTAAATCGTCGATATCTTCTAAACTAAGCGTCTAATCGACAAAAGAGCCTTAATTCGTGAACACTTCCTTTCTGGGCCAAAAAGTGGAAATTTCATATGAAAACTTAAATCGTCGATATCTTCTTAACTAAGCGTCTAATCGACAAAAGAGCCTTAATTCGTGATCACTTCCTTTCTGGGCCAAATAGTGGAAATTTCATATGAAAACTTAAATCGTCGGTCGATGTCTTCTAAACTAAACGTCTAATCGACAAAAGAGCCTTAATTCGTGATCACTTGTTTTCTGGGCCAAAAAGTGGAAATTTCATATGACAACTTAAATCGTCGATATCTTCTAAACTAAGCGTCTAATCGACAAAAGAGCCTTAATTCGTGATCACTTGTTTTCTGGGCCAAAAAGTGGAAATTTCATATGACAACTTAAATCGTCGATATCTTCTAAACTAAGCGTCTAATCGACAAAAGAGCCTTAATTCGTGATCACTTCCTTTCTGGGCCAAATAGTGGAAATTTCATATGAAAACTTAAATCGTCGATATCTTCTAAACTCAGTGTATAATCGACAAAAGAGCCTTAATTCGTGATCACTTGTTTTCTTGGCCAAATAGTGGAAATTTCATATGAAAACTTAAATCGTCGGTCGATGTCTTCTAAACTAAACGTCTAATCGACAAAAGAGCCTTAATTCGTGATCACTTGTTTTCTGGGCCAAAAAGTGGAAATTTCATATGACAACTTAAATCGTCGATATCTTCTAAACTAAGCGTCTAATCGACAAAAGAGCCTTTTTTTATGCGCCAAAAAGTGGAAATGGAAATTTCATATGACAACTTAAATCGTCGATATCTTCTAAACTAAGCGTCTAATCGACAAAAGAGCCTTAATTCGTGATCACTTCTTTTCTGGGCCAAAAAGTGGAAATTTCATATGAAAACTTAAATCGTCGATATCTTCTAAACTAAGCGTCTAATCGACAAAAGAGCCTTAATTCGTTATCACTTCCTTTCTGGGCCAAATAGTGGAAATTTCATATGATAACTTAAATCGTCGATATCTTCTAAACTCAGTGTATAATCGACAAAAGAGCCTTAATTCGTGATCACTTGTTTTCTTGGCCAAATAGTGGAAATTTCATATGAAAACTTAAATCGTCGGTCGATGTCTTCTAAACTAAACGTCTAATCGACAAAAGAGCCTTAATTCGTGATCACTTGTTTTCTGGGCCAAAAAGTGGAAATTTCATATGACAACTTAAATCGTCGATATCTTCTAAACTAAGCGTCTAATCGACAAAAGAGCCTTAATTCGTGATCACTTGTTTTCTGGGCCAAAAAGTGGAAATTTCATATGACAACTTAAATCGTCGATATCTTCTAAACTAAGCGTCTAATCGACAAAAGAGCCTCAATTCGTGATAACTTCTTTTCTGGGCCAAAAAGTGGAAATTTCATATAAAACTTAAATCGTCGATATCTTCTAAACTCAGTGTCTAATCGACAAAAGAGCCTTAATTCGTGATCACTTGTTTTCTGGGCCAAAAAGTGGAAATTTCATATGACAACTTAAATCGTCGATATCTTCTAAACTAAGCGTCTAATCGACAAAAGAGCCTTAATTCGTTATCACTTGTTTTCTTGGCCAAATAGTGGAAATTTCATATGAAAACTTAAATCGTCGGTCGATGTCTTCTAAACTAAACGTCTAATCGACAAAAGAGACTTAATTCGTGATCACTGTTTTCTGGGCCAAACAGTGGAAATTTCATATGACAACTTAAATCGTCGATATCTTCTAAACTAAGCGTCTAATCGACAAAAGAGCCTAAATTCGTGATCACTTGTTTTCTGGGCCAAAAAGTGGAAATTTCATATGAAAACTTAAATCGTCGATATCTTCTAAACTAAGCGTCTAATCGACAAAAGAGCCTTAATTCGTGATCACTTGTTTTCTTGTGGAAATTTCATATGAAAATTTAAATCGTCGATATCTTCTTAACTAAGCGTCTAATCTACAAAAGAGCCTCAATTCGTGATCACTTGTTTTCTGGGCCAAAAAGTGGAAATTTCATATGACAACTTAAAGCGTCGATATCTTCTAAACTCAGTGTCTAATCGACAAAAGAGCCTTAATTCGTGATCACTTGTTTTCTGGGCCAAAAAGTGGAAATTTCATATGACAACTTAAATCGTCGATATCTTCTAAACTAAGCGTCTAATCGACAAAAGAGCCTTAATTCGTGATCACTTGTTTTCTTGGCCAAATAGTGGAAATTTCATATGAAAACTTAAATCGTCGGTCGATGTCTTCTAAACTAAACGTCTAATCGACAAAAGGGCCTTAATTCGTGATCACTTGTTTTCTGGGCCAAAAAGTGGAAATTTCATATGACAACTTAAATCGTCGATATCTTCTAAACTAAGCGTCTAATCGACAAAAGAGCCTTTTTTTATGCGCCAAAAAGTGGAAATTTCATATGAAAACTTAAATCGTCGATATCTTCTAAACTAAGCGTCTAATCAACAAAAGAGCCTTAATTCGTGATCACTTGTTTTCTGGGCCAAAAAGTGGAAATTTCATATGACAACTTAAATCGTCGATATCTTCTAAACTAAGCGTCTAATCGACAAAAGAGCCTTAATTCGTGATCACTTGTTTTCTGGGCCAAAAAGTGGAAATTTCATATGAAAACTTAAATCGTCGATATCTTCTAAACTAAGCGTCTAATCGACAAAAGAGCCTTAATTCGTGATCACTTGTTTTCTTGGCCAAATAGTGGAAATTTCATATGAAAACTTAAATCGTCGGTCGATGTCTTCTAAACTAAACGTCTAATCGACAAAAGAGCCTTAATTCGTGATCACTTGTTTTCTGGGCCAAAAAGTGGAAATTTCATATGACAACTTAAATCGTCGATATCTTCTAAACTAAGCGTCTAATCGACAAAAGAGCCTTAATTCGTGATCACTTGTTTTCTGGGCCAAAAAGTGGAAATTTCATATGAAAACGTAAATCGTCGATATCTTCTAAACTAAGCGTCTAATCGACAAAAGAGCCTTAATTCGTGATCACTTGTTTTCTGGGCCATAAAGTGGAAATTTCATATGAAAACGTAAATCGTCGATATCTTCTAAACTAAGCGTCTAATCGACAAAGGAGCCTTAATTCGTGATCACTTCTTTTCTGGGCCAAAAAGTGGAAATTTCATATGACAACTTAAATCGTCGATATCTTCTAAACTAAGCGTCTAATCGACAAAAGAGCCTTAATTCGTGATCACTTGTTTTCTGGGCCAAAAAGTGGAAATTTCATATGACAACTTAAATCGTCGATATCTTCTGAACTAAGCGTCTAATCGACAAAAGAGCCTCATTTTCTGGACCAAAAAGTGGAAATTTCATATGAAAACTTAAATCGTCGATATCTTCTAAACTCAGTGTCTAATCGACAAAAGAGCCTTAATTCGTGATCACTTGTTTTCTGGGCCAAAAAGTGGAAATTTCATTTGAAAACTTAAATCGTCGATATCTTCTAAACTAAGCGTCTAATCGACAAAAGAGCCTTAATTCGTGATCACTTGTTTTCTTGGCCAAATAGTGGAAATTTCATATGAAAACTTAAATCGTCGGTCGATGTCTTCTAAACTAAACGTCTAATCGACAAAAGAGCCTTAATTCGTGATCACTTGTTTTCTGGGCCAAAAAGTGGAAATTTCATATGACAACTTAAATCGTCGATATCTTCTAAACTAAGCGTCTAATCGACAAAAGAGCCTTAATTCGTGATCACTTGTTTTCTGGGCCAAAAAGTGGAAATTTCATATGACAACTTAAATCGTCGATATCTTCTAAACTAAGCGTCTAATCGACAAAAGAGCCTTAATTCGTGATCACTTGTTTTCTGGGCCAAAAAGTGGAAATTTCATATGACAACTTAAAGCGTCGATATCTTCTAAACTAAGCGTCTAATCGACAAAAGAGCCTTAATTCGTGATCACTTGTTTTCTGGGCCAAAAAGTGGAAATTTCATATGAAAACGTAAATCGTCGATATCTTCTAAACTAAGCGTCTAATCGACAAAAGAGCCTTAATTCGTGATCACTTGTTTTCTGGGCCAAAAAGTGGAAATTTCATATGAAAACGTAAATCGTCGATATCTTCTAAACTAAGCGTCTAATCGACAAAGGAGCCTTAATTCGTGATCACTTCTTTTCTGGGCCAAAAAGTGGAAATTTTATATGAAAACTTAAATCGTCGATATCTTCTAAACTCAGTGTCTAATCGACAAAAGAGCCTTAATTCGTGATCACTTGTTTTCTGGGCCAAAAAGTGGAAATTTCATTTGAAAACTTAAATCGTCGATATCTTCTAAACTAAGCGTCTAATCGACAAAAGAGCCTTAATTCGTGATCACTTGTTTTCTTGGCCAAATAGTGGAAATTTCATATGACAACTTAAATCGTCGATATCTTCTAAACTAAGCGTCTAATCGACAAAAGAGCCTTAATTCGTGATCACTTGTTTTCTGGGCCAAAAAGTGGAAATTTCATATGACAACTTAAATCGTCGATATCTTCTAAACTAAGCGTCTAATCGACAAAAGAGCCTTAATTCGTGATCACTTGTTTTCTGGGCCAAAAAGTGGAAATTTCATATGACAACTTAAAGCGTCGATATCTTCTAAACTCAGTGTCTAATCGACAAAAGAGCCTTAATTCGTGATCACTTGTTTTCTTGGCCAAATAGTGGAAATTTCATATGACAACTTAAATCGTCGATATCTTCTAAACTAAGCGTCTAATCGACAAAAGAGCCTTAATTCGTGATCACTTGTTTTCTGGGCCAAAAAGTGGAAATTTCATATGACAACTTAAATCGTCGATATCTTCTAAACTAAGCGTCTAATCGACAAAAGAGCCTTAATTCGTGATCACTTGTTTTCTGGGCCAAAAAGTGGAAATTTCATATGACAACTTAAATCGTCGATATCTTCTAAACTAAGCGTCTAATCGACAAAAGAGCCTTAATTCGTGATCACTTGTTTTCTGGGCCAAAAAGTGGAAATTTCATTTGAAAACTTAAATCGTCGATATCTTCTAAACTAAGCGTCTAATCGACAAAAGAGCCTTAATTCGTGATCACTTGTTTTCTTGGCCAAATAGTGGAAATTTCATATGAAAACTTAAATCGTCGGTCGATGTCTTCTAAACTAAACGTCTAATCGACAAAAGAGCCTTAATTCGTGATCACTTGTTTTCTGGGCCAAAAAGTGGAAATTTCATATGACAACTTAAATCGTCGATATCTTCTAAACTAAGCGTCTAATCGACAAAAGAGCCTTAATTCGTGATCACTTGTTTTCTGGGCCAAAAAGTGGAAATTTCATATGACAACTTAAATCGTCGATATCTTCTAAACTAAGCGTCTAATCGACAAAAGAGCCTTAATTCGTGATCACTTGTTTTCTGGGCCAAAAAGTGGAAATTTCATATGACAACTTAAATCGTCGATATCTTCTGAACTAAGCGTCTAATCGACAAAAGAGCCTCATTTTCTGGGCCAAAAAGTGGAAATTTCATATGACAACTTAAATCGTCGATATCTTCTAAACTAAGCGTCTAATCGACAAAAGAGCCTTAATTCGTGATCACTTGTTTTCTGGGCCAAAAAGTGGAAATTTCATTTGTAAACTTAAATCGTCGATATCTTCTAAACTAAGCGTCTAATCGACAAAAGAGCCTTAATTCGTGATCACTTGTTTTCTGGGCCAAAAAGTGGAAATTTCATATGACAACTTAAATCGTCGATATCTTCTAAACTAAGCGTCTAATCGACAAAAGAGCCTTAATTCGTGATCACTTGTTTTCTGGGCCAAAAAGTGGAAATTTCATTTGTAAACTTAAATCGTCGATATCTTCTAAACTAAGCGTCTAATCGACAAAAGAGCCTTAATTCGTGATCACTTGTTTTCTGGGCCAAAAAGTGGAAATTTCATATGACAACTTAAATCGTCGATATCTTCTAAACTAAGCGTCTAATCGACAAAAGAGCCTTAATTCGTGATCACTTGTTTTCTGGGCCAAAAAGTGGAAATTTCATATGACAACTTAAATCATCGATATCTTCTGAACTAAGCGTCTAATCGACAAAAGAGCCTCATTTTCTGGGCCAAAAAGTGGAAATTTCATATGACAACTTAAATCGTCGATATCTTCTAAACTAAGCGTCTAATCGACAAAAGAGCCTTAATTCGTGATCACTTGTTTTCTGGGCCAAAAAGTGGAAATTTCATTTGTAAACTTAAATCGTCGATATCTGCTAAACTAAGCGTCTAATCGACAAAAGAGCCTTAATTCGTGATCACTTGTTTTCTGGGCCAAAAAGTGGAAATTTCATATGACAACTTAAATCGTCGATATCTTCTAAACTAAGCGTCTAATCGACAAAAGAGCCTTAATTCGTGATCACTTGTTTTCTGGGCCAAAAAGTGGAAATTTCATATGACAACTTAAATCGTCGATATCTTCTAAACTAAGCGTCTAATCGACAAAAGAGCCTTTTTTTATGCGCCAAAAAGTGGAAATTTCATATGAAAACTTAAATCGTCGATATCTTCTAAACTAAGCGTCTAATCGACAAAAGAGCCTTAATTCGTGATCACTTCCTTTCTGGGCCAAATAGTGGAAATTTCATATGAAAACTTAAATCGTCGATATCTCCTAAACTCAGTGTCTAATCGACAAAAGAGCCTCAATTCGTGATAACATCTTTTCTGGGCCAAAAAGTGGAAATTTCATATGAAAACTTAAATCGTCGATATCTTCTAAACTCAGTGTCTAATCGACAAAAGAGCCTTAATTCGTGATCACTTGTTTTCTGGGCCAAATAGTGAAAATATCATATGAAAACTTAAATCGTCGATATCTTCTAAACTAAGCATCTAATCGACAAAAGAGCCTTAATTCGTGATCACTTGTTTTCTTGGCCAAAAAGTGGAAATTTCATATGAAAATTTAAATCGTCGATATCTTCTAAACTAAGCGTCTAATCGACAAAAGAGCCTCAATTCGTGATAACTTCTTTTCTGGGCCAAAAAGTGGAAATTTCATATGAAAACTTAAATCGTCGATATCTTCTAAACTCAGTGTCTAATCGACAAAAGAGCCTTAATTCGTGATCACTTGTTTTCTGGGCCAAAAAGTGGAAATTTCATATGACAACTTAAATCGTCGATATCTTCTAAACTAAGCGTCTAATCGACAAAAGAGCCTTAATTCGTGATCACTTGTTTTCTGGGCCAAAAAGTGGAAATTTCATATGACAACTTAAATCGTCGATATCTTCTAAATTAAGCGTCTAATCGACAAAAGAGCCTTAATTCGTGATCACTTCCTTTCTGGGCCAAAAAGTGGAAATTTCATATGAAAACTTAAATCGTCGATATCTTCTAAACTAAGCGTCTAATCGACAGAAGAGCCTTAATTCGTGATCACTTGTTTTCTGGGCCAAAAAGTGGAAATTTCATATGAAAACTTAAATCGTCGATATCTTCTAAACTAAGCGTCTAATCGACAAAAGAGCCTTAATTTGTGATCACTTGTTTTCTGGGCCAAAAAGTGGAAATTTCATATGAGAACTTAAATCGTCGATATCTTCTAAATTAAGCGTCTAATCGTCAAAAGACCCTTAATTCGTGATCACTTCCTTTCTGGGCCAAAAAGTGGAAATTTCATATGACAACTTAAATCGTCGATATCTTCTAAACTAAGCGTCTAATCGACAAAAGAGCTTTAATTCGTGATTACTTCCTTTGGGCCAAAAAGTGGAAATTTCATATGAAAACTTAAATCGTCGATATCTTCTAAACTCAGTGTCTAATCGACAAAAGAGCCTTAATTCGTGATCACTTGTTTTCTGGGCCAAAAAATGGAAATTTCATATGACAACTTAAATCGTCGATATCTTCTAAACTAAGCGTCTAATCGACAAAAGAGCCTTAATTCGTGATCACTTGTTTTCTGGGCCAAAAAATGGAAATTTCATATGACAACTTAAATCGTCGATATCTTCTAAACTAAGCGTCTAATCGACAAAAGAGCCTTAATTCGTGATCACTTGTTTTCTGGGCCAAAAAGTGGAAATTTCATATGACAACTTAAATCGTCGATATCTTCTAAATTAAGCGTCTAATCGACAAAAGACCCTTAATTCGTGATCACTTCCTTTCTGGGCCAAAAAGTGGAAATTTCATATGACAACTTAAATCGTCGATATCTTCTAAACTAAGCGTCTAATCGACAAAAGAGCTTTAATTCGTGATTACTTCCTTTGGGCCAAAAAGTGGAAATTTCATATGAAAACTTAAATCGTCGATATCTTCTAAACTCAGTGTCTAATCGACAAAAGAGCCTTAATTCGTGATCACTTGTTTTCTGGGCCAAAAAGTGGAAATTTCATATGACAACTTAAATCGTCGATATCTTCTAAATTAAGCGTCTAATCGACAAAAGAGCCTTAATTCGTGATCACTTCCTTTCTGGGCCAAAAAGTGGAAATTTCATATGAAAACTTAAATCGTCGATATCTTCTAAACTAAGCGTCTAATCGACAAAAGAGCCTTAATTCGTGATCACTTCCTTTCTGGGCCAAAAAGTGGAAATTTCATATGAAAACTTAAATCGTCGATATCTTCTAAACTAAGCGTCTAATCGACAAAAGAGCCTTAATTCGTGATCACTTCCTTTCTGGGCCAAATAGTGGAAATTTCATATGAAAACTTAAATCGTCGATATCTTCTAAACTCAGTGTCTAATCGACAAAAGAGCCTTAATTCGTGATCACTTCCTTTCTGGGCCAAATAGTGAAAATTTCATATAAAAACTTAAATCGTCGATATCTTCTAAACTCAGTGTCTAATCGACAAAAGAGCCTTAATTCGTGATCACTTCCTTTCTGGGCCAAAAAGTGGAAATTTCATATGAAAACTTAAATCGTCGATATCGTCTAAACTAAGCGTCTAATCGACAAACGAGCCTTAATTCGTGATCACTTCCTTTCTGGCCAAAAAGTGGAAATTTCATATGAAAATTTAAATCGTCGATATCTTCTAAACTAAGCGTCTAATCGACAAAAGAGCCTCAATTCGTGATAACTTCTTTTCTGGGCCAAAAAGTGAAATTTCATATGCAAACTGAAATCGTCGATATCTTCTTAACTAAGCGTCTAATCGACAAAAGAGCCTTAATTTGTGATCACTTCTTTTCTGGGCCAAAAAGTGGAAATTTCATATAAAACTTAAATTGTCGATATCTCTTAAACTAAGCGTCTAATCGAGCCTAAATTCGTGATCACTTGTTTTCTGGGCAAAAAAGTTGAAATTTCATATAACAACTTAAATCGTCGATATCTTCTAAACTCAGTGTCTAATCGACAAAAGAGCTTTAATTCGTGATTACTTCCTTTGGGCCAAATAGTGAAAATTTCATATAAAAACTTAAATCGTCGATATCTTCTAAACTAAGCGTCTAATCGACAAAAGAGCCTTAATTCGTGATCACTTCCTTTCTGGGCCAAAAAGTGGAAATTTCATATGAAAACTTAAATCGTCGATATCGTCTAAACTAAGCGTCTAATCGACAAACGAGCCTTAATTCGTGATCACTTGTTTTCTTGGCCAAATAGTGGAAATTTCATATGAAAATTTAAATCGTCTAAACCAAGCGTCTAATCGACAAAAGAGCCTTAATTCGTGATCACTTGTTTTCTTGGCCAAAAAGTGGAAATTTCATATGAAAATTTAAATCGTCGATATCTTCTAAACTAAGCGTCTAATCGACAAAAGAGCCTTAATTCGTGATCACTTGTTTTCTTGGCCAATTAATGGAAATTTCATATGAAAATTTAAATCGTCGATATCTTCTAAACTAAGCGTCTAATCGACAAAAGAGCCTTAATTCGTGATAACTTCTTTTCTGGGCCAAAAAGTGGAAATTTCATATAAAACTTAAATCGTCGATATCTCTTAAACTAAGCGTCTAATCGAGCCTTAATTCGTGATAATTTCTTTTCTGGGCCAAAAAGTGGAAATTTCATATGAAAATTTAAATCGTCGATATCTTCTAAACTAAGCGTCTAATCGACAAAAGAGCCTTAATTCGTGATCTCTTCTTTTCTGGGCCAAAAAGTGGAAATTTCATATGAAAACTTAAATCGTCGATATCTTCTAAACTAAGCGTCTAATCGACAAAAGAGCCTTAATTCGTGATCGCTTGTTTTCTTAGCCAAAAAGTGGAAATTTCATATGAAAATTTAAATCGTCGATATCTTCTAAACTAAGCGTCTAATCGACAAAAGAGCCTTAATTCGTGATCACTTCTTTTCTGGGCCAAAAAGTGGAAATTTCATATGAAAACTTAAATCGGCGATATCTTCTAAACTAAGCGTCTAATCGACAAAAGAGCCTTAATTCGTGATCACTTGTTTTCTGGGCCAAATAGTGAAAATTTCATATGAAAACTTAAATCATCGATATCTTCTAAACTAAGCGTCTAATCGACAAAAGAACCTTAATTCGTGATCACTTGTTTTTTTGGCCAAAAAGTGGAAATTTCATATGAAAATTTAAATCGTCGATATCTTCTAAACTTAGCGTCTAATCGACAAAAGAAACCTAATTCGTGATCACTTCTTTTCTGGGCCAAAAAGTGGAAATTTCATATGAAAACTTAAATCGTCGATATCTTCTAAACGAAGCGTCTAATCGACAAAAGAGCCTTAATTCGTGATCACTTGTTTTCTTGGCCAAAAAGTGGAAATTTCATATGAAAACTTTAATCGTCGATATCTTCTAAACTAAGCGTCCAATCGACAAAAGAGCCTTAATTCGTGATCACTTCTTTTCTGGGCCAAAAAGTGGAAATTTCATATGAAAACTTAAATCGTCGATATCTTCTAAACTAAGCGTCTAATCGACAAAAGAGCCTTAATTCGTGATCACTTCTTTTCTGGGCCAAAAAGTGGAAATTTCATATGAAAACTTAAATCGTCGATATCTTCTAAACTAAGCGTCTAATCGACAAAAGAGCCTTAATTCGTGATCACTTGTTTTCTTGGCAAAAAAGTGGAAATTTCATATGAAAACTTTAATCGTCAATATCATCTAAACTAAGCGTCTAAACGACAAAAGAGCCTTAATTCGTGATCACTTGTTTTCTTAGCCAAAAAGTGGAAATTTCATATGAAAACTTTAATCGTCGATATCTTCTAAACTAAGCGTCCAATCGACAAAAGAGATTTAATTCGTGATCACTTCTTTTCTGGGCCAAAAAGTGGAAATTTCATATGAAAACTTAAATCGTCGATATCTTCTAAACTAAGCGTCTAATCGACAAAAGAGCCTTAATTCGTGATCACTTCTTTTCTGGGCCAAAAAGTGGAAATTTCATATGAAAACTTAAATCGTCGATATCTTCTAAACTAAGCGTCTAATCGACAAAAGAGCCTTAATTCGTGATCACTTCTTTTCTAAGCAAAAAAGTTAAAATTTCATATGAAAAATTTAATCGTCGATATCTTCTAAACTAAGCGTCTAATCGACAAAAGAACCTTAATTCGTGATCACTTGTTTTCTTGGCCAGTGGTCAGCAAGTGGAAATTTCATATGAAAACTCAAATCGTCGATATCTTCCAAACTAAGCGTCTAACAGACAAAAGAGCCTTAATTCGTGATCACTTGTTTTCTTGGCCAATTAATGGAAATTTCATATGAAAACTTAATTCGTCGATATCTTCTAAACTAAGCGTCAAATCGACAAATGAGCCTTAATTCATGATCACTTGTTTTCTTGGCCAAATTGTGGAAATTTCATAAAAAAACTTAATTCGTCGATATCTTCTAAACTAAGCGTCTAATCGACAAAAGAGCCTTATGTCGTGTGCACTTGTTTTCTTGGCCAAATAGTGGAAATTTCATATAAAAACTTAAATCGTCGATATCTTCTAAACTAAGCGTCTAATCGACAAAAGAGCCTTAATACGTGATCACTTCCTTTCTGGGCCAAATAGTGGAAATTTCATATGAAAACTTAAATCGTCGATATCTTCTAAACTAAGCGTCTAATCGACAAAAGAGCCTTAATTCGTGATCACTTCCTTTCTGGGCCAAATAGTGGAAATTTCATATGAAAACTTAAATCGTCGATATCTTCTAAACTAAGCATCTAATCGACAAAAGAGCCTTAATTCGTGATCACTTGTTTTCTTGGCCAAAAAGTGGAAATTTCATATGAAAATTTAAATCGTCGATATCTTCTAAACTAAGCGTCTAATCGACAAAAGAGCCTCAATTCGTGATAACTTCTTTTCTGGGCCAAAAAGTGGAAATTTCATATGAAAACTTAAATCGTCGATATCTTCTAAACTCAGTGTCTAATCGACAAAAGAGCCTTAATTCATGATCACGTGGTTTCTGGGCCAAATAGTGAAAATATCATATGAAAACTTAAATCGTCGATATCTTCTAAACTAAGCATCTAATCGACAAAAGAGCCTTAATTCGTGATCACTTGTTTTCTTGGCCAAAAAGTGGAAATTTCATATGAAAATTTAAATCGTCGATATCTTCTAAACTAAGCGTCTAATCGACAAAAGAGCCTCAATTCGTGATAACTTCTTTTCTGGGCCAAAAAGTGGAAATTTCATATGAAAACTTAAATCGTCGATATCTTCTAAACTCAGTGTCTAATCGACAAAAGAGCCTTAATTCGTGATCACTTGTTTTCTGGGCCAAAAAGTGGAAATTTCATATGACAACTTAAATCGTCGATATCTTCTAAACTAAGCGTCTAATCGACAAAAGAGCCTTAATTCGTGATCACTTGTTATCTTGGCCAAAAAGTGGAAATTTCATATGAAAATTTAAATCGTCGATATCTTCTAAACTAAGCGTCTAATCGACAAAAGAGCCTCAATTCGTGATAACTTCTTTTCTGGGCCAAAAAGTGGAAATTTCATATGAAAACTTAAATCGTCGATATCTTCTAAACTCAGTGTCTAATCGACAAAAGAGCCTTAATTCGTGATCACTTGTTTTCTGGGCCAAAAAGTGGAAATTTCATATGACAACTTAAATCGTCGATATCTTCTAAACTAAGCGTCTAATCGACAAAAGAGCCTCAATTCGTGATAACTTCTTTTCTGGGCCAAAAAGTGGAAATTTCATATGACAACTTAAATCGTCGATATCTTCTAAACTAAGCGTCTAATCGACAAAAGAGCCTCAATTCGTGATAACTTCTTTTCTGGGCCAAAAAGTGGAAATTTCATATGAAAACTTAAATCGTCGATATCTTCTTAACTAAGCGTCTAATCGACAAAAGAGCTTTAATTTGTGATCACTTCTTTTCTGGGCCAAAAAGTGGAAATTTCATATAAAACTTAAATTGTCGATATCTCTTAAACTAAGCGTCTAATCGAGCCTTAATTCGTGATAATTTCTTTTCTGGGCCAAAAAGTGGAAATTTCATATGAAAACTTAAATCGTCGATATCTTCTAAACTAAGCGTCTAATCGACAAAAGAGCCTTAATTCGTGATCACTTCCTTTCTGGGCCAAATAGTGGAAATTTCATATGAAAACTTAAATCGTCGATATCTTCTAAACTCAGTGTCTAATCGACAAAAGAGCCTTAATTCGTGATCACTTGTTTTCTTGGCCAAAAAGTGGAAATTTCATATGAAAATTTAAATCGTCGATATCTTCTAAACTAAGCGTCTAATAGACAAAAGAGCCTTAATTCGTGATCACTTGTTTTCTGGGCCAAAAATTGGAAATTTCATATGAAAACTTAAATCGTCGATATCTTCTAAACTAAGCGTCTAATCGACAAAAGAGCCTTAAATCGTGATCACTTGTTTTCTGGGCCAAATAGTGAAAGTTTCATATGAAAACTTAAATCGTCGATATCTTCTAAACTAAGCGTCTAATCGACAAAAGAACCTTAATTCGTGATCACTTGTTTTCTTGGCCAAAAATTGGAAATTTCATATGAAAACTTAAATCGTTGATATCTTCTAAACTAAGCGTCTAATCGACAAAAGAGCCTTAATTCGTGATCACTTGTTTTCTTAGCAAAAAAAAATTCGTGATCACTTCCTTTCTGGGCCAAAAAGTGGAAATTTCATATGAAAACTTAAATCGTCGATATCTTCTAAACTAAGCGTCTAATCGACAAAAGAGCCTTAATTCGTGATCACTTGTTTTCTGGGCCAAAAAGTGGAAATTTCATATGAAAACTTAAATCGTCGATATCTTCTAAACTAAGCGTCTAATCGACAAAAGAGCCTTAATTCGTGATCACTTCCTTTCTGGGCCAAATAGTGAAAATTTCATATGAAAACTTAAATCTTCTAAACTAAGCGTCTAATCGACAAAAGAGCCTTAATTCGTGATCACTTGTTTTCTTAGCAAAAAAAAAATCGTGATCACTTCCTTTCTGGGCCAAAAAGTGGAAATTTCATATGAAAACTTAAATCGTCGATATCTTCTAAACTAAGCGTCTAATCGACAAAAGAGCCTTAATTCGTGATCACTTGTTTTCTGGGCCAAAAAGTAGAAAATTTCATATGAAAACTTAAATCGTCGATATCTTCTAAACTAAGCGTCTAATCGACAAAAGAGTCTTAATTCGTGATCACTTCCTTTCTGGCCAAAAAGTGGAAATTTCATATGAAAATTTAAATCGTCGATATCTTCTAAACTAAGCGTCTAATCGACAAAAGAGCCTCAATTCGTGATAACTTCTTTTCTGGGCCAAAAAGTGAAATTTCATATGCAAACTGAAATCGTCGATATCTTCTTAACTAAGCGTCTAATCGACAAAAGAGCCTTAATTTGTGATCACTTCTTTTCTGGGCCAAAAAGTGGAAATTTCATATAAAACTTAAATTGTCGATATCTCTTAAACTAAGCGTCTAATCGAGCCTAAATTCGTGATCACTTGTTTTCTGGGCAAAAAAGTTGAAATTTCATATAACAACTTAAATCGTCGATATCTTCTAAACTCAGTGTCTAATCGACAAAAGAGCCTTAATTCGTGATCACTTGTTTTCTGGGCCAAAAAGTGGAAATTTCATATGACAACTTAAATCGTCGATATCTTCTAAACTAAGCGTCTAATCGACAAAAGAGTCTTAATTCGTGATCACTTCCTTTGGGCCAAAAAGTGGAAATTTCATATGAAAACTTAAATCGTCGATATCTTCTAAACTAAGCGTCTAATCGACAAAAGAGCCTTAATTCGTGATCACTTCCTTTCTGGGCCAAATAGTGGAAATTTCATATGAAAACTTAAATCGTCGATATCTTCTAAACTCAGTGTCTAATCGACAAAAGAGCCTTAATTCGTGATCACTTGTTTTCTGGGCCAAAAAGTGGAAATTTCATATGAAAACTTAAATCGGCGATATCTTCTAAACTAAGCGTCTAATCGACAAAAGAGCCTTAATTCGTGATCACTTCTTTTCTGGGCCAAAAAGTGGAAATTTCATATGAAAACTTAAATCGTCGATATCTTCTAAACTAAGCGTCTAATCGACAAAAGAGCCTTAATTCGTGATCTCTTCTTTTCTGGGCCAAAAAGTGGAAATTTCATATGAAAACTTAAATCGTCGATATCGTCTAAACTAAGCGTCTAATCGACAAAAGAGCCTTAATTCGTGATCACTTCTTTTCTGGGCCAAAAAGTGGAAATTTCATATGAAAACTTAAATCGGCGATATCTTCTAAACTAAGCGTCTAATCGACAAAAGAGCCTTAATTCGTGATCACTTCTTTTCTGGGCCAAAAAGTGGAAATTTCATATGAAAATTTAAATCGTCGATATCTTCTAAACTAAGCATCTAATCGACAAAAGAGCCTTTATTCGTGATCACTTGTTTTCTTGGCCAAAAAGTGGAAATTTCATATGAAAACTTAAATCGTCGATATCTTCTAAACTAAGCGTCTAATCGACAAAAGAGCCTTATTTTATGGGCCAAAAAGTGGAAATTTCATATGAAAACTTAAATCGTCGATATCTTCTAAACTAAGCGTCTAATCGACAAAAGAGCCTTATTTTATGGGCCAAAAAGTGGAAATTTCATATGAAAACTTAAATCGTCGATATCTTCTAAACTAAGCGTCTAATCGACAAAAGAGCCTTATTTTATGGGCCAAAAAGTGGAAATGTCATATGAAAACTTAAATCGTCGATATCTTCTAAACTAAGCATCTAATCGACAAAAGAGCCTTAATTCGTGATCACTTCCTTTCTGGGCCAAATAGTGAAAATTTCATATGAAAACTTAAATCGTCGATATCTTCTAAACTAAGCGTCTAATCGACAAAAGAGCCTTAATTCGTGATCACTTGTTTTCTTGGCCAAAAAGTGGAAATTTCATATGAAAATTTAAATCGTCGATATCTTCTAAACTAAGCGTCTAATCGACAAAAGAGCCTCAATTCGTGATCACTTCCTTTCTGGGCCAAATAGTGAAAATTTCATATGAAAACTTAAATCGTCGATATCTTCTAAACTAAGCATCTAATCGACAAAAGAGCCTTTATTCGTGATCACTTGTTTTCTTGGCCAAAAAGTGGAAATTTCATATGAAAATTTAAATCGTCGATATCTTCTAAACTAAGCGTCTAATCGACAAAAGAGCCTCAATTCGTGATCACTTCTTTTCTGGGCCAAAAAGTGGAAATTTCATATGAAAACTTAAATCGTCGATATCTTCTAAACTAAGCGTATAATCGACAAAAGAGCCTTAATTCGTGGTCACTTCCTTTCTGGGCCAAAAAGTGGAAATTTCATATGAAAACTTAAATCGTCGATATCTTCTAAACTAAGCGTCTAATCGAGAAAAGAGCCTTAATTCGTGATCTCTTCTTTTCTGGGCCAAAAAGTGGAAATTTCATATGAAAACTTAAATCGTCGATATCGTCTAAACTAAGCGTCTAATCGACAAAAGAGCCTTAATTCGTGATCACTTCTTTTCTGGGCCAAAAAGTGGAAATTTCATATGAAAACTTAAATCGTCGATATCGTCTAAACTAAGCGTCTAATCGACAAAAGAGCCTTAATTCGTGATCACTTCTTTTCTGGGCCAAAAAGTGGAAATTTCATATGAAAACTTAAATCGTCGATATCTTCTAAACTAAGCGTCTAATCGACAAAAGAGCCTTAATTCGTGATCACTTCCTTTCTGGGCCAAAAAGTGGAAATTTCATATGAAAACTTAAATCGTCGATATCTTCTAAACTAAGCGTCTAATCGACAAAAGAGCCTTAATTCGTGATCACTTCCTTTCTGGGCCAAAAAGTGGAAATTTCATATGAAAACTTAAATCGTCGATATCGTCTAAACTAAGCGTCTAATCGACAAAAGAGCCTTAATTCGTGATCACTTGTTTTCTTGGCCAAATAGTGGAAATTTCATATGAAAATTTAAATCGTCTAAACCAAGCGTCTAATCGACAAAAGAGCCTTAATTCGTGATCACTTGTTTTCTTGGCCAAAAAGTGGAAATTTCATATGAAAATTTAAATCGTCGATATCTTCTAAACTAAGCGTCTAATCGACAAAAGAGCCTTAATTCGTGATCACTTGTTTTCTGGGCCAAAAAGTGGAAATTTCATATGAAAATTTAAATCGTCGATATCTTCTAAACTAAGCGTCTAATCGACAAAAGAGCCTTAATTCGTGATCTCTTCTTTTCTGGGCCAAAAAGTGGAAATTTCATATGAAAACTTAAATCGTCGATATCTTCTAAACTAAGCGTCTAATCGACAAAAGAGCCTTAATTCGTGATCACTTCCTTTCTGGGCCAAAAAGTGGAAATTTCATATGAAAACTTAAATCGTCGATATCTTCTAAACTAAGCGTCTAATCGACAAAAGAGCCTTAATTCGTGATCACTTCCTTTCTGGGCCAAAAAGTGGAAATTTCATATGAAAATTTAAATCGTCGATATCTTCTAAACTAAGCGTCTAATCGACAAAAGAGCCTTAATTCGTGATCACTTCTTTTCTGGGCCAAAAAGTGGAAATTTCATATGCAAACTGAAATCGTCGATATCTTCTAAACTAAGCGTCTAATCGACAAAAGAGCCTTAATTCGTGATCACTTCCTTTCTGGGCCAAAAAGTGGAAATTTCATATGAAAACTTAAATCGTCGATATCTTCTAAACTAAGCGTCTAATCGACAAAAGAGCCTTAATTCGTGATCACTTCCTTTCTGGGCCAAAAAGTGGAAATTTCATATGAAAACTTAAATCGTCGACATCGTCTAAACTAAGCGTCTAATCGACAAAAGAGCCTTAATTCGTGATCACTTGTTTTCTTGGCCAAATAGTGGAAATTTCATATGAAAATTTAAATCGTCTAAACCAAGCGTCTAATCGACAAAAGAGCCTTAATTCGTGATCACTTGTTTTCTTGGCTAAATAGTGGAACTTTCATATGAAAATTTAATTCGTCGATATCTTCTAAACTAAGCGTCTAATCGACAAAAGAGCCTTAATTCGTGATCACTTCTTTTCTGGGCCAAAAAGTGGAAATTTCATATGAAAACTTAAATCGTCGATATCTTCTAAACTAAGCGTCTACTCGACAAAAGAGCCTTAATTCCTGATCACTTCTTTTCTGGGCCAAAAAGTGGAAATTTCATATGAAAACTTAAATCGTCGATATCTTCTAAACTAAGCGTCTAATCGACAAAAGAGCGTTAATTCGTGATCACTTCTTTTCTGGGCCAAAAAGTGGAAATTTCATATCGATATCTTCTAAACTAAGCGCCTAATCGACAAAGGAGCCTTAATTCGTGATCACTTCTTTTCTGGGCCAAAAAGTGGAAATTTCATATGAAAATTTAAATCGTCGGTATCTTCTAAACTAAGCGTCTAATCGACAAAAGAGCCTTAATTCGTGATCAATTCTTTTCTTGGCCAAATAGTGGAAATTTCATAAACTTAAATCGTCGATATCTTCTAAACTAAGCGTCTAATCAAAAAAACCCTAATTCGTGATCACTTCTTTTCTGGGCCAAAAAGTGGAAATTTCATATGAAAAATTAAATCGTCGATATCTTCTAAACTAAGCGTCTAATCGACAAAAGAGCCTTAATTCGTAATCACTTCTTTTCTGGGCCAAAAATTGGAAATTTCATATGAAAACTTAAATTTTCGGTATCTTCTAAACTAAGCGTCTAATCGACAAATGAGCCTTAATTCGTGATCACTTTCTTTCTGGGCCAAAAAGTGGAAATTTCATATGAAAACTTAAATCGTCGATATCTTCTAAACTAAGCGTCTAATCGACAAATGAGCCTTAATTCGTGATCACTTTCTTTCTGGGCCAAAAAGTGGAAATTTCATATGAAAACTTAAATCGTCGATATCTTCTAAACTAAGCGTCTAATCGACAAAAAAAAGCCTTAATTCGTGATCACTTCTTTTGTGGGCCAAAAAGTGGAAATTTCATATGAAGACTTAAATCGTCGATATCTTCTAAACTAAGCGTCTAATCGACAAAAGAGCCTTAATTCGCGATAACTTTCTTTCTGGGCCAAAAAGTGGGAGTTTCATATGAAAAGTTAAATCGTCGATATCTTTTAAACTAAGCGTCTAACCGACAAAAGAGCCTTAATTCGTGATCACTTGTGTTCTTGGCCAAATAGTGGGAATTTCATATGAAAAGTTAAATCGTCGATATCTTCTAAACTAAGCGTCTAATCGACAAAAGAGCCTTTATCCGTGATCACTTGTGTTCTTGGCCAAATGGTGGAAATTTCATATAAAAACTTAAATCGTCGATATCTTCTAAACCAAGCGTCTAATCGACAAAAGAGCCTTAATCCGTGATCACTTGTTTTCTTGGCCAAATAGGGGAAATTTCATATGAAAACTTAAATCGTCGATATCTTCTAAGCTAAGCGTCTAATCGACAAAGGAGCCTTAATTCGTGATCACTTCTTTTCTGGGCCAAAAAGTGGAAATTTCATATGAAAACTTAAATCGTCGGTATCTTCTAAACTAAGCGTCTAATCGACAAAAGAGCCTTAATTCGTGATCAATTCTTTTCTTGGCCAAATAGTGGAAATTTCATAAACTTAAATCGTCGATATCTTCTAAACTAAGCGTCTAATCAAAAAAACCCTAATTCGTGATCACTTCTTTTCTGGGCCAAAAAGTGGAAATTTCATATGAAAAATTAAATCGTCGATATCTTCTAAACTAAGCGTCTAATCGACAAAAGAGCCTTAATTCGTAATCACTTCTTTTCTGGGCCAAAAAGTGGAAATTTTATATGAAAACATAAATCGTCGATATCTTCTAAACTAAGCGTCTAATCGACAAAAGAGCCTTAATTCGTGATCACTTCTTTTCTTGGCCAAATAGTGGGAATTTCATATGAAAAGTTAAATCGTCGATATCTTCTAAACTAAGCGTCTAATCGACAAAAGAGCCTTTATCCGTGATCACTTGTGTTCTTGGCCAAATAGTGGAAATTTCATATAAAAACTTAAATCGTCGATATCTTCTAAACCAAGCGTCTAACCGACAAAAGAGCCTTAATTCGTGATCAATTCTTTTCTGGGCCAAAAAGTGGAAATTTTATATGAAAACATAAATCGTCGATATCTTCTAAACTAAGCGTCTAATCGACAAAAGAGCCTTAATTCGTGATCACTTCTTTTCTTGGCCAAATAGTGGGAATTTCATATGAAAAGTTAAATCGTCGATATCTTCTAAACTAAGCGTCTAATCGACAAAAGAGCCTTTATCCGTGATCACATGTGTTCTTGGCCAAATAGTGGAAATTTCATATAAAAACTTAAATCGTCGATATCTTCTAAACCAAGCGTCTAATCGACAAAAGAGCCTTAATCCGTGATCACTTGTTTTCTTGGCCAAATAGGGGAAATTTCATATGAAAACTTAAATCGTCGATATCTTCTAAGCTAAGCGTCTAATCGACAAAGGAGCCTTAATTCGTGATCACTTCTTTTCTGGGCCAAAAAGTGGAAATTTCATATGAAAACTTAAATCGTCGGTATCTTCTAAACTAAGCGTCTAATCGACAAAAGAGCCTTAATTCGTGATCAATTCTTTTCTTGGCCAAATAGTGGAAATTTCATAAACTTAAATCGTCGATATCTTCTAAACTAAGCGTCTAATCGACAAAAGAGCCTTAATTCGCGATAACTTTCTTTCTGGGCCAAAAAGTGGGAGTTTCATATGAAAAGTTAAATCGTCGATATCTTTTAAACTAAGCGTCTAACCGACAAAAGAGCCTTAATTCGTGATCAATTCTTTTCTGGGCCAAAAAGTGGAAATTTTATATGAAAACATAAATCGTCGATATCTTCTAAACTAAGCGTCTAATCGACAAAAGAGCCTTAATTCGTGATCACTTCTTTTCTTGGCCAAATAGTGGGAATTTCATATGAAAAGTTAAATCGTCGATATCTTCTAAACTAAGCGTCTAATCGACAAAAGAGCCTTTATCCGTGATCACTTGTGTTCTTGGCCAAATAGTGGAAATTTCATATAAAAACTTAAATCGTCGATATCTTCTAAACCAAGCGTCTAATCGACAAAAGAGCCTTAATCCGTGATCACTTGTTTTCTTGGCCAAATAGGGGAAATTTCATATGAAAACTTAAATCGTCGATATCTTCTAAGCTAAGCGTCTAATCGACAAAGGAGCCTTAATTCGTGATCACTTCTTTTCTGGGCCAAAAAGTGGAAATTTCATATGAAAACTTAAATCGTCGGTATCTTCTAAACTAAGCGTCTAATCGACAAAAGAGCCTTAATTCGTGATCAATTCTTTTCTTGGCCAAATAGTGGAAATTTCATAAACTTAAATCGTCGATATCTTCTAAACTAAGCGTCTAATCAAAAAAACCCTAATTCGTGATCACTTCTTTTCTGGGCCAAAAAGTGGAAATTTCATATGAAAAATTAAATCGTCGATATCTTCTAAACTAAGCGTCTAATCGACAAAAGAGCCTTAATTCGTAATCACTTCTTTTCTGGGCCAAAAAGTGGAAATTTTATATGAAAACATAAATCGTCGATATCTTCTAAACTAAGCGTCTAATCGACAAAAGAGCCTTAATTCGTGATCACTTCTTTTCTTGGCCAAATAGTGGGAATTTCATATGAAAAGTTAAATCGTCGATATCTTCTAAACTAAGCGTCTAATCGACAAAAGAGCCTTTATCCGTGATCACTTGTGTTCTTGGCCAAAAAGTGGAAATTTCATATGAAAACTTGAATCGTCGATATCTTCTAAACTAAGCGTCTAATCGACAAAAGAGCCTTTATCCGTGATCACTTGTGTTCTTGGCCAAATAGTGGAAATTTCATATAAAAACTTAAATCGTCGATATCTTCTAAACCAAGCGTCTAATCGACAAAAGAGCCTTAATCCGTGATCACTTGTTTTCTTGGCCAAATAGGGGAAATTTCATATGAAAACTTAAATCGTCGATATCTTCTAAGCTAAGCGTCTAATCGACAAAGGAGCCTTAATTCGTGATCACTTCTTTTCTGGGCCAAAAAGTGGAAATTTCATATGAAAACTTAAATCGTCGGTATCTTCTAAACTAAGCGTCTAATCGACAAAAGAGCCTTAATTCGTGATCAATTCTTTTCTTGGCCAAATAGTGGAAATTTCATAAACTTAAATCGTCGATATCTTCTAAACTAAGCGTCTAATCAAAAAAACCCTAATTCGTGATCACTTCTTTTCTGGGCCAAAAAGTGGAAATTTCATATGAAAAATTAAATCGTCGATATCTTCTAAACTAAGCGTCTAATCGACAAAAGAGCCTTAATTCGTAATCACTTCTTTTCTGGGCCAAAAATTGGAAATTTCATATGAAAACTTAAATTTTCGGTATCTTCTAAACTAAGCGTCTAATCGACAAATGAGCCTTAATTCGTGATCACTTTCTTTCTGGGCCAAAAAGTGGAAATTTCATATGAAAACTTAAATCGTCGATATCTTCTAAACTAAGCGTCTAATCGACAAATGAGCCTTAATTCGTGATCACTTTCTTTCTGGGCCAAAAAGTGGAAATTTCATATGAAAACTTAAATCGTCGATATCTTCTAAACTAAGCGTCTAATCGACAAAAAAAGCCTTAATTCGTGATCACTTCTTTTGTGGGCCAAAAAGTGGAAATTTCATATGAAGACTTAAATCGTCGATATCTTCTAAACTAAGCGTCTAATCGACAAAAGATCCTTAATTCGCGATAACTTTCTTTCTGGGCCAAAAAGTGGGAGTTTCATATGAAAAGTTAAATCGTCGATATCTTTTAAACTAAGCGTCTAACCGACAAAAGAGCCTTAATTCGTGATCAATTCTTTTCTGGGCCAAAAAGTGGAAATTTTATATGAAAACATAAATCGTCGATATATTCTAAACTAAGCGTCTAATCGACAAAAGAGCCTTTATTTGTGATCACTTCTTTTGTGGGTCAAAAAGTGGAAATTTCATATGAAAAATTGAATCGTCGATATCTTCTAAACTAAGCGTCTAATCGACAAAAGAGCCTTAATCCGTGATCACTTGTTTTCTTGGCCAAATAGGGGAAATTTCATATGAAAACTTAAATCGTCGATATCTTCTAAGCTAAGCGTCTAATCGACAAAAGAGCCTTTATTTGTGATCACTTCTTTTGTGGGTAAATTTCATATGAAAACTTGAATCGTCGATATCTTCGAAACTAAGCGTCTAATCGAAAAAAGAGCCTTAATCCGTGATCACTTGTGTTCTTGGCCAAAAAGTGGAAATTTCATATGAAAACTTAAATCGTCGATATCTTCTAAACTAAGCGTCTAATGGACAAAAGAGCCTTAATTCGTGATTACTTGTTTTCTGGGCAAAAAAGTTGAAATTTCATATGAAAACTTAAATCGTCGATATCTTCTAAACCAAGCGTCTAATCGACAAAAGAGCCTTAATTCGTGATCACTTGTTTTCTGGGCTAAATTGTAGTGGATATTTCATATGGAAATTGAGATACTCGATATCTTCTAAACTAAGCGTCTAATCGACAAATGAGCGTTAATTCGTGTTCACTTGTTTTCTGGGCCAAATAGTGGAAATTTTATATGAAAATTTAGATCGTTGATATCTTCTAAACTAATCGTCTAATCGACAAAAGAGACTTAATTCGTGATCTTCTGGGCAAAAAAGTTGAAATTTCATCTGAAAACTTAAATCGTCGATATATTCTAAACTAAGCGCCTTGATTCGTGAGAGCTTTGTTTCCTGAGCTAAAAAGTTGAATTTTTGGTTATCGGCATTTCGGAGTTTTGCCAACCAGTGTACGGGTAAACTCGTCAATGCCCTAAATTGTCATTTGTGGCCCACTAAAGTTGTCAAGTCATCAAAACTCGCCAAATGCATGTTCAGACGAGTATGTACGAGCTTCCCTAGTCGTGCATTTGTATAGATGTGTTTTATGTTGTAAAACTCTCATGGTGGTCACATTAGAAATGTTTGAATAGCGTTCTTTTTCTGGACCGCCTTTTTTACGAGCGGATTATCGATAAAATGTTGCAACAATTGCACCAAAAGCATTGCTGCATTTATACCGAACAACAACAGCAGATTTTATTACCTCTTCTTGGGCCAAACATGCAGTGCTAAATAAACGTTTGGTTAAAAGCCACGCTGGCTTTTAATAAAATTCTAACAGCAAATTGCTGTTGCAACAACGGCGACTGCAGCAGCTATGACTGCAACAATTTAATGAATAATTTTGAATGTTTTTTTTCTTTTTTATTTGTGACAGAAACGCAAACCCCACAGAAAAAAAAGGAATATTTTTGGCTTATGCAAAAATGTTTTGTGTTAAACTAATAAAAATCGAATAAAAAGAATATTTCCAAAAAACTAAAATCCAAGGAATCGTCCCATACATACACATACAGACATTCCAACCTATTCTCACTTATACGGACTTGCAATGGACCATTGTCAGGGATGGCGAAGGGAACCAGCAGGCCCTCAGTCCCAATGCCCACGGATTTAGATACTCGTACATAAGTATGTATAGCAGTCGAAAGGCTTTGTCAAATGCAAGGTAAAAGTACTTATATAGGCTAAGGAAAAGATATTTTTAGACTGTTAACGAATGTTCTGTGGAAAGCTGGAAAAAAAGATAACTGAAAAAAATTCTAAAATATTGTTTAGGCTCATTAAGACGGATGCTATAGAAGGTCAGCTAAATATGTCTTCCGTTTGATGAGTTCTATCTAAAGATTTGCTGTAGGGGCTTTAGGATATACATTTCACGCGCGTCGAAGAGGTCTTGCGATGAGAAATAAAAGACACAATTTTCCAACTGTTCAAGAAATATCGCAATGAAATACTAAGGATGGAAAGAAAAATAGGAGGTTTTAGTTTCAAGTTACACGGATTTATCTGCACCGCTGTCAGAATGCTTTGTGAAATATCAGGTGAATGTACGAGTTTTCTATTAGTTACATAACAATTTTATATATTAATAAAATACAGAATATTTAAGAATAGAGTTCAAGTTTATTCCAGGTGTAGTGCAAATGTTACATTTTAAGAATGAAATTCGATTTCCGTCACGAGCCTGTATACAGCGATCTATTCTTTGGAGCCAACATCGCACTACTCGTATACACATTTCGACCGGAACGTTGGCAATTTCGCTTTGGATGTTGTCTCGGAGCTTGTCTAAAGTTGTTCGCTTGTTAGCATAGACCAATGACTTAATGTGGCTCCATAAAAAGAAATCCAATGGCGTTAATCGTTTCTCGATTTATCATTTCTCGAGATAACACGTTCACCGAATTTGCCTTTCCGTAAATCGATTATAACGCGTGCTGTATGGCTAGTGCAAACTTCTTGTTGAAACCACATATCGGCGATGTCAAGCTCAACCAATTCTGGCAAAACTAATTTTCTTGAATGGCACGATAGCGTCCTCCATTGACGTAACATGACGATTGTGACGACAATCACACCTCCGGCATGAAAACCACGCCACACTGTAATTTGTTGCGGATGCAATTGCGTCTCTTGAAGAACATGTGGGTTTGTTGCTGTCTCATAACGCATATTTTGTTTATTGCCAAAACCACTCAGACAGAAACGAGCTTCATGGCTGAAAAAGGATTAATTCGCGATCACTTGTTTTCTGGGTCAAAAAGTAAAAATTTTATATGAAAACTTAAATCGTCGATATCTTCTAAACTAAGCCTCTACTCAACAAAAGAGACTTATTTATTTCTCGATGAAATTCTGGATTTTCGTGAAACTATGCCAGCGCCCGATCGGAGAAGTTTCGGCGTTTCAAATGATCAAGTGGCCTTAGTTATTGAGTAAGTTTGATCTTATAAGGATGATGGCCAAGATCTTTTCGGAAAATACGCCACTCTGTGGTTTGAGGGATGCACAATTCCTGCAAACGACGAGGAGTCGACTGATTTGGCTCATTATGAACGAAAACACTTACGGCTGCAATATACGAGGGCGACCGCAAAACTAACTGGCCTGGTACATTCTCTGTTTTACTAGCAACTTTTTGTATGCTTTTTAAAAGCAATCTTTACGAGCAATCTCGTATAAGCCATCTTGCAAAATTTCCGAAATATTTAATGATTATTTTCTTTGTTACAGGTGATTGAAGTAAACAAGTTTTATAATTTTTGAAAAATGGAAAATAAAGAGTTTCGTGCGGTAATTAAACACTTTTATATGAAAGGTTATACGCCACAATTAATCAAAGATGAATTGGATTCTGTTCATGGTGATAATGCACCATCATACTCCACCGTGAAATCCTGGGTTCAACAATTTAAAATGGGTCGTTCAAGTAGGGAAGATGAACAACGCTCTGGAAGACTGAAAACTGCTACTACTATTGAAAACATTAGAAAAATATTTAATGAAGTGACTAAAGATAGACGAATAAAGCTCAGAGAACTTGCTGATATTGTTAAAATACACGAAAAACAAGTTTGGAGTATTTTACATGATGAACTCCACATGAAAAACCTATCCGCAATATAAGTGCCGCGTTTGTTGACGTTGCCCTAAAAAATCGTATGTTGGACCAATTCCGAGGGCTTTTAGCGATTTATCAGCGTAATCCAATAGAGTTCTTGCGCCGATTCATAACTGTTGATGAAACATGGATCCAACACTACATCCCAGAATGCAAAGAACAGTCAAAACAATGGATAGAAGCTGGTACAAGTGGTCCCAAGAAGGCGAAAACTGTTAAGTCAGCAGGGAAAGTAATGGCCACAGTATTTTGGGATGCAAGGGGTATAATATTTATTGATTATCTTGAGAAAGGAAAAACTATAAATAATGAATATTATTGTGCATTATTGGATCGGTTGAGTGAAGAAATCAAGATAAAACGACCGCATTTAGAAAAAAAAGTTTTTTTTCATCAAGATAATGCTCCTTCATAGTGCATTTTTAACTCAACAAAAACTGGCCGAATTACGATTTGAAATTGCTCCGCATCCACCATATAGTCCAAATTTAGCTCCTTCTGATTATTTCTTGTTTCCAAATTTAAAAAAATTTCTCGGTGGCAAAAAATTTTCGTCCAATAGCGAGGTTATTGCTGAAACTAAGGCATATTTTGAAGGTCTTGAAAAATCTTATTTTTCGGATGGAATTAAAAAACTTGAAAAACGTTTGATGAAGTGTATTGAGTTGGAAGGAGATTATGTTGAAAAATAAATAATAATAATTCCAAAAAACGGTTATTTTTATGTTAAGCCAGTTACTTTTGCGGTCGCCCTCGTATATATTTGTTATTCTGCTGGCAGGCCTTCTTAGCAAGGGCCCTATGAAAACCGCCCCTGGCCAAATACACAATAATTTGCTGGTGTTGAGGACAGCCGCCATTTAAAAGTGGTAATAGCGCTGACGATGGTGGCGGTGGTGGTAACAGCAAAAATGTATGATCATAAAAATGTGGCCCATATAAAATACAAATTATTTGCGAAATGGCCATAATTTGTTGCAACAACAATTTCGTTTGTTTGTTTGCTGTCATGCAAAATTCGACAAAAATCATAGCTAAAAATCCTAAAACTCGCATGCACACACTCATACACACGCTCTCGTCGGAAAAACTGAAACAAAACGGCCAAATGTCAGACATTAAAAATCGGTTTAGCCGAGCATTTTCAGCAATCATCATATTTTTCCCAATTGTAGCAGCATGACGTTGGCCGGAAAACTGGAGGAACATAGGCGGGGGTGATGTAAGGACGAGGGAGCACTAGTGCTCTAGTGGCCATTAAAAATCAATTAATCCACCACATGATATACATTTTTTACTTTACAACCACTGACAGGGTTGGCAGGGAAGAAACATTCAAACGCATGCTCTGATGTGCAATTTCCTGAAATTCATTTGCATCACAGCATTACAGCCAACGCTCGCCAACAGCCTGCAATCGTGTGACATCACCTTGTATGGCATTTTGGCCATACGTAGGGTAGCGTTCGATTGGTCAATTGTTAAGTAATTTGTGAGGCGTGCGGCCGAAAGGAAGTCAATCATAAAAGATCGATTAACGCTGGTGTGTAAAGCCCTTAAATGGAAGCTATGGACAAGGAAAATATTGATTGGTTTTGGAATAGAGAAAAATTGTGGGAACACTTTCACATTCGGAGTACCGAAATTACATGGTTGAACTATCACAAGAAATTCTTAGCTTCAAAACATTAAAATCCATTTAAATTTTGTACGTTCAGCCTGTAAAGACACACCGGTAGTAACGTTTTATATTGAAGGACATCTACTACTGTTCATTATCTGTAGCTTAAGGTTCCAGATATTCATTGTTTTCATAGATTTTTTTATGAATCTGACTGAAGTATTTATTTATTTATTTATTTGAAGATATTAATTCATAATTACAAATTATCAATTAATATGTGAGGAGTGAGCAATAGCATCTAGGCCTTCAGCTCAACAGTAATTTGAATTTTTTTTTTTTTATATATACATAGTACATTTATATCTTAAATTATAACTTAATTCTATGTTAGTAACTTATGTTATGTTAAACCACTTTGGTGGAATATCAGCGGCTTTATATTAATTTGTACACATACGTTTGTTTCAGAAAATCAATTAGTTGTTGTATTTCCAAAGAGGTTAAAGTTGTCAGGATTTTTAAAGGATCGTTTTGTCCAAATAAGTTTATTCTTATATTATTGAATTTTTGGCAATCTTTCAGAAAATGTTTAGGATTGGAAGAGTTATCAGGTAGGCAGTTACAAATAGATGGGATTTGGATTTTTAGCAAATGGCCGTGTGTAAGTTTAGAATGTCCGACGTCCGAATGACGTCATCAACAAAATGTCTAGAATTTGTATTTTCCGGATAAGTAATGTATAAATAATTCGTATACTATCGCCTTCTTAGACTATCCCAGTTTTTGGAAACTTGCTAACTGTTTACCCTAAAATAAACTACGGATACTTTTTTGTAGTTTTTTAATAAATATATTGTTTATGCCTATCATACGGCTGCTATATATATTTCTGGCCTAATAATGAAAACGCTAATATTTATCATCAAAAATGGCTTGATTGTTTTTCAAAGTATTCTCCAGCATGATTTAAAAACTCTTGCCTGCGCTCAAACCAATTGTCGAAACACTTTTTTCACTCCGATTGAGACACCTACAAAACATGGTTTTTGAACGCTTCAACCGCTGCTTCGGGCGTTGAAAACCTTGACCACGCATTTTTTTCTTGATGCCAGGGAATAAGAAAAATTTACTGGGTGCCAAATCAGGGCTGTACAGCGGATGACCCATCAATTCGACGTTTTGGCCGGTCAAAAAGGCGCTGGTTTGAGCCGCTGTGTGAGAGCCTGCATTGTCATGGTGCACAATGATTCGTCTTCTCCTGTTCGTTTTTCGAATTTCTCCGAAGACTCCAGGCAAACAAATTGTGGTGTACCGATCACAATTGACCTCCTACATTGCTTAAGCGGTACAGTCGCCACATGACCAGTTTTGCCAAAGAAACAGGCGACCATTAGCTTCGAAGCGCTTCTTCCACGAACAACTCTCATTGGATTTGGCTCATCTTCGAAAACCCACACGGTCGATTGCTGTTTTACTTCGGGCTCATACGCATAGATCCATGATTCGACACCTGTGACAATCTTACAAACGTCTTTTGAAGCACCGCAATCGTAGTTTTTCAAAATTTCTTTGCACCAATCGACACGAGCCTTTTTTTGAGCGGTTGTCAAATCGTGCGGGATTCAACGAGAACAAACCTTTTTTACGGCCAGGTGTTCATGTAATATCGAATGTATGCTGGTGGAAGAAATACCCAAGGATGCCTATATCTAACGGTATGTCACATGACGATCTTGCATTATCAATTCAAGCACGGCATCAAAGTACTCTGGCACAACGGCCATTGTTGGAAGACCTTCGTATTTAAGTAAGCGCCTGCCACGATTGAATTCATTAAGCCAGTTTTTCACAGTGCTATAGGATGGTGCTTCATCGCCATACAAAAATTTAAGTTCATCGATGCACCCTTGTCGTGATAATCCACGTCGAAGTTGTGAAAAATGATCGCTCGAATATGTTCACGAGTTAATTCATTTTTTTTTTGCAAACTGATTTTTTGAATTGACTGTAAACAGCACAAATTATGGTCGTACGTCAAAACGTTCTGATTTAGTTTATGCTCCAAAATTTCAAACTATCCAATGGAAATGTAAGATGGCGCCAGGCAACACGTTGTGAAGCCTAGGTCAGAAATATATATAGCAATCCTCGTATAAAACTACTTCATAAAACATATGAAACGTATTCATAAAAAATGTGAAATTATATAATCTGAGATGGGGATATTCTATAGACGTTCTTTATAGAAGAAGCGGTTACGAATAAATTCAAGATTTGATGTACAGGTCTAGCCAAAAATATTATGACAATACAAACATTCTACTATTTCATTAATAAGAGAATCTAGAAAATTTTTACTATAACTATCGTATTGCTCCATTAACTCTAATCATCAAATGGAAAAAGGTGTATAAGTATACCTAGTAGGGACATAAATACGTTTACAACATTGAACACACACATTTCAATAGTAGAACTGAACATACCCCGTTAATGGGTTTTGAAAGCTAACCTCAATAGCGTTAGCCTGTAATGGTATTTTGAAATGGTTTCAACTTTCATCAGATAATGAGAACCGTATCGCTGTAATAGCGCTTTTCAAGTGTGAAATAAAAAAAGGATATTTTCAAAACGCTCCGGCCACTAGGGATTAGCCGCATGCTCGTCTACCGATGCATAAACCTGTTTGAGGAGACTGGAGATGTAAAAGACCGCCACCGGCCGGGACGCCCACGCTCTGTTCGAACACCACATGTCATCAAAGCCGTTAAATCAAGAATTCACAGAAATCCGCTCAGAAAACAGAAAATCATGGCCCGTGAGATGAATATTACGCAAAAGTCCATGACTCGAATCATTAAAAAACATGGGACTTGGGGCTTTCAAACGACCTAAAGGACATTTATTGACTGCAGCTTTAAAAGAAATTGGATTGAAAAATGCAAACGTCTTTTGGTGAAGCACGCCGATAACTTGCACAGAAAAATTTTGTTCACCGATGAAAAAATTTTTACCGTTCAGGAAAAATTTAACAAGTAAAATGATAGAGTGTATGCGCGGCCATCCAAGGAATCATCTGAACTGATCCTAAGGGTGGAAAAGGGTCATCACCCAGCTTTAGTCATGGTTTGGCGGGGTGTCTCTTTCGAGGGGGTCACTGACCTGCATTTCTGCGAGCAAGGAGTCAAAACATTGGCCAAAGTTTACCAAGAAACCCTTTTGGAAGCTGTTGTGTAACCTCTTAACAATTCTTTTTTCCAAAACCAGCCATGGACTTTCCAGCAGGATTCTGCTTCGGCCTATAAGGCTCAAACGGCCCAGGCCTGGCTTCGAAACAATTTGCCAGTGTTCATTTCCTCTGAAGAATGGCCCTCAGGCAGTCCAGATTTTAACGCATTGGATTACAAATTGTGGACATTTTTAGAGGACAAGGTTTGGCACAAAAGATACCCCAACATTGGATCTATTAAGACTGCTTTGGTTTGAGCTGTTGCCAATTTTCCAATGAACGAGGTTCGTGCAGCTATTGACGATTGGCCAGTGCGACTTAGGGCGTGTGTAGACATTTCAAATAAGTAGATTCTTTTCGAATACAATATACATCAATAAATATATTGAAAAAATATTTGGTCCAAAAACATTCAGTACTTTTTATTTTTATCCTACGGTATATCATAAGACGATCTTGCATTTTCAGTTCACGCACGGCATTAATGTTATCTGGCACAACGGCCGTTTTTGGAGTACCTTCACGACCCTTGTCTTTGCGCGAGCGTCGGCCACGATTAAATTCATTAAACCAGTTTTTCACAGTGCTATAGGATGGCGCTTCTTCGTCATAGAAAGATTCAAGTTCATCGATGCACTTTTGTCGTGGTAATCCACGTCGAAAGTTGTGAAAAATGATCGCACGAAAATGTTCACGAGTTGATTGCATTTTTTTTGCCAAATTGATGTTTTCAAGTCACTGTAAAAACCACAAATGATGGTCGTACGTCAAAACGTTCTGAGTACGTTTATGCTAAAAAATGTCAAATTTCCAATGAAATTGTCAGATGACGCCAGGCAACACTTAGTGTTTCAGGCCAGAAACATATATGTGACAGCGCGTTGAGAAAGGGACCTAAGGGTAAAAAAAATCAATTTTCATTTTTTTCTTTTTTTGATGTGGACAACATCTGAGCATCGAATGAGACCGATCGCATGCCCCAAAAGAGTTCCCTCCCAGAGATATGCTCGTTTTATGAAAGTGAAATCGACGATTCTAAGCGCAAATAGAAAGGAACCTAATCTTTAAAATGGCTCTCCTGAACAAAACTGGTTTTTAACCTTAGGTCCCTTTCTATTTTGCGCGTCACAGATAGGTAATATCGGTTATAACCATATGAGTATAAACATTATTTTTATACTTTCACGACTTTTTCTACATGTATTTGAAATTTTCTTAACATAAATTCTGAGAAACGTTTTACCCCTAATTTTTTCTTTAATTTATCCTTTGTAATAAAATATCGTCTCAAAAAAATTAACGATCTCATTTGTTGTAATATTTAGAATAATATCTCAAACTTTGTAAACATTTAAAGAATTGTGAACAAAGATGATGTTAAAAAATTCAAAAAAAAATGTGAAAAAATTCTTAAACAACAAGATCTATCATTAAGTTCTTTAAAATCGAACAGGGATTAAACCGGCTCAAGACCTCTTGCTTCTATATTTAAATAGAAGACAAGTTTTTACAAAATGGCAAAGTGACATTGATTTTCGTGGCTGCGAACTACTTTTATCACGATTTCGGGTCTGTGACAACCCTCTTCAGAAAGCCTTGCTGCAATTGTTGAAAGTAAAACCAAACTTTATAAGGCCAGGCTCTCCCCAAACGAATGAGAACTACTGTTGTAAACCTTACTTTTGAAGTTTTCTTCACACAATTGGCCACGATAATACAACTCACTCTTGCCACCTCTAAAGAGACTTCACATCGAAAGCCATCAATAGATTTCTTTTACAACGTGTGTGTGTTGTAAAATCACGATGTGTTCTTTAAAATCACGATTTTTTTTATCATCCAGCCGGTTTCGTAATTTTTAATTTTTTTATTCATATTGCTTATTTAAAGTTTCTTTAATCAAAAATATGACAAATTTTTGGAATTTATATGAAATATTTCATGATGTTCACAAACATAATTTGTTCAGTGTGACCAAGAAGGATTATTTCTACATCGAAATCAACAATCTAATATACACACACCATAATTTAACCCCACACCATTTGGGTTTTCGTTCGTTTCAGACTCAAAAGCGAAAATGACTATTCAATGTGACTTCTGCTTAACATTAACGCCATTGAGGCAAGAAAAAATCGCATAAAAACGAACATTATGTACGCAATTTGGATTATATTCACAAATGATTGAAATTACCTTTTCGCTGGCAAATGCGGCAACGCGACAATGGGAACAACAGAAGCCATCATTTGTGCGTATGTTCAGCACATTGGAAACATTGGTAACACCCGCTGCGCGTGTTGTTCGCCGAACAATGAAGGCAAAAATCAACGCAGCGGCGGCCGGCGCGTCGGCCAAACAACAATAACCACACAAATTTTCATTTTTATAAATGTGCCTGTGAAAGGAAGGTAACAATTTCCACCTTCAGCGCTCTGTAGTGCCGGGAAAGGGGTACTGGGGTAAAGGGTGATGATGGTGGTGACCATGACTTTGTGCCACACGAAACGAGCAGCATGCCACTCACACACGCCAGTCAGGCAGCAGTAGCGACTTTCAAAGTCAATGTTTGGAATTCAGGCAAATTTTCTATTAAATGAGGTGTATACAATATTCGACATTGGTGGGTCGCTTGTTCGAGTCATAGGAGAGATAAGTAGTCACACAGTTTGTGTGACGTTCTTCACCGTTGTAGGTAAGAACCGACAGCATGTCTGTCCATCGGAGAAGGGTTACTTCCACACAAGGAAGAGTACAATAGCACGCCGTGTATGTTTTCATGTTGCAGCCGAGATAAGCAGCATTTTGCCATGGACCGCTTGTGTTTGGGAGTTGTCCTTATGGAAAACCACCCTGACATTTTTAGTGCGAGTATTTTGCAATGTCCGCCTTTTGTTTCCGGTTCGAGCTGACGTCATGCCCAAGTTATTGTTGCTTTTCAGAAAGGAATTTTTTCTTTTCATGGTGCGCAGAAAGTGAAAGGAACATTTTGACATTTTTCGCAGCAACAGCAGCATGATTTTGTTACAGAAATCATCTGGATTAGTTACACCTTTTGATTTTGAACACTGCTCGCGGAGATTAAATTGTTCCACAACGTCTGTAGCCTGGCTGTGAAGAGTTAAGGGACCATAATAACATTATGTTTTGAATAGAGCTGATAATTGACAAAAGTCCTCTTCTTTTGTGTGTGTGTAAATACATGGCCTGATATCTTAGTAGCAGTATTTATTATAAATTAATGCAATATCCACAATGGCTGTATATGTGACAGCGCATAGAGAAAGGCACCTAAGGGTAAAAAAATCAATTTTACTTTTTTTTCTTTTTTGATGTGGACAACATCTGAGCATCGAATGAGACCGATCCCATGCCCCAAAAGTGTTCCCTCCCAGAGATATGCGCGTTTTATGAAAGTGCAGTCGACGATTCTAAGCGCAATTAGAAAGGGACCTAGTCTTTAAAATGGCTCTCCTAAACAAAACTGATTTTTAACATTAGGTCCCTTTCTATTTTGCGGGTCACATATTGAGTTCTATCGAAAACGAAAAAGAAGCAATTGTTTTCGCCTACTGGCATAAGTGTGAGTAACAATATTTAAGGAAAAAAGAAAAGATATAATTTTAAAAGTTCTTGATTTTAAAAAACCATTTAAGATTGTACAGGGTGGTTAAATTTTAAGGGCCGATGTTGAATGTGAACCTCACCTAAACGTCAATTTTTTTTTTGCGTTTCATTTGATATTTCTCAATTTCAGATTAACTCAATTTGAACCATGGAAAGATACACAAGCGTTACAAACTACATCATTGGTCAGAATGGTGGCAAAAAATCGCACCAGTGGATGATCAATTTTCCTCAGTGGATTCGTCAATAAGCAGAATTGCCGCATTTGGGCGAATGATAATTCAAGAGTGATTATCGAAAAATCAATGCACCCACAAAGAGAGACTGTTTGATGCGGTTTATGGGATGACGGCATCATCAGGCCGTTTTTTTTTCCAAAATGAGGCCGGTCAGGCAGTTACTGTGAATGGTGTTCGCTATCGTTAGATGAAAATGAACTTTTTATAGCCCGAACAGGGGGCTAATCACGGCATTCGACGACGAATGCAAATTCGAATAGAAAAATATTTCGATCGTAATGTTTTATCGCATACTACTTTTTTTTCCAATGCTGCAAAACAAAGACTTTCAACTCAAAAGATGTGTCGTTGGCTGATTCGAGCACGACGTGGGACTGTTAAAAAATGAAATAGATAATAAGAAACATTTTACGCATTATTGCAATGCAAAAATGTAACGATTAATTATTTTATTGTAGTTAATTTATTATTTTATAACAATTCGTGGTGTTTTTACGTAATTTTTGTCGAAACCACTACTGTGATAACACAAATTGAGTTTCCTAAAAGGCCGATGAAACATCTTTCTTTGTTGATTCTCTTTGCGGCAAGCATACGAGTATGATGACAAGCAGAGAAAAGCAGAAAAACAAAACAACAAGCGATTGTTGGTTTGGTGCAAGTGAATATTTTAATAAATCTATTGTTAGTTGCCGCCACAAATTATTAGACTTAAGTCTAGCTTGAGCACAATTCTTCAGCTTATTTTTGCCAAATCGGGATGCTCCAACATAAATTCTGCCAGAACACTCTTTTGCTTTCCATTTATTTTATTGTTATTTGGTCTGGAAATCGTTTTTTCATTATCTTTGTCCCTAAAAATAAAAAAAGACGAATATTTTTACGTAATTTCACAAAATATAGAAAAATACCTACATTTCTTTTGTTTTACTCTGTTGTTTTGTTTGGCGTCATTAAAAATGGTAGTGTTTGGTTTTTTTCGATGACGGTTGTGCTATCGAATTCAACTTCGGGTAGTTGCAATTCAATAACGATTGCCGTGATCCAAATTAATTGCGTTTCGAAGTAAATTTGGTCGTTAACGAATGCGGTGATTAGCCCCCAGGACGTTGCCACTTGCCACACAGCTAAAGAAACAATGGCAAATTCAAATTCAAGGCGTGACAAATTCGTGTTATCTCACGTCATGGCGATGTTAATTGGCCGCCAAGATCATGTGATTTGGTACCGTTGGACTTCTTTCTTTGGGGTTATATGAAAGAAGAAGAAGAGCTAAAGGATGAGATAATTCGGCACATTAACGGCCTAGAACCTCAATTATGAGTCAGCGTTATAGAAAATTTGGACCATCGGATGGAGGTGTGCCGCCGAGATCGCGGCGGCCATTTGGCCGATATTATCAAAGTAAAAAGAAATGACAAACAGAAATAACAACATCGGCTCTGAAAATTTAACCACCCTTGAGAAAACATTTATACTTAGTGTTTTAAAAATAAATTGAAAACCTAAACTTATAATAGGGTGTTTTTTTAAAGTGTAAACCACAATCAATCTGGCCACACTTTTTTGTAGTTGGTCTTTTTGACTGCTGTCACTTGATTTTTGCTTAGTTTGGGTTGCCATTTCGTAATGAATAGACTTACTCCGGAACAACGATCGCAAATCGTAGTGAATGGGCCCAAACCGAGATGGCCCCCCATCCTGATTTTTACACGAAAATTTTGTTCAGCGATGAAGCTCCCTTTTGGTTGAATAAGTACTTAAAAAACAAAAATTGACCCATTTTGAGTAATGAACATCCACAAGCTATTGTTGAGACGCCGTTACATACTCAAAAAGTCACTCTTTGGTGTGTAATGAACATCCTCAAGCAATTGTTGAGACGCCATTACATCTTCAAAAAGTCACTGTTTGGTGTGCTTATAGGCAGAGGGAATCATTGGTCCATATTTCTTTAAAAATGAAGCCGGCAATAATGTTACAGCCAAGGGTGAACGCTATAGAGACATGATTAATGACTTTTTTGTGCCTGAATTGGAGGATGTAGACGATCTTTGGTTCCAACAAGACGGCGATACATGCCATTCAGTCAACGAAACAATCAATTTATTGAAGAAAACTTTTGGTGGCGCATTATCTCGCGCCATTGGCATGTGGCGTGGCCTCTAAAATTCCCGATTTAACACCGCCGGACTATTTTGTGGGTTTATGGGAAGTCGCTTGTCTACGCAGATAAGCCTGACACGATTGACGCACTGTAAGAGAATGTTCGGCGCGTTTTTGCTGACATACGGCCCCAAATGCTGCAAAAGGTGGTCGAAAATTGCGCCTCTCGGCTGGAATTTATTCGAGCCAACCTTGGCGGCCTCTTTATAATAAAGCTAAATTCTTCGTCATAACATTAAATTCTATACGTTTTATTTCATCTTGAAAACACCCTTACAAGACAGTAACATTAATGGAATGATATTTTTTTATTTAATTTCATGGCATGATTCCCTGCATATTTGACGCGCAAAATAGAAAGGGACCTAAGGTTAAAAACCAGATTTGTTCAGGAGAGCCATTTTAAAGATTAGGTCCCTTTTTATTTGCGCTTAGAATCGTCGACTTCACCTTCATAAAACGCGCATATCTCTGGAAGGGGACACTTTTGGGGCATGGGAGCGGTCTCATTCGATGCTCAGATGTTGTCCACATCAAAAAAAGAAAAAAAAAATGAAAATTGATTTTTTTACCCTTAGGTTCCTTTCTCTATGCACTGTCACATATGTTCGCCCCAGCTAAGAGTTACATGGTTCGTAGAGTTTCCCCTTTCCCGGACTTTTTCATTTCCCGGGAAACCGGGAAAAAATTAATATTACCCGGAATTCCAATAATTCGCATAACTCAAAAGTCATACAAAAAACCATGTTATTTTGCAGTATATAAATTGTGGTCCAATAAAAACGCTCGATGTTAATTGTAAATAAAACAAAAATTTATAAGAGAATTATCTTAATAAAATTCATAGTGATAGAAGGATCTATGACAATTATGTGCAAGGAATATTTACTATTTTTTAATTTATTTCATATGGTATAGCGTTGCAAAATAAAATGTTCATAGGACCATTCATAGGACAAGAAATGTACTATATGTCCTTTGTTTTCAGAAGAACTCATTCACCCCCCAAGAAAGTCCGAAAGTCTGTTGCAAACTGTATTATGTTACAACAGCGAACTAAACGGGTTGTTGTTACTACAAAGAATGTATCTGTTGTCACCACCAATTATTGGTACAAAAAAAACCATCTACTGCATTGGTTGGTAATCATAACCACCCGTTGTGGCATCCTATAGTTTTATCGTACAGTATTCGTTTGGTATAACCGAGGTATCGTTATGTTATTGAAGCAACCATATTATGGTAAGTCCAATCACGTAACCATTAATACCATAAAATGTTGGTGTTTGCAACAGAAAGTATATTTATCCAACCGAATATTTGTAGTTCAGACCGATATCTAATCGATTTTTTCTCTGTGTCTATGACCAATCATTTATTTTCATTCCTTAAAAAATTGCTATGTTTTTTGCCCTTATTCTGTCTAGTACTCAATTTAAGTTGAATCTTAAAAATTATTAATGTTTTGTATTCGTGGGATAATTGTATGTTTATTTTAAGCCAACACAAATTTTTAAATAATGCCGTATTAAGATTTTTCAGAAAATTTTCTTGTTCTTTTGGTACCCATGTGTGCATGTTTTAATTGGACAGATTCTTATCTCTAGAGGCTGGACCAAAGGGCTTCGTCCCGTCAAATTCTGTCAAATCGCAAAAAATATATTATGTTTGGCCTTGTGATAAAATTACATACACACAAATAAAAAATTAGTTGGAAATCGGTCCGAACTACTAAAATTTGGTTGGATAAACCGAATTTGTGTTGCAACAACCAACATGGCATAACATTGATGGTATCATAATTCGAGATATCTGACATGGTTGCTACAACCATATTACGGTATTTACAGCCTTAACACAGTTATACAAACTGAATTCATTTTAGCTATTGGTTGCCACAACTGGCGGTTATGGCAACCAACCAAATGTGATGAATATGTTACTTTGGTAATTGGTGGTGACAACAGATTAGTTCTTTGTGGTGACCAAACCCTGTTTAGTTGGCTGGTGTAACCTAATATTAGTTCCAACATCAGCATATAACACCTACTTACATATTATGTTTTATCGGTTTGAGTCACAACAAAAACTTTGTTTACGACAGAAATATATTTTGAAATCCCCAAAATGTGTATAACAAAAAAAATTTTGACAGACAGTTTATGTTTCTTGGGTAAGACGGTTAATGCTTCTAAACGATACTGCTATATAAAAAAAACAAAACAATTGTGTGAAGAGTAGTTCTCAATCGTTTGGGGAGAGCCTGACCTTATAGAGTTCAGTTTCACTTTCAACAATTGCAGCAAGGAAGAGGGTTGTCACCGAAATCATGATAAATGTAGTGTGCAGCCACGAAAATCAATGTCACTTTGCCATTTTGTTAAATACTTGTCTTCTATTTAAATATAGAAGCAAGAGGTCTTGAGCCGGTTTAATCCCTGTCCAATGTGAAAAAAACAAATATATAAAAATAAATAAAAATGATAAAAAATAAATAAAAAAAAATATTTTCCAGAATATAGAAACAAGCTTAGCTGTTTTTTAGCGACATCACTCAGACTAAAGCAGAATTGTCGACATAGATACCCTACCTTAATACCCAAAACAACAATCATTTTTCATTTTGTTTTCACTAGTTACGGCCACCTTAAGCTTGACAATTAATATTGTAATATTTCGTAATTAACTTTATTCCGATTGGGCGGGCCATAACTGCAATGCCTATTAAAACATCTATCCAAAGACGCATTTATTAAACTGATCAGTTGGTCCATTGCAAGGCGGTAAAATATTACATTATTTAAAAACTGCTTATAACAAACAATCTATAACAGCAACCGATACATTTACAAATTCAGTTATAATGATCATCTTAGTCTGTTCGGATAACCGATACTTGTTTTCTTTACCCGAAAGTGGCAGTTCCTTCTACTGAAAGTTGCTGTGTACCCAATCAACATTCGGTTGTAACGATGGAATACATGGATAGTTGGTGCAACCAACAACATTCGGTTGGCAAAACATTCGGTTGTACTCCTTGTATATGACAATAAGATATGTAATAATAAGACATAAAATAGGTTGAACATTAGGCCCTACCTCAAACAAAAAGTTCACCGTACCCATCTACGAGTATTATAAAGTATTATTGAAAGGTAGTTTTAATAAAATGTTTGCCGAAATTAAATAAAATTTTCCATTATTTCATTTAGCCTTAATTTTGTTAAATGTTGAGATATTTAGCCTTAATTTTGTTAAATGTTAAATAGAGTAAGTAAAAAAGGGGGTTTTTGAGGTCAATAACTTTAAGAACTGAAAAAATGGTTTCTTCCAGACAAAAACATCGAAGTATCAGACTTTAAGATCCGGCTGTAAACTTTCAAGGTACAAAGAACAACATAAAAAGGCAACCTCTACTTTTGTCAAAATGGGCTAAACTATTTTTAAAAATTGTTTTACTGGGATTATCGACATCTTGAGCAAGAATTTAATGATTTTGTGCGAGTTTTTTGATATTAGGGTGGAACATAACTGAGATATGATAGGTAAGTAACTTGTAGTCATTGACTTCAAACATAGAATAATTGGTTCCTTCGAGGAAAAACCATCGATGTATCACACTTTAAGATACGGCTGTAAATGCAGAAGACATACAAAAACGTAAAGCGCGACCCCTACGTTCGGCAAAAAAACAAAAACAATTTTTTTCAAAACTACCTTGCAATAATACTTGATATACGAAGGTGTATGGTTAACTATTTTTAACTCTTAGGTGCATTTTTTTCCATTTCAATAGCGTACTAGGACAAAAAAAATATTTCAAAAATATCAAATCACAATTGCGACCTGTAGTTGGACTACAAGCTTTAGATGGACATCCGGACAGATATCGTTAAATGGAATCACATTGTGATTCTAAGACGAGCGGTACACTTAAAGAGTATCTAGCTTAAATACCTTTTGTAGTTGCTCTGTTCAACATTGTGTATCAGGGTATCAAAAAATAAATTTTTCTTTGATTCTTATTTCTTTTGGTCTTAACTAATTCTGGATTCAAATCACAGAGACAATCTCTTTCGCCAAAATTACTCTGCATTAAAGTCATTTCTATTCAAACATGCATACACCGCTCAAGATGTCCAAGGAAAAACCTTTTAACGTAATTGTGTGAGAGACAATTCAATTTGCTGGAAGACAAATTGGCTGCGGTTGGGGGGTCGTATTAATACACCTCCATAATCCTGAAAAATATCAAACATATTTCTAATATTTGTCAAATACAAAAATTCTCCCACTGAGAACAAAGAAAAGCGCAGAAAACTTGTAACCCAATTCAACATATCCCACTCTAGGACGCTATCCTTCCACATAAAAAAAACAAACAATTACTTAAGCCAAGAGTTTGGAAGCGTATCTGCGTTTCGGCGTAACTGCCAGCAAAGGGGCTGGCTACCCACAAAAACAAGACAAATTGTCATGTGTGTCAACAGTTCATCGAGGCGTCAATTATTTTGCATAGAACCAGAGGGGGGGTTAGCGGCGGTGACGGTGCTGGTGTCAGTGGCAGAGGATAGAGAGTGGATATCGTTGGTGGTTTGGTAAGTGAAAGTAAGTGAAATATTTTCATAAGAGCTAAACAAACTAATACAACTAATGAATTTTAACAAGTATCTGGCAGTGTAAATGGTGATATCGGATAAACTCGGTACGCACATATACAACAATATGCATACGTATTGCGTATGTGTGTATACAGCACCAGGTCTGTGTATTATAACTGCTTTACTATGCAATAAGTGCAGATATTAGTTATATTAAGCATCTTAAAGCCGAATGTTTGTAATTACAAAAATACTTAAGCTAGATCAAAGCTTATCCTATTTAACGATGTATGTCTCTTCGTCTTTCCGTCTGATACACTCCCCGCTACATGAATAGGACCCCCCTTTACGATTTACATTATTTGTGATTCTCTTAAATATTTGAGATACACTCCCCGCCACATGAATAGGACCCCCTTTACGATTTACATTATTTGTGATTCTCTTAAATATTTGAGATCATTGAGCGGGATATTTTTGTTTATTTTTGAGATCTTCATATTCACTCTCTATGAGTAAAAAAATTGTGTACTGGAAATGTACCGTTATAAGTTTTTTTTTCTAATTTGCTTTACCATAACCTAAATTTGTGAAATTTCTTACGACACATGAATAGGACCCCCATCTTAATCTTTAGTTTTCTTATGGAAGTGGCTGCGTTTAGTAAATTAAAATATTTTCTGTTGCAATTTAATCGATTTCAACCAAAATTAAAGTAAAATGGGTCGAGGAAAATCTTTATCTAACGAGGAAAATTTGAAAATTAAAATTTATAAAGAATCCGGGCACTCAATCCATAAAATCGCTAATAAAATCGGAACAAGCCGAAATGTAGTGTCTACGTTTTTGCGAAATGAGTCAAGCTATGGCAAAAATATGAAAGGACGAACAAAAAGTGTGCTTTCTGCTACTGATAAGCGAGCTATACTAAGAACAGCTTCAAATTAAGGCTAAAACTAGCGTTAAAGCTAGTGTAAGAACGGTCCAACGCGTTATTTCTAAAGCTAAGCATTTAAAGCGCCTAAAACTAAAGAAAAAAACACCCCTTAACGATGACCGCAAAAAGATACGCTTGGGGTTTTGCCGCAGTCACATGACATGGAATAACGAGTGGCATCGCGTCGTTTTCTCAGACGAAAACAAATTTAATTTCGAAGGCCCAGATGGATTTAACTATTATTTCCATGATCTTCGCAAAGAGGAGCACCATCTGGATCGCTTACATAAGCCGAGTGGGGGTGTCATGGTGAGGGGGGCCATATCGTATTATGGTACCTGAGAATTACAATTTTTGTCAACCACAATGAACGCAAGTTGCTATAATGGCGTTCTTCAGCAAGCTTTTCCTTATTTCAACAATCTATTCGGATACTTACAATGGACATTTCAGCACGATAATGCACCGGCTCACACTGCTCGAGTGGTGAAGGCATGGATTCGGGATCAAAATGTCAATGTTCTTGACTGGCCTCCCTATTCGCCAGATTTGAACATTATAGAAAATGTTTGGGGATAGCTCGTCCGCAAAGTTTATGCTTCTGGTAAGCAATACATACAGCAACAAAGACGAACTAGTTGAAGCAATTAAGGAAGCCTGGTCTACGATTTCACTTGACTACATTAAAACATTGTATGATTCGATTCCCAGTATACTTTTCGAAGCCATCCTTAACTAAGGAGGTTCTACACAATGCTGAACTTTCTTTAAAATGCATAAAATTCATAATTACTTATTTAAAACTTAATAAAATGTATAATTTTGCTTTCAAACTTTACAAAAGCTATTATTTGATGAGGGGGTCCTATTCAAGTGGCGCAAAAACCGAAGCTCTGTTTTTCAGCTGTTTTAATAAAATGATTTTATAAAATTTACCAGTATACATATAAATCCATTTATTCCCCATTCCTTTCAGAAGTAATGCACCTTTCATACAAAAAAATATAGATTTAATTCATACCGTTTTTCTGCTGAAAATAATAAGTTTTAAAAAACCCATCGTGCGGGTCCTATTCATGTGACGGAGAGTACATCTTAAGCTTTTAATCAAACTATTAATATTCGCCGTTTATTTTTTTTGCTTTTGATGGTAATCGATGGGGATTATTCCGCGTGCATCCCAAAAAAACTGTTGCCATCACCTTATTGGCCGACAAAGTCACCTTGGCCTTCTTCGGAACCGGTTCACCCAAAGAAACCCATTGTGTTGATTGCTGCTTGGTCTCCGGAGTGTTGTAATGGATCCATGTTTCATCCGCAGTCACCAAACGCCGCATAAACTCATTCGAATTGCGCTTAGACAACTTATAAGAATTCTTTGAAGTTGTCACACGATTACGTTTATGGTCAATTGAGAGCAAACGCGGCAGCCATCTTGCAGACAGCTTTCTTAAGTCCAACTGATTATGTAAAATCGAAACCACACTGCCATGTGAAATGCGTGTGGCATCAACAATATCACGCCCTTTTACTCTTCGATCGGCCAACACCATATGTGACCCGGCCTATAAAAAGGTGGCTTATGACTCAAAAAAGAAATTGCGAGAAACAGCTGTTAAAGATAAACAATGCATTTCTTCAGTTTCTTAGTAGTTTTTCTTTTGCATTATGCACAGTTATGCCCAAAAGGCAAAAGAGCATAAATGAGATAAGTTCGTGTGTGAATATAAAGAGCGATGTTTTTTCAATGCAAAGCACAAAACACTTTCTGACCGAAAATATATCGTGTGAGTGCTCAGATTTAAAAGCAATGCTGAACGAGTAGGACGTGTGTCGCTTGTAAATAGGGACTTTTTAGTTTTCACCACGTGAAAGAGCGTCTCAAAAACTATCGAAACCAAAAAAAAGTGGAAAAATTGTTTTTGAGTCCTAAGCCACCTTTTCATAGGCCATAGTGGTTTTTTCTGACAATTTCGGGTGTGAAGTATTAACCTCAATTGGCCGTCCAGAACGTTTAGCGTCTTTTGTACTTGTGCGACAACAACGAAAGTCAGTACACCACCTTCTGTACCTTCCAGCCTATTAACAGATGGTACTTCATGGAAATAGTGTTGCATTTCATACGAGGGTTACTTAATATATTTCAGGCCTAGGCAACCGTAAGTGTTGCCTGGCGCCATCTGACATTTCCATTGGAAAGTTTGACATTTTTTAGCATAAACGTACTTAGGAGGTTTTAGGAGGCAAAAATGGAATTAACTCGTGAACATTTTCTTGCGATCATTTTTCACAACTTCGACGTGGATTATCACGACAAGAGTGCACCGATGAACTTAAATCTTACCATCTGGTGCTTCATCGCCATACAAAGATTTAGCACTGTGAAAAACTGGTTTAATGAATTCAATCGTGGCCGACGCCTGCTCAAAGGCGAAGGTTGTGAAGGTCGTCCAAAAACGGCCGTTGTGCCAGAGAACATTGATGCCGTGCGAGAACAGATTATGCAAGATTGTCATGTGACATACCATAAGATAGAGGCCTCCTTAAGCATTTCTTTCACCAGCATTCATTCGATATTGCATGAACACCTGGCCATACAAAAGGTTTGTTCTCGTTGGATCCCGCACAATTTGGCAATCGCTTAAAAAACTAGCTCGTGTCGACTGGTGCAAAGAAATTTTGAAAAAGTACGATCGCGCTACTTCAAAAGACGTTTATAAGATCGTCACAGGTGACGAATCATGGATCTATGCGTATGAGCCCGAAACAAAACAGCAATCGACCGTGTGGGTCTTCGAAGACGAGCCAAATCCAACGAAAGTTATTCGTGGAAGAAGCACTTTGAAGCAAATGGTCGCCTGTTTCTTCGGCAAAACTGGTCATGTGGCGATTGTTTCGCTTGAGAAACGTAGGACGGTCAATAATGAGTGGTACACCACAATTTGTTGGTCTGAAGTCTTCGGGGAAATTCGGAAAACGAACAAGAGAAGACCAATCATTGTGCACTATGACAATGCGAGCTCTCACACATCGGCTCAAACCAGCGCCTTTTTGATCGGCCAAAACGTCGAATTGATGGGTCATCCGCCGTTCAGCCCTGACTTGGCACCCTATGACTTCTTTGCGTGGTCAACGATTTTCGTCGCCAGAAGATGCTGTTGAAGCGTTTAAAAACCATGTTTTGTAGGTGTCTCAATCGGAGTGGAAAAGGTGCTTCGAAAATTGGTTTGAGCGCATGCAAAAGTGTATAAATCATGCTGGAGAATACTTTGAATAACAATAACACCATTTTTGATGATAAATATTCGCATTTTGATTTTTAGGTTAGATATATATCAGCCCTCGTATTACTACGAGGATAAAACTCACGGAATTATTGATAAGCTTTCGTAGTTACATTACAAGAATCTGGCTGGGATAACGAAATACTGTATGTAGACTTACCTAAAAAGAGAAAAAAATGTTAATTCAGTTAAATATAAATTGTCTTAAGTATAAATTACACTATGTAACAAAATTTTGTTTAAGTGAATTTTTTTGCTGTTTCTCATTGGTTATGTCTCTAAACTGAAGAAAAACTTTAACTGATGTCTGGCTAATCGTTTTTTAAGAAATGACATCGAATTTTCAAATTTTTAAATAGTGCCTTTATTTTTCATGGTACAGATAGATAAGAGTGTGCATAAAAGATTGTTAAACAGCTTAATTTTAATGAAGGTATGCTTTTACATGATAATAAAACGAAAAATACACTTGAATCCTTAAATTCAGGATGCTCTTAATAATACTGTTTAAAAATGGTTTGTTTTCTACCTTTCCTCTTGTAGATTTGGTCATTTTCTCTGATTAAATTCCCGACATAGTCGCCAAGCATCCGTTCATTGTACTGCCCTTGGTATCGATTTTCAAAGGCTTGAATGTCCTGGTGAAAACGTTCACCATGTTCTTCTGAGTATGCGCCAGAATTTGACTTGAACACTTCTAGGTGTGAGTGAAGAACATGCAACTTCAGAGACATTCTGCATCCCATGTTATGGTAGTTCTCGGTAAGATGCTGAACCACTTCCTTGTAATTATCAAAATGAGATACCATCACTTAGTTGAGAATTAAACCAAAACTTGTTAATCGATTTTATTGAAATGTGGCTAGTTTTATTTGTAACATATTTATGTTTATAACTAAAGATCAAAAAAGAGCATTTGTGACTTTTTTGGTTTTTTATGAATTTTAAGACAAAATTTTTTTTCCAATTTTGCATGAAAAAAAAAAATTTTCGAAAAAGTTTCTGAATATTTCCAAAACTATTCACTTTATCAAAAAACAGTGTAAGAGTAACTTGGAGGTAATGTAGCTGCGGATTCTCGGAGTTTTTACTTAATCAAATCGGACAAACTGTTCTTGAGTTATGCTAAAATGTGTGGTGAAACCTCCATCATTTTTAAAATAGCGGTTTATATACTAAAAAAACGTTTAGGTAGAGAAAAGAACAATCATCATATTATATTTATGACCTAATTCATTAGATAAAAGCAAAAAATTCACTTAAACAAACAAAAAGATTTTTTTTGTTACGTAGTGTTATCTTCAAATGTGATTAAATACTTGAATACTGAAGATCGATGACTTCGAGCTTGGGTTCCAAAACTACAAATAAATCAATGTGATTAAATAAATAATGTGATTAAATAATTGAATACTGAAGATCGAGGACCTCGAGCTTAGGTTCCAAAAGAACAAATAAATCAGCTGAAACGATAGTCAGAGTTTGTATTTTGTAATATTTAGAAAAGGAGTTACTGTTATTGTCATGGTTCTGTCATGACAATAGTTACCGTGTTGGTGTTCGCTATCGCAAGATGATAACGGACTTGTTGTGGTCAGAAATTTGGGATATGAACCTGAACTACATGTGAAACAGTGTTTTTTTTTTGCGCTAGAAATTGAATGGCCGCGTTATCCCACGTTGTGACGATGTTAATTTGCCGCCACGATCATGTGATTTAAAAACAATTCAACAATTATGTTATTCAATGGCATTCTAAATGAAGAGATAATTTGGCACAGTAACGACATGTGCACCTCCATTAAGTCTCAGAGTCATTGAAAATATGAACCATCATATGTGACGCGCAAAATAGAAAGGGACCTAAGGTTAAAAACCAGTTTTGTTCAGGAGAGCCTTTTTTAAGATTAGGTCCCTTTCTATTTACGCTTAGAATCGTCGACTTCAGTTTCATAAAACGCGCATATCTCTGGGAGGGAAGACTTTTGGGACATGGGATCGGTCTCATTCGATGCTCAGATGTTGTCCACATCAAAAAAATGAAAATTGTTTTTTTACCCTTAGGTCCCTTTCTATTTGCGCTTAGAATCGTCGACTTCAGTTTCATAAAACGCGCATATCTCTGGAAGGGAACACTTTTGGGGCTTGGGATCGATCTCATTCGATGCTCAGATGTTGTCCACATCAAAAAAAGAAAAAAAAATGAAAATTGATTTTTTTACCCTTAGGTCCCTTTCTCTATGCGCCACCGGAGACGTTGCAAGCATTTAGCCGATATTTTGTTTTACACATAATTGACAAAGATTCTTCTATCATAACAAAAAAATATTTACATAATTCTCTGAAAACTTTTTGTTTTATTTACAGTAAATATCGTGCCTTTTAGCTTGACCACCATTTAACGTCACCACAGGTGACAGGGGATCATAAGCTTGTTCAGACGTTTGATGTTTGTTGAGCCCAGACAAAAGAGTGATAGACCCATTAAAAATTGTACGGATTGACTCAGAATTATTTTCTGAGACGATTTAGACTCGTCTGTTTGCCCCTCTTTTCTTGTATTTAAAGTGTAGGCGGCAAATATTAACCTTTCTAGATAAAGCTTTCAATATTATTTTGTTGTCAGCTGCTAGCGGTCGGCATTAAAATCGGGAGATATTGATTCATGTTCTGATATACCCTCATGCGCTTGACAACATAACAGCGACCAAATTTCATCAGATTTTACCAAACTTTGGTTTGTGGGTTTTTATTTGCACACCGGAGAAACATTGCTGAAAATAGCCAAGATCGGTCCAAATCTTGAAATAGTCCACAAATATAAATGTACCTTCCGATGTGGCGTCTAACCAACTTAACAGCGGCAAATAATACTAGACTTCAACGAAATTTGGTTTGTGGCGTTTTTTTTATATACAGAATAAATATTGCGGAACATATCCCAGATCGGTCCATCTCTTGATCCAGTCCCTATATAAATGTGTCTCTGGTTTATCGGTTCAACCGAACTAATCGCGACAAATTTCATCTCATTTTAACCAATTTTGACTTCTGGCGATATTTCGCGTACCAGATTGGTGTAAATTCGGACTTTTGGTCTAACCGTACTAAAAGCGGCACATTTCATTAGATTTTAAATGTTTATTGCGTTAAATTGCTTGGTTTCATTTAGTCCTCCTCCCTACCGATTTTGGATCTTACCAATTAAAGAGAGGAACATTTCATTAGATTGCAATGAAAATTGGTGTATCATTTGTGTCATTTGCGACAGCATATTTAACACAAATATCCTACACAAAGAAAAAAATATGTTTTGCGATCATACCATTGTTTGGTATATGGTTGTGGTACAACAATATTATGGTTCGGGGATCAAATTATAGTTGTGGGTATCATACAGTATGATGTTCCTTGAATATTGTCACTGTAACCATACTTTCTATCTGCATGTACGAGTACATAGCGAAAACCAGCAATTAGCCTATATTATTTTTATTCAGTCGTAAGGGTATCGTAAAGTTAGTGTCACCCGACTTAAAACGACTCACTGGTTTAATTTTTTTCTTCGTATACGCTGCACCACTTAGTGGAGCAGGGTATTATAAGTTTGCTTCCTGGCAAATGTTTGTACGAGTAACTACCAAAATTATTTAAGCAAGATCCACCTTTACGCAGATTTTATTTAACGTGTTGTTGTTGAAATTTGGCAGAAGTACAAAACTAACTGGACTGGCACATTTTCTGTTTTTTGTTTTTTAAAAGCAATCTTTTATAAGCCATCTGTCAAAATTTCCGAAATATTTAATGATTATTTTCTTTGTTACAGGTGATTGAAGTAAACAAGTTTTATAATTTTTGAAAAATGGAAAATAAAGAGTTTCGTGCGGTAATTAAACACTTTTATATGAAAGGTTATACGCCACAATTAATCAAAGATGAATTGGATTCTGTTCATGGTGATAATGCACCATCATACTCCACCGTGAAATCCTGGGTTCGACAATTTAAAATGGGTCGTTCAAGTACGGAAGATGAACAACGCTCTGGAAGACCGAAAACTGCTACTACTATTGAAAACATTAGAAAAATATTTATTGAAGTGACTAAAGATAGACGAATAAAGCTCAGAGAACTTGCTGATATTATTAAAATACACGAAAAATAAGTTTGGAGTATTTTACTTGTTGAACTCCACATGAAAAAGCTATCCGCAAGATATGTGCCGCGTTTGTTGATTTGCCCCAAAAAATCGTCCGTTGGACCAATTGCGAGGAGCTTTTAGCGATTTATCACCGTAATCCAATAGAGTTCTTGCGCCGATTTATAACTGTTGATGAAACATGGATCCATCACTACATCCCAGAATGCAAAGAACAGTCAAAACAATGGATAGAAGCTGGTAAAAGTGGTCCCAAGAAGGCGAAAACTGTTAAGTCAGCAGGAAATGTAATGGCCACAGTATTTTGGGATGCAGGGGGTATAATATTTATTGATTATCTTGAGAAAGGAAAAACTATAAATAGTGAATATTATTGTGCATTACTGGATCGGTTGAGTGAAGAAATCAAGATAAAACGACCGCATTTAGAAAAAAAAGTTATTTTTCATCAAGAAAATGCTCCTTCACACACTGCATTTTTAACTCAGCAAAAACTGGCCGAATTACGACTTGAAATTGCTCCGCATCCACCATATAGTCCAGATTTAGCTCCTTATGACTATTTCTTGTTTCCAACTTTAAAAAAATTTCTCGGTGGCAAAAAATTTTCGTCCAATAGCGAGTTTATTGCTGAAACTGAGGCATATCTTGAAGGTCTTGAAAAATCTTATATTTCGGATGGAATTAAAAAACTTGAAAAACGTTTGATGAAGTGTATTGAGTTGGAAGGAGATTATGTTGAAAAATAAATAATAATAATTCCAAAAAACGGTTCTTTTTATGTTAGGCCAGTTACTGCGGTCGCTCTCGTAAATCTTTTGAACAAACCCAGGCGCTATTGAAATTGAAGAAAATCGGTTTAGATTTAGATATAACTGCCACCCATATGTTAGTCCGATTATTATGTTTTTTGCTGTAGCAGCCACATCTTACATCTTATCTTGATGAGCACGAGTAAGTTATTTCAAGGGTCTAGGAACAATGTTATTGAAATTGAAGAAATTTGGCTCAGATTTAGATATAGCTCCCATTCATACGATTTTATTTATTTAGCTCTAGAAGCCACATATTAAATCTATTGTTTAAAGAATTTTCACTCGTTATTTTTTTGGACCAAGGAGAGACTTTATTTAAATGGAAGACAATCAGTTCCGAATTAGATATAACTACCGAAAATATGTCCATCTAATTTTTATATTTTTAGCTCCAGAGACCACATTCCACAACCAATCTTGATAAAACTCAGTATGAGAAGGTTTAATGGGCCAAGGAAGGACGCTATTGAAATAAAAGCAAATCGGTTTATATTAAGATATAGCTCCTATACATATTATTCATCCGATTTTTCTGTCTTAGGTTCTAGAAGCCACATCTTACAACCGATCTTGATGAAATTTAGTACACATTAGTTTTTTTCTTAATGAAATGTATCATAAGAAAGTTTTATTGACCAAGGATGGACGCTATTAAGACTGAATAAAATCGGTTCAGATTTAGATATAACTCCCAGCTATATGTTCATCCGATTTTTATGTTTTTGGCTCTAGCAACATCTTACACCCAATCTTGATTAAACTTAGCATGAGAAAGTTTTATGTGCCAAGGAAATACGTTATTGAAATTGAAGAAAATCGGTTGAGATGTGGATATAGCTTCCACTAATAGGTTTATTCGAATTTTAAATTTTAAGTGCTAGATATCACAGATTTCTAATATTTTTTAAGTTTGTCACAAATAAGTTCCTTGTTCCAAGGACAACAAAATTATTTCAGATTAAGATAGAGCTCCCACATACTTATACTTAGTAGGGACATAAATACTGTTTCAATAGTAGAACTGAACATACCCCGTTAATGTCATATGGGTTTTGAAAGCTAACCTCAATAGCGTTAGTCTGTAACGGGATTTTAAAATTGTTCCAACTTTCATCATGCTGTGGTCAAATAATGAGAACCGTATCGCTGTAATAGCGCTTTTGAAGTGTGAAATGAAAAAAAAAAATTGAAAACGCTCCGGATTAGCTAGGGATTAGCCGTATGTTCGTCTACCGATGCATAAAACTGTTTGAGGAGACTGGAGATGTAAAAGACCGCCACCGGTCGGGCCGCCCACGCTCTGGTCGAACACCGCAGGTCTTCAAAGCCGTTAAATCAAGAATTCACAGAAATCCGCTCTGAAAACAGAAAATCATGGCCCGTGAGACGAATATTACGAAAAAGTCCATGAGTCAAATCATTAAAAAAGTCTTGGGACTTGGGGCTTTCAAACGACGTACCGGAAATTTATTGACTGCAGCGTTAAAAAAAATAGGATTGAAAAATGCAAACGTCTTTTGGTGAAGCACGCTGATAACTTACACAGAAAAATGTTGTTTACTGATGAAAAAATGTTTACCGTTCAGGCAAAATTTAACAAGCAAAATAATACGGTGTATGCGGGTCATCTGAGGAAGCACCTGAACTGATCCCAAGGGTGGAAAAGGGTCATCAACCAGCTTCAGTCATGGTTTGGTGGGGTGTCTCTTACGATGGGGTCACTGACCTGCATTTCTGCGAACAAGGATTCAAAACATAGGCCAAAGTTTACCAAGAAACCGTTTTGGAAGCTGTTGTGAAGCCTCTTAACAATTTCCTGTTCCAAAACCAGCCATGGACTTTCCAGCAGGATTATGCGCCGGCCCATAAGGCTAAAACGTTCCAGGCCTGGCCTCGAAACAATTTGCAGCGTTCATTTCCTCTAAAGAATGGCCCTCAGGCAGTCCAGATTTGGATAACAAATTGTGGGCGGTTTTACAGGACAAGGTTTGCCATAAAAGATAGCCCAACATTGGTTTTCTTAAGACTGCTTTGGTTCGAGCTGTGGCCGACTTAAGGCGTGTGTAAAGGCAAAAGGCGGACATTTCGAATAAGTAGATTTTTTTTGGATATACATCTTTACCAAGAAACCATTTTGGAAGCTGTTGTGAAGCCTCTTAACAATTCCCTGTTACAAAACCAGCCATGGACTTTCCAACAGGATTCTGCGCCGGTCCATAAGGCTAAAACGTCCCAGGCCTGGCTTCGAAACAATTTGCCAGCGTTCATTTCCTCTGAAGAATGGCCCTCAGGCAGTCCAGATTTGAAGCCATTGGATAACAAATTGTGGGCGGTTTTACAATACAAGGTTTGCCACAAAAGATACCTCAACATTGGATCTCTTAAGACTGCTTTGGTTCGAGCTGTGACCAATTTTCCAATGGACGAGGTTCGTGCAGCTATTGACGATTGGCCAGTGCGACTTAAGGCCTGTGCAAAGGCAAAAGGCGAACATTTCGAATAAGTAGATTCTTTTTGGATACAATATACATCAATAAATATATAAAAAAATATTTGGTCCAAAAACATTTAGTAATTTTTATTTTACAGCATAAAACGTGTGGAACAGTATTTATGTCCCTACTAAGTAGACGACCACGCCCGACCTTAGGTTTTTCTTTTGTTTTTTATTAAGAAATTTCTCCCATTGCGTTATAATGAAATGACCTGAGTCTGTACAAAGAGTGGTAGCATCTTATTTGTCACCCATGCATATATACGAGTACATAAGCACACACATAAACACGCATCGAGAACAATTTAATAGAAAAACGTGTACGTATGACTTAATCTCTATGAAAGATACTTAGATTTTCTACCGCCGCTCCCAACCAAAAGTTGGCCAGCAGGCAGAGTTCCACAATGGTGCCGAGAGAGAAAAAAAACAATGACAACGAAAAACTTAAGAAATTCACATTTATTTTTGAGGCCTAACAGATATTATCCGTTTATTTATTGCAGTCGTTAACATATCTTAAAACATGTTTATCTCCCAAAGAACAAGTACGAATATCTTCCCGTACCACGGTCCGGTCCGTATCCCACATATCACAAAAGACTCCTTCAGCTTGCGACTACTGTACATACGAGTACACATGTCCAAAGTAGTGGTGGTGGTTGAAGCACCCAGAGAAACTGAGTTGGGCCAACCGAATAGATGCACACATGTGGAATAAGGAATAAAATTAATAGTTGCCTTTACGTTCCTTTTGGCTGGGATGATTGTGTAGCTTAGAATCACTTTCAGTTTGGGCGACTGGAGCAGGAGTACATAATATCTGATTGCGGGGCTTTGGACAATTGTTTAGTTTTTGCACGATTAGTAATTTACTTAAATGCACGAAATTTATCTTTAACAACAGATTGCCTTTTAAGCCTACACTTCTTTCGCTAGGCTGCCCCTATTAAATATGCGTGGAGTGTGTTTTGTACAAGCAATTCGACTTTCCTTTTTGAAAAAATTAAAAACTACTGGCAATTTGTAAAAAGTTATTTAGGTTATTTTTACTAAGAAACGGGTGTGTACAAGCGTGGAGATTAAATGTATGCCAAGTGTATTTTCGCTGATTATGCAGTGTCACACAGAACACGGACTCTACTTACTTTTTATTTGGTAAATATATCTTAAGCGTAGTGTTGTCATGGGGACGGTGATCTCACATCCAGGCGCGAAAAGTACTTGTATCTTTGATATCACATAAGCGGTGGTCGAATCTAGAAATCGTTATAAGGTCGTTCTTGAAGCGTGAAGCGTGACGATGTGTGATCACTGTTATAATATGTGCCGAGAGAATACCCTACATGTGCCAGCGCATAGAGAAAGGGACCTAAGGGTACAAACAAAATCAATTTTCATTTTTTTTTTCTTTTTTTGATGTGGACAACATCTGAGCATCGAATGAGACCGATCCCATGCCCCAAAAGTGTTCCCTCCCAGAGATATGCGTGTTTTATGAAAGTGAAGTCGACGATTCTAAGCGCAAATAGAAAGGGACCTAATCTTTAAAATAGCTCTCCTGAACAAAACTTTTCATCAACTTTTCACTTCTTTTTTTTGATGTGGACAACATCTGAGCATCGAATGAGACCGATCCCATGCCCAAAAGTGTTTCCTCCCAGAGATATGCGCGTTTTATGAAAGTTAACGATTCTAAGCGCAAATAGAAAGGGACCTAATCTTTAAAATGTCTCTCCTGACCAAGACTGGTTTTTAACCTTAGGTCCCTTTCTATTTTGCGCGTCACATATTTATATACCCTCCGCCGAAAAGTCGATGCTGAAATCAATGTCACAATCAAACGAATCAACCCAGGATCCTAAAATTATGCATTTTGATGGTTTGCAATGCCACAAGCTGCTTGGGATTGTAAATGGGCGAAATCAAGTCAAAGCGGTCTTTGACTTATTCGATCTCTAATGTTAAAAACATAAAAATGTAAGGCAATCTATAAAAAGACCAATATTAAATTGCCAGGGAATACAAATCAAAACAACAAAAATTGAAATAAGCTTGAGGAACAATAATATAGGGTGTTGTCTTAGCCGTGATGCTTTCATTCTGGCCAAACTTTTTGGGAGTTGGTTGTTGTTGATGTTGTAACAACAATACTTAGTAGGGACATTAATACTGTTACACACGTTTTATGCTGTAAAATAAAAAGTACTGAATGTTTTTGGACTAAATATTTTTTAATATATTTATTGATTGTATCCAAAAAGAATCCACTTATTCGAAATGTCCGCATTTTGCCTTTGCACACGCCTTAAGTCGCACTGGCCAATCGTCAATAGCTGCACAAACCTCGTCCATTGGAAAATTGGCCACAGCTCGAACCAAAGCAGTCTTAAGAGATCCAATGTTGGGGTATCTTTTGTGACACACCTTCTCCTCTAAAACCGTCCACAATTTGTTATCCAACGGGTTCAAATCTGCACTGCCTGAGGACCATTCTTCAGAGGAAATGAACGCTGGCAAATTGTTTCGAAGCCAGGCCTGGGTCGTTTTAGCCCTATGGGCTGGCGCAGAATCCTGCTGGAAAGTCATGGCTGGTTTTGGAACAGAGAATTGTTAAGAGGCTTCACAACAGCTTCCAAAACGGTTTCTTGGTAAACTTTGGCCGATGTTTTGACTTCTTGTTCGCAGAAATGGGGGTCAGTGACCTCGTCGTAAGAGAAACCCCACCCAACCTTGACTGAAGCTGGGTGATGACCCTTTTCCACCCTTGGGATCAGTTCAGATGCTTCCTTAGATGACCGCGCATACACTCTATCATTGTGCTTGTTAAATTTTTCCTGAACGATAAAAATTTTTTCATCTGTGAACCAAATTTTTCTGTGCAAGTTATCAGCGTGCTTCACCAAAAGACGTTTGCATTTTTCAATCCTATTATTTTTAAAGCTGCAGTCGATAAATGTCCCGTACGTCGTCTGAAAGCCCCAAGTCCCAAGTCTTTTTTAATGACTCGACTCATGGAATTTTGAGTGATATTCATCTCACGGGCCATGATTTTCTGTTTTCGGAGCGGATTTCTGTGAATTCCTGATTTAACGGCTTTGATGACATGCGGTGTTCGATCAGAGCGTGGGCGGCCCAACCGGTGGCGGTCTTTTCATCTCCAGTCTTCTCAAACAGTTTTATGCATCAGTAGACGAACATGCGGCTAATCCCTAGTGGTCAAAGCGTTTTGAAAATATCGCTTTTTTGTTCATTTCACACTTGAAATGCTCTATTATCTGACCACTCCATGATGAAAGTTGATTTTAAAATCCCGTTACAGACTAACGCTATTGAGGTTAGTCTTCAAAACCCTTATGACATTAACGGGGTATGTTCAGTTCTACTATTGAAATGGATGTGTTCAATGTTGTAACAGTATTTATGTCCGTACTAACTACATAACAAAAAATAATCTTAACAATTAACCAATAAATAAAATGTTATTAAACATTCAAACCACAAAGGTAGCTTTACGCCACCCTGTACGATTATATAAAACTGTTACGGCCTTAATGGAGAATATGTAAGTTTCGGCCTGGCCGAATTTAATTTGTCTACTTGTTTTTGTTTGTTAAGAGCTGACTAAGGACATAATTCCCCACACTAATGGCGAAATTAAGTTGGTGAAAAAAATCTACTTCCTTGAAATTTAAAGTGCCCTACTCTTTCGAATTATTTAGCCACCATGCCCCTTTATCAGTTGAAAGCCGATAATGTCAATATATTTCACATATGCAAGAGGAATTCGATTTGCGGTGTTTGCTGTGCCTCTTCTCTTCACCATTTGCGTTTTCCCTTTATTTCTTGAAAATATTACACGGCTGGCCGCCACCTTGTCCGAGTCCTTTTAGTTGGAAAGCATGAACTGAAATACTTGAGATGGCAAATTTCGAATCCATTTTTTTCGTTTGTATGCCCTCCCGCAACTCCAACTCCCCTAACTGCAACAATTAAGCCACTTACCAAAACCATTTGTCAGACTTACCTTTTCCCTAGCAAAAACAACAAATGACCACACAAACTATAATTGAAATCTATTACCAGAGAGACATTTCAATTATTTTCCATCAACTACTTGCGAAAGCCTCTCTCGCATCCTTTCGCCCTGGCCAGTCGTCGGACATTTCCTTCCTGAAGGCCAACGGTGGCATACCTTAAACCAACAAAATGACAAATTCACTCGAAATAATAATTGCCAAAACCAAGTGACAGTTTCCGGTGACATTTAAGCGGCACACAACTGGGCCTACCCGAAAGGATGGTGGGGAGGGTGGATACCCGTACGTGCGTATGTGTTTGAATTGACTTACCGGCCTGTGACTTTTTGATGTATACCAGTCACCAGTCAGCGACAGCGAGAGCTACAGAGCGACTAAGAAAAATTACCAAATGTCCATTTGATAAATGATGCTAACCAAGATTACACAAGTTGGTAATTTTCTACAACATTTATTTTCGTTTTCGTTCGCCATGGCGAGGCATATGCCATTTCGAGTGGCCCCCACCGCCACATCATTTGCTAGAGATAGAGGAGTCATTTTGTCATTTCTGGAAATTGTTAATATCCTCAAAAAGGACACACACACACACTCTGGCATATGGGGGCAGGCAGTCCCAAATCTACGTGTGTTATGCAAAAGTATGCCATAATCAAGATTAGGTGGGTGAGCTGAACTGAACTGAACTTTGGTAACATCACATTGATGGAGTGATGGACATGTTGTTGAAGGCTGTTTTGGGCTGTGTGTCTTTCGTAGTTGGCATGGGATGACAGCCCTCACCGGGAAGCATCCGTATGTGGAATGTGTGTTTTATCAATCTTGGCAAAGGTTTTTGTCGGCTTACTTTGAGAGTAATCGACGTTGAAGTATGTGACAACATGCGATTGTAGTGGGAGGAGGCGGATTGGGCGGCATATTTTATTATCATTGATTAGATGGGGTTAAAATCGAAGTATGTGAAAACATTCATCGTATGTTTTTATAAAAGGGATTTGTGTTCGGTTTGAGCTGAGAAACTTTGTAGTTGGACATATTGTGTAGCGGCGTGACACTTTTTCAAAATAGTACTACAAGTAGAAACATTTTGTGAACGCTTTCGAATTGCTAAAACTGGGGAATTAAAAAAATCAGTTATTAAATTAACTGTTCAACCTTTATTAGGTAAATACTTGCTCGCTAGTATACAACTTTTAAAGACCAAAAACCTAAAAATACATTGCAGCTGGAAATTATTAGATATTTTTTCAAATCGAGAAAATATTTTTGGATTTATATCCCTTATTTAAATTTTACTTGACGAAGCTGATCGTAGATACTCCTTTGTGAGGCATATGAGAACAGTGACAATTCGAAAACAAATCTTTTAACTGATACTACAAAAGAAGGTACTTCTTTAAGCTTTCAAAAGTAAAAAAACAATTGTTTGAAATTACTTAGTACACTCAAAAAAAAGTGAACCAAGAGACAAGTAAAAATGAACTAAATTTTAGGAAAATTGAACTTCGTATGGCACTAAAGCTTTTTTTCCTAACGCCAAGTTCATGTATTTCCTTGAAATTAGGATATGGTGAACTTGATTCTAGTTTATTTTTACTTCATATAACAATTTTTTTCCTCATAGTAAACTATTTTTGTCCTCAAATCAATAACGTTTTTACATAACGTAAGGAACAAATGTACTAAAAGCTAGTGGAGTTGAACTAATACCGAGGAAATGTGAAAAATTTTTGTTTGAAATAAGGTTATTGATGCCAGTTCAACATAAATATTGAAGGAGAAAAATTTTCAGTATATATGGTTTAATTTTTGCTAAATGTTAGTAATGTTGTGCGGCTCTGCAGTACAAGTATTCATTCTTGGAAGAATGTTTTTCGTATTAGTTAGTTCATGGTGTCATAAGATTAATGAAAAATTTACTTCATTCTAGTATGTAAAATCCTCGGTGTAAGAAAATCTTGTCGTAACAACAAGAAAAAATGTACTAAAGTAAAGTTCAACAAAAACTTGTTCCAAGTTCATTTATTTAAAAAATACTCAATATAGGAAAAATTAGCATTTTTTGAGTATACCCGCATCAGCAGTTATAAGTTTTTTTTTATTAAAATAAAGTTTGAAATGTTCTCGATTTAAGATGTGTCTCGAATTGATACTAGTTGTGTTTTATTTGAAATAAATTTATTTATACAAAAAAATAACAAAATTTAAAGAAAAAAAATGTTTAAGTCAAATACAATAAGACGTAATAAGCTAATAAAAAGAATAAATAAGTAGTATACTCGTACATAAAATAAGATAATGTAATAAATAAATCATTCTGAGTATTTCCATTCGCATTTGTCGAAGATCTTGGAAAAAAAGAAATTTTAGTTAGTTACAATTTCATATTTATTTGATATAAAACTCAATACGCACCATTATGTCGGTTTTAATTTAAAATATTCGCAATATCCATTCCAAAGCCCTATAGGGACATAAATACTGTTACACACATTTTATGCTGTAAAATAAAAAGTACTGAATTTTTTGGACCAAATATTTTTTAATATATTTATTGATGTATATTGTATCCAAAAAAAATCTACTTATTCGAAATGCCCGCCTTTTGCCTTTACGTACACACGCCTTAAGTCTCACTGACCAATCGTCAATAGCTGCACGAACCTCGTCCAATGCGAAATTGGCCACAGCTCGAACCAAAGCAGTCTTAAGAGATGCAATGTTGGGGTATCTATTGTGACAAACCTTGTCCTCTAAAAGCGTCCACAATTTTTAATCCAATGGACTCAAATATGGACTGCCTGAGGGCCATTCTTCAGAGGAAATAAACGCTGCCAAATTGTTTCAAAGCCAGGCCTGCGACGTTTTAGCCTTATGGGCCGGCGCAGAACCCTGCTGGAAAGTCCATGGCTGGTTTTGGAACAGGGAATTGTTAATAGGCTTAACAAGAGCTGCCAAAACGGTTTCTGAGTAAACTTTGGCCGGTGTTTTGACTCCTTGTTTGCAGAAGTGCAGGTCAGTGACATCATCGTAAGAGACACCCCACCAAACCATGACTGAAGCTGGGTGATGACCCTTTTCCACCCTTGGGATCAGTTCAGATGTTTCCTCAGATGACTGTACAAGTTATCAGCGAGCTTTACCAAAAGTCGTTTGCATTTTTCAATCCTATTTTTTTTTAAAGCTGCAATCAATAAATTTTCGGTACGTCGTCTGAAAGCCCCAAGTCCCAAGCCTTTTTTAATGATTCGACTCATGGAGTTTTGCGTGAAATTCATCTCGAGGGCCATGATTTTCTGTTTTCGGAGCGAATTTCTGTGAATTCACGATCTAACGGCTTTGATGACATGCGGTGTTCGAACAGAGAGTGGGCGGCCTGACCGGTGGCGGTTTTTTACATCTCCAGTCTCCTCAAACAGTTTTATGCATCGGTAGACGAACATGCGGCTAATCCCTAGTGGCCGGAGCGTTTTGAAAATATCGCTTTTTTCATTTCACACTTGAAAAGCGCATTATCTGCCCACTCCATGATGAAAGTTGAAACAATTTTAAAATCCTTTTACAGACTAACGCTATTTAGGTTAGCTTTTAAAACCCATATGTGACGCGCAAAATAGAAAGGGACCTAAGGTTAAAAACCAGTTTTATTCAGGAGAGCCATTTTAAAGATTAGGTTCCTATTTATTTGCGCTTAGAATCGTCGACTTCACTTTCATAAAATGCGCATATCTCTGGGAGGGAACACTTTTGGGGCATGGGATCGGTCTCATTCGATGCTCAGATGTTGTCCACATCAAAAAAAAAAAAAAAAAAAAAATGATTTTTTTTACCCTTAGGTCCCTTTTTCTATGCGCTGTCACATATGCCATTAAAGGGGTATGTTCAATGTTCAGTTCTACTATTGAAATGGGTGTGGTCATTGTTGTAATAGTATTTATGTCCCTACTAAGTATTTAACTACTCCATACTTCGGATCAAAAGTTTCCGTGTGACCCTCAGAAAAAAGCTCAGTAGAATAAAATAAAACTAGTAAGAAAATCCATAAGACGGGCGTGGCTGAATATGAGATATCCTACTACACCATTGTGATATTTAAAGGATTTTGCGACTTTGGCTGGAGCTTGAGCAGGACCGGACATAATACAGGGTGGGCGATTTAACATTTCAAATTTGGATCGGATAAAAAAATAAGTACTGATAATTTGTTTAAACTTCTGGTTTTCTAGAAAGTTGAACTTTGTCATTTTATAATGGAACACAATATCATGCATATGACTACCACAACTGGCTCGGCAGTACGAGTACCTCATCAGATCAGCCCAATTTTACAGTACATTTTCGCTTGTTTCGGATCAAATCTCTCCCAGAGCAACTTCAACTTCATATTGCAACGCTTCAATTGTTTCAGGAGGCTTTTGTAACATTTATCCTTAACGGTTGCCAACAGAAAGTTATCCAAAGGGCTCCAATCACAGCTACGAGGCGGCTAGTTGACATCACAATTTCGGCTGACTTTTAGAATTTCAAAAACATTGCGTAAAATGTCGATGGTTGTGTTGGCTGTGTGGCCAACAAAATGGGTGTGTTCGGGCTCTTATGTTGGATAAAAAAACAGCTTGCAACATATGTTTTATTTTAAAGCTGCCGAATTTGGGGCTGCTATGACAGTGCTTTGCTGCATGTTTCTGATTTGTTGGCTTAAACTAACGAGAGCTAATTAAACATCTAAACTAACGAGAGCTAATTAAACATTTAAAATATGATCTGAGCTAATTTGTTAGAAACAAAAACTGAACGTAATCGTTGGCTGTTATTTGTGACAAAGGTTGAAAATATTAGCTCAGCTATAGAAAGCCAACGTTTGGCCAACGCCTGCTATTTACGGCAGGCCGCCAATCAAAGCTTATACGAGGGCTGTTATATAAATTTCTGACCTAATAATGAGAATATTTATTATTTTTCAAAGTATTCTCCAGCATGATTTATACTCTTTTGCGCTCAAACCAATTGTCGTAGCACGGTTCCACTCCGATTGAGACACCTCCAGAACATGGTTTTTGAATGCTGCAACAGCATCTTCTGGCTACGAAAATCGTTGACCACGTTTTTTTTCTCGTTGTAAGGGAATAAAAAGAAGTCATTGGGTGCCAAGCCAGGCCTGTACCGCGGATGACCGATTCAGCCGATGTGTGAGAGCTCGCATTGTCATGGTGCACAATGATTCGTCTTCTCTTGTTCGTTTTTCGAATTTCTCCGAAGACTACCGGCAAACAAATTGTGGTGTACCACTCGGAATTGACCTCCTACTTTGCTCAATCGGAACAGTGGCCCCATGACCACTTTTGCCGAAGAAACAGGCGACCATTTGCTTCGAAGTGCTTCTTCCACGAACAACTTTCGTTGAATTTGGCTCGTCTTCGAAGACCCACACGGACGATTGCTGTTTCATTTCGGGCTCATATGCATAGATCCATGATTCGTCACCTGTGATGATCTTTAAAACGTCTTTTAAAGCATCGCGATCGTATTTTTTCAAAATTTCTTTGCACCAATCGACAAGAGCCTTTTTTTGAGCCATTATCAAATTGTGCGGGATCCAAAGAGAACAAACTTTTTTACGGGCAGGTGTTCATGCAATATCGAATGAATGCTGGTGGAAGAAATGCCCAAGGATGCCTCTATCTCACGGTATGTCACATGGCGATTTTGCATTGTCAGTTCACGCACGGCATCAATGTTCTCTGGCATAACGGCCGTTTTTGAACGATATTCACGACTTTCGTCTTTGAGCGAGCGTCGGCTACGATTGAATTCATTAATCCAGTTTTTCACAGTGCTATAGGATGGTGCTTCATCGCCAGACAACGATTTAAGCTCATCGATGCACTATTGTGGTGATAATCCAAGTCGAAAGTTGTGAAAAATAATCGCACGAAAATGTTCACGAGTTAATTCCATTTTTTCCAAATTGTTTTTTTCAAGAGACTGTAAAGAACACAAATGACGGTCGTACGTCAAAACGTTATGAGTACGTTTATGCTAAAAAATGTCAAACTTTCCAATGGAAATGTCAGATGGCGCCAGGCAACACTTAGTGTTGCATTGGCTAGAAATATATAGGAACCCTCGTATACTTCAAGAGTGTCCGATCAATATTTTCAGGCGTTGCAAACGGAATTAAATATTTTAGGGCTATTCAAAGTAAAACTTTTGCAAAAAATTTCACTTACAAGTATTTTATACTTAGTAGGGATATAAATACTGTTACAACATTGAACACACCCATTTCAATTATAGAGCTGAACATACCCCGTTAATGTCATATGGGTTTTGTAAGCTAACCTCAATAGCGTTAGTCTGTAGCGGGATTTTAAAATTGTTTCAACTTTCATCATGGAGTGGTCAGATAATGAGAACCGTATCGCTGTAATAGCGCTTTTCTAGTGTGAAATGAAAAAAATCGATATTTTCAAAACGCTCCGGCCACTAGGGATTAGCCGCATGTTCGGAGACTAGCTTCGAGCTGTGGCCAATTTTTCAATGGACGAGGTTCGTGCAGCTATTGATGATTGGCCAGTGCGACTTAAGGTGTGTGTAAAGGCAAAAGGAGGACATTTCGAATAAGTGGATTCTTTTTGGATACAATATTACATCAATAAAAATATTAAAAAATATTTGATCCAAAAACATTCAGTACTTTTTATTTTACAGCCATAAAACGTGTGTAACAGTATTTATGTCCCTACTAAGTATATGAAATTCATTCATAATTTAAAAGTAAGACTTTACATTTACATTTGAAATTTAGGATTTCACTTCCCAGCATATCTTTTTCGTACCCTATCAAACTGTTTTTCTATGAACATTTCTTTCTCATAGCACATATTTCATGTAACACTTTGTAATGCTTTTCTCGCAGACAAACATAATGTGTAATAAATATTACAATGGAATAAATATCGTTTATCATTTGAACTGTATAAGCGTTACTAACATAACGAACACCGAAATGACACAACAAACAATTTATGAGAATATAAATACGCTGGCAGGCTGGCTGGCTGGTGCCCGCCACCAGCGAGATCTCGGCACTAACCTATCGGAAATTATTTTCCTCCCTAAACTAAAAACCAATAAAAAACAGAAACATCATTTGGGCTCAGAAGTAACGTGGGGAGTTCTGCACAAATCACAAGAAAGAAGAATTTTGCACACTTTTCTCATGACCGATTCGATGTCGAAATGGTAACGCAAAAAAGGGACACATTTCAAGGTTGTCACAAAGGGAATGACAAACAAAAAATTTGGCACGGAACTATAAACATTTTATTGTCCTCTCGTACCGACCCTGTGATAGAAGCGTGTCGGTCTTTGGTTTAAAATTCAATACAAAGCAAATGACACTACGATAACAATTACGATATCGGGTATGTCCATGTGCCGGTTCTAAAATGCTGTCCCTAATTGATATTTTTTGTGAGGTTTTCTTAAAAACACCATTGGTGCCGGTTACGAGAGAAATATTCAATGAAGAAGTTTGTAGACTTGACTTTATTGGTTCGATGGTTGTAAGCCTCAAAATTTGTTTGGAGTATTAGAAAAGTATTAGAAAATCATATTTTTTGAAAATAATAGTAGTAATCATGGAAGCATGCATATTAGAGTGGGCCGAATTGTAGGGACAAAAAATTGTCTAAGGGTAAAAAAAACAATTTTCATTTTTTTTTTCTTTTTTTGATGTGGACAACATCTGAGCATCGAATGAGACCGACCCCATGCCCCAAAAGTGTTTCCTCCCAGAGATATGCGCGTTTCATGAAAGTGAAGTCGACGATTCTAAGCGCAAATAGAAAGGGACCTAATCTTTAAAATGGCTCTTCTGACCAAAACTGGTTTTTAACCTTAGGTCAAATATAGTGCCTAGATTTTTCAATAGCTTTTGGCATGAAGGAAATACTTAGGTCGGGCCGCCCACGCTCTGTTCGAACACCGCATATCATCAAAGCCGTTAAATCAAGAATTGACAGAAATCCGCTCCGAACACAGAAAAGCATGGCCCATGAGATGAATATCACGCAAAAGTACATGAGTCGAATCATTAAAAAAGACTTGGGACTTGGGGCTTTCAAAAGACGTACCGGATATTAATTGACTGCAGCTTTTAAAAAATAGGATTGAAAATGCAAACGTCTTTTGGTGAAGCACGCTGATAACTTGCACAGAAAAATTTTGTTACCGATGAAAAATTTTTTACCGTTCAGGAAAAATTTAACAAGCATAATGATAGAGTGTATTCGCGGTCATCTAAGGAAGCATCTGAACTGATCCCAAGGGTGGAAAAGGGTAATAACCCAGCTTCAGTCATGGTTTGGTAGTGTGTCTCTTACGATGGGGTCACTGACCTGCATTTCTGCGAACAAGGAGTTAAAACAAAGGCCAAAGTTTACCAAAAAACCGTTTTGGAAGCTGTTGTGAATCCTCTTAACAATTCCCTGTTCCAAAACCAGCCATGGCTTCGAAACAATTTTCCAGCGTTCATTTCCTCTGAAGCATGGCCCTAAGGCAGTCCAGATTTGAACCCATTGTATTACAAATTGTGGACGGTTTAAAGTGGACAAGGTTTGTCACAAAAATACCAACATTGGATCTCTTAAGACTGCTTTGGTTCGAGCTGTGGCCAATTTTCCAATGGACGAGGTTTGTGCAGCTATTAACGATTGGCCAGTGCGACTTAAGGCGTGTGTAAATGCAAAAGGCGAACATTTCGAATAAGTAGATTCTTTTTGGATACAATATACATCAATAAATATATTAAAAAAATAGTTGGTCCAAAGGCATTCAGTACTTTTTATTTTACAGCATAAAACGTGTGTAACATCATTTATGTCCCTACTAAGTACGAGGGCGACCGCAAAACTAACTGGCCTGGCACATTTTCTGTTTCACTTGCAACTTTTTTTTAAAAGCAATCTTTTATAAGCCATCTGTCAAAATTTCCGAAATATTTAATGATTATTTTCTTTGTTACAGGTGATTGAAGTAAACAAGTTTTATAATTTTTGAAAAATGGAAAATAAAGAGTTTCGTGCGGTAATTAAACACTTTTATATGAAAGGTTATACGCCACAATTAGTCAAAGATGAATTGGATTCTGTTCATGGTGATAATGCACCATCATACTCCACCATGAAATCCTGGGTTCAACAATTTAAAATGGGTCGTTCAAGTACGGAAGATGAACAACGCTCTGGAAGACCGAAAACTGCTACTACTATTGAAAACATTAGAAAAATATTTAATGAAGTGACTAAAGATAGACGAATAAAGCTCAGAGAACTTGCTGATATTGTTAAAATACACGAAAAACAAGTTTGGAGTATTTTACATGATGAACTCCACATGAAAAAGTTATCCGCGAAAAAGGTGCCGCGTTTGTCGACTTTGCCGCAAAAAATCGTCCGTTGGACCAATTCCGAGGAGCTTTTAGCGATTTATCAGCGTAATCCAATAGAGTTCTTGCGCCGATTCATAACTGTTGATGAAACATGGATCCATCACTACATCCCAGAATGCAAAGAACAGTCAAAACAATGGATAGAAGCTGGTAAAAGTGGTCCCAAGAAGGCGAAAACTGTTAAGTCAGCAGGAAAAGTAATGGCCACAGTATTTTGGGATGCAAGGGGTATAATATTTATTGATTATCTTGAGAAAGGAAAAACTATAAATAGTGAATATTATTGTGCATTATTGGATCGGTTGAGTGAAGAAATCAAGATAAAACGACCGCATTTAGGAAAAAATGTTCTTTTTCATCAAGATAATGCTCCTTCACACACTGCATTTTTAACTCAACAAAAACTGGCCGAATTACGATTGCTCCGCATCTACCATATAGTCCAGATTTAGCTCCTTCGGATTATTTCTTGTTTCCAAATTTAAAAAAAAATTCTCGGTGGCAAAAAATTTTCGTCCAATAGCGAGGTTATTCCTGAAACTGAGGCATATTTTGAAGGTCTTGAAAAATCTTATTTATCGGATGGAATTAAAAAACTTGAAAAACGTTTGAATACGTGTATTGAGTTGGAAGGAGATTATGTTGAAAAATAAATAATAATAATTCCAAAAAACGGTTCTTGTTATGTTAGGCCAGTTACTTTTGCGGTCGCCCTCGTAGTTCTACTACGGAATATCAAAAAATCAATTTTGAGGCGCCCAAGATTAAATTTTTTGGCTTTTTCTCAACTTTTGTTTTTAAGATTTTTAAATTGAAAGCAAAAATATTTTTTTTATATATATAACTTTTCCAAGGTGACATACAAATATACATTGCCACATACAATACAACAACACTTAAAATCAACCAAAAAATTAGTATGTGTAGTAGAATGATATTCGATATTCAGTAATTGGTCATGAATGGAATGCAACTCTGTTGTAAGGATGCCATTTTTATGCGTTATTGTATGTGTAATTGTATTAGATTTATGTATGTATATAAGATGATGCAATAGAAAATATGAATAAAGAACCAGTCTTGTAATGGCGGTTGATACTACAACATCAGGTGTGGCAAAAGAACTCAAAGTCATCGAAAATAAGTGAATTTCATCAGAATTAAATAAATTTCATCAGAATTAAAATAAAATTGAAATATTGTGAAAAACTGATGAACATTTGAAGAAACCCTGAAGAAAAAAAAAACTGAAGAAAAACGTGAAGTGAAGAAAATAAAAAGAAAAACTAAAGCAAGATGAATTCAAGAGACGAATTGGCACATGAATTGGCAAATATGGGCATCAAAGTTCCGGAAACAGCAAATGTGGTGCAACTAAAAAGGCTGTTAGCAGACGTTGTTGGAACTGAGACACCAGCGATGACCCGGCAACAGGCAAATATAGATAGTGCGCAGCAAAATACGTACACAGACGACGATCTAAATGAACATGATCAAAATGGCGACAGTCACCAAAAACGCAATTCGCACAGTCAATGCAACGAAGATGGTGACCTTAACGAAATCGAAGGAAATTTAATACACCGTCTTCGCATTCTAAAATTACAAAAAGAAATTAAGGATTTGGAAAATGGAAGACCAACATCAGAAGCAGGAGGCGTCACTATAAATTTTGCCGACATCGAGAATACCCTATCAAAGTTTACGGGAGATAATAGCTATGGTGTTTCAAATTGGATTGCGGACTTTGACGAAACAACAACTATACACGGCTGCTCAGAGAAGCAAAAATTTATGTTTGCCAGAAGAATGGTGTCCGGTAGTGCTGCTTTGTTCTTGAGAATGGTGCCAGCAGATTCATGGACTGAATTAAAGGAAAAATTATACGAAGAATTTAACAAACCAACAAGTGCCCGTGACACATTCCGAAAGCTGGAAGCGCGTGTTTGGAACCGGAAAATGGAGAGCGTTCATTATTTTGTCCTGTGTATGCAGGAAATAGCTCGTGGTTCATCAGTAAGCGAGGCAGAATTAATTGAGCACATAGTGGAAGGCCTTCGTGACAAAACCCCAGCAGTTTCAATCTTTTATAATGTTTCAACACTGAAGGATTTTAAAAAGCTAATACCGCGGTATGAAAAAATTTTAGCAGATGAAAGTAATTCACCAATGAATAACATTGCAAAACCAAATCTGGAAAATATTCGCTGCTATAATTGCAACAAATATGGTCATTACGTAACTAGCTGTGACAAGGAGAAGAAACCCAAGGGAGCCTGCTTCAAGTGTGATTCGACTGAACACAGATATATTAATTGCCCTAGACGAATGGTAGCGGCTGTTAACAATATTAGAGACCTCAATTTTAATGTACAGGTAAGAGTGTTTTTTTGTACTGATGGCGGAGATGGTCCAGGGTCTAATGTGTGTTCTCTTCTTGATACCGGCAGCCCCAGTAGTTTTGTGCGGAGGTCAGTGGTCCGGTCGAAAATTCCCGATGTACAGTTAGAGGTGGAGCGAGTGTCTCGGTTTCGAGGTGTAGGAAACGGCAGTTTAAGGACATGCGGAAGTACAATGGCGAAGATTGGGATGACAGGGCGATTTGGTCTCTTCGAATTATACATCGTACCGGACGATTGCATACCGAATGATTTGATATTGGGCAGAGATTTTTTAAGTTTTTTTTTGTATTTCTTTATATATGAGGAGTCCATGTGAAGTTTGTAAGGACTCCAATATTAATCTGAATTCAGAGATTTTATTTGATACTAATATAAATTATAATTTAGAGTGTATTCCCAAATTGAAGCGTCTTGAATTGAATGGTTGTGAAAGTGGGAATTCGGGACTTATTGGTCTTGAGGGTAATGAGTGTGTGGATGGTGAGTTTCGAAGGGTTTGTAGTATAGATGTTGGGGAATTGGGTGGTGGTGTTATGGACGTGAATCTGGAACTGCCGGGGCCTGCGGCTCTGGAGATAGAGAGGATTATTCAGAGGGATTATTATGGGAAGTTGAGGAGGGATTTAGGGCCACATGACTATGAGGCGAGAATTATGGTGAATTCGGACAGCACCGTGTCTTGTTCGCCCAGACGCCTTTCGTTTGCTGAGAAACGCGAAGTGGGAAGGATCATCGATGAATTACTGACGAAGGGGGTGATTCGCCACAGTAATTCTCCATATGCGTCCCCGATAGTGCTGACGAGGAAGAAGAATGGGGAGGCGAGAATGTGCGTGGACTATAGGGCCCTGAATAAGTTGATAGTGAGGGACAATTACCCATTACCGGTTATTGACGATTGCTTGGAACATTTGGAAGGGAAGCGATATTTTACGGTTATGGATCTTAAGTCAGGGTTTTATCAAATTAGGATGGCGGAAGATTCCATTAGGTATACATCATTCGTGACCCCCAGTGGACAGTATGAATTTCTTAGGTTGCCGTTTGGATTGAAAAATGGACCAGCCATTTTTCAACGTTTCGTGAACCAGATTTTTAGGGACTTTTTAAGTAGGAATGAGATCGTGATATATATGGATGACTTTTTGATAGCCTCGAGGACACTGAAGGATCATTTTCAGGTGTTGAGTAGAGTACTGGAGCGTCTGGCGGTGAATGGATTGGAACTCAAGTTACAGAAGTGCAAATTTGGGTATACTGGGATTGAGTATTTAGGGTACAGTGTTTCGGAGAAGGGGATAAGGCCTTCGGAGAGTCACATATGTGCAATTTCGTCGTATCCGCAACCGAGAAACGCGAGGGAGGTCATGTCGTTTTTAGGTTTATGTTCCTATTTCAGGAAATTTGTGAGGGATTTTTCTCTTATTGCTCGACCTCTTTATGGATTGGTGAAGGAAGGGGCTAAGTTTATTTTCTCGGACGAGTGTAGAGTGGCTTTTGACGCTCTTAGGGAACATCTGGTGTCTGGGCCGATTCTGGCCATATATAATCCTAATAGAGAGACGGAGCTGCATTGTGATGCGAGTGCTGCAGGTTTTGGATCGATTCTTTTACAGAGACAGGATGATGGAGAGTTCCATCCGGTGTCGTATTTTTCGAAGAAGACGACGGATGCTGAGACAAGATACCATAGCTTCGAGCTCGAGACCTTGGCTATAATATATTCCTTACGGAGATTTCGAACATACTTGGAGGGCGTGAAATTCAGGATAGTTACGGATTGTAATTCACTGACGTTGACTCTGAATAGAAGGACGGTGAACAGTAGGATCGCGAGATGGGCACTGGAACTGGAGAACTACGATTACACCATCCGGCACAGGCCGGGTACAAGGATGGCCCATGTCGATGTACTGTCCAGGAATTTTGGGGGTGAGGGTATGGTTGCAACAATTGAGAGTGAGGATATGGATTTTCAATTGTGCGCAATGCAGGCGAGGGATGCGGATATCGACGGGCTGAAGATGAAACTTGAGAAGGGTGATTTGGACGGTTTTGAGATGGTCAATGGAGTGGTTTAATGGAAGGATGGCGAGGATCTCAGGTTGTACGTGCCTGGGGAGATGGAGTCCGAATTTATTAGAAGTGTTCATGAGCAGATTGGAAATTTAGGGGTGGAAAAATGTTATCGTAGGATGAAGGACAATTATTGGTTTCCGAGTATGAGGGAGAAGATAGATAGGTTTGGCAGGAATTGTATTAAGTGTATAATGTATTCGGCACCACAGAGACCGAACGCTAGGGCGCTTCATAGCATTCATAAGGAACCGAGGCCATTTCACACCATTCATTTGGATCATTTGGGACCATTGCCTTCTCTGCAGTCGAAGAGAAAACATATACTGGTGGTAATTGACGCGTTTACGAAGTTTGTCAGATTGTACCCTGTATTGACGACAAGTACTAAGGAGGTCAATGCGGCATTGTCCAAATATTTTGATTATTATAGTCGTCCGGTGCGGTGTATTACGGACCGAGGTAGCTGTTTTACTTCGAGGGAATTTGCGGATTATCTGTCGGAACGTAATGTGACACATGTTAAGGTTGCGGTACATTCGCCCCAGGCGAACGGACAGGTTGAAAGGGTTAACAGAACGCTGGTAGGAATGCTGGCGAAATTTAGCGAGCCTGTGGCTCATGCTGATTGGGTGAGACATTTGAGTAAGGTTGAATTTGCGCTTAATAATACGGTGAATAGGGCAACGGGCACGACGCCCAGCCGGGCTTTGTTTGGTGTGGATCAAAGGGGTGAAATTGTGGATAAGATTTCAGAGTACTTGGACGAGAACATTTCAGGCAGGGGGAGGGATATGGAGGAGATAAGGAGGAACGCGGAGTCGAATATAAGGAGATCACAGGAGTATAATGAGCAGAGGGCGGCGGGAAGATCAGCGAGGGTCAACTCGTTCAAGAAAGGGGATTTCGTAGTGATTAGGAATGTGGATACGACGGTTGGTGTGAATAGGAAACTGCTCCCTAAGTATAGGGGTCCTTACGTTGTACATCGGGTTTTGCCTAATGATCGTTATGTGATAAGGGACATTGAGAATTGTCAGATCACGCAGATCCCTTATGACGGGGTAATAGAGGCGTGCAACATCAGACTCTGGAGGTCGGACGATTTCCTAAATCAGTCGAAAGGCAACTCTACCTGAAGTGTATATAATTTGTAAATATTTTAAGCTTGTACTAGTATTTAACAGAAATTTAGCAGTATTATTTGTCAGTAATTATTATATTGAGGCGGTGATCGGGACGATCACATTGTCAGGTTGGCCGAGCTGTAGTAGAATGATATTCGATATTCAGTAATTGGTCATGAATGGAATGCAACTCTGTTGTAAGGATGCCATTTTTATGCGTTATTGTATGTGTAATTATATTAGATTTATGTATGTATATAAGATGATGCAATAGAAAATATGAATAAAGAACCAGTCTTGTAATGGCGGTTGATACTACATATGTGAATTATATCACCACTCGATTAAAAATTTCGTAAATAATCTTATATATTCATCATTTATTGTATAGATTTTTAATAAATGGAAACAATTAAAAAAATTATAAACTTCTAGCACTGTATCGTGTACTATTTGCATGTGCTTTAGTATGTATGTAGTGAAAACACTAATGCCTGCAGTTCTCGTTAAATTCGAAACTGCAAGTTCTTAAGTGTGTAGTGGCTAAATATAGTTACAGCACATTCGTTGCTTGGAATCTTAGTATGGTGAAGGGTCACTCATCGAAACTGCAGAAACTGCTGCTTGTAACTAAAAGTAATACTGACTGTTTTGCGAAAAAATTATATTTTTTTTGAAATATGTAAATTTTTTTTATCGCCTCATAACGAAAATATTTTTAATAAACGGCCTCATTATTTGTTTGTAAATATGTGAACTTTTACATAGTCTTATATGAAACTATCTTTGATAAAACGCTTACTATTTTTTTTGAACACATTTACATTTGTTCATCATCTCATAGAAAATATGAATCACTTGAAATTGAAAATATTTTTAATAAACAGCAAACTATTTTTTTTCACACACACATTCGCCGCATTCGAATTTTTTTTGGCAACCGAATGTTTGTGGTTGCACGTACTATCCATGTATTCCATCTGACCACCCGAATGTTGATGGGGAAGACAGCAATTTTTAGTAGAGACAACTGACACTTTCGGTTAAAGAAAACAATAATCGGTAATTCTAACAGACTGTTGTGATTATTGGAACTAAAATTGTACATGTATGGTTTGTTGTTATAGACTGTTTTTTTCCGCCTTGCATCTTTGGATAAATGTTTTGATAAACATTGCAGTGATGATCCAATCGGATTAAAAGTGGTTTCCTGACTTTCGTTGTGGTCGCACAAGTGCAAATGATGCAGAATGTTCTGGGCGACCAATTGAGGTCAACAAACCGAAAATGTCGAAAAAATCCGTGATATGGTGTTGACCGGTCGAAGAGTAAAAGTGCGTGAGATTGTTGATGCCATACGCCTTTCATATGGAAGTGTGGTTTCGATTTTACATGATCAGTTGGTTTTCAAAAGGCTGTCTGCAAGATGGGTGCCGCATTTTCTTACAATTGTCCGTAAACGTAACAACTTCAAAGTATTGTTTGGAGTTGTTTAACCGCAGTTCGAATAAGCTTTTGCGGCGTTTTGTAACTGTGGATGAAACATGGATCCATTACAGCAGCAGTCTTAATAATGGGTTTCTCCGGGTGAACCGGTGACTTTGTCGGCCATAGATTCATATCAATTACCTTTAAGAGAAAAACAATAAACGGCGAGTATGCCTACTTTTTGGACCGAGTTAACGAGAATTTACATAAAAAAGATATGGCCAAGAAAAAGGTTCTTGTTCATCAATTTAAACTGCACACGTGTGCAGTTTAAATGTCAAAATTGCATGAATTGGGTTCCGCATTGGTATTTAATGGTTCGGTGCAAAGAGATTCAGCTTCAACGATGAAATTATTGATCAAACAAATGCCTATTATACTGACCTCGAAAAATGCTATTTTTTTGGAAGGGATACAAAAATTGGAAACACATTGGACTGTATTGAAGTGTATTGGGGTTAAAGGAGATTATGTCGAAAAATATTTTTTCCCGAAACTATTGATATGACCTGACAGTTCCACATGTGTTTTAAGTTCTAGTTGACGCATATTGCTTCCAATCTTTATAAAATTTGCCAGAAGGCAAGCGCCAAGCACCGAAATTATGGAAATTGAATGAAATCGCTGTAAAAATAGAAAGAGCATGTATGTTCATTTTATGTTTTTAGCTTTAAAAGCAAACAATTTTGAAGAAAATTGCCAGAGGTAAGCTCCTTATGCCAAGGACAGACACGGTTGAAATAGGAGAATATCATTTTAGATGAATGTTCATTTTATCAAAGACAATGTATTTTCAACCACCTTCAAATATATCATACGTTAAAATTATAATTTAGAGCCTGTCGAAGGGCGTCCAAAAACTTATTTTAAGTTGATGTTTGTGAACATCCAGATCTGCAGGGTATAATATAGTCGGGTCCGACTTTAGCTTTTATTTTCGCTTTACGGACATGATATTTTGATGCGCGAAGTTGCGTTTGTAAAGTAATCAGAAAGGACATTTTTATACATATAGGAATTTATGATATTTTTCTTTTTGAAAAAAAAATCTATGAATAATTATTTTTGTTTTTGGTTTCTTACTGTCTTCATACAATAGTTCACAGTGTTTATATTGCAGAAAAAATATTTATGGAATCTAACATATATACAGAATTATAGAGGAGAATAGATTTTACCTTCTAATTAATTTTTTTAAATTTGTGACCATTTTTAAGATCAAGTTACACTGTCTACGCTAAATTTCATTCAGCTAATTGAAAAATGCTTAATTTGGAAAACAAAAAACACAAAAATTAGTAGGGAACAATGTTTCGTTAAAAATATTTTTTTTAAAAAACTATTTTTCCAAAAAAATTAATAATTTAGAAGAAATTTATTAATCACACAATTAATCACACGCGCTCCATAATATCTTAGCTCTGCCCGAAGTTATTGTAATTTATAAGTTGTCGGCAATATAAGCTGCGCGTTGAGCGGGAACGTGGCATTATTTTGATCCAAAATACCTGGGGAAAAATAATTTTTTTTATACATTTCGCAGAGAATCCCTCATAAAGTTAATAGGGTCTTTAATTATTATTTTAAAGTGTGTGAAATGAAATGACAAATTAAGCTTTCAAACAAGCGAAAACTAGATAAATATTAAGACACACATTTTTCAGTGATTGCAGAATTTGGATGACGTCGAACAAGCTTAATTGAAGTCCAACGAACTGGAGGGCAATAAAAACGTAATAATAGGTGGAACTTAATCTGGATTCTGAGCGAGTAAAAAAGACTACAATCGGACCAACAATACGATTTTCTAAGCTTCGTCCGGTTTGAACAAAGATCTGACAAAAGATTTACCTTTTAAATAGAAAGCTTTTTTAATGTCAAATGGTCTTTTAAATGGGAGGCGATTTTTAAAAGTGGACAAATTATGTTCGGCTTTTATTGCTTCCATAATGAATTTCGGTCCAATATGATTATTTTGTCTAGGGCGCGTGGCACCGGCCTTTTTTCTATGTGTGTCTTTAAATGAAAAAGAATGGATCTTAATTGATAAAAGTTTTATTAAATGTTGGCAATTATGTATGGAATACTGTTAGCCTCACAAATGCGAGCCCTTATGAGCACATTTTTCATTACACTCTCACACATTTCACACGGTATTTCATTAATTTCATTACGAATATTTTGCTTGCGTTGCTCAAGCTATTCTGGTTTGTTTGCAAAAAACCTTGCTTTTCAGATATCCCCACAAAAGAAGTCCGGAGCAGTCAAAGCAGGCGACTGTGGTGACCAATCAACATCACTATTTCTTGAAATAACTTGTTGTATAAAGAAGTCTCGCAGTAATTCATTGCAATGTGGCACTCGTCTTGTTGATACAAAATGTTAATCAAGCCCAAAGCATGCAGTTCTGGCGTTAATAAATTTTCAATCATATCACGATATCGCTCCCCATTCGCAGTAACCGTTACGCCCTTTTTCATTTTCATAGAAGTAAGGTCCAATGATTCCTCCTGACCAAATTGCACACCAGACTGTCACTTTTCATAGATGCAAAGGTGACTGATGAATAATTTGAGGGTTTTCCATTGCCCAGAACCGACTTTCTGTTATTCACATATCCATTCTAATGACAATGTGCCTTGACACTCATTACGATTTTGTCATCAAAATCGGGGTTGTCATGGGCGAGCTGTAACATCCTATTGGCATATGTACTGCGGCGTGAATGGTCTTGTGGAAGTAGCTCTTGTGTCAACTGAATCATAAATGGAAACAAATGCAAATCCTTGTGCAAAATTGTGGCCAAAGTTATTCTTTGAAGACCACAGTTCCTGAGCATGGCATCGAATTGAGGTTGATGAATTGTTTTGAACACTTTCTTGAGCAGCAGTAATGTTTTTAGCCGATCTTGCAGTACGTTGTGGTACATTCTTGGGCCTATCAGCTACTGGCTCTTTTTCTTCGAAATCATTTACTACACGATAAATAGTGCGTTTTGTTGGCACGTTGTTTCTTTAAAAAAATTAACGTAACTTTCTCATCGTCGCAGTAATCGACGATTGATTTTAATAAAGTGTTTTAACGATTAAAACACATTGGTTTATCAAATATTTTTCCATAATAAATTTGGCGGCGAAATAAAGTAGTATGTATATCTTTCCAGCGGACACCCTGTATAAACCAACTACAGGGTTTTTCTTTAAAATTATAACAATTTTATATATGAAGGGCTTATTGCAAATACACGATAAGCCACACGATTTCAAAAAGTGTTTTTTTCAGCTCATTCAATTACTTTACACCATTGCAACGTTCACTGAAAATATTTTAGCAATTGTCCGTTTAATTTCTGACCTATAACAAATGTTACTTTTTGCATTTCGATTTTATTCATAAATATTTTTTGTCAAAAACTCGATAAGCCACAACAATTAAGAAGACCGTAATACAAAACGATGGATTCTGGTGAAGATATTAGCGAAAGTGACTATTTTATTGATGATACTGATGACAGCCTGGTAGACAAAGGCTTTTTGCCGACTGGGTATGAAGTAATTTCAGAAACCAGCGAGGTATGATTTATTTTATCTGGTGTGGCTTATCCTGTTATTGCAAAAAAAATCTAATGAAATTACATATGAAGGGCTTATTGTAAAAACACGATAAGCCACACGATTTCAAAAAGTGTTTTTTTCAGTTCATTCAATTACTTTACACCATTGCAACGTCTCCTAAAATTTTTTAGCTATTTTCCGTTTATTTATGGCCTAGCCGCAATTGTCACTTTTTGCATTTCGATTTTATTCATAAATATTGTTTGTCAAAAACTCGATAAGCCACAGCAATTAAGAAGACCGTAGTACAAAACTATGGATTCTGATGAAGATATCAGTGGAAGTAATTATTTTTTTGAAGATACTGATGACAGCGTGAAAGACAAAGACTTTTTGCCGACAGATGATGAAGTAATTTCAGAAACCAGCGAGGTATGATTTATTTTAACTGCTGTGGTATTTGAATTTTTGTGGCTTATATTGTGTTTGTTATTCAGGAAAATTGTGTGTTGCAAATCGAAGACGAATCGCGTGAAAATAATACCGCATTTCGATGGAGAGCTCGAAATGAAGATAAGTATGATCGGAATAAGAACAAAAGAAAGCGCAACTCTGGTCATGAGTATATTTGTCCAAAAACTATGAAATCTGTTGAAGCACGCAAACTAGGACCACCTTGTAGTTGCGAACAAAATTGTAGACAGAAGCTTAATAACACCGAAGAACTCATATTTAACCAGTTTTGGAAACTAGGATCTTATGATCTACAAAACAGCTACCTCTTTGGTTGCATTCATGTAGGAAAGAAGAAGAGGTCGTATAAAAAGAAAATTAAAAGACAACAGTCTAGAAGGAAATTCTCAGCTCGTTATTTCGTTGAAATTGATGGCGCCCATGTTAAAATTTGCAAAAGAGAGTTCATGAACTTACATGGTCTTCAGGATTCAAGAGGAAGACTTGAGAATATTATCAAAATTAAAAAAGACGGTGCTGCAATTTCTAAAACAGATGGTAGAGGTAAGCATACAAGTAGACCTAATAGACTGAGTCGTGAACAAACTGATGCTGTAAGAAATCATATAAATATGATACCAAAATACCAGAGTCATTACAGCAGAGCCAATAACATCCATAGAACTTATTTGAACCACGATATGACCATTGCCAGTTTGTATAGAGAAAGCTATGTTCCATGGTGTGAAGAAAATGGAATTATTCCTGTAAGAGAAAATGCCTATCGGAAAATATTTTGCACCGAGTATAATATAGGTTTTAAGTTCCCCAAATCTGACACCTGCAAGATGTGTGATGAGACATACATCAAGATTCAAGCTACAAAATAATGATGACAAAGAAGCCAAACAACTGACAATTATTCTAAATGAACATAAAGACAACGCTGCAGCAATGCAAGATTTGCTTAAATCTGAGACAGAATATTCAATTCAGCATATGCATACGAAATTGGTTATATCATTCGATTTGCAGCAAGTTTGCCAATTCCAAAACTAACAAGCGGACCTGCATTTTACTGCAGCAAAATTGGCCTATACAATCTTGGAATACACGATTGCACGACTGGACAGGGACACATGTTTGTTTGGACGGAAAATGTGGCTAAACGTGGAGCTGATGAAGTTGCTTCCGTGCTACTTAAATATCTAAACACCAAAACCGACGTTGATGATCTTGTAGTTTTTACGGATAATTGCCCAGGGCAGAACAAAAATTGGCTTGTGATGTCTTTGTGGATGCAATTAGTAAAAGAAGGAAGGTTCAAAACTATTACGCACCATTTCCTAGTTAGTGGTCACACTCATTTGCCATCTGATAGAGACTTCGCTTTAATAGAAAAGAGACATAAGAAATATGCTCCGCAAATCTACTCCCCAGAAGGTTGGCACAGTGTTATTAAAGAAGCAAATAAAAAGACTCCATTTGTCGTTACAGTTATGGAACAAGCTGATTTTTTAAATTTCGGCCCTATTGTGGACGGCATTAATAAAAATGCAATTACTACCGATAGGTGCAAAACGGATTTCTCTGGTGTATACTCATTTCACTTTAAAGTTCAAAATACGAGATCAATTTTTGTAAAGCATTCAATTCAAGGAGATTATAAGGAAGTAAGTATTATAAAAAAGGGAAAACCTGCAAATACAACCTTAAATGAGGGAAAACCTGCAAATACAACCTTAAATGGATTGAAAAACAAATACACAGAATTCCTAAAACTAGCGGCAAAAAAAGTACACAGCGTAAAATCCTTACTGCCATATATTCCACCAATTTATCATTCCTTCTACAACGCTTTGGAGCCGTCATCCGCTGAAACGGAATTAGAACTTATAGAAATTATTTAATGTAATTAACATTTTAATATTTATTTCATTTACTTTTTTAAAAAAGAAAAATAAAAAATTTTGTACTGCAAAAACACGATAAGCCACTTTATTTCAACCAAAATAACAAAACTTTTGATATTCAAAATAAAAAAAAAATTAAATAAAATGTTTGCAATAGCTCGATAAGCCACACTTTTTTTTGAAAATAGCGGTTTCCGAAGTTTTCTAGGTATTCATGGACTGGTATGTGATAGTAGTCTTCCTTAAACACTAATTACAAGTATTTAAATCATGATTTCATCAAACCCCTATTTTCTGCATTTATTTCAAACTTCAAAGGGGATTTTCTCAGTATTTTCATTTTGTGGCTTATCGTGTTTTTGCAATAAGCCCTTCATATCCATAAAACAAAGACAATTTAAGATATAGGGTTCAAATTATTTTTAGGTATAGTGCAAATGTTACATTTTAAGAATGAGCCCGCATGCAGCGATCTATTCTTTGGACCCAATTTTCCACCTTTCTTGCTCACATTTCGACCGGAACGTTGAACGATGGTCTAAGTTGATATTAATCTGTCACTCGTTGTTTGATGAGTCTCTGAGCTCCAAAAGCCATTCTTGCCTCCGTTTTTGCAGCTTCCGTTTACATTCCAGAGAAAAATTAGATTAGGAGCTATTAGAGGAGATATTATTTATGTTTTTTATATGTTAGTGAAAAAACTATTTGAACTGGAATTAGCATTATTGTTCTGAGTTTGAGTTCTTTTCGGTATTCTATTTTACTGTTGTAGTTTATTTTATTTCCTTCGTTATTATTGTGCTGCACTTATTGCAAGTGTCACCTATAAATGCAAGTCCTCGATATTGACCAAAGAACATCTTAGTGTTATTTGAGAAAAAAAAGTCTTTTTACGATCACAAAACAATATTCTCTATGTCCACCTACAGATGTCGCCGACATCACACGAAAAAAAGAGAAAAAAAAACAAGCGAACTCCCCTTTTATGAAAACAAATCCAATTGCATTAATTAACACTGGTGTTAAATGAAACAGATGTCGGCAACATTCGATTTTCATTGAAACGAGAAAAAAACAGTGAAACGTGAAAATTGCCTTTTCACTTGAATTCTGGAAGACCGAAACACCGAATGAAAATAAGCAAGGCAAGAAGCATTCAATGCATGTTTTCGATTTTCGCAGTCCAAAAATAAAACACTTGTGGGTGAAGGTTTTATAAGATCGACAGCTTGAAGTGTTCTGTGATGGCCTTCAGCCATAAATAAAAATTGAATATTTCTCAGATTGAAATTGACAGGTTTTTCTCATTGCGCTGCTCCGTGGATGAATGGACGGCTGGGTGGGTGTGGAACGATGCGTGCGGGCATACATAATCCATTATTGAGAAAATTATTTAAAATTAACAAAATATAAAATAAAAGCAAACTTTGTAGAGTATTTGTTGAAGCAGAGTGGCCCCTGCGAGTAGAGTGGGGATTTCTTTTCATCTTTTGGGCGATGCATTCCAAATGAGCGGAAACCGGGTGTACAATTTTGGAACAGCGCAACATACTCGTATTTTGAATAAATATTTGTAATTGTTTGCTGTACGACATAATACATAAATCAATTGTTACGAAAAACTAAAACAAATGTTTTCCTTGCCACAGCCGAACAACATGCAACAAAATTACACATGACAAATAACGCACAGAGGAAGAGCAAAGCAACACTTTGTTCGAAACTAATTGCGAACCCCAAAAAAAAACGCGATTTTGAAATTGATTCAAACGACAAATCGTTTGTTTTCCACTTGCCCAAAAGAGTCAAATTGAATTGTGTGCATAAATAAATTTATTTATTCCAAAATTTGTTTTCATCTTCCCCTTCCTATTTGAGAGAATATCAGATTTTAGTTGTTAGGCATACATTTAGAAGTCGGGGGTGGCGGTGTTTAGATTTTGGCGGGTGTCCATGCTGCAATCGGCGAACATCGGTTTCATCTCAAGAGAACACTTTGTATGCGTTTAATGTGGTTGCTGGTAAATGCTTGCAACGCACCAGTATGTCTGTGGGTGACATTAACATTTTCGAAATTCTCTTATTTTATTGATATTCAATTAAATTCAATCGTATTTCAATAATTGGTTACGCATGACACAGATAAAAGCCCGTATCCGCCTTGTTAGGGGGTTGTTGGTTGAGGCGTGATGGATTTTTAAAATTGGAAGGGTAATTGCAATAATCGGCAGGACTATCGTGTTTTGCGCTCTATTTCCGGGCAGTTGCCATGTCGAGGGGGTAAACGAACTGACCTACGAGTATCACGGGTCTGCCTTTAATAAAGAACGATTTCAGCACCGAAATCGAAATGAGGATCGGACTGGTAAATTTCTCGCGTAAAGTGTGTGGAAATACTAGATCTCCTTTTAAAAAATGCTGGCGCTTTGTCCCACGCTCATTATCACAGTATCCAAGGTAACTTAAAGGAACATCAAAGAAACCAAAATTGTAACTAGTTATAATGCGGTCATGTTTCTTCAATATTGCTTAGGTTATCACAATTGCTTTGATCCTGTCCACTGTCATTATCCTTACGAGGGCGGTTCGGAAAGCTCTTAGCCTATCAATGAAAGAGAATAGTTAGTTTTTCAAAAATATATTTATTTTTCAATATAATCTCCTGAAACTTCAATACACTTAGTCCAACGCTTATCTAGCAATTCTATCCCTTGATAAAAATCGTTTTCCTCAAGGTCTTCAAAATAGTGGTTTACAGCTGTAATTGCATCTTCATTTGAGGTAAAACGCATGCCAGCAAGGAATTTTTTTAGATTTGGGAACAGGTAAAAGTCACTGGGAGCGAAATCAGGATAATAAGGTGGGTGGTCAAGCAACTCGTACTTTAATTCGTTGATTTTAGCCATTGTTAAAACACTCTTGTGCGCTGGTGCGTTGTCTTGATGAAAAATTATTATTTTGTGTTGTAAGCCAGGACGTTTTTCTCGAATTTGTTCATTTAATTGATCTAAAAGGTTGCAATAGTACTCTGAATTTATTGTTTTACCCTTTTGCAGATAGTCAATCAATAAAATACCTTTGAAGTAACAAAAAACCGTTGCCATAACCTTACCAGCCGATTGAATTGTTTTTGCCTTCTTTGGGGCACTTCCTCCAGCTTCAGACCATTGTTTGGATTGTTCTTTTGTCTCTGGAGAATAGTGGTGGATCCATGTCTCATCAACAGTTATATAACGACGCTTAAAATCCATTTTATTTCGCTGAAAACGATCCAAACAAGCTTGAGAAATGTTCATTTTTATGCGTTTTTGGTCGACTGTTAACAAGTGCGGCACCCATCTTGCAGAAAGCTTTTTCATCTGTAGTTCTTCATGCAAAATTAAATGGACTCGATCATTTGAGATGCCCATGATATTAGCTATTTCACGCACTTTTATTCGTCGATCATTTAATACCATATCATGCACTTTGGCTACAATTTCTGTTGTTGTTGCTGTTTTTGGACGTCATCATCATCTTCAATGCTTGTACGACCACGTTTAAATTCAGCAACCCAATTTGTTACTGTTGCATATGAAGGAGCACTTTCACTTAACACATTCACCATATCATTATGAATTTCTTGTCCCGATAAACCTTTTTTATGTAAATATTTAATGACACCAAACATTTCTAATTTTTCCATTGTAAAAAAATCGCGGATGCGTCTTTTGTGAACACCTGTTTCTATATGAAGGAGTTGCCAGATCGAAACAAAATTTAACATGTGTCCATAGCAGAGATGGAAGTTTCCACCGTTTATACCTCGCTTTTTGTGCTAGGCTAAGAAGTTTCCGAAACGCCCTCGTACATTATAATTATTGTAATTGAATTAAGCCTATAGTTTAGAGCAGACTGTTGAGGTCTAAATAAAATAACAAGCAATAAATAACGTCGTTGTGTTCGGTCAGGCCGAAACTTATATATACTCCACCATACTAACGCTACAAAAGCGCAGAAAAAAATTCGGTTTTAGGTGTTTTTCGCGAGGTTCCTTCAGTTCCTAAAAAGGATACTTTTGCTCCCTGGGAAAATATCACCCATATGTGACGCGCAAAATAGAAAGGGACCTAAGGCTAAAAACGAGTTTTGTTCAGGAGAGCCATTTTAAAGATTAGGTCCCTTTCTATTTGCGCTTAGAATCGTCGGCTTCACCTTCATAAAACGCGCATATCTCTGGGAGGGAACACTTTTGGGGCATGGGATCGGTCTCATTCGATGCTCAGATGTTGTCCAAATCAAAAAATGAAAATTGATTTTTTACCCTTAGTTCCCTTTCTCTATGCGCTGACACATACGAGGGCGACCGCAAAAGTGACTGACCTAACATAAAAAGAACCGTTTTTTTGGAATTATTATTATTTATTTTTCAACATAATCTCCTTCCAACTCAATACACTTCATCAAACGTTTTTCAAGTTTTTTAACTCCATCCGAAAAATAAGATTTTTCAAGACCTTCAAAATATGCCTCAGTTTCAGCAATAACCTCGCTATTGGACGAAAATTTTTTGCCACCGAGAATTTTTTTTAAATTTGGAATCAAGAAATAATCAGAAGGAGCTAAATCTGGACTATATGGTGGATGCGGAGCAATTTCAAATAGTAATTCGGCCAGTTTTTGTTGAGTTAAAAATGCAGTGTGTGAAGGAGCATTATCTTGATGAAAAAGAACTTTTTTTTTCTAAATGCGGTCGTTTTATCTTGATTTCTTCACTCAACCGATCGAATAATGCACAATAATATTCACTATTTATAGTTTTTCCTTTCTCAAGATAATCAATTAATATTATACCCCCTGCATCCCAAAATACTGTGGCCATTACTTTTCCTGCTGACTTAACAGTTTTCGCCTTCTTGGGACCACTTTTACCAGCTTCTATCCATTGTTTTGACTGTTCTTTGCATTCTGGGATGTAGTGATGGATCCATGTTTCATCAATAGTTATGAATCGGCGCAAGAACTCTATTAGATTACGCTGATAAATCGCTAAAAGCTCCTCGGAATTCGATTTTTTGGGGCAAAGTCAACAAACGCGGCACCTTTTTCGCGGATAGCTTTTTCATGTGGAGTTCATCACGTAATATACTCCAAACTTGATTTTCGTTTATTTTAACAATATCAGCAAGTTCTCTGAGCTTTATTCGTCTATCTTTAGTCACTTCATTAAATATTTTTCTAATGTTTTCAATAGTAGTAGCAGTTTTCGGTCTTCCAGAGCGTTGTTCATCTTCCGTACTTGAAGGACCCATTTTAAACTGTTGAACCCAGGATTTCACGGTGGAGTATGATGGTGCATTATCACCATGAACAGAATCCAATTCATCTTTGATTAATTGTGGCGTATAACCTTTCATATAAAAGTGTTTAATTACCGCACGAAACTCTTCCATTTTTCAAAAATTATAAAACTTGTTTACTTCAATCACCTGTAACAAATAAAATATGTAATCATTAAATATTTCGGAAATTTTGACAGATGGCTTATAAAAGATTGCTTTAAAAAAAAAGTTGCTAGTAAAATAGAAAATGTGCCAGGCCAGTTAGTTTTGCGGTCGCCCTCGTATACAATCCAAATCAGCTTATGCCATGGGAAATCATTATCAGCCCAAGTCTGAGTGACAATTCCTCGGAAAGTTTATCCCTATTCCTATATATATATATATATATATATATATATATATATATATATATATATATATATATATATATATATATATATATATATATATATATATATATATATATATATATATATATATATATATATATATATATATATATATATATATATATATATATATATATATATATATATATATATATATATATATATATATATATATATATATATATATATATATATATATATATATATATATATATATATATATAGGGTGATCCACCAAAAAAAATATAAAAATTCAAATCAAGTTTGGAATCCTTATTAGTAATTTGAATGGCATTTATTTTTTGAAAATAATTACCTTCAAATGTTGGCAACTGTATTATGGAAATGAGCGTTCGGTGAGAAACGGGAAGATTCGCTGTTTTCGACCAAAATTTTGTACAGTGATGAGGCCCATTTCTGGCTCAACGGCAATGTCAATAAACAAAATTGCCGCATTTCGGCTGAAGAGCAACAAGAAGATGTTCAAGAGGTGCCATTGTACCCAGAGAAAACCACGGTTTGGTGGGGGTTATTAGATGGTGGCGTCATCAGTGCATATTTTTTCAAAAATGATGATGGCCGGAACTTAACCGTGAATGGTGCTAGCTATCGCGCCATGATATCGATCTTTATGCTACTTGAAATTGAAGCCCGTAATCTTGACGATACTTGGTTTCAACAGGACGGTGCGAATAGCCATACAGCTGCTCAAACAATGGATATATTGAGAGGTCATTTCGAAAAGCAGCTAATTCCACGTTTTGGACAGATAAGTTGGTCGCCTAGATCGAGTGATATCACACCTTTAGACATTTTTCTTTGGGGTTACGTAAAGTTTAAAGTCTATGCTGACAAACCAGCTACGATTCAGGTTTTAGAAGCCAACATTACCCGTGTCATTCAAGCCATACCGGTCGAAATGCTCGAACGAGTCATCCAAAATTGGATCCTCAGAATGGAAACCCTGAGACGTAGTTGCGGCTAACAGTTGAAGGAAATTGTATTCAAAAAATAAATGCCATAAAATGTGCTTTACAAATTACTAATACAGATTCCACACTTGATTTGAATTTTTATATTTTTTTTGTTCTGAAAAAATACCTCTAGATGGATCACCCTATATATCATCTTTCCGGGAAAATTTTCTCTTTTCCGTTATTCTAAACGAATTTCGAAAATGTGAAACTTTTCCCTGGGAAAAAGCAGGTATTCTGAAAACCAAAAAAAAAGCCAATGTGATAACAAATTTTTGAGATAATTCCGCCAACAAATTGCAAGGGAGTTGTGCCGAAACAATAAGCATTTAATATTTTTCATTAAAAATGGAGAAGTTTACATTTATTGGCGCCATGTAAAATTTGACATTTTTACAGTGACTTGAAAAAATCAATTTTGCAAGAAAATGGAACTCGTGAACATTTTCGTGCGATCATTTTTACCAACATCGACGTGGATTATCACGACAAATATGCATCGATGAATTTAAATCATTGTATGGCGAAGAAGCACCATCCTATAGCACTGTGAAAAACTGGTTTAATGAATTCAATCGTGGCCGACGCTCGCTCAAAAATGAAGGTCCTCCAAAAACGGCCGTTGTGCCAAAGAACACTGATGCCGTGCGTGAACTGATAATGCAAGATTGTCATCTGATATACCGTGAGATAAAGGCATCCTTGGGCATTTCTTCCACCAGCAAACATTCGATATTGCATAAAAACCTGGCCGAAAAGAAGGTTTGTTCTTGTTGGATCCCGAACAATTTGACAATCACTCAAAAAAAGGCTCGTGTCGATTGGTGCAAACAATTCTAAAACAGTACGATCGCGGTGCTTCGAAAGACGTTTGTAAGATCGTCACAGGTGACGAATCATGCATCTATGCGTATGAGCCCGAAACAAAACTGCAATCGACTATGTGGGTCTTCGAAGACGAGCCAAATCCAACGAAAGTTGTTCGTGCAACAAGCACTTCGAAGCAAATGGTCGCCTGTTTCTTCGGCAAAAATGGTCATGTGACGACTGTTCCGCTTGAGCAACGTAGGACGGTCGATTCTGAGTGGTACACCACAATTTGTTTGCCTGAAGTCTTCGCAGAAATTCGAAAAACGAACAAGAGAAGACGAATCATTGTGCACCATGACAATGCGAGCTCTCACACATCGGGTCAAACCAGTGCCTTTTGACCGGCCAAAACGTCAAATTGATGGGTCATCCGCCGTACAGCCCCGACTTGGCACTCAATGACTTCTTTTTATTCCCACACATCAAGAAAAAAATGCGTGGTCAACGATTTTCGTCGCCAGAAGATGCTGTTGAATCGTTCAAAAACCATGTTTTGGAGGTGTCGTAATCGGTGTGGAAAAAGTGCTTCGACAATTGGTGTGAGCGCATGCAAAAGTGTATAAATCATGCTGAAGAATACTTTGAAAACCCATTTCTGATGATAAATATTCTCACTTTCAATATTGGGTCAGAAGCATATATAGAGGCCCTCGTATTGCATACTGATATTGAACGAGTTTAGTTTAAGTGGAGGAAAGAAGAGCTAAACCGGGTATGGGGAAATTGAATGCTGCTGGGCCACCATTTTACAACTATCACTACTACCGAAATTCTGAGTCGGTGGCTTTAACAAAGTTTAACGAAAATACAGAATTTCATCGAAAAATCATCTTCAGCGAAGAAGCTCATTTCTGGCTAAGTGGTTTTGTCAATAAACAAATATGCGTTATTGGACAGGAACAAACCCAGGAGACACAATTGCATCCACAAAAATTTACTGAGTGGTGTGGTTTTTATGCTGATGATGGGGCCGTATTTGTTCGTCGATGACAACAATCGCCATGTTCCCGTCAATGGGGAGCTTTATCGTGCCATGTTAGAAAATTATTTTTGGCCAGAATTGAATGAGCTTGTTGAAACCACATATCGGCGATGTCAAGCTCATCCAATTCTGGCCAAAAAAAATTTTCTAACATGTCACGATATCGCTCTCCATTGACGGTAAAATGACAATTTTACCCTCTAGGGCCAAACATCAAATTTCCACATTGCCCTCGGTGCACTGGCTTTCGAAAAGGAAATAGAAAGTGGTTAAAGTGACTTGAACGAAGGTTATATTTATGAAATTATTGTTATTTTTGGAATGACACCCCCAAATGATACCTTAAAACTTGCAATAGGTTTTAATAACGTTCCGTAAACTGAACAAACAACGACAAACCTAGATTTGACATTAACACAAACTTTAGCCAGTTCTGTAGTGCAAATTTAGTACAAACTTTAACCGGTTTCATAGTGCAAATTTTGTACAATCCTCTTAATCTCGTGTTCATCAGCAATATCCACCTTGCCCGCTGAAATATTCGCTATCAATGCCTCCATTACAAATGGCAATTTCTGTTTGGCACTCAAGCTATGCCAAGCTATCAGGACTCTTTCATTCGATTTCTTGGAATTTCTTCTGCCGTTCTTAACGTTGCTCTGGAAGAAGCGTTTAAAATTCTCCAACGGATTCTCATTTAAAATTTCATTTGATATTGAGGCCCAGTAGAAAGGTAACTTTTGCCATGTCTTCAAGTCTTGCCAGCTGGATAACTTTTCTTTAGCGGTAGAGGTAGTATTTTCTTGTATGCAAGTCCAAAGAGTTTCAGCACGATCTTCAATGGTATTTAAGTTGTCATCGGAGATTTCTATGTTCTTGTGGTGATGATTTACTTCAACATGTCTACGTCCATTGTTTTTGCTACATGTTGAAGATCTGCCATTCACCTTGGGGTTTTTCGTAGATCTTTTGCTATAATGTGACATTTTACTGGATGCGGATGCCCTTGCGCTCACTTCATTATCGTCGCTGGAGCTCATATCGTCTTCTTCGAATCTTTCATCTAGCACTTCTGGTTGACTAACCTCGATCTGCTCTTTATCGAAATCTGCTTGCAAACATTCGACAATATCTGCAATATCTTCTTTGCCATCGTATATCAAGGGACGAGAACCGTAATCTTGTTTGATAATATTCACATCTTGCCCGATTTCTGTTGCAGAATATGACGAATTACAGACGTCACCAGTACAATTGTTGTTGGTTACAAATAAATTTATTAGGTCATATTGTAAAAATCCCATGATACTTTCTAAAATCGATTGAAATGTATGTCCATTGCCACTATTTGACATTATGTGGAATTTTCTTTTGAATAATTTTTGAATTTGGATTTATTCTCTTTGTTTTAGGAACTCTTTCGTTAAAATTTCAATATTTTGCTTTTGGAAGAAATTCAAAACGTACAATTTGAGAAATGTCATAGTTGTGATTATATAGGGTGACTCATCTAGAGGTATTTTTTCAGAACAAAAAAATACTTATATAAAAATTCAAATCAAGTGTGGAATCTTTATTGGTACTTTGAAAGGACATTTTATGCTTTTTATTTTTTGAATATAATTTCCTTCAAATGTTGGCCGCAACCACGCCTCAGGGTTTCCATTCTGAGGATCCAATTTTGGATGACTCGTTCGAGCATTTCGACCGGTATGCCTTTAATGACACGCGTAATGTTGGCTTCCAAAACCTAATTCGTAGCTGGTTTGTCAGCATAGACTTTGGACTTAACCGCAAAGAAAAATGTCTAAAATTGTGATATCACTCGATCTAGGCGGCCAACTTACCTGTGCAAAACGCGAAATTAGCTGCTTTTCGCAATGACCTCTCAATAGATACATTGTTTGAGCAGCTGTATGGCACGTGGAACCGTCCTGTTGAAACCAAGTGTCGTGACTGAAACTTTCTACTTGTTTCATTTGCCCAGTTGTTTCAGAAATATCGTTGAAGTTTAACAAAAAAAAAAATGATAATAAAAATAATAATACTGACAAAACTAAATTGATAACAATCGATATTTCCATACATACTTAGTAGGGACATAAATACTGTTACACACGTTTTATGCTGTAAAATAAAAGGTACTGATTTTTTTTGGACCAAATATTTTTTTAATATATTTATTGATGTATGTTGTATCCAAACAGAATCTACTTATTCGCGATGTCCGCCTTTTACCTTTACACACGCCTTAAGTCGCACTGGCCAATAGTCATTAGCTAAACGAATCTCGTCCATTGGAAAATTGGCCACAGCTCGAGCCAAAGCAGTCTTAGGAGATCTAATGTTGGGGTATCTTTTGTGACAAACCTTGTCCTCTAAAACCGTCCACAATTTGTAATCCAATGGGTTCAAATCTCGACTGCCTGATGGCCATTCTTCAGAGGAAATGAACGCTGGCAAACTGTTTCGAAGCCAGGCCTGTGACTTTTAGTCTTATGGGCTGGCGCAGAATCCTGCTGGAAAGTGCATGGCTGGTTCTTCAACAGGGAATTCCAAAACGGTTTCTTGGTAAACTTTGGGCGCTGTTTTGACTCCTTGTTCGCAGAAATGCAGGTCAGTGACCCGATCGCAAGAGACACCTCATCAAACTATGACTGAAGCTGGATGACCCTTTTCCACCCTTGAAATTTGTTCAGATGCTTCCCTAGATGACCGCGCATACACTCTATCATTTTGCTTGTTCAATTTTTCCTGAACGGTTAAATTTTTTTCACCAAAAGACGTTTGCATTTTTCAATCCTATTTTTTTTAAAGCTGCAGTCGTTTGAAAGCCCCAAGTCTTTTGAGGTGATATTCACCTCACGGGACATGATTTTCTGTTTTCGGAGCGGATTTCTGTGAATTCTTGATTTAACGGCGGTGTTCGAGCAGAGCGTGGGCGGCCCTTTTACATCTCCAGTCTCCTCAAACAGTTTTATGCATCGGTAGACGAACATGCGGCTAGTCCCTAGTGGCCGGAGCGTTTTGAAAATATCGCTTTTGTTATTTCACACATGAAATGCGCTATTACTGCGATACGGTTCTCATTATCTGACCACTCCATGATGAAAGTTGAAACAATTTTAAAATCCCGTTACAGACTAACGCTATTGAGGTTAGCTTTCAAAACCCATATTACATTAACGGGGTATGTTCAGTTCTACTATTGAAATGGGTGTGTTTAATGTTTTAACAATATTTATGTCCCTACTAAGTATATGTTCAACCGATTGAATGACTTGAACTCTAGAAGCCACACAGTTCATAGGGTTTTCCCTAAGGACATAACAATTTTATATATTAATAAAACACAGAATTTCTAAGATATAGAGTTCAAATTTATTCAGGTGTAGTGCAAATGTTACGTTTTAAGAATGAAATTCCATTTCGGTCATATGTCCAACACGAGCCCGTGTACAGCGATCTATTCTTAACACCCAATTTTCCACCACACATTTCGACCTGAAAGTTGGCAATTTTACGTTCGATGTTGTCTCTGAGCTCGTCTAAAGTTGTTGGCATAGATTAATGACATGATGTGGTCCCAGAAAAAGAAATCCAATGGCGTGAAATCGCACAAACGAGGTGCCAATCGACCGGACCATTTCTCGAGATAACACGTTCACCGATTTTGCTTGTCAGTAAATCGATTGTAAGGCGTGCTGTATGGCTAGTATCACCGGGATGTTGAAACCACATATCGGCGTTGTCAAGCTTATCCGATTCTGGCCAAAAATAAGTTTCTAACATGGCACGGTATCGTTGTGCATTGGCGGTGACATGACGATTTTACCCTCTAGCGGCCAAACATCAAATTTTCACACTGCCGCTCGTTGTACTGGATTTGGAAACGGAAATGTAAAGTGGTTAAAGTGACTTGAACGGAGGTTATATTAGGTGATCCAAGTAGAGATACTTTTTTCAATAGCCTTTTTTTTTTGGCAGATCACGTGTAAGTCGTGTCATGCTTTCATGTTATTTTTGTTTAGTAGTGTTGCATTTCATCATGGAAAGACTTACGCCTGTACAGCGTTTACAAATTGTTCAACTTTATTACGAAAATTCACGTTCTGTGAGGAATGTGTTTCGTGCGTTTTCGAGTCAAATTTTGTTCAGCGATGAGGCCAATTTCTGGCTCAATGGGAATGTAAACAAGCAAAATTGCCGCATTTGGGACGAAGAGAGGTTCAAGAGCTGCCACTTCATCCAGAAAAAACAACGGTTCGGTGTGGTTTGTGGGCCGATGGAATCATCGGTATATATTTCATCAAAAATGATGCCGATGAGAACGTAACCGTCAATGGTGACCGTTATCGTGCCATGGTAACCGACTATTTGATGCCTGAAATTGAAGCTCGTGATCTTGGCGACATTTGGTTTCAACGAGACGCCGCCACTTCCCACACATCGCATCAATCAACGAATTTATTGAAAGAACACTTCGGTGAGCAGATAATTTCACGTTTTGGGTCGGTGATATCACACCGTTAGTCTTTTTCCTGTGGGAATATGCAACGTCTAAAGTTTATGCGGACAAACCCGCTTGGATTCAGGCCTTCGAGCAAAACATCACGTGTGTTATTCGCTAGTTACCAGTCGAAATGCTCGAACGAGTCATCGAAAATTGGACTCAACGGATGGACCATTTGAGACGTAGCCGCGGCTAACATTTGATAGACATAACCTTCAAAAAATAAATGCCAAAGAATTTTCTTTCAAATAATAATAAATATTTTCCATTCAATTTGAGTTTTCTGTATTTTTTCTTTGGAAAAGTAGGGAACCTCGAAATGGATCGCGCGTTATTTATAAAGTTATTGATATTTTTGCAATCGCATCGGCCAAAATTTTATAACTTTTGATCTATTAAATATTTTGGAGTTCTGTAAAATGAACGATTGTAGCCAAGGAGTCAAGGATTATTTTCAGCTATTAATATTTAAAATCAGCCTATTAAGCATATATTAGAAATTAGCCTAAAGTTGACTACTTTTCGTATTTTAAAGAAAAGTATTTTTTTTCGTTTTTAGTTTTTTTTACATATTGGCAAGTAATTGTTCATAAAATGCGCAAACACTTAAAAAAAAGTTTGCCTTATTGCCTATTTACACTTTTTTCGGGCTTTGAAAATTTACACACATTGAAAGTCATTTTCATATTTTTAAAAATACTACTTTCTAGCCACCCTCGTAGCAGCCGGCTCCCCTTCCTTCAGGCAACTGCATTCTTTGGCATCTTAACTAGTGCCCAGACCTGTTCAAATTTATTCTCCTGTCAATTAGTGGACGAATGAGTTTTTCCGCCGTATCTGACAATTCATTCGCACCATTATTTGGCACTTTGGCTATTCCAATGCGCGTTGCGCTCTGTGTCGCCGCCGAAAGTCAGTGCAACACCTCAAAACACGTGTTCCCTGTATGTTTTCCCAATGTGGACACCTAACACAGCGCAGTGCAATTTTAATAAATGCAAAATTAACAACTTAATTAATAACATTTTGATCTGAATTGCAGCTGCTGCCGACACGTTACCTTGCCGACGGTGCCACGGCCCGGCAGCGATACTCCATCGCATGGATGGGCGAGAACGGGAAGCCTGCCTCCCTCCGTCCGCTCGGTTGGCGGAGCCGCCAATTGTGGGGAACATTTAAAAGTTCCGTGTGCTCGCAAGGAAATGTTGTGTTAATTGGCTGTTGTGGCAGCCGCTGGTGAAGGCAACTTTTCACCCGTTTAAAGATGCAGAAAAACGAATTTAAGGTGTTTAAATGAATGAAAATGTCTTTTGCCAAGAAAAACATCAGCCGTTAGGACGGGCTAAACCCAAAACCAAGTAAAAATATCCTATATGAAGAAGCAAACAAAAAAAAATGCCGGAACGCCTAAACCACGGAGTGTATCAATACGACGGCGAAGAATATTGAATAGAAAATTTGTGGCGGTTTTATTTTGCATTTCTGTTTGTCGACATCGTTGTTGCCGTTCGTTGCTGTGGTTACACATGTCATCTGTCACCGGAAACAGCCGTTTTAGACATCTATTGAATTTTATGTTATTCCGTAACGTATTTTTTTCCTGTACACTTTTTGTTGCTGTCCATAGTTCCTATGGAAATGCCACAAGGACTCTTGTTTAGTAGACAATGTGGTTAAAAGGATTTGTAATCGCTGAGGAGAGAGAAGACAAATATTATCGTAGAATTTGGCTAAAATAAAAGAAGTTCGAACGATGGCTCAAACTATGAATTTAGAAAAATAGATTTCGGCATTGATTCTTTAAACAATGAACATGGAGTTTGAAGCTTTTGTAATGTAAGTGATTACGGAACTGATGACGCGATAAGTATAGTGTACAGCCAAGAAGATGCAAAATACTATGTAGTTTTGGTATATACTAAGTAGGGACATAAATACTGTTACAACATTGAGCACACCCATTTCAATAGTAGAACTGAACATACCCCGTTAATGTCATGTGGGTTTTGAAAGCTAACCTCAATAGCGTTAGTCTGTAACGGGATTTTAAAATTGTTTCAACTTTCATCATGGAGTAGAGCTTTTCAAGTGTGAAATGAAAAAAACGATATTTTCTAAACGCTCCGGCCACTAGGGATATGCCGCATGTTCGTCTACCGATGCATAAAACTGTTTGAGGAGACTGGAGATGTAAAAGACCGCCACCGGTAGGGCCGCCCACGCTCTGTTCGAACACCGCATGTCATCAATCCGTTAAATCAAGAATTCACAGAAATCCGCTTCGAAAACAGAAAATCATGGCCCGTAAGATGAATGAGTCGAATCATTAAAAAAGACTTGGAGCTGAGACACCTTCAAAACATAGCTTTTGAACGCTTTAACAGCATCATCTGGCGACGAAAATCGTTGACCAAACATTTTTTCTTGATGTGCGGCAGAAGAACCATCAATTCGACATTTTGTTTGGTTGGAGCCGATGAGTCAGAGCTCGCATTTTCATGGTGCACAATTCGTCTTCTCTTGTTTGTTTTTCGAATTTCTCCGAAGACTTCAGGCAAACAAATTGTGGTGTAGCACTCACAATTGACCGTCCTACGTTGCTCAAGCGGAACAGTCGCCACATGACCAGTTTTGCCGAAGAAACAGCCAACCAATTGCTTTAAAGTACTTCTTTCACGAACAACTTTCGTTGGATTTGGCTCGTCTTCGAAGACTCACACGGTCGATTGCTGTTTTGTTTCGGGCTCATACTCATAGATTCATGATTCGTTACCTGTAACGATCTTTTAAAAGTCTTTTGAAGCACCGCGATTGTATTTTTCAAAATTTCTTTGCACCAATCGACACAAGCCTCTTTTTGAGCGATTGTCAAATTGTGCGGGATCACCCGAGAACAACCCTTTTATGGCCAGGTGTTCATGCAGCATCATCTGGCGACGAAAGTCGTTGACCACGCATTTTTTTCTTGATGTGCGGCGGATGAACCATCAATTTGACGTTTTGTTTGGTTGGAGCCGATGAGTGAGAGCTCGCATTTCATGGTGCACAATTCGTCTTTTCTTGTTTGTTTTTCGAATTTCTCCGAAGACTTCAGGCAAACAAATTGTGGTGTAGCACTCACAATTGACCGTCCTACGTTGCTCAAGCAAAACAGTCGCCGCATGACCAGTTTTGCCGAAGAAACAGGCGACCATTCCTTCGAAGTGCTTCTTCCTCGAACAACTTTCATTGGATTTGCCTCGTCTTCGAAGACCCACACGGTCGATTGCTGTTTTGTTTCGGGCTCATACTCATAGATTCGTGATTCGTTACCTGTGACGATCTTATAAACGACTTTTAAAGCACCGCGATCGTACTTTCTCAAAATTTCTTTGCACCAATCGACACGAACCTTGAGCGATTGGCAAATTGGAGATCCATCGAGAATAACCCATTTTCATGGCCAGGTGTTCATGCGTTCATATCGAATGTATGCTGGTGAAAGAAATGCCTATGGATGTCTCTATCTCACGGTATGGCACATGACGATCTTGCATTATCAGTTCAACGTTCTCTGGCACAACGGCCGATTTTGGACAACGTTCACGACCTTCGTCTTTGAGCGAGCGTCGGCCACGATGGTGCTTCATCGCCATACAAGGATTTAAGTCCATCGATGTACTTTTGTGGTGATAAACCACGTTGAAAGTTGTGAAAAATCTTTAGCGAGCGTCGGCCACGATTGACTTCATTAAGCCAGTTTTTCACAATGCTAAAGGATGGTGCTTCATCGTAAAGATTTAAAGTTATGGATGCACTCTTGTAGTGATAATCCACGTCGAAAGTTGTACAAAATGTTCGCACGCAAATGTTCACGAGTTAGTTCCATTTTTTTGCCAAATTGATTTTTCAAGTCACTGTAAACAGCACAAATAATGGTCGTACTTCAAAACGTTCTAAGTACGTTTTTGCAAACTTAGTGTGCCTAGGCCAGAAATATATATAGCAATCCTCGTATTAGTAGTTGCGCTTAATATCCATATATTAAATTCCTAAAACCAAATGTTGATTGGGTACACAGAAATTATAAGTAGAGGAACTGGCACTTTGGAATAACGGTAATCCTAACAGATGATGATGGTTATTGGAAGTGAATTTGTACATGTACGAGTATTGGTAGATGTTATAGGTTGTTGCTTATAAAGGGTGGTTAAATTTTAAGGGCCGATGTTGATTTTGAATAAAACACAAATTATTTAGGAAATTATTGCCATTTCTGTTTATTACGATAATATTGGTATGGTTCATTTATGTATAGAACAAAATATCGAACTCGGCGGCACACCTCCATCCGATAGTCCAAATTTTCAATGACGCTAAGGCATAACTGAGGTTCTATGTCGTTAATGTGCCGAATTTCCTGGCTTATCGACGTACACCTTTTCTTTCAAATAACCCCAAAGATAAAAGTCCAACGGTGTCAAATCACATGATCTTGGCGGCCAATTTACATCGCCATGACGTGAGATAACTCGGCCATTGAATTTGTCCCGCAAAAGAGCCATTGTTTCGGTAGTTGTGTGGCAAGTGGCACCGTTCTGTTGAAACCACATATCGTCCACATCCATATCTTTCAGTTCAGGCCACAAAAATTTCGTTATCATCTCACGATAGTGAACACCATTCACAGTAACTGCCTGACCGGCCTCATTTTGGAAAAAAATACGGCCCGATGATGCCGCCAGCTCATAAACCGCACCAAACAGTTACTTTTTTCGACAATCACTCTTGGATTATCATTCGCCCAAATGCGATTCCACTGAGTTGAAAATGTGCCTTATCACTGAAGATGATTTTTTGCGAAAATTGATCATCCTCTGTTGGCTAAGTTTAACCCGTCGCCCGCTTGTCTGTCTTTCCATGGTTAAAATTAAGTTAGTCTGAAATTGAGAAATATCAAATGAACTGCAGAAAAAAACTTGACGTTTAGGTGTGGTTCACATTCAACATCGGCGCTTAAAATTTAACCACCGTTAATAAGGTGACTACGAGTATTAACAAAACTGACTTTTTATCGTCGTGCGATCAAATTGCCCTGCATCAGAATCAATACGAATGCATCAGAATCAATACGAATTGTCAGCTAACCATTTCCTGCGCTATTTTTACTATAAAGCGCGTCAACCATATTAAAAAAATACCTTACCTTAACTGGGCCCGGCCAGATCTATGTGCCCAAGAAAATAAAAGCAATCAATAATACATTTGTTACCCAGTGTACGTATATTTATATTGTTGCAATCATAATTCGTATACAATGTATTGGCCTCATAAACAAATTGTATATTCGTAAATATTTTTAAATGCATCTGCACCTGTTGTAGTTGTGAGTGAATTCGCATAAAATACTTCAAATCATACATGTTACATGAGTATGGCGAAAAAATACCATAAATTCTTCTTTGCAAACTAGAAGTAGTGAAAATCAGAAGTAGAAAACAAAATACATGGAAACGTGCTTCAAAGAGTTTCTTAACAAAAACACAGAAATATATGAGGCGTGTATCAACAAAGGTCATGCCACAGTAATGAAGTGACTTAAATGAAACTTGTTAAATTTTTCAAGTTTTGACGAAGTATCAACATTATTGAAATTGTTATACTCGTACATCGGTCTACGCGAAGGAAATGTATGGTGTAAAACTGAGTGGTGTAAAACAAGGCTGCGCTTTTTCCCAAATTTTGCTCATCGTAGCTACGCTTGAAGAAATCGACAACAGACAACGCAAAGCTAAAGTATTTCTTGCACCCCTACAGCGTGTAAGGAGAAACAATAAAGTCAACCAAACTATAGGTACTCGTATTCAAAGCCTGTGTAATGTTTATAGCTGCGAAACATGGATATTGCAACTAAGCAGCCACACACAAAATACAATGGTTTATAAACAGATGCCTCCGCAATATTTTTTTTCAATTCAATTCAATTTTTTATTTTGTTAATATAACAATTACATTTTCTTATTATCTAAAATGACAAAGAGTTTTGGTTTTTATAAGCCTATGCTACTTAAATATTAGTAAACAAATTTTGATATATTGTGATGAGGTTTAATTAATATCGGATTTAATTGAAGGAAAATCTAGAAAAAAAAACATTCTAAATAGTCTGACTAGAGTTTCACATTTTCAACTTATTTTGAGTTAGTATATTTACAACGATGCTAGATCTGTTATATGAATTAAATCAGACGCTTGGCATCTGATGGAATACTTTTCTTTAAATTTAGTCCATCTATCATTTACTGACTCTAATATATTTTGGGCTATTTAAAGCGTCTGAGTGAGTTGATGCCACATTGCTCCATGAAGGACACGTCTCCAATTTTGCAACTGTTCTATGGAAATGAACGTTTTCGACCAAAATTTTGTTCAGTGATGAGGCCCATTTTGGGCTCAAGAGCATTTGGGCTGAAGAGCAACAAGAAGAGGTTCAAGAGGTGGTATTATACCCAGAGAAAACCGCGGTGGAATCATCGGTGCATATTTTTTCAAAAATGATGATGGCCGGAACATAAAATGTCCTTTCAAATTACTTATATAGACTGCACACTTGAATTGAATTTTTATATTTTTTTGTTCTGAAAAATACCTCTAGATGGTTCACCTTATACTGTTTAAAAAAGAGTTTCTATTAATTAGGGGATATAAGGGTCGTGTTAAATGATTTATTTTTCTGGTCAAGGATGACAAGTAATGAACGTATGTAGCAAATCAAACAACAGCAATAAATCAAGCTCGAAAATCGCCGATGAAGATCCCATGGCTTGGAATTACTTTGCCAAAGGAAACTGACGACATAACACAAGCCGCATTGAAGTTGAACCCACAGGAGAAGGAAAAGCCTAAAATAACTTGGTGCATAACAATATTAAAAGATACATCAAAATTGTTTAGCAAGTTATGATATGTAGCACGAAATAGAGATGAATGAGAAAAAATTCAAAACTCTTTGTAAATAGGCCTTATTTAAACACACAATGTTTTGGAATATGCCTTTATAGTGATAATAAGTTTAAGTATAAAAAATGTCAAACCCTCTAGACTAGCTATAACCAAATTTTACCCTTAATATGTTAACTGACCAAACTAAACATTGTGTACAAAACGAACCGAGTTGTTGGTGATGATAATTTTCAAAGGATAAGTCAGTCCTTGAGCAAGCGAAACATTATCCTCTGAACTGATCATATGCATTTTTCATATTGGCCGTTGCAGAGCATCAACACATATTATCCGCCAAATTTAGATTTAATTTTACGAATCGTTGCTTGCTTTCCATAGACATACAGACAGAAATGGTATCCGATGAATATTTTCAGGGGATACAAACGGAATGACATCCTAATCTTTTATGGAGCGTCTAAAAACTTACACACTAACCCTCGTAGAATGGCCTCATCACATCATCACGATCATTACCGGCAGCAACCACAAAGTAATATTTACGCATAGCAAACCGAAAACATCAAAACATCAATACCTCCACTGAAGTGGAAAGGGGGCATAATATAGTGTCTACGAAATGTACACGCAGAGAAAACATATGGTTATCAAATGGTCACGGCAACAATAATACTTTATGGTCTCTGCAATATATAAGTAAGTATGCTCGTAGCAACAATAGTATTGATTGTTAAATTTCTTTTTGACAATAGTATGATTGCGGAAATATTTATAATATTGTTGAAGTGTATCAATAGTATTATTGTGCAAATTTAAAAATGAAAATAGGGTGTATAAATACGAGGGTTACTATATATATTTCTGTAATGTTTACAGTGACTTGAAAAAAAAACATTTTGGCAAAAAAATTTAAGTAACTCGTGAACATTTTAGTGCGATAACTTTTTACAACTTTCGAAGTGGATTATCACAAAAAGAGAGCATCGATGAACTTAAATCTTTGTATGGCGATAAAGCACCATCCTATAGCATTGTTTAAAACTGGTCTAATGAATTCAATCGTGGCCTACGATTGCTCAAAGATAAAGGTCGTCCAAAAACGGGTGTTGTGCCAGAGAACATTGATGCCGTGCGTGAACTGATAATGCAAGATCGTCTTGTGACATACCGTAAGATAGACGCATCCTTGGGCATTTTTTCCACCAGCATATATTCGATATTGCATGAACACCTGGCCGTAAATAAGATTTGCTTTCGTTGGATCCCGCACAATTTGACAATCGCTCAAAAAAAGGGTCGTGTCGATGGGTGCAAAGAAATTTAAAAAAAAAAAGATCGCGGTGCTTCAAAAGACGTTTATAAGATCGTAACGAATCATGGATCTATGCGTATGAGCCCGAAACAAAACAGCAATCGACCGTGTGGGTCTTCGAAGACGAGCCAAATCCAACGAAAGTTGTTCGTGGAAGCACTTCGAAGCAAATGACGTAGGTTGTCAATTGACCGACGTAGGTGGTCAATTCTGGGTGGTACACCACAATTTGTTTGCCTGAAGTCTTCGGAGAAATTCAAAAAACGAACAAAAGAAGACGAATCATTGTGCACCATGACAAGCTCGCAACTATCGGCTCAAAGGATTGCCTTTTTACCAGCCAAAACGTCGAATTTATGGGTCATCCGCCGTACAGCCCTGACTTGGCACAAAATGACTTCTTTTTATTCCCGCACATCAAGAAAAAAATGCGTGGTCAACGATTTTCTTCGCCAGAAGATGCCACTGAAGCGTTCAAAAACCATGTTTTGGATGTGTCTTAATCGGAGTGGATAAAGTGCTTCCACAATTGGTTTAAGCGCATGCAAATGATTATAAATCATGCTGGAGAATACTTTGAAAAACAATAAAACTGTTTTTGATGATAAATATTAGCATTCTCATTATCAGGCCAGAAATATATAAAGCAGCCGTCGTATCTGTAAACTAACATATTTTAAAATAAACTGCTTTGGATTTTTTTTTATTATTAAAGGCGATATATTTCACTAGAAAGCGAAAACAATGTTTTATTCCTCAGAGCAACATAATTGCTAACAATGCTGAAATCAAATGGGAAAATAATATGAAATATCTAGGTGTAGTTCTAGATTCAAAACTTACATATAACGATCATATATCATATATTGTACATAAATCTAATATACTACCCTATACCCTTTTATTAATCGTAGATCGGCATTAAACAATGGCAATAAAATGCTAATATTAAAACTAATAGTTCACGCTGTTATTTTCTATGCAGCACCTGTCTGGGCTAAAAGTGCAAATTGCCACTTGAAAAGGCTCCAGATCATTCAAAATAAGCTGTTGAAGTTAATCTACAATCTCCCTATATGTTTTTCTACCGCAAGACTTCACCAGCTTGCGGATGTTGATCTAGTAGCCGCCAAAATAGATAAATTATCTAGAAATTTTAACGCCAAATGTTCGTATTCCGATTATGATCACATCGCTGAGCTGGCTTCAGTCTAAATTTTTTTAACTAGTTTTAAGTAGGTTAAGTTTTTATATAAAAAAAAAAAAATCACAAAGGTTTTTTGGAAATTTTCACCTCCATTTACTATGTTAAATTAAAAATAATTATTTTAAAATAACCAATTGTTATATTTAAGCAGAAAAAGGAAAAAGCCTTAAACTTTACATGTACATATTAATACTATAAACAAATCTAAAATGCTATGAAAACAATAAATTGAATTGAATTTATTTTGAATTTTATTTATTTCTAAATAATTTACCTTTTAATAATCTACTGTTGAATAACAACATAACTCAATCCTAATAAATAATTTTGGGGATTAAAGTATGGTTGAATGGGATCATACTTATCATACTATGGTTCTGGGGATCCTTCTATGGTTGAGAACATTATAATATAGTTGTGAAAAGCATGGTGTGATTGCGTGTAAATAATACTATTGTGGCACAACAGTATTATAATCCGTTTCATTATACTGTTGTGCTACTACGAGTACCACATACCCAACAAGAGTATGATGCTATTCGAATGTTGTCACCCCAACCATATTTTTTTCTTCGTGTATGACCGCTAACACATGTGTGTGCCGCAAATTGAATTACTTTGTAAGCAACACCTTCTGTTTGCACATGTCTGGCGGCGGCATATGCAACACCGGCCGCAGCGGCAGCAACAGCAACATAATGTCGGTGCAAGTATTCACTCAACAACGACACGTTTAATCCTTTTGATCAGAAGATGCAGGCATTTGGTGTAAACACTATTTTTGGTTGCAACTGCAGCAGCCTCCGCCACCCCATTGCAGTTGCCGAAGACGAATAATTGCATCAAAAATAAGCCAAATTTCTCAAGAAAACACTTTGGACAAATGAAGGAAGAGGTGGCGTGGAGAGAGAGAGACAGACTGCAAGACTTTTTAATTGAAATCAAAGACCCAACAGGAGGAGGGTCTCTCGAGAACATCATAAACTTGTTGTGTAAATGATCGGACGTGTGTTTTTTCAACAACATCACATCGCAATCACGATCATCAGCAGCAGCAACACCCGCTACTCGCCACTGCAATCATTAGCCAAAGTGCCAGGCACGGGAGGCATCAGCCGCAACAGTCATGCTGAAAGAACAAAACACACGTCAACTTCTTCAGGGAATTTCCTTTAAATTTTCCGTGCATTAATATTTTCCCCCTTTTTTCGTTTTTGGTTTTGTTCATTTAGACGGATGTTATGATCTATCAAACGAATTTTAGTGTAGGCTTCTTTTTTTTTGTTTTGTGTGGCCCACTTTGTTTTCGATCAAACTCATTTTCTCAAGTGTGAATTTCAGTTGTTTGTTAAAATTTGAAAGATGATTTGCCCTTACATCTTCTCCGACAGTAGGGAAGGGAAAAATAAATGTAAGACATAAATTGATTTTTTAATCCATCTTAACGCACAGCAGAGTTTTGAAAGGATTTTAGAAATAATTGAGGCAAAAAAATTCTCGTCTTCAAATTGATTAGGTTAGGGGATATGGTCCAAAAAAAGAAGTCGACACTGTTTTAGAAGGAGTATATCCTCAGAATGAAAGGACATTATTTTATATTTTAAACGTACTGGTGGTATTGGACTTAAAGCGAATTACTAGGTTTTCTTGTTGCCAAGTTAAATAAATCGTTGTTGGCGGTGGTAGACTTATTTGATGCGATAAGTTGCGGCGACTTTTTTTGGATATTTACCATTTTTGAAAAATTACGGATATAAGAAAGTCAAGAAATACCACACGTTTCTTTCTTATATGCCCTTTTTTCATACACCGTGCTTAAATTATAAACGATTACATAACACCGTGTTTCGAGAAAATTTCTTATATGCGGATATTTCTTGTATAAGATATTCTTTTATCCGTTACTAACTGTCTTGCTCTTGTTTAACAATGGGCTTAGAATCGTAGGCAAAAAATCGTACGTTTAATAAACGAAAAAACTATTTGCTTAGACACTTAAAGTAATCGAAAATATAGAGAAGGTCTTGCCTTTTTGCACCCGACACCACACTGTCATACAGGGTAACATTACTACTACGTACTGATTTGGCAACACCATAAAGGCATAGAGATAAACCCTTTGTCTATTATACCGTTCGACTCAAAATCTGATTCCATTGAGCATTATCCGTTCGTTCGTCCATCTATCGTTGTAATCAAAGCTCAGATCGCAATTATGAACCGATCTCGATGAAACTTGATACGTTCTTTATGTTTAAAATTTAAAATTTCAAATGAAGCGTAAACAGCAACCAATACCCATCTCTGGCGAAATGAGACAACTTTGGTCTAGGGTTTGAATAGCTCCCACACGAAGAAGCCCCGATTTGGGGCTTAAACCGATAACGCTTAAATTTCCACAGGTGAAACAAGACAATAAATGTTCATACCCAGCAAACCAAACCTTCAGAATTCAGTCAAAATTCTGTACGACAATCGGAAAAATGTTCCGATTTCGGATCAGAATTCTAAGCGAGTTCGTAACGAAAAACATATGAGAAGGTTGACACGAATTCTGAACTACTTCTTTGAGGGAGTTCTGATGTTTTTGCCGACATTTCGAACCGATTTCTGACCGAATTCTGAACTGAAGTCTTGGGATATTCGAAAGGAAATTTCGATTTCTCTGATCGAATTCTGAACTAATTCTGAACGACTTCGGTCAGAATTCTGGCATTAAGTCTTATTATATTCTGATGCTTTTACCGACATTTTGAACGAATTCGAAGCTTATGTTATTAAAATATACTCTATTTACTCGACCCCATTCGGAAATGGCCAGCAAATCCCGGCCAAGTGTCTCATCCATAATTCGCCTTTTGTCTTCAATATCTTGAAGACTCGGCCTACGGTCGAATGAATATGACTGACATAAGTTACTGTCATCCGCAAAGGAGTAGATTGGATTCACGGTCTGACCCAACAGATCATCAATGAAAATTAAAAATAAAGAGGGAGAAAGGACAGAGCCCTGTGGTACTCCTGCAGTAAGCCTATGTTTGTTGGATGAGAACCCATCTACAACAACTCTTATAGTGCGATCTCTAAGAAAGCTCGATATAAAACGAGCGAAAGTATCACCGACGCCAAAAGCCATCAGCTTTGATAAGAGTGCACCGTGCCAGACTCTATCAAAGGCCTTGGAGATATCCAGAGCCACAACCTTACTCTCACCAAACTGGTGGATAGACCGACTCCAGCGCTCCGTCAAGAAACCCATCAGGTCTCCCGTAGAGCGATTTCTACGGAAGCCATACTGTCGATCACTAAGCAAGCAGTTGGACTCTAGATACCTCACAAGATGGTGGTTAACCATGCTCTCCATTACCTTAGAGAGCGCGGAGCAAATCGCGATTGGCCGATAATTTGCAGGATTATTGGCTTCACCCTTTTTAGGGATGGGTTGGACGTTCGCAACCTTCCAACACGCTGGGAAGACTCCCGCACGATAAGCAAGGTTGAAGAGGTTGCGCAATGGACGGGCTAGCGTCGAGGAGCACTTACGCAGGACAAGTGCCGAAATACCATCCGGGCCCGGGGACTTATTTACGTCGAGATTCGCAAGAACCCTTTTAACCCCACGTGTTCGAAAAAATATCTGAGGCATGGAACTAGATACGTTTTCGATCACGGGTAGTGGTTGAGTGCTTTCCGGCAAGGAAGAATTTCCTGCGAACATTTCAGCCAATAGGTTAGCTTTATCAACCGGGTCAGTGAATGCTTGATCGTCTTTAACAAGAGTTGGGATAGATGATGAACTATCCTTTACTCTTCTTACAAACGACCAAAAGCTCTTACTTCCCCTGGGGGAAGCAAGAACCTTTGTGCGTAGACGTTGTTCGTGTAGAAATTTTTCACGCCTAAGCACTCTGGCACACGAAGTTCTTGCCTGTTTCCGCAGCAGTTCAGTATTGGCGATTTTGTTCAGGCGCCAATTTCTGAACGCCTCCTCTTTAGATCTGACAGCATCCCTGCATGCCTGGTTAAACCAACCGTTTTTGGCTGGTTTAGCCGACATAACTTTATTTGGAATAAATGTCTTCATTCCAAATAAAATTATATTTTGGATCATTTCAGCAGCAGCATTTACGTCGTTGTCGAGAAAGCACAGTTTCCAATTAAAATGCGGAAAAAAGTGGTTGAGCTCAGCCCAACGTGCCTTTTCGTAGATAAAACCTTTCGCTTTGGGGCTGGTATCGAAGTGACACGAAGGGCGGAATACGAAAAGGATGCTGAAACAATGCAGTGATCAGAATTACCAAGAGGTGGAAGGACATTAACTTCGTACTTTTCAGGGTGTGAAGTTAAGTATAGGTCAAGACTATTGTGATGGTGCCCTTCTACACACGGAATATGTGTCGGTTGATTCACTAGTTGCGTCAAGTCATTTTGCGCCGCGAAGAGCTCGGCGTATTGGCCCTCCGGAGTTGTTTGGCTCGAATGCGAAAGCCAGGCGGAATTGTGGACATTGAAATCACCAGCAACGACGATTTCACTGTCCGGATAACTCTCCAGAACTTTCGTTATAGAATCGTTATAGAATCGGAAGGGAAGCCTCCCTTTCCGAGTTTGGGCTTCTGTATATAAACCCGAAATGAAGTACGTGTGTTCCAATCCTGAACTTAACCCAAAGGGAGTTAAATTCTGGATCTTGTGAGCATAAGTGTTGCTGGCTCTGAAACACTATATCGTTACGTACATATACCACAAGTCCTCTGTGAGAAATAAAAAGAGTTAGGGTGTGATACCCAGGGACGTAAAAATCCTGTGGAGCAGAATCCTCACGCACCTGGGTCTCACAAAGAGCTAGAACATCAGGCCTATGGTAATGAATGTGGGAGAACACAGCGAAAAAATTCGTACGCAGGCCACGTATGTTGGCGAAATGTATGTTAAATTTCTTTACCATTACGCCAACCCGAGAACAAAAACAAATGTCAGTAAACAATCAAAAAGAAGAAAATATATTTGTTATACAAAAAGAAGTTGTAAAACATTTTCAAAAAGCGTTCCGAAAGACTTGTAGTTACAAGCAGGGGTGTCTGCAGTTTGGCAAGCAATAATTGTGATGTAACTATGTTGAGGACTATACACTTAAGGGCAACCAGTTTTGCATTTAACGAGAACTGTCGGCAGTAGAATTTTCCTCCAAACACAATAAAAATCCCTCGCACAGCTAAGCTAACCAAACGTTCAGAATTTGAATTAGAATTATAAAAATACCTCAGACAAACAGTTAAGAATTCGTTCAGAATTAGTTCCGACATGTCTGAACACAAGAACAACTACTGTAACATATGAAGCAAATAACAAAAATTTTAAACGAATAGACTACCTCAGATAAATATTTCAGAATTCGTTGCGAGTTCAATAAGAGAAGTCTGAACAAAAAAATCCCACAGGCAAGTCCAACAGAATTCGGGCCGAATTCGTTTAGATATTTCTTAACATAATAAATAAAAAATCCTCAGACTAAGAATCCTAAGAGTAAGAATTCGGTAAGAATTCTCGATAGAGTTTAGATATTGTTCCGAATTGTCTGTTATCAGACATTGTCGGCAAATTTGGTTTACTGGGTAATTTCGTAGATCCTCCATGCAAAGGGTCTTACCAATTTGAGAACATCCAGCTGTAGAGGCCACATTTAACAACCGATACCAAACAAATTTTGCTCGGAACGAAATTGAACTAAAGTATATCGGTCCACTACTAATACTCGCAGTGCCCACAAAAAGGTCTCTCCGTTTTTAAGGTTCGGTCGCGATATGGGCCACACTGTAAATTAAATTTAGCCGAACTTAAACGTTGTACGTTTTGTGCGATCTATAATTATCCCTAGTGAAATTGAGCCGGTCTGTGTTTCATACAGCCCGGCTTCAGACAGAGGCGCGGAAACTTCTGAAAAGCATCTCGTAGTTGGCCACGCCCGACTTTAACTTTTTTTAATTGTTTTTAGTTTGGTATGCAAACACAATTGAGTAAGTCGAAATATTACAAGTCCCCTTTTTTCCTCAAACTTTGTTACAGCAATGTGTCATTATAACCTCCAGCGAAAGGTCGATGTCATTTCGTTTCCAACTCCACGAAATATCGATCGGAGACCCTATAAAATATAGGGCGTTTTTTCAGACGTGTGGTTTTCAAGAAGAAACAAAAGGCATACAATTTAATGGTATGGCCAAGAATTTAGTTTTGTTACAAAGATAAAGATTTGCCATTATGGTTTCAAAATGATTTCAGACAAGTGGCCGCCGCGGCTGGCTCACATAAATTTCAGCAAAAGAGGCAACATTTTCGACAACTTTTTCATCAATCATAACCCTACAAAAAACAGTCCAGCGGTTTCAAATCTCACGATATTAAAAGTCACGCCACAGGCCTACGACGCGAGATAATGCTCTCACCAAAAGTTTCCTTCAATGAATTGATTTTTCCTTTGGCTATATGGCATGTTGGACCCCTTTGACTGTAACATTTTGGCCGACTTCATTTTTGCAGAAATATGGAGCAATGATTCCCTCTGCCCATATAGCACTCCAAACATTGAGTTTTTGAGGATGTGACGGCGTCTCAACAATGGCTTGGGACTTTCCTTACTCCAAATACAACCATTTCGGTTATTAACGTACCCATTCAAGCAAAAGTGAGCTTCATCGCTGAACTAAATTTTCTTGTACGTAAAAATCAGGATCAGTGGCCATCTCGTTTTGGGCCCATTCACTACGATTTGCAAACGTTGTCCCAGATAAGTCTATTCATTATGAAATGGCAAACCAAAATGAGCGTAAAAAGATCAACTCCAATAAAAGTGTGGCCAGATTGTAAATGGCACGTCTAAATAAAACGTCCTTAAATTTATTTTGAAATTTTCACTATCCTATGCCAGAGGCTATATTTATTTTGCTATTCCGTTTGCAACACCTCGAAATATTGGTCGGAGAACGATATGTGACAGCGCATAGAGAAAGGGCCCTAAGGGTAAAAAATCAATTTTCTTTTTTTTTTTTCTTTTTTTGATGTGGACAACATCTGAGCATGGAATGAGACCGATCCCATGCCCCAAAAGTGTTCCCTCCCAGAGATATGCGCGTTTTATGAAAGTGAAGTCGAAGATTCTAAGCGAAAATAGAAATGGACCTAATCTTTACAATGGCTCTCCTGAACAAAACTTTTCATCAACTTTTCATTTTTTTTTTGGTTAAAAAAAAATAATTTTCATTTTTTTCTTTTTTCGATGTGGACAACATCTGAGCATCGAATTAGACCGATCCCATGCCCCAAAAGTGCTCCCTCCCAGAGATATGCGCGTTTTATGAAAGTGAAGTCGACGATTCTAAGCGCAAATAGAAAGGGATCTAATCTTTAAAATGGCTCTCCTGAACAAAACTGGTCCCTTTCTATTTTGCGCGTCACATATGGAAGTTCGGCGTTTTAAAATTTGAAGTTTGATTTTTCCAAATTTCTGGTTTTATTGGAAAGGTTGAACTTTGTCATTTAATAATGAAATGCTTTTTCGGTTCGCCCAATGGGCAGCAAATCGTTTGGCAGAAGATGAAGAAGCAAAACTGCTGCATACGATATGCGGTTCAGAAAACTCACACGTGACTAATAACAAGCCAATGCATCCATCCATGACGCCATTTTTATTCGAAAATGAGCTAGAAGCTGCAGCTACAGTCAATAATGAGCATTACCGCTCCATGCTGAACGAATTTTTGTTTCCAAAAATTCAAGAGGATCACATGGACGACATTTGGTTTGAACAAGATGGGGCCACATGTGACGCAGCCAACGCAATTATCGATATGTTACGCACTGCTTTTGAAAATCGAATAATCGGCAAAAATTGTGATGTCAATTGGCCGCCTCGGAGCTGTGATTTGAACATTTTGGATTATTTCCCTTGGGGAGCCATTAAGAATAAAGGTTTCGCAAAGCATTCAGAGACAATTGAAGCGTTGAAACATGAAATCGAAAATTAGGTTGATCGGATGAGGTACTCGTACTGTCGATCCAGTTGCGGTAGTCATACATACAAAGCAAAAATAAGTTCGAAATGGTTTAGAAATACTTAAACTCCGTTGCGAAAAATAATTTCGGTTGCAATCACCAAATGTTTATAATTGTAATGGATATTCCGTTTGACATACCACAAGGTGATTAATATGTGACAGCGCATAGAGAAAGGGACCTAAGGGTAAAAAAAATCAATTTTCACTTTTCTTTTGATGTGGACAACATCTGAGCATCGAATGAGAATCCCATGCCCCAAAAGTGTTCCCTCCCAGAGATATGCGCGTTTTATGAAAGTGAAGACGACGATTCTACACCAAAGATACATATATTTAAATTTTTAAAATGGCTCTCGTGAACAAAACGGTTTTTTACCCTTAGGTCCCTTTCTATTTTGCGCGTCACATATGATTATCGTATTGTTGACGCAACTAATTAATCGGTCATACCAATGAAAAACATAAAAAATACATTTAATTGTCATAACTGATTGTTGTGGCAACCAATAGTTTTGCCAACATTTCGTTGTTGTAACCGAATGTTGGTGATGATATCTTAACTTTTACATAACTAAAAGCGAAAATACTCCTACTATTACTGCTTTTAGCAAACCGTTTAATCTAATGTTTTTAGTAAAAATAAATCATTATCTTTTACTTGTTTTCTGCAAATTGTTTCTCTCTATGTTTGAGAACACTTTAAGTACGAGTATTGAAGGAAATAAACTGTTACGTCAATGAAAAGTTTAAAATTTGTTTATTTAACAAGTGAGGTATATTCACTTTAAAATTGAATAACTCGTTGCTGAATGTTCGGATACTTCGTATTTTATACCGATACTTCACTTACAATTACTGAATGTTACAGAGCACCAACTAACATTCGGTTGTACTAATGGAATACTCGAGGTGCATGCAACCTTAACTATTCGGTTGGCAAAAAAATTCGGTTATGGTAACGAATCTGTTCTCTGTGTGTTTGAATGATTTTATGTCTCATTCTTAAATGACAAAAAAAGTTCAACCTCTCCAATAAAACCAGAAATTTGAAAAAAATATAAGCAGTTGTTTTTATAGCCGATTCAAATTTAAAATGTTAAATCGCCCACCCTAAATATATATTCTGAATCGGTGTAAAATTCTTAGATGATCTAGCCATGTCCATATGTCGGTCTGTTCGAGGCAAATCACACGTCGTACTAATAAAGCTAGGTGGCTGGAATTTTGTTGTTGGAACGAAACGCTTGGTCTTACATATGGAAAACATAGGTTAATAATTAAAAATGTTCCCTTAACAAGGACTGAGTCAAACTTTGGAAAAATCAAAAACCCTGAATATTAAAACACAATATCTCACGAACTATTAGAGATGTGACGATAATATTTGAAACATGTGATGTTAGTATGGAAAGTGGGCGTTGTCACGCCTCCTTAAAAAATCTTATTTATGACCAACGTAAACAGATCGTTTAAAAATTGTTAATCAATGAAATCAATGATAAGCCTTGACAAAAATTTCATATTAGACCGTAATCTATGATGGAGGAAATGAAAGCTTCGGCGCAGTCGAATTTAGTTTGCCCTTTTGTTATAACCTCCACCATACAATGGAGGGTATATTAGTTTTGTCATTCTGTCTGTAATACCTTGAAATAATCATCGGAGACCCAACAAAGTTTATATATTCTTGATCCTCGCAAAATTCTAAGACGATCTAGCCATGTTTTCCGGCGGTACGGCTGGCCTTCTGTCCGTCTGTTGAAAATAAGATAGAGCCTGAATGAAAACAGCTAGGGAGCTGAAATTTTGCACGAACATGTGTAGTTGACCTAGCATGGTTCGTATTGAAAATGGTCTATATAGCTCTACTGGAAGTTGGTGTTGGAGACCCTCAACCGACACTACCTCATAAAAATTAGTTTTTTATTTGGAAATATCCGTCCAGTTTCTTGAGCAAAATGAAATTTTGTAAATAATAATCTCTATATAGGAGCAATCATCTGTGTAAAAACGGTTTAGATTGGGCCACCATTTCTTGCACCTCCCATACACACGGCCTTATGGGCCTTGAGAAATAATAAAGACTATAACTCACCACAAACTTGACCTATCGAAATGAAATTTTACACATCAAGATTTCTATATACAACACACTTCTACGCTGAATTCTGTTGAGATCGGAAATGTCCTACTGGTACCTCCCACACTAACGGTCTCATGGGCTTTGAGAAATAATATGACGATAATTCACCACAAGCTTGACCTATCGAAATAAAATTTTGCACATAAAGATTTCTATATAGAACACACTTCCGCACCAAATTTGGTTTTATTTGGGAATCTGGTGGAGGGTATCCAAAGTTCGGCACAGCCAAACTTAACATTTTTTGCTTGTTTTATCGATAAAAAGGCTCCACAAAATTTCAATGTTGGTCTTACAGTGGCTATCAATATATATTTTGTAGTATTCTAAGAAAGCAGTAAATCAATTTATAACATAAGATCGGGCTATCAAATTATATAAATCACAACGCGTTACCTTATAATTTGGAAAGAAGAAAATTATTATTTTCTGAGAAAATCATGTGAAATGTTCTACAAAAATCTCGCGGCAGCACATGACGAATATTCGGTACACAGGAAATAAAAACTATAAAACTCTGCCGGAATTTGCACAAAGGTCGTGAAGGTCGTTCAAAAACGGCCGTTGTACCAGAGAACATTGATGCCATGCATGACCTGATAATGCAAGATCGTCATGCGACATACCGTGAGATAAAGGCATCCTTGGGCATTTATTCCACCAGCATACATTCGATATTGCATAAACACTTGGCAGTAAAAAAGGTTTATCCTCGGTGGATCCCGCACAATTTGGCAATCGCTCAAAAACAGGCTGGTGTCAATTGGTGCAAAGAAATTTTGAAAAAAATACTATCGCGGTGCTTCGAAAGACGTTTATAAGATCGTCACAGGTGACGAATCATGGATCTATACGTATGAGTCCGAAACAAAACAGCAATCGACCGTGTGGGCCCCAAAGACGAGCCAAATCCAACGAAAGTTGTTCGTGAAAGAAGAACTTCGAGGCAAATGGTTATCTGTTTCTTCAACAAAACGGGTCATGCGGCGACTGTTCCGCTTGAGCAACGTAGGACGGTCAATTCTAAGTGGTACACCACAATTTGTTTGCCTTAAGTCTTCGGAATCGAAAAACGAACAAGAGAATCGTTGTGCACCATGACAATGCGAGCTTTCACACATCGGCACAAACCTGCGCCTTTTTGACCGGCCAAAACGTCGAATTGATGGCTCATCCGCCTTACAGCCCTGACTTGGCACCCAATGACTTCTTTTATTTCCCGCACATGAAGAAAACAATTCGTGGTTAACGATTTTCATCGCCAGAAGATGCTGTTGAAACGTACAAAAACCATGTTTTGGAGGTGTCTCAATCGGGGTGGAAAAAGTGCTTCGACAATTGGTTTGAGCGCATGCAAAAGTGTATAAATCATGCTGGAGAAAACTTTGAAAAAAAAATAAAACCATTTTTGAGAAAGGGACCCAAGGTTAAAAAAATCAATTTTCAAGTTTTTTTTGATGTGGACAACATCTGAGCATCGAATGAGACCGATCCCATGCGCCAAGTGTTTCCTCCCAGAGATATGCGCGTTTTATGAAAGTGATGGTACACCAAAGATACACGTATTTAAATCTTTAAAATGGCTCTCCTGAACAAAACTGGTTTTTACCCTTAGGTCCTTTTCTATTCGCGTCACATATATAGCAGCCCTCGTATAAAAATGAGTTTGTGTTTGTAGGTTTGTTGGCATTTCTTAATACCGAATAGACTCAAAAACGGCTGGATTGATCTATGATTGTGGTTTCTTAAGGCAAATTTGGGGAAATGTGGCATAAGCTAGGTTGCACCAGCAGGTCGATGTTCCAGGGCGTACAGGGACTGTCTCCGAATTGGTTACCCAGTGCAACGAATAACATATAAAAGTTTTAAAAGAATAAAATTAGGCGGGGGTTTACTCGTATTTTCAATGTTGAAGGCCATTATAGTTTGTATGTAATCTCATATTTCGTTTAAAACTTTTTAATAAAATAGAATCTGACGCAAAAAACCGTGATAACAGCACCGTAGAAAAACTATCCTCATTTATTGAAAATGACAGTTATTACCGGTAACCGGTTTAGCCTCGTTTTCGTTGATTTTATCCAAAACACACGCATTGATATTGTCTTTGACATTCCAGGCAGTTGTAAAATCCAAATGATTGAATTTCGTAGGCACAACATGATGCAGTGACAGTTTGGAGCCCAAAACGCCGGCCACGCGTTGGACATCCTCCACGGCCACGCAGTCATCATTGTCACTGTAGTACATATTCAGTGGAAGCGAAGTATTTATATTCTCAAGCGGATAGAGAGGAGGTGTAGCAGAGCCGTATTTTAAATAGTTCATAGCCGTTCCGTAGTCGAATTGACGGAATTCGCCTGAATTCATTTCTTGACTATAGTGCAGCAGCTGGCGCGTGGAAGCGTCACTGGGATGGGTTTCCAAATAGCTGGGGAATAGGGTCTGCAAAGCAAATGTTTAGAAACCACATCTCCGAATACGAGTACTGAACTTACCATATTGGTATAAGGAGTTTGGCCGCCGCAAAATAGCGTCATAACATCATTGCACCATTCTTGAGCCGGCGATTCTTGGCAAATCGGCGGAGCGATTTGCTTCATCAAGTCAGCGCCCACAACAAAGCGTGAAGTTCCTATAAGTGTAGACAAAGTAGAGGGATTCTGTAACAATGAACCGATTAGCCTAAAAGCCGGTGACCTTATATGGTTCATATAAACCGGTGGCGCCAGCAAATGGATCGTCTTAAGTCGAGCATTATAGCTGGGCACCGACGAGAGCATAACAAGGGCAGCGGTGCAGCCCTGAGAGTGTCCCACATAATGTACAGTATTTTCACCGGTAATCGCGGTGATATAATCGATCGTAGCCGGTAGGTCATAAACGCCGATTTCATGCCAAGAGAACTCCCAGAATGACATGAGCAGCGGTGATTTGTAGATGTGATTTTGCGCATAGTCATTGCCGCGAGCATTGCCCAGCCACACATCGTAGCCGGCATCGGCCAGCATAAAGGCCAACCCGTCATTGGGTCCATTCAACACCCATGTATCGGAGGAGCAAAGCAGGCAGTGCATGAAGAGCACCACACTCTTATTGCTCTCCATTTGGTTGTTGGGCCAGCTGGAGCGTTGCATGCGGAACACGGTCAACAAGTAACCATCAGTAGTTTGGACGGTGTGCGCCTCCCAAGCATAGCCATGGATGCCGATGCGCTCACCTGAAAAAATTTCAAGGAGTCAGAATCGTCTAAAAATACCCTTTCTATATTAAACTTACGGTTGTTTGCACCAATGTTGCTTGAATAGCCGAAAAGGCATGAAAACAGAGACACGCCGATGCCAACAACACTTTCATATTGCAAGTTTGGCCAAATTTTAAAACTACCTGTCGGCGAGCGTCGTTCTTTTATACATTGCCAAAACATTTCTTATCCAATGTTGGGTTTAGATATACATACTTGGCAAATAATTCAAGGGGTAGCATTTAAAATGATCCAGTGCAGTAAATTTGTTTACGGGGCTCTCTTAAGATTAATTCTTTTTTATAGCGACGAGAAGGACAAATTTTTGTTTTCTAATAAACAATTCGACAGATGAGTTGATTAAATGGTATAAAGAAATGAAGCTGATGTCATTAAGACTCAAAAATTCGACAAACGGTACAATGAAGGAGTACGTTTTCATGAGAATTGGTAGTAGGAGGGTTGCTATATGTGACGCGCAAAATAGAAAGAGACCCAGTGTAAAAACCAGTTTTGTTCAAAAGAGCCACTTTAAAGATTAGGTCCCTTTCTATTTGCGCTTAGAATCGTCGATTTCACATTCATAAGACGCGCATATCTCTGGGAGGGAACACTTTTGGGACATGGGATCAGTCTCATTCGATGCTCAGATGTTGTCCACATCAAAAAAAAAAATGAAAATTGATTTGTTTACCCTTAGCGCTGTCACATATATATTTCTGACTATTGCTATATATTTCTGCTAGCACTTAGTATTGCCTGGCGCCATCTGACATTTTCATTAGAAAGTTTGACATTTTTCAGCATTAACGTACTCAGAACGTTTTGAAGTACGACCATCATTTGAGTTGTTTACAGTGACTTGAAAAAATCAATTTGGCAAAAAAATGGAATTAACTCGTGAATATTTTCGTGCGATTATTTTTCACAACTTTCGAAGTGGATTTTATCGACAAGCGTGCACCGATGAACTTAAATCTTTGTATGGCGATGCAGCACCATCCTATAGCACTGTGAAAAACTGGTTTAATGAATTCAATCGTGGCCGACGCTCGCTCAAAGACGATGGTCGTTAAGGTCGTCCAAAAACGACCGTTGTGCCAGAGAACATTGATGCCGTGCGTGAACTGATAATGCAAGATCGTCATGTGATATACCGTGAGAAAGAGGCATCCTTGGGCATTTCTTCCACCAGCATACATTCGATTAGGTTTTTTCTCGTTGGATCCCGCACAATTGAACAGTCGCTCAAGAAAAGTCTCGTGTCGATTGGTGCAAAGAAATTTTTTAAAAAATACGATCGCCGTGCTTCAAAAGTCATTTATAAGATCGTCACAGGTGACGAAACATGGATCTATGCGTATGAGCCCGAAACAAAACAGCAATCGACCATGTGGATCTTCGAAAACGAGCCAAATCCAGCAAATTGTAGTCTGTTTCTTCGGCAAAACTGGTCATGTGGCGACTGTTCCGCTTGAGCAACGTAGAACGGTCAATTCTTAGTGGTACACCACAATTTGTGTCCCTTTTGTTTACCTCAAGTCTTTGAGGTGACGAATCATGGATCTATGCGTATGAGCCCGAAACAAAACAGCAATCGACCGTGGCAATGGTAGGTCCAGGCAATGGTAGGTAGCCTGTTTCTTCGGTAAAACTGCTCATGTGTCGACTGTTCCGCTTGAGCAACGTGGAACGGTACACCACAAATTTTTTGCCTGAAGCCTGCGGAGAAATTCAAAAAACGAACAATAGAAGACGAATCATCGTGCACTATGACAATGCGAGCTCTCCCACATCGACTTAAACCAGAGCCTTTTTGACCAGCCAAAACGTCGAATTGATAAGCCATACACCGTACAGGCTTGACTTGGCACCCAATGACTTCTTCAACGATTCTCGTCACCAGAAGATGCTGTTGAAGCGTTCAAAAACCATGTTTAGGAGGTGTCTCAACCGGAGTGGAAAAAGTGCTTCGATAATTGGTTTCATCTCATGCAAAAGTGTATAAATCATGCTGGAGTATACTTTGAAAAACAATAAAATCATTGTTGATGAGAAATATTAGCATTTTCATTATTAGGCCAGAAATATATCGTCGCCTTAATAAAACAATAGTGTATAATTTTTTTGCCGTTTCGAGATAATAGAGTTTAAAGTTTTTGTTCTATTAGACATCTGGGAAACCAGTAATTTTTGAGAAAATAATCGATGTTTGCAAGTTGTGATCATTTCAATATGTGGAGGAATAATCAGGCTACTAGTAGATGATATTCGATTAATCTAAAAGTGCTTTATTTGCAACTTAATGGGATTCAAAGTACCATGATGTCACTTAGGCTATTTTATTTGTTTTATAATATGTAAGAAAATCATTATACACTATTTTATTTTGTATGGTATACACTATTTTATTTGAATCCTTTACACCATTTATCACGAAATACATTTAAATTGTCTGACGAATGTTCATGCAGTAAAACAAAGCATTCGTGCTTAACAATCCATTTTATTCATAATTCACAGTCATTTTTTGGTATTGCAATGACACGTTGTTAATTGTTTTGTAATAAAATTTTTACAGTTTTAATTAATTAAAAAATACATGAATAAAAGGCAATATTCATCAATATTCATCTACGGAAATATCCTCCTCCACATCAGGCTCATCCAAGCAATTTTTATTTCCACTGTGTTGTAGATTAATATAAAAATAATGAAATTCTTTGGGAATGACATTTTTGGTACACAGCCCCTTAAGATCCTTGTACTTTAAGGAAGATATAGTAAGCTGTTGCTTAAATTTAGAGCACAAATTTCGGGTATCACAGCTATTAGTGGTTGATTTCTTCCTCTTACGTTGCATAATGTCAATTGTTTGCCACTCGGAGTCCCAATTCTCTTTGTAGATCAGCAAATTAGGATTAACTTTCTCTACTTTAATTTGCTTAATCTTCAACCAATTCACTGAGCTGTTTTCGTTATTAGTTTTCAAAGTGTGCCCCAATCTGCTGAACCATTCCTTGAGATCATAAATGTCGTACCAGGACATTCTTTTCACAATGTATGGTTGTTTTCTTCGGGCCAATCGCAAAATCGTTGGCCATTCCTCGGGCGAGTAAATGGATATATTTCGTTTGGCCCGTTCAATTGTCGAGTGCATACAATCCGCCTCCATTTGTGTGTGGCCGCTCTCTAAATACTTTAACGTGACCGTATTTAAATTCAACTTACGAATTACGTAAAATAGCAGTGCTGCAATATAACGATTCCTATTCTGCCCACCACAACAATCAGAATACAAAATTACATCCGTTACATTTTCGTCAAATGAGCTCAACATTTTGATAATTGAGGTCCCAATCTCGTCCGAACCTCTTTGTCCCTGCGTTTCATCCCACAAGAAACAGTAGCCTTCCTTCGACGCAAGATCGAAAAAAGTATTATTGAAGCTAGCAAACTTCCTTGAATAATACAATGAGCTTACATTGCTGCATGGGGTTGTCAAAACAGATTGTAAGTCAAAAGTTAATACTCTCAATTTGTTATTAATTTTTGCATCTTCTTTATCGGCCTCCTTTTCTTCCCTAGCCATCTTCTTATTTTTAATATGTTCATTGTACGCTTCCTGCAAAATCTCCTTGTCATCAGAGTTACGATATCGTTCGCATGTGTAGCATGTATCCTTCTTCGGCTTATGAAAAAAATAATTATATTCGTTGCAGAAAATACGCCTGTACATACTTTCCTTAATGGAATTGCCTTCATGCTTTTCATTAAAGAGTTGAAACATTTCTGAAATGTTTAAATTAGAAGCAAGATATAACCGTTTTGATGACGAGCGAGTGTAGTGGCTCTCCACGGCCGGAAAGGATTCAATATGCTCTTTAATGATTCTTTTAGTTTCTTCATCCTTTTTTTGATGACAACCATGATGTCCACGTTTATCTATAACTTCATGACATTCACTTTTCTTTATGAAAACCGAAATAGCTCCATCAGATATATTCAGTGTTTTCATAAAAAACTGCTTGCATACTTGCTTAGACCTCAGAGTGTATGTTAGAGTCTTGTCTCTTCGGGAGCCGGCAACAATAGCCCTCTTGCATTTCTTTATTTGAATGCACTGGCTTAAGTACAACTGTTGTTTTGCGTAGTCAGAAAGTTCCCAAAACTCGGCGTTGATCGCAATACGTTCTTCATTGTTAATTCGCTCAATGCATTTGTGCCGACACTTGCAATTCACTGATTTTGGCAGTCGCTCCTTATTCAATTTCCCCCTTTTGGTCACGTAAGCTTTTCCTGACTGCCTTTTCTTCTTCCGAATATTTTGCATCCATGCATGCGTCTCCGTCTGTTACATTAAATATAACCGTTAAGTAAATTTATGTCACTAATCTTAAATAACCA